>CM062806.1:118148598-119519223 GCA_031772625.1 Pinus tabuliformis
CTCTTGTGGGCACGAGAATTCTGATTGGGCACTTCTTTACAAAAGTGACCCAGAATTTGGCCACATATATCAGACACTCTTGGAGGGTTAGCATGTTCCATATTTTCACCTCCAGGATGCCCTATTATGCCACCTAGGTCACCTTTGTGTTCCATCAAGAGAGCGTGCCAAGATGATTTGGGAAGCACACTACAGTCGGGCTGCTGGGCATTTCGGGGTTGAAAAAATGGGGGCAGTACTGTAGAAGTATTTCTATTGGCCGAATCTTCGACAAGATTTCGGGAAGTACATCAAATCATGCACTAGCTATGCCATTGCCAAACCGACCATCAATAAGCAAGGCCTCTATACCCTGCTGCCTACCCCTAGTCGAACTTGGGAATCCATCTCCATGGATTACATGTCAGGCCTTCCTTCCACTAACCATGGAAATGACTATGTTTTGTGGTCGTCGATAGGTTCTCGAAGATGGCCATTATGGTGGCCTGCAAGAAGAATATCACAGCAGAAGCCACTGCTAAACTCTTCTTTGAAAGAGTGTGGGTACACTTTGGGATCCCATAGTGTATCATATTAGATCGAGATAGCAGGTTCCTCAGTACATTTTGGTCCAGTCTCTAGTCGATGATGGACACCAAACTCACTAAGTCCACAACCTTCCATCCTCAAACTGATGGTTAGACAGAGGCTATTAATGGGATGATCATACACATTCTATGCATGTACAACTCAAAGCATCCACACACATGGGATGAGAGCCTCCACTATGTTCAACACAGCTACAACTGGGCTCTCCACATCTCGACTGGCCATAGCCTTTTTTAGGCGGGCTTGGGATTCCAGCCACTATGTCCCATTGATGTGGCCATGCCATTTGTAGCTACTTACACAGATTTGGCTCATGTCCAATCCGAAACAGATAAGGAAAACAACTTCATTGAGCACATCCAACATATTTGCCAGCAAGTCCATGACATTTTGGAGAAATCAAATGCCAAGTACAAGCAGCGACATGATCAACATCGGGTGCCACACAAGTTTCAGGTGGGTGACAAAGTCTGGTTGCATTTTCAAAAGGAACACCTTACCGGAGCCTATCGGAAACTCAGACCACTCTGATATGGTCCTTACACCATTACCAAGGCTATGGGAGACAATGCATTTGAGCTCAACATTCCCCCATTCCTTGGCCTGCACCCAGTGTTCAATGTGGACCACCTTCGGCCATACTTTCCACCATTACTAGACACATCCGACATTGCAGAACAACTCACACCCACAGAGTTAAATCTAGATTGCATGGAACAAGCTGCAACTGATCAGATCATGGACACACAGATCAAGCACACTCGCCAGTAGAATATCCAACTGTATCGAGTTGTCAAAGCAGGCCAACTCCTTCACCAGCGCAAGTGGCTCACCAGGGACCAAGTTCAGCAGAAGTTCCCTCATCTCATGGAGGAACTCAATGCAATGGGGACCATTGCTTCCTAAGGGGGGAGGAATGATCTAGGTGGATATTGGTGGCCACCCACCAATTCCACATGGACCCCCACCATTTCTTCTTTCAATTTTTCAGTTTCCTTAATTATAGCATAGTTTACTATTTTTAGCATTTTTTCAGGTCCTAAACTTCTGGAGCCATTTTGAGGCCCTAAACGACATTTTTTGGGAAATCTACCATCAATGATCTTTTGTCCAAAATCGTCTTTTCCATTGTAGTCCTCGAAGAGATCTTTCCAATGGGCTATCACACGCGTCAAACGGAGATAATATGACCAAGTCGCGACCCTGGGAAGTTGGCTGTCCAGCTCACCCCAACGGGGCCCATAAACTCCTAGTGTTACATCTCCTCAGGTTAAGGTTTTGGTTGTTTAGGGTTTTCTCTTATTTTTCAATAATAAAAAGGCCATTGAGCCTCATTGTAAGACAGTTCAGAGGTATGTAGCAGCCACATCTCTTCTTAGAGATAAGCTACCATCGCCCTAGCTAGTTTATTTCCATTCCTATTTGTAAGCATATTTCAGTGTTTTAAATTAATGAAATGAAGTATTATTTCGGCTGCATCTCTGTGTTTACGGTTATCTCTATAATTTGTTGCGTTCCTGTTTAAATCCAATTCAACTAGGATACAAGATAGAGCATAAATGACTAAAACAACTTAAGAAGATCACCACCTTCTCCATTGAACTATTGAAGCATCAATTAAGTCTTTTATTCATCCATTTAACAATTACAAGTAAATGCATAAAGTAACCATGGCATGAAATAGTAACATAATCATGCTTATGACATAAAACCATGTAAATATCAGCGACAAGATAGCCATTGAATCCATATATAAATCAGTGCAAAAGTAAGAAAACTTAGCTTTTATTATTCATGGGAAAATCCGACTAGGTTTAGGACTTTCATGTACCACCCAACCATAGACATGGCTAAAACAAATCTCTCTTTAAGCTAGTTACTCTCGTTCCATATTCCAAGCATGAATGTGCGATCGCATAGAACAATGATTCCAAGAACAATAAAGGGAATCCAAAGGTTAAACCACCTCCACCCTCATCAAACCATGATCACACCAAATCGGTGCTCCAATCGTAACCATAAGGAACTTGGAATGCCATCCGAAATCCATCACTATCCTCCAGGAATTTTCTATCTCCTTGTCTCTCAGGCTTTACCGCAATCCAAACCGGGATCACTAGGCCCTAAACTGACACTGCTCCCTCAGGATTTACTGTGTATCCTTCCAAAACTGGTCAAAGGATTACTAGGCCTTTGGGAATGGAACTTAAGACCACCTCTACCCTAGATTCTAAATTCCATCTGGCAAACCAAAGCTCAGAACTGAAATAAACATCCCAACACACCATGGCATATAGAAAAAGGAAAGGTTAGGATGAAATCCACTGTCATAACTCGAAAAAACCATGTAACCGACAACAAGAGAACAATACACCAACATGAAAAGCCATGCATTTCCAAACCAGCTAGGAAATCATGCATGAAAAATATTACCTGCAAGTATTCGTGTTGAAGCTACTTGATCCTACTTTCCTTTCCTTGATCCTTTCTTGCTTTTCCTTTCCTTTCCTTGCTTTCCTTTTCCTTGCTCCAAATTAGAGTTCTCCAAGAAAACTCTAAGTGACCAAGAGTGAGAGAGAGAGAAAATAATGAGAGAGATCCAAACATGAAATAACAAAAAGTTAGCCAAAAGCTTGTCAACTAATCCTCATAAGCCTTTTTATGAATGAAGCCTCTAATTTTTTCATTTTCCATTATTTTCCTTCAATTTCCTCCTCACATGCAACTTGTGACCTTTTACCTTCCCTTTCTCCTAATTTCCTTTATTTTCATAAATAAATGTGCCAAAAATGCCTTTTTTCCTTTTAAATACCTTTTCCTTTTCCTTTGCCAATTTCCTTAGCCAAAACACACATCCAGTGATGCCCACTAGGATATCTTTGCCCAACATTCAGCTTGGAATACGTCTCCCTTACCCGTGGTCTTATTTGTTTTCCATTATTTACATTATTACATGAACTTTTCACCAAGGCTATTATAGAACCCTCCCCCTTGGGGAACACCATCCTCTGTGTTAAACCACATAATGACCTCAGTAAAACTGCTAAAAAGCAAACATACTACCTATGGATCTTTATAACTTAGCTCACTGGAGAATTTACAATGAAGTATATGCTCAAAGAAAAACCTCATGAGAACATGACTACATACTGCATAATGGAGCTTTATAATGTAGCTCATTATGATATTTACATCCATATACATATAGAAAAACATCAGCAAAACATATGCCAGTATAAACCAACATCAAACCAAAATTGCTTTGCCTCAGCCAAAAAACAATGAAGGATATAGGGCCCGCATCTAATCCACCATCTCCCATGTAGCTTCTTTAGGCCCAAAGTGCTTCCATTGCAATTTAACTTGCTTTTTGGCTTTGTTCTTGAGCATGAGATGCTTCCATTGTAGTATGCACTGAGGCTTTTGTTAACACCCAGGTTGTTCCCTATGACTCCCAAGGGAATACGGCCGGGGTAACCACTAACCAATCTTTGGATTACAGCTTCTAGCCAGGCTGTAATCAGAGAGGGCTCTCTCTTTAAGGTTTAGCTCTGTTTGCGTATAAATTTTAGACTAGCTATGATGTTCAAGATTTGTTTTTGGAATGTGTTTGGTGATGATTCCAGTCAATATATATAGGTGCTTACTAGCTTGTCTTAGTCCGTTGTGCATGGAGTCAGTGGTCCTTTAGTTTGCTTGATGTGCTATGTGATACTGTAGTGATGCTGCAGAGCCAGGTTAGTGTCTAGGAAAAAACGTTCATAATAGTGATTGAGTGTGGTGTATCTAGTTTATGCAAGGCAATTAAGAATCTTACAATAAACTGCTAAAGAAAGACAGTGAGAATATTATGCTGGAAGCAATGAAGAATTTCTAGATAACATTCATACTTATAGAATTAATAGAAACATGAGCAATTAAGAATTCATGTCCATGGTTAATTCTGAAGACAAACATTTACAGCAGTAAAAATTGAGCGCAAGGTGTAATAAAACAAATCTTGCACTATTCTTTTTCTCGACTGCTAGTTTAGTGTAACATGAGTATGATTTAATAAACATAAGAAGACAAGAAAAGAGATTGAGGAAAACTTGTTATTTCATCAGGCAGCATAGGAATTCTGCATCAGCAAACATAGCATCATCCAGACATCAAATATTTCAGGAAATCACTGAGCTGGTCCAGCCCTTTATATTAGATCAACTGGAAGCATACAATAGATTTGCCTTAGAGTCAAAATTACCAACCCCTCATACGTTACTAAGGGGAGTATATATACAAATTTTACATGAAAAATATCAAGGAAATGAGTTAATGGCTCATTGATGTTATGCCAACTCCAGGAGCGTTGTAGCTGAGAAAGTTAATGCTGTAATAACTCTTCAGTGCTTTAGATGTCCAAAATAGTCAGAAACTGTTGACTTGGTGGCTGTTGGAGTCGGTTGAGGCTACGCTGTCAAAATATGCGTATTTTCTTATCCTTTAGGCTAGTTGTCGTTGTCCATGTGCTGAGTCACTTTTCAGCTACCTTAAATGCTAACCTTTTTCTGCTGTTTGTCTTCTAGTGGGCTGGAGAGGGCAGTGACCGAGCAACTGAGGCTACCGTGGCAAAATTTGAAGTATTGCTTGCCACCAATCCTCCTTAGGCATTTGATGTCTCCGAATTTTCATCAAAGTCTCATCGGCCTCTGTATATCTATAAAAGTTAGGAGGAGTTTCAAAAAGATGATTTACCTCATTTTCAATAAAGAACAGGCCTACAAGTTTATCATATAAGCTCTGTCCCGTTGGAGGCCCTGTTTCCTCAGAAGTACTGGCAGATGCAGTGATTTGATTTTCAATATAAGTCGCCATTCTGTTGGTGAATTGATCTCGAGTGATCAGTTTTCTTGTACCAATTAGTAGGCTGGGCAGTCCCTTTGCTTGCAGTACTGCCATTTTGACTTTATATTCCTCCACCTCAGCTTGTATTTCATGGCACTTCCTCTCCACAGTCTGCACATAATTCCTGAGAGTGAGTACTTTCTTCGCTGTGAGGACGGCCTCTGTTCTGTTGACTATGCCAATGGCTGCCAGCTCCTCCTTTTCTTGCTTGTTCAGAAAATCTATCATTCTGTTGGCCTGCTCAGGTCTGTCTCCTAGTGTTGTTTTGGCCCTCTGAATATCTGTCTGTGCTTGGCCCATTAAATCCATCTGCTCATGTATAGTTTTGATTGACCTCCATTGTTTGTTGATGGATTGGCTAATTTTGGCCCATAGAATTCTTCTTATTTCAGCCATGGCACTTTCCAGATTCAGCTCTTTTTCCAAGGCCTTTATCTTTTCTTTTAGGGCCTTTATTTCTCTACCTTGTTCTGCCACTGTCATCTTTGATTTGTCATACTTGGCATTTAATTCTGCCAATTTTTCTTTGGCCTTCTTTATTTCATCTGCCTGGAGCTCCATTTCTTTAATGGCCTTGGTTAATTCTTCCACACTTGCACTGGAACTTGGAGCTGTTGCTGCTGCTTTTGTTGTGGGAGCCACTGCTGGTTCTGTAGTTGTTGCAGGGGTTGAAGTAGTTGGGGGGGCTTGGGATGTGGATTCTCCCGGTTTGTCTTGTAATGCCCCCTCAAGCTCTTTCTCCAACTCAAGGATTTTCTGATTTAAGTGCATTATGAGGTCTAGCTGCTCATCGACCTATTTTTCCTTCTGTAGTTCTGCTGTCTGAGGATGCTCTGTGGGCAGCAGTTTTAGCCTCTTCTTTGATGCATTTAGGTCATCTTCTTTCTTCTTCAGAAGGGCCTTTACACCCTTTGGATCACTAGGATCATGTCCTAGATCAATAATGATGTCCTCAAGTGACTTTATTCTATTGTCTTTGGCCAGGGAGGACATTCTCTCAAAATCCAACTGTGTGTTGGTATTTTTCAGGGACTCCTTTAGCTCATGGGCCATGGTTGCCCTCTCCACCAAGGTTGCATAAACCATCTCTCCAGCTTGCTTGTGGAGTTCAATTTGGTCCATGGGATGGATGTCTTTGGCCATGACTTCCACCCTTGTCTTCACAAAATCTGCAGCTGACTTAGGCTGCGGTATTGTAGGCTTAAAGTGACTGAGGATCATTTTTTCCTCTTTAATGTCATACACAGACATTAGCCTTTCTTGCTGGGCTGGTGTTGCATCTAGAAATTGTTTGTACACCTCTAGCCTTAGCAAGTCATTCTGTGCCTTTATTTGCTTGAAAGAAGCCTTAGTGCTTTTCGGCTTCTTTCTCTGCTGAGAGGAGGAGGACACCTCCAAACCATGTTGCAATCCTTGCTCCTACTGAAAGGAGCTTGCACCTGTATGCTAGCTGCCTTCCCTATCTTTCCTTGAACTGTCAAGGAATTCTTCAGTGATGTCTTCTACCTTTGGGGAGTCAAGCCTTTGCCTTTTGGTCTGGGGTTGCTGGGAGGATCCACTAACAGGAGTGGACTCTTCTCTGTCTCTTTTTGTACCCCTGTCCTCATGTGCTGGGGTCTGCAAAATTGGTGCTGTTAGTGGCTCAGTTTGTGGAGGGGGAGTATGCTCTTGCTGCTATTCTAGTTGCTCCTCTCTCTGCTGCTCACTTTGCTGTACATTTTGCTGCTCACTTGAAGGGGCAGGCTTTTCTTTCACTGCTTCTTCTTCAGCACCCATTATTCCTTTTCCTTTGTCTAAACCTGGCACTGCTGTAGAAGGTGCTTGTGTGGCTGGTGCAGTCCTTGAGGCCGAGGTCCCTTCTCCTGCTGAGTGAGGCCGTTTGAAGGGTACCTGCTGCACAGAATCTAGGTCAAGAGTCTTTTCCAATTCCTTGACATTCTTTATCATTATCTCTTCTTCAGTTAATTTGTCAACTAAAGTATCCTGCAGCCATTCATGCTGGTTGGCATATTTTTCAATGTGTGGATAATTGCAATGCTTAATGCCTACTAGCCTGTACTTGATTCTTCTAGCAGTAATGAAGCCTTCAGGGTCATAAGGGACCCACCGAAAACTATATGATAGCTTGTATTTGTCTTTGAGGATTAGGTCAGCCTCTTCCCATCCTTCTTTTTTATTCATGATGAAGGGGCCCAGCTGGTGTTTGAACTTGAGGTGGGCCTTCTTTTTGGAGCTGTGGAAGTGAGTGAGGTCAGACTGAATCAATTGCCTATAATACTCCAAGGCAAATATCCTCATAGGCACATATTTTGGGAGCCTGTATGGACAAAGCTCACAGCCATAGACTCTCCTCATATAGGTACCAATCACCTATTTTGTATTTCTTGGAAAGCTGCAGAGCTTTCTGTATTTCAGTTGATATTCTGGGAGGAGGGGATCTCATCAATAGGCAAGAGACAGGGTATACAAATTGGTCAACAAATTCACAATAGGAATAGGGTGAATTTGAGACTTTGTGATAGACAGAGGTCCAAAAGATAATAGGTCTCTTTTCCCCTCTATAATCTAGCTTTTTGATGTAGCATGGAAAAGCCTCAGACTGATAGTACATGAAAAGGTGATAGATATAGGCCGAGTACTTGAAGGCACTCTGTCTATCCACTGTGCCCAACTGATCATGAATCTTGTTAGCTATGAACTTGGCAAAGTTATACTTGCGGGCAGGGGGTTGGCCTGGGCTGTAAGCAGCTAGCAATACCAGCATTGTCTCATCCACATGCTCTCTGGTTCTGTATCCCAGCACATAAGCAATCATGTCCAACAATAGTCTGCCTACTTCAGTAAAGTAGACATCCAGATAAGGAGGTGGCCCTATAGGCTGGCACTCAGGTCTCATGAATGTCCTGGTGACCTTTTGAATCTCATCACTAGTCATCTTGGCACCAGTGTCCAGCAGATTATTCATGGAGAATGGGAACAGCAGCTCTGTCTGGTCAAAATGGAGCATTTTATTGATGGATTCAGGATTAATGTAAAAGAGGATCCTCCCAGATGGAGAGCTAATAGCTCTGTGCTGCACATCATAGTTTTCAGCACATAAGCGAATGATCTCAGGAAAGACATTGACAGAGGGGAGACAATAGTATGGTAGGTTTGACTCCCATATCCCATATGTGTCCTTGCCATTCAGATAGTCATCTCTCAATTTCCTGTAGGTCTGCAAGAAGTCCCTATTACCCACAAAGTCTTCAATGAGGTAGTCCCTGTCAGCAAAAGGCAAGGCCTCCAGGTCTTTGTTTGGTGCATTTAAAGGAGCAACATGGAGGGATGAGGGTGCAGGGGCAGCCATTGTGTAATTTGAATTTAACAGAGGTGATTACAATGGTTTACAAGGTTGCTCAAAGATTTGAGTGACAGGCTTATTGCAGACAATGCTTGGAATTCTCCTCACAGTTGAAAAGGCAGGCTTGGCAGGCTTGTTTCTGCAGTTTTTGGTAAATTCACAGGGATTGTGAATTGCTAGGGGCAAATTGCAGAGGGTATGTGAGATTTGCTTTGGTAAAAAGCTGCAGCTGGTCTACACCCGGCAAAAGGGGACAATGCCGGGCAAGTTCGAGGCCGAACCGGTAACCTTCGAGCGTGAATTAACGTTTTAATAGCGAATTGCCAGGGCAAAGGATAATGCAGGTGGATTTAATGGTAAATTTGGTGAAAAACAGTGTGCAGTTTGGCAATTGAATGTTTCTTATGGAAAATTCACATAGAAATTGGTATGCTCAGTGGGAAAACAGGGAACTTGCGGTGAAATACCTGAAAAACGAGCTGGAATGCCTTCGGGCCGAACAGGGGAGCTCACTGCAGCTGGATTTCCAAGTTATAGTGGTCGCAGCTTCGAATTTGAGAGCTGGAGGCAATTTCGCGGAAAACTGGTTAACAACGGCTGCGTTGTTTTCGTGTGAAAATAACCGCAAACGGCTAATTTGGGCGTTTATAACGACAAATTTGGAAAAAAGGGTCATTGGCGCTTTTCCGCCAATGACGTCAGCATGACGTCACGGCGGGCCCAGGTACGGAGGTGACATGGATGCTGAGTTGGCGGCCAGAGTGGCAGACGCGGTGGCAGGCAGATGCGGTGACAGGCCACGTGGAGGGCCACAGGTTGCGGGGGCGGGAGATGGTGCTACGTCATGATGACGTATGGATGACATAAGGGGGAGGTGGTAAGCGGTCTCCCCGCACCACCTTTGGGCAAAGGCGGTATCGGGGAGGGGGGCTCCGAACAACCCCCGCGCCTGCCACGTGTCCAGGGTACGGCGCCCAATACCGCCCTTCCCCGGACGTTAAAGGGAGGCAGGTCGGGGAGCGAAATCACCCGCCCACCGTTAGATCGGGGCGGCGGAGATCGGACGGCTGGCGGGTACTGCCGTCGGTCGCGCAGCTTCTGGGTTGGGTCCCGCCCGCATTAAAATATTCAATTTAATATATATGCGCTGAACTTAGGATTTTTTAAAGGTTTTGATGGGTTTTTTGGGTTTTTTCTGTAGGAAAAATGGTTTTTAGTGGGTTTTAGCAGAGGTAAGGGGGTTCTTTGTGGAATTTCTGAACAGAGGGGAGGTGAGGGCTTAGGGGGAGGTTATTACTCCAACCAGAGGCTAGAGCAATCCCATGACAGGGTTGACCCTGGTCCCTGGTGGACCAATGTCTCCCTCAACAAACTTATTTAGCTATAGTGCTAAAGGGGAGGATATCTATACAATGCTGGGGATTTATACACCATGGTGTTATAGTAGTAAGGGGAAGGGAAACATAAGGGATTTAGATAATAAGAAGTTAGGGATTAATATGAGTGAGAAAAGTGAATGAGGAGTGATATCACTAAGTTTATATGAAAACAACTTAGATTAGGGAGTAGATCAAAATGAAAAAAAAATTAGACAAGAAATGTGGCCTTTACAGGAGCCAGAACCAACATAAAACCTTAAATTCTTCCATGACCACAACTGGTGTAGGGATGTTAGTTATGAGTGTAAAACAGGGAAAAAGGGAGTTAGACATGCTCCATTGTGTTGCTTTTCTTATCTTGACCAGCAAGATTCCGTTTGAAAGGAATGCCACTTCTGCAACCCCATCTACCTACCCATCTACTTGCCTAGCATTTTTTGTTTCTTCTTGGAGGGTGCACTTGGACTTGCAGACCCTTATGTGCCTTTTCTTGTCCATTGGCTTTTTGTTTTGATTGTCTATCTAGTACTACCCTTATTTCTTCCAAGGCCCCAGATTAAGCAGTTGGGAACCTTAATTCTCTACCTAGCTATTGGTCTGCCAATATTATACAGTTTGGACAGACTTCTTTCTCTATTCTACAACAGAAAATTGAAACATGGCATGATCCAGATTAGACTGTTGGACCATCCATCAAAATTTAGTAAACCTGAAACTATGTACACAGCTTGTCTTCTCTCGGAAATATGGGATCTTTGTATCAGCAAAGCAGAGCATATTTGGCATTTGAGTTTGCCAATCATGAAATATGAAACCTATTGGTATAGGTATCCAACAGTGGCTCCACATGGGGATGGTTTTTTGTTATAGACATTTTTGTGCCTCGCAGCATGGAGCATGAAATGTCAATAATTACAGGGATCCTCAGTCCCTAAACATGTTGTTCTTACCCCTAGAAGAACAAGGTCATCAAACAACAGCACTTCCAATCAGTTCTCCACTTGAAAACACTTCAAAACAGGCTAATTTTGGATCATGTCAGCTGCTCCACTGAGCATCTGCGCTGGAATGCAACTGCTCCTCCTTGTACCTGCGCTGGAAGTCAAATCTAATGAAGGCTACCTGCGCTGGGCGAGATTGGCCAAGTGGCACAGTCATTCTGCAAGGTGTCAACTGCCCATGAAGCTTCCAAACTGACACTTGGTTCATGAGATTCGCCCTGTAATGAGTAAGAGGTACTTGATCACCATGTGTAAGCAAGGATCTCCAAGTGGACTCAAGAACTGAAGATTAACTGAAGAGAGAGAGGACACTAGTCAGCTCTATGCCAGCCTCAAGCTGACTCATCCTTTCTTCTTCTCTCCTATATATAGAGCTCTTCTATGAGGTCTAGGGAGGCTGGAATTTTGTGTAAAGCAAGGAGGTGCTATTGGTTTACAGTTAGAGCTATTGGGTGATTGTTTTACTAGAGGTGAAGAGGAGAGTTCTTGCTGCTGGGGAGGTGCTGCTGGATTGGAGCCATCAATGGTTGTAACCTTCTCAGAACCCTGTTACTTCTATCAATAAAGTTTTGCATGTTCTCCTATATACTTGTATTGCATTGATGTATTGTATTTACTTGTATATTTGATTCACTCTAATCCATGCATCAGTTATGAGTACATGTATCTTGTAGTTTCCTCTCTTGTTTTGTGCAGGATCTATGTGTAGCTGGACCGGCAAAGAGAGCAAGGAGCTGGGAACCAGAGACAAAGAGAGAGGATAAGGATCGACTAAGCGAAAGACACCAGGTTGGTTAATCTTTTCTTCCTTCTCTCTGTACTTTCATAAAGGAAAATATCAAAGCTTTACTTTCAGTTGTTGCTAAAGACTGTCACCTTTAGAGTAGGGATAGGGTCATCCGAGTCGGATACTTTTCCCCACAACAAACTGGCGACTCCGCTGGGGAGCCTAGTATCTTGTTGGTGTTTGTAGTATCTTTGCTATTCATTTCTTGAAGAAAAGAGTACCAAATCGAAAAGCTTTTGACTATATCAAAAGTGAAGTAGAGGGACTGCTACTCTCGCTCAATTGCTGAGAAAATTCAAGATTTGAAGAGCTTATCTACAAAAGACTCTTTACTCTTTGTGATAGCTTTTCATCCTCTTGATCATCCCTTAGCCTGTACTTGACCTATAGCTTTTTATTTCAGCAAAAACAGTGCATTTTTGAGCTTTTTATGACCCGGAATTCCTTGTAAACGCAACTCTCGTGTCTCAGTGCAGGCTGTCCACAGGCAGTCTGCATTCCAGCGCAGGTACTCCCTTCGGGAACTGCGCTGAGAGTCAATTTGACAGACCAGAGCCTGCGCTGGTCCAGTTAGCCAGTGTTTTGTTGAGGTTTCCCTTTGTGTCTGAGCCCTGTTTTCACTGATTTTTTGCTGATTGCTTGCTGGTCATTGTACTTGCTGTAAACCATTCTCCTTGACATTATTCCGCCTCAGTTGTGTGATGAAACTGTGAATGTTCTTTTAGTATTTCTTGTTTCAGTTACAGTTTCCCATTGTGAAAAGCGAACCAGTATAGCTGTGGCCTCTTAGATCCTGAACTGTAAGAGTGTCTTTGTGATCTTAAGAGCTAGTTTTATTACTGTTCATGGCTGTTTGAGTTTGTTTGTTTTTCATTTTATGGTTTGGATCTATACATTTCCTGTGTTTAAACAAGTCGATCATAAGGTGTCTTTTTGATTTTGGACAAGCTTGTTTATTTCTACTTGAAATTAGATTCAAAATTATACAACAGTTTCCTTTCTGTCTTACATCAACATTAAGGATAACGAAAAGAAATACATGCATTGTGCATTTTGCATTTGACTGTGTGTTTGACGATTTAGGAAAATGTGCATTTTAGTGTGTGTTCTATGACCTGTGGAAAAAGTTGTGTCTTTCTTTTCCCTCAGTAGATTAAGGTTTTCAAAGTTGAAAGATTGAAAAGATTTGCTTCTCATCTTAGATTGCATATAGGAAGTTGTATATATACATCTCGTGGCGACCCTGAAAGGCAAACTGTTAAGCAAGATCAACATTAAAATAAACCCAATTTACATAACAACGCTTTGTAACATAACGCAAACATCTAGAGGTCTAGGTAGAGACGTGTTCCGGCATCGTTAAACATAGTGACTGTCGATCTCTACGAAGGTGGGTGATTCCTCCTGAGAGTCGGTGGCACTAACACGGACTTGTGCTCCCGCGTACCGTCGCGTATATTGGGAGACCCCTATAGGTTTTTATCCTTTATCCTTAGGAAACCGTGTCGGCCGCCCTACTGATCGCAATGCAGTGAACACAACATTCACGAAGATCGACCACCCGTACCGTAAAATGTATTCTGTGGTTTCGCGAAAGGTTTGGCACACCCTCTGCCTAGATCTCCAGAGCAGTTTCTTTTGGCCTTTTTCACACTCTATAACTGAAAAAGTCCAACCGAGCATTTGTCACTTCGGGCTCGTTAATACATCGAAGGCGACTAGAGTCATCTTTAGCTTTTTCTCGACTCTTAAAACATGAAAAAGCAAGTTTGTGTCTAAAAGCGTCGTTAATAAAATTTATTTTAAGCGGAACATAATCACCTGTTACTCCCACGTTGATCTTTCAGTTGAAAAGTATGGAGCCCACCAACCAAGGAAGTAACCTTGGCGGAAGTCCAAATCCCTTCTCCTCTTGGGGAGATGTTGGTGCGCCTCATATGGCTACATTGTCACTTCCAGGGTTGACAATCGGCCTCCCTGTATGGCTCTTTTCAACTAATGTAGTCCAGATCGCCACTAATCCTGAGCAGTCGAATCAATAGTCAGAACAATCTAGAACTACCCACCAGCCTTCTACTTCTTATGATACTTCCTCTGATCCTTCATCTTCGCAAGGTAGAGCTGGCAAAAGTCAGCCTCTCAAGGAGAAGAAGGAAAAGAAGAAGAGAGAAAAGAAGCAGAAGGAGCCTCTGGCGAAGGCGACTGGGGGCAAGCAGAAGAAAGCTGACAAAAACCCACACACTGCACCGACCGGGCCTAAATCGCCATGTGTCATTTGCAAAGGGATCCACTTCCATCATGATTGTCCTTGTATTCCCCAGATACTAAGGGACTGGTCTCCAAGGTTGCACAATCCGGTAGCATCAACCTCTGGTGGTCATGTTGATTGCAATCCGTCAACTAATGAGAGTGAAGGACGAAGAAGGGGACCAAGATCACCCTGTCTATTGTGTGAAGGAAATCATGCCATCCACAAATGTCCATTCTTAGATGAGGTAAAGAGAGTTTTGGAAGATCGCCCGGTTTCACCGTTGCAACTTCCTCCTGGATACCGAAAACTCGCGCCTAATCCCTCGATAGTTGAAAATCCAGTTGACCCGCTCAAGTGGTCAGCTGAAGTGTCGATCATTGAGAATGAACCTACTGAATCCAGACCAGACGAAAGTCTAAAGGTCGAAACGGCAGTTGGCCCGGTTCTTCCTTCAGAGGTTCTATTGTCCAATGACTCCGTCATTGAAGACCAGTCTTCAAATGACACCGTCGCCGAAGAGTCATCTTCATTCGACACCCTCACTGAAGAGAATAAGGATGACACCATCCAGGTTATTTTCATCAGCACCGACTCCGATGAGCGTCAGGGCAATGCGCCCATTCCTTTATCGCAGGAAGGAACATCATCAGAGTCATATCTGGCCGTATATTCGGTCCCACCACCGAGCAACCTGGTTGTATCCTTTGATTGGAATCAACTAGGCAAACCCCGGTTACCAGCCAATACACCATTCAGAATCATTGTCCAGATCTATAGAATGATTATGGCTGGTACTATCATTGATGAAGGGGCGTCTGTGAGTATCCTTTCCTCTGTTGCTTGGAAAGCACTGGGTTCCCCAGCGCTTTTACCTGAGTTGAGAAATCTCTCAGGTTTTGATAAAGGAACCAGTCGACCATTAGGAATCCTCCCCAATGTACCTGTTACATTGAAAGGAAAGACCGTTAATATGAATGTGTTGGTCATCCAGGGACCCTTGGATTATAACCTACTCCTTGGACGTGACTATATTTATTACATGGGAGCGATAGTCTCCTCACTCTTTAGAGTAATGTGTTTTCCACACGAAGGAAGGGTGGTCAAGCTCGTAGACCAACTTTCGTTTCCCGGATCTCGCATCGCAAATAGTCAAATACCATTCCTAAATGGTCTGTTCACTCAAGATTCGCCTCCGCCCCCAGTCCTCCTTCCCGATGAGTGCGAGTGATTCGGAAAGAAAGACTGGAACCCAGGGGGCATGCACCCTGGTCTGCTTCGGGCAGAAGAAACCCCGGGTATAAGGAAGAATTTCCGCAGAGAATATGACTAGTCCGTACCCCGTCCGTGGAAGGAAGTGGGGTTGTTCTGGAATAGTGTTCTTTTGTTAAAATTATGTGTTTGGCAAAAGAGTCATTCACCTTTGTCTAAAAAAAGTGGGCAATGCCCAAGTAGGAATTCCCTTATCGCAACGAATAGTAACCATCTTTGAATTCAAGCCTCGCCCATTAAAACATATGTTTTGAAGGATAAGCAGGGGCAGCCTACAAAGTAGGGGACTATATTGTTGTGACAGAGGGTAACCATCTTTGGACAACCCAATGATAGACACCGCCGAAGAAAGAGATTGATTCGTGGCAGTGAATAGAACCCTCTTCGGATAATAAGAAAGAGGCAAGCCTCCCTCAATAATACCAATGTTTTGTCTTTGAGTAGTGTTCTTCTATTGTCACAAATAGCTGTTTATTAAAAGTGGGCCGACGGGAAGCCTGAGTACTGCGTAAGACCCCTTAAAATAACGAGAAGACAAGTATCGTTAACATTAGATTAGCAAGATGACAAATAACTGTGAACACCCAAAGAAAAGCAGAGGTAGGGGAGAGGAGGGGCAGCCTCGAAATTCTATCCTATACCTGGGGGCATGCAAACTTTTGGAATGCAAGCAAGGGACGACTATTTATTTTTTTAAATTTTTAGGTCCTCCCTTTAAACTTGTAGGTCTAACCCTTTAAACTCGTAGGATTAGCCGTTTCCGACCTTGCATGAAGAAAGCCTGTGGGGCAAAGGTAAAATTTGCCGAAATTGGAGCATAGCTTTGTGAGATAAAGCTCCTTAAAAAATAGTTATCTCATAGGAGGCGTTCTTATTATGACTGGTATATCGAGCAGTTTTAGCACATAGTTCATGCTCGTTAAAAAAAATAAACGCAAGATCCGAGCAGTTTTAACGCGGTCTTCATGCTCGTTAAAAAATAAATAAAAGCAGTGAGCAATGTTCCCTCCAGAGTTTAAGCTCATTTTTATCTAAAAAAAAGAACCTATCCCGGTAAATAACCTTTTGAGATCGTAAATCCATCAGCCATAAAAGCCTTGGTCGTGTTTGTGCACCGTCACCTCCACTTTTCATTTGGCCGATCATTCACCTCCATTTGTGTGTTTACCTCTTTTGAGAAACAGCTGCGAAGAGTGATTTCACCTAGCCATCCTTGTGACACTGCTGTGATTGGAGAATTCCAACCTGTACCTGGAATCTGCTGCTATCCCTGTTTATCACTCGTTCCTCAAAAGACGAGTCTTCTTTGAGCTCTTTTCATCTGACTCGTAAAATATGAAAAGTTTGCCGAGTTTTGGCCTTCCAGCTCGTTAAATGACCGGAACGCTATCCCTCCTCTAAATTTTAATCTTTTTGGACCTGAGGGATTATTGCACAAAAGGATCGAGCGCTTGTCTTGTTCGGCTCGTTAAAAGTACCGAACAGCCATCCCTTCTGTATTGTTTTATACTTTTTCGGACTTAAGGGATTAGCTGACGAAAAAGGGATTATGGAGTTAACTTTCTGTACCTTTTTAGACTCTCTAAAAATGAAAAGGACCGAGTTTTCCTTGTCGTTAGACTCGTTAAAATGATTAAATAGCGACAAACTTGTCTTTAGACGAGAACGAGTTTCCCTATCGCTAAGCTCGTTAAATCATAGCGATGGGCTTGCCCGAAGGGCAGGTTATAGAACAAGCATATGTTATCCTCCTCAAGCTTGACAAAAATAAAGAGGTACTGGTCAGAAATGACTGGGGAAAAATTGGGAGAACATCAAAGTTTAATGGTAGCAAGTCACTCTTGAACATGACACTTTTCCTCCGTACCACATCGGGTTGGGTTGTTTCATTCACCGGTCTCATCACCATGGTCCTCGCCAAACCATCCACATTTGGGGTAATGCTACCGATCCATCGCATCAGTGTCGTTATATGTTCAAGAGGGGTCATTCTGAAAGTGTCAACTGTGTCCCATCCACTGCCATACATTATCCTTCATCCATTCATGATCGCCACCCTGAATCATATATCACAGTTTGTTTTCACCTCCACTAAAATCATTAGCTCCGTTCCGTGTCATTGATGTGGGATTCATTAAGGCCCTCCTTTGACGGATCGCTTCTTGTCGACTTCAGCTCATTATCCAAGAAGTTGATCTAGGAACACCCCCATCAGTACTTTGAAGCTTGCATGCCTCAATGGCGAGTTTCTCACTTCCGGCGACAGGTATACATCAATGACCTTCGACCAGAAGATTTTGCGTGGCGTTCGACGCCAAGTCCTTTATTCACGCCACGTGAATTGTACTGCAGTACCTTGAGGGTCATTATCATTATCGGTGATTCCTCTCGCGCTTGTTAACGGTTTTCATCATTGACCGGTAATCAAGCGATGTCTTTCCATGTTCGACTTCAGCAAAATTCTCACATGGATCGACTTGTACTTAGAGTGAAGATCGAACGAGTTTGAAGACCCCGGATCTAGTTTCATCCATCCAGGCTGTGATACATATTCAGGAAATATAAAAGCATTTGTCATGTACATCATTGCAGCAGATGATCATCCTACTCAAAGGATGATAATTTCAGCAGAGAATTATCAGTCTACCATCAGACGATCGTCTGTTATATGTACCAAAATGTATTTATAAAGCTGAGCATGGGAATGCCCGCCTCAGCTAGATCATGAAAGCATAATGAAAAATAATGTATTGTATTGTATTGTATTACAGGGCGCCTCCTCAGCACTGGAATGAACTTCAGACCCTCTAGATAAAGCATTTCACCCGATAAACGGCCTCATACTTTAGGGGGCAACTGTTATAGACATTTTTGTGCCTCGCAGCATGGAGCATGAAATGTCAATAATTACAGGGATCCTCAGTCCCTAAACATGTTGTTCTTACCCCTAGAAGAACAAGGTCATCAAACAACAGCACTTCCAATCAGTTCTCCACCTGAAAACACTTCAAAACAGGCTAATTTTGGATCATGTCAGCTGCTCCACTGAGCATCTGCACTGGAATGCAACTGCTCCTCCTTGTACCTGCGCTGGAAGTCAAATCTAATGAAGGCTACCTGCGCTGGGCGAGATTGGCCAAGTGGCACAGTCATTCTGCAAGGTGTCAACTGCCCAGGAAGCTTCCAAACTGACACTTGGTTCATGAGATTCGCCCTGTAATGAGTAAGAGGTACTTGATCACCATGTGTAAGCAAGGATCTCCAAGTGGACTCAAGAACTGAAGATTAACTGAAGAGAGAGAGGACACTAGTCAGCTCTATGCCAGCCTCAAGCTGACTCATCCTTTCTTCTTCTCTCCTATATATAGAGCTCTTCTATGAGGTCTAGGGAGGCTGGAATTTTGTGTAAAGCAAGGAGGTGCTGTTGGTTTACAGTTAGAGCTATTGGGTGATTGTTTTACAAGAGGTGAAGAGGAGAGTTCTTGCTGCTGGGGAGGTGCTGCTGGATTGGAGCCATCAATGGTTGTAACCTTCTCAGAACCCTGTTACTTCTATCAATAAAGTTTTGCATGTTCTCCTATATACTTGTATTGCATTGATGTATTGTATTTACTTGTATATTTGATTCACTCTAATCCATGCATCAGTTATGAGTACATGTATCTTGTAGTTTCCTCTCTTGTTTTGTGCAGGATCTGTGTGTAGCTGGACCGGCAAAGAGAGCAAGGAGCTGGGAACCAGAGACAAAGAGAGAGGATAAGGATCGACTAAGTGAAAGACACCAGGTTGGTTAATCTTTTCTTCCTTCTCTCTGTACTTTCATAAAGGAAAATATCAAAGCTTTACTTTCAGTTGTTGCTAAAGACTGTCACCTTTAGAGTAGGGATAGGGTCATCCGAGTCGGATACTTTTCCCCACAACATTTTTCTTCTTGAAAGACCAAGAACAGCAGGTCAGAATGCCTTGGCCCTTTGACTGTTTTATCAAAACTTGGAAATTCTCTTCTTGTACTTCAAAATTGGAGGCTTTTACCTCTGTGGAATTTCTGGACTATTAGGCCCTTTTCTGCTTATTTATAGCAGCTTCTCAAACTGAATTGTTTACATGCTGAAAGAAAATATATACAGCTGATTATGTACAGAAGGAGAGACCCTGTTATGTGGATGGAAAATGATCAAAATAGTGCTTCAACATCCTGCCATTTACATGACCTTCACCTAAGTCAGTGTCATCAAGATTCTTAAGGAAATAAGTGTTGTTTCCTTGTACTGCCTGGATGATAAATGGTCCTCTCCAAAGAGAGTCAAATTTTCCATGTTTTCCTTTATCTTCCCTTCTTGAATCCCATTTAAGGACTTTATCACCCATGTTGAAATCTTCAGCCTTAGTCCTTCTGTCAAAGGCTTTCTTCAGCTTTTCTTGTAGGATTTGAACTCTGTTGTACACTTGATCTTGGTTTGCTGCAGACATATAATTTGGTTTACTCTCCTTTGCATGTCATTCGGTTCGGCTTGACTTTCTTGGAGCAACTTCATAATAGGAACCCCTAGTGAAGAAGGAAATTTGGCTTCTAATCCATAGACTAACTCATATGGGCTGACCCCAATGGATCTCTTGGTTGTTAACCTATCTGCCCACAAGGCATTCACTAGTTTCTTATGCCAATTCTTCTTATTTTCTTCCAATACCTTCTTTATGATGTTTACAAGGCTTTTATTTGATGACTCAGCAAGGCCATTTCCTTGGGGATAATATGCAGTAGAATGGCCCAAGGTAATGTGAAATTTGTGGTAGAAATTCACCATTTTCTTTGATCTGAAGGCAGCAGCATTGTCTGTTATTATTTTATCAGGACAGCCAAATCTAGAAAGAATATTGGTCTCAAGGAACTGAATGATAGTGGCATCATTAGCTTGTCTGCATGGAACAACTTCAATCCATTTAGTAAAGTAGTCTGTAGCTGTTAGAATCCATCTATGTTGGCCTGAAGATGAGGGATGAATTTCCCCAATGAAATCCAAGCCCCATTGCTGAAAAGGTCTCTCTGTTGCAATAGGCCTCAAAGGAAGTGGCAGCAACTTTCTCTTTCCCTCAAACACTTGGCATTTATGACATGAAGTGGTAAATTTTTTAACATCAGCGAAAACAGTAGGCCAATAGTAACCAGCTCTCAATATCTTATCCACAGTGGACTTCCAATACAAATGTCCACCACAATTGCCTGCATGAAATTCTTCCATGATTTTGTTAGTCTCATTGTCAATTAAGCAGTTTAACAATATACACTCATGGTTTTTCCAAAGCAGATTTCCATTCATAACACAAAATTTTGAAGCTTTCATTTTTAGGAACCTACATTTAGTTCTGGACAGCCCTGGGGGAGCACACAAGTTTTGTAACACATAACAGATATCAGAATACCAGGGGGATTGTTCAAAGGCTACATTGATCTTTGGAGTCGCCAGCTCCGGTTCACTGTCCAGTTGGTTGATGTCCAAGGCTTGGAAATTTGTTTCAGACATTAATTTAGCCAGACCTTGTCCTTTTATCAGTTTTGTAGGTTTTATTTCAATGTCAAATTCTAAAATATTTGCAATCCATTTTCCTCTTCTGCCCTCTAAGTTCTCTTGAGTAAGCATGTCTTTCACAATTGGGCTTGGTACATAGGCTATAACATGGGAGTATAGGATGTAGATCCTAAAGTCTTTAATAGCTTTGACCAAGGCATATGCTTGCTTTTCCATGATCTGGTATTTCAGGGGTGCATCTCTAAGAGCTTTACTAAAGAAAGAAATGGGTTTCTCATTTCCTTGGTCATCTTTCTGTAATAAGACAACAGCAATTGTGTGTTGGGAAGCAAAGGAAAATATGATAAATTCCCTATCAAATTGTGGATTTGTTAGAACTGGAGTTTGGGTGAGGGCCAATTTTATTCCATCAAAGGCTTGACTTGCTTCTACCGTCCATTTTACCTTTGAATCCTTTTTTAACATGTTATTTAGTAACCTGCTCAATTCGGCCAGATTTGGGATAAATCTCCTCAGGAAGTTGATTTTACCCAAAAAGGCTTGTAATTCCTTTACATTTCTTGGATGAGGCATTTGTAAGATGGCCTAGATTCTGTCTGGATCAATCCTAATGCCATCTTTAGAAATGATGTGACCCAACAGTTTGCCTTCCTCCAAACCAAACAGGGATTTCTTAGGATTTAAGGAAATTCCATATTTCCTACAAGTTATGAATATCTGCCTTAGATGTTTCAAATGTTCTTGGTCAGATTTGGAGAAAGGTGTGAGGTCATCCAAATAAATGACAAGGAAGTCATGAATCTCTTTGGCAAAAGCAATAGCCATTGCTCTTTGAAAAGTTGCCGCTGCATTTTTCAATCCAAAAGGCATTTTAACATATTTGAAGGTTCCCCATGGGGTTGTAAATGTTGTTTTGTCCTGATCATCAGGATGAACTAAGATCTGGTTAAAACCTGAGAATCCATCAAGCAAAGAAATTCTTGAGGCCCCCACTGCTCTCTACAAGATGTGATCCATCTTGGGTAAGGGGTAATTATCTTTCAAGGACACTTGATTCAAGTTCCTTAGATCAACACAGAGCCTTATTTCACCAGTTTTCTTTCTTGTAGGGACTAAGTTTGAAATCCAATCAAAGAATCTGATTGGTGCTATGATGCCAGCTTTAAACATTTTTTGTACCTCTTGTTCCATTGCTGGGAGGAGCATGGGATTGATTCTCCTCAACTTTTGCTTAAAGGGTTTTTGATCTGGCTTGAGAGGGATAGTGTGTTGGATTACAGAGGTGTAATAGGATTTCAAATCCTCATAACTCCAAGCAAAGACATCCTGGAACTCCTTGAAGAGGTCAATGTATTTAGGCTTTTGATCAGGGGGTAATGAAGCAGACAGTTTTATTATTTTGGGCTTTTCAATGGTTCCAATGTTGCATTCTTCAATGGTGGAGTTAAGGGGCTGCATTTTTGGTTTGCTGGGAACATCATTGGAGTCGAAAATGTCTTCTAATGGAGCTAAGCCTATTGGCAGAACATTGTCCTTCAATTGTATGACTTCGGCTTCATCATCAGCTATCTCCTCATAACTAATCTGTTGGATTTCTTGTATGTTGTCTTCGTTGAAAATTGTAGGATGTAGCATTTGGTTAACTGTTTTGGGTGATATTGCTTCGTTATTCTGTTTACCCTGTATTTGTGATTGACTTGCTCTTTCAAGTATTTGTGATTGACTTGCTGTTTCAGGTATTTGTGATTGACTTGCTCTTTCAGTGTCAATGTTTAGTCCTGAAAATTCTTGTTGTAAAGTCAAGAAATTGTTTATTTGTGTATCATCATCAAACACTTGCCAATCCTTTACATTGTTTGGGACAGATGGTCTGTGTTTTATCTCAGCTGTAAAACAGTGGTGGGGCTCAAAAGGTAGCTTGCAGGTACTTGCAAATGTGGCCAGACTATGAGCATGAAGGTTATGAGTTCTAGGAATTTTGGTAATCTGAAATTCACTGAAGGAATTTAGTAGTTCAGGAGTAGCAGACCTATAAGACCTCAGTCTTTTGTCATTTGTGACAAAATTGCCCTTTACTTGTTGGATAACTAGGTCTGAGTCTCCTAGGATTAAAACTTTTATGGCTTGTAGGGATTTTACTAGCTTGAGGCCTAGTAAGAGAGCTTCATATTCTGCCATATTGTTGGTGCACCTGAAGTTCAGTCTATAGGCTCGGCCCTCTGCATGACTGTTTTTCTTATTATGTATCCAAACTCCAGCTCCTGCCCCTAACTTGTTGACTGACCCATCAAATTCAAGGAACCATAGGATCTCTTGTTCTAGGGGAGACTTAATAACTTCTCTGTGGTCTGGGATTGTGAGTTGAAGTTCTGGTTTTTCATTTAGTTTGTCTTTTAGAACAGTCTCATCACTTGATTGGATCAGCTTTATTTCTAGAGCAACAACTTGTTCATTAATGTCCTGATCTTGTTTGAGTGTCTTGGTTTCATCATTATTTTTAAGACCTGAATTATCATTGAAGAGAATATATGAATCTATATCAGAATGGACAGCATATATGGGAAAGTTTTGGGGTTTTTCTTCACTGCTGACCATGTATTTCATAAGTGACTCTCTATATAACCTTTTGGGTTGACCAAAGACTGTGATTGTGGCATATGACATGTCTAACTGTAGGGACCCTTGAAGTTTAGCCCCCCATGATCTTGATAACAACATTCCGTATTTGGGTGGGATATCAGCAACTACAACATCCATTAAGATTGTTTTGTTTGGATATTGGACAAGGGATACACATAGATCTTTTATCAAACCCAAACACTTAACTTGGCTGGAGTCAAATGAGAATAGGTCCTTGTATGGTCTTGTACTGTCTAGATTCAACCTTTCCATGACTGATTTCGGCATTAGGTTATGAGAGGCACCTGAGTCAAACATTGCATTGTGTAATATCTTATCATGAACATGTAAACTGACATAGAAAGGTAAGATCCCTGTGACTGTTGTTTTTCCATCAACCTCTGGACCGAACAGCAATTCTGGGGTATCATCCAACACATTGACATTATATTTACTATGAGTGAGTTGAAGGGACTTCTTAATCTGTTGTTTGTAAATGTCATGCTTGGCTAGTTCTGAAAGGGGAATGGCTACCTTCAGTTTGCTAATTTCAGCTTGTAAGTCAAAGGGTTTTTCAGATTGAACCTTAGTGTTGTGGGTGACAACCTTTTCCTTGTTTAGTAAATTTTCTTCCTGATTTTGGTCTTGATCTTGGGGCGTGTATTTTTCATTCATTTCTTGAGGAATATTACTTGGATTTGGCTGCAAAGAAGATGCAACCAGTGGCTGCTGTGTTGAGGGAAGTTGTTCAATAACTTCTTCAACAGTTATCTCCTTTGTAAGTGAATCAGTTGTGTTAATTGGTTCTGTGACTATGGCTCTTTTAGGCTGCAACCTTTCCTTTGTTTTTTCAGGCTGTGTTATATTCACAGTTCTACTTCTTAGTTTGTATTGTTTATGAACTTCATAGACAGCCATGTCATAGCCTTGTTTGAAGTCAAATGACTCACCTGACTTGGTTTGAAATTGTTTAAGGTCATCATCTTTATGATCTTCTTGACTTAGGAAGACTTGATGCTCATCGTTGAGGCCCATTAGGTTGATGTTGGTGTCATCCACTTCCTCATTTGAAGTGGATGTTTCATCATAGTTTTCCTGGAACGGAGGTCTTATCTCTGGATCAGAACTGGTCTTGCCAACGTTTGGGTTTTGATTTCTCCTAAAATTTGGATTCCTGATAAGGTTGTTTTGCGGTGCTTCCCATGATGCCTTTCTCTCAACCGATTCCACTCTATCACCCAATCTCTTCATACCATTAAGTATTGCATCTAGTTTTTGATCAAAGGCTGAGGGTTCTTCTTTGTATATGTTTCTCTTTTCCAATCTCGCCATGTTTCTTTTAGCAATCAGGTTTGCTTCTACTGTAACAGCAACCTTTTGGGCCTCTTGGAGAGTTTCAGATGCTCTTTCCTTCAACTGATATGCCATGTCAGGATCAAATCCATCAGGGAATTTGTACAAGGCCAAATCAGGAGGAGGTCTTAAGTTTTGTGGTATTGCGTTGTATACATTGTTGAATATAGCACAATACTCCAGAATGGTCTCTTGAGGACCTCTCTTGATTGTGTCATATTCGCCAAGTATGTGCAAGGGGTCTTTCTTCTTCTCCCATCTGTTAGTAAAGGCTTGATACACCTCATCAGGGGTTGTGATGGTATTTACAGCAAGTGATCTGAACCAAGTTCTGACATCACCTGTTAGGCTCTGGACAAAAATTCTCATTCTCACACTATCATCATCGATTTCATAGTTCTCAAAGTGATCCTGCATCCTCTTGGCATGTTGGATAGCAGAGTAAGGGCCAGTGGAGTCAAAATATGAGATTTTGGTTTGGTAATCCTGAGGTAGAGCTGCAGGATTAGCAGGTAATTGCAAAGGTGCATATCTGTTAGCCATATTCACAAGGTTTGGGGGATTGACAAGGGCAACTGGGACAAAAGGAACGATGGGTACCACAGGGGTAACAGGTGTAGCAGCACCTAGAGTGTTGGTCAAGGGGATATGTGCAGTGGATGAGGAAGTGAGAGGAGTGCTTTGAGATGTGGATGGTGAGCTAGGGGAATTGGGGGTAGACCGAAAAAGAACCTTGATTGGGGTAGAAACAGGGTTAGGATGAACAGTCTCTGGACTTAAATCAGCAGGATTTTCCTGCTTTTGCTGCTTCCTAATGATTCTAGGGATGGTGTTAGGATTTTCAAAAACAGGGGGTGGATTTGGGTCAGGATTTGACCTAGTGTACCGTGGATTCCTCTTGGGAGCCAACTTCTAACTAGTTTTTGAATATTTTCTAGGAAATTTTTTTGTATCTGCAAGGACTGGATAAGATTTGGAATGGCTATATATATCTCAAAGCTAGTATGAAGATTGACTGAAGCAGCTCTTCCCTAAAGCTGTTAATGTAAAACAGAAACAGTTTTGAAGGTTTCCTGGCTGATATTCAGGCTTCATTTGCAGCTTTAGGAGATATATAGTAATTAGAAAATCCTAAAAAGGTCCCCAGCAGAGTCGCCATTTATGTTAACACCCAGGTTGTTCCCTATGACTCCCAAGGGAATACGGTCGGGGTAACCACTAACCAATCTTTGGATTACAGCTTCTAGCCAGGCTGTAATCAGAGAGGACTCTCTCTTTAAGGTTTAGCTCTGTTTGCGTATAAATTTTAGGCTAGCTATGATGTTCAAGATTTGTTTTTGGAATGTGTTTGGTGATGATTCCAGTCAATATATATAGGTGCTTACTAGCTTGTCTTAGTCCATTGGGCATGGAGTCAGTGGTCCTTTATTTTGCTTGATGTGCTATGTGATACTGTAGTGATGCTGTAGAGCCAGGTTAGTGTCTGGGAAAAAACGTTCATAATAGTGATTGAGTGTGGTGTATCCAGTTTATGCAAGGCAATTAAGAATCTTACAATAAACTGCTAAAGAAAGATAGTGAGAATATTATGCTGGAAGCAATGAAGAATTTCTAGATAACATTCATACTTATAGAATTAATAGAAACATGAGCAATTAAGAATTCATGTCCATGGTTAATTCTGAAGACAAACATTTACAATAGTAAAAATTGAGCGCAAGGTGTAATAAAACAAATCTTGCACTATTCTTTTTCTCGACTGCTAGTTTAGTGTAACATGAGTATGATTTAATAAACATAAGAAGACAAGAAAAGAGATTGAGGAAAACTTGTTATTTCATCAGGCAGCACAGGAATTCTGCATCAGCACACATAGCATCATCCAGACATCAAATATTTCAGGAAATCACTGAGCTGGTCCAGCCCTTTATATTAGATCAACTGAAAGCATACAATAGATTTGCCTTAGAGTCAAAATTACCAACCCCTCATACATTACTAAGGGGAGTATATATACAAATTTTACATGAAAAATATCAAGGAAATGAGTTAATGGCTCATTGATGTTATGCCAACTCCAGGAGCGTTGTAGCTGAGAAAGTTAATGCTGTAATAACTCTTCAGTGCTTTAGCTGTCCAAAATAGTCAGAAACTGTTGACTTGGTGGCTGTTGGAGTCGGTTGAGGCTACGCTGTCAAAATATGCGTATTTTCTTATCCTTTAGGCTAGCTGTCGTTGTCCATGTGCTGAGTCACTTTTCAGCTGCCTTAAATGCTAACCTTTTTCTGCTGTTTGTCTTCTAGTGAGCTGGAGAGGGCAGTGACCGAGCAACTGAGGCTACCGTGGCAAAATTTGAAGCATTGCTTGCCACCAATCCTCCTTAGGCATTTGATGTCTCCGAATTTTTATCAAAGTCTCATCGGCCTCTGTATATCTATAAAAGTTAGGAGGAGTTTCAAAAAGATGATTTACCTCATTTTCAATAAAGAACAGGCCTGCAAGTTTATCGTATAAGCTCTGTCCCGTTGGAGGCCCTGTTTCCTCAGAAGTACTGGCAGATGCAGTGATTTGATTTTCAATATAAGTCGCCATTCTGTTGGTGAATTGATCTCGAGTGATCAGTTTTCCTGTACCACTTAGTAGGCTGGGCAGTCCCTTTGCTTGCAGTACTGCCATTTTGACTTTATATTCCTCCACCTCAGCTTGTATTTCATGGCACTTCCTCTCCACAGTCTGCACATAATTCCTGAGAGTGAGTACTTTCTTGGCTATGAGGACGGCCTCTGTTCTGTTGACTATGCCAATGGCTGCCAGCTCCTCCTTTTCTTGCCTGTTCAGAAAATCTATCATTCTGTTGGCCTGCTCAGGTCTGTCTCCTAGTGTTGTTTTGGCCCTCTGAATATCTGTCTGTGCTTGGCCCATTAAATCCATCTGCTCATGTATAGTTTTGATTGACCTCCATTGTTTGTTGATGGATTGGCTAATTTTGGCCCATAGAATTCTTCTTATTTCAGCCATGGCACTTTCCAGATTCAGCTCTTTTTCCAAGGCCTTTATCTTTTCTTTTAGGGCCTTTATTTCTCTGCCTTGTTCTGCCACTGTCATCTTTGATTTGTCATACTTGGCATCTAATTCTGCCAATTTTTCTTTGGCCTTCTTTATTTCATCTGCCTGGAGCTCCATTTCTTTAATGGCCTTGGTTAATTCTTCCACACTTGCACTGGAACTTGGAGCTGTTGTTGCTGCTTCCGTTGTGGGAGCCACTGCTGGTTCTGTAGTTGTTGCAGGGGTTGAAGTAGTTGGGGGGGCTTGGGATGTGGATTCTCCCTGTTTGTATTGTAATGCCCCCTCAAGCTCTTTCTCCAACTCAAGGATTTTCTGATTTAAGTGCATTATGAGGTCTAACTGCTCATCGACCTGTTTTTCCTTCTGTAGTTCTGCTGTCTGAGGATGCTCTGTGGGCAGCAGTTTTAACCTCTTCTTTAATGCATTTAGGTCATCTTCTTTCTTCTACAGAAGGGCCTTTACACCCTTTGGATCACTAGGATCATGTCCTAGATCAATAATGATGTCCTCAAGTGACTTTATTCTATTGTCTTTGGCCAGGGAGGACATTCTCTCAAAATCCAACTGTGTGTTGGTATTTTTCAGGGACTCCTTTAGCTCATGGGTCATGGTTGCCCTCTCCACCAAGGTTGCATAAACCATCTCTCCAGCTTGCTTGTGGAGTTCAATTTGGTCCATGGGATGGATGTCTTTGGCCATGACTTCCACCCTTGTCTTCACAAAATCTGCAGCTGACTTAGGCTGCGGTATTGTAGGCTTAAAGTGACTGAGGATCATTTTTTCCTCTTTAATGTCATACACAGACATTAGCCTTTCTTGCTGGGCTGGTGTTGCATCTAGAAATTGTTTGTACACCTCTACCCTTAGCAAGTCATTCTGTGCCTTTATTTGCTTGAAAGAAGCCTTAGTGCTTTTCGGCTTCTTTCTCTGCTGAGAGGAGGAGGACACCTCCAAACCAAGTTGCAATCCTTGCTCCTGCTGAAAGGAGCTTGTACCTGTATGCTGGTTGCCTTCCCTGTCTTTCCTTGAACTGTCAAGGAATTCTTCAATGATGTCTTCTACCTCTGGGGAGTCAAGCCTTTGCCTTTTGGTCTGGGGTTGCTGGGAGGATCCACTAACAGGAGTGGACTCTTCTCTATCTCTTTTTGTACCCCTGTCCTCATGTGCTGGGGTCTACAAAATTGGTGCTGTTAGTGGCTCAGTTTGTGGACGGGGAGTATGCCCTTGCTGCTGTTCTGGTTGCTCCTCTCTCTACTGCTCACTTTGCTGTACATTTTGCTGCTCACTTGAAGGGGCAGGCTTTTCTTTCACTGCTTCTTCTTCAGCACCCATTATTCCTTTTCCTTTGTCTAAACCTGGCGCTGCTGTAGAAGGTGCTTGTGTGGCTGGTGCAGTCCTGGAGGCCGAGGTCCCTTCTCCTGCTGAGTGAGGCCGTTTGAAGGGTACCTGCTGCACAGAATCTAGGTCAAGAGTCTTTTCCAATTCCTTGACATTCTTTATCATTATCTCTTCTTCAGTTAATTTGTCAACTAAAGTATCCTGCAGCC
The DNA here is from genome assembly GCA_031772625.1 of Pinus tabuliformis. NCBI lineage: Eukaryota > Viridiplantae > Streptophyta > Pinopsida > Pinales > Pinaceae > Pinus > Pinus tabuliformis. The sequence goes on from CM062806.1 coordinate 118,178,214, forward strand.
ATTCATGCTGGTTGGCATATTTTTCAATGTGTGGATAATGGTAATGCTTAATGCCTACTAGCCTATACTTGATTCTTCTAGCAGTAATGAAGCCTTCAGGGTCATAAGGGACCCACCGAAAACTATATGATAGCTTGTATTTGTCTTTGAGGATTAGGTCAGCCTCTTCCCATCCTTCTTTTTTATTCATGATGAAGGGGCCCAGCTGGTGTTTGAACTTGAGGGGGCCTTCTTTTTGGAGCTGTGGAAGTGAGTGAGGTCAGACTGAATCAATTGCCTATAATACTCCAAGGCAAATATCCTCATAGGCACATATTTTGGGAGCCTGTATGGACAAAGCTCACAGCCATAGACTCTCCTCATATAGGTACCAATCACCTATTTTGTATTTCTTGGAAAGCTGCAGAACTTTCTGTATTTCAGTTGATATTCTGGGAGGAGGGGACCTCATCAATAGGCAAGAGACAGGGTATACAAATTGGTCAACAAATTCACAATAGGAATAGGGTGAATTTGAGACTTTGTGATAGACAGAGGTCCAGAAGATAATAGATCTCTTTTCCCCTCTATAATCTAGCTTTTTGATGTAGCATGGAAAAGCCTCAGACTGATAGTACATGAAAAGGTGATAGATATAGGCCGAGTACTTGAAGACACTATGTTTATCCACTGTGCCCAACTGATCATGAATCTTGTTAGCTATGAACTTGGCAAAGTTATACTTGCGGGCAGGGGGTTGGCCTGGGCTGTAAGCAGCTAGCAATACCAGCATTGTCTCATCCACATGCTCGCTGGTTCTGTATCCCAGCACATAAGCAATCATGTCCAGCAATAGTCTGCCTACTTCAGTAAAGTAGACATCCAAATAAGGAGGTGGCCCTATAGGCTGGCACTCAGGTCTCATGAATGTCCTGGTGACCTTTTGAATCTCATCACTAGTCATCTTGGCACCAGTGTCCAACAGATAATTCATGGAGAATGGGAACAGCAGCTCCGTCTGGTCAAAATGGAGCATTTTATTGATGGATTCAGGATTAATGTAAAAGAGGATCCTCCCAGATGGAGAGCTAATAGCTATGTGCTACACATCATAGTTTTCAGCACATAGGCGAATGATCTCAGGAAAGACATTGACAGAGGGGAGACAATAGTATGGCAGGTTTGACTCCCATATCCCATATGTGTCCTTGCCATTCAGATAGTCATCTCTCAATTTCCTGTAGGTCTGCAAGAAGTCCCTGTTACCCACAAAGTCTTCAATGAGGTAGTCCCTGTCAGCAAGAGGCAAGGCCTCCAGGTCTTTGTTTGGTGCATTTAAAGGAGCAACATGGAGGTCTGAGGGTGCAGGGGCAGCCATTGTGTAATTTGAATTTAACAAAGGTGATTACAATGGTTTACAAGGTTGCTCAAAGATTTGAGTGACAGGCTTATTGCAGACAATGCTTGGAATTCTCCTCACAGTTGAAAAGGCAAGCTTGGCAGGCTTGTTTTTGCAGTTTTTGGTAAATTCACAGGGATTGTGAGTTGCTAGGGGCAAATTGCATAGGGTATGTGAGATTTGCTTTGGTAAAAAGCTGCAGCTGGTCTACACCCAGCAAAAGGGGACAATGCCGGGCAAGTTTGAGGCCGAACTGGTAACCTTCGAGCGTGAATTAACGTTTTAATAGCGAATTGCCGGGGCAAAGGATAATGCAGGTGGATTTAATGGTAAATTTGGTGAAAAACAGTGTGCAGTTTGGCAATTGAATGTTTCTTATGGAAAATTCACATAGAAATTGGTATGCTCAGTGGGAAAACAGGGAACTTGCGGTGAAATACCTGAAAAATGAGCTGGAATGCCTTCGGGCCGAACAGGGGAGCTCACTGCAGCTGGATTTCCAAGTTATAGTGGTCGCAGCTTCGAATTTGAGGGCTGGAGGCAATTTCGCGGCAAACTGGTTAACAACGGCTGCGTCGTTTTCGCGTGAAAATGACCGCAAATGGCTAATTTGGGCGTTTATAACGACAAATTTGGAAAAAAGGGTCATTGGTGCTTTTCTGCCAATGACGTCAGCATGACATCGCGGCGGGCCCGGGTACGGAGGTGACATGGATGCTGAGTTGGCGGCCAGAGTGGCAGACGCGGTGGCAGGCGGATGCAGTGGCAGGCCACGTGGAGGGCCACAGGGCGCGGGGGCGGGAGATGGTGCTACGTCATGATGACGTATGGATGACATAAGGGGGAGGTGGTAAGCGGTCTCCCCGCACCACCTTTGGGCAAAGGCGGTATCGGGGAGGGGGGCTCCGAACAACCCCCGCGCCTACCACGTGTCCAGGGTACGGCGCCCAATACCGCCCTTCCCCGGACGTTAAAGGGAGGCAGGTCGGGGAGCGAAATCACCCGCCCACCGTTAGATCGGGGCGGCGGAGATTGGACGGCTGGCGGGTACTGCCGTCGGTCGCGCAGCTTCTGGGTTGGGTCTCGCCCGCATTAAAATATTCAATTTAATATATATGCGCTGAACTTAGGATTTTTTAAAGGTTTTGATGGGTTTTTTGGGTTTTTTCTGTAGGAAAAAGGGTTTTTAGTGGGTTTTAGCAGAGGTAAGGGGGTTCTTTGTGGAATTTCTGAACAGAGGGGAGGTGAGGGCTTAGGGGGAGGTTATTACTCCAACCAGAGGCTAGAGCAATCCCATGACAGGGTTGACCCTGGTCCCTGGTGGACCAATGTCTCCCTCAACAAACTTATTTAGCTATAGTGCTAAAGGGGAGGATATCTATACAATGCTGGGGATTTATACACCATGGTGTTATAGTAGTAAGGGGAAGGGAAACATAAGGGATTTAGATAATAAGAAGTTAGGGATTAATATGAGTGACAAAAGTGAATGAGGAGTGATATCACTAAGTTTATATGAAAACAACTTAGATTAGGGAGTAGATCAAAATGAAAAGAATTTTAGACAAGAAATGTGGCCTTTACAGGAGCCAGAACCAACATAAAACCTTAAATTCTTCCATGACCACAACTGGTGTAGGGATGTTAGTTATGAGTGTAAAACAGGGAAAAAGGGAGTTAGACATGCTCCATTGTGTTGCTTTTCTTATCTTGACCAGCAAGATTCAGTTTGAAAGGAATGCCACTTCTGCAACCCCATCTACCTACCCATCTACTTGCCTAGAATTTTTTGTTTCTTCTTGGAGGGTGCACTTGGACTTGCAGACCCTTATGTGCCTTTTCTTTTCCATTGGCTTTTTCTTTTGATTGTCTATCTAGTACTACCCTTATTTCTTCCAAGGCCCCAGATTAAGCAGTTGGGAACCTTAATTCTCTACCTAGCTATTGGTCTGCCAAGATTAAACAGTTTGGACAGACTTCTTTCTCTATTCTACAACAGAAAATTGAAACATGGCATGATCCAGATTAGGCTGTTGGACCATCCATCAAAATTTAGTAAACATGAAACTATGTACACACCTTGTCTTCTCTTGGAAATATGGGATCTTTGTATCAGCAAAGCAGAGCATATTTGGCATTTGAGTTTGCCAATCATGAAATATGAAACCTATTGGTATAGGTATCCAACAGCTTCAACTAGAACTCTCCTTCTTTCTCCACCTCTAATAAAAACCAATCAATAACATGATCAACATCCTTTATATACTTCTTAAGAAATGAAATATGGAAACAATTATGGAGTTTCACTGTTAGAGGAATTTCAAGTCAATATGGCACTACTCCAATCCTGTTATAGACATTTTTGGGCACTGTAACCCCAATCATAAATGTCCATAAAACAAGGGCCCTTAAGTCCCTAAAAGTGTTGTTCCAACCCCTAAAATAACAAGGTCAGCTGATTACATCATCTCCCAGAAGTTCTCCATGAAAAACTACTCAGAACTGGTCAAAATTGGACCATCTCACCTTCTCCATGGTCAAAGTGTGCTGCATCCCACCTAAATGCACACAGGAGGTGCGATGCATACTGAAAATCCCTTCTATGGGGTGCGATGGGTGATAGTGGACAAATGGCAAGGTCAATCTGCAAGGTGGAGGATCATGGAATCTTCCAGAAACTTCTCCTGTGACACTTGCCTCTCTGCATTCGCCCAGGGATGAGTAAGAGATCATCAATCTCCAACTGGAATCAAGAACTATCAGAGAGAGGACACTAATCAAATCTCAAAAGCTGACTCACCCCCCTTGCAAACATCTATATATGGATCCCTCATCCCAGAGATCCGGGGGCTGGAATTTTGTATCTTGTAAGGAAGTGCTGCTGGTTTCTTGGTGTAACATCATAGTGTTGGGTGATCTAAGCTTTTCATGAGGTGAAGAAGGGCTTTCTTGCTGAGAGGATGACGCTGGGTCAGAACAATTAGTTGTAACCCTCTTTGCTATTCTTGATTATTAATAAAGCTATTCAATTTTTCCTCCACATTCTTGTATGATTGATGATATATGCATTTGTGTGGTCAATATATATTTGGTCCTATATTGTTTATGATAGTAGATCTCTGTTCTTCGATAGTGTTATGCTTCTTTGATTCTACAGGTACTCTTTGAAGTTGGGTAAACGAGGAAGCAAGTGGCAAAGATCTATCAGAAGGGAGAGGAATCAAGCAAGGAACCAAGCGCAAGGCAGAGGTTGGTCTCCTTCTTTCCCCTCTTATTTACTTCTCATAAAGGAAAACAAAAGTGGTTTTAGTTTGTTTGTTTCTAAGGTAGCTACTAGCCTTAGTGGGATTAGCAGCTCTGCATAGACACTAGATTTCCTGATAACAAAATGGCGACTCCAGTGGGGAGCGAATAGATTGTTTGTTTGTCTATATTTTTTTGCTTTATAAACTTACAGACGGAGCCTGAAGTCAAGCCAGCTAGCCTTCGAACTGCATTTGCTATGCAAGTGCAAAGTAGATCAATGCTGCTTCACTCTATCTCCGGGTTTTGTTTATGAACTAAACAATTGATTTACAAACTCTCTAATTGCCCTTGTGGTGGCTCTAGTAACCTCCTTAGATATACCCCTGTGATTTATTTACTGATTACCACTTGCTCAGCCTAAATCCGTTAACTGAGCTGCAAAATGTGACCCGGAACCCATTTGAAGTCTCGTCCCTGGACCATCGCACTGTCTCTTCTTTGGAATCTGGATGCATCGCACTTCCCGTGTGTAGTAGGTGCGCTGCATCTCACTTTCCCTGTGTTACATGTGCGCTGATCAAACAAGACCTCTTCTGCTCTTAGATTTTGGTTTCTGTGTTCACTCTTTTCAGCTCTATTCAGGAGTTTTGCTATCTGTAGTCAGTATACCTCTGTTGGAACCCCCTTCCTTACCATTATTCTGCCTCCATTGTGCAAAGAACTGTAAATGTTTTTATGTATTGTGATCCATTTTCAGTTCTCTTTTACAAAGAAGTAGTGTAATTGAACTGTCGTTTCTTGATTTGAAAGTGTCGCAAGTGTTGTTTTTAGTCATAGAAGAGAATCCGATTGTTCTTGATAGTTGATTACACTGTTACTCTTGTATTTGATTTGAGTTAGTAGTTTTTCAAGTGTCGAAAGCAAGTTTTCAATTCCAAATTGTAAAGTGTCGTCATTGTCTTCATTTTGTCTTGGAAATAAACTTGTTAGTAATGTCGCTTTGAAAAATAATTCAGATTTGCGCTTAGCTCTCTTTTTATCATTCACACATTAAGAAGGCTGAAAACAAATACATGCATGTGCATTTTCATTTATATTGTTTGTTGGTTTGATTTAGGACAGTGCATATAGTGTGTGCTCTCTGCTCTATGTTGAAAGAATATCATCTCTCTTTCCTTAGTAGCTAGGATTTTCATTGCAAAAAGAAGATTAAACGATTGTTTATCATCTTAGATTGCATTTTAGGAATTGTACATCTACATCACGTGGTGAACCTGAAAGGAAAATTTCTTAAGCAATATCAACTATAAAATAAATTTAATGAATCTAAAAACGCTTTGGAACCTAATGCACAACATCTAGAAGTCTAGGCTAGAGACGTATTCCGGCGTCGTAAAGCCTGGTAACTGTTGTTTTCATCGCTGGTTGGGTGATTCCTCCACTTTGAGACGATAAGTGCCAGTACGGACTTGTGCTCCCATGTACCATCGAGTATATATTGGGAGACCACAATAGGCTTTATCCTTATCCATAGGAAGCCATGTCTGTTGCCCTATCGATCGCAATGTAGTGAACACAGCATTCGGGAAGATTGACTGTTCTACCGTAAAAAGTATTATGCAGTTTTGCGATTGGTTTGGTAATCCCTCTGTCTAGATTTCCAGAGTAGTCTCTTTCATTCCTTTTCAGACTCCTTAAAGGAAAAGGTCCATCTAAGCACTTGTCACTTCAAGATCATTAAAAATCGAAGGCGACTGGAGTCATCTTTTGTTTTTTCTCGACTCTTAAAAATTGAAAAAGCAAGTTGTGTCAAAGCGTCTAAAATTTATTTTAATCGGAATAAACATCACCTTTCCTACGTTGGTCTTAGGTTAAGAAAAATGGAGTCCACCAACCAAGGATTTCCCCTTGGAGGAAATCCTAGTCCTTTCTCTTCTTGGGAAGATGTTGGTGCACCCCATATGGCCACATTGTCGCTTCCAGGATTGACAATCGGCTTGCCCGTATGGCTCTTCTCGACCTCCATCGTTCAGAACACCGTGATTCCTGAACAATCAAGTCATCAACTAAACGATACCAAAGTTACCCCCCAACCTTCCTCTTCATCCAGTTCTCCATCTCCTCCTTCCTCTTCGCTTGATCAAGCTGGTAAAGCCAAAAATCAAGTAACTGAGAAGAAGAAAGAGAAGAAGAAGAAGGAGCCAAAGGCGAAAAGGGGCGACCAGGCATCGTCTAGCAAAAATCCACACACTGCACCGTCCAGGCCTAAATAGCCATGTGTCATTTGCAAAGGAGATCACTATCATCGAGATTGTCCTTGCATCCCTCAGATCTTAAGGGACTGGTCTCCTCGTTTGTGCAATCTGGTGTCATCAACCTCTGATGATCATGTTGAAAATACACCGTCAACTAGTGAAAGTGAAGCCCCTGGACAAAAATGAAAATGTAAATTTCCTTGTAAACTGTGTGAAGTCGATCACGCCGTCCACCGTTGTCCCTTCTTAGACGAGGCTAAAAGAGTTTTGGACGACCATCCGGTTTCACCGTTACGACTTCCTCCTGGATATAAGAAACTCTTGCTGAGTCCGTCACTAGTTGAAAATCTGGCTGACACGCCATTGTGGTCAGCCGAAGCGTCTATCATTGAAGATAAACCATCTAAATCCACACCAGACGAAAGTCAAAAGGTCGAGGCGGAAGTTGACCGGTCTTGCCTTCAGAAGGTCCATCTTCGGATGATACAGTCACTGGAGAGAACAAGAACGACACCATTCAAATTCTCTTCGTAAGCACAGACTCCGAAGAACATGGGGGCAGTCTACCCATTCCTTTACCGCAGGAAGGAAGTTCATCAGAGTCGTATCCGGCCGTCTATTTGGTCCCACCTCCAAGCAACCTAGTTGTTTCCTTCGATTGGAATCTGCTAGGTAGAACCCGTTTACCGGATAGTGTACCATTTCGAATCATTGCTCAAATATATAGAATGGTCATGGCCGGTACCATCATAGATGAAGGGGCTTCTGTGAGTATCCTTTCCTCAACTGCTTGGAAAGCGCTTGGTTCGCCACCACTTTTTCCTGAAATGAGAAATCTAACAGGCTTTGACAAAGGAACCAGTCGACCGTTAGGGATCCTTCCCAATGTGCCAATAACGTTGAGAAGGAAAACCATTCACATGAACGTAATGGTAGTCCAAGGACCCCTGGATTATAATCTACTCCTTGGACGCGACTATATTTATTGCATGGGAGCCATTGTCTCCTCACTCTTTAGAGTAATGTGTTTTCCGCATGAAGGAAGAGTGGTCAAGCTCATAGAACAGCTTTCATTCCCCAGATCACACATAGCAAATAGTCAAATACCATTCCTGAATGGTCTTTTGACGCAAGGAATGTCTCATCAATCCCCAGTCCGTCCACCTGATGAGCGCGAGTGATTCGGAGGACATGACTGAAACCCAGGGGGCATGCACCCTGGTCTGTTTCGACAGAAAAACCTTGGGTATAGGGTAGGTTTCCGCGAAGGATATATGACTAGTTTATGACTGGAATAAGATTCCTTTGTCAAATTTATGTGAGTGGAGGTAGTTGTGCCACTCACCTTTGTTTATTTCAGTAGACATCGATGAGGAAGTGTTTTGCCTGAAGTATGGATAGAACAATATTTGGTAACCTGGAAATGTTTCTCTATACCTGGGGGCATGCAAACCTTTTGGCATGCAAGCGAAGAGAAACCATTTATTTTTTTAAATTTGTAGGTCCTCTAACCCTTTAAACTCGTAGGATTGGTCGTTTCCTAACTTGCATAAAGAAAGGATGTGGGGCAAAGCTTTGAAAAAATGCCATTTTTTAAATGAGACATCCTTATTTTACGACTGGATCGAGCAGTTTTAACGTGGAATTCAAGCTCGTTAAAAAATAAACATAAGCAATGAGCAAATGTTCCCCCAAAGTTTAAGCTCACTAAAAAATGAACCAATTTCCGGTAAATAACCATCGTGAATGTATTATCATCAGCCTTTGTAGCCTTGGTCGTGTTCTCATCATCACCTCCACTCTATATTGGCCGATCATTCACCTCCATTTGATTGTTTACCCTTTTTTGAGGAACAACTACGAAGAGTGATCCTGTTAGCCATCCTTGTGACACTGCCGTGATTGGAAAATTCCAAACCTTACTTGGAATTAGCTGCTACCCGAATTTATCACTCGTTCCTCAAAAAACGAGTCTCCTTTAAGCTCTTTTCAACTGACTCGTAAAATATGAAAAGATTGCCGAGCAATTGGCCTCTCCAGCTCATTAAAGTGACCGGAAGTGCTATCCCTCCTTTAGATTTTAATCTTTTTGGACTTGAGGGATTATTACACAAAAAGATCGAGCGCTTGTTTTGTTCGGCTTGTTAAAAGTACCGAAAATTCATCCCTTTTGTATTGTTTTATACTTTTTCAGACTCAAGGGATTATATGACGAAAAAGGATTATTGGAGTTTTCTTTACATCCCTTTTCAGACTCTCTAAAATTGAAAAGGACCGAGTTATCTTTGTCGTTAAACTCGTTAAAACCGAATAGTGACAAACTTGTCCATACAGACAAGAATGAGTTTCACTATCGCTAGGCTCGTTAAAACATAGCGATGGGTTTGCCCGAAGGGCAAATTATAGAACAAGCATATGTTATCCTCCTCAAGCTTGACAAAAATAAAGAGGTACTGGTCAGCAATGACTGGGAAAAATTGGGAAGAAAACTTGAAGAAACTTTATTGGTAGCAAGTCGCTCTTGAACATGACACTTTCACTCCGCATCCGAGTCGGGTTGGGTTGTTCCGTTCACTGGTCATATCACCATGGTTCCATCACACCATCCATATTTGGGGTTAATGCTACCAATCCATCATGTCAGTTTCGCCGGTATGTTCAAGAGAAGTCGCTCAGAGAATTCACCTGTGTCTCATCCACTGCAATACATTTACGCTCCATTCTTTCATGACCACCACCTTGAACCTTATGTCATCAGAATTTTTTCACCTCCATTAAAATCATTTGCTCCGTTCCATGTTGGTGATTTGGGATTCACTAAGGCCCTCCTATGACGGATCGCTTCTTGTCAACATCAGCTCATTATCCAAGAAGTCGATCTAGGAAGACCCCTTTCAGTACTTTGAAGCTTGCATGCCTCAATGGCAAGTTTCTCACTTCCGGCGACAGGTTTACATCAATGGCCTTCGACCGAAAGATTTTGCGTGGTGTTCGACGCCAAGTCCCTTATTCACACCACGTGAATTGTACTGTAGTACCTTGAGGGTCATCATCATTATCGGTGATTCCTCTCGTGCCTATGAACAGCTTACATCATTGGCTGGTAATCAGGCGATGTCTTTCCATGTTTGACTCCAGAACATCTCTCACATGGATTGACTTGTACTTTGAGTAAATATCGAACGAGATTGAAGACCCCGAATCTAATTTCATCCATCCGGGCTGCGATATATATTCAGGAAAATAAAGACATCAAATGTACATCATTACTGCATAGATAATCATCCAATCCAAGGGATGATGGCTCTACTAGAATCATCAGTCTGCACCCAGACGATTGTCTGTCTTATGTACATGAAAATGAATTTATAAAGCTGAGCATGGGAATGCCTACCTCAGCTAGATCATGAAAATATTATGAAGATAATGTATTGTATTGTATCTTATTACAGGTCACCTTCCAGCTTGAAAAAACTTCGGATCCTCATGATAAAGCATTTCACCCGACATCAAAAGATTAACGACCTCATGCTTTAGGGGGGAACTATTATAGACATTTTTGGGCACTGCAACCCCAATCATAAATGTCCATAAACCAAGGGCTCTTAAGTCCCTAAAAGTGTTGTTCTAACCCCTAAAAGAACAAGGTTAGCTGATTACATCATCTCCCAGAAGTTCTCCATAAAAAACTACTCAGAACTGGTCAAAATTGGACCATCTCACCTGCTCCATGGTAAAAGTGCACTGCATCCCACGTAAATGCACACGGGAGGTGTGATGCATACTGAAAAGCCCTTCTATGGGGTGCGATGGACGAGAGTGGACAAATGGAAAGGTCAATCTGCAAGGTGGAGGATCATGGAATCTTCCAGAAACTTCTCCTGTGACACTTGCCTCTCTGCATTCGCCCAGGGATGAGTAAGAGATCATCAATATCCAACTGGAATCAAGAACTATCAGAGAGAGGACACTAATCAAATCTCAAAAGCTGACTCACCCCCCTTGCAAACATCTATATATGGATCCCTCATCCCAGAGATCCGGGGGCTGGAATTTTGTATCTTATAAGGAAGTGTTGCTGGTTTCTTGGTGTAACATCGTAGTGTTGGGTGATCTAAGCTTTTCATGAGGTGAAAAAGGGCTTTCTTTCTGAGAGGATGACGCTAGGTCAGAATAATTGGTTGTAATCCTCTTTGCTATTCTTGATTATTAATAAATCTATTCAAGTTTTCCTCCACATTCTTGTATGATTGATGATATATGCATTTGTGTGGTCAATATATATCTGGTCCTATATTGTTTATGATAGTAGATCTCTGTTCTTGGATAGTGTTATGCTGCTTTGATTCTACAGGTACTCTTTGAAGCTGGGTAAACGAGGAAGCAAGTGGCAAAGATCTATCAGAAGGGAGAGGAATCAAGCAAGGAACCAAGCGCAAGACAGAGGTTGGTCTCCTTCTTTCCCCTCTTATTTACTTCTCATAAAGGAAAACGAAAGTGGTTTTAGTTTGTTTGTTTCTAAGGTAGCTACCAGCCTTAGTGCGACTAGCAGCTCTACATAGACACTAGATTTCCCGATAACAAATCCTCTTAAGAATCTCAAAAGGCCTGCAATATTGTGGTGCCAACTTGGCACATGAACCAATCCTCAAAGAACTTTTCTTTGCTTGATGTGCCAATACACATTCTCCCCGACCTGAAACTCCTTTAATACCCTATGTTGATCCACATAACTATTCTATCTATCATGTGTTGCCTTTAGATACTTCTTTATAACCTACATTTTTTTCTCCATGTCCACTAAAATGCCTGGTCCAATAAGTACCTTGTTCCCTGGATCACACCAGCTGATGGGAGTGTTACAAATATGTCCATACAATGCTTCAAATGGACTCATCCTTAATGACTTGTGCTAACCGTTTTTTTATGCGAACTCAACCAGTGGTAGGTACTCTTCCCATTTCCTTTGTTGGTGCATATCAACATATCATCCAAAATCGCTCCTTCCAAAACTTGGAAGTGAAATTTGGATCCTTTCCCGACATAATATTCTTTGGAACACCCTGTAGTCTTGCTACCTCTATCATGAACACCTGTGCTGCCTCACTAGCTAAATATGTAGTCTTTACTGGAATGAAGTGAGCTACCTTACTCAAACTATCAACCACAACCATAATAGAATAATGTTGCTTCACTCTCCTAGGAAGACATATAATTAAATCCATGGAAATGAACTCCCATTTCCATTCCGGAACCGCAATATGTTGTAGTAGACCACTTGGATGCTTGCATTCCGCCTTTACCTTATGACAATATAAACATCTAGCCATGAACTATGCCACTTCCATCTTTAGATTTAGCTAATAATATAACTTCTTAACCGCCATCAATGTCTTCTGATATCCTGGATGTCTAGAGTATGGATTCACGTGAAATTCCCACAAGATAAGCTTCTTGAGCTCACTACAACTCGGTACATAGATCCTGTCTCTAAATCTCAATAAGCCATCTGCCATGAGATAGTAGTCTACATCCTGATCACCTGCACCTACACCTATACTCTGTTGTAACCTAGGCATTATTTCCATGCATTTATCATGTTGTTGTCCTGCCTACAAAATCCTATCTTGTAACTTTGTCCCATAAGAGCTCATAGTTTCTATATGATTTTCCTGCACCTTCCTGCTAAGAGCATCTACAACATGGTTCTCTTTCCCTTTGATGTATATGATCTCAAATTCAAACTCACTAAGGGTATCCAACCATCTAGATTGCCTGGAATTTAGATTCTACTTATCAAACAAATACCTCAACTCACTATGATTTCTCATCAATGTGAACCTCCTACCAAGAATATAATGTCTTCAAATTTTCAATGCATGTATAATCGCTGCTAACTCAAGGTCATGTGTTGGGTAGTTCTACTCATGCTCATTTAGTTTCTATGACTTATAGCACACTCCATATCCTTCTTGCATGAGAACTCGACCAAGTCCTCCCTTGCAAGCATCTATACATACTACAAACTCCTTGTCTAGATCTGTGATCTTTAGCACTGGTCCATGTGTCAACAACTTCTTAAGATGCTCAAAACTAGCCTAGAATTATTCTCTCCATTTGAACTTCTTACATTTTCGTTGCAATTATGTGATAGGATATGCAATGCATGAGAAGTTATTGATGAACCCCTTCTAGTAACCTGCAAATCCCATGAATGATCTCACCTCATCTACGTTCTTAGGAGCTTCCCACTCCATGATGGCCCTTATATTTTCTAGATCTACTGCGATGCCTTCCAAGTAATGTACCTTAGTCTAAAAGAAGCTGCACTTTCTAAGCTTAGAATACAATTGATGCTCTCTCAACAACCTCAACACTGCTGCTAAATGTTCAACATGTTCTTCCTCGTCTTTAGAATGTACCAATATGTCATTAGTGAATACAAAAACAAAATTATCAAAATATGGACGCAATACACTATTCATTAAACACATGAATGTAGTTGGAGAATTAGTCAAACCGAATGGAGCAAGAAAAAACTCATAATGCCCATACCTGGTCCTGAACACAGTCTTAAAGATATCCTCTTCCTTGATGCATACTTGATGATATCCTGATCTCAAGTCGATCTTATAGAACATTTTTTCTCCATTTAACTGATCAAAAAAATCATCAATCCTCGGCAAAGGGTACATGTTCTTGATCGTTACCTTGTTCAAATGCCTGTAGTCAATTCAAAATATAAGAGTCGCATCTTTCTTCTTTATAAACAACATTGATGTACCCCAAGGTGATACACTGGGTCTGATGTATCCTTTGCCCAACATTTCCTTCAGCTGAAGCTTCAACTCTACCATCTAAGGTGTGCTCATCCTATAAGTTTCTTTCGATTCTAGAGCTACCCCTGGCTCTATCTCAATAGAAATGTCTACCTCCCTATGAGGTGGAAACTTGGAATTGTCCTCAGGAAATACATCCCGAAACTGTTGCAAAATTAGGTACGTGCTTAACACATATTCATCCTCAACCTCCTTATCCTTGTTACTTTTACTACAAACATCACACAACCTTTTCTATAACTACATTTGGCATGTATAGAGGTAACTATCCTTGCTGATGTATGATTCTTTCCCTGCAAAGTTTGCTTTTCCCCAATATCATCCACACACTCAAAGGACTTGTCAAAGCAATCCACTTTGGTTTTGTAAGTGTATAGAAAAACCTTACCCAAAAGCATATTATACGATCCCAATGGTAATACATTCAAATGTGTTGTTGTAGGCATACCATTTAACTCAATGCACAAGTTCTTACCCAATGGTGAACTCGCTTCTTCATACCTGTAGCTAACTATACCAACCAAGATTCTGCATGAACTAAGTTCTCAAATCACACTTATCCACTAGGTCAGGATTAATATAAATATAGTTAGATCTAGGATCAATCAAAATAGAAAAAACTTGATCACAAAGCTTACCATCCATCTCAATGATCGATGCTTGATGATCCACTTGCCCACTATCCACAGCTACATAAATCCGAGGAATGTTATGACCAACATCACCAATTGTATGCGCCTCCTGATCATTGTAGATTTGGGCTCTACCACCACTCTGGTACTATGGACAATCCATTTTACAATGATCTTGACCACATATCTGACACTGCAATGGTTCCCTACCACTGCCTCTATCCTACTACTCTCCATGTCCTTTCTCAATTGTATTGAATCTCTTGTAAGGAACTTCATTATATTTCTCACTTGCATCTTGAGTTCTTCGTCTCTTTGGTGGTCAATTTCCTTTAGCTTTATCATTTCTTTTGAAGACATGTTTAGGATCAACCTTGAGCTTCGACTGCTCATAACAATGCTTCAACTTTCGTATTTCCTTTTCCAACAATCTAGGCTCGTTGAATTCAATTCGGTCTCTATATGGAACTATAAATCCACTGATGAATATCTGAACCTTGGCCTTCTCCTATCTAAGGTAAGGCACATATCTCGACAACTATAGAAACATGCTAGTATACTCCTTGCCCGACATAAAACCCATTTGCAACTCATAAAATGCCTTAGCCCTGTCATCATAGTACCTGTCAGAAAAATAATTCCTCTTGAATATTCTTTCAAACTTATGCCAAGTAAAATCATCCTCATGTATGCCCCTCACATTCTTAATGTCTTCCCACAAAATATCTTCTTTACCTTTGAGACTGAAAAGGACTATCCTTGCTTTCATGTTTTCTGAATAATCATGCAATCTAATGAATTTCCTCATACCAAGCAACCAAGCCTTTGCATCTTGCGATTTCTTGATTTATCCATCAAAGGTAGGTGGCTTTTCTTTGTTAAACTCACCTAGAAAGTGTCCCCTATCACTCCTCTTGTAAGGATGTATTGATGAAATTCATGAAACCTATTAGAACTAGAAACAGAGTACTACCTATATTTGTCACCTTTCCTATCTAGAGTGTCCAACATCCTGCCATCTCTGATCGTGTCTGATCTATTTGACCTATGTCTACTATGAGACCTATTTCCATATGCCCCAGTATTTTTGTCCTCCTGTCCATGGATGATACAAAGTGGCCCTTGCCACTGCAAATATGATGAACTTTGAACTAATATTGCATTCACCTCTTATTTTTTCTCTTGTGCCTATATGCTTTTGTCATTGTCTGCTTTGCAACTCCTTATTTCTTGCCTTAAGCTTCTCAATGTGTTTTCAAAATCAAAAGAATGACCCAAACCATGCTTCTCATCTTATGCATAGGGAGATTCTATGTAGTCTACCACCTAGCTAGCCATTTGATCTCTTTCCTGCAAGGCATACTATGTCAGCTAAACCAAATCACCATAAATCAACGTACCTTAGCATAATTCAGGGAGGATACCTTGTCTACAAAATCATCAAATCAATGTTATGCATGTATAACATAACCATAATAACATATAGACATCTATCAAATAAGCGCATCAATGCATAAACATCATTCTAGCTAGGGTCCAGTCATCAATGCAAGGCCATATCAACAATGCATGCCATGACCTCCTGCATGACACCAACCATTACTACATTGTACACATTGCATCATGCAACTATCAACCTACATAAGTAATGGCTAATCAACTACACATACACACAAACACATGTAGTTGAGCATAAGAAATCAATCCTTGTAATAGGGCTACAAGAATAATACATGTAATCAAATAACAAAGAATTCAACCCAACATACAAGGATGTAATCAAGCTGCATATATTCATATAACCAGTCATATACTCCTAACCACGCATTCCCGAAAATTGACATCAAGTTCCTCGTGATAACTGATGAACCTCGATATTGCAACAAGAATGTTGCAACTCCGAAGGCTACCAACATTAATTATCAACCCGGGGTTTGTACAAACTTAAGAGGTATCGACACTATATGTGGAGCATACAATGTTTCCTTCCTTCACTATCATAATGTAATGGAGTGCATGTAATGAAATCAAATCCTAAAATAATTGTAGAAAATGAAATCCCTGAAATGGAAACCTTAATGTATTGCAAGAAATAAAATACAAGGAATGGAACCTATTCTAATTGCATGAAGTAAAGATCGTGAACTAAATTTCAACCATTACATTTCAAAGAGTTTAGATCCATTAACAGATTTCATTGGATGTGGCAATTAACATTGTATTATCTATTTCATAAATCTTTCCATTAGCCCAAATCGTTGAAATGTTTTGCATGGGTAAAGAGGCAAGTCCTAAGTGGTATTTAGTGTTCCCTAATCATTGATTTATAATGGTAGAAGTTTCCTCAGACACACAATTTTATTAATCAAAAAATAAATTACATAATAATTTTGCAAGAGTTTACACACACACACCAACTCTCTTGCAATCGGGAGAATGAGATACATATAAGCTTAATTTCCTAACATATTCTAGATATGGACTACTTATTAAATTAACAAGTGTCCATTTACAATAAATGCAATTTTAACCAATCTACTAAATCTACTCCTAAATTCGAGCCTAAGATATGACATTATTCTAGAAGTCATATCTTTTACAACAATATTCTATTTCTAAGTGTCTCCAATAATTAATTAAATATTCTAAATAAATAAATATTCTATTCTAACTTTGTCAACTATGAATTTTGTATTTTGGATCATGTAACATTCCCCCCTATGATCCAAAGATACATTACAATAGATACTAGGTTCATCTCTGAACTTAGTAAATTTGATCCTACCAAGTGGTTTTGTGAAAATATCACAGACCTGATCTTCTAAAGGACAATAAACTGCTTGATGATGTCCTTGGCAATGAGCAATCTAATGTGATGATACTTGGTGTCCACATGTTTTTTTTTGGAATGAAAAACTGGATCCTTGAAAAGCTTTATGGTTGACTGGATGTCAATGAATAATGGTGTAGCTTCTGCTTGAGGAATGCCCAAATCCTGTAAAACTCTGTGCAACCAAACAACTTCACATGTTGCTTCCCATGCTGATATGTATTCTACTTTGGATGAAGAAGTGGCCACTATAGCTTGTTTCTTGCAACTCCAAGATACTACAGCTGACCCCATGTTCATTAAATAACCATAGGTTTATGCTTGATCATCAATACTGCCAACAAAGTCGACATTTGAAAATCATCCAAGTAAAAAGTTTTTAGTCTTTTTGTAAAGAAGATCAAAACCTTTTGTTCCTTGGACATATCATAGAACCCTTTTGGTTGCATTCTAGTGGTTGTCTCATGGTTCCTACATAGAGCGTGAAAGAATACTAACTGCATAAGAAATATCTGGTCGAGTCGTTGTCAGATAAATCAGGCTGCCAATCAACTGTCTATAAGTAGTGTTTTCCACCTTTCCCCCCTTCAAATTTTGAAAGTTTCAAGTTTTGTTCCATGGGGGTAAGAACGGGCTTGCAATCCTGCATTCCAAATCGCTGAAGAACTTCTGTTGCATACTTACTCTGAGAAATAAAAATATGATGTGGACGTTGGAATACTTCAACTCCAAGATAGTAGTGAAGTAGTCCCAAATCTGTCATCTTAAATCCTGCATGTAACTCCTTTTTCACCTATACAATATGAACATCATTATTTCTAGTAATGATCAAATCATCGACATACATAACAAGAATCACTAGATTTTCACCCTATTGATGTACGTACAAAGTATCACCAGATTCACTTCGGTGAAATCCAACTTTCCAAAGGTATTCATCCATTTTGGCATACCAAGCTCGTGGAGCTTGTTTTAACCCATATAAAGCCTTAATCAATTTACAGACTTTATGTTCTTGTCCTTCAATTTCAAAACCTGGCGGTTGTGTCATATATACATCTTCCTATAAATATCCATTGAGGAAAGCACTCTTTACATCCATATGATGAACTTTCCATCCTTTTTGTGCTACTAATGCAAGTGTTAAGCGGATGGTGTTCCATTTTGCTGTAGGAGCAAAAGTCTCCTCATAATCAATGCCTTCCTACTACACAAAATCTTTAGCCACAAGTCTAGCTTTGTACTTGTCGATTTCTCCATTTTGGTTGTACTTAATTCTGTAAACCCATTTGCATCCGATGGGTTTAACATTTTGAGGACAATCAACAAGTTTCCAAGTGTTGTTGTCTTGAATTGCCTTATATTCTTCAATCAAAGTTTGTTTCCATTCTTTATATTTTATTGCCTCTTTGTATGTAGAGGGTTCAGTAACATCATTCATGATCAAGGCAAAATTTCCTTCATTCCTGGTGGACCCCCTTGTTCCTGTTTTATTTTTCTCATTGGGCCTTACATCTTTCAAAAGTTGAACAACCCATTTTGGCAATTGATGTTCACTTGTTGAGATTCTAAAAAGTCACCATCATTATAAGGAGAATTAATGTAAATAGAGGTACGTTGATCAATTGCAGATCTGGGGGTGTAGAATCATTGTCAAAAGAACTATTGCTATTAGGAGATTTTGATGAATTGCCAGAAGACCTGGACTGTGTTGGTGAAATAGATGGACTGGATGAATCATCTTCAGAGGAAGGAAAATCAAATTCATACCAATTTTGTGAATTTGGTTGACTTGGAATGTTTCCTTTCCTTTTAACTCCTTTTATTTCCAATTTTTTAAGAATATGTTCTATTTATTTAGCACTCTTACTCTTAGTTTCATAAAACATTACATCTCTTCTGACAATAAATTTCCCATTTGACAGAATCCTATACCCTTTCTCCTCATCTGAATATCCAATCATCTTACATTTCAAACTTCATGAGTCAAGCTTAGTTCATTTTTCTTTTGGAACTAAGGCATAACACACAGAGCCAAAAACTCTAAGGTGTTTAAATTTAGGTTTGAAACCAAACCATGCTTCATAAGGTGTGATGCCATCCAAAGAAGCAGTGGGAGAATGGTTTCTTAAATAAAAAGCTGTATGGATTGCTTCTGCCCAATAAATAGGACTTAACTTTTTAAAATTTAACATAGATCTTGCCATTTCTAACAAAGTGCGATTCATTCTTTCTACTACATTTTGATGTGGAGTATAGACATTTGTAAGATGTTGTTTGATCCCACTATCTCTGCAATAACTTTGAAATACATTTGAAGTGAATTCTCCTCCACTGTTAGTTCTAAGAGTGCCAATCTTTTCCTTGACTTCATTTTCAACAAGTTGACGAAAAATTTTAAACTTTTAAAATGCCTCTGACTTATGCTTCAAGAAGTAAACCCATGTCATTCTGCTGAAATCATCAATAAAGAGTAAGAAATATTTGCAACCTCCTAGAGAAGTTTGCAAGGATCCACAAATGTCACTCTGTACTAATTGCAAATGCTTGTTTTCTCACCATGAGCTTGTCAGGAAAGGTTCTCGACTTTGCTTTCCACAAATGCAAGCCTCACATCTTGCATTTTCTTTCTTGAAGGTAGGAAGTCCCTTAACCATTCCTTGTTTTTGCAGTTGAGAGAGATTGTCAAAGTTTAGATGTCCATATCTCACATGCCATAATATAATAGGTGAAATGTTTGTGCTTGCTTCTCCTGCAAAGTCAAAATTCCTTGGAATAACTATTCCTTTCATCCTTAACAGTTTTCCATCTTTGTATCCTGTCATCACTATTTTCATGTTCTGTTTGATTGAATTAATTTTAACTAGGCCATCCTCCAAAACCACCTAATGTCCAGCTTGTTGGATCGAGACTAAAGACAACAAATTCTTTTTAAAGGTGGGTACATACCATACATTTGAAATAAATCTTTCTCCAATGTCAGGAAGATAAACTTTAATGACACCTTTTCCATAAGGAGTATGTTTTGTATTATCAGCAAGAAATATTGAACTAAGGTGGCATGGTTGGAAGTTCCAAAAGAAGTCTTGTCGAAAAGTCATGTGTTGAGTTGCTCCTGTATCTATAATCCATGTAGCTTCATAATCACTTTGAAAAAATGTGGAAACTAATGTTGTTGATCTTGATATTTGACTTGATGTGAAGACATATTCTGAACCATCATTATCTTGATCAATGGAAAATTGAGTTGTGTTTTGATGGAACTTTGGAATTTTAGCAATGGAAGTTCTACAATATTCTACAAAATGGCCCACTTTGTTACATCTTCTGCAGAAAATGTAACAAAGTTTAAAAACATTGGCGAATCTCACTAATCCCTAATATGAAAACTATAAAAATTTTATTGATATATTTGTAAAATTATCCAAATTTATAATGATTTTATACGTAGTCTCTATATAATGTTGGCGATTTTTAAGGTAAAATAATTTTATATTCTAAAATATGGGCGAATCGTCTTTTGTAAAATTGGAAATTGGCGAATATTTTTTGTGGAAAAATCATGGAAAATTAGCCCATTGGGCGAACATTAGCCCCTAAAATTTTCCATGAATTTGATTCAAGTCTCTGCCTCTTCCTGGATACTATTCTCTACCTCTACTTTGACTTCTGTTTTGAGTTGGCCCTCTGCCTTGATTTTGACCTCTTCCTTGACTGTTTCATCTTCCTTGAAGGTTTCATCTATTTTGGCTTCTTCCACGACCTTGTCCATTATGTTCTGCTGGTTGTTGATTGAAATGTCCTCTTCCTCTAGAATTTTCAGTTGATGGTTTACTTGTGCTGGACTCTGTGAAGAAGAGAACTTCCCCTTGTTTCTTCTTCCCAAAAGTTTTGTCATGTTGAGCTAACATCTCACTTAGTTCATCAAACTTTAATTTATCTAACTTTCTGGTCACTTGTAGAGTTTTCAAAAAATGTGTGTAAGAGCAAGGAAATCTAGCAATTAGAATTGTGGTCATGAAACTGTCATCTACTACTGGAAATATGTCTTTTACTATTTCTTGCTTAATATTTTTAAGCCTGGAGATATACTCAAGGAAATCTCTTCCTTCAATTAGTTTTTGTTGAAGCAACTTAAGCTGTAGATCAACCTTTTTTTATTCAAGTTGTGTATCAAATAAATCTTTGAAAGTACGCAAAGTAGACCATGCATCTGAGGCATTTTCAATATCAATATACATCTCATCATTAACTGAAGACTTTATAAGAGCTAGTGCCTTGAGATTTTTAACTTCCCATTTTGCAAGTGGAGCTACATTTGTGGGTTTATTAGGCTTAATGTCTCCATCACATATGTCTTGCCACAATTCATTATATATTAGGGAACTTTCAATGAGATGTTTCCATGTTTTGTATGATTTTACCCCTTCAAGCTTATCAAAATCAAAGAACAGATTAATTAACTTCGACATTGTAGTTTTAAAGCTTTGTACCAAAAAGAATCAAGCACAAGAAAAAGATGAGAAACACGTCACATGAAACACACCACGCAGAAATGATCTATCGCGACTTGGCCTTGACCCTCATATAGTCGTTGGAGGAGAAAATTGACTGAGATTTGCACTTGGCTCTAGTCAATTTCTCTTAAAAATTTTACAATGAAATCTTTGAAAATTTGACTAATTTACAATCCTTGAAATGTTTTATGCAACATTTACTCTAACCCCCCCTCAAAGTAAAAAATTACTTTGAGTTACTATTGAAAATGCAACAAGATGATGGAGCTTAGTGACAAGAAGTCGCCTTCACTAAGTGGGCCCACAGGCTATTTTTGGTGCAAAGTCTATTTTTGGACTATGTCTATTTTTAGACATATGGATCATGGTCTATGAGTTGCAGGATGCTGTTTATGGATGATTGGTCATGTTGGTAAAAATAGATGGACTTCTATTTTTAGACATATGGGCGGAGTCTATTTTTAGACTGCCAAGTCAAAAATAGAACAGTCGAATATTATTAGCTCTTAATAATATTTGGACAATAAACATTATCTTATCCTCTTGCAGCACTTCAGTTGGAGCTACGGATGTGGCACATGCAACTAGTTGAAGGAAATACGTGTTTCCTATGGGTTACTTCAACTATTTCATGCAGGACTTCAGTTAGAACTCAGGGGATTGAGTTTGGTGGAGTTGATTATGGAGTTGATGGAGTTGTGTTCAGTTTGACTTAGTTGAACTAGTTTTATTTAGTCTAACTCACAAATAGACTAATGATGAGTGGTGTGAATTAATTATTAATTAATTCACTAATTATTAACTCATAAATCAACTAAAGAATACATCAGTTAACTCAGTGCATGGATAGTTCAGTGGAGACAGGTGTTAGAGGTAAGTGAAAGGGTGAGTTGTGACTATCAGTTGTGCATGAGATTTGCACAATCAGTGGATTGAGATTGCCAATGAGGATTGCGTAGTGCAACACAAGGGAAATACGAGTTTGGTTAAGCTATTCTCATCCATTCTCATGTAGGATTGCGCAGTAGAGGCAGGCAAGCAGCGGAGGAGATTTGAACCTGTGATTGATTCAGATCTGAGCTAGTTTGTGTGTAGCAGGTGGAGATAGTACTGAGTACTTGCGAGGAGTATTGTACTATGTATTGTTACATGTTCTCAATCAATATAATATACAGATAGTTGGGGTTTTTAGCTGTATGATTTCCCCGGGTACATACTGTGTTGATATGTGTGATTGATGTTTCTATGTGCGCATGTTATTGTTTCTGAATTCCGTCAAATTGATGATCAACATAGAGGAGGTTATGTATTATGCATGTATTCCGCAAATAGTGTATAATCAGGATAATCTCTGTGAATAAGTGTCATATTATTCAAAATTTCTACAGTTACAATGTCACACTTATCTCTCCAAATAAAAAATTACAAATAAAATCTCCTTATTACTCCAAAAATTTACTGGCCCAAACATTTACAAATAACCCCTACACCTTATTACTCTAAAAAAAATATAATCTAGTAGTACATCTTATTAGTCCACAAATTTACAAATAATAAATTCCCAAAATACAAAAACTCAAATATCTGTCCAAAATAAGCTATTCCTTATCTCTCCAAAAAAAAATTACCTTATCTCTCCAGCAAAGGCTTCTTCACTTCTTAGATTCAACTTTAAACATAAAAAAAAAAAAAAAAAAAAAAAAAAAAAAAAAAAAAAAAAACACTTTAAGAAGCTGGATTTTTTTTTGTTTACTCATTGTCCTCCACACTGGCTGCTGACTAGCTCAAGTTGGCTTCCTGCTGGCTCATGCTGGCTAGTTTCTTGCTGGCTTACACTGGCTTCTACTAGCTTCATGCTGACTTTGCTGGCTTCTTCTGTTGGGGTGTTGGATATTGCTCAAGATAAAAGTGGAGTGCCAATAAACAGTACAAGTGCATCAACTGAGACTCTAGTAAGCTCCGACAGTGTCTTATTTAGGTATTTTAGGGACCAATAGTCTGGGGCATCCAAAACAAGCACAACAGGGAATGACTTCA
The DNA here is from genome assembly GCA_031772625.1 of Pinus tabuliformis. Taxonomy (NCBI): domain Eukaryota; kingdom Viridiplantae; phylum Streptophyta; class Pinopsida; order Pinales; family Pinaceae; genus Pinus; species Pinus tabuliformis. Next base: position 118,201,948 of record CM062806.1, read on the forward strand.
CTTTGTAAGGTAAAGGAAATTTGATGTCGGCAACCCGTACAGTACCCTTTCAAATCAAATTATTGCAGGAATTGTCTAGTGTGGATGTTATATCAAATGGCTCAATACCCCAAGCTTCAGTGTCATCTTCCTTTAATAGTTTGGAGGTTACAGAACATGTTTCAAGACCGACATGTAAGACCTTGCACATGCCATCCCCGTAAACTTCTTACAAAAGTGGTAATGCCTTCCAAATTTCTGAACCACAAGAAAGTTGCTCTAGCCATTCACTTATAAGGCCCCTTTATCCCTAGTGAAAACCATGTCCATTGCGGAGTTTGGAGGGGTGGGGGATGGAATCACTGTAAATACCAAAGCTTTTCAGAGAGAAATTGATCATCTGAGCAAATTCTCAGAAAAAGGAGGCAACTAGCTTTACATTCCGCCAAGTAGATGGTTGACTGGAAGCTTTAATGTCACAAACCACTTCCCTCTTCATCTCCATAAAGAGGTTGTCATTCTTAAGGAAGAGGTCAGGCGTGAAAATAAGTGGGCTAGATCTGAGTGTGGAGGATGTGCTTATCTTGGACAAACAACATGTTGAAGCAGAGAAATAACAGAAATTCAAGATACAGAGGAAAATTTTTGATAATAATAAAAAATTATTTTTAGATTTAAAAATATAAAATCAATAATAAAATTTCTTTTCCTTTTAAACAAAAAACTCAACAATTTCCATACTAATCATTTGTGATCAATTCAATGGAGTTTTCCAAGAATTTGTAGAGCTGGAATCTCCTCTTCACATCAGCTGCATTACTAGAGCTCCAATACCACAATAATGGTAGAAGTGTCTTCAGACACACACTTTTGTTAATCAGAAAAGAAATTGCATAATAATTTTGCAAAAGTTTACACACACACACCAACTCTCTTGCAATCGGGAGAATGAGCTACATATAAGCTTAATTTCCTAACCTATTCCAGTTATGAACTACTTATTAAATTAACAAGTGTCCATTTACAATAAATTCAATTCTAACAAATCTACTAACTCTACTCCTAAATTGGAGCCTAAGATATGACATTATTCTAGAAGTCATATCTTTTACAACAATATTCTATTTCTAAGTGTCTCCAATATTTAATTAAATATTCTAAACAAATAAGTATTCTATCCTAACTTTGTGAACTAAGAATTTTGTATTTTGGATCATTGAACAATTTAGAGCCTAGGGGTCATGATTCAACCCTAAGGGACCAAAATCAAAATTTTTGAGCAAATATAGGCAAGTATATACATGTTAGAAGAGTACTACAGGAAACAACAGATTTACTATAGGAAACTATAATTCACCAAATGACAAAAAAAAAAGTCCAAATTGGATGGGATGAATTTTGTTATTGACTAGGATGTCTTAGGTCTCCATTCCAAGTGGAATCACTCAAAAATATCTCTTTTAACCCATGTTAAAAAATAACAGAAAATTACTAGTCTAAAATCAAGAAATTCAAGAATTAGTGAGCTAGGAAATCTATCAAATGCCTAACCTAATCAAGTGAAAATGTAATGGGGTAGTTTTTTTGTTAACTAGAATGTTTTTTTGATATAATGCAAGTGGAATAAACTCGATTGAAGCTCGTTAGCATGCTCTAAAAAATAGTAGAAATTTATTGTTATTTGCCACAAAAGACTTCTAGGAATCTAGATTTGGGAATAACCAAACTAATCCAAGTAGCTCAATGATTACTATGACCTTCCAAAACTATTCTGATGATGAAATGATGCTTTTGATCCTGCAAAATAACTTCAACCATTTAACCTAATCCAACAACAATAAATCAAATCGATGTAAACTTTGAAATGGGAATTGATACGATTACCCGTTTCGTAGAGATAGAAAAAAGTGACCCAATTTTGAAAAGTGGTGATGCAAAATACACATATTTTTTTTTAGGGTAGTTTTTGACACTTAATTTTTTTATATACATTGGTTTTTAGAATGTTAGTGATTTGCATGTTGATTTTAAAAAATGTTGATTATGCATTAGGTCATTTTTTTAAAAGGCCTATATTTTGACTTTGAATTTTCTAATGTATTAAATGTGAATAATTAGTTTCTAAATTTAACAATTTTTGAAGTGGTCTTCTTCTTCATATTTTTTATTTTATTTTATTTTATTTATTTATTTATTTATTTTGTAGTGAGGTTTTAATTTTTTAACATAGTTAAAGAAGAAGGTCGATATTTTAAAGTTTCGATATTCTACATATTTATATATCGTTAATTAATTTTTCAATTCACGTCAAATAATTGTCTCTAAAAAGTAATAATCTTTAACAATTGACATAAAAATAACCATTTTTAACATACATATAACTAAAAAATTACACATTCTAATAATTTTTTGCTAGAAATGACATGTCAAAATCACAATTTTTATAGAAAACAATTAACAAAAAATGGTTAAATAATAGTTTTTTAATGAATTTCAGGTCAAAAAATAATAATAATCATTGTTTTTTCAAAAAATAATGATTCACATAAAAATTAAAGATAAAATCAAAAAATACAAATATTGAACACATAACAACATTAATTGAATGCTTATTCTTCTCATAAATGTCAAAGTCAAAAACATTACAAGTATAACTAATTAATAGTTACAAAAAATGAGCTTGATTTCCAAGCATAACTTAAATTTAATGAAAAATACCACGTAATCCAAACTCTTCATGCTCTAGAGTTTCATCATTGTCTTCTCCCACAATATTTTATGCTTCATTTTTCTCGTTTTCCTCTTCTAATGGATCTATGATGTTTGCGAATATCCCAATGTATTCCTTTCCAATAATTCCATGTAATGGTGGTTGAGGTTCCTTTGCCCTTTTTTCCATACATGTTTCACTAAAATCCCTTTTCTTCAACCCAATTTCTTGCATTGCATCTCGAAGATATTGAAGAACATTAATTATTTGCTGAATAAAGTTTAACTGTACTGGATCTTTTTCAATTGCAATGTAATTTCTTCCTTTTTGTAGGCAGCATGCTAGTGTTGTACCTAATTATCAAGCACAAAAGAAATAATGAAGTAAATTAGTATAATGACATATAAATTAAGAAAGAAGATATTGAAATTCAATTCTATATAATAAAACTTACCTAAACCAGAAAATAAATCAAGAACCCAATCTCCTTCATTTGAACATATGTCTATAAGATAGTTAATCAATGATTGTGGTTTTTTATAAATGTTAACTATCTCTCCTTTTGCTTCTTTGTTTTCATATGTTAGTTTTTTCACAACAACATCATAAACCAGTACTTTTGCTTCTATATATGATAAACCAACATAAATGATACATTTCATTGTTTCAAAATGTGGGTTATTGGGATATTCCTCCATCAACTCCCTTTGAGATTCTACAGAATGGTTCCCCCCAAGCACATAATAATTGTATTCAAAATATTTTGACTTATCAAATGCCTATTTGTTGGGAACTTGAATTGGATCAACAAGAAGCACATAATTAACCTCATGATCATATGGATTGTACCTTATCAATGTATTCAAGTTTTGAACATGCAGGTGGTGTGGTTTTATGATTTGATATTTACATTGTCCTTCACTTGCCTTATATATTTGTCTCACATTAAACTGAAATGTATGACCACCCTCAATAAAGTTTCTCTCTGTCAGGTTCTGTCAAATTGATTGTTTTGTTTTAATAAGGTCATCCTCTAAATCATCTCCTGGTGTAATGATTTCCCCACTTTATTTTAAAGTTTTACTAGGATCTTCACTGTTGGTAATGACTACTTGAGAATTTTTAACTTTAATTTTCTTTCTCCTAACATTCTCATCATTAACTAGAATAGAGACATTCTTCGGCATTGTTACTTTTTGTCTTTTATTGATCCTCTCCTTTCTAACATTAGTTCCAATGTCATCCTTAGTAACGTCAACATATTATGCAGTGTCATTTTCAACTTCCTCATCTTGAAAAGTAAATTGTCTACTTTTGTTAGATTTATCCACTAGAGGAATTTTTTTCTGATCCCCTAGATGTAGTTTTGCGGCATCATGAATTAGTACTTTTTGCTTGTTTGCCATATCTTGTTCTGAACCTGAGTAGAAAATGCTAACAACATTCATAATATCTTTCTCTATGAAATGAATGCATCCCGACATAATTTAAATACTTTCAAAAAAATTCTGTCAAACAAAATATCATATGTCAATAAAAACTAAGTTATAAAAATATAATGAAACAGTTACAATAACATAAAACAAAAATATAAATAACAATACTTACGATAACTTGTGCAATCTCATTTAAAATTTGTTTATACAACTTTGTAGATACCTCTCTCATGTCATACAATGAATATGTTAAATGATATTTAATCTTATCATGTGACTTGGGTAGTTTTGTAAGTATATAAACAACTTCAGTGTCCAGTACCAAACACATGTCTATGACCTTTCCCAACACCTCATAAATTCCACTATCATTAGGGATATCAACATATAGATATATTTGCACATCTTCACCTTCTCTTTCTTTCACATACCATACATTTTCTGGAAGTCTCACTTCTTTTGATTTCTTCCAGTATGAAATCGTCTTCTTATCATTTGAGGCACTTGATAGATTTGTAGTTATCAACTCAGGTTTGGTTCGATCAACAGTGTTTTTTGAGGATCCACCTTTAATTTTAGCAATCTTTGGTGCAGAAAGATTCATAGAAATGTTCTTTCATGCCATTTTCTTGCAAAAAAATACACATATATATAAATCAGTAAATTACAAAAATAATAGCTTAAATTACCAAACAAAACGATAAATGATAAGTAATTTTGTAAAACATAACCATTTTAAAAAAATAAAAAGAAGAAATTAAAAAATGTAGCCGCCTATCACCCCACCGCGATGGCCCAATAGTCAGTCGAGGTGGCGAACTGATTCCAGGAATTGACCTGCCACTCAGGCCGGACGTTGGGCTGTAAGCGTGGGGCGAGGGTGGGGGGGGGAGCTTAAGTTGCCTCGCCCCACCCCGGGGGCCCAACGACTAACTGGGGTGGTGGGCCATTGGGCCACCTGGGTGGGGTGGGGGGGCTAGGCGCAGTCCCTCACCCCACCTCACCCCGACGGCCCAATGACCTGCCACCCTCGCAAGTCATTGGGTTATCGGGGTGGGGTGGGAGGGATGCACCCAGCCCCCTGCCCCACCTCGACGGGCCGTTGGGCCGCTTGGGTGGGGCGGGGGCCTAGGTACCATTCCCCCACCCCACCCTAGTGGCCCAACAACCCGCCACCCATGTCGGTCGTTGGGCCACCAATGTGGGGCAGGGGGTCAGGTGCCAGCACCCTCGCCCCACCTCGACGACCCAATGGCCCACCACCTCGGCCGACAGTTGGGCCGCTGGGGTGGGGTGGGGGGCCAAGCGCTAGCCCGCCATCCCTATCCCACGTGCCCGTTGCAACACCAGGGAACACAATCAGGCACACCGCATCCGTTGTGGTCGTAATGGGTAAATCTGTCTCATCTAAATTGTTAATTTCTAAAAAAAGAATCATTAAACCTATTGAATCTTAAAACTTGCACACATCAAAAGAGAAACTAACCTTTCAAATGCGATAATCCTTCATTGAATATGTTTTTGACAGTAATGTATTTGGTCTACAAATTCACTCCAAGTCTTTTAACGAACCTCGAAAAACCTTGATGTGATGTGAGGAATAGTGATAATGAAATTTAACTTATAGTGGAAATTACAAAATTCTTTTATCGTGCAGTTAATTTGGGACTAATTTGTTTTTGTGGCGATATAGGGAACATTACAGAATTGTTTTACCGCATGGTGAATGTGGGATTAATTTTTTTTTATAAAGACTTCATCATATAATTCTTGTTATGGCGATATAGTAGATTATGATAAAGTGAACATTACAACACGATGAATGTGAGATTAATTTGTTTTAGAAGATATAATAAAAATTTAAAAAAACATTCAATTGTCTAGTAAATATTATATAGTTTAAGTAAAAAATTAATTCATGTAAAAGATCTAGTTTACAATTTTAATTGAAAGATTTAGTTTAAAAGATTTATTTCATAAGAAAATTTGAGTTGAAAATTTTCAATAACATGTAGAAGAAAACTATGGAGGAAAATACATGAAACAAAATTTTTGGAGGGAAAAATTTCGACAAAAAGTTTTGGAGGGAAACTTTGGAGGGAAATTTTCATTCTCTAAACTATATATTATCATTAGGAGAGATTTCATCATTCAACCTCTTATGTTTGAAAGGCATGGATTCTTCTGATAGTGAAGTTTCAATTTGTGAAGAATCAACATCTTCGTTGCATAACAATTGTATTCATATTGATGAATATAACGGAAATTCTTCCACTATGAATAGAGATTCAAATATTGCAGTTAGTCCTAATCCTAAGTACTATGAAAGCATCACTGATGAAAGACAGGATGAAGAATTTCAAATAAATAAAGAGTCATGGTTTCCACTTAGTCCTAATCCTATGGACTATGAGAGAAACAATGATGAAGAGCATGATGAAGGTTTTCAAATAAATAAAGAGTCGCGGTTTCCACTTATCCCTAATCCTATGGACTATGAGAGTAGCAATGATGAAGAGCGTGATGAAGAATTTCAAATGAATAGAGTTTCATGATGTACACTTAGTCCTAATCCTATGGACTATCAGAGCAGCAGTGATGAAGAACACGATGAATCATTTCAAATGAATAGAGTGTCACAGTGTCCACTTAGTCCTAATCCTATGGAATATGAAAGCAACAGTGATGAAGAGCATGATGAATATTTTCAAATAAATAAAGGATCATGGTTTCTACTTAGTCCTAATCCCATGGACTATTAGAGTAGCAGTGACGAGTGTGAGGATGAAGAATTTTCAATAAATCGAGAGTCACATTTTCCACCTAGTCCTAATCCCAAGGACTATGAGAGCAATAGTGAAGAAGGATAAGATGAAGCACTTAGTCCTCATCCTAAGGACTATGAGAGAAGTAGTGACGAAGGGTAGGATGAAGAATATTTAGTAAGTAAAGAGGCACATTTTTTACGTAATCCTAATCCTATGGACTATGAGAGCAACACTAGCAATGCACATGATGAAGAATATCCAATAAACATCGAGTCAAAGTTTCCATTTAGTCCTAATTCTAAGTACTATGAGAGTAGAACTGAAGATCATAGTGAGGATAACATTCCTCATAATGATGATGAAATTCTTATACAAATGATGATCCAACGATGGAGATGTTTCCAGGAAATATTGTATCGAGGAGTAGGAGTAGACCTTTTTGTATCAATCCAAGATGTTCTAGTTATATAAGGGGTAGAGCAGAATATCTAAAGAGAAGAAGTTCTATCAGCTCTCTCATTTCAAGTGAATGTTGTCAAAAATATTGCTTGAAACATATGGATTTCAAGTTTGCATTAGAGAAAAGGAAGAGATATTTGTCAATGAATAAAAGCGTGCAAAATTCATATTTAGTGGGGTGCATGCAATCTACATTGTCAGGTTATGATTATCATATTGGGTATTTATTTATATGTAGAAAGGCTTTAAAAAAATTTCATTCAATGGGTAATTTTCATATGTCAAGAATCCAAAAAAATTTGGAAAAGGATCCACATTTTATTCAGAAATATGTCATAAATGACAGTTTGCACCATTATCAAACACTGCAATGTCATGGATGAAAGATTTATTTTCAAAGCATGGAGAGTGTATGCCAAATAGAGAGACAATACATATTCCAGATAATTTCTCAAGACAAGAAATCTACAACTTATACAAAGAATATGCAGAAGGTGCTGAGGAACATGGTCGATTTATTACATATCAATATTTTGTGAAGATATGGAAGAAAGAATTCAATAATGTCCATGTTCCTAAGAAGACAAGGATGGGGATTTGCATTACATGTGCTCTTCTTAAATCAAAAAGGGATAAATATGAAGGGTCAGAAAGAGGTAAGCATTCATAACTTTAACTTTTAAAATTGTATAGTCATCAACTATGAAATCATATTTCTTAATGACTTTCTTCTATGTTGTGTAGATTCCATTTTCAAAGCACTTCAAGAGAATCATGAACAACAAAAAAGTGAAAGGAAAAAGTTGTACAAGAATCGAAAGTATTGTTATGATAATCCAAATAAATATTTGGGTTTGATAATTGATGGTATGGACCAGAAGCAAATAATTCTACCACATTTTGTTTGCACACCCAAAAATTTACAGGAGGACAATTTTATTCAATATCACTTGGTTGGTTGTATGGTCTTCAATGGGAAAATGTTGCTAGGGGTATACTTCACATCTCCAAATATTCATAATGATGCAAATCCGATAATAGCCATAATTCATGATGTGCTTTCTCATTGGTCTAGTAATCTTCCTGAAGTTTTGTATCTACAATTGGACAACACTTGTCATGAAAACAAAAATTAGAGTTTTTTTGGATATCTAAACATGCTTGTTGAATTGATAATTTTTCAGAAGGTAAAGGTTGGTTTCCTTCGTGTTGGCACACTCGTGACGATATTGATTAGATGTTCAGTCATTTTTCAATCACATTGAGGAGGGAGAAAGTTGGGATCTTTCCATCATTAATTGGATATATTAATAAATCATACAAGCTAGAGCCTACTTTTCATGTGTTGGAATAAATTGTTGATATGCAAAGATTTATTCTGGGATCACATGGTGAATATAAATGAATTGAACAACTTAATGACATTAGCTTCCAACATCAATTTTGTATCAAAAAAATTTGTGGGAAAACACTGATATGGGGCAAGAAGTACTCAAATACTACAGAATGGGCATTGTCATCGGGTTTGTCATTTTTAAAGTTCATTCCAGATCATCCAATATTTGCATCAAATATATTGTTATTACAATCAATTGTTGAAGTTCATAATGCACGCAGAAAGAATAGAGATATAAATTATTATGATTTCCTAGAAAAAATTAAAAAATGTATTAGATATACATATGAGTACTTTGATATTGTTGATTCAATTTGGTGGGAATCATTTTTCAATAATCAAAGTGATATCATTTCAAGAACAACAAAATGAAGATATACCTTTGAAAAATCCATTTATTTGGCCACAAAATGTGTCAAATGAACATGAGGAAAGAAACATTGTTGAACAATGACAATCTCAAGGTATTATTAATTCTTCATAGGCAGAGGAAAGAGAAATGTATATTGGTTCCAGAAGATCTCGTGCACAACATGAAGCCATGGAAGCCCTTTACAAGGGTTAATTATAGGATATTAAGGAGGGTTACATGATCGCAGTGCTAGAAGATGGAGATCCCAATGGCTATCCATTCTGAGTTGCTAAGGTTATAAAGGTCATTATAGAAAATGAAGATGTTGCAGGTGTTGAAGTACATTGGTATGCCACAAATACACACCCATTCAATGGTGTATATAAGGAAAATATGGTAGTTGATAAAAAAAAATTGGCAGAAAGAGAAAAAGAAAGGGTGCAAATATAAATCGTCACCGCATAGACCTCTTAAAATTGGAGGATTTTGGCATAATTTATTATGACTTCAATTTAAAAAAGAGAGGAACTTTTCGCTTGAAGACAATAGATATTCTAAAGAGGTTGTTACCAGAAGGAACAATGTTGAGATGGGATTCTATTGAAACCAGTCGTAGATCCAGAAGAATTTTGAAACCTGGAATGGTGAGCATGCATGTGGACTCAGATGGGGCACTAGTTGACGAAAAAGAAGAATAATGAACATCTTCATCTACATCCAGTCAGTCATCCAAAGATGTGAATTCTGATGGTGTGCAAGAAAATATGAGTGATTTTGAATAGTTGTCTAAGACAATTTATATAACTAATGTTTGCATCGTATCTTGAAATAAAAATTTTGATTTCCATATGGTGTTAAATGAAGTTATGAGTCAATTTTATGTTTGTTGGATTATATGTTTTCATTATGATGATTTTTATTGTTTAGAATATCTACAATGCAACAATAACTTAGAGATATATTGATTGTTTCATTCAATCTACAAGTAATGACATTTTGATTAATTTAGTCATGTGATGTCATGCTTTTTTAATTTTATGGTTGAAAAATTTCCAATTTTTTTTGTATCTTTAATGTTATGGTTGAAAACAATTAGAATTTTGGTGATCTTTACTGTCATGTTATTATATGTTTAACAACATGGATGAAAACTCATAGAATATTAATGTGTTTCAGATCCCATTCTTTTATCTTTATCGTCATTACTAAAAAATGTTGAAATTATACCTAAGAAAAAAAATGTTATTCTACCAAAAACATTAGTGTGCTTTTTTTCCGCAAAAACAATTCTTTTTTGCACAAAAAAAGTCTAGTTTTACTACCATTTTTTAAAAATATTAAAAACTGACCATAAAAAGAAACCATCGTTCTAGTATACACACTTTTCGTTTTTAGCACCATTTTTCATGTTTTTTTAGGGTTTTTTGGTGAGAGTTCCCGTTTTGAGTTTATATTTCCTTTTTCAAAGTTTACATTGTTTCATTAATACTAAATGTAGAAATAGAAAAAAGACAAGAACAAGAGATGCATGTGAATAAGAAGTGAAAATAAGAAAACTAAATGATACAAAAGGGATATGAGGCTCCTGGGATAGACAAGCCCAATTAAAATAATATTCCTTTGGAGGAGACGAAGATTTAGAAGCTAAAGATGGCACCAATCTTCATTATTTCCATTAATACAATTACATCCCTGCAAGAAATGACAATGGAGTTGCAAAAATACGAGTTCTCTCCACAAGAAGGCTAATAAAAAACCACCCCTAGAGGCAAATTCGACTTCGTAGTTACAAAAGATGATTAAGAATCATTCCCCATGAAATGAAGAAGTTTTTCCCACCAAAATCCCTTGATTAGTGGATCTGGCTCCCAATACTTGGAATTTGCATTAAATGGTAGGGAACACAGTGCTAGATTTTCTCAATCATTGGAGCTACACAATATTTTCCATAATTCAATACTATCTTGTTGATTTAGTATTTAATATTGATCCTCTTATAGTAAGGAGAAAGTCCCTAGATTATCTCCTCCTTCAAAACTCCATAATCTCCACAATATTCTCATAATATTCCACAAAAATAAATAATATTAGGCACAAATATACAATTATTATAAACCCTCCTAATGAACATATTAAAGTTAAAAATAAATTATCTAATGCAAAAAGAGAGCTTTAATGTGTTGAAGGATGGTCAGATGGGCCTTAATTTATGTCTAATTTGAAGGCCCATCAATAATCTTACTTCTACCATGATCAATATGTTGCAGTGCAACAAGCACATGGAACGCAAGTGTAAGAGGCACACATGCAATTGACATGCATGCATGACCAACACGTTCACCCATATCTGTAGCACCAGATATGACCCAAAGAGAGTGCAATCCACTCTGATACCACCCTGTAAGATCCCATCATAGGTCTACCTAAAGTAACCATGCCAACCGGGGTAAACATGAGAAGAGATGCTACTATGATTAGATTCGACCTCCTATGTGACCTTAATGAAATGAAATCAATGGAACATCACACAGTCACCCAATATCATCAATCGACCCGTCAGGAGATAAGTCAGCCACTCAGACAGCCTACCCCTGGGTACCACTGTTATTTTTCTTCTCTTACGCCATAGTCACTCTCATGCTATGGGAAAGGGAGTGACGAATAACCTAAAGTCGCTCTCACAGGTCTCCCTTGTTATAGACATATTTGGGCACTTCAACCCCAATCACATATGTCAATAAACCAAGGGCTATTTAACCCCTAAAAGTGTTGTTTCATACCCTAAAGGATCATGGTCAACTGATTACATCATTTCCCAGAAGTTCCACTTGAAAAACCGCTCAGAACTGGCCAAAGCTGGACCATACTGACTGCTCCATGGTTAAGGTGCGATGCATACGGGCTGCTACACTAGCCATGTCCAATCCATACTAAAAGAGCCTTCTGTGGGGTGTGATGAGCGACAATAGACAAATGGTAGAGACAATTTTCTAAGTGGAAACCCAAGGAATCTTCTAGAAACTTCTCATATGACACTTGCCTCTCCGAATTCGCCTAGGGATGAGTAAGAGATCAAAGAAATCTCCAAGTGGAACCAAGAACTATCATTAGAATGACACTAATCAGAAACCCAGAGCTGACTCACACCCTTGCAAGACATGTATAAATGGATCCCTCATCTGAGAGATCTAGAGGCTGGAATTTTGTAATTTGTAAGGAAGTGTTGTTGGTTTCTCTTTGAGAAGAGACATTGTATTGTTGGGTGATCTTGATTTTCATGAGGTGAAGAGGGCTTTGATGCTGGGAGGATGATGCTGGATCAGACAACTGGGTTGTAATCCTCTCTTCTACTATTAATAAATCTACTTGAGTTTTCCTCCATATAATCGTGTATTTGTGAATTTTTCTATTTGTAAATGCAATTGTATGGTCAATTTATTTCTAATTCTGCATTGTTTATGGTATTATAGATCAAGATTCTTTGATGGTGTTTTGTTTCTTTTCCTCTACAGGTATTCTCTAAAGCGGGACAAGTAGGAGAGGAGTGGAAAGCTCTATCAAGGGAGAGAGGAAACAAGCAAGGAGCCAAGAGGAAGATCCAAGTTGGTCGTCTTTGCTTCTCTCTTATCTATCATACATAAAGGAAATCGCAATTTGCTTTGATTGTTTGTTTCTAAGATAGCTACCTGTCTTAGTGGGACTAGTAGATCGAAAAGACACTAGTTTTCTCAGAAACAAAATGGCGACTCCACTAGGGAGCGATTAGTTTGTTTGGTTGTTATTGTTGTTTTCTTTATAAACTAAAGATGGAGCCTGAAGTTAGCCAGGTAGCCTTCGAACTGCTCTTGCTATTCAATTGCAAAGTAGATGAATGTTGCTTTAGTCAATCTCCGAGTTGGTTTATGAACTGAACATCTGACTTACAAGCATTCTAAATTCCCTTGTGGTAGCTAATTAACCTCCCGCGATCATACCCCTGTGCTTTGTTTTTACTGTCCATCATAGCTCAGCTGAAATAACTGAACTTAGCTACAAATTTTGAGCAAAAACCAAACTCAGTTTTTCTCCCTGGCCCATCGCACTGTTTGTAACTGGCAGCCTATATGCATCGCACCTCCCATGTTTTGCAGGTGAGATGCATCCATGTTTCCTTGAAGGATAGGTGTGATGACTGAGTGATACTGTTTCTCTCTTTGGAATTTGGTTTTTCCTCCTTGTTTTTAGCTCTATTCAGTAGTTTTGTTACATATGATCAGTATCTCATTGTTGAAGCCTTCTTCCTTTACATTATTCAACCTCCATTGATTAGGATTTGTAATTTTTTTAATGTATTTGTCCATCATTTATTGTCCTCCTTTGTCAAAAGTAGCTTAATCGAACTGTCATTTTTTATGCAAAAAGTGTCGTAACAATCATTTTGAGTCAAAAAAGAAGAGTGTCATAAAGTCTTCCTCCTCTAGATAGTCAATTGTACTTTTGTCATTGTATTTGATTTGAATTGTCAATATTTGAAGTGTCGTAACTAGTTTTCCATTTGAAATCGAAAATGTTGTTTTAGTCTTCCTTTCGTTTTGAAAAGAAATTGTTGAAATGTTGCTTTGAAGAAAATAGTTTAGATCTGTACTTAGATTTCCTTTTTGGCATTCTCACATTAAGGAAATGAAAAAAAAATACAAGCATTTGCATTTTGCATTTAGACTGTGTGCGAAAGATGATTTAGGAAAAGTGCATTTAGTGTGTGCTCTTTGCTCTCTGTTGAAATAATTGTACTCTTCTTTCCTTAGTAGCTAGGATTTTCATTGCTAAAAGAAATAAATGACTGTTTATCATTTTAGATTGAATATTTAGGAACTTTACATCTACATCACATGGTAAACCTTGAAAGACAAACTTCTAAGAAATATCAACTCTAAAATAGATCTCAATGAACATAAAAACACTTTGGAACCTAATGCAACACAACTAGAAGTCTAGGCTAGAGACGTGTTCCGGCGTCATAAAACCTGGTAACTATCCTTTTCATCGAAGGTTGGGTGATTCCTCCTCTTTGATATGACAAGTGCCAGTATGGACTTGTGCTCCCCATACCGTCAAGTATATATTGGGAGACCACAATAGGCTGATATCCTTTATCCTTAGGAAGCCATGTTTGCGGCCCTATTGATTGCAATGCACTGAACACAACATTCAGGAAGATTGACTGCCATACGTAAATTCCTTGGTAATTTCTTTTTAATTTACCACCAAGGTGTATATTTTAGTTTTTCGATTGGTTTGGTAATCCCTCTGTCTATATTTCTAGAGTAGTCACCTTCGTTCCTTTTCGACTCCTTAAAAGAAAAGGTCCATCTAAGCACTTGTCACTTCAGGCTCATTAAAAATCAAAGGGGACTAGAGTCATCTTTAGCTTTTTCTCGACTCTTAAAAATTGAAAAAGCAAAGTTGTGTCAAAGTGTCATAAAATTTATTTAATTCGGAATAACATCCCTATTCCTTCATTGATCTTAGGTTGAAGTAATGGATTCCACTAATCAAGGGATCCCTCTTAGGGGGAATCCTAGTCCTTTCTCTTCTTGGGGAGATATTGGTGCTCCATACATGGCTAAATTGTCCCTTCTGGGAATCATAATTGACCTGCCAGTATGGCTATTCTCAACCTCTGTCATTCAAAACACTGTAATTCCTCAGCAATCGAATCAACAACCAGTTGACACTGAAGTTGACCCCTTGCCCTTTACTTCATTTGTTTCTCCCTCCCCATCTTCCTCTTCACTTGGTGAAAGTAGCAATGCTAGTAACTAGGTGACTAAGAAGAAGAAGAAAGGGAAGGAGAAAAAGAAGAAGTTAGTTAAGCAAGGGGGCAACCATGCAGTATCTGGTGAAAATCTGCACACCAAACTTTCCAAGCCCAGATCTCCATGCATAATTTGTAAAGGAGACCATTTTCATCAAGAATGTCCATGCATCCCTTGGATCTTGAGAGAATGGTCTCCTCATTCGCACAATCAGGTGTCATCAACCTCTGGTGATCATGTTCATAGCACACCATCAACTAGTAAAAGTCAAGTCAATGGACAAGAAGGGAAGGTCAGATTTCCATGTAAGCTATGTGAAGGAAATCATGCTCTTCACTGTTGTCCCTTTTTGTATGAAGCCAAAAGAGTCTTGGATAATCATCCTGCTTCACTGCAGTGATTTCCGCCTGGATACAAGAAACTCTTACCAAGTCCTTCGCTAGTTGAAAATCTGACTGACATAACTGAATCGTCAGTCAAAATGCTTATCATTGAAAGTGAACCTTCTGAGCCCATACCGAACCAAAGGCAGCAGGTTGAGATGGCAGTCGACCCAGTCTTACAGTTAGAAGGTCCACCTTTAGATCATACAATTCCCAAAGAGAATGAGAACAACATTGTTCAATTTCTTTTTGTTGACATAGAGTCTGATGAACTTGGAGGCAATCCACCCGTTCCTTTACAACAGGAGGAAAATCCCCCAATTCTTGCATTTCATCTAGTCGTTTATTCGGTACCCCATCCAAGAAATCTATTCGTTTCCTTCGATTGGAATCAACTAGCAAGACCCCGCCTTCCGTCTAATATGCCACTGCAAATCATAGTACAAGTTCACAAAATGATCATTTCTAGCACTATCATAGATGAAGGGGCTTCAGTGAGTATCCTTTCCTCAACTGCTTGGAAAGCGCTTGGTTCACCATCGCTTGAGCCTATAATGCAAAATTTGTCATGCTTTAACAAAGGAACTAGTCAACCATTAGGGATCCTTCCAAAGTTGTCGATAACTTTGAAATGGAAAACCGTTCACTTGAATGTGATGGTAGTCCAAGGACCATTATATTACAATCTACTTCTTGGACATGACTATATATATAGCATGGAAGCTATTGTTTCCACACTCTTTCGAGTGATGTGTTTTCCGCATGAAGGCAAAGTGATACAGCTTATCGACCAGCTTTCATTTCCTGGTTCAAACATAGCTACAAGTCAAACATCATCCCTAAATGGTCTCTTTGTGTCAAGAATGTCTCTTCAACCTTAATTTCATCCACCTAATTACCGCGAGTAGTTTGGTGAATGTAATGAAGTTTAGGGGGCATGCACCCTGGTCTGCTTTAGTAGGCAAACCCAGCTGAAAAGATAGATTTCCTTGTAGGTTATATGATTGGTCTAAAACACCATTTCCTTGTAGGTTATGGGATCAGTCTGAAATAGTTATTTCCTTGCAGGTTATGTAATTGGAAGCTCACACCATTCACCTTTGTCTATGGACAGAGCCAAGGAAGTGTTTTTGTCTAGCCACTGACAGAAACAATCCTGCCTAACCACAAGGACTTCCATATGGTAACCTGGAAACTCTCCTTTTCTCCATGCCTGGGGGGCATGCAAATCTTTTTATGCAAGCAAAAGACGACCAATTTCATTTTTTAGCTTTTTAGCATTCTTAGCTTTTTAGCTTTTTAGTGTTAACTTCTTAGGTCGGGCAGTTGGTCCAGAAACGTCTGCACACCAGACGGACCAAAGGAGGGGTTTTTCCTCGACAGAGGACAAAACCCTCCTACCTAACCTTAGTAGTTCCTTAGCTTTTAGTGTAGTTAGCTTTGTAGTTTGGTTGTTTCTAGCCTACATAAAAAGGTAATGAGCACATGTTATTCTAGAGTTCAAGCTCACTAAAAAATAGACCTACCATTGAGAGACATCTTTAAATGACTGGCACGAACAATATTTCCGTAAGGTTCAAGGTCGTTAAAAAATAAACCCGCCACTGAGCATAGTTTCTCCTGATTCAAGCTCATTAAAAAATGAATTCACCTTCGGTAAATGACCTTTGTGATTGCCATGCTATCAACCTTTTGAACCTTGGTTGTGTTCTACCATCACCTCCTTTCTTTTGGCCAATCATATGCTTCCACTTGATTGTTTACCCTTTTGAGGAACAGCTGCAACGAGTGGTTCTATTAGCCACCCTCTTCACACTGCCATGTTTTGAGAAGTTCCAAACTTACCTGGAACCAGTTGCTACCCAAAAACACCACTCGTTCCTCAAAAATGAGTCTCTTTTAAACTCTTTTTAGACTCGTTAAAAATAAAAGGATTGTCGAGCTATTGGTCTTTCCAGCTTGTTAAAGTAAGGGGAAGTGCCATCCCTCCTATACATTTTAATCTTTTGGGACTTGAGGGATTACCAAACAAAAGATTGAGCGCGTGTCTTTTTCGGCTCACTAAAGCGATCAAAAAGTCATCCCTTTCATATTATTTTATACTTTTTGGACTTAAGGGATTATGCTATGAAAAAGGACCACTGGAGTTTCCTTTTCGTCCCTTTTCAGACTCTCTAAACATGAAAAGGACCGAGTTATCCTTGTCATTAAACTCGTTAAAATAATAGCAACAAACTTGTCCAGCCAGACAAGAACGATTTTCACTGTCACTAGGCTCACTAAAACATAGTGACAGGTTTGCCCGAAGGGAAAATTATAGAACAAGCATATGTTATCCTCCTCAAGCTTGACAAAAATAAAGAGATACTGGTCAGCAATGACTGGGGAAAAAGGGAAGAAAATTTGAAGAACTTTATTAGTAGTAGGTCGCTCTTGAACATGACACTTTCACTCCATCACCATGATTGAGTCGGGTTGGGTTATTCCATTCACCGCTCATATCACCATTGGTCCTCCATACCATCCATATTTTGGGGTTAATGCTACCAATCCATATCAGTGTCACCGACATGTTCAAGAGAAGTCATTCAGAGAATTCGCCATCTAGCTAACGCCTCATCCACTGCAATACCTTCACCCTCCATTTTTCATGTCCGCCATTCCTAAACCTTGTATCATCAGATCGTTTTGACCTCCAGAAATTCATTTGCTTCGTTTCGTGTCATAGATGTGGGATACATCAAGGCCATCCTACAACGGGTCACTTCTTGTTGACATCAGCTCATTATCCAAGAAGTTGACTTAGAAATAACCCTTTCAGTACTTTGAAGCTTGCATGCCTCAATGGCAAGTTTCTCACTTCTGGCGACAGGTATACATCAATGGCCTTTGACCGAAAGATTTTGCATGGTGTTCAACATCGACTCATATATTCACACCACATGAATTGTAGTATAGTACCTTGAGGGTCATTATCATTATTAGTGACTCCTCTTGTGCCTATTAACAGCGTACATTATTGGCTGGTAATCAGGCGATGTCTTTCCATGTTCGACTTCAGAACATCTTTTCACATGGATTGACTTGTACATCGGGTGAAGATTGAATGAGTTTTTAAGACCCTGAATCTAGTTTCATCCATCCAGGTTGTGATATATTCAGGGAAATAAAGACATCAAATGTACACAGAAGTTGCACAGATGATCATCCAAGCTAAGGGATGATGACTCTACACATAAAGAATCACCAGTCTGCAACATCAGACTATTATTTGTCCTATGTACATGAAAATGAATTTATAAAGCTGAGCATCGAATTTCCCACCTCATGTAGATCATGAAAATAATATGATGATGGTGTATTGTATTGTATCTTATACAAGTCACCTTCCAGCTTGAATACCTCGGATCGTCATGATAAAGCATTTCACCCGACATCAAAAGATTTACGGCCTCATGCTTTAGGGGGCAAATGTTATAGACATATTTGGGCACTTCAACCCCAATCACATATGTTAATAAACAAAGGGCTATTTAACCCCTAAAAGTGTTGTTTCATACCCTAAGGTATCATGGTCAACTGATTACATCATTTCCCAGAAGTTCCACTTGAAAAACCACTCAGAACTAGCCAAACCTGGACCATACTGACTGCTCCATGTTCAAGGTGTGATGCATATTGGCTTCTACACTAGCCAGGTGCGATTCATACTAAAAGTGCCTTCTGTGGGGTGCAATGAGTGAGAATAGACAAATGGCAGAGACAGTTTGCTAAGTGGAATCCCAAGGAATATTCTAGAAACTTCTGATATGACACTTGCCTCTCTGAACTCGCCCAGGGATGAGTAAGAGATCAAAGAAATCTCCAAGTGGAACCAAGAACTATCAGTAGAATGACACTAATGAGAAACCTAGAGTTGACTCACACCCTTGCAAGACATCTATAAATGGATCCCTCATCTGAGAGATCTAGAGGCTAGAATTTTGTAATTTGTAAGGAAGTGCTGTTGGTTTCTCTTTGAGAAGAGACATTGCATTGTTGGGTGATCTTGCTTTTCATGAGGTGAAGAGGGCTTTGATGCTAGTAGGATGATGCTGGATCAGACAGCTGGGTTGTAATCCTATCTTCTACTATTAATAAAGCTATTTGAGTTTTCCTCCATATAATCATGTATTTGTGAATTTTGCTATTTGTAAATGCAATTGTATGGTCAATGTATTTCTGATTCTGCATTGTTTATGGTATTGTAGATCAAGATTCTTTGATGGTGTTTTGTTGCTTTGCCTCTATTTCTATTCTCTAAAGCGGGACAAGTAGGAGAGGAGTGGCAAGCTCTATCAAGGGAGAGAGGAAACAAGCAAGGAGCCAAGTAGAAGATCCAAGTTGGTCCTCTTTGCTTCTCTCTTATCTATCATACATAAAGGAAATCGTAATTTGCTTTGATTGTTTGTTTCTAAGATAGCTACCTATCTTAGTGGGACTAGCAGATTGAAAAGACACTAGTTTTCCTGGAAACATCCCTACTATTGATTGTGGACCAAAATTTCAATTTTTTTGCAAGAGACCTGGGATTTAAGCCACTTTTCTAGCGCATAATCTTGGCCTGTGCCAAAAACTTGTTTTTACTTTCAGAATTCATTAAGAAAATGATAACAAAGATGTTAAATCAAAATCAACCTCATGACTAGGCCTGAACATCCCCAATCTGGACTGACATTATGTCAGACACTTGGCATCAATGCAACCTACATGTATAGGATACATGATAGAGCATAAATGATTGAAACAACCTATGAAATATAGCCAAAAGGATCACCACCTTCTCCATTTAACTGTTAAAGCATCAATTAAGTCTTTCATCCATCCATTTAACAATTACAAGTAAATACATGAAGTAACCATGACATAAACTAGTCACATAACCATGGTCATAACCAACATAAAACCATGGAAATATCAGCGAGAAGATAACTATTGAATCCACATATAAATGAGTGTAAAAGTAAGAGAACTTAGATTTTATTATTCATAGGCAAATCCAACCAGGTTCAAGACTTCCACGTACCACCTGCCCATAGACATGGCTAGAAAAAATCTCCATTTCAGCCAGTCACCCCTGTGCCATATTCCAAGCATGAATGTGAGATCTCATTGAAAAACCAATCCAAGAACAACCAAGGGAATCCATAGATTAAACCACCTCCACCCTCATAACAATGTGATCACACCAAATCTGGTGCTTCGATCACAACCAAATAGAACTCAAAATTCCATCTAGAATCCATCACTATCATTCAGTAATTTTCCATCTCCTTGTCTCTCAAGCTTTACCGCCATCCAAACCTGGATCACTAGGCCCTAAACCAAGACTACTCCCTCAAGCTTTACCATGTGTCCTGCCAAAACCGGTCAAGGGATTCCTAGGCCTTTGGGAATGGAACTTGAGACCACCTCCACCCTGGATTCCATAATCCATTTGGAAAACCAAAGCTCAAAACTAAAATAAACATCCCAACACACCATGGCATCTAGAAAAAGGTAATTCTAGGCTAAAATCCACTGTCATAACCTGGAAAAACCATGCCATGGATAGCAAGAGAACCATACACCAACTTGCAAAGCCATGCATGTCCAAACCCACTAGGAAATCACACATGCAAAATATTACCTACAAGTATTCTTGATGAAGTTGCTTGATCCTACTTTATTTTCCTTGATCATTTCTTGTTTTTCCTTTCCTTTGCTTCCTTTCCCTTTCCATTCTTTAAGCTAGAGTGCTCCAAGAAAACTCTAAGTGACCAAGAGTGTGAGAGAGAGAGAGAATAATGAGAGAGCACCAAACATGAACTGACAAAAAATTAGCCAAAATCTTTCCAATTGAACCTTATAAGCCTCTTTATGAATGAGGCCTCTAATTTCTTCATTTTCCATTATTTTCCTCTAATTTCCTCCTCACTTGCAAACTGTGACCTTTTACCTTACTTTTCTCCTAAATTCCTTTTTTCCTTTTAAATTCCTTTTCCTTAGCCTTTGCCAATTTCCTTAGCCAAAACACACATCAAGTGATGCCCACTAGGATATCTTTGCCCAACATTCAGCTTGGAATATGTGTCCCTTACCCATGGTATTAATTTTTTTTTCCTTTATTTACTTTATTACATGAACTTTTCACTAGGGTTGTTACACATTCAAGAACCGAGTCGAGTTCAATGAGCCTAGATCATTAGAGAAATCCATAAGAAATCTAAAGCATTTTTATGAGAAATCGAAGCATAAGTTTGAAGCTAAACATGATTCGAAAGGTAATGAGAAGAATAAAGGAAAATGGGATAATAATTGAGGAAGAATATAGGACACTGAAAATAAATAGAATGCAACATCGCACAACAAGTTCAATGCATCTGATAGAGGACAACGATTTCAATATGAGGAGTAGAATAAGGGTGGTGGCAGGAAACCTTTACAGTGTTGGACTTGTGTCAAGGGTCATCGCTGCAGATATTTTCAATAGAACCAGGGTGGCATAGTACTCTAGAGGCATAGACGGTGGGAGATGTTAGACATAGTATTACTCATATTTATGTAGCTTTGGATAATAGGCAAGTTGATCATCAGGTGTCTATTATTGAGATGGATGGTAAGCTTTGTGATCAATTTGTTTATATTTTGATTGACCATGTATCTAATTATAGTTATGTTAATCCAAACCTAGTGGATAAGTGTGGTTTTAATAAATAATTACATGAAAAATCTCAGTTATTGAAGTTGGCTATTAAGACAAAGAAAAGATTTCATCATTGGGTAAGAGCCTGTGCATTTGAGTTTAACGGTATGCCTATGTCAGCGCACCTAAATATACTTCCATTGGGATCATATGGTATGCTTTCGGGTATGAACTAGATGTATATTCATGGTACTAAGGTGTATTGTTATGAGAATGCTATTAAGTGCTTGGATGTCAATGGAGAACAAGGAATCTTGTAGGGTAAGAGGAAAGTGACATCAGTGAGGATGGTTACAGTGATGTAGGAAAAGCAAAGTCATGGGAAAGGATGTGTATTGGTTGGAGTGCATATTTCCAAAGAAAGAGGTAAGGAAGTAGACGATGTGGATATCTTAAATAGGTACTTAATTTTGTAGAAGATTCAAGACCTATTCCCATCAGATATCTCATATTTATCTCCTCATAGGGATGTAGACTTTTCTATGGAGTTGATGCCAGAAGTAGCGCCAAAATCAAAGGCACTGTATAGGATGAGCATGCAAGAGTTATTGGAGTTGAATTTGTAGTTGAAGAAAATTCTTCATAGGGGATACATTAGGCCAACTATGTCACCTTGGGGAGAACCAATTTTGTTTTTGAAGAAGAAAGATGGTACTCTTCAGTTATGAATTGATTATAGTAAGTTGAACAAGGTGATGATTAAGAACAGGTATCGATTTCTGAGGATCAATGACTTGTTTGATCAGTTGAAGGGAGCAACAATGTTCTCAAAGATTGATTTGAGATTAAGTTATCGTTAGGTACACATCAAAGAAGACAACATTTACAAGACTTCTTTATGGACAAGGTATGGGCATTATGATTTTGTTGTGGTTCCTTTTGGTTTGACTAATTGTCCAACTACATTTATGTACATGATGAATAGTGTATTGCATCCTTATCCGAACAAGTTTGTTATTGTATTCATTGATGATATATTGAAATATTTTAAGAATGAGGAAGATCATGTCAAACACTTAGCAACAGTAACAATATTGCTAAAAGATCATTAGGTGTATGCCAATACTAGAAAGTCTATTTTCTTTCTGACAAAAGTGCACCATTTGTGGCATGTGGTTTCTAAGGAAGGCATAGAAGTAGAGCCAAAAAATATAAGGGCTATCAGGTAATGGGAATCTCCTAGGAATGTGGATGATGTAAGGTCATTTATGGGGTTAGTAGGTTACTATAGGAGTTTGATCAGGAACTTATCATAGATTGCATATCCTATTACATCCTTGCAGTGAAAAGGTAGGAAATTTGAATGGATAGCAGAATGTGAAAAAAGCTTTGAGAAGTTGAGATAGTTGCTTACAAATTATACTTTTCTAAAGATTTTAGATACAAATAAAGGGTTGGTGGTGTGTATAGATACTTTCAAGAGACAACTTGGTGGAGTCCTTATGTAGGAGGGACATGTAGTATTTTACGAGCCAATGAAAATAAACGAGCATGAGAAAAACTATGTGATGCATGATGTTGGGATGGGGTCCCCATGGGTAGAAGTGAATTAATCTAGTCATTTCTTGTAAAGAATTTTGTAAAGAATCTAAAGTCTCCACAAAATATGGATGTAGAGTGCGTAGCTAGTTAAGAGTCATAGGGGCCTTAGCCCCTTGTTTGGGTAAGCGATAGCTGGTTTTAAAGACTCACCCATCAGCCAAGGGCCATGGTATTGTATTAGAAAGGCTAGAAGTAGTTGAGTCATAGCGGGTCTTAGAGATAAAATTATATAAATAAGAATAGAGAGATGAATCAATGAATGATGTTGTAAGAGTTTGGTATACAGGAAGGTCTATTTCTATCAGTAATGAAGGAAATGCTCTATAGATGAGTGTGCAGAGGCCTAGAAGAGTCCACATCTGAGTGCATGGACCCCTGCAGCTAAGTGCCCAAGGTAGTTGAAGTCTATACTGAACCGATTCTTATTAATAAAGACTGATTTTGGGTTAAAAATACTTGCATCTATGATTTATCTGTTTATCTGTTTATCTCACTCTGAATAATGTTTTCTTGAACTAATGTGCCTCACCTATGTGAAATGGATTACTTGAATATATTTATGCTTAATAAGATGATTGAATGATGTATGCAAAGTTCTAGATCTAAACTGAGTTAGTTTCGAATAAGGAAGATAGATGCGTGCAACGATAGATCTAGATCCTAGAAACCCTAGAAGACCGATCTATGTGCACGAAAGTAGTAGTTCGATGCTTTTAGGGTCTGAAAAAGGAAATTGATTGATTTCGCAAAGGATTGGAGCTGATTTTAGGGTTTAAGATTTTTCATAAGGTTAGATCTGCACAAAATCAGATCTAAGGCACTGAAAGACATCACACTAGTCTGTGGATGCGGAAACATGGTTCTTGCATCCCCCAATACTGCTTCAGGTGAGACTGTAACCAGCTCTACACAGGTTGTTCCGAAAAGGGCTAGCAGTGTAGGGTTTTGTTGGTTGGTGCAACTAACTCCGAACTTGGGTTAGATCCCCCTAAGCTAGCAAATGGTTCTGTTGCTGGGACCGGGATCTTCTTAAGAGATGTATGATGTCACATCATTGGAATCTGACTAGGAAAGAGACTGAAAAGTTGTTAGATTGGAAGATTCACGAGTTTTCGGCTCAGGAAAATAGGAACCGATGCCTGTCGAAGGATGATTGGTTGAATAGATATCCGTATACAGAGATACACAAAATTTTCTTTTTCACTTTTCCATCTGAACTATATGAGTGGTTAGCAAAATTGGTAGACGGTCAAGGGAGGTGGAAGCTTGATAGTCATATAGTGTGGAGTCCAGAATTGGTGGGATGACTAGAAGCATCTGAAAAAATGATCGTGCAAGTTTTCAACCATTGGCTTGATCGAATTTTGGGAGGATTTGTTACTGAATTTGCCGTGGACACATCAGTTAGCTATAGCAAAGCGGAGTGAATATTCTTCAAAGGACCGCGAGGTAAGTACTTAAGGTCATTGAATACTTGGATTAAAATGCTATTATGTGAAAAGTGGGTAATTCCATTACCTTAATGTTCAGAGTTATGCGAAGTGGTAGATTCATTAGAAGTAGCAGATCAGGTCCTGAGTATAGTCCATTGATCGAACCTCCTTCAAGTGATGACGAAGGGGTGATACTGACTACACCGTGAAGCGTTGTTTAGTTAATAACTCAAGGTATTCTGAGGATATATCATCCATCCAATCCACCTCCATCTCCACCTCCATCTCCACCTCCACCACATACACCTTCACCTACACCTATGCCTCTACCTCCACCATTAATCATAAAACGCAATGAAGATGTTGATCTTCAAAGCAATAGGAAGTGAAGATCCAGATCGATTCTCATTTCTTGCAAATGTTGGATGGAAAGTGCAACAAATCACTGATTATAATATAAAGAGGGTGCAGTTGGTTACTGCCTTGTAGGACCGTGTGCTAACCTAGTAAATTAAGTATTGCACTGATAATCCTCATGCGTCGTTAGCAGAAACTCAGACAACTCTAAATAGAGAGTTTAGTAAGCCTAAATCAGAGGCGCAGTGGGTAATTGAATTTAAGAAAATTCGAATGAGAGTTGATGAGACACCTTGGGACCTTGATAATAGGTTGAACTGCCAGATGAGGCAGGCTAACATGCAAATGTCAGATACCCAGCATCATGATTGGTTGATAACATCACTTTTGCCGCACTTAAGAATACATTTGTCACAACAAAAGATAGAAACATAGGTAGAAGCCTTAGATATCATGATGAGGTTTCGCACATCACCTATTCAGGATACAAACCTAGGGGTACAACAGATCCACTCATAGTCAGAGAGCCTCCACCTAGAATTACATAGTATAAATCAAGAAAGGGAGAGTAAGCAAGAAGTGCACATGGAGGTTTGGTACTTGAAGTGCAAGGGCAACGGGCACGAAAAAGATCATTGTATAGTATACATGAATTATATTACAAGGAGGGGGGCCAGTGCCCCTAAAGTTGGAAGCCCCAGCTGGGCCAAGCATGGGAGTTGTGCTATGGTGCACCATTTCTCAAGTCATTGGGAAACATGTGATAGATAATTGTCACTTACTTCAAAGGTTCGTTCAGACAACCCAACAATTGTTTTGCAATTTTTGTAAATATGTGGGCCATGATGAGCACCATTTTCGAAGTTATGAGATGATGAGGGAAAGAACCCCCACCTACCATATGCAAGAAGAAACTCAGCCTCCAGATTAAGGTACAGGAGGAGCGCACAGGGGTTTCCAAGGTCGAGCACAAGGACGAGGAGGAGGACTTGGTAGAGGGTCTGGTCCGGTTATCTACTACAACTGCAGATAGCCAGGGCACTCGCGCAAGATTTCTTGAATCCGACACACCCTTCGGGTCAATACTGTAGATAATTTGACCATGCCATAGAGGACTGTCCATTTATAATATCTAAGAAGTAAGAAAAGAAAGCACAGCCCAAGTAGCCTACACAGAATTTACAAATGATGAGGATTGAGCCCTGCCAGGAAGATCAGAGCATTAATATTGTACTAGGAAGTGGTATGATGACTGGCGCAAATAAAGGTAAGCATCTTGAGGAATATGGATGGGTCCTCAAATCTCCTGAGAAAGAAGTCACCTATGAACTTAATTGCGCTAAGGAAATTCTTATGGAAGCAAAGCAGAGCTTTGTTGAGGCCTCCACCTTAGGAAGCTAGGAACAAACACCAGAGAACAATGCACATAAGAGGTTAATAGTTTTGTACTCACTAATTTTTTGGAGACCTATATGAAGTTGCTACATGAAAGAAAGGCTATGGAAGGACTGGAAGAATTAATAAATAAGTGCATCAATAAAGAATATACCCCTGATGAACAACATGCGGTAAGAAAGATTGGTAAGCATAAGGAATGAACAAGACACGAAATGCGGCTAACAAAATAGATAGGAGATTACGAAATGGACCAGGTAATTTTAGATCTGGGGTCCAATGCAAATGTTCTTCCGAAACAGACATGGGAAAGGAAGGGGAGACCTGCACTACATTGGTCTCCCATTCAGCTCTGAATGGTGAATCAATAGAAAATAAACCCCATGGGACGATTGTATGGTGTGATGGTCAATATTGAAGGTGTGAGTGCATTGGCAGACTTTCGAAGTTATAGAAATCATCAATGACAGTAATACCTACCCTGCGCTCTTGGGAATCGACTGGTCTATTGATATGAATAGGGGCATTAATTTGAAGAAGAGGAAAATGATCTTTGAAAAGAAGCCTCTTAGGGTTGTAGTGCCACTGGATCCTACGGAAGGAGCGCGCTATACCGAACCTATCCGCGATTATGTAGAAAGTGACAGCGAACTCGATCAAATATACAACATAACAATGCGATATCAAGATTGGATCAATCCAATGGTAGATAGACGGATTGCATGGGACCAGAAGAGTTCATGCACTTCTGACTCAGATGAGGAATTAGAGCATTGGCAAAACCGCTTACATGAAGTTTCTACATTGTGATGCAATATGATGGTGAAGTCACTGAGCTATGTTTCATAGGACGTAAGAATGCTACCTTATTATGATGGTCTGACTAATGTAGATATTATTTTAGATGAATTTGAGGATGAAGTCCCTGAAGACCATCATTTTTAGGCATTGGAGTTAGTTTTGCATGCTATGCCTGCACGATGGTGGGGTACAGATAAAGAAAGCTTTGTTGGATGGAGGGACTATAGGCGAATGATGAAGTTATGATTTGGGCATACTAATACTAGGATGATTGTGAAGTGTAGTGGGAAGGATGATCTCTGTGATCACCTAGAAAAGTGGACTAAGGCATGGGGAATGGAACTGCAACTAGAATGGGTATATATATTTTGTCATACCTTGGATACAATCCCCATGAACTGGTATCTCGAAACAAAGCACTGCCATGGCACTGTGGAATGGGATATATTGAAGGAGGGTTTCTTATTGACATTCAGCTTCAAGGATGGGTTTGAAAGCATCAATGAAGCACTTCAAGAAATTAAAGTGGTTATCTTGAGGACACCAAAGGAACCTATGGAATGAGCCCAGCTTGATTGGAGCACATGGCTGCACGACACATTGGAATGCTATAATGTGACCACTGAAGAGGAGGAAGAAGAGCGGAGGAATATCAATATTCCAAAAATAGAAGGACATTGCATAATAGAAGGACCACAAGCAGAGGACTCAGATATCTCCACACCTTTGAAAACCAAACAGGTAAACATTGGGACTGAGTAGGAACCGAAGTTCGCGAAGATTGGAGATTATTGGGACAATGCTATAGTAGAAAAAGTTGTTGAATTACTTCATGAATAATGGGATCTCTTCTCCACTAAGTTTTCATATTTAAAGGGCATACTGGGTGATTTGGGTGTTATGCGGATCACATTGAAGACTAATGCAAAACCTGTCAAACAAAGGCCTTATCGCCTTAATCCTAAGTATAAGGAGAGGGTTCACCAAGAGTTGGATAAAATGTTGGATGCTGGCATTATAGAACCTATTGAAGAGTTTGATTGGGTGAGCCCGATGATAGTCTAAGAGAAGAAACAAAAGGGTGAAATAAGGATTTGCATATATCTACGAAAGTTGAATGATGCGTGCATTCATGTTCCATTTCAAACGTCATTTATAGACGAAGTGTCAGACAATGTCTGAGGGAATGAGGCATATTCCTTTACTGATGGGTTTTCTAGTTATCATCAAATTAAGATTGCACCAGACAATAGAAGAAAAGCCACCTTCGCAACAGAGTGGGGTTGCTTTTAGTACACTATTATGCTTCTTGGATTGAAGAATGCACCTACAATATTTTCCTGTGTAGTCATAGTAGCATTCAAAGAATTCATCCATAAGTTTTTGGAAGTATACTTCGATGACTGGACTGTGTTTGGATTGGTAAAGCGCCATGTAGCAAGTTTGTGCCTTATGTTGGATACATGCTGAAGATACCAGATAGCACTGAATTTGAAAAAATGTATATTTTACGTTCCTTTTGGGATCTTGCTGGGTCATGCCGTGTGTAAGCAAGGATTGATGGTGGACCCTACAAAGATCACAATGATTATGAACTTGGAGGCCCCTAGGAATGTTAAGCAGTTGCATGCAACGTTGGGACATGTTAGATACTATATAAAATTCATTAAAGGCTATGCTCAAATTACCATACATATGGAAAAACTACTGAATAAGGATGCAACATTCTATTGGGATGAGGAATGTCATCGGAGCTTAGATGTGTTGAAAGAAAATATGGTGACCACGCCAATCTTGGTATTTCCCAATTGGAAGAAGGAGTTTCATGTACATGTGGATGCTTCTTGCATTGTGCTAGGTGAAGTATTAACACAGGCAGGGAAAGGCGAACTAGACCATCCTATAGCCTTCGCAAGTAGGAAGTTATCAAAGGCTGAAAAATTTATTTAACAACAGAGCGAAAGGGGTTGGTCATGGTCAATCTGTTCTAGAAATTCAGTAATTATCTATTAGGGGGGCATTTCAAGAAGTATACAAATCATTTTGCATTAAATTACCTAATCAACAAGCCAGTGTTGGGGGGAAAGATTTGGAGGTTGTGTTACTTTTTCAGGAATCTGATTTTGAAGTTATTGTGAAGCCGGGGTGGTTAAACGTTGGTCCAGACAATTTGTTAAGGATTGAATCAGGCGAAGAACCCAGTAATTTGGAGGAGGGGTTGCCGAACGCACATCTCTTTATGGTACGTGTAGCAGATGATCATTTTGTGGACATTATTCAATTCTTAACTACTGGGATGGTGCCTGAACGATATACAACTCAATAGAAGAGAGAACTAGTAGTTCATACAACAGATTTTTCAGTCATTGTAGGACATTTGTACAAACTGGGGGCAGACGAAATATTGTGGAGATATGTGCAGAATTTGAGTGTGATAGTATTCTTGCTGAAGCTCATGGGGGAGCTATAGGAGGCCATTATGCAGGAAAAGAAACCATGCAGAACATTTTGTGTACAGGATTATGGTGGCCAACATTACATAAGCATTCAAAAACATACAAAAACATATTTTAAGGTGTGTGACGCATGCCAAAGGAATGGCAGACTATCGCGAAGGGATGAACTACCACTACATCCTCAGGTATCTTTGCAGGCATTTAAGAAGTGAGCGTTCAATTTTATTGGGCCAATTCATCCCCTTAGAAAGAAAATAGGCATGTGCTACATTATCACTGCCACAGAATATTTAACCAGATGGGTGGAAGCACACCGTGTGAAGCATTGTACAACAGCTAATGTAGAAAAATTCTTATTTGAATATGTCTTAATGTGGTTTGGATGCCCAAAAGTATTAATGAGTGATAGGGGAATGCACTTTCTGAATGAAATGATTAGCATGATGACAGATGAATTTCAGTTCTACCATCAAAAGAGCGCACCATATCACCCGTAGGAAAATGTGACAGTGGAATCTTTTAAGAAAATTTTGGAGAATGCCTTGACAAAGGTATATAATCCGTAGTGAACTGACTGGGATGTGCATGTACCTATCATACTATGGGCCTATAAGACAATCTATAAAAGGTTGATAGGGCAAACACCATTTAGATTGGTCTTTGGCATCGAAATGGTGATGCCTATGGAGTACGTGGTACCTAGTTTGCACATAGCAACTTTGAAAAATATGGCGGATCGTGAGGCCTTGGAGGAATGACTTGCACAGCTAATGGAGTTAGAGGAGGACAAATTTTTTGCAAGATTCCACCAAAAAGTAGAGAAGGAACGCGAAAAATCAGGGCATGATGGCCATATCAAGCTTCACACTTTCAGGATAAATGATCTAGTGTTGTTATATGATAGCAAGTTCACCAAATTTCTAGGTAAATTCCAGATGCATTGGTTAGGACCATATTTTGTCAAGGAGATTACAGAGGGTGGCGCAGTTCAACTCGTGAAGCTGAATGGTGAATTGTTTCTGGGAAAAGTGAATGGGAGCCAACTGAAGCTATATACAAGGGTGATCCGAATTGGATCCACAATAGACTGTCAAGAAACTTGACTGTATCGAGTTGAACAAATCCTTGAAAATTCCAAAAAAACGATCAAAAATGCCTTGAACCAGTGTCAATGGCTGCCAACATGGAACGACGAGGACCTCAGTCAAAGCGCACTGACCGAGGCCCATGGAGACTGCGCAGGAGGTCAAAACAGCCCTTGGGAGCCCCAGATTGGGAAAAGGAGGCGATTTTGATGGGCTAAAGTGGAAAAGCCTTAAGCACTCGGTCCCATTGGGAGCCAGAGAACTACAGGCAGAGAAGCAAAAAGCGCTAAAGGACAAAGGCAGGACCCACGCTCTAGAAAACCGGCGATATTGATCGGGGCGCCCTTGAATAGTAAGAGGTTTTGGACGAGAGCAGAGTGATCCCATGCAGCGATCGACGCGTGGTAGCGGAGGTGAGAGAAAAACCACTGTGATCACATGCTATGGGTTGAGCAAGTCAACCACGCTCGACATGCGTATGACATTGGATCTGGAGAAGCCCATATCGAATGGCTGAGATTGCACCTAATGGAGGAAGCGGAATCGACAGGGGATTAAGTCGCGTTCTAAAGGGATTTGGAGTCCATTTGACTGCCACGGTGGAGAAAGAACATGTACACAACGTAATGGAAGAAATGAACCGACAAAGCATGCTAGCACCAGTTAGATGGAGACATGTGGCCACTTCCCAAGCGTTCATGTTGATGCTGAACAGGGAACTTCAAGCGTAGCTGCAGAAGGTGAATCGACGCAGGTGGGAGAGGAACCGAATAGGCATAGGGATCGAATGGCTAAAGCCATGAATAGAGACAGTCAAACAGGGGGGAAAAGAAGAATAGAGAAGAGTCCGAGCGACCAGGAGAGATGGTGAACAGTGAACCCTGAGAGGAGGACTGAACACAGAGAGTAGTAAAGCCAAGCAAAGGAGACAGAGGGCCAAGCTAACCATAGGCAGCATTGAGCACCAGAGA
This sequence comes from Pinus tabuliformis, assembly GCA_031772625.1. NCBI lineage: Eukaryota > Viridiplantae > Streptophyta > Pinopsida > Pinales > Pinaceae > Pinus > Pinus tabuliformis. Next base: position 118,233,990 of record CM062806.1, read on the forward strand.
GCTTGAAGATTCAAGCCTTCCCATAGAGGAATCTGTCTGGATTGAGCATCACAATTGGCTCTTTCCACTGTAGAACAAGGGTCACAAAGCTGGTAGGAAGAACAAGAGTTTGTGTACTCTGAGTGGCTTGGGGAATCCAAGAACCACCTTGCCAAGAAAACCTGCTTCAGGAGAACTTGCATTGAGTCCCTGTATTTGTAATTCTCTACTGTAAGACACAATAAAATAAGGCCACCACTGAAAGCTGGATCGGAGATGTAGCCCTCGAGAATAGGGTGAACTCCTTATCAAAAAATTCTTGTGTCTTTGTGTTGCTTACTGTATTTCTCTGCTGTCTTTCCACTTATTTTCTGTGTATTGGCAATCTGATCGATCTGTTGTTTCAATAACACAGAACACACACACCAACACATGAGTCTGTAATACCTTTTGTTTAATAAATCTTCAACTGAGGTCACTCATAGGGTGATTATCATATCAAGTGGTATCAGAGCTCTAGGCTATAAGGTTAGACAAGCTTGTGTTGGGTTAGCTATGAATGCTCACTAGATCAAAGATCAAATTAGGAGAAGGAGAGTTGGTGGAAACTAATCCTGAAATTGGGAGAGTCTATTCTTGGAAGACAATGTCAGAGGAAGGTTCTATGGGGCCAGACCCTTAATTCATAGAAATTTTCCTAGCTATAAAGTCTATGGTAGAAGAAATGTATAGGGACTTTAGAAAGCATAGGGATGAAGATTCATCGGGTTCTAAACAAGATAAAGAAAAGGATGAGTCTCATTCCCATGACCACTCCAAAGGAAAGGGAAAAGAGGAAAGCTTTCTCACACCTCCTAATAGCCCTGTGCATAATAAGAAAGCATCTTTGATTAAGTTAGATGTTAAATTTGATTTGCCTATATATGATGGAGAGCTAAATGCTGAAAAGTTGGACAATTGGATTAGACAAATTGATGTGTATTGCAGGGTACAGAACATAGACTCAGACAAGAGTAAGATTCAGCTGGCAAGCCTACACCTAGGAGGCATTGCCTTGGTTTGGTGGGAAGGTAGAACCCAAGCTGATATGAAAAGACATGGTAAGACCATCTCTGTCTGGAGTGAATTTGTTGCTGCAATCAAAAAGTAGTTCTATCCATTGGCCTACATGCAACAAGCCATGATGAGTTGGAAAACTCTTCGGCAGTTGAAAGGGAAAAGTGTATAAGGGTATACTCAAGAGTTCAGAAAGAGAGCATTGATGTTGGGTATCTCATTAGACTCACTAGAGACTCTTTTGAAGTACATTGGTGGTCTACACAACTACATGAGGCATACCATCTTCATGTTTAATCCCACTAGTATAGATGAGGTCTCTGTACAAGCTACTCATCTAGAAGCTAGAGGAAAGAATGGAAATCCAGAAGTTGGGGGACCATCCCAACCCACTGTAAGCAAGAGCAAGGAGAAAAGGAAGCAGAAGTGGAAAGCAAGGAAGGCTAACACTGCACAAAAAGGCAAAGCTTCATGCACTCACTCTAAAAAGGAGGGCCATGATGATGAGCACTATTGGATTCTGCATCCAGAGCTGAGACCTAAGAAGTCCAAGGGCAAGAAGAAGAAGACTGTTGCAGCTATTCAGAAAGATTTGGGGTCAGACTCGGGAGATGAAACAATCATTGCAGCCACAGGTATAAAAGGTAAGAATTCTAAAGCATCTACTAGTAATTCTGCTCAATCTGTTATTGATGAAGAACATGAGAGAAAAAGGCATGAGCTTTTCCATATTCGAGTTATTTCCAAAAATCAAAAGATTGATACTTTGTTTGATAGTGGCTCACAAGTAAATCCGATTCCTGAAGCAATTGTAAAGAAATTGGGATTAGCAACTACACCTCATAAGAAGCCATACCCATTAGGATGGTTGAATGATAAAGCACAATTACAAGTGACTAGACAGTGCAAACTCAAGTTTTCTTTTGGGTCAGCATTTGTAGATGAGGTTGAGTTAGATGTGATTCCTTTAGATATATGTGGAATTGTTTTAGGAAGTCCCTACTTGTATGATAGAAAAGCTATTTTCTATAGAGCTGAGAACAAGTATCTACTTGTTAAAGATGGAATTGAATACTTTGTAAGAGCTCACAAGCTCAAGAATAATTATACCCTCATAAATTCAGGGCAGATGAAAAGAATGATAAATTCGTGCAAACAATTCTTACTAACGGTTGTAAAGGAAAAGAAACCTGATAAAACCAATGTATTTGAGGGCTGTAATGCTAAGCAGCATGCTAATATAGAAAATATTGTTTTAGAGTATGATGTCCTATTTCAGGAACCTAGAGGTCTTCCACCCAAAAAGGAAATAGTACATGATATTATTTTGCAGCATGATGTTCCATTGCCTAACATTGAAATGTACAAGTTGTCTGCTTTAGAGAATGCTGAAATCAAGAAGTAGGTGCAGGAGGTGCTTGAGAAGGGGTTCATCAGGCCTAGCACATCGCCATGTGGTTCACCAATCATTTTGGTGAAAAAAAAAGATGGCTCGTGGAGAATGTGCATTGACTATCGAGCACTAAATAAGATAACAATAAAAAACGTGCACAGTGGATACCATCAGGTCAGAGTTGCAGAGCAAGATGCATGGAAGACTGCTTTCAAAACAAAGCAAGGATTGTATGAATGGTTGGTTATGCCTTTTGGCCTAACTAATGCTCCTGCTACTTTTATGAGATTAATGAATGATGTACTCAGACCTTTTCTTGATGATTTTCTCATTGTGTATCTGGATGACATTCTGATTTTTAGTAAAACGTGGGAAGAACATTTAAAGCATGTTAAGCAGACATTAGATGTTTTGAGAAGAGAGAAACTTTATGTTAAACTCTCCAAATGTGAATTTGGCAAAACCTCTCTAAATTATTTGGGTCACATAGTAGGGGGAGGTGAATTGAAAATAGATCCCTCTAAAGTGGTAGTTATTGTAAACTGGCCTAAACCCCAGTCTGCTACAGAAGTGAGAAGATTCTTAGGAGTAGCACAATATTGGAGGAAGTTCATTTCAAATTTTTCCTCAATTGTATCTCCCTTACATGCTTTGACAGGATTAAACAAGGTGTTTCAGTGGGGAGGCAAACAGTAGAAAGCCTTCGACACCTTGAAAGAGAAGATTAGTACAGCACCTGTACTAGCACTGCCAAATCTACAAAGACCATTTGAGATCCAAAATGATGCCAGTGACTATGCCATGGGGGCAGTGTTGAAACAACACGATAAACCCATATGTTATCATTCAGAGACTTTTAATCTTGCAGTAGTTAACTATCCTACCTATGACAAAGAATTGTATGCATTAGTTCAGAGTGTGAAAAAGTGGAAACATTACTTAATGGGCAAAGAAACAGTAATACACACTGATCATCAGCCACTTCATTATCTACACTCCCAAAATAAGTTGCAACAATCAAGACATTACAGATGGATGGGTTTTCTACAACAGTTTCATTTAGTCATAAGATATAAAAAGGGCATACATAACAAGGTTGCAAATATGTTATCTAGACCCATTATAAATGCATCTACCATACTTAAGCATAATTATGTGTTGCATGAAAGCTACATAGAACAGTATGCTCAGGACATGGATTTTCAAGATGTATATGCAACTTTGAGTCAGGGCAAAAGAGTAGAAGAATTGGACTATCATGTGAAGGACCGACTCTTATATCATTGTGGGAAACTCTGCATTCCACAAACTAAGAGAGTGAAGATAATTAGGGAAGCACACACTTCTCTAATATCAGGTCACTTTGGGGTAAGTAAAACAGTTGCGCAACTGCAAAGGTTCTGCTATTGGCCGAAAATGAATGAGACAGTTTCTAGATATGTGAAGGGATGTGCTATGTGTGCTAAAAACAAGCCTAGCAATAGAAAACTAGGCTTATACACTCCATTGCCAGTTCCTTCTCACCCTTGGGAAAGCATTTCCATGGATTTTGTTGGAGGACTGCCTAAATGTAGGAAAGGTCATGATTATCTGTATGTTGTTGTGGATAGGTTCAGCAAAATGTGTATCTTGATACCCTTTAGTAAACGAGACACCCGATTTGTGGGGAAGTTTTGGTCAAGTCTGTGGGAACTAATGGACACCAAGTTATAGAAAAGCACAACTTTTCATCCACAAACAGATGGCCAAACAGAAGTAGTTAACAGGACGGTGATCCAGTTACTGAGAGGATATTGCAACAAACACCCTAAGCTTTGCGATGAACACTTGTGTTATGTGCAGCATGCTTACAATAGACCCAAACACTCTTCTACACAGAGATCTCCTTTTGAGACCTGTTTTGGTTTCATACCAAGGTCTCCTTTGGATTTTGTCTTTGGTAAAGATACCATGGTTGATGGACACAGTGATGTGGACAAGGCAACTAGGTTCATTGAACAGATCCAGGAGATCCACCAGGCAGTACAGGAATATCTGGAAAAGAGCCAAGCCAAGTACACGGCTAGGCATGATAAGCATCAGATGGAGCATAGTTTTCAAGTTGGAGACCAAGTCTGGCTGTATATCAACAAGGACAAGATGCAAGGTGAAGGTAAAAAGCTAAAACCTATCAGGTATGGACCCTTCAGGATACTTGAGAAGATTGGTGAAAATGCCTTCCACCTTGAGCTACCAGCTTACATGCACATCTACTCAGTCATAAATGCAGACTCTTTGAGGTTGTTTGAACCTTCAATGATTGAGGATCCCGAAGAGTAGAGTCAATTACCTTCTGTTGACGACCTGCTACTTGAATATCTTAATGAGTTGCAGGAAGATGCTGGACAAGAAGGTAAGGACGATGCGCAATGGACAAGTGGAATACCTCAGGATTGGGCTTAAGGGTTTGAAGCCGAGTAGTGCGAAGTGGATTGAGATTGGACAAGTGAGACAACAGTTTCCTCACTTAGTCGATGCTTGAAGAAAACCAACTTTTGGTGGTCCAAAAGCCTTTTCAGTGAGAAGGCCGTGATCCAAATCAGATCCAAAAAAGACTATCAAGAACCTTGACTGTATCGAGTTGAACAAATCCTTGGAAATTCCAAAACAGTGATCAAGAACACCTTGAACCAATGGCAATGGCCGCCAATGTGGAACGACGAGGACCTCGGTCAAAGCGCACTGACCGAGGCCCATGGAGACTGCGCAAGAGGTCAAAACAGCCCCTAGGAGCCCCGGATCGGAAAAAGGAGGTGATTTTGATGGGCTAAAGTGGAAAAGCCTTAAGCACTCGGTCGCGTTGGGAGCCGGAGAACCGCGGGCAGAGAAGCAAAAAGCGCTAAAGGACAAAGGCGAGACACGTGCTCCGGAAAAATGGTGGTATTGATCGGGTCACCCTTGAACAGTAAGAGATTTTGGAGGAGAGCAGAGTGATCCCACTCAGCGATTGATGCATGGCAGTGGAGGTGAGAGAAAAACCATGATCGCACGCTATCGGTCAAGCAAGTCAACCTCGCTCGATGTGTGTATGATGCTGGATCTGGAGGAGCCCAAATCGGATGGTTGAGATTGCGCCCGATGGAGGAAGCATAACCAATAGGGGATTAAGCCGCGTTCTAAAGGGATTTGAAGTCCGTTTGACCACCACGGTGGAGAAAGAACCTGTACATGACATAACAAAAGAAACGAACCGACGAAGCATGCTAGCACTAGTTAGATGGAGACACGTGGCCACTTCCCGAGCGTTCATGCTGACGCTGAACAGGGAACTCCAAGCGCAGCTACAGAAGGTGAATTGACACAGGCGGGAGAGGAACCGAATAGGCATAGGGATCGAATGGCTAAAGCCATGAACAGAGACAGTCGAACAGGGGGGAAAAGAAGAATAGAGAAGAGTCCGAGCGACCAAGAGAGATGGTGAACAGTGAACCCTGAGAGGAGGACTGAACGGGACTGAACACAGAGAGTAGTAAAGCCAAGCATAGGAGACAGAGGGCTGAGCTAACCATAGGTAGCATCGAGCACTAGAGAGCTTGAAGATTCAAGCCTTCCCATAGAGGAATCTGTCTAGATTGAGCATCACAGTTGGCTCTTTGCACTGTAGACCAAGGGTCACAGAGCTGGTAGGAAGAACGAGAGTTTGTGTACTCTGAGTGGCTTGGGGAATCCAAGAACCACCCTGCCAGGCAAACCTACTTCAGGAGAACTCTCATTGAGTCCCTGTATTTGTAATTCTCTGCTGTAAGACACAATAAAAGAAGGCCACCACTGAAAGCTGGACCGGAGATGTAGCCATCGAGAATAGGGTGAACTCCTTATTAAAAAATTCTTGTGTCTTTGTGTTGCTTACTGTATTTCTCTGCTGTCTTTCCACTTATTTTCTGTGTATTGGCAATCTGAACGATCTGTTTTTTCAATAACAAAAAACACACACACCAACACATGAGTCTGTAATACCTTTTGTTTAATAAATCTTCAACTGAGGTCACTCATAGGGTGATTATCAGATCAGAGGGATCCTGCCCTTGTGTAATGACTGTATGACTCCAGGACAGTCTTAGTGCTCCAGGCAATTGCAAGGGAGTGCAGGACTATAAACTACACTGCTTGACCGAGAGGACAAGGTAGAAAATAGGTTATGTGAAGATTGACGAGGGTGCACCAGATGAAGTTGTGCTTAGGATTCTACACCATAGAGGAGGATGCCATGCATCCCAAGCCAAAATAGTTGTTGTAATCACTGTAGCTGATTGGACTGGGAAAACATTTTAAAATCTGTCGTTGTTGGGCATGGAATCCCCCCCAAGGCATGTTTTGGGACTTAAAGCCCAAGTTTTGACCAAATCTTGTTGTAAAAGCTCCGCGAATTGTGGGTGTGGGTGCGAAAGTATGATAGAGTCACAAGGATGTCTACCCTAGTTTTGTAATGTAATGTTAGCTGGATAGACTTACCCATGGTCCACGGACCATGAGATTGTATAAATAGAGTGAGGCTCTAAGTGTAAAAGATAACTAAAAAAGGAATAGAATAGAGGAATGAGAAGTCTAAGTGATTGAGTCGAAGTGTAAAGTGTGTATGTGGGTCATAGAGTAGGATAAGGCTCTGCAGCTGAGTGCGTAAGGTGGGTTGAGTTTGTAACCATTGGAGAATCAATAAAGAGAATTTTTGTTATATTTATGTGTATCTTTTCCTGGTTTAATGCATGATTGGATATAATTTGCAAATATACTATTTATTTACTGTGCAAACCTATATGAATGTATTGTTAAGTATAACTTAAAACATTTAAGTATGCGAAGGAGCTTAACTAAAACTGGAACATAAACAAGATCTCGGGTAATAACTCAAAGCAGGGCACAACCCCTGGTTAGGGTTGCGTGAAGGCAGGGTATCAAGCCACGAGGAACGGAAGGTGCACGAAGCCACCTGTGTGAAGGAACAAACAAAGACTAGTCGAACTCACCAGACATCTCCAAGGTGCAGAAACCTGGTTCTAGCACCGACCCATACTACTTCTGGTGAGACCTTAGTCTGTGCTCTACGTACTGTTGCCGAAAGGGCCAGTAGTATTGAGATTTGTTTGGCTAATTAACTCTGAACCTGGGTCAATCCCCAATAAACCAACAAATGGTTCCTTTGCCAAGACCGAGATTTGCATAGAGATGTATGATGTCGTATCACTGGAATCCGATAAAGAAAGGAATTGAAGAGTTGCTAGACAAAAAGATTCACGAATTCACGACGCATGAAAATAGGAATCTGTGACTATCATAGAAAGAGTGGTTGGATTGCTACTTATATATGGAGATCTATGAAATTTTCTTTGCATCCTTCCCCGCTGAGTCGTACAAGTGGATCGCGAAGCTAGCAGATAGCCAAGGAAGGTGTAAACTTGACAAACCTATTGTGTGGACTCCAGAATTGGTGCGCAGACTGGAAGCATCAGAGGATAAGATCACGCACATTGTCGATCACTGGATCGATCAAATGATAGGAGGATTCATCACCGAATTCATGGTATATACTTCAGTCAGCTATAGTGAGGTAGAACAACGCTTCCACAAGGGACCATAAGGTAAGTATGTTAAATCTATGAACACTTGGATTAAAATGCTACTGTGTGAAAAACAAGTTATGCGAATAAATTAATGTTTCGGGCTACGTGGAGTGGGAGAATCTACAGAAATGAAGGTATCATAGAACTAGAAACTAGCCCCTTGATTTCACCTCCGCGAGGGGGAAAAGAAGAGCTTGCGAAGGTTTCGCCAAGAAGTGTGATCAATCTAATAAGGCAAAGAATTCCGCACATACCACCCCCACCCCCGCCACCGCCAGTTTCACCATCTTAACCCCCGACTTTTCCCATGCCACCTCCGCCACCACCGTGAAGCAGTACGGCTAGCGCGATAAAGCTACTAGTGTTCAAGGGAGTAGGGAATGAAGATCCAGACTAGTTTTGGTTCATGATAAAAGCTGTATGGGAAGCACAGGGTGTCACAGACAACAATATAAAGAAGGAAACATTAGTCAGCACTTTGCAGGATCGCACACTGACCTGGTACATTAAGCATTCCAATGACAATCTGAATGCGGGGATAGAGGATATCCAAGCTTTTCTAAACAAGGAATTTAGCACACCAAAATCAGAGGCACAGTCGATCATTGGATTCAAGGAAATCACAATGCTACTAGGCGAAACCCTGTGGGAATTGGATGAAAGACTGAAGTGCACAATTCGTGAAGCGAACATGACCTTAACAGATGGGCAACACCGTGAATGGTTTGTAGCCTTGTTAACAACGCATCTATAGAGCACGTTGTCACAACAAAGGCTAACCACTCAGGCTCAGGCATTGGAGGTCGCGATGAGATTGCACGAGACACCGACACGAGATCCTAACCTGGGAGTCTAGCAAATTCACACGCATTTGAAAAACTTATGCCTTGAGATGCAGAGTTTGAAACAAGACAGGATGGCTCATCTAGAAGTGCGCGACGAGGTATGGTGTGTAAAGTGCAAGGGCCAAGGGCATGACAAGGACCACTGCCCAGTGTTCACGAATTACCTCGTAGGAGGAGGACCAATGCCATTAAGACCGGAGGCACAAGTAGGACCAAGCGTGGTGCCTACGTTATGGTGTGCGATTTGTCAGATAGGAGGAAAGCATGCTACATATAACTGCCATCTATTACAGAAGTATACACAGAATTCCCAACAATTGTTTTATAATTTCTACAAGTTAGTAGTCCATGATGAGCGCAACTGTAGAAGTTATGAACTGATGAAGGATCGAACTCCTACCTACAGAGTTCAGGTTGAAAGACGAGCCCTCGATCAAAATATAGGAATGGCATGCACTAGATTTGAGGGGCGCGGACGAGGATGAGGTGGAATGGGACCAGGAAGAGGTCGTAGACAGCTGATATGTTATAATTGCAGAGGGCCAAGGCACTATGCCTACGATTGTATGAATCCAACATGACCATCTTGCTTGTACCGTACATTATTTGATCATGAGATGGAGGACTCTCCCACACTAATAGTGAGGTTGCGCAATAAAGGAGCACTCTAGCCTCCCCCAACTCAGAACCTGCAGATGATGAGGTATGAGGCACACGAGGAAGACCCTAATGCAAATATCATGCTCTGGAGTGGTATTACAATAGGGGATGAAAAAGGAAAGTAGCATGAAGAAAGTACCTGGGTTCGCAAGGCTCCAACGAAGGAACCAGAATTTGATTTGGAGCGCACTAAGGAGACCTTCATGGAAGCTAAGAAGAGCTTCATTGATGCCTCCACTTCAGGGAGTAAAGATAGGTTGGAGCCATAAATGGACCCATCAATGCTCACTACGTTCTTGGAAGCTTTCATGAAGTTGTTGCGCAATAGCAAGGTGGTAAAGGGGTTGTAAGAACTCATAACTAGATGCACTGGGACCGCACCAGGAGAAGCACATGTAATACAGAAGCTTAGGAAGCACAGAACGCGAATAGGAAGGGAGATGAGATTGACTGTGCAGATCAGGGAATATGAGATGGACCAAGTAATTTTGGAGCTAGGCTCGGACGCGAACATCCTACCAAAATAGACATGGGAGCACATGGGCAGGCCTGTGCTACAATGGTCTCCTATCCAAATACGAATGGAAAACCAACAAAATATCCTACCTATGGGGAGACTGTAGAGAATCACAATAGATATCGAAGGAGCAAGCGCGCTAGCAGATTTCGAAGTGATAGAGATTGTTGATGACAGAAATCCCTACCCTGCGCTACCAAGAATAGATTGGGCCACTTACCTGAATGGAGTGATAAATCTAAAGAAGCGCAAGATGATTTTTGAGAAAAAGTCACTGCGCGTAGTGGTAACTTTAGACCTTGTAGAAGTATCACGCTACATAGAGCCAGTGTGTGACTACGACAGTGACCATGACTTGGACTATATCTACAAAATAATTGCGTGGGAGCAGGATTGGGTAAATCCAACCGCGAATGGCCGAATCTCGTGGGAGTGCGAAAGCTCCTGCACATCAGATTCTGATGAGGAGATAGAGCGATGGAAGAATCAGTTACACAAGGTAATCATGCTCAACTATAACATGATGACAAGGTTGTTGTGCTATGTAGTAACTGAAGTAAGAGATTTTCCTACTTATGACAAGTTGAGCGAGGTGGATGATTTCTTGAACAAATTTGAAAAGGAAGTACCAGAACAACAGCGTTTTGACATTCTGAAATGGGTACTTCACACCACGCTCACAAGATAGTGGGGTATGCACCAAGGATGATGCACCTATGATTTTTGAAGCCTTAGATGTGATTGAAAGACACATATGATGGATGGGATGATCCATGTGCACACCTCGCAAAATGGACAAAGGTCTATGGGGAAGAGCCACAACTTCAGTGGGTGCACCTGTTTTGTCATACCCTGGATATTATACCCATGAATTGGTATAAAGAGATGGAGCTCCACCATGGCACGAACAAATAGGATGTCATGCGTGAAGGATTCTTGTTAATCTTCACATTTGAGGATCGTTGGTGGGATACTATTGATGATGCGCTACAAGTAGTAAAAGCAGCTATCTTTAAAATACCCCAGGAGCCAATCAAAGTGCTTCATCTAGAATGGGCAACCCAGCTGAGCTACGCACTAGAGTGTTACAATGTAAACCCTAAAGAAGATGACGAAGATCCGCAAAAAGTTAGCATCCCAGAAACTGAAGGCTATCTCAAGGTTCAAGGACCATTGATTGAAGACCCTAACATTACCGCGCTGGTAAAAACAAATCAGGTGAACATTGGTACAGAGGCTGAACTGAAGTATGCAATGCTCGGCGACTACTCAGATGATGCCATCGTGGATAAGGTCACTAAGTTACTCTGTGAGTACCAAAACTTATTCCCAACCAAGATCACAGACTTAAAGGGGATCATTGGGGATTTAGGGATGATGAAGATCACCCTAAAACCCGATGTGAAACTAGTTAAGCAGAGGCCTTACCGCTTGAATCCAAAGTACAAGGAAAAGGTCGATGTAGAATTAGACAAAATGCTCACAGTCGAAATTATTGAGCCGGTGGAAGAATCTGACTGTGTAAGCCCGATGGTAGTGCAAGAGAAGAAACAGAAGGGCGAGATAATAATATGCGTGGACCTCAGGAAATTGAATGATGCTTGTGTGCACGACCAATTCCTAACCCCGTTCACAGATGAAGTCTTTGAAAATGTCAGCGGGCAAGAAGCATATTCTTTCACTGATGGGTTCTTAGGGTACCACCAGATCAAGTTCACGCCGAAAGATAGGAGCAAGACCACCTTCGCAACTGAGTGGGGTGGCTTTCAATACATTGTTATTCCATTTGGTTTAAAGAACATGCCAGCCATATTTTCACGCATAGTTGTTGCAACATTCAAAGACTATATCCACAAATTCCTGGAGGTCTATATGCATGATTGGACTATATTTGGATTGGTTAAGCACCATGTAGCAAGCTTACGCTTGATGCTTGATACTTTCCGATGACACCAAATCGCGCTGAACCTTAAAAAGTGTACGTTCCTCGTTCCCTTTGGGAACTTGTTGGGACATGTGGTCTGCAAGCAGGGACTAATGGTAGACCCCGTGAAGATTGCAGTCATTCTGAATTTGGAAGCATCGTGAAATGTTAAAAAGTTGCACGCTACCTTGGGACATACGAGGTACTACAGGAAGTTCATTAAAAGATATGCCCAGATCACCATGCCAATGGAGAAACTATTGAAAAAGGATGTCACGTTCTGCTGGAATGATGATTCATGAAGAGCCTGGATGTACTAAAATAGAAACTGGCCTCTGCCCCAATCTTGGTCTTCCCGAAATGGGATGTGGAGTTTCATGCCCATGTGGATGCATCATGTATAGCACTAGGAGCAGTGCTCACACAAGAAGGAAGAGAGGGCTTGGATCACCCTATCACGTTTACCAGTCGTAGGTTGTCCAAAGCAGAAAAAAACTATTCCAAAACTGAACGCGAAGGGTTGGTTATGGTGTACGTGCTCCAAAAATATTGGCACTATTTGCTAGGAGGACATTTTAAGATGTATACAGACCATTCCGCGCTAAAATACTTGGTCAATAAGCCTATGTTGGGGGGGCACACATGCAGGTGGCTCTTATTATTCCAAGAGTATGACTTTGAGGTCGTGGTAAAGCCTGGATGCCTGAATGCAGGACTGGATCACTTATCATGTATTGAGACGGGCGAGGAACCTACTAGTTTGGAGGAAGGATTACCTGACGCACAACTCTTTGATGTGTGCGTAGCAAATAGACACTTTGAAGATATAATCCACTATCTGAAAACAAGGGTTGCGTCGAAGGAATACTCCGTCCAGCAAAAGAAGGAACTAGAGGTGCGTGCAGCTAACTTTTCTATCATTGCAGGGCACCTGTACAAAATGGGGAATGATGAGATATTGTGAAGGTAGGTACCCGAATTTGAATGAAGTCAAATCCTTGCGGAATTGCTTGGCAGCGCTACAGGAGGACACTATGTAGGATGAGTGACCACGCAAAATATTCTCTGTGCAGGGTTGTGGTGGCCAACCCTTCACCAGGATTCAAAAGCACACTATAAGTCCTGCGATATATGTCAGAGGACAAGTAAACCATCGCGTAGGGACGAGCTGCCTTTGAATCCACAAATGACATTGCAACCCTTCAAAAAATGGGCAATTGACTTTGTAGGACCTATCAAACCTTAGGAAAAAACGGGCACACGATACATTATCACCGCGATAGATTAGCTAACACATTGGGTAGGAGCGCAACCGGTCAAAGACTATATGGCCGCCATGGCTACTAAGTTTTTGTTTGAACACATGTTGACTCGATTTGGCTGTCTGAAAATCTTAATGAGTGATCGCGGTACACATTTCTTGAAAAAAACCATCAGCACACTAACAAAAGAGTTCTAGGTGTATCATCAGAAAATCACACCATATCACCCACAAGCTAATGGGATAGTAGAAGCATTCAACAAAATACTAGAGACTATGCTCACCAAAGTATGCAACGCGCAGCAGAGTGATTGGGACCTGCGCATACCTATAGTACTATGGGCTTATAGGACAACATGCAAGAAACTGACGGGACAGACACCTTTTCGGTTAGTTTATGGCATGGAAGTTGTCATGCTAATGGAGTATATTGTCCCTAGTCTACGCATAGCAGTGCTCAGAGGTATGATGGACAACAAAGACCTAGGAGAAAGACTTGCGTAGTTGGAAGAACTCGAGGAGGAATGGTTCATGGAAGGCTTTCATCAACAGGTGCAAAAGAAGCGTGAGAAGGCCTAACACGATTGCCATATTAAGTTGCACACCTTCAAGGTAAATGATTTAGTGCTGCTGTATGACAATAAGTTTGACAAATTCCCGGGAAAGTTTAGAATGCATTGGTTGGGACCATACATTGCTAAGGAGGTCACAGATGGAGGCACGGTACATCTAGTCAAACTAAATGGATATCCTTTCGCAGGCAAAGTGAATGGCAGCCAATTAGAGCCCTACACGGGTGGCCTGGCTATCTGACTAACCAGTGGAAGCACAGTCTTCATTCTCCAAGGATCCAGACAAAGGCATAGGACTATAAACAAATGCAAGGGATACCAGCATAAATGCAAAGAAGCAGTTCTAACACAAAGGTCTCAAAAAAACATATGCAAGAGATCCAGCAAGCAGCATCTTAGTGTGTTGCTGACCTTACCGCAGTTCGAGAACGGTTGGAGGGACTCCACGCAAAGATCTTCATCCCAATAGAGTGAATCCAGGGTGAGTCATGATGTTTGTGTTGGGGGCCTGTTGCGCATGGAATCCCTCGCAAGGCATGTGTTGTGGTTTAAAGCCCAAGTTTTGACCAAATCTTGTTGTAAAATCTCTGCGAATTGCGGGCGTAGGGTGCGAAAGTATGATAGAGTGACAAGGTTGTCCATCCTAGTTTTGTAATGTAATGTCAGCTGGATAGACCTACCCATGGTCCACGGACCATGAGATTGTATAAATAGAGTGAGGCTCTAAGTGTAAAAGATAACTAAAAAAGGAATAGAATAGAGGAATGAGAAGTCTAAGTGATTGAGTCGAAGTGTAAAGTGTGTCTATGGGTCGTAGAGTAGGAGAAGGCTTTGCAGCTGAGTGCGTAGAGACCTAATAGTCCACAGTTGAGTCTGCGGACCCCTGCAACTGAGTGCGCAGTGTGGGTCGAGTCTGTAACCATTGGAGAATCCATAAAGAGAAGTTTTGCTATAATTCTGTGTATCTTTTCCTAGTTTAATGCATGATTGGATATAATTTTCAAATATATTGTTTATTTACCACGCGAACCTATATGAATGTATTGTTAAGTATAACTTAACACATTTAAGAATGCGAAGGAGCTTAACTAATACTGGAAGATAAATAAGATCTGGGGCAATAACACAGAGTGGGGCACAACCCCTGGTTAGGGTTGCACGAAGGCAGGGTATCAGGTCATGAGGAACGGAAGGTGCGTGAAGCCACTTGCGTGAAGGAACAAACAAAGACTAGTCAAACTCATCAGACATCTCCAGGGTGCAGAAACCTGGTTCTACCACCCTCCCATACCACTTTGGGTTAGACCTCAATCCGCGCTCTATGGACTGTTGCTGAAAGGGCCAGTAGTACCTGGATTTGTTTGGCTAATTAACTCCGAACCTGAATCGGGCCCCAGTAACCCAACAACTGCCAAAGGTGCCTTTATGACGAATTTATGAAGGGAATGGTAAGATTTGAATCTAAAAATTGCTATAAGCATATCTTGTTGGTTTGAAAGGAAACACTTTGTTGCCTAAGAATTTCTTGCATGCACCAAGAAGAGTGGGAGGTTTTGTTCAAGCACCCAAGGCTAGCTCACTATTTTGATATAGTGCGTCTAGTTTCTTTGGAGAGAATATTTGAGCCTATGAGTTCTGAGGCCACAGTGTTTGAGTGCCCAACGTTGGAAGATGCAGGAATAGAAACTACACCAATAGTACCTAGTGGACTCCAGTATTGCAGCAATGATGCTGCAACTCCTGGGACTCCCCTCTTTACTTTTATCAACCCGGTAGTTCGTAACAAACATGGAAGCGATGGTGCTGTATGCACAAGTACTAGCTCTTGCCGCAAGCTGTCACTGGATCAACTGGCACAAGTCCATTAGGAGCTTAAGCCAACTTCTATGAGCTCTTAGAAGAATCTTTTAATTGTGATGGATGAAAGCTAACTCAAAGGAGGCTAATCTACTTGCAGAAAGAAGCCGAAAGCTGAAAGGAAATACAAAACCCTAACAAACCCTAGTTTTACCGACTAACCCTACTAGTACAAGAAAAAGGATGAAAGCTATAGAAATGGATGCCATTGACCCTTGGGAAGGTTAAGTGCATGTGTCTAAGCTATTTCTGAAGTGAAACCTGAAAAGGAACATCTTTTGTATTTTTGAATAATCTTGTAGAATTACTTTGTATGTGTTTTGACTATTGTTGACTGTGCAGAGGTGGATTGATGAAAGGAAATGGTGAGGGCACTTGTAGGAGATTGGGAAGGTGAGAAGAGGGCCTAAGGGTTCCCTAACACCCTTCCATAGAGTTTCACAGTGATCAGATCTTGAAATACCGCTCTCGTGAGCTTCTACAGGAAGTTTGCAGGGGTTCTACAGGATGTTCCGAAAGGGGATTTTGGAGGGTTGATGGTGGAAGATGGGTGAAAAAGTGGAAATGGAGGTTGGATGAGGATGTGAGGAGGTCTAGGACCTGGTGAACGAAGCTACGGAGCGATGAAGATGGTTGGATTTGTTCAAGGATGGCGAGAGAGCAAGGTTGCACAAAGGTATGGAAATTAGGGCAAAGTGAGAAAATGTGGCAAATGAAGGGCAAGAATCTAAGTTAGGGGATGGAACAGGTTGCACTAATGGAGGAAGGGTAGGCAGGGAGGTTTCATAGGTGTTCTGCAGACTTTTTCCAAAACTGATCGAACAAAGACTATGCAAACCAAATATCTAGCTATTCTGACCTAATTTGACCTAGACACCAGCAACCATGATGAAAAAAAGTTTAATGGCAGAAAATCATGTAAAATAACTATGTAAACTAAACAATAATGGATCTAAGCATGTAATCACATATGGTATCAACTTTTGCAACTGAGAATCTAACACTAGCAATTGCATGATGAAGCAAAAACAGTGTTTTTGTGGCAGCAACGACACCTTGGTCTCAACTCATGGTCCCGAGGAGGGAGAGGTGAGATCCAAGGTTGCTTGATGGCCCTTTTCAAAGATATTTTCTATTACCAACCTATCAAATCACTCTGAACCACGAAAATCTTTTTCAATCATAAAAAATGACCTAGGTAACCAAGCAAGATTTTAATCTACTAGCAGAAATTATTTTATGAGGACAACAAAAACATATAATAGTACATAGAGGAGGCACTGGTGCTTGGGTTGGGCCCAACCCTAAGAGCTACAGGCTCCTAAGAAGAAGCTCAGAACTGATGCAAAATGAAACTGATTTCCATTACTCAAAAAATGACCATGTCACAAAAATGTTTTACAGCAGAAGCTCCAAAATGGGCTGAGAAATTGAGCAGCACTAAAGTGCGAAATACAAACATTCCAAAAATTAACCTAAGAAGGCTAGAAGCCTTCCTATTTATGCACTACAAGGACCTCCAACAGCCCTCCTTAACTCAAGGGGTTTGGCTGCTCCAAACTGCTAGTAACCAGCCACTTTACAAAAGCTGCTCGGCTGCCCTTGGGGATCATCTTCGGTGGGCTGCTGAACTCCGAGCTGATGGTGGAGAACTTGAGGAAGGGCCATTTAGTGCAAGAGACACCCTTCCTATGAATCCTCGGCCTTGTTCCCTCATATTTGGCTGTCAAATGGCTCATAAATGCTTAACCTTGGTCCAAAAGTTGTCCAAAAATCTGCAATAAACACATATTAGCCTTCATGGTCAAGTGACTATTCTCATTCATTCAATTACCATAAATATACTCAAAAGCATGCATAAACTATGAATAATGGTGGATTAATGGAGAACAATAGGCAAAATGAGCCTAATAAGTTACCCATTTTTGGGGCTCATCAGTGCCTACAGCGCGAAGGTCACCTACACCAAAGCAATCTTATTCTAAGAAAAATAAAAATAAGTCAGTTGTAGAATGAGTGCGCCACTTGCCTAGAAAGCATCTGGAGGAGGTGCGTCAGAAGGGGAAAATGGACAAACAAAAAAAACCTTTTGTCCCCCTAGATTTAGATGAAGAGGAACTCCGCCAGGGGATTGAGGAGTTAGATGTCGAGGACATAGAACCAATCACTATGCTTCTGAAATATCTGCCTCCATGAAGAGGACAGAAGAAGGTGACCAAAGAACTTGATTCTAGCAAATTTTAAATGGCTATGCCACTACTCCCAGCTAAAGTTCCATTTGAGGGTACGCTCATAGCATGCATTCCAGCGTTAAAAATGGAAGACTGGGACCTCGCTAACCAGGAGAAATTCCGATATTTAGCAACAAATAAGTATATGACTGACATACACTATGAAGATATAGGGGTCACGAAGTTGGAACCAATGAAATGGGTTCACGGAGTTCAGCTAGCGGGGCTTTTACACATGTTATTCGTACCTCATTTTCACCACTCCAATATCAATATGGCATGCTTGCGCCAGTTTCTGACTTTAGTACATGATGGGTGTTTATGGCTAGGTGAGCATATCACCACCATGGATATGTTAATCTATCAGATTACCAAGATGTCATATAAAGGAGCAGACCCGAAAAAGGAGTTTGTGGGAAAATCCCTAGAAAAAAAACTTGCAAACTGCATAATGACCAAGTATGGGGTGGTAAAGGGAAAGAGTGGATATTTTATCCACTCCATTAGAAACCAGGAAGTACAGTTTTCCACGCAGCTCCTAGATGTCACAGTCCAAGGTTGTGACCAGTTATTCAATCAGGAAATGGGCATATGGGATACATTTCAGGAGGACCCTAACCTGTAATAGTTGAATGCAAAGATCAGGGATGCACAACAACAATATGATTAAATCAGTATGACGGCGTGGATGTTGGCACCAATCCAGCACTTTGCACGCTTGCAAGAAGGAAAGGTGATTTACATGGAGATCCGGGAGTTGCAAAAAAAGTATTCCTTTCTAAGAGACCAAATTCAACCTTGGATAGAGGAAGCCAACCAATTGTATAAGAATATTCATTAAAATTTGAAGCCCATGTATCAAACCCAACGGACTACGCAAATCGTAGTAGAGGGGCCAACCACAGAGAAATTGGTCTAGGAGGTACAATAAGCAGTAGAAAAAAATACCTTGGAGCTTCAAACATTGACCAAAGAATTAAGCGAACTCCACCAGAAAGTGGAACAACCAGCTAAGTGACTTGAGGGAAAGTCACGATCTTTGTGTTGGGGGCCTATTGAGATGGGGTCCCCAGGGGTAGAAGTGAATTAATCTAGTCATTTTTTGTAAATAATTTTGTAAAGAATGTAAAGTCTCCACAAAATATGGATGTGGAGTGCTTAGCTAGTTAAGAGTCATAGGGGCCTTAGCCCCTTGTTTGGGTAAGTGATAGGCGGTTTTGAAGACTCACCCATGAGCTAGGGACCATGGTATTGTATTATAAAAGCTATAAGTAGTTGAGTCATAGCAGGCCTTAGAGATAACTTTAGATAGATAAGAATAGAGAGATGAATGAATGAATGATGTTGTAAGAGTTTGGTAGACACGAAGGTATGTTCCTATTAGTAGCAAAGAAAAGGCTCCACAGTTGAGTGCACGAAGGCATAGAAGAGTCCACAGTTGAGTGTTTGGACCCCTGCAGTTGAGTGCGCAGGGTAGTTGAAGTCTGTGCTTAACCGATTTTGATTAATAAAGGTTGATTTTGGGTTGGAAATACTTGCATCTATGATTTATCTGTTTATCTCACTCTGAATGATTTTTTCTTGAATTAATGTGTCTTACCTGCGCGAATTGGGTTAATTGAATATATTTATTCTTAATAAGATGATTGAATGATGTATGCGAAGTTCTAGATCTAAAATGAGTTAGTTTCAGATAAGGAAGATAGGTCTATGCAATGACAGATCTAGATCCCAGAAACCCTAGAAGACCTGTCTATGTGCACGAAAGTAGTAGTTCTATGCTCTTAGGGTTTGAATAAGGCAATTGATTGATTTCACAAAGGATTGGAGCTGAGTTTAGGGTTTAAGCTTTTTCAAAAGGTTAGATATGCACGGAAGTAGATCTAAGGCACTGAAAGACATCACACTAGTCTCTGGATGCAGAAACATGGTTCTTTCATCCCCGAATACGGCTTCAGGTGAGACTGCAACCCGCTCTATGTAGGTTGTTCCCAAAAGGGCCAGCAGTGTACGGTTTTGCTGGTTGGCGCAATTAACTTCAAACTTGGGTCAAGACCCCCTAAGCCAACACATGATCTTGAGTTTGCAACGATCATTGTCACATTGAATATGTGGAGACACTGTCTTCTTGGCAGGAGTTTTGTGTTGACGAGTGATCACAATGGATTGAGATACTTATTTGTGTGAAAATTTCAAAATGGAATCCTATTGCAACAACTAGAAATTATTCTCCTAATTGGTAATTTTATTTAATAATTAATTTTTTGTTTGTTGCGACAAATACTGAATAAATCACACTACAACCTACACAAGTAAAACTACAGAAGAATAAACGCTAGAAGAAATGTCAGTGCACACACATAAAAATAACACAATTATTTTTGGACAAAATTTCTCAGAGAAACCCAACTTGAGAAAACTGCTGCAACAGATGAGGGTTTTAATATCAAGCAATAGTGAAAAATATTTATACAATAAGGTTGCCTAAAACTGGAAATCCACAGCAAGAAAATCTAGGCAAAATACTGAAGGGAATTTGCCTTTTTCCAAAGGAAATCTCTGGCATGATTTTCCTTCAGAAAAATAGCCATCCAAACCCTAGTGTGAACCTCTTCTACACTACCTCTATGCTTTCTCCCACACGTGTGGATTGAAACTAGCTCTGATGAAGTTGTTCTGCCTCCAGATGTTGAATGAGTTGTCTCTTCCACTATTTGCAACCTCTTCCTTGCCTCTGGAACTGAGAATGATTTTCCTCACCCATAAACCAATCTTCCTATTGAAGCTACTCTGTAGAGCCTCTTCGCTGCCTCTCTGGGATAACTCGGCCTTGCTTATGCCTCTCTAGATCTAGAAATATTTCCTCTAGACTCACTATCTCTTCCCCTCTCACACTACTTCGATCTCTAACTCTCTCTCTAGAAATTGACTGCTGCTGCTTTGGAAATCAATCTGGTAAAAAATTGAACCTTTAAAGTATCTTTTCCATCACCACATCGACCTCCTCTTATAATCCTCTATTGGAACACAAACGACCAATATTAAAACTTAATTGATGGCTACGATCATCTTTGGATCGATCAGTGTGAGTTTCGAAGTGGTTCTTGCCTTGACTTAATTAATAATGATTAATTAACCATATTGCCTAAGTTTAGATGTAGGAAATATTAAAAAATGGGTTCACAATCTAATTAAGTCATTTCTTGGCAGAATTTCCATAAATGATTTCTAGGTTTTGGAGATATCATGCATTCTAGCATCTCCACCAAATTTCAAGGCTAGAACACATCCTACAAAATCTAACACTCCCTCTTAGCGAGGAATGTGTTCTAGTGCTACTCCACACCCTGTAGCAACACTTTTTCTCTACCTTGTCTCTTGTCATGCCCCTGATCTCTAGCTACTACCCACCAACCACTGCGCAAATCTGATATACACTACATCTGTGTTATTGTTGACCCTAATGAGCTACTTCCAACACTCCATCTACACTCCAACTCCCTCTAATTTGTTGTTGCTGCAACTACAACATATGCAACTCAAAAGAATCCAAAATATTGAATCAACTGTTATCAGTATAATACATATGTCACTCGAGTCTCGGACTACTGCTAGTATCTGCACTGTCAATGAATAATCTACGTTGTTGTTGACTCTCCTCTATGCCAGATGCACTACTGCCAACTCTGCATTGTGCTCCCCAACATCTGACTACTGCTAGTCTATACAACTATCACTTTGGCATATGACTTCATCAACTTTCACAGATCTATCTTGTTACTGAATATTATGGGTCCCCATAGAAAGTTATTGATCCAGAAGGTAAACTCCTTATGAATCCTTCCCATATGTAGTGCTTTGGGACTACAATAGTCACCCCACCTCACTCTTGGAGGTATATCAGTGAACATCGTGAAGTCTTCTTCTAGCCTGGGTGAAAGCCTATTGATATTTGTTGAAGCTTTTTGGTGGTCCCACTTATCCTCCTTTTCCTTCTTCATGACAGGATATTGGGTATTGTAGTGACCAAGCTCACTAAATCTGAAGCACTTGACCTTCAACAGGTCCTTCTTCTTCCTCCTGTTCCTCATGTTATCACTCAGGTTGTCCTTAAGCTCCGGAAAAGGATACGGCCGAGGTAACCACTAACCAACTTTGGACTGCAGGTTCTAGCCCACCTGCAGTCAGAGAGGGCTCTCTCTTTCAGATTTAACTTTGTTGATGATGATTTTAGGCTAGGTATTGGGTTCAAGGGTCTTGGTTTGTAATTTGGTGGGAAGGAGAATGCTTTCAAACAGAGAGGCAGAGCATACTTTGGTAATTTCAAACCATTGGGCGTGGAGTCAAAGAGTAAGACTGCTGGTGCATTTTCTTGGTCACAAGATAAACATGGATCAAGATAGCTGCATATGGAACAACATTTAAACTTAAAGCGATGGAGTAAGGGCTAAGGAAAAGAGAGGCAATTAAGAATCTCTCAATTAAATTAGCAGAAAGAAGATGAATAAACCCTAGCTAGGAGCAGTTAAGAATTCCCAGTCAACAGTCATTCATTTGTGAAATAGAGCAAACATGAGCCATAAAGGAATTCATATTTATGCCTAAATCAAGAGGAAAACATTAAGAAGTCACAAAAACTGAGTATAGAGTGCATTTAAGCAAATTCTAGACTAGTCTTTTGTTCTGCAACTTGAGCATTCATGAAATTGAAATACAGAGGTAAGAAACACTTATTGATTCATATCACAGCACATGAATTCCATATTCATTTCTTCAAAACCAGTAACAACACATCAGACAGTCGGTACTCCAAGCTTTAAGCAATCTCTGATTATAAAAAATAACAGGTATACAGTGCGAGTCTCTGATGAACATTATCAACCAACCAACCCTTGAGACAATGCAGAGGGCGGTATATATAGGGAAAATTGTCTATTACATCTTGACCTAAGATAGGTATGAAAGAAATGATTGTTTCAACCTAATTCTATCAAGAAATAAATGCTAAAAATATCTATGGCTGCGCTGTGGGCCGCCGTATCAAAATTGAGTAAATGTGGTATCCTTGGTGGCATGGTGTAGTTGTCTCTGCAATAACTGTGCATGGGTTTCTGTTATTTTGCTACTTGGTGGCCTTTAATGCCTTAACTGTGACTTTGAGAGTTTGGATGGGCTTCCGTCGCCTGATGTGACTTTGTTGGCGGACATTCAATGTTAACCTGCTTTGGGAACTGAAGGTTTCCATTAAACAATTTAACTGGTACACTTTGCTGCTTCTCTTTCCTCTGATACACTTTGACAACTGAACTGGGCTGCTTCTCTCCTTGATGTGGGTCAAATCAAACTTTAATGGCCGCTGCTCGGCTCGGTCTGCTTCAAAACTGTCTTCCGCTCCTTCCTGAAAGCTTTGCGAAGAAAACGGGTCAAAACTGCGCCTTTCGGGCTTGCTGGGGGTTGCGGAATAAAAAGATTCCCTAAAGATTCCCCACTTTGGCCTAAAAAATCCAGCGATGCACGATCAAAAACTGCCTCAGAATCTGATTCCGGGGCTCCGAAGCTGCGATTTTGCGCTTTCGTGCCCAAAAAGTGCTGATGACGTCAGCATGACGGGACGTTGTACGGCGGGTGACATCAGTGATGACGTCAGCATGATGATGTGGTGAGATGACGTCAGCATGATGTCATCATGTACAGACGGTGACGTGGCAGAGACATGTGTGCAGGTGACGTAGCAAAGGTGACTCGGCAGGAGGCCGAAGTGGAGAGGTGACGTCAGCGGGTGGGGTGCTGACTCAGGATGGCAAATGGTGGTAAGTGGTTTCTGTCGAACCGCCTTTGGTACGGGAGCGGTATTCGTCAGAGCCCTCCCGACGCAATAGGAAGTGGACGCGTGTATTCTGTACGGGGAGAAAACCGCTGCGATATCAGAGGCTAACATCCGGATGCAGGGGGTGCTCCGAAATCGGCGAGAGCCGTCGGATGGGGAGCGCCCAATCCGACGGTGGACGGGACAGTTAACTGGCGGAAGGTTAACGGACGGGGATCCGAGGAATATTCCAATATGCATATGGCGCGGTGGGGGGGGTTTAGACTTAGGAAAAGTGGGTTTTGGGGGTTAAATGAGCGGGGTTTAGGGGAAAATTAATGTTTTAAACATGCGTTTAAACATTTAACTTTGGAAAAGGGGTTGCGGGGGGATAGAATGTAAGGCTTTTGAGGGTAAAGGAGAGGGTGTAGGTTATTAATTCAACCATATGTTAAATTAACCCCTGATCAAGACACAGAAGGCTAATGCCAAGCCCCAGATGAGCTCAACATTTCCCAAACTCAGAAGAACTATGGCTATAGTGCCAGGGAGGGAATACTTACATAGGGGAATTATGTACATAGTTTTTAGTAAGGGAAGGGGAAAGAAACTAGGGAGTTAAATAGTAGAGTCAGTGGTCAATATGAAAATGATAAGAAAGCGCCAAGGTGAGAGACCTTAGGCTATTGGGAGGAATAGAACTTTGAAAGAAGGAAATGAAATCCTTGAATGAAGCAAATCTTCATCAAGGGAAATGTTATGGAACATGGTGAAACTGAGAGGCTCAAGCAGATCTTGGCCTCTTTGGGGAAATTAGTAACTGACTTGGGAATAAGTGGGAGAAGGGGAAGTTAATGATGTCCAGCTTTGAGCTCCTCCGAATAAAAAAGCTGCTTGCACTTGTGATTTGAAAATGCATAACACTTTGGAACACAAAAATGATCATAAACCACCATTCTGCAACCACAAGAGTACCTACCCAGCCTACTTTCCTAACATTTTTTCTTCTTTTTTAATTTGGGTGCACTTAGACTTGCAGACCCAGCTTTACACTTTTTTTCTTTTCTTTCTCCTATCTAAATCTGCACTTATCTCTGCCAGGGCCCAGATTAAACAGTTGGGTCCCAAGATTCTCTGCCTATCTGCACATCTGCGAAGCTTAAACTGTTTGGTCAGATATATTCTCTATATTCTAAAGCAACCAAATTTAAACCTAGGGAAACCAAGCTTAGGCTGTTTGGCCTTCCCTTTAACTGAGAACACTTTAAAAAATGGAACCTTTGCAGCATGGAAAAGATGAACATTTTTGGTACTTCCACTGTCAATCATGAAATATGAAACCTGTTGCAACAGGAGGCTAACAGTGGCTCCACTTGGGGATGGCTTTTCCTTGTGAAAAGCCAAGAACAGCAGGTCAGATTGCCTTGTTTTTCAACTGCTTCTGTACTCTAAAAACTTTCCTTTTGCTGGCTGCTTTATTTATATATATAACAGCAGAGTTGAAGAGCTTAGGGCCTTCACTTCGGGCATCAACTGCATCAAGCTGCTATCAAACAGAAAACTGAAATCCTACCTACCTACCCTAATCAGCACTTGTTTGCTGGTTAGGTAAAATGAAACAACCAGTGCAACCACTTTAGCATTTGTAGAAGAAAACAAGCTGTTTGACTGATAGTTGGTGAAATCAAAAACAATGTGTGGTCATGTGTTGCCACAATCGAAACTGTGACATTTAAAGGTATTTGCTGAACGTCTTGGTCTTCATAGGGAAAATTTGTTGAAGACTTTGAGCAGAGAAAATCCTCTATGTACTCTGCTACAGGATCCATAAAAGCATCATGTGGGAGAGTTTCTTCTAAGTTTTCTTTGTCTGATGGGAGAGCTGCAGCCTTAGTAACCACCCCTGCAGCCAGTGCTTCATTCTTTCTCTTGAAAGCATGATCATCTTTAATTAGTAAGTCAAGAGGTAGTACAATTTCCTTATGACTAGGAGAAGGAAGATTTTGGAAGAAGTCTTTTGGATTAGGAAAATCATATAACTGGATTTGAGAATGCAAGAATTCAATCTCATTCTCATGTTCTTCAACAACTAGGTCCAGGAAAGATATTCTGATTCGAGGTTGTTCTATTGTTTTGACCTTTAACAGCACAGATGTAACAAAATCTTGATCAAGCTCATATTGGGTTAATAACTTCCTGAAATCATCTAAAGCTTGCTGTATTGCAAGATCTTCCACACATCCAGTCATCCTGTCCCACTATTAGGTCTTTGACAGGGAATTACTTGGGTGAAGTGGTGTTCTGAAACCTTGAAGCTTTAGATCACTAGAGAAAAAATTTAGGCATTCCCTTTTCAGGTTCGCTCCTCCAGTGGAGCCTTGTTTAAAGGTAAGGTGGAGTCGCCAGGTGGATGATTCAACTCTAAAGTTCTTGATCTCTGTCCACCCTCACAGATCAGAACTGAACTTGTAATAATGTTTCTGAAGGTCTGGTTCTCTCAGTGGAGCTTTCCAACTTTCTTTGTGAAACTTTGTGAAATTATCTAAGGAAAGTTCCCCAGTGGAGTCGCCATCATGTTATCACTCAGGTTGTCCTTAAGCTCCGGAAAAGGATACGGCCGAGGTAACCACTAACCAACTTTGGACTGCAGGTTCTAGCCCACCTGCAGTCAGAGAGGGCTCTCTCTTTCCGATTTAACTTTATTGATGATGATTTTAGGCTAGCTATTGGGTTCAAGGGTCTTGGTTTGTAATTTGGTGGGAAGGAGAATGCTTTCAAACAGAGAGGCAGAGCATACTTTGGTAATTTCAAACCATTGGGCATGGAGTCAAAGAGTAAGACTGCTGGTGCGTTTTCTTGGTCACAAGATAAACATGGAGCAAGATAGCTGCATATGGAACAACATTTAAACTTAAAGGGATGGAGTAAGGGCTAAGGAAAAGAGAGGCAATTAAGAATCTCTCAATTAAATTAGCAGAAAGAAGATGCATAAACCTTAGCTAGGAGCAGTTAAGAATTCCCAGTCAACAGTCATTCATTTGTGAAATAGAGCAAACATGAGCCATAAAGGAATTCATATTTATGCCTAAATCAAGAGGAAAACATTAAGAAGTCACAGAAACTGAGTATAGAGTGCATTTAAGCAAATTCTAGACTAATCTTTTGTTCTGCAACTTGAGCATTCATGAAATTGAAATACAGAGGTAAGAAACACTTATTGATTCATATCACAGCACATGAATTCCATATTCATTTCTTCAAAACCAGTAACAACACATCAGACAGTCGGTTCTCCAAGCTTTAAGCAATCTTTGATTATAGAAAATAACAGGTATACAGTGCAAGTCTCTGATGAAAATTATCAACCAACCAACCCTTGAGACAATGCAGAGGGCGGTATATATAGGGAAAATTGTCTATTACATCTTGACCTAAGATAGGTCTGAAAGAAATGATTGTTTCAACCTAATTCTATCAGGAAATAAATGCTAAAAATATCTATGGCTGCGCTGAGGGCCGCCGTATCAAAATTGAGTAAATGTGGTATCCTTGGTGGCATGGTGCAGTTGTCTCTGCAATAACTGTGCATGGGTTTCTGTTCTTTTGCTGCTTGGTGGCCTTTAATGCCTTAACTGTGACTTTGAGAGTTTGGATGGGCTTCCGCCGCCTGATGTGACTTTGTTGGTGGACATTCAATGTTAACCTGCTTTGGGAACTGAAGGTTTCCATTACAAAATTTAACTGGTACACTTTACTACTTCTCTTTCCTCTGATACACTTTGACAAATGAACTGGGCTGCTTCTCTCCTTGCTATGGGTCAAATCAAACTTTAATGGCCGCTTCTCGGCTCGGTCTGCTTCAAAACTGTCTTGCGCTCCTTCCTGAAAGCTTTGCGAAGAAAACGGGTCAAAACTATGCCTTTCGGGCTTGCTGGGGGCTGCGGAATAAAAAGATTCCCCACTTTGGCCTAAAAACTCCAGCGATGCGTGATCAAAAACTGCCTCAAAATCTGATTTCGGGGCTCCGAAGCTGCGATTTTGTGCTTTCGTGCCCAAAAAGTGATGATGACATCAGCATGACGGGACGTTGTACGGCAGGTAACGTCAGTGATGACGTCAGCATGATGACATGGCGGGATGACATCAGCATGATGTCATCATGTACGGACGGTGACGTAGCAAAGGTGACTCGGCAGGAGGCCGAAGTGGAGAGGTGGCGTCAACGAGTGGGGTGCTGATGCAGGATGGCAAATGGTGGTAAGTGGTTTCCGTTGGACCGCCTTTGGTACGGGAGCGGTATTCGTCATAGCCCTCCTGACGCAATAGGAAGTGGACGCGTGTATTCTATACGGGGAGAAAACCGCTGCGATATCGGAGGCTAATGTCCGGACGCAGGGGGCGCTCCGAAATCGGCGAGAGCCATCGGATGGGGAGGGCCCGATCCGACGGTGGATGGGACAGTTAACTGGCGGAAGGTTAACGGACGAGGATCCGGGGAATATTCCAATATGCATATGGCGCAACGGGGGGGGGGGGGGGGTTTAGACTTAGGAAAAGTGGGTTTTGGGGGTTAAATGAGCGGGGTTTAGGGGAAAATTAATGTTTTAAACATGTGTTTAAACATTTAACTTTGGAAAAGGGGTTGCGGGAGGATAGAATGTAAGGCTTTTGAGGGTAAAGGAGAGGGTGTAGGTTATTAATTCAACCAGATGTTAAATTAACCCCTGATCAAGACACGGAAGGCTAATGCCAAGCCCCATATGAGCTCAACATTTCCCAAACTCAGAAGAACTATGCCTATAGTGCCAGGGAGGGAATACTTACATAGGGGAATTATGTACATAGATTTTAGTAAGGGAAGGGGAAAGAAACTAGGGAGTTAAATAGTAGAGTCAGTGGTCAATATGAATATGATAAGAGAGCGCCAAGGTGAGAGACCTTAGGCTATTGGGAGGAATAGAACTTTGAAAGAAGGAAATGAAATCCTTGATGAAGCAAATCTTCATCAAGGGAAATGTTATGGAACATGGTGAAACTGAGAGGCTCAAGCAGATCTTGGCCTCTTTGGGGAAATTAGTAAGTGACTTGGGAATAAGAGGGAGAAGGGGAAGTTAGTGATGTCCAGCTTTGAGCTCCTCTGAATAAAAAAGCTGCTTGCACTTGTGATTTGAAAATGCATAACACTTTGGAACACAAAAATGATCATAAACCACCATTCTGCAACCACAAGAGTACCTACCCAGCCTACTTTCCTAGCATTTTTTCTTCTTTTTTAATTTGGGTGCACTTAGACTTGCAGACCCAGCTTTACACTTTTTTTCTTTTCTTTCTCCTATCTAAATCTGCACTTATCTCTGCCAGGGCCCAGATTAAACAGTTGGGTCCCAAGATTCTCTGCCTATCTGCACATCTTCCAAGCTTAAACTGTTTGGTCAGATATATTCTCTATATTCTAAAGCAACCAAATTTAAACCTAGGGAAACCAAGCTTAGGCTGTTTGGCCTTCCCTTTAACTGAGAACACTTTAAAAAATGGAACCTTTGCAGCATGGAAAAGATGAACATTTTTGGTACTTCCACTGTCGATCATGAAATATGAAACCTGTCGCAACAGGAGGCTAACACCTCACTAGGACCCTTAGATGTGAGGGTCACATTCTCCTCTTCCTCCTTCACTTGCTTTGATCCACTATGACTACCATTGATGGAGTTCTTTAAAAAAGCTCACCTCAATTCCTCCTGCTCCAAGTCAAACCACATCCTATCCCAATAAGGTAGCTTTTCTCTACCCAATATGCTTTGGAGAAAGACCTACCAGTCCTCGGAGACACTATTGAGTGCCATTCTCACAAGCTTTGTAGGCTGAGGCACTGCCCCAACAACTAACAAATGGTCCTGGACCTGATGAATCTTTGTGAGGAAGGGGTCTATGCCTTCCCCCTTCTGCATCTGGATGAGCCTCAACTTCTCCTCGAGGTACATCTTCCACTGCTTGGAAGTACCCTGATACAACATGGTGAGAACATCCCACATCTTCTTGGTAGTATCTTTGCTAGACATATGTGAAACAACATAATCTTGGAATCCATCTAGGATCAACCTCTTCACTTGCTCCATCTTCGTCTTGTACTCTTTCATCTGATCTACATCTGTTGGAACTTCTACCACTACATCAATATATGTCTTTAGGCCAAACTCATCTAGAAGGAAGGAGATCCTTGTCTTTCAAATGACGTAGTTAGAAGGCTCATCCAACCTATCCTAATCACAATGCCCAACAGTGGCCATATTAACAAAATGTTGAAAATATCCTCTTTCCTTCTCCTTAGTTGTTGCTCTACTATTCACAATCTCTTCTGGAATGAGAAGATCTCCTCACAATGATTCCTAATCTGCAAGGAAAAAATTGAACTTCTTGAGACTAGAAGTTCCTTTAGGAAAATTTTCCCTCTGTATCTACTCTTTTTCCACCCTGACGTTGGCTCTGCTCTAGCGAAATATTGTAAAAACCACAGCGTCTAGCTAGATATTTTATCAATGAATAAAATATGGGTTTCTCCCTCCACCTCTAGAATCACTTGATCTTATATGATCAAATTTTTCTGCCCCTCACTTAGAAAAATCGAACCTCCACAAGTAACTCGACCTCCTAGTAGAATGATTGCACTGCCCTTAACGAATTTTGGCCTACTTCCCTTAATGAGCAACAAATTTCCTTCACTCTTCGCCTCTGAGCTCTGTGGATGATTAACTATGCTTTGATGCCATGTGAAAATTCCAAACTGGAATCTTATTGCAGCAACTAGAAATTATTCTCCTAATCGTTAATTTATTTAAAATATTATTTTTTGTTTGCTGTGACAAATACTGAATAAATCACACTGCAACATACATAAATAAAACTGTAGAAGAATAAACTCTCGAAGAAATGATATCACAGACACATAAAAATAACATAATTATTTGTGGTCAAAATTCCCAAGAAAAACCCAACTTGGGAAAAATGGTGTGGGAGATGAGGTTTTTAATATTAAGCAGCAATGGAAAATATGAGTACAATATGGATGTCTAAAACTGGAAATCCACAACAAGAAAATATGGGATAAATATTGAAGGTAATTTCCCTTCCCCTACAGGAAATCTTTGGCACGAGTTTCCATCAGCAAATTGGTCTACCAAACCGTAGCATAATCCTCTTGTGTGTTGCCTCTGCGCTATCTCCCACACGTGGCTCAAAGAAAACTATGATGAAGTCATTCTACCTCCATCTACTGAGGAAATCCTCTCTCCTACCTTCTGGAACCTCTACCCAGCCTCTATAACTAAGAATGATTTTCCTCACTAGCAAATCAATCTGCCTACTAGATCTACTTTGCAGAGTCTCTACACTACCTCTCTAAGACAACTCGGACCTCTTGTTGTTTCCTCTCCGAATCTGGAAATCTTTCCTTTGGACTCACTATCTTTGCCCTTCTCACACTGCTTCAATCCCTAGCTCTCTCTCTAGAAACTGACTACTTTTACTCTGGAAATTGATCTGCTCATAAATCGAACCTCTCAAGTGTTTTCTCCATCACCACATTGACCTCCTCTTATAATCCTCTATTGGAGCACCGACCAAGATTAAAACTTAATCAATGGCTAGGATCATCTTTGGATTCATCCATGTGAGTTTCTAGATGATACTCTCCTTGACTTAATTAATACTGATTAGTTAACCATATTCTAAGTTCAGACAAAGGAAATATTTAAAATCTGGTTAATAATCTAATTAAGTTATTTCCAGGTGGAATTTCCAGAAACCATTTCTAGGTTTTGGAAATATCATGCATTATAGCCTTTCCACCAAATTTCAAGGCTAGAAAACGTCTGATGCTACACAAGATAACCATTTTATCAACTGAATATGAATGCCAAGAAAGCTAGGTAGTTGGCCATGATCAATTAGTTTGACTTCAAGATCAATTATATGAAGGGTAAAGAGAACAGGGTTTTCGATGCTCTCAGAAGAAGAGTATAGATAAATTACATAGTGGTTATGAGTTCATATGGTATAGACTTACATGATCATATCTCGCAGGCAAGACAATAGGAAGATAGGTATAAGGAGCTTAGGCATAGGTTACAACATGGTATAAATGAATAGGATGTGGATTATCATCTAGCGATAGATGGGTTGATCAGATTTAGGGATAGGATATATGTGTTGGACAACAGTGAGCTCAAGAAGTTTAGCTTAAGATAATTTCATGTTAAGCCATATTTAGGTCACCCAGAATATCAGAATACATTGAAAACAATGAATAAGTCCTACCATTGGCTGAATCTAAAGAAAGAGGTGGCAAAGTTTAAGGTTAGATATTTGGATTATCAACAAGTAAAAGCATAGTGTAAGAATCTAGGTGGATTACCTCAATTGATTCTAATTTCTGAGTGGAAATTGGAGTTCGTTTCCATGGATTTCATCACAGGTTTTCTAAGGACATCTAGACAACATGATTATATTATGGTTGTGGTTGACATGTTGACATAGGTAGTGCACTTCATTCCAATGAATTGTAAAAATTCAGCTAGTGAGGTAGCATAGGTCTTCATTAGAGATATAGTAAGATTGCATGGTATACCAATGAAGATTGTGTTAGATAGGGATGCTAATTTAACTTCCACGTTTTGGAAAGAGTTATTTGCAGGCTTGGGTAAATATTTGGCCTTCAACATAACTTATCATCTGCAGACAGATGGATTGACAAAGAGTGTTCATAAGATACTAGAGGATATGTTGAGAATGTATGTTATGCATCAACAATGGACGTTGGAAGAGTATCTTCCACTGATTGATTTTGTGCAACAAAGTAGGTATCAAGAGTCACTGAGGATGAGTCTATTTGAGGCACTTAATAGATGAAGTTTGAATACTCCCATCAATTGGAGTGATTCGGTGAACATGGTACATATTGGACCAAACATGTTAGTAGAGATGGAATAAGAAATGTAGGTTATCAAGAATAATTTAAAGGTAGCACAGGACATACAGAAGAGCTATGCAGATCAACATAGGATATTTAAGGAGTTGGAGAACAAGTGTACTTGCACATTAATACCAAGAAGATCAACTTGATGATTGGATCATGTGCCAAGCTCACACCTCTGTATTACGGGCCTTTTAAGATCCTTGACAGGTGTTATAGACAATTTTGTGCCTTGCATGAATTGTCAATAATCCAAGGGATCCAAAGTCCCTAAACATGATGTTCCTACCCCTAGAGGAACAAGGTCAGCAAACCAACAGCTCTCAGATCAGTTCTCCACCTGAAAACACTCAAAAACAAGCAATCCTGAAATCAAAGCAGGTGCTCCACTAGGTTTCTGCGCTGAAACTCAGTTGCTCCATGGTGTACCTGCGTTGCAAAGCAAGTGGAACAAAGGCCACCTGCGCTGAGCGAGATGAGACAAGTGGCACAATGAGTCATTGCTCTGGAATCTTCCAAAAATGACACTTGGATCAGGGATTTCGCCTTGTGATGAGTCAGAGGCTCTGTTTCTCCAAGTGGAAGCAAGGTTCTCCAAGTGGACTCAAGAACTGAAGATCAACTAAAGATTAACTGAAGAGAGAGAGGACACAAGGCAGCTACACATCAGTTGCAAGCTGACTCATCCTTTCTCAATTCATCTATATATTGAGCTCTCTCCTATGAGCTCAAGGAGGCTGGAATTTTGTGAAAAGTAATGATATGCTGTTGGTTTCACTATAGAACTATTGGGTGATTGCTTGAGGGAGGTGAAGAGGAGAAATTCTTTCTACTGGGAGGTGTTGCTAGATTGGAGCCTTCAATGGTTGTAACCTTCTCAGAACTTTACTTCTTCATTAATAAAAGCTATTGAGGTTCTTCTATATGCATTTGTTTCAATGATGAGTTGTGATGATCGTATATTTGATTTATGCTAATCCTTGAATCAGTTATGATTGCATGCTTCTTGTAGTTTCCTTCTTTGTTATTTTGCAGGATCTCATTGTAGCTGGGCCAGCAAAAGAGCAAGGAGCTGGGAGCAAGCAGCAAAGAGAAGAGTTTGGATTCGACATTAAGCGCCAGGCAACGGTTAGTGCATTTCTTCATTCTCTCTTGCTTTCATAAAGAAGTAAACCTTAAGTAGTTTTCTTTACAGTTGTTGCTGAGGTACTATCACCCTTAGAGTGGGATAGGGTCATCCGAGTCGGATACTTTTCCCTACAACAAAATGGCGACTCAATGGATACTTTTAAATGATGATTCGATAAGGCTTCGCCTCTTTCAGAGGACATTGACAGGTCCAACGGCAAAATGGTATATAGAATTGCCAAGAGCTTCGTTCGACAATTTTAGCTCCCTTGCCACAACGTTCTTAACCCACTTTCAATTACCAATAAGGTATGAAACGGGAACATAGATCTTGACCAACTTCAAACAGACAACCGCAACTCATATATCAGATCATATACATGAGTGGCGACGTCGACGAAGAATGGTCAAAACATATGTTCCTGATCAGCTTTTAGCTTAGTGGTTTATAAAGTCGTTACTTCCGGCCATAACGGAAGATGTGGCAAAGGGAGGAGTCGTAACAGAAGAGTAGGTTATTGCTCGTGCGCAGTATTTGGACTTAGTATATACTCAGTCCGGCACGCTCTATGACAAGATACCAGACGCCCCTAGACCGGAATTTTCAATCCCTCCTCCTCCTAAATCGAATAGTGACTCTCATGCCGACGATGGCGTGATTGGCACGGCAAACTCGAATCCGAAAAAGGCCAATCAAAAGAAGGCCCGTAAGGATTCGAATCAAAATGCGCATGAAGAAATTCTTGCTTCGGAAGTAAATGCCGTATCGACAGATAAGGGCAAAGAAACCAATCAACCAGGGAGCAAGAAGAAGCAAAACAAAGGGAAGAAGAATAAACAAGGTGAGTCATCACCTAAGAAAAATTCTTCGAACCCTCCTGGGAATAGGAAATCTAATCCATGTCAAATATGCGATGAGAAGGATCATACCACTAGGAATTGCCCATTCAAAGCTGAGTTGAAGAGGTTCTTTAAGAGTCCTCATACCTCAACTGTGTCAAATGATCCATTTCCTAACCCAGGTCAAAATCTGGTTGATAGCGGAAACGCTTCCCCGTCTCAAGTGCTTATGTTGTCGATTTCAAAACAACAAAATGATGCTTTGATTTCGACAAGGACCAAAGATTACGGGAATCCACCGGTGTCGAACGATAAAGGTAAAGATCAACCTAGCAGTTCGACAACAACTTCGGCAGAAGTTGTACCCCCCATCACGCATGAATTAACGATAAAACCGCCAAAGGGAGTAGTACACAAGTCGACATTTAATCCTCGTGCCAGAGCGGCACAACATTATAACATAGTAGAAGATTTGGCGCAATCACCATCTGCTATGTCGACTCTTGAGGTACTACAACATTGCCCATCCCAAAGGCAGGCATTGTTATCAGCAATTGGTGGGGTAGATCCTAAAGATTCCAATCTGGTATGCTTTGATCACAAAGGGTATGATCCTCAGTTACCGGCTCAACTAGCTTTCCTCATCCAAGTGAAAGCCCTCAACAAAACAGTTCATCGAACGATTATTGATGAGGGAGCATCGACATGTATTATGTCGATGAGTTGCTGGAAAACTCTAGGATCTCCAACCTTGTCGCGATCATCGACAACATTAAAAGCATTCGACGGAAGGATATATACCCCTTACGGTATCCTTAGTAACTTGAAAGTTGAACTAGGGGGCAAAACAGTAGAAATAGATGTTGAATTCATTGATGGCAATCTTGACTATAACATCCTACTGGGAAGGCCATGGATTTATGCCATGCAAGCTGTTGTGTCGACTTATTTTAGGAAGATCGCATTCCCTTTTGAAGGAGGGATTACGGTCGTCGATCAACAAAACTTCCTCCCTAATGGTTCACAGGTTACAGGAAGCGTTCCCATGATCCATGGCAGCGACCGGTCAATTCAAGATATTGGAGTAGGTCTGTTGAAAGATCCCACCATGATGGGAACTTTCGCGCTACCACCTCCTGTTTGCATAGGAAATGTACCGTTTGTAGCAACGTGCAATATGGTATCCACCTTGAAAGACGTGGAAGACAAAGATCATGCAATGGATCATGCAATGGTTTTGCCACCAAGCCCCATTGAAATATTGTAGCAATCAATGTTTCATGCCTGGGAGGCAAATCCCAATCAGCGCTCTTCGAGCGTTTGGGTAGATAGATCTAGAGAATATGGTACCCCATTAGATCCTTGGTCGAAAGTACGTGGGACTGACGAAGAAATCTTACAATCAATGATGATTGAGGGGGCACCCTGGAATGATTACCACCATCGTTCCCTTCTTCCGGAATACGAAGAAGATACTCAAAAAGATCTTTACCACCCTTCAGTCTTTGAATTCCTAACAAATACTGTAAACACGGTGGATTCCGAGCGGAACTTATCCAATATTGAAGAGACTATAGCCATAAATATCTCGACCAAAACAGATGTTGTAGAGAATATTCATGTTGGCAAAGGTTGTTACCCTTCAGAACTGGAAATATATAACGCTCTCTTTCGCGAATTTAGAGATGTCTTTGCTTGGTCGTATGATGAAATGCCAGGCATCGACTCGAGTATCGTTGAACATGAAATTAAAATGTATCCTGATGTCAAACCAGTAAGACAACGGCTTCGACAGGTTCACCCTAAGAAAGCCGCTGCCATCAAGGCAGAAGTTGAGAAGCTTCTCCATGCTGGATTCATCTACCCGGTTCCTCTAACCGATTGGGTATCGAATATTGTTCCTGTTATGAAAAAACAAGGAACAATACGAGTGTGCGTCGATTATAGGGATGTAAACCAAGCTTGTCCAAAGGACAACTACCCTACACCCTTCATTGACCAGATAATTGATGAATGCGCTGGATGTGAAATCTTTTCCTTTATGGACGGATTCTCCGGGTATAATCAAATTAATATCCGCCCACAGGACCAGTCTAAGACTGCATTTATATGTCCGTGGGGCACATTCGCTTATCGAAAATTACCCTTTGGTTTAAAAAACGCAGGGGCGACTTTTCAGAGGGCTATGAATTATGCCTTCCACGACATCAAGAGCATTGTTCAA
The DNA here is from genome assembly GCA_031772625.1 of Pinus tabuliformis. Classification (NCBI taxonomy): domain Eukaryota; kingdom Viridiplantae; phylum Streptophyta; class Pinopsida; order Pinales; family Pinaceae; genus Pinus; species Pinus tabuliformis. The sequence continues at coordinate 118,270,848 of CM062806.1, forward strand.
CCATATCTCGACGATCTTCTGGCTCATTCGCGAAAGCGGACTGATCATCCGCAACATCTAAGAGCGATATTTCTACGTTGCTGACACTACAAGATAAGACTCAATCCACACAAATGTGTGTTTTGCGTCGGTTCTGGTCGTTTACTTGGATTTGTAGTCTCTAAAGATGGGATTCGTCTCGACCCCTGTAAGGTTTAGGCAATCATCAATTTGCCTCCACCTTCGAATTTGCTTCAGATTCAGAAACTCCAAGGGAAAGCAAACTTTCTGAGGAGGTTCATTCCAAATTACGCAGAACTTGCTAAAGGTTATACACGTCTTTTGAAAAAAGATGTACCCTTCGACTGGGACCAGGTTGCGCAAGCTTCCTTTGACGCTTTGAAAGAGTCTCTAGTAAAAGCATCATTAATGTACACCCCGGATTATCTTAGGGATTTTAACCTATATCTAGCTGCAGCGGATACAACCATTGCGATGGTTTTAGTTCAAGAAGTCGATGGAGTTGAACATCTTGTATATTATTTAAGTAAAAACTTAAATGATACAGAAAGTAAATATTCTTACGTTGAAAAGCTAGTGCTTGCTGCTGTTCAAGCGGTACAGAGATTTCGACATTATATCCTCTTTAGGAAAACTACCATTCTGTCAGATTGCAACCCCATGACTTATATACTGTCGCAACAGCTGCTGGGGGGCAAGTATTCCAAATGGATAGCGATCCTTCAAGAGTTTGATTTAGAATTTGTCAAATCCAAATCAAAGAAAGCTCTGGTATTCGCAGAATTATTATGCGATCTCCCATCGTCGTCCAACGATGAAACCTCCGAGGAATCAATCGTGGACGAGACTTTGTTTCTGATATCTACAAGCGATGAGTGGTATGGAGATATAATAATCTATCTCCAAACCCAAAAGTTTTGGCCAGACACCTCACACTCCGAACAGAAATGTATACGATACCAAGCAAAAGATTACATGATCGTCGGTGATACTCTTTACCGTCGAGGTATCGATACAGTTCTGAGGAGGTGTCTCACCCATGAAGAAGCCGAAAAAGCCCTGAATGAGTGTCATTCAGGCGCGTGTGGGGGGCATCAATCAGGTTTCGCTACAGCCCAAAAGATATTAAGAGCAGGATATTTTTGGCCAACAATGTTCAAAGATTGCATAATCGCAGTCCGAAGTTGCCATTCCTGTCAAATCTTTGATAGCAAAACCAGAAGACCGCCCGCACCACTGCGACCAATAGTTGCAGTTGGGCCTTTCGCCAAATGGGGCATCGATTTCATGCAATGTAACCCCACCTCAACCGGGGGGCATGGGTATATTATAGTCGCTGTTGACTATTTTACCAAATGGGCCGAGGCGATGCCTACATTGGATAACACTGGCGAAACAGCTGCCCTTTTCTTTTTTAATCATGTAGTCGCCAGGTTCGGCGTACCCCAGGCTATAGTTACAGATCATGGATCGCATTTCCGCAATCACATGATGGTCGAATTAGCTACCAAACTAGGGCTATCTCACGACAGCTCTACTCCGTATTATCCACAAGCCAACAGACAAGTTGAAGCAATCAACAAAGTCCTGAAGCGTATGTTGCAAAGGATGATCGGGGTTCACAAAAGAAGATGGCATCTAATCCTGTATGCAGCCTTGTGGGCCTACCGAACCTCGGTAAGAAACGCAACCGGATTCACACCTTTCCAATTGGTGTATGGTCTAGAAGCAGTCTTACCGATCTAGTGTGAAATTTCGTCGCTTAAACTCGCAATTGATCTCCTCCCCGGAACTTCGGAAGAAGAGGCTCGTTTCTTGGAATTAATCCAGTTGGATGAAACCCGTCGTGATGTCGCTTTGGCTAACGAAGCTCATAAGAAACGAGTCAAGGCTCAGTTCGACAAAAATGTCAAACCCCGTGTCTTCTCAGAAGGTGATTTGGTCTTGCTTTATGACCAAGAATCCGATAAATTAGGAGCAGGTAAATTCAATTCCTTATGGATGGGCCCCTATATTGTTAAAAGAGTGTTGGCAAAAGGAGCCTACGAGTTAATAGATTACGACGGAATTCCACTGGCGCAGCCCCGGAACGGGCTATACCTCAAGCGTTACTATGCTTAAATAGTAACCTGCATGCTTTTGTTGTATTTTGTTTTCGCTAAAGGGGTTATTTTGGTTGAGTGATCCACCTTTTTCATTCGTTGCAGATGTCAAACCTTATGGAGACATGTGTTGGATATGCCGACGGAGCAAGTCGTAGTTCGCGGAACCTATCCTCCGTAGCCTGGGCCATTTTTGATCCAAGCGGCGAGTTAGTAAGTTTCAGAGGTGTATGTATTGGGCAATCAACGAATAACATCGCTGAGTATAGCTCGTTGATAGAACTACTCTCTGATGCCATCACACGTGGCATATGCTGACTAATTGTCAGGCTAGACTCACAGCTCGTAATACGACAACTCAATGGTATATATTATGTTCGCAATCCAGCTATTTATCGCATGTTCCTAAGAGTAAAGATCTTGGAAAGACGATTTGATTCAATTCAATATCAACATATTTCAAGAAATCTAAACACATTAATCGACTCATTGGCAAACTATGTGTTAAATAGACATTTGCAACATTTATAAAAAGGACACATCATAAAAAGTGTACATATGAATCATCCAAATCAACCAGAATAAAACTCGAAAATCAAAATATATATAAGCTGTTCATAAAAGTTCATACATAATGTTCTGTAACCAAGACAAAACTGGTCATCTGACCTTAAAACTCAAAAATGCTAGGGGGCACCCTAGCCTAGTGATGCTCCTGATAGTAAGCCACAGTCTGTGCTATCATGCGCAGAAGACGGGTCCATCGTCTAGGTACACCGATAGTATGCTGCTGCATCGGTAAAGGTAACTCGTCAATCTGTACATCCGGAAGACCACGGGTAAGGTTCTCAACCTGCCCCTGCACAGCTGTAAGGGTCTCAGTATCGCTAAGATCATGGATAATAACTCTCCGAGCAGGTTCCTCTGCCGGAGCAGCAACAGGCGGTCTCAGACGAACTGCCGGACGAACGGGACCGACATCTGCAAGCACACATGAGTTCAGTTAAAGTCTTGATAGAATAAAGCACAAGAACATTATAAATGAAAACAATGAACAGTAATATGGTTGAAATTCTTACCAGTAGCATCCCACTGAGCACCGTCTGGCAGTACCATATCCGGATCACCCCGGAAATCCATACCAACATATGGGTACTCGGAAAAGGCCATCTCCTGGCGATCGAACCACCTGAAGAAAGCAGCATTGAAAGAAATCTGGGATTGACCAGCATGTCTAGACATGTGATCGACCCATCGCTGCATACGTGGCTCGGTAGGAGAAGGCACTCCGAGATCAATGTACTGAGGTTGCATCAGAGGGATCTTCTCCAAGGCGAAGGCAGTCAGAATCGAACCAAAACCAAAGTTCTTCAGCTTCCCGTCCTTCACCTTGTTCAATTGACTTTTCATCTGAGTAAGCACTGCATCACTCCAGTTGAAGATCTTCGGTTGGAGACACTCCAAGGCGTGCTGCATATGAGACCTGTTGGCAACATGTAAAGATGCGCTGCCGGCCATCCTACCAAGAGTATACAGAATAGACCTGAGAGGCCTGCTAGTAACATCACGGATGATTACCTTGCCGTCTCTGCTCGGCTGGGACCCCTCCCTGCAATACTGGCGGACATAGTCCCTCACGGAATCATTCCCCCGAACTGTACCTGATAAAGAAATGGGGGCACCCCGCCTTGACAAGCCAGTCAAGAAGTAAATATCTGTCACGGTCAATGGAATGGGTTTGTTCCTGATCTGGAATACTTGGTTAACAGGATCCCAAGCATCAAGCATATACTGCAGTAATGAAATCTGTGCCCTCATGCTTGAGATACGGAAAAACTTCAGCATTCCACAGTCTCGTAGCGCGCCCACCGTAACAGGATCATGAAGGGCAATCATATCTTCTTCTTCATGTTCTCGTTCTCGCCATGTGAGGGCCATCTTGATCAAGAATCCCTGCAAAACAAACAAGAGAATGAGTCAGCTCCTGAAATTGATGAAAAACTGGCGAAAATTTCATCAAAATCTATGAAAAATTGTTGTTTTTATGCCCCAACGCAAGTGCCCAGTGTACTACCTGCGTTGGGGGACAAGCTGCCTTCAAACAGCTTGAATCCCAACGCAGTTTTCGAAAGGGGAACCTGCGCTGATCAGAGGGCGCCCTGGCAAAACCCCAGAGGCTCAATAGGACAGCAAAACAGGCATAAAACAGGAAAATGAAACCATGAAAATGAAGAGCTAAGGTTTAGCTCCTACCTGGTCCAAACGGTGCCAAAAATCGTCCACAGAATCTCTCGGAATCAGCTGGTGAAAATCAAGGGGAAAGAGGCTCCTCCAAAGCTCCAACAAGCAAAATACAAATGAAATGGTAAAATGAGAGGTAAAAACCCTTTTTATTTGAACTTTACGTAGTTCAAGGTAAATATTAATGTGTTAATCTCATTTTCAAGTAAATATTACTCATTTCTAACTAGTTTGTTGCAGCAATTTGAAAATGCAGTGCTATCATTTAAAAAGAGAAGCTAATTATGGTAAAAAATCAAAAGTAAACCATATATTCGAGCAGTTTTAGCACACAGTTCATGCTCGTTAAAAAATAAACGCAAGATCCGAGCAGTTTTAGCACATAGTTCATGCTCGTTAAAAAATAAACATAAGTTGTGAGCAATCTTCCCCTAGAGTTCAAGCTCACCCAGAAAAATGAACCGGTAAATAACCTTGGTAAATGTAACCTTTGACAGCCATATTAAAGCCCTTGGTCGTGTTCTTGCAGTCTCACCTCCATCCGTTCATTTGGCCAATCGTTCATCTCCATATGTTTGTTTACCCATTTTGAGGAACAGCTGCGAAGAGTGATTTCACTTAGCCATCCTTGTGACACTGCCGTGATTGGAAAATTCCAACCTGTACCTGGAATCTGCTGCTATCCCTGTTTATCACTTGTTCCTCAAAAGACGAGTCGTCTTTAAGCTCTTTTCACTGACTCGTAAAATATGAGAAGTTTGCCGAGTTTTGGCCTTCCAGCTCGTTAAAGCGACCGGAAAGCTATCCCTCCTCTAGATTTTAATCTTTTTGGACCTGAGGGATTATTGCACAAAAAGATCGAGCGCTTGTTTTGTTCGGCTCGTTAAAGCAATCGAAAACTCATCCCTTCTGTATTGTTTTATACTTTTTCGGACTTAAGGGATTAGCTGACGAAAAAGGAATTTTGGAGTTAACTTTCTGTACCTTTTCAGACTCTCTAAAAATGAAAAGGACCGAGTTATCCTTGTCGTTAGACTCGTTAAAATCATTAAATAGCGACAAACTTGTCTTTAGACGAGAACGAGTTTCCCTATCGCTAGGCTCGTTAAAACATAGCGATGGGCTTGCCCGAAGGGCAAGTTATAGAACAAGCATATGTTATCCTCCTCAAGCTTGACAAAAATAAAGAGGTACTGGTCAGCAATGACTGGGGAAAAATTGGGAGAACCTCACATCTTTAATGGTAGCAAGTCGCTCTTGAACATGACACTTTGTCCTCCGTATCACATCGGGTTGGGTTGTTTCATTCACCGGTTTCATCACCATGGTCCTCGCCACACCATCCACATTTGGGGTAATGCTACCGATCCATCACATCAGTGTCGTTATATGTTCAAGAGATGTTGTTCTGTAAAGAGTCAACCGTGTCCCATCCACTGCCGTACATTGTCCTTCATCCATTTCATGACCGCCACCCTGAATCATACATCACAGTTTGTTTTCACCTCATCACAATCACTAGCTCCGTTCCGTGTCACTGATGTGGGATTCATTAAGGCCCTCCTTTGACGGATCTCTCCTTGTCGACATCAGCTCATTATCCAAGGAGTTGATCTAGGAACAACCCCTTCAGTACTTTGAAGCTTGCATGCCTCAATGGCAAGTTTCTCACTTCCGGCGACAGGTATACATCAATGACCTTCGACCAGAAGATTTTGCATGGTGGTCGACGCCAAGTCCTTTATTCCCACCATGTGAATTGTACTGCTGTACCTTGAGGGTCATCATCCTTATCGGTGATTCCTCTCGCGCTTGTTAACGGTTTACATCATTGACCGGTAATCAAGCGATGTCTTTCCATGTTCGACTTCAAGAAATTCTCACATGGATTGACTTGTACATCGAGTGAAGATCGGAAGAGTTTGAAGACCCCGGATCTAGTTTCATCCATCCGGGCTGCGATATATATTCAGGATATAAAGACATTTGATGTGTACATCATTGCAGCAGATGATCATCCTTCTCAAAGGATGATAATTTCAGCAGAGAATTATCAGTCTACCATCAGACGATCGTCTGTTCTATGTACTAAAATGAATTTATAAAGCTGAGCATGGGAATGCCCGCCTCAGCTAGATCATGAAAAAGTATGAAAAATAATGTATTGTATTGTATCTTATTACAGGACACTTCTCAGCAGATTGAATGAACTTCGGATCCTCCTAATAAAGCATTTCACCCGATAAACGACCTCACACTTTAGGGGGCATCTGTTATAGACAATTTTGTGCCTTGCATGAATTGTCAATAATCCAAGGGATCCAAAGTCCCTAAACATGATGTTCCTACCCCTAGAGGAACAAGGTCAGCAAACCAACAGCTCTCAGATCAGTTCTCCACCTGAAAACACTCAAAAACAAGTAATCCTGAAATCAAAGCAGGTGCTCCACTAGGTTTCTGCGCTGAAACTCAGTTGCTCCATGGTGTACCTGCGTTGCAAAGCAAGTGGAACAAAGGCCACCTGCGCTGAGAGAGATGAGACAAGTGGCACAATGAGTCATTGCTCTGGAATCTTCCAAAAATGACACTTGGATCAGGGATTTCTCCTTGTGATGAGTCAGAGGCTCTGTTTCTCCAAGTGGAAGCAAGGTTCTCCAAGTGGAATCAAGAACTGAAGATCAACTAAAGATTAACTGAAGAGAGAGAGGACACAAGGCAGCTACACATCAGTTGCAAGCTGACTCATCCTTTCTCAATTCATCTATATATTGAGCTCTCTCCTATGAGCTCAAGGAGGCTGGAATTTTGTGCAAAGTAATGATATGCTGTTGGTTTCACTATAGAACTATTGGGTGATTGCTTGAGGGAGGTGAAGAGGAGAAATTCTTTCTGCTGGGAGGTGTTGCTGGATTGGAGCCTTCAATGGTTGTAACCTTCTCAGAACTTTACTTCTTCCATTAATAAAAGCTATTGAGGTTCTTCTATATGCATTTGTTTCAATGATGAGTTGTGATGATTGTATATTTGATTTATGCTAATCCTTGAATCAGTTATGATTGCATGCTTCTTGTAGTTTCCTTCTTTGTTATTTTGCAGGATCTCATTGTAGCTGGGCCAGCAAAAGAGCAAGGAGCTGGGAGCAAGCAGCAAAGAGAAGAGTTTGGATTCGACATTAAGCGCAAGGCAACGGTTAGTGCATTTCTTCATTCTCTCTTGCTTTCATAAAGAAGTAAACCTTAAGTAGTTTTCTTTACAGTTGTTGCTGAGGTACTATCACCCTTAGAGTGGGATAGGGTCATCCGAGTCGGATACTTTTCCCTACAACAACAGGATTAGACCAATGGCCTACTGACTTGCATTTCCTTATATAATGAAAGTCCATGATGTTTTCCATGTGTCATTTATTAAGAAGTATGTTAAATATGTGCATAATGTGATTGATTGGTTTGTATTGTAGGTGGAGCCATAAGGCGAATTCTAGCTGGAACCTCAGTGCATTTTGTAGCAAAACATGATCATGCTCTAGAATCAAGAAATCAAACATGTTAAAGTGCATTGGAAGCACTTTAGGCACGATGAAGATAACTAGGAGATGAATGATTAGATGTAGGCTATGTATCCTTCCTTGTTTTTTGGTTGAGGAAAAGTAGTTTTGGTATATCTATATACGTATATGGATGTAAATACCACAATGAGATGTGTTATAAATATTCAATAAGTGTTATGGTTGTCATGTTTTTATATCTGTCATGTTGGCATTTATTTTTAGCAGATTGTTCAATGTAAATATTGCATTGAGCTAAGTTATAAATCTTCATGGAAAGTATGTTTTGGATTTCAGTGGTTTTACTGGATGTAGGTGTCATTGGACATCAAGGACAATGTTCCCCTAAGGGGGAAGTTTCTATAACAACCCTGATGAAAAATCCAAGTAATAATGTTAATAAAGGAAAAATAATAACCAAGGTCATGGGACATGTATTCCAAGCTTAATGTTGGGAAATAACATAGTGATGGGGATCATTGGTAATTAACTAATGGATATGGAAATTGGCAAAGGAAAAGAGGCATTAATTGGCATTTTATTTATGAAAATAATGGAAAATAGGAGAAAAGGAAGGTGAAAGGTCACAGGTTTCACGTGAGGAGGAAATTGAAAGAAAAATATAGGAAAATGAAGAAAATAGAGACCTCATTAATAAAAAGGCTTCTGATGTAATAGCCCTGGTTAAAAATCCAAGTAAAGATATATAAGGCCACGGTCATGTGACACGCATTCCAAGCCGAATGTTGGGAAAAACATCCTAGTGGGTGTTCATTCGGTTTATTATGGCTAAGGCAATGACTAAGGCTTTGAAAAGGAAAAATGGAATTTTTGGCACAATTATTTATGAAAATAATGGAAATTAGTAGAAAAGAAAGGTGAAAGGTCACAAGTTTCATGTGAGGAGGAAATTGAAGGCAAATAATGGAAAATGAAGAAAATTGAGGCCTCGTCCATAAAATTCTTTTAAGGATTAGTGGGAAGACTTTGTAAGTGTAAGACTTGGTTATTGTAGCTTTGGTTATTTCAGTTTTGGAGCTCTCTCTATTATCTCTCTCTCTCACACTCTTGGATACCTAAAGTTTTCTTGGAGCACTCTTGGAGAGTGTGGCATACTTAGATTTTTGGAGTAAGAAGGCAAAAGAAGAGTAGGAAAGCGAAAGAGGAAATTAGGATTAGCAAGTACAATGGGTTCTTCTTGTAGATACCGATTTGCATGTATATTTTCCTCACTATTTTTGGCATGCATGGCGCATGCATGTGGTTTTTTGGTTATGATTTTTCATTGGAATGGAGGATTTTCTGGATTGACAACAGATTTTCCTATCCTTCCCATTTCTTGGATGGCCATGGTGTTGTGGGTTCATTTCTTTTCTTTTTCGGTTGGTTCTCATGTTTCCTTTAGCTTGGGTTAAGTTACTAGTCCTAGAAGTCTTGGTTGGAATAAATGCCCTCGAGCCCTAGAAGGCTTGGGTAGGTGGAAATCTGATGATGGTTTTTTGATGTCTGACTGTTTGGTGGAATAATTGTTTTATGGATTGAAGTGGTTTGGCCTTTGGAAGCCCTGGATGGTTTTGATTGACATGTTTTATGAGATCCCATAATCATGCTTGGAATATGGCACGGGGGTGACTAACTGATGAGAGATTTGGCTCATCCATGTCTACGATAAGGTGGAATGTTGTAGTCCCATATTGGGTTATCTTTTGCATCATTGATATGAGGTTACTTCTCCTTGTCATTTCATGATTATTATACTAGTTTTTATGTGGATTATATGGTTGTTGTTTCATTGGAAATTCTATTGTTATTATGCTAGTTATAAATATGTAATATGACAATGGCTATGTATGGCTCCCATCATGTTTTTACTTGTATATGAATGAGAAATGTATCTATGTCCTAATGGATGAAACTGCAACTAAATTGATAAGGAAACAATGCCTCATAGTGAATCTCAGATAAGTATGAGACCCCTATGCTTAGATATGTTATTTAAACCTGTAGATTTCATTCATGCCAAGTGTTTGACAGAATGTTAGTCCTGGTTGGGGATGGTTAGGCCTAGTCCTAGAGTTAGTTTTTGGTTTATTAGTCTTGTCATCATGTGTTTAATGGATTTTGAAAGTTACAACAAGTTTTGGGCAGTGGCTGGAATTGTAGGCTCGAAAAGTGCCTTAAATTCCCTGGATTCTGGCATAAGTCTGCTAGAAATAGTCCCTAGACGCAAGCATGTAAGCTTGTGGGAGCATCTAGAGCTCTCTAGATGCTGGAATGCCCTTAGCATGGGAGCGTCTAGAGGTTTAATAGCTTAAAAACACAGTGGGACCCAGGGGTTGGTTAGCAGAAAGGTTGGGATGGTTCCTAGGGGTCCTGTTGTTGATGTTTAAGGTGTGTATGGTGTGTTTTCATCACTTTCACTTCCTTAAGGTAACCTAGGAGGTTGAATCATATCATAGTAGCATGTCGTCACATTTTTACCATAGTTGGATGGTAGCTTGGGTAGATGTGGGAGGAGAGTGTTACAAAGTGGTATGAGAGCATGGTTCATCCCTCAAGACTAGATGGGCGGTGCGTTGGTCATGAATTCATGTTGGTTGCATATGCGTCTCTTATGTTGTAGAACGACGTGATTATTGCATTTGTATGACTATGACATGGTTCATAGTTTTAGTGATGTCTCCATGTGAAGGTTGATGTCATTGTTATGGAATGTGTCTTCATGAGTGTATGGTTTTACATGCATTTTTATGCATGTTAGTGTCTATATGCATGCATTTTCATGGTGAAGGTTGTTATGCGTGAGGTCATTGTATGCAATTAGGTCATCGTGAAGATATTGGTATGTTATGATGCTAATGTGTTGACTGAGATAGAGTAGGAGATGGAGATCATTAAAGTGAAGTTGCAAAAATGGAGTTCGGGGTAAGATCAGAATCTCAGATCATCATATAGGTTTGTATGGTGGGCATGCAGGCACGTAGGTTAAGGTTTGTTATATGCATTATGGTTATGTGTATGCCTTTCATTATATTGATGTTATGGTTACATACATGATAGATTCTAGTTGATTAGTGTAGTTATATGTACATGTGTCAGATAGTCATGAATGATAGTAACATGTGGTTGTATACATTGTTATTGTTGTTTTATGTTATATAACTTGATGACTTATGCCAACATCTTTTGGTAAAAATCACATAGGAGGAAATCCTATCAATATGTTTTGAACAAACCAGTGTGGTTCATCTTCAGGACAAGATGAGGAATCAAATCTAGGCAATGAAATAAATAGATGTAGAGAAGAGCTAACTAGCTGTTAGAATATAACAACTAGTTTGACTTAATACCCATTATTAATAATTTTTTACTAATATGATTTGATGATTATGTTATATGTTGTTGATGAGTATGTTATAGGTTCACTGGTTGTTGTTATATGATAGTTATCATGGTGATTATGTTATATGTTGTTGATAAGTATGTTATAGGTTAACTTATTGTTGTTATATGTTAGTTAACTTGATGATTAGGGTTATATAGCATTAATATTTTGATGTTATATCTATCAGACTAATTTGGATTAGTCTATGCAAATGGTTAGGTTTATGGCATTCATGTATGAGCTAATATATTATGATATTATGTCATACTAATCTAGAGTGAATTTGCAGATGTGATTATTATGTATGAATGTTTATGAGTTTATGATGTGAACATGTTAGCTAGTGACTATTATGGATATCATGACCTTATTTATGTTTGAGTTGATATGTTGTGAAGTTATATCGTGCTAATCTAGATTGATTGTGTAAAAAATATATTCTCCCCTGAGATGCATTAAGGTATGAGTTTTCTAATGTTGTATATTTGGTGCTTGAATGTTTGATTATGTCCTTTAGTTGATTAATTTAACATGGTATGTGTTCAAGTCGGTTGGATGTTTAATGAATTGCATAATATGAGTATGTGTTCAAATGATCTTATTTTAAGATTATTGTACTAACAAATATGTGTTGAGACAACTGATTTGTACTTGAGTGGAATAGGTGGCAGTTGTAACATTATTTCTAATGACTATGAGTTGACTATGGATTATGACATGATTGTTAGTTTTGGTAGAGGTTGATTTCAAATTGATAGATATGTTTGTCTTGATATTTGGAACATGTGGTTGACATGTGTAAGCAGTTGCAGGAAACATGCTTGGTATTAGCGTGATAAGTAACAAGTGATGTGTTTATATAACTAACAGTTGGATAATCTGGCAGTACATAGTAAGCCTCGATTGCAACAAGTTAAAAAGGTAAAAGAAAGGAACTGGGAAAGAATTCCTTTGGCCATGTTTGGAAACCCTAATTCCAAATGAATGTGTGCTTTGCATATCGGAAGTCTTCTAAGCCTTGAATTTTTCTAACATTATGTGGATATATGCTATACTCACAAACATGTATTTGATAAGTATAACGATTGGTTCTAGTTATGGCTAGATCCATCAAAGGATTGGAGTCCCTTGAGAGATGGTATGGATGTGTTCAGTTGCAAGCAGCGTATTTCACACAACAAGGTAAGGTAACCAATATGTTGTTATGTTTACTTATGCATTGACATTTAGGTGTTTATGGAAGTATGATGCAGGGGATTGCATGGAAAAAGAGGTTTCCATGAAATTTTAAAGAAGGCTCGAGTTGAGATTTCCCTTGGAGGCACTAGGAACCATGGGGATTGAGTCATGGTGCTTGTTGCCAGTCTTGTGCTTTTGGTCTTTTGTGATTTGTTTACATGTTATTTGCGGTCTTGATTGGATCTAGTGGATGATCATGCAACTTTTTTTATGGTGTCATATTGCTATTGGTTTTCATGGTTTTCTTGGTATTTACTTTTGTTATTTCCTTTTTGTGTTTTGAGCAAAGTTATTAGAGCTTAGGGAGAGCTGAATGAGATCCAGCAGGAAATGTAAGACTAAGATAAAGTTGGTGCATCTATAAGGCCATTTGAAGGCAAGAGTATGCCATCCAATTGGATTAATTGGGTTCATTGGTGTTAATGGATGATGGTAGGATGGTCATGAGACAAGTAATCAGGAAAGTTAAAGTAAATGGATTTGAGGCATTAGATGCCTTGGCTATGTTGGGAATTTTTGTTCTCAATGTTATGCATGTTGTCCATGAATAAAGGAATTTTTCTTAACCTTGACCTTATGAGATCTAGTAATTATGTTGTGATCAGTATTATGGTGATGTCTAAATATGTATACATGTATGTATGTATGTATGACATTTTCTGATAGGATCATGATTGTTTAATGTGGATATTTATATGCATATACATGTATGTATGTATGTTGTTGTCTGACAAGGTCGTTAGGAATCATTCTCGTAAAGGAATGATTGCTTACATGGGTGGATGACTTGAAGAGGTTCTTGGTTTATGAGGAATCAAGTGGGAAGAGTAGTCATGACAAATATATGAGGTCAGTATCATGTCGATGTGAATTAATATTGTATGTTTGTATTATGCATATCCTTATGTTATGACAGGGAAAGTTGAAGGATAGATCAGTGGAATGAAAGTAGTGTGCTTTGTGTCATGCTAGAGTAAGCATGGATGGTAGAGAGACACTGGAAGCAAGGTTGTGTAGTAGAGACAATGTAGTTTTGGATGTGTGGTACTACTGTTGTGCGTATGTTGTATATGTTGTACATGTTTCATCTGTGATGTTGAGCACATGCAGTGTTGTGTATATATAGTGTGTGTACATGTTGTTTATGCAATGTTATATACAGGGTGCTATAGATAGTGTTATGTGAATATTGCATGTGCAGTGCTCGGTATAGATGGTTCTATGTACATGGTGGATATGCAGTGGTCTGTAAATATTGTATTATGTTCGTCATAGATATATGATGTTGTGTGCATATGGTGCTATGCATATGTTGGATATGCAATGCTATGTACATGTTGGATATGTAGTTCTATGTACATGTGGTATCACATGCATGTTGTATGTGTGGTTCTATGCACTATTATAGGGAAAACCCAACACCCCCCATTTTTCATTCATTTACTTCCAAAATGGGGACCCTTTCTATTATTTTTTGGCTAAAACCATTTTTATGATTTTCATTTAGGTTAATTGTCTTACAATTTGGCCTTTTTATTTTTTTTTTGTTGAATTTATATTTTGATTATTTGATTGAATTTTATTTTTCACTAGCTTTCCATTGATACTTGTTTTGTCTCATTTGGTTATCTAGTTTGCAAATGGAACTCCTTTGCATTTTGATCATTTTGTCGTCTGGATTGAATTTACGTACAAAATGTAAATATTTTAACTTTTCAATTAAAATAGTTATTCATTGTAAATATTAACTCTTAGTTAATTTTTATTATTTTTTTCATTTTTCACAAACAGTCCTACAAAATGACTTGGCCAATTTGTAGAACAGTTAAAAATCATGTTTTCAGGATTTCGGTAATCTATTCCAATTTCTTATTTCAAAACAAATTGCCAAACTCGAAATCTCAAAATTGCAGAGTAATTGTAGTTAATTTTGTAAAAGTTTTTATATTCCACGTGGGCCCCACTTCACATCACCTTCTTCCTTCCAAAATCCCAATTTAGATCGTGCCAAAATAAAATACAATGCAAAATAAAAATGTGATGTGATATTGTGATGCGATATAAAACATGTGATATCGCATATCTCAAAATCCTCATACATTCATTTAAAATTTCACGATGTGCAATTTGATTTTGATGCGATTAGCTATTTTTATTTAACATATAATTTTCCTTCTCACTTTATAACTCCCAATCTCCATTCCCTGAGTCATCCTCTCCTCCCTACCTCATGCTTGCCTCACCCTCCTTACCTCTCCACCTCACTATCCCACACCTCCATTAACACTCCTCCTCACCTCCATTTAACACTCCTCACGTGATTTTGGTTTTGTTATAAATTGGAATATTATGGTTTTAAAATATTATATGTATTATATTTTTATTATAATTGATTTATATTATAATTATAATATTATATTATAATTTTAATATAATTTAAATAATAATATTAATATAATATAATAAAATTTTAATTAATTATTAAATTTTATTTTTTAAATTAGTTCAATTTTGTTTTTAATTAAATTTATAATTAATTAATTTTAGTATAATTGGTTAGTATCAATTAATAAATAATTGCAATTTAATTTAGGTTTAGAATTTAATTTAAAATTTTCATTTTTAGCCGAGGCAATAGAATTTCCAGAATTCTGACAGTTTTGCCTCATCAACTTTGAAAGCTCATAAGTTGAGTTTTACTTGGCCAAATGAGCGCAGGGATATCTCGTTGGATAGATAAAACCACAAAGATTATTTCCAAAGTGGTTGAAAAACCATATTTTATTATTTGATGGGTCTAAAATTCAGAAAAATATCAAGCTCCAAATTTTTAAACAATTTTTCTGAGTTTAATTTTCTGCATTCTCATTTGCCCACAACTTCTATTGAGTGCAGATCTATTCGTCTATGTTCCCCTTGGCTAATTAAATGTTTTTAGGAATCAATAGAAATCTCATATTTCTTTTTATTTAATTATGTAATTAAGTTTTAAATTGGAGATATTTTATTTCAGATTTGCTATTTTGATTTTAATTTGCAATTTAATTAAATTTTGGTTGGTTTTTGTAGCAAAATAGATTGGAGAGATGAGAAGATGAATATTTAAATCAATGAGAATGCTCCAACAATAGAGGAATTGGATTTTGGGCCAATGAAAATTGATTGAGAAGAACTACTCTTCAACAACTTTCATATTCAGAATTCTTTTTGTAAAAATTATAAATACGAGATTGTAGAATGTATTAGTGTTGGGTGCAGGAATTTCACTTAAGCAAACTCCTCAAAACTTAATTGTCAACCCGGGGGTTTCGTAAACATAGAGATGAAGCATAGGAAATTCCAAAAACGGTATGAAATTTTCCTATTCTTAATCCTACTTCTTAAAGGAAATGTTTGCAGAATCAGACAGAAAACAATCTTAAAGGCAATTGACACCAAAGCAACTCTAGTGTTGGAATATAAAAGAAAAATTTGCAAGTAAATCAAGTAAAGGAGATTTCACACAAATGAAGCAATCTTAAATGCTAGAAGAAAATGGTATTTTTATCTTCAAATAGATGGCTAACAGTCTGATGAGTGGTCCCTTGCAGAGATCTGTTTTCCTCTTGATCTTCCTTCTACACAAACAACCTATTCTTGTACTATTGCAATGTGCTTGCACTAGTGCAGGTACAGTGCCTCTGTGTAAAAGTATATTTTACCTCCCTTACTGAAGATTTAGGGCTTAGAGCACTCTATTTCTGTGACAAGAGATCAGCTCTTGCAGCAAGATAGAGTTTCCTTCACCAATTTTCTAATTTACTTTCGAAAACATTGAAATACGTGCTGAAAAGGAACTGCAATTGCAAACGAAATTTTGAGATAAATTATCTTTGGAAAATAAATGCTTTAATTAATTAAATCTTGCAAAGGAAGTAAACTTCATGAAATGAAAGCAACTCGAAGTAATCAAAGTAGTAGTCTAAGTGATCTACATGTATCATCTAACTTCGGCAATCCACTTAAAGTGTTTCTATTCCTTGGTCGTAAAGCATAAAATGAAAGTATAACGTGTCTATGATAAATTCATGCAATTGTTGTCAAATCCTTCAAAAATATACTTTAAGTGTTGAAGACAATTACTAAAATTAGAAGTCCATTTGCTTGCAAGAATAACTTAAATGATAATCAGGGAGAGAAATGTAATGTTCACTGTAAAATAAATGATTGAACCGGAGTGTAGGAAATCACATGCACTGGTACACGAAAAGGGCTTCCTTCATGATCCAAGCAGAAGTAAGTCGAGACAAGAACTATGAGTAAAGAAATGTGAGAAAGGAATTACAGAAAAGAAATAACTTAATTAACTCCCAAGCCACGAATTCGTTTCACACTTAACTCTGAAATACATTTAATTCAGAACATCCGAAATAAATATACAACTGTTCACACCACGCAACTGTAAAGGGTAATATCCACACAGTCTTTCCGAATAACAAAAGCATAAGGGTAAATGAGCTAGGTTGGCTGGGCCCTAGCCAACCAGCTCGTTACCTGTTTAAGAAACGAAAATATTCAGCACTCAAGTACACATCAAAGGTAAATTAAACACAGTGCATGAATAACATGGCAAATTCCTTATATTACTTGATCAGCAAATGTACATAGTAGTGTGAGTCCATCGTAGAGCTGAGGGTGATACCAGATTACGTAGAAAATCAAATTACAGTCTAAGGATCGCTAGCTAGTTCTACCTACAATCTATATTTTATACATCCTTTCGACCTTAGCCAAATTCCACTAATTACAATCATTTTCTTATTTAGGCCTTTTGGTCAAATAGACTAACAGCCGAACATTACAAAATCAGCTAACCGCTATAATGGAACATGTACTTCACTGGCTGTAGACCATCCTTGGAAAACATCCCTGATTGTGTGCCATAGATATCCATCCTCAGTTAATTAGAAACCGAACTCAGGTCATGAATCAAAACTTCCACTTGGAAATATTTAGCTCACGGAAATCTTTGACCAATCATCATGGTGGTACAAGAATCTGTTTGCACTATTCATACTAACTCATAATTAACACTAAGTTCCTCAATTACTTCTAGGAAATTACCATAAGTTACAAGAGGTACTTAATAGGCATGAAATCTATATAAAAATGATTAATAAAGCACTTTAATAAATCTTAATGTAAAATACGAATCATATGAAGGAATAGGTAGTTATCTTGGACTAGTGCAGGAAAGAGAGGTTTAAGTTGAGATAAACAGAGGTTAATGTTTATAGAAATGGGGTACAAATAGGGCAATTTGGGACACCAACATCCTCCCCTCCCTAAGTTGTTTTGTGTCCTCACACAACATTTTACCTTTTGCAAACAGTCCTCAAAAAATGAGTGGCCAACTCTCAATTCTGAACTTCAATACTTATTCCTGCTTTCACTATCTTCGGATATTTCCCTCGGGCTCTTCTCAGCTGATTCGTCACCTTCTTAAGGAGTTTGTAGCATTTGGAAGTCCAATACTTCCACACTTTTACTTGATGCTTCTTCCTTTTTACCTCTGCAAGTAGCTCTACCTCACTCTACTTCTGCCAACTTTGTTCCTTCATGACCTGGTTCAAAGCCTCGAGGTCATGAACTTGCTGCTCTAATTCTATTATTTGGCTGTTGAGGTAGAGAGTAGAGGATGTCGTGCTAAGATCTTTAGGTGTAAATTTCTTCTTTGCAAGAGACTCGAAATAGGTCCCATCATCATCAAGGTCAAGGCCATCAAATGTCTGCATTATGATGTCATCGAGGGTTTCTACACTCGGGGTTTCCTTGTCACTGAGGGTTTTAATGCTCTCCACAATTATCATGCCAAGGGTTTTAGTACATTGTGCACTCAACTCCTCAGGGTTTCTAATGCCCTTTTCTTCTAGTTCGTCACGTAACTCAGTACCCTATCCCTTCAGACTAGCAGAGGTCTTAGTACCCTATCTTTCTAAAATAGTAGGGGCTTCAGTACCCCATTCTTCTAAAATGGCGGGGGTTTCAGTACCCCGTTCCTCGAAAGCACCGAGGGTTTCAATGTCCGGTCACTAAAATTATTGAGGGTTTCTATATGTTGCTCTTCTTCGTCCTCATGACCCTTTGTTTGGACTTCACCAGTACTCAGTGTCATCTTCCTCTTCCTCAATCTACTAACAAAAGTTAACAACAATACGTTGTCTTCCACGTTCTCTTCATCTTCCTTAATGCGTGTTGCTGCATCTGCAAGCACTGAGAGATTATGAACTTTAGGGGAAACTTGGGTGATTTGTCGACTATAATCAGAGAGCTCAATTGGTTCGTCCCTTGGGAGACAGTCTTCCTCCTCACTGAGGTTCTAGTCTTTCTCTTCTTAGCCAAGGTTGGAGTATTTTCAACAGTCTTCTTCCCTACTTGCACTGGTGTGCTTTCATCTTTCTGCTCGGCAGGAGACGATGTCTATACTTTCCTTTTCTTACTTGTTCTCGTGTTAGCAGACCTCTCTGCATTCCTTGCTCGAAACTCCTTCAAGAATGCTCCCCAAGTTCCTCCTTTTTCTTCCAGCTTCTCCTTGACTAGAATCGTGATAAGCCCATGATGGTAGAGCTTGTTTGCAACTTGGCTTATGTTTCCACTCTAGACACCCTTCGTCATTTTCTCAAGACTCCTGAGTAGGCAGTAAGGGAAATTCATCAATTTTCTCGACTCAAAGTGCAGCAACAACCAAAGGTGATACATGTGGGGAACCAGATACCCCAAGGATAGTTTTGGCGCTAAAAGCCCATGTTTTGGTCAAATTTTGTAATAAACTTGTAAAGACTCTGCATTTTGTAGTCGTGGAGCACGAAGGTGTCATAAGTGATAAAGGGTTGTCTGCTCTTAGTTTTGTAAAGTAAATTTGTCTAATGTTTAAAAAGAGCCAATCTCTAAGTAGTTTTACAGTAATGTAATGAAGAAGATAGTCATAGCTCTGAAGTAAGAAGTCTAAGTTTCGGGTTGTAGCATAGGTAGAGGCTCTGTAGTTGAGTACGGAGAGGCCAAGTGTAGAAGTCTACAACTACGTGCATGGACCCCTGTAGCTGTGTGCACAGGGTGGACAGAGTCTATAATCACTTAAAGATATCAATAAAGAGAAGTATTCTGCAATTTCTGAGTCTTTGTTCTGATTAATGCATCTTGTCATTTTATGTATGAATTTCCTTTATAATGCTGATATGATGTGCAAACAAATGCAATTACATTAGATAACTGAGCACAATTAAGGATATATGTTTACACGATACTAACTATGATTATCTACTAAGATAAGTAAAACACTTAAGCTAGTTTGGGAATCTGCACGATACGCTGCCATAGCAGCGTGAAAGTACCTCAGCCGCAGGTTAGGGCTGCGTGAAGGTCAATTGTACCCTTTCATGGAGGTACTGAAGGGTGGAATAAATGGCTCATACGGCAAGCTCTAGAGAAAAGTGACCTCCACAAAGGCAGGAATAAAAGGAATAAACCGACATCACGACCATCTCAAGGTGTAGAAACTTGGTTACAGCGTCCCTCCATATTGCTTCGGGTGAGACTTCGGTCCACACTCCACGGCCTGATGCCGAAAGGGCCAGTAGTGTAGCGATTTGTTTGGCTAATTAATGTTGAACCTGGGTTAGGCCCCATCAAGCCAACAATACACAAACAAAAATGTATAGCATCCCTTTCCAGTCACGAATTTCTGCAGTATGAATAGAAGGTCTCACCACTTCCTGGTCATGGCGCTCTACGGAAGTCCCTTCCTCCAATCAACCTTAAGCTTTTTGTAAACTAAGAACCAGTGCCATCGTTTCTTCCCAAGCCACCCCTTTTTAAACCAATGCTCTCCTGTAAGTGGCAAGCCTATAGCTTGCACAATAGACTCTTTTGTAACTTTGAACTTCAACGATCCGACTGTAACTTGGCCTCCTTTGAATGTCCTTGTGAACTCTAGTACCACAACCATGTCGAACCCATAAAACTTCTGTAATAATGGCAGGAACCCAGATTCTTGCAATAGTGCAAGACTGTTCTGGTACTCTGTGGTTTTCTCAATCTCCTGCAAAGACAACGACTCACTCCTTATGAGTGCCATTTCAAACTGCACTTCACCCTTTCTGATCACACCCTCGAAATAATTCCAATGAGTGACACCAACACTTTTCTGAGAGATTTATGACAGAGGTTCGTCACCCTCCATCTTTTTAGGCCCACTTACCCGGTCATGATGAAAAAATATCTTCATATTAGGTGCAGATTCGTATCAACCCATTGCAGGCGAGTCATAATGATTGGGTGCAGTGGATGTTTATGCAACAGTGGTGCAATGATTACAATGATTGGGTTACAGGGTAAGGTAATAATGGACAAGCAATGCAAAATTATTTCAAGGAAGGTGAATACAGGCTATCAGACAATAGTACTATCCCACAATCTGCCTCATAATTTAATCAAGACATACTTCAGCACTTATTAAAAAAATTAGATTTCAAAACCCTATACACCTTGCACTTTAAAGATTTTTCCTAAGTCAGTAAATGATGAAACAGAGTATTAATTGAAACATGCAATGCTATGATATATCAGTACTCATGTGCAGGAAAGTAAAGATCCATAAATATCCTTGATAAAACACTCCTGGACTGTGTGAATTTTACTTGCTTTCACAGTCAGCTGCATTCCTGCACTAAACCTGCTTGCACTGCATTGTGCTTGCACTGCGAATCTTGCACCAAGGACTTTTACCAAAACAAAAAATCTAATAGAACATAATTTTGTAGCTGGACTTAAATTTTTTTGCCTCATTATATAAGAAAAAATTATTTTCCATCCTTTGGTGTTTCACGAGCATGCCTTCTGGATTGACTGCATCAAATTTTGCAATCAATTTATGAGGGAATAAAGAAGTGGGAAGGGGGGTAAAATTTTTAGAATGGGAAGGAACATTATAACAGGGATTCCTAAAACAATATCACCAAGAGGGATAAACAAAATGGGATGTGGGAAAAAATTCAAGGGAAAAGAGGGATTTTACGAAATCGGGCAGGGGTAGTTTCTTAAAAGAAAGAGGAAGGTAATTCATTGGGGATTTTAGAAAAGAAACTAATGGAAATTTTTGAAATGGGAAATAGAAGAAAGACAAAGTTTTTATCTTGAAATCTGCCTGCACTGGTGTAGAAAAAATAACTCTAGTGGGAGGTAAGCATTTACTTGCATAAAAATGTCCATGCTAGTTACCCCAAACTTGAGTAAGTGCTCGGTTTCATGAACCTACTTCTTCTTGGTGGCAACTTGCATATCTAAAAATTTTGATCCTTCTTCTAGCATGTTGGTTTTCAGGTTGATCCTTCTTCTAAGTAACATTCCCTTTTTCTTAAAATTTTGATCTTCCTACTAGCATGCTGGTTTTCAGGTTGATCCTTCTGTAATCATGTCAGTCAATTGATTTTCATAATTACAAGATTTTCTTTTCCTTTTTATACTTTTTATTTTTGCCATTTTTTTTCTTTTTAATTTTCTTTTATTATTTTTTCAATAAGGACAAGAAGGAATCAAATCTTCTAGTGGTATGGAATTTTCCTTTAAAATATTTGAATCTAGAATCGTAAAGGAGTACCTAATCACCTGGTTGGAACTGCTTTTTCTGAATGGACTTGTCATGCCACTTCTTAGACTGTTGTTGAACCAAGATGTTATGCTAAACAACATCCCTTCAAAATTCATCTAACTCATTTAACTGTAGAAGATGTTGTTGTTGTGCTTTAGAGAGATCTAGCCCCAATTGGACTACAGTTTTGAAAGTCTTGATTTGGAATTCTATTAGCAAGAGGACTTGTTTTCTGTACACCAGCCCATATGGTGTGTGTCCTGTGTTGTTTCTCCAAGTGGTTCGACAGGGCCACAATTCTTTCGGAGATTTTTCAGCCCAATCCTTTTGTTGTCTTGAGGGTGCTTGACCCAGGTTCAGCATTAATTATCCAAACAAATCCCTACACTACTGGCCCTTTTGGCATCAGCCTGTGGAGCGTGGACTAAAGTCTCACCCAAGGCAGTATGGGGGGATGTTGGAACCAAATTTACACACCCTGAAATGGTTGTGATGTCATTTGATTTCCTTTATCCCTACCTTTGTGCAGATTGCTTCACTCTAGGGATTTCAATATGAGCCCTTTATTCTAGCCCTCAATACCTCCACAAAAGGGTATGATTGACCTTCGTGCAGCCCTAACCGGCTACTCAAGTACTTTCATGCTGCTATGGAAGTGTGCCCTGGAGATTCCCCAATTAATCTAAGTGACTTTCTTATCTTATCAAGCGATTATAGTTAACACCACGTAAACTGATATTCGTAAATGCGTGCAATTATTCATTGTAATTGCATTCATTTGTGCATCACATAAGCATAATAAAGTAAATTCACACATAACATATCAAGATGCATCAATAGAACAAAGACAAGGAAATTGCAGAATATCTTGCTTTGTTGATATCTTCCAAGTGTTTACAAGCTCTGTCCACCCTGCACACATAGCTGCAGGGGTATGCAGACTCGGCTGTGAACTTCTACCCTAGGCCTCTGTGCACTTAGCTGCAAAGCCTCTACCTACGCTACGACCTAGGACTTAGACCTTTTTCTTCAGAGCTATGGCTCTCTTACATAATTCATCATTGTCTGTCTCTAAAACTACTTCGAGCTTAGCTCTTTTTATATAATCCCATGGTCCACGGATCATGGATAGATCTCTTACAGTTGACATTACTTTACAAAACTAAGGGCAGACTACCCTTTATGACACATGACTGTTAAGGGAAATGTTCCCCTAGGGCTTTTGGGTTGAAACCCTAGCAGAATGAAAGTTGTTTATACAGAGAAACACACATTCACACAGCCATTATGCTAATATAAGCAAATTCTATGATAAGGGGTGTACCTGAGGTCCTACGTTTGAGAAGGTCCTTTAGGGTCCAAACCCTTCTTGGAGTTCCTTTTGCTCCTTTGACCTGCAAAACAACCAATTCAAGAGAGCACAACAGTATATAGACTAAATCTTATAAAGAAACCATCTTCATATTATAAAGAAAGGTAGTTAGTTATGAAATTTAAACAACCATTCACATATGAATTCTAACATGAATATCATAAACATGAAGAAGATTTATATCAGGAACCAAGACATGTGTTTCTTTTATTATAGACAAATAAAGTACAGAAAAGGAATAATTTCACCTGAGTCGTCCTTTCGTAGGCTCCAAGCAAAGCCTTCTTCCGGATTCATCCAGCCTCAAGCCTTTAACAAAATCCTTCCATGATTTACTCCATGATATCACAAGTAGTGGATGGACATCAACACACAAGGAAACAAGGGTTTCCTATACAAATGGGGGAAGTGCAGGAGGCACAAGGATCTTCAGACCTAGTCAGGGAAATCTCAGCATAATAACCTTTCTCTCTCTTCTCTCCTCCTTTAGTCCTTCCCATTGAAGCCTTTTTATACTTCTCCCAAAGTAGTTTTTTAGTTGGGAGTTGGTTGGGAACAGTTGGGCCACGGGAACTAACAGGTGATTAGCAGGTAAAACCCGCGATCTCCGCCTGAAATTAAGGAGTTTTATATTTTTTTAAGTGTTTTAATACATATACGTGGGTTGGGTATATGCCTACCTGCGTATACACGTGTGTAACTCAGGGCAATGTCGCGTATAAGGGATAAAACACTATTTTTTAAATTTTTGGACCAGGTCTGGAAGGAGGGGTTGCCCTAGGCCATGAGTGTAGCATCACAAACCATAAGAGTGAGATTTGGAGCTATAATAGATGCCCCCTAATATATGAGGTCAGAAGGGGTACATGATGGCCGAAATGTATTAAGCAAGTACATGGAAAGGAAATCTGTCAAAAATCAAGAAGGACTTCACCAGAGTTCAGCCTACCAAGCCACAAAAGGAGGTCAGGAAGAAACACTGTCTGAGGCGGGCATACCCATGCTCAGAAAAAGTAAAGCATGTCTGCATATCAAGTACAAGAAGATCCATTAAGTATACAAGTATAAATGACTGGAAAATACATAATGGATCATCTGAACACGATCGAACAAGTACATGTCTGAATATCACATATAAGGTTGTCAATGATGCTGAAAGATGCAACGGATCACTGATATCAAAGACTGATCCCAAAAGGTACCAGCTGAACATGATGGTACTACACTGCGAACTCAGGTGCCAGCATATAGAATGTCGCCATGACTGACTGCAACATATAAGGTGGAGTGGTATCAACTAGCAGCAACAGGAGCAACTGTCAAGTGAACCAATGAATGCTGATACAACCTGAGGTCTTCACCGACCACCGTGGTACATTTCTACACCATGGGAATAAATGATCTGAAGTCGACCATGTGAGAAATCATTTGATTACCGGTCATTGATGTATACCGTTAACAAACACGAGACTACTCACCGATAATGATAATGAGCGTCAAGGTACCCAGTACAATCCAACAAGTGTGAATAGATGAGCTGGAGTCGAACACCTGTAAGAATCTATCGATCAGGAGACAATGATGGTTTCCCACTGTCGATAGCGAAGGATCTGCCACTAATGACTGCAAACCCCAAGGTACTGCCAAATGGACTCTAGATCTTTGCCCCAGAGCAATGAGTCGGAGTCGATAGGGAAAGATCCGCTAGAAGGAAGGCATTAATGCATCCTTCTTCAATCTAGCGCGAGTGTAACCCGTAGGCCAATAATGTGGAAGGAATCGGACGAAAGAGATGTAGTAACCCAACCGAAGTACATTTCCGGTGTACACAAGATGTGGCTAGCGCATGATAGAAATCCTCTGAACCAACCAATAATGGAAGCTGACATAGAGGCGAGGTATCCACCAATAGGGTCAAATGGAAACCAAGGTACTGCACGAATCCCAATGTGTGATAATGTAAGTTGATGTCGAACACAATGGAAACCACTCAGTCAAAGACCCATGATACTGATCGATGCTGAGCACAAGGTGACCTATCAATAATGAAAATAGGGCCAGGGTGCAGCTCTAGGCCTGTCCTCAGAGCAAGATGTCGTTATCGATAAGGACAAGACGCCAATAAGAAGTCAATGGAGACCTTCTCAAACCGGCATGAGTAAAGAACCAGTATAGATGATGTGATGATAGACATGATACTGACAACCAGGGATGGCCGACTGAAAAATGAGTCAAGAGACACCGCCGAGAGGCCGACTCAGGCTAACTTCCCTTGAACAAAAGCACAACTCAATGTGACTATGTGGCAGCATATGATGACTATGTATAAGTTCGTCATGCAGGAGGCATGAACGAACCCTCCATATGATTGGAAGAGATAACCAATCGGGGGAGAACTTACTCAATAACAAGGTTAACGCATACCTAAGTCAAACTAAATCCCGCCCAAACAGAGGAGACTTTGCTTTGAGTGCTTTGTTCAAGGGCGACACGACTGACTCTAACTGCCAACAATAAATGGAAATACTGTCCCGTTCCCACTCTTTTTTGAAATATTTAATTTTTTTATCTTTTTCTGTTAAGCTTGAAAAAGAATAAAAGAATGCTATGGCATAGTGGAAAGAACGAGTGTCGGTGAAACAGATGATCTAGTTCCTGGGAATGGAACGTTCCTATGCTCAATGCAGGAAGGTGAAAACTGGTCAGTGACACTCAAAGGTGCGTTCCTTCCACGGGTCAAGGTGTGTCAAGTTGCAGAAGTCAAAGGTATGCAAGGTTGATTTTGCAGTCATCATGGTCAAAAGTTGGCTTAAACAGGAGTCTAAGTGAAGCCGGCTCTAAGCCAAAAGGTGCAAGTAGTTAACATGCAATGCAGTAGTACAACTCAACACAAAGGAGCCTCTAGGGTATAAGGCCAGAACGAAGCAAAGAAGCTAAGAGGAATGAGTCTTCAACACATAAGTCATGGCAGGACTACAGAGGACTCCCGAGCCTACTCAAATCGGAGCAGCATGGGCAACAAATGTCAGTGCGGTGCTAACTACGATGCCCATGTAAAGGATGGCTCTACCATCGTGTCATGATTTAAAGAATCGGCGTGTGAATATGGCTTACGAACCATAACACGATGGGGTCGACCCTATGGCAGATGTATCGAAAAATGGAGGCTAGTATGCATAATGCAACGGAAAAATGGTGTCCCTAACCTATATGCTAGTGAGAAAACGATACCTACCATGACGGGTCAGCAGTCATGGAACCGTCTCGAAACTGTCAAAAAAACGTCCAAAATGTCCTGAAAATCAAACCATTCTCGACATTCCAAGCTCCCAAGTTAAAAGTCACATGAGGCCAAACAAAATAAAATTTTGAAAAAATTTTGCATTTTCAAAACCTATAAAAGAGCTTTTGGACTCACCATTTTCACCATTTGAGTTTGAGAGCAAAGAATTGGAGCAAAAGGAGCAAACTTCCCATACGCCAAATTCAACCGTTCAGATTCTTCAAAAACCTCCAGGTAACTCTTATACTTGTCTTGCAATTGATTGTGACTAGTTTTAGGATTTTTAATTAATGTTTTACCGTTGAATTTTTTGCCAAAAATTTCACCGCGGTGTATACGCGGGTTGGTAATATGAAACCTGCGTACACGAGGGCCCTATATGCGACTGTGTGCATAGGGACCTGCGTATACGCCGCGAACATTTTTAAACAAAAAACTAATGGTTGAAAATCATTTTTTCCTTAGGATGCCGGTCACCTGGCGAGAAAGAGAGCATGCCGCAGTGGATAATCAAGTCATGAACGATCCTGAAGCTTTGGATGCCCTATGGGGATGTGGTTTGCTTAAATTATTCAAACTGCCGAATATGAAAGCAAACACACGTCTACTTGAGATGCTCATTGATTATTGGGATATCGAGGAGGATGCCTTTATGATTGACCAGATGCCACTCAAGATAGAAGTGGAAGATATCTATTTCATCACTGGCCTTTCCCGAAGGGGAGAGGTAGTACATTCCCAAGGCAGGACATGGAGCAGTCTCATGATCGAGGACTACGTACAGATATATTGCCCGAGACATCCCAAGAAGGTTGGGAGTCAGATTTCCATCACACATGTGGCGAGTTTATCACTGAGGATAATCCTGTTCACCATAGCTCGAGTGAACGGATCAGCATCTCTGCATCAGGCATCACAACTAACCATGAGCGTTGCAGTTCACTGTCTCACCACTGTATTTGACTGGTGTACTTCTCTTCTGGCCAACATGAAGAGCCAGCTCACTTCTATCAAGAGGGGACAGACCAAAAACTTTGGATATGGGACTATCCTGTGTTCTTTCTTTTTTGAGAAGGTCCTTGCACTTCGCCCTAGGGTAGCAGTTTCCATCAGCACCCCACGAGATCCACACATGGGCCGGTGGGCTGACCTGATGAAACGTCTAGGGGGTGGGGAGGTCCCACGGACTGCATTTGACGATGATTTCTTTACCTGGTGGGATCAGCAGATCATCGCCATAGATGACTACCCCTATGCTGGGTTGGATTTCCGAGGAGATCCTGATCTAGCATTACCACCGACTGCAGCATGGGGCGACATTGGTAAGTATTTTTTGATTTTATGATTTTTTTGGATTTTTCAAATATAATGATGAATTTTGAAAAATATTTTTGATGGGATTCGAATGACTAATATGATGATCATGTTCCAGATATTGGTCTAGTACGACCAGATGGGTTCCCGCGGCATGGACGGTGCGGTCGAGGAGCCGAAGAGGCGGCTACTGATACAGAACTTCTACATAATGTCCAACGACACTTGGTGAGACTAAGTCACTAAGTAGCGAGGGATGCTGTAGAGGACCTTCCTGAGGATATACAGTGTCATGTGGTTGGCATGCCACGTGACTGGGTTCGCACTTTTCGGCGTGTGGCCAATGCGATAGTTACCTACTTAGCCACTCATCCTGAGCCGGGGCATTAGATATGTCGGACATGATTATGGGCATTTGAGTCCCAATTTTGTATATTTTTGGACAAACATATGTACACTTGAGACGCTTTATGATATATATATATATATATATATATATATAGATACATAGATATATACAGTTCAACTTTTTGATGCTTGATTTTATTGTGATGAATGATTGATGTGCCAGTCTAATGCTTGATTAGCGATAGAATCAGCTAACCAATTATGAGATCTTGGAATGTGCAAATAATTAATATAAGTAAATGATCTTTTCAACAACCTCACCCTTAAATACTAGCGATATAAACATGGATCCCTTACCCGATAAATGTTGTTTAATTGTGACACTATCAATTGAGAATCAAGATAAACTACCAACGAGTCGATCTCATGAGAAATTGCCTCGGATAGTAAATTAATAACGGCAGTATACTCAGCCATATTGTTTGAAGTAGGACCAATGCATACTCCCCTTGATACCATCAACTGACCAGTTGGATAATAGAGTACCCAAGCTGCGGAAGCAAGATTCCGAGTGTGCCAACTAGCACCATCGGCGAACCCAAAATAGACCAAGTCATCCATCAAAACTTTTCACAGCAGACCAAAAAGTGTTGATATCAAAAAAATCTCGATGATATATGTACAAATATACATAATGTACAAAGAAGCCATTGCCTAATTCCTACTTAAGCAAAGTACTTCTTTAGGTAGAGCCCATTTCGGGGCTCCGCCAGCTTGTTTCCCTCAAAATCGATTAACTCATACGACCCTTTTTCTAAAACTTGTTTAATAATGAAAGGACCATACCACATAGGCTTAAACTTGCCTGCCCCCAAGGTGTCTTTATCTTGGTCATAGACCAAGACAAGGTCACCTTCAGAAAAGACTCGAGGACGGACAGCTTTATCATACTGCGTTTTAACCCTTTTCTTATGAGCCTCATTCATCGTGGCGGCATCTCGATGCTGCTCATTGAGATGTTCCAAGTGAAGGAGGCGCTCTTTGAGACTCGAAGTCTCTAGAAGGAGCTCAACAGCTAACTTAAGAGATGGAATTTCACATTCAACCGGAAAGATAGATTCCATCCCATAAACCAACTGAAAAGGTGTGAAACCAGTAGCAGTCTTTACGGAGGTCCAGTATGCCCAAAGAGCCGGATACAACATAAGATGCCAATTGGACCGATTTTTGTCAATTGTCCGTTGGAGGATCATCTTAAGAGTTTTATTGACTGCCTCGACCTGTACATTGGCCTGAGGATAATAAGGAGACGAATGCTCCTGCCGGAAACCCAATTTGAGAGCTAATTCAGACATCAGTTGATTTTGGAAATGACTGCCATGATCAGTGACAATCTCTCTCGGGATACCGAATCTTGAGATAATATGATTAAAAAGGAACAATGTTGCAGTGTCACTATCGTTTTTTAAGTGGGCATGTCCTCAGCCCACTTCGTAAAGTAGTCTACAGCCACGATAATGTACTTGTGATTTGCCGCTGAAGGTGGATTACAAGTTGTAAAATCAATACCCGACTTAGTAAAGGGGCCGACGGTGACAACGGGAAAAAGAGGAGCTAGATGTGCACGCATCTTTCGAGTATAAATTTGACAGGGGTGACAGCGTTTGACTGCTTCAACACAGTCTTTAAAGAGTGAAGGCCAAAAATAGTCGGCACGCAAGATGCGCTGGGCTGTAGCAAGCCTTGATAGATGACCACCACAAGCTCCACTGTGGTAGTCATTTAGCACTAACTCTGCTTCCTCTAAGGTTAAACAGTGCCAAAGGATTGAATCAACCCCTCGATGGTATAATGTATCACCAATGATAACATAATTTTTAGCCAGGTGACGTAATTTTCGACATTCATCCTTGGAGAAAGTAGAGGGAAACTTCGAAGTCTGGAGATAGACAATGATATCTCCATACCAAGGGTCGAGTGAAGATATGAGGAATAAATGTTCATCGGGAAAACTTTCCTCATAAACAGTATCCTCTCCACAAGGCAGCTCAGAAATTAGCTCAGCAAAAACCATGGATTTCTTAGACTTGGCAGACAAGAACTCGAGATCAAATTCTTGAAAAATGACTATCCATCGATTATATTTGCCCCCAATCACTCGCCTACTGAGGACAAATTGAAATGGATTGACCGCCACTAAGACAAAAGTTTTGCGTAGCAGGATATAATGACGGAGCCGTTGGACAGCATGGACAGCTGCCAAAGCCAACTTCTCAACCGAAGAATAGCGAAGTTCAGGACCTATTAAGCCTCGGCTCAAATAATAAATCACATGCTCGGTGAGAGCATCGTCCTCCTGAATGAGAACCATACCAATGGTTGATTCTGCTGCAGCGAGATATAAAAGGAAGTCCCTACCATAATCCGGTGGACTCAAAAGCGGGGCAGAGACTAGTGCCTTTTTCAAAGCATCGAACAATCGTTGCGCAAAGTCGTCCCACACAAATGGAACTCCTTTCCATAGCAAATGCATGAACCCTTTAGTGATCTCGACATAGTTTGCTATAAACCGTCTTAAGAAATTATCCTTCCCTTGAAGACTTTGAAGTTGTCAAATTGAGGACGGGGGAGGCAACTGAACTATTGCCTCAACCTTGAAGGGATCAACCCGAATCCCTTCATTTGACACAATGAACCCTAACAACTGACCGGACGTAACCGTGAAAACGCACTTGTTGGGATTCAACCGGATTTTATAAAAACGACATCGCTCGAAAACCATTCGAAGATGACTAGGGTGATCAGTTCTCTTTCGAGAACGAGCAGCGAGATCGTCCAAGTATGCTTCGATGATATGTTTGATGTCGTGGAAAGCATATGACATGGCCCGCTGAAAAGTGGCTCCAACATTTTTAAGACCAAAAGGCATCTTTCTATATGCAAAGGTACCCCAGGGACATATAAAGGCTGTCTTATGTTGATCTTCAGGACGGATAGAAATTTGATTATAACCAGAAAAACCATCCATGAAGGAAAAAATCTCATTACCCGCACACTCGTCGATAATCTGATCAATGAATGGCATGGGGTAATTATCTTTCAGACAAGCCTTGTTTAGGTCCCTAAAATCGATGCATACTCGGATTGTTCCTTGCTTTTTATCCACAGGGACTGGATTAGAAACCCAATCAGTAAGAGGAACAGGGTATATAAAACGCGCCTTTAGTATCTTCTCAACTTCAGCTTTGATAGCTGCTGCTTTCCTAGGATTAACTAGCCGAAGCCTTTGACGAACCGGTTTGGCGTTTTCATACGTCTTGATCTCATGTTGAACTATAGAAGGATCAATGCCAGGCATTTCTTCATAAGACCAAGCAAATACATCTCGAAATTCCTTGAAAAGATCGGTGTAAATTTGAATCTCTTCAGGGGAACATTCAGTTCCGATGAAGAGGTTCTCGATCACGTTAGGGTCCCTAGAGATGTTTATAGGTATCATTTTTGAAATCACCAACATATTACCTTCGGCACGAACGTGTGCTAGAGCCAAAGGATTTGACACCGTACAAACATCACAAGTAAAGAGCTCGGAGAATCTAGATTCTACTTCTTGCAATGGAGGAAGAAAGTATGAACGATGGTGTAAGTCTTCCCAAGGTCGATCTATACCCATCATTGCTTCGAGGATTGCTTCTTTAGAAGGTAAAACCAAATCTAAGCAGTCCAAGGCAGAGGTAGAATCAAGGCTCTAGGCTGAGGCCACATCACCATCTAACTCCTCTTCGGAAAAAGGAGTAGAGTGGTCGTTTGCAGAGTTGACGATAGACTGATATCTAAGCTCAGTTGCAGATATAGGGAATGCCATTCCATTTACTTGTCCTTCAACTAATGTGGTCGTAGGTGAAGGCAAGGTCCAAGGGTCTGCAAAATAATGAGTTCGGAAGAACTCTTCTCGAGGGGACTCCTTAGATGATGAAACGACATTGATTCTAGCGAAAGGAGAGGGAAGATCAAAGGTACCCATCAATGAGGAATACATCCCCACTCCTAAATTCTCAGTAGGCGGACAAGGGTTATCCACTAAAGGAACAGTAGAGTTAGAGATTGCTTGAGGATCGACTGGACAATAATCCAATTGATCAACCTTAATGATTTTCCCCTCATGAGGAAAGCAAATGACACAAAATAGAGTTGAAACAACGACGTCCATTTCGTATACCCAGTTCCTTCCTAAGAGGAGATTATAGTCTAGGTTAGCATCTATGACTTCTACTTCAATATTGATGACCTTCCCCCCAACACATATAGGAAAGGCCGGGATAATCCCATGCGGCTTATGAGAATGACCATCAAATGCAGTCAAGACGGTAGGTGAAGGAACAGCTGAAGGCGATCCAATAGCCTTCCAGCATGACATCGACATGACACACGTGGAAGCTCCTTCATCGATAACGGTACGAAAAATGTTAATTTTCACGTATGTAGACTTTATTTGGAAAGCCATATGATGAGGGAGTCATTTTTTGACATTTAACATGTCAAAAGTGAGCACTAAAGAGTTAGTTGGATCGACTGCCCCAATCGTGGAAAGTAAAGCACTTCGTTGAGCCAGACACGACTGGAGAACCTCTAAAGTGGACATGGCGCACAGACTCTGAGCCAGATCCTAAACAATGGAGTAATTCTGGGCGACCCTAGCATTAGGATTAATAGTTGCGCATTTAGCGGAACCTTTCGGTATCCGTGGTATAGTCTCGACAGGGGGTCGCTCAATATGAAGGTCGGTATTTCCGAGAGCAGTCTTATCCTTGGAAGTTTCGGCTTCACCGTAATCACGTGACCGAGTAACCACATGGACGTTAGAACCCATGATGAAAACATTTGATGATTTTTCCCCTTCCTGGTTGCCCCGTGCGGAGGTTCCAGGGTTCGAACTCACGCCAGCAAGAAGTTGCTGCCCTTGGGGAAAAGGGTTGGTTAACACAGCCTGAGAACTAGAAGTCCCTTGCTTCCCTAACAAGCGCTGAGCATCTTCAATCTTGGGGCAGAGGTGAGTTAAATGGTCTCCACTGCATAACTTGCATGGAAACTTGACTTTCTAGACTCATTTCTACCACCACTAGCATTATTGCTGGATTTATTTGCGTCAACCTTCCCATCCTGGTTCTTTTTCTTACCTCGTCATTTCTTTTTCCCATTGGAATTTTGATTTCCTTTGGGATTATTAGATTGGACGGCATTAATAGAAGAGGTTTGGGAATTTGGAGGGTTAGACGATGTGACTTGGTTGTTAGAAGCAGTTTGCAAAGATAACTGTTGCAATTGGTTCAACAAGTTCACCGCATTTGTGTCTACTGACCCAACGATACCATTCACATGGGGACCTGGCTTCGACTTAGCTATGTCAACCTTAGACCCAGGAGCATCTGGCAAGTATTTTTGTAGGATCCCAAACTGAGAGTAGATCAATTCTAATTGTTGGGCCCTAAAAATGGCTTGCTCCTCAGAATAGACTCCAGACATGGAGACATCCTTAGAGATCTCGGGTTGTAAAGATTTCAAAAACCATTCGAGACGGTACTCTGGAGGGATTTCGACTTTAATGAGCCTCTTTCTCCATCTCCATTCCTGAATATGGTAATAAATGTGAGTTGCCTTATCCTAACGAAAAGTGGCCAGAAGTTCAGTTCCGGCATCATAACGGACAGGCAACTAGAAATGATTTAAGAAAATATTAGCTAAGTCAGCGAAAGATGTAAAGCTGCCCCCTAGCAACTCTATATACCATTTGGCCGCATTACCAGTCAAGGTGCGTTGAAAAAGTCTCAACCTAATCGAGTCATCGATAAGGGAGTTAGATGAGCACCACAAATGGAATGTGGTTACATGGTTGCCTAGGTCTTCACCGCTCTTCCCTTCGAATTTTGGAATGTCCGAAGGGAGTTTGGTTGGGACCGGAGGCTAGGCCGAATTGTATTTGATTGGATCGTTTGTTAGCTTAGTGAGATCTAGCAAGTTCAAATTTTCCAGAAACGAAAGCCTAAGAGGACCTTGGGGATTCCACCCAGACTGGGCGGAGCTCCCAAAGTTCTGAAAAGATTGGCCTGGATTTTGGAAGGCACCAAACTGCCCGAACTAACCAGCAAAACCAGCTGAACCAAAAGGCAAGCCTTATGATCCAGCAAAATTTGGAGTTTGACCAACTCTGGTCGCAAAGCCTCCATAACCAGCAAAGTTTCCTCCTAAAGGATTATAAGGAGTTGATAACCCCTGATACGGATTCCAAGTCGAAGCTAAGGGAGGAATACTTTGAAACGAACTAACTATGGAGTATGGCCTATTCCCTTGTTGGTCGAAAAATGGATTCCCAATTTCCGCGCCACTAACCCCAGGGTTAGTCCAACCTTGGAAAGGATTGCTGCTTTGTCCTATAGAAGAAAAAGGCATGGATCATATTGTCAGGTTGGAATGTGGTATATGACCACTTCCGAAAGGAAAACCCTAGAATGAAGCCGATCCACCCATCATGGACATGGCGGCACTAAACGGAACTGATGGAATACCCTGTGAATGGGTGCCAAATGGGAACAATCCAGAACTAAAAGCATTGGTTTGGGAATTTCCACTCGTGGACGGAATGGAGGTAGACCCAACTAAAGATGTGCTAGCAAAAGATCCAAACAAAGAAGCAGAGGAGATGGAAATCGTTCCTCCCCCTTGTACCGATGTTGGGGTCTGCATAGTTGTAGCACTTGTAGTAGAAGCCATGCTTCCAGTAGTGGTCATCGATGGTAAGCGCGTAATGTAACCTGGACTTGACGGTCTATGCGTCGGAGTCCCAACGTATTGTAATACGTCTGGATGGCTAGATGGTAGGGGAGAATTCGGAGCCACTAACAACTTTGAGAGTTCTTCTACCTCTATGTTATTCTCTATTTGAAAGAGAACTCGAGAAAGAACTGGAGTGTTCCTCTCTTGTTCTGCAGAAGTGTCAGGCCTTGCTTGAACACTAATGCCCGCGAGAGGAGGATCAATACCCGATGTGTCAACTGCCGTGGGACGAAACCCACCAGCAGTATTACCTCTGCGCCTTTTAGGAGAAGGCTCTAAACTTGGTGGTGAAATACCATGAATTCTTTAAGACCATCTAGGTGATCGGTCAGCCACTTTGAATTTTTTGTTAAGATCTAACTAAAGACTCAAAAAATTGAAAGCTAGGCCAACTAAGAGCACAGAGCACACACTATAAAGTCCCTAAAGCTATCAGCCAGTCAAACAACTTCCAAGTATTTCTGCTCTGGGTGATTAGGACCGGACACCAAAATACAAGAAAGTGAATTAAGGGGCCTTTCGAAGATAGTATGGGATGATGAGGGCCCAATCCTACAACGAAGGTAACAAAGGAAGTTACGCTGACCTCCTAACAACAGCCTGCACCGGTGCAAGCCCCTACGCTTCGCAAGGGTGCCCTCCAGTAGTACCGTTGAGAGTGATGCAACGTCGACCTCAGGTGCCACGGGATTCCCCTCCACAGCCACCTGTGTAGATCCCTAGGAGTAGCAACTATGGATACCAACTCATCGCAGAAGCCAGGCGGAACAGTCATGAGGTAAGCTCGGACAAGTAGGAGAGGGGGTATCTCTCTTCCTTGTCTTCATAAACCCTCATGCTTAACTCCCAGATCCGGAGCTTTCCTGGTCTTCCTAACGCTATTGGATTTTCACTCACTATTCAGACTCCTATGTTTGACAGTTTAAATGGCCTTGGAGAGTTAACTCTCCACTCGCCTAATCCAAGGCCCTAAAATCCTAAAACTTGTTGGTGTATCTAACTTGAAAAAAAAAAAAATTAGTGAATTTTAATTAGCGCTTGATTTTAAAATAGGCTGTTCTTTAAGTCACGGGATAAACGGAAGTGAAACTAGTGGTGTTTTGACGCAAAAGAAATTAATAAAAACCAAACTACATGCAAATGCACTTGTTTTCGTTTTTCGATGAAAAGAAATCTCTACAGGGTTCAGAGGAACTTCAAATAAAACAAAATTTTCTTTTCTTTTCGTTAATTCATTCTTCACACTCACAAAATTTAACAAAGCTATGGATGCCTAAAAAGATATGCAAATCTATCCTAATGCAACAAGTATATGCTGATGCAAGACTGAAAAATACTCTAAAATCAGGAAATGAAAGTTGCTTGCTTATCAATTTTTATTTTTCCACTTAAAATGTTTAGATGGAATATGAGATGCTACCATTCATTTCATCTAAACACTAAAAACAAGTTTCAAGACAAACAAAAACGCACTTTCATTGACTAAAAGGAAACCAAATCAAAACAAAGTTCAAGAAAGCAAAACCAAGTTTTTCAAAAAGTTTTCTTCAAAAGCAACAACAAAGATGTCTTTTCAAAAATGCTCTCAACAAGACTGAAACTTTGTGATTGAAGAATAGGCAACAAACACTTTTGCAAGTTGACACCACACAATGGATGAAAACTCAACAAAAAGAAATGTGTTTAAAGATGCTCTTAACAATCAAAAGCAGCAATGAAAGCTTTGGCAACAAAGACCAAAAAGATCAAAAAGACAAATTTTCAAGAAAGCGTCAATCAACAACTTTCATGAAACAAAAAGTGGATGGTCACAAAAAGCGGTTTTGTCAAGCAAACAAAAAGTCACCAAAAGCAAGATTTAACACAAAGATTGAGATCAATCTTCCCGCCCTGATGAATCAGAGCAGCCAAGATTCCCAGCAAGAAATCTTGCGTGCTTAAGCAAAAAACGATGACGCTTGCAACAACAAAAACAAGACCAACACTTCTTACAATCAGAGAGAATTTGGAACAAGATGCTTGCTGTAAAACTAACAACTGATACTGGAAAGTGACTGTTTAAGACTGAATCAAACCAGCAGACAGACCTTTAGAGACAAAAGATTTAAAAAATCTTGAAAATTGCAAGATATACACGATTGTACTGACGTACAGATTGCGTGTATACACGACTGTGCCTAAGGAAACCTGCGTATATGCGGGTTCACTTAAGGAAACATGCGTATATATGCCTCTGTAAGCAAGAAAAATAGCGTATATAAAAGATTTCAAGAAAAATAAAAAACAGTCTGAAGAAACTGGCAAAACTTAGAATTCAAGAACAGACCACATAGCAACAGTAAACAAACAGGCAGCTGAGCCCTGATTGGCTTGAAAACACCCAAACTAGGAACAACAACAGTGTTGCCCCCAGCGGATTCGCCAATTCTGTTAAGGGAAATGTTCCCCTAGGGCTTTTGGGTTGAAACCCTAACAGACTGAAAGTTGTCTATACAGAGAAACACACATTCACACAACCATTATGCTAATATAAGCAAATTCTATGATAAGGGGCATACCTGAGGTCCTACGTTTGAGAAGGTCCTTTAGGGTCCAAACCCTTCTTAGAGTTCCTTTTGCTCCTTTGACCTGCAAAACAACCAATTCAGGAGAGCACAACAGTATATAGACTAAATCTTATAAAGAAACCATCTTCATATTATAAAGAAAGGTAGTTAGTTATGAAATTTAAACAACCATTCACATATGAATTCTAACATGAATATCATAAACATGAAGAAGATTTATATCGGGAACCAAGACATGTGTTTCTTTTATTATAGACAAATAAAGTATAGAAAATGAATAATTTCACCTGAGTCATCCTTTCGCAGGCTCCAAGCAAAGCCTTCTTCTGAATTCGTCCAGCCTCAAGCCTTTAACAAACTCCTTCCATGACTTACTCCATGATATCACAAGTAGTGGTTGGACATCAAAACACAAGGAAACAAGGGTTTCCTGTACAAATGGGGGAAGTGCAGGAGGCACAAGGATCTTCAGACCTGGTCAGGGAAATCTCAGCATAATAACCTTTCTCTCTCTTCTCTCCTCCTTTAGGCCTTCCCATTGAAGCCTTTTTATACTTCTCCCAAAGTAGTTTTTTAGTTGGGAGTTGGTTGGGAACAGTTGGGCCACGGGCACTAACAGGTGATCAGCAGGTAAAACCCGCGATCTCCGCCTGAAATTAAGGAGTTTTATATTTTTTTAAATGTTTTAATACATATAGGCGGGTTGGGTATATGCCTACCCGCATATATATGTGTTTAACTCAGGGCAATGTCACGTATAAGGGATAAAACACTGTTTTTTAAAATTTTGGACCAGGTCTGGAAGGAGGGGTTGCCCTAGGCCATGAGTGCAGCATCACAAACCATAAGAGTGAGATTTGGAGCTATAACAATGACACCTTTACGCTCCATGACCACAAAATGCAGAGACTTTAGCATTTTATTACAAAATTTGACTCAAACATGGGCTTTTAGCCCTAAAACTTCCCTTGGGGAATCTTTCTCCCAACAAGCCCCCAACACAATCATCGTGACTCACCCTCGAGTCACTTGGTAGGCGCGGAAATCTTTGCGCGAAGTGAATCCATCTCGACCTGTATGACTGCTAGCTCGGTCGTGCACTGAGCTGCCACCTGCTTCATGTCTTCCACTGTCTTCTCAGTCACTACTCCTACGCTATCAACCTGAAGCTTTTGTTGCATCACTTGCGGAGTCATAAGCTTGCCTTCAATATTTCCTGTGAATGCGTAAGCTTCCTCTAGCTAGGGCTTTAGTCACACCTTCAACATTTCTTCCTTGTGTAGCGTTGCGTCCACCTATTCCTTCAGATGCTTGGTCTCCTGCAACTTGGCCAACCTCTGTGTCAGTGTGACGGTTCGCGCCGTGCCGTTAACTTCATCGTAGCGTTGTTGTAGCTTGTGTGCTTCCTTCTCCAGCCTCTGTATATTTGGGTCCTCCTGCAAGCTTTTCAGGACCTCAAATTATTGCTCAAACAACTGCGTGTAGTCTGCTACTGCACTCTCCACCGCGCTACTACCTTAGTAATAGTGGTTGCCCACTGTTCCTTGACTTCTGGTAGAGTTGAAGGCTGGGCCCTGAACTGTAGTTAAGTAATTTGTAGGTTCAACTCCAACTAAACCCACACCATATCAATCTGAGTATCATAAACCCTTATGGCCAACTTGCAGATGCATACCTCGACTGGATCTTCCTTCAGAATGGCAAACTCTAGGACCATTATGCATGCCTCCTCAATGACCTGCATAATCTTCTTGCTCTGATTGGTCACCTTGGTCTCAACGGTGATGGAAGCATTTCTCTGTAGGGCCATCTATTCATTGTTGATCCGTTGTTTACTGATCACCGAGAGGGTGCGGTGCTCAGGGGTCCTCATCTCTACAATTACTCCATCCTACAAGAGATGGAGTGCTTCATGTGGAAGCACTACCAGGTTGAGCCCAACTCCTTTTAGGGCGCTAAAAGTGGGCCTGTCAGCGTCATTTTCTATGGTTAGTGCTCCATCTGGTAGCACTATCACACTGGAAGCCTTCGTGCATAGCATATCGACAGCCTCTAATGTGTCGATAGCCAAGCTAGTAGACACCGTGCCAGCTTGTGACACATGGATCTGCAACTCCTACAACCCTATTTGGATAGCCCCTAGGATGATCTGCTACTGTTGTTCAAATTGTTGTAGCGATTTTACAGTGACATCCCTGATTGTGTCACTGATATCATGTAAGTCACCCTCTGTCAATGTGAAAGGGTCCAGTGAGGTCTTGGTCGCCTTTGATTTCTTTCTAGACCCTCCCTTCTTTAGGTCTCTTGGGTGCTTAATGTGGGCGAATGTCTCTTGAGGGTCTGCGTCATGCTGTTCTAATTCTTCCTCTTCGATCTCAGGTGAAGGAAACCTCATGCCTTTGTTAGAGCCCTGCTATGTTCCACCTATTTGTTTTCCTACCTTCTTTCCTGCCTACTCTGCCTAGGACTTATCAGTGGCATCCTTTTTCCTCTTCTCGACCAGCTACGCCATCTTCAGCTTGGCCTCCTCTTTCTTCTTCTACGTGGAGGACTTACTTCCACCCACCGCCAAGTCCGTGGTAGTGTGCCACTCCACCGACCATTGATCAAGCACCGCATCAATGGCATCATCCATGGCTAGATACGGCAAGTCATACCACTTCTATGTAGGGTCCTTCTGTGCCCTGATTGATACTCGATGGAAATCAACGTTGAACTCAGTGTAGCCCTGCAGGTTGGCATACACCATGGGTGAAAATCATGACTTGCGATCGATGGACATCCTGATACTCATCTCCATCAAGATCTAGAAGATCTTGCTGTCTTGAACTCACTGCACATCCTTGGTCACCCATAGTGAAGTGTACTTCGATGCCTCAGGGAGGTTTGGTGTGACTGAGGGAACTAGTTGTCCTCTGGTAGCTCGCACGCTACCAACACAATCGATAGCAAGAGCCACGCATAGTGGAACGTCTTACTGAGCTCTTGTGCTTCGTGATAGTTCACCAGGAACTCTCCGCGAAAGTAGTCCAACCAGTTAAAGTGGAATCCTTCTGCACACTACTATGTGAGCGCGACAACAGGTGTCGGCTCCTCATCAAAGCGACACTTCTACATCACCTTCCCTACAGGGATCTACATGGCTACCTACATAGCAGGGTCGCAGATGCTGGAGATAGCGTACCTACATGGCTTCTTCACCAGCTTGAATTTTTCCTTCATTGACTCTACGAGAGCCTGCTCTCCACCCTTGCCACCAAAGATCATCACGTGATTCTCACCTATATACGGTAGGCGCATTATTCGGTGAATCAACCTATCTGTGATGGGTATCAGCTCCTCCATCCATAGACACCCATCATGCACCAAGCACAGTAGCTACTTGATGACCAAAACTATCACCCGGGTGCAGTTATAGTGCTACACCCAGAGCAGGTTGAGAAACCCTACTTTATCTACTCCCTTGAGCCACCTCCGCGCTCTAATGTGATCATTCCCATATTCGTGTCTATGATGCGGCACATTATCTGCTCAGTCGCCATGTGTGGAAACTTTTCGTGGTCCACCAAGTCCCAATCTTCAAGCTTTAGTAGGGGCACTCATGCCAAGTGCGGATAGTTGAAAACAATTTCGTTTGGCAGTAGAGGGGTTTGCAGGGGATTCTTACTCTCATCATTATCCTTTGGTACCTTGGACTTAAGCTTGTGCAGAGGGACATACTCTAGAAACTGTGTAATATGGTAGGCACCCTGGGCTTCAACCTACTCCACTTCAACTCCCACATTCTCATTGTCCATTAGGATGTCTTTGATATCTTCCTCTAATTCTAGGTTTATAGCCTTGCCTTTCTCCTATGTAGTGGGATTTGGTGGGTTTCTTCTTGGCGATGCGTGCACCGGTATGGTAGGCTTCTTTCCCTTCTTGTCCTCCATAGTTTCCTTGGCTAGGTTTGGCTTCAGTCTTAGCATTCTCGATGATTTACAGACCTCCACTAATACTTCGGCCACTTCTGGACCAAGAACTTTTGCCTCTCTTTCCATTTCCTGTGTCGCCTCCTCTACTACTTCGGTATTTATAATTTCAGGGGGTGCTGACATGATCTTGTTGGTGTCCCAAATTTCCCTATTTTCTACCCCATTTCCATACATATCAACCTCTATTTTACCTCAATAAAGACCCTTCTTTCCTGCACTAGTCCAAGATAGTTACCCATT
This sequence comes from Pinus tabuliformis, assembly GCA_031772625.1. Lineage (NCBI taxonomy): Eukaryota > Viridiplantae > Streptophyta > Pinopsida > Pinales > Pinaceae > Pinus > Pinus tabuliformis. The sequence continues at coordinate 118,312,913 of CM062806.1, forward strand.
TCTGCACTTGCTCATATTTTACATTAAGATTATTAATATTTTTATATGGATTTCATGCCTATTTACATACCTATTGTAACTCACATTAATTTCCTGGAGTAATTATGGAATTTAGTATTCATTATGAATGAATATGACTACTGCAGGTAGATTCCTGCACCGCCACGGAGAATGCCCGAGATTTTTGAGAAGCCAAATCTTCCACAAGGACAGGTCTCGATCCTTGAATCTGAGTTAGCTATTGATGAAATGAAGAAGGATAAAAAGTGGTGTGCAATTAGGGAATGTTTTCCAAATTTACGTTAAGGCCAAGCGATATACATGTGCATTATAACTATTGGTTGAGTTTGTAATTTCGGTTTCTAAGTCTGTTCAGCTAAAAGGCCTGAATAAGAAATGTCTGTAATTAGTGAAAATGGCTAGGGTCGAAAGGATGTATAGGATATAGATCATAGGTAGGATTAGCTAGCAAACTATCAATTGTAATTTCACTTTTATGTAATCTGGTTATCACCTCAGCTTTGGGGCTGGATTGCTCTGTTATGTATATTTGCTGAATCGAGTAATACAAGAGAACTACCATGATTTGCATACAAAATGTCTAATTTATCTTTGATGTAGATTTGAAGTGATGATCTTTTTCATTCCTTAGAAGAAGAATGAGTTGGTTGGCTAGGGCCCATCCAACCCAAGTCGTTTACCCCTCTCGCTTTCGTTAATCAGAAAGACGGTGTGAATATTTCTTTTGCAACTTTGTGATGCTTAAATAGTTACTTTCCAAAGTTTTGATTTAAAAATATTTTGTAGCTGAAGTGTGAAACATATTTGTGGTTTGAGAGTTAACTATGTTTACTTAGTTTATGAAATTCCTTTCTCGCATTTCCTTTACTCTCAATCTATATCTTAATTCATTTTCAATCGGATCATGCAAGGAACTCTTTCCTACACCAGTGCATGCATTTGCCTGCACTTTGGTTTAGTCATTCGTTTTGCAGCAAACATTGAATCACTTACCTGCATATTATCTCCAGTTATTTTGCAAGAGAATGAATCAGTAACTTAGTAATTGTCTTCAACATTAAAATTACATCTTTATGGGATTTAGAAGCAGTTACATAAAATTATCATGAACATGTTATACTTGCAAATAACATAAGCATTTTGAGTGGATTACCAAAGTTTATTAAAACATGAAAAACACTTAGACTACTGTTTGATTCCTTTGAATTTATTTTATTTCATGAAGTTTATTTCCTTTGCAAGGTTTAATGAATTAAAGCATCTTTCCTTTTCACAGATAATTTACTTCAGAATTTCATTTACAGTTGCAATTCCTTTTCAGCACATCTTTCAGTCCTTTCGAAAGTAATTTGGAAACTGGGTGAAGGAAACTCTGCCTCAGTGCAAGAGCGGGTCTCTTGTCATAGAAACAGAGTGCTCTAAGCCTTGAGGCTTAGAGCACCTTCACTAAGACATAAGTCTTCAGTAAGGAAGGTCAAATATACTTTTACACAGAGATATTGTACCTACACTAGTGCAAGTAGATTGCAACAGTGCAAGGACAGGTTGTTTGTGTAGAAGGAAGATCAGGAGGAAGACAGAACTCTGCAAGGGCCCACTTGTCAAACTGTTAGCCATACATTTTAAGATGAACATCGCATTTCATTACAACATTTAAGATTGTTTCCGTTGTGTGGAATTTCTTTACTTGATTTACATGCAAACTGTCTTTCACATTCCAACACTAGAGTTGCTTTGGTGTCAATTACCTTTTTGATTGTCTTATGCCTAATTTTGTAAAGCATTTCCTTTAAGAAGTAGGATTAGGAATAGGAAAATTTCACACCATTTCTGGAATTTCCTGTTCTTCGTCTCTAAGTTTATGAAACCCTTGGGTTGACAATTAAGTGTTGAGGAGTTGGCTCAAGTGCAATTCTTGCACCCAACATTTTGGCGCCGTTGCCAAGGAGGCGATTTGAATTGGTAAGAATTTTCCATTTTTTCCACAATAGGGGTAAGTCTGATATTATTTTTTCCTGCAGTGTGCTTCGATTGTTTGAAGGAATTTATAGGTGCCAATTTATTTTTTTGAAAATTGCAGTTTTTACTTGAATTTTGTTTTGTCTTTTTTTTTAAATGAATGCCTAAAAGAGGTAGGGGTCCGAAGCCCACTAGGGGCCAAAGAAATACTGACAAATCTGAAACCAAAACTCATATTGGGCCTTCTTTTTCAAGCAGAGAATCCAAACAAACTCAGACTCATCACACAGGAACAGTCCACCTAGGTGTAGAGCTATAAAAAGGGTCTCTTTCACCTCTAATTATCTCACATTAATATGTCAATCCGGGAGCGTTTTGTTATTTCAAAGAGTGTCTCAGTCTGAGGCTATCACTTGTCAGAGTAATGGTAGTAGTACACCGTTTAGAAATACAAGAGTATCGGATGCTTGTCTATAGCTAAGTTACTTCAAAAGAATAAATCACACATTCAGAAAACTAGGCAATTTATCAGTCAAGGGTTCGGCAGCGATAACCCATCCCTTTGGAAACTGATGGAAAGGAAATTAGAGCATGGACCACAGGTCTGGGAGCTAGACAGTGAATGCCGAGGCTCACTACAGCCTTAGATCGTCTCTCACACAAAAATAACAAATGCAAGTAAATGGAATGGCAGATAGCAAAATGGAACAGCAAATCTGGAATGGAACAGCAAATCTGGAATGGAACAGCAATTCTAAATGGAACAGCAATTGAACAACTAAGTCTCGCGAGCATCAATCAAGCTTAATCTATTAATCCAAATGCACTCTTCACAGTCAAATATCAATCTTTCACTCTTAAGGCAAATCAAGTAGAACTCACTAATGGAACAGCACTAACTATTGATAAATTATGGAACAGCACCAATAAGTCATACATATGAAACACGCTGGAAAAGTAATCTGATCAATCTTAGTTAACAAGAATATGCCTGTGTTTCCAAATAGAACAGCATTACTTCTGAATCCAACAATCGTGAAGAACACAACTTCAAATGAATCTATGACATGAATGTTCAGTACAAAAGCTCTGTAACAGAACAGTAAGAATATTCGGTTAAGACTAATAACATGCAATCAACTCTGAAAGGATCAGTAACATAATGCAGAGTCAATACACAATTCTATCTGTAAAAACCTTAATGATTAATCTTAACAGAGCATGTAATGGCGACTTATAAAGCATATCAGATTACCGAATAACAACGATAAGCAAACCACGCAGAAATCAAATCGTAGTGATACAGAAGCAAGTGTCCTCCGGGGCCGGGCCCTTAGCCTCCAAGGGTACACCGCCTTAAGTTAATCCAGACGCAGAGATGAGATAATCACCAAGTTTATATTAATGCATAAGACAAAAGTACAATGAACCAGTTCTCAACGAGACTCGATGATCAAAGTTGATCTTTAACAGAAAATTACATAAAAAGTATTATCCAGGTTAACAGTGTTGTCCCTTTATATAAAGGTGACGGCGGAGATGTCTAAGTAACAAGATAAATAAAGCAGCGATCCCTCAGGATCAAGGATCCTGAGGGATTCGCCAAACTATCAATCCTTAATTTTTTCTTTTCTTCTCCGCCGAGCTAGTGTCTTCTCCTCCTTTTCCGGGCTGATTTGCTTTGATCTGCTTAGCCTTGTTTGCATTCGGTTTCCCTTCAAAGGGATAGCAGTTATCTCGTCTTTGTCTTTTCCTTCAGAATGGAAACTCTTCGTTTTCACCCTTTCCTGCACAGAAGAATAACAATTATCAGTGATTAAGTCTTGCATATTAATTCTCACATGTTTTGTTATAATTCTTTATTGTTTTCCAAATTCATGATGCAAAAAGGTTTACAAATTCTACTGAAAAGCCACTGAAATGATCATCAAAGGCATACCTTTTTAGTACTCCACACTAGGCTCTGGTAGCAGTGGCTCAGGTGTGACACATCCCATAAAGGGGAAGAAGGGGACTGTTGGAATCCATAGTTAGCCTTCTAAGCCTATTGAGAGTGGTTCATGTGTAAGAACAAGAATGGAAGATATGGAAGACCATGTAGAAGGAAGTGGTGAAAATTAGGGAAATAAGGAATAGTCCACTTTCGGATTCCCAATTGTGAATCCTAATATACAAGTACAAATGAAAATTATTTCACCATCAGCTCTTCCTCATTTCTATGGTAAGGTACATGAATATCCAGACTCTTTCTTATTTGAGTTTGATATTTTGTGTAGAAATTATGATTACTCACCTGATGCCCAGAAGATAAAGTTATTTCCTGCAACTCTCAAGGACGCAGCGCTCTGCTGGTTCATGGGACTAGGAGGAAACACTATAAACTCTTGGGAGAAAATGAAGAGAGTGTTTTTATTGAAATATCAGGAATATTGTAAAAGTAGAAATATTCAAGATGAAATCTTTACTATTGTGCAAAATGATGATGAGATGCTAGAGGGCTACTTGGAGAGATTCCTGTACATCCTCCAAAGGTCAAAGCACAAATTTGATCTAAGTACCATTAGAACCTTGTTCCTACGTGGGCTTACTGATGATGCTAGGAGTAATTTAAATCTGTTAGGACCAGGGGATATTGCTCAAAAAACTTTTGATCAGATATGTGACTTGTGCAGGAAATTCTTGGGGAACCAATATAGATCCGGTAAAGGAATTCGGAATAAAAAACAAGAAAATCAAATCTACTAATGCTATGATTATTGGATTAGAAAACAAAATGGACAATATGGAAATTGAAATAATGAATACTATTAATAAAAAAATATACTCTTTGAATTTTCAACAAAAACTTGTCGAAGAGCAAGATATATTGTCTATTTTATGTCCTAGATGTAGAAGAAAGCATCCTTTAAGAGAATGTCCTCTAGATATTAAAGAAACTAATAAATGTGCAATTTGTGCTAATAACCATGCTACAGATAAATGTTCCTCTATACCTAGGATGAAAGTTGTATTTGAAGGGTGACAACATAAAGCTGAATCATTGCATGCTATGGGAGCACGAAGAAATTTGCCTCAGGTAAGTGCAGGTATGGTTCCTGAACCTCCACCACATTTTTTTGGTTATAATGCACACTCATATTCCTATCCTAACACTCGTCACTCTCAGCATTGCCAGCATGGGAATCAATATCAATATGGACAACCCTCCCAATATTCACAACAAGGATGGATAGGGCTAAACCATTCACATCATTCCTATCCTGCACCTATGCAATCATACCCTCCTACGTATGCACCTTACCCAATGCCTCAACCATCATTACCTCAGTTGAGTCAACCTATGCCACCATTACCTTTGCCTCCACCGTTTCGACCTTCTCAGCTTCCTGCTCAACCTTTACCAAACCCCAATAATAAAGCAGTACAAATGATCCTTTCTGTGACCCCACTTTCTTTATCCAAGTTTCGGACTATGCCAGTTGGATTCAATGATCTCCAATTGAGATCAAGGAAGGTAGTAAACTCAAAAAATCAAAAGTGGCTCGTGGTGATTATCAATGAGAAAGGAGAGGAGGAAAATCCTAACCATTCTGAAAAATATGACACCATTTAGCTTATCCCTGTACATTATGAGCCCTTGTCAACTTCTTCCAACCAACCTCCCTATCTAGAGAGGTTAGTTGTGGAGAAGAAAGACCCCATTCATGAGTCTAGCCTGGATTCTGAGCTCAGGAACCTTTTCATAAGGGTACCTTTGCTCCAAGCTATCAAAGAGATCCCCATTTGTACAAAATCATTAGGGGATTTTGTCTCAAGAAGCCGGGAAGGAGAAGATTGGAACCCCAAACCATTCAATTTGTTAGTAGACCAGGAAAGTTAATGATGGGGTGTATGCACATTGAAAAGTATACCAACCCGGAAACCCTGTTGTCTTTGTTCATATAGGTGATGTCCTTGTCTCCAATGTACCTATAGACCTATGGGTAGCCATTAATGTTATGAACAAGAAAACCATGGATCAACTTGGATTAGTCCATATTCCTCCTACTCCCACTGTGCTTGAACTAGCATATCGATCTAAAATCAAGCTGGAAGGGGTGTTGGATGATGTGGTCATTTCTGTAGATTCTTGGGAATATCCCACAGATTTGATTATGCTTCAGCCAAAGAACCCTGTGGGAGGGCATCCCTTGATCTTGGGATGACCATGGCTTGCTACGACTGATGGTTATATTGGAAGTCGTTCTAGTGATATGTATATTTCCCATGGAGATTCTAGAAAGAAAGTCACCTTATATCCACCTGCTACATCCAATCAGGAGCTTCGAGACACTTTATGGTTAGACTACATTAGTGATGAGGAGACTCATCCTATTTCCTTGATACATCAAAATGCAGAGTTCTCACAGGAGGGTGAGATTCAAGACTTCTTGAACAATCTAGACACCATGCCTAACTTCCAGTCATTAAGTAAGATTTTTAGTCTATATTTTCAAGAAGGATATGACTCTCTACCTCCATCATCACCATCTTTAGCCACACCCTTGTGTAGTCTTGAGCCTGATACTAATCTTGTTGAGATTAGTCTAGGTAAATCCTTGTATATCAGTTTAGACTTGGATCCTTCTCAACAAGAGCAACTTGTGAATTTGTTGTGAAACCATCTTGATGCCTTTGCATGGGGTTATGAAGATATGAAAGGCATCCCTCCTAAAACTTGTACACATAATATCTATATTCAAGATGGAGGATGACCTATCTGACAACCCCAAAGGCGAATGAACCCAAATCTAAGAGACATTGTAAAGGAAGAATTGCAAAAAATCTTAGATGTTGATTTTATCTATCCTATTTCTGACAGCTAGTGGGTCTCTCCATTAGTATTAGTCCCAGAGAAATATTGGAGATGGAACATTTGTATTGACTACAGAGAATTGAATAAATCCACTCTCAAAGATTACTTCCCTCTTCCTTTCATCGATTAGGTACTCGATACCCTTGTTTGTAAGAAGTATTTTTCTTTTTTAGATGGCTCTAGCGGATATAACCAGATACAGATAACACTCGAGGATCAAGACAAAACCACTTTTACATGTCCATGCCATACATTTTCTTATCGACTGCTTCCCTTTGGGCTATGTAATGCCTCATCCACCTTCCAAAGGGCAATCTTGGCTATTTTTGTTGACCTTGAATGTGTAGAAATCTATATGGATGATTTCTCTGTGTTTGGTGATTCATTTCAGGAAGCCCTCAAGAATCTAGAAAAAGTGCTTCTTCACTGCCAAGAAGCTCATCTCGCCTTGAGTGACAAGAAATGCAGATTAATGTGCAAGGCATGAGTGGTTCTTGGCCATCTTATTTTTGAAAAAGGCATCCAAGTTGACCCTGCAAAAATAGAAGCCATTTTGAGTCTCCCTATACCCAAAAATCAAAGGGAAGTGAGAGGTTTTCTAGGACATGCGGGCTACTATAGGAGATTCATTGAGAATTTCTCAAGGATAGCTACCCCACTTTTCCGAATTTTAGCTAAACATAGTGAGTTTTCTTGGTCCACAGCTTGCAAACAATCCTTTGAGACAATGAAGGAAAAATTAGTTTGGGCACCAATGCTGAGGGGACCAAACTGGTCCCTGCCATTTCATATTTCCTTTGATGCCTCTGATACTGCTATAGGCACAACTTTAGGATAAGAAGAAGACAAACAATCTTATGCTATTTATTTCATTAGTAAAAACTTTTTACTCATTGAACTCAATTATACAGTTACTGAGAAAGAGTTTTTAGCTGTAACCTTTTCTATTAATAAATTCAAACATTATATTACAGGATGTGAAGTTTTTTTACATACTGACCATTCTGCTATAAGATATTTGATGAATAAACCATTAACCAATGGTAGAGTGACTAGGTGGTTGCTATTATTACAGGAATTTAATACTACTATTCTTGATAGACCAGGAAAGTCAAATGTAGTAGCAGATTATCTTTCAAGATTAAATAATCTTGGTGAAGCAATTAATCCCCATGATTTTATAACATAGATAACTATTTAGTCACCAGAAAATTACCACCTCACTTATTCGCTCGTGAAAAGCGGAATATCATTCCGAAAAGTGATGCATATTATTGGATCCAAGGAGATGTCTTTTACACCATAGCAGATCTTATTATCTATAGATGTGTAAGAGAGGAAGAGGTGTTTGATATCTTAAAATCTTCCCATGATGAACCTTTTGGGGGTCACTTTGTCGATAAGCGGACTGCATACAAAGTGTTACGAGCTGGCTATTTTTGGCCTTCTTTGTTCAAGGATGCCAAACAGTATCTCATACGGTGTGATAGCTATCAGCGAATTGGCTAGCCTAATCAAACGAATGAAATGCCTTTATGTCCTCAGGTTATGATTGAGCCTTTTGAATAATGGGCCATTGATTTTGTAGGACCAATAAATCTTCCATCATCAAATAGAAAACATATTTTGATTTGTATAGATTATGTTACAAAATGGGTAGAAGTTAAAGCTGTTTCTTTTGCCATTGAAAGAGTTGTTGTTGATTTTCTTTTTACTAAAACTTTTACTAGATTTGATGTGCCTAGAGAAATTGTTTCTGATAATGTATCGCAATTTATTTCTAATCTGGTATAGGGTGTGATGGAGCAGTGCAAAATATGGGATACGAAATCTACAATGTATCACCTGCATGCAAATGGTTAGGTGGAGTCCATGAATAAGGTGATTGAGTCCATCCTCACAAAGACAGTAAACATGCACATAAAGGATTGGGCTGAAAAATTACTGGAAGCATTATGGGCCTATCGAACTACTTGGAGAAACAATACAGGATACACACCATATGAGCTGGTGTATGGGAAACAAGTCCTCTTGCCAATAGACTTCCAGATCAAGACATTCAGAACTGCATTCCAATTGGCACTAGATCTCTCTGAAGCACAATAGCAGCACCTTCTACAATTAAACGAGTTAGATGAAATCTGAAGGGATGTTGTTTAGCAGAACATCTTGGTTCAACATCAGCGGAGGAAGTGGCATGACAAGTCCATTCAAAAGAAGTAGTTCCAACCAGGTGATTGGGTACTCCTTTACGATTCAAGATTCAAACATTTTAAAGGAAAATTCCATACACGCTGGATGGGACCCTATGAGGTGGTCAAAGTGTTCAAAAATGGAGTCGTAGAAATCAAAACTATTGATGGATGAAATTCTCTGTTCTCGGTAAACAGGCATAGATTGAAGGTATATTTTCATCCCCTTACTAAAGGAGATTTTATGCAGCAAGTCCAACATCCATTTGAAAAGGGGTTGTTAGGTGGTAGCACCAACCTATTGAACAATTGATTCCTTCTTGTCCTTATTAAAAAGAAAATATTGAAAAAAAAATGACAAAAATAAAAATGTATAAAATGAATTTTTTTCTTGTAATTATGAAAATGAGTTGACTGACATGATTGCAGAAGGATCAACTTGAAAACCAGCATGCTGGCAAGAATATCAAAATTTAATAAAAAGGAAATGCTACTTGATTTTTAGATATGCTGGCTGCTGCCAAGAAGAAGCAGGTTCACGAAACTGGGCACTTACCCAAGTTTAGGGTAGCTAACATGGACATTTTTATCCAAGTAAACGCTTACTTCCCACCACAGTTATTTTTCTTGCACCAGTGCAGGCAGATTTCAAGGTAAAATTGTTGTCTTTCTTCTATTTCCCATTTTGAAATTTCCCACTAGTTTATTTTCTAAATTCCCCAATGAATTACCTTCCTCTTTCTTCCGAGAAACTATCCTTGCCCAATTTCATAAATCCCTCTTTTCCCCTGATTTTTTTCCACATCCCGTTTTGTTTATCCCTCTTGGTGATATTGTTTCTGAAGTCCCTGCTATAATATTCCTTCCCATTCTAAAATTTTTACCCCTTTCCCACTTCTTTATTTACTCATAAATTGATTGTAGACTTTGATGCAATCAATCGAGAAAGCATGTTTGAGAAACATCAAAGGATGGCGAATAATTTTCTCTTGTATAATGAGGCAAATGTTTTAAGTCCAGCTACAGAAGTATGTCCTATTAGATTCTTTGTTTGGTAAAGTCTCTGGTGCAAGCACAACAATGCAAGCAGGTTTAGTGCAGAAACACAGCTGACTATGAAAGAAAACTACACAATCCTGGAGTGGTTTATCAAGGATATTTATGGGCCTGTACTTTCCTGTATATGTGTTGATCTGTTGTCTCATTCCATGTTTTAATTATACTTTGTTTCATTATTTACTAACCTAGGAAAAAATCTTTCAAGTGCGAGATGTATAAGGTTTGAAATCTAATCTTTTTGATAAGTGTTGAAGTATGTCTGATTAAATTATTATGCTGACTATGGGATGCTACTATCATCTGATAACCTGCATTCACCCTCCTTGAAATAATTATGCATTACCTGACCATTATTAGTTGGCTAGTAATGTGATGATTGTAGCTGTTTCACCACCACCACCTATACCACCATTGCATCCAATCATTATGATTCACCCATAGTGGGCTGACACAAATCAACACCTGATATGGGGGGGGGGGGGGGGGGGGGGGGGGGGGGGGGGGGGGGGGGGGGGGGGTTATTCCATCATAGCCGAGTGAGTGGGTCTGAAAATATGGAGGGTGATGAACCTCTGGCATAAAACTCTCGGTGAACGTTGGAGTCACTCAGAAATTCCTTTGAGGGTGTGATTAGAGAGGGTGAAGTGTAGTTGGAAATGGCACCTGTGAGGAGTGAACCACTGTCTTTGCAGGAGATTGAACAAACTGCCGAGTATAGGAATAGTCTTTCACTATTGCAAGAATCTGGGTTCCTGCCATTCCTGTAGAAGTTTCACGGGTTCGACATGGTGGTGGTACTAGATTTCGCAAGGATGTTCAAAGAAGGCTGATTTAGGGTGGGGTCCTTAAAGTTCAAAATTATAGAGGGGTTTATTGCACAAACCAAGGGTTTGCCACTTACAGGGGAGCATTGGTTTAAAAAGGAGCATCTCGCTAAGAAGCGTTGTCACCTGTTTGTGATTGATGAGAAAATTAAGGTCGATTGGAGGAAGGGGCTTCCATAAACTGCCATGGTCAAGAAGTGGTGAGACCTACTATTTATACTGCAGAAGTTTATAACTGGGGAAGGACGCTATACCTTGGCATTTGTATATCACCTTCGATTGTTGTTTCATTTCGAGGCAGGGAAGCTGATTAATTTTCCTCACTTCTTGCTTAGAATTCTTGAGAAGATGGTGAAAAGCGTGCAGAGTGGAAGTGCAAGACAAGTTGCAACCAAGCTCTGCCATCATGGGCTTATCATGATTCTGGTCAAAAATAAGTTAGAAGAGAAGGGAGCAACGTGGGGATCATTTCTAAAAGAATTTCGAGCGAGGGGTATAGAGGTGTCTGCTAGCATGAGTACAAGTAAGAATAGAAAGGCAGAGACATTGTCTCCTGCCAAGCAGTGAGGTGAAAGTTCAGTAGTGCAAGCAGAGAAGAGGGTCATTGAAAACACTCCACCCACAGAAAAGAAGAGGAAGAATAGAACCTTGGTGAGGAGGAAGACTGTCACCCAAGGGATGAACCATTTGAGTTGTATGATCGTAATCAATGAATCACCCCAAGTGTCCCCCATAGTTCATAATCTGTCGCTGCCTGTAGATGTAGTGGCAAAAACTATGGAAGATGAGGAGAATGCAGAAGACAACATATTGTTGTCAACATTTGTTAACAGGTTAAGGAGAAGAAAGATGACACTGAATACTGGTGAAGCCCAAGCATAGGAGGATGAATGGGAATAGCATGCAGATGCCCTTGATAATTTTAGTGAACCAGATGTAGAGAACCTCAATTATTTCGAGGACAGGGGTACTGAAGACCCTGCAATTTTAGAAGGTCAGGGTATTAAAGACTTTGTGATTTTAGAAGGTCAGGGTAATGAAGACCCTGCAATTCTAGAAGGTCAAGGTATTGAAGACCCTGCAGTGTTAGAAGGTTAGGGTATTGAAGACTTTGCGGTGATAGAAGGATAGGGTACTGAAGCCCCTGCAGTTCTAGAAGAATGGGGAATCAAAGCCCCTACTGATTTGGTAAGACAGGGTGTTGAATCCCCTGAGAAACTAGAAGAACAAGGTGTTAAGATCCCTAAAGAATTGAGTGCACAAGGTACTAAAACCCTTGGCACGAAGATTGGTGAGGTATCAAAACCATCAGTGACAAGGAAACCTCGAGTATAGAAACCCTCAACGATGTCATAAGGTATACATTCGACAACCTTGACCTTGATGATGATGAGACTTGTTTCGAGTTTGTGGTAGAGAAGGCATTCACACTTGAAGATCTTATCACATCACCCTCCACTCTCTTCCTCAACAGCAGAATAGTAGATCTGGAGCAACAAGTCCATGACTTGGAGGCTTTGAACCAGGTCATGAATGAGCAGAGTTGGCAGAAACAAAGTGAGGTGGAGTTACTTGCAGAAGTAAAGAGGCAGAAGCAGCAAGTAAAGGTATGGAAGTATCAGGCTTGTAAATGCTATAAATGCCTCAAGAAGGTGACCAATCAGTTATGAAGAGCCCGAGACAAGAAGCTGAAGATAGTGAAAGAAGGAATAAACATTGAAGTTCAGGACTGAGGAGCTGGCCATTCATTTTTGAGGATTTCTTGCAGAAGGTAAAACGTTGTGTGAGGAAACACAACAGCTTAGGGATGGGAGGATGTTGGTGTCCCAAATTGCCCTATTTTCTACCCCATTTCCATAAATATCAACCTCTGTTTTACCTCAATAAATACCCTTCTTTCCAACACTAGTCCAAGATAGTTACCCATTCACGCACTTGCTCATATTTTACTTTAAGATTTATTACAACACTTTATTAATCTTTTTATATGGATTTCATGCCTATTTACATACGTCTTGTAACTCACGTTATTTTCCTAGAGTAATTGTGGAATTTAGTATTAATTATGAATGAGTATGACTAGTTTAGGTAGATTCCTACACCGCCACAAAGACTGCCTGAGATTTCTGAGAAGCCAAATCTTCCACAAGGATAGGTCTTGATCCTTGACTCTGAGTTAGCTGTTGATGAACTGAAGAAGGATAATAGGTGGTGCGCAATTAGGGAATATTTTCCAAAGTTAGGTTACGGCCAAGAGAGTTACATGTGCATTATAACTAATGGTCGAGTTTGTAATTTTCGTTTCTAAGTCTGCTCGGTTGAAAGGCCTAAATAAGAAATGTCTGTAATTAGTGAAAATGGCTAGGGCCAAAAGGATGTATAATATATAGATCATAGGTAGGGTTAGCTAGCAAACCATCATTTGTAATTTCAATTTTATTTAATCTGGTTATCGCCTTAGCTCTAGGGTTGGGCTGCTCTATTATGTATATTTGTCGAATCGAGTAATACAAGAGAACTGCCATGATTTTCATACATAGCATATAAATTATCTTTGATGTATATTTGAAGTGCTGAGATTTTTCATTCCTTAGAATGGGAATGAGTTGGTTAGCTAGGGCCCAACCAACCTAGCTCATTTATCCCTCTCGTTTTCGTTAATCAGAAAGACGGTGTGAATATTTCTTTTGCAGCTGTGTGATGTTTTAATAGTTATTTTTCAAAGTTCCGATTTAAATATCTTTTGTATCTAAAGTGTGAAATAGATCCATGGTTTGAGAGTTAGCCGCATTTACTTAGTTTATGAAATTCCTTTCTTGAATTTCCTTTACTCTCAATCTCTATCTTAATTTGTTTTTGATCGGATTGTGCAAGGAACTCTTTCCTACACCAGTGCATGCATTTGCCTGCACTTTGGTATTGTCATTCATTTTGCAGCAAACATTGAATCACTTACCTGCATATTATTTCCAATTATTTTTGCAAGAGAATGAACCAGTAACTTAGTAACTGTATTCAACATTAATAGTACATCTTTATGGGATTTAGAAGCAGTTACATAAAATTATCATGAACATGTTATAGTTGCAAAGAACATAGGCGTTTTGAGTGGATTACCAAAGTTAATTAACACATGCAAAACACTTAGACCACTGTTTGATTCCTTTGAATTGATTTTATTTCATGAAGTTTATCTCCTTTGTAAGGTTTAATGAATTAAAGCATCTTTCGTTTTCACAAATAATTTACTTCAGAATTTCATTTACAGTTGCAATTCTTTTTCACCACATCTTTCAGTCCTTTCGAAAGTAATTTGGAAACTGGGTGAAGGAAACTTTGCCTTGGTGCAAGAGTTGGTCTCTTGCCATGGAAACAGAGTGCTCTAAGCCCTGAGGCTTAGAGAACCTTCATTAAGACATAAGTCTTCAGTAAGGAAGGTCAAATATACTTTTATACATAGATATTGTACCTGCATTAGTGCAAGCAGATTACAATAGTGTAAGGATAGGTTGTTTATGTAGAAGGAAGATCGGGAGGAAGACAGAACTCTGCAAGGGCCCACTTGTCAGACTGTTAGCCATCCATATAAAGATGAACATAGCATTTCATTACAACATTTAATATTGTTTCTGTTGTGTGGAATTTCTTTACTTGATTTACATGCAAATTGTCTTTTACATTCCAGCACTAGAGTTGCTTTGGTGTCAATTACCTTTCCCATTGTCTTCTGTCTGATTCTGTAAAGCATTTCCTTTAAGAAGTAGGATGAGGAATAGGAAAAATTTAGACCATTTTTGGCATTACCTACACTTTTTATCTAAGTTTACGAAACCCTCTGGTTGACAATTAAGTGTTGAGGAGTTTTCTCAAGCACAATTCCTGTACCCAATAGATCTTATCTAGGAATTACTATGTTTCGGTCAGCAAAGTCTCAAATACCTTCGTAGCTATCAGAAGCTCATACTGCTCACGATTCATATGCGCCTGAAAGCTCAGCAACTCAATTCTCAAAATGCCAAGTGTTTCTTGCTGGATGACCACTTGTAATTTATAGGGCAATTTGAATTCAAATCTAACTGTTCCCCCCAAATTCGGTTCATTAATGCTGGATTGGTGGCATATTTACAAGGATATGAGCCATAAATTTCATCTTAAATGTCAGCCGCCTGCTCCATTTGGTCTCACTTCTGCCATATTTTCATGAACAGTGACTGTAACGGTCACTTTCCAGCCAACCTAGGCAATTTTTCGCTTGTTAGTGCAGCTCCCTCCATGCTGCCGTGGACCCAGTGACACTTCCTTGCTTCGCACCATCCACCAATCATGTAGCTCCCCAACCTAGGCAGTGTATTTTATAGTCCCGCACCTCCTTTTAGCTACCTAGAGCAATAAGACTATGCTACCTTCATCTAGTCACATGGTCGAACCGCCGGTGTATGGCTTCAAGCGACTGCCATTCACCTTTCCTGGGAAGGGTTCTCCATTCAATTTGACCAGCTGTACCGCTCCTCCATCGGTAATTTCCTTAATGACATAGGGCCCTAACCAGTGCATTCAGAATTTTCCTGGAAATTTATCAAACTTACTATCATATAGCAAAACCAGGTCATTTAATTTAAATGTGCATAGCTTGATGTGTCGATCATGCGATGCCTTTTCACGCTACTTTTGTACCTGTTGGTGAAATACGCCTAAAAATATCTCTTCCTCGAGCTCATCTAGCTGTGTGAGCCTCTCCTCTAGGGCTGCACAATCCTTCATACCTGTGAGCACTGCTATGCACAAACTAGGCACAATATATTACATAGGAATTACTGCTTCAACCCCATAAATGAGCCTAAAGGGGGTTTATCCAGTCAACTTCTTGCATGTCATTCGATAAGCCCATAGTACTGCAGGTATGTGTAGGTCCCAATCACTTCGCTGAGCATTGCAAACCTTGGTCAGTGCATTTTCGAGCACTTTGTTGAACACCTCCACTATCCCATTAGCCTGTGGGTGATAAGGTGTGCTCTTCTAGTGATATACCTGAAATTCCTCTATCAGTACGCTGATTGTCTCATTCAGGAAGTGCGTAATGCAATCAAAAATCAAGATTTTTGGACATCCAAGTCACGTTAATACATGCTCAAAGAGGAAATTTGCAGTGGTCGCACCTGTACAATTATTCACAGGCTGTGCCTTCGCCCAACGAGTCAAATACTCTGTCACAGTGATAATGTACCTTGCTCCCGTCTTTCCTTGTGGTTGAATGGGTCCCACAAAATCTATTGCCAATTTATCAAAGGGTTGTAATGTCATCTATGGATTCAAAGGCATCTCTTCTCTCTGCAATGGCTTGCCAGTGATTTGGCATACATCACATACCTTGCAATATGCCTTTGAGTCCTAATGGAGGGTTGTCCACCATAACCCTATGCGTAAAATCTTCTACGCGGTTTCTCTTCCTGCATAATGTCCTCCCACAGTGCCTCCATGAGCATCCATGAGGATGACACTTCTTTCAAACTCAGGTACATATCATCGCAATATCTCATCAGACCCCATCTTATACAGATGCCCAGCAATGACAAAGAAATCTACCATGCGCACCACTAATTCCTTCTTCTGTTGGATAGTGTATCCTTTTGGTACAATACCTGTTGTGAGGAAATGCATTATATCCTCAAAATGACCATCCTCGATGCACACTACAAATAGTTGCGCATCAGGAAATCCCTCCTCCAAATTAGTGGGCTTTTCCCCCATTTCGATGCATGACAGATGGTCTGGTCCCATTTTCAGTCATCCAGGTTTCAAAATAACTTCAAAACCATATTCCTGGAACAATAAGAGCCACCTGTAGATTCTCCCCCCCAACATGGCCTTACTGACCAAGTATTTTAGCGTGAAGTGATCTGTATACGTTTTAAAATGGCCTCCCAGCAAGTAGTGCCTAAACTTCTTGAGTGCATACATCATAGCTAACCCTTCGCATTCAGTGGTGGAATATTTATTCTCTGCTTTGGATAATCTTTAGCTTGCAAATGCGATAGGATGTTCCAAGCCTTCTCCACCAACCTATGTAAGTACTGCTCCCATCGCTATACATGATGCATCGACATGTACATGAAACTCCTTCTTCCAATCCAGGAAGACTAGAATCAACACGGTGACCATCTTTTCTTTTAATATATCCAAGCTCTTCTTACAATCCTCATTCCGGTAGAATGTGACATCCTTCTTTAACAATTTCTCCATATGTGCAGTCATTTGGGCATAACCTTCGATAAACTTTTTGTAATATCTCGTATGTCCTAAGGTAGTGCGCAGCTTCTTCACACTCTTTGGCGCTTCCAATTTTAATATCACCGCTATCTTTGCGAGACTACCATCAATCCCTGTCTGCAAAGCATATGCCCCAATAGGTTCCCAAAAGGAACACAAAATAAACACTTCTTGAGATTGAGTGTGATCTGGTATCTTTGATAGGTATCCAGCATCAAGTGAAAGCTTGATACATGGTGTTTAACTAGCCCAAACACAGTCCAATCATCAAAATATACCTCCAGGAACTTATGAATAAATTCCTTGAACACAGCAACAACAGCGCGCGAGAAGATTAGAGGCGCATTCTTCAATGCAAACATCATTACAGTGTACTAAAATCAACCCCACTTTGTCGCCAAGGTTGTCTTGCTCCTGTCCTCTGACATGATTTTGATCTGTGGTACCTAGAGAATCCATCAGTATATGAATATGCTTCCTTGTCACCTACATTGTCCAACACTTCATCAGTGAACGGTGTCAGGAAAGGATTATGTACACAAGCATCATTCAGTTTCCTGAGATCCACACATATCCTTATTTCATCCTTCTGCTTCTTTTCCTCTACCACCATTGGGCTTACCCAGTCAGATTCTTCCACCAGCTCAATGATGCCTACCACGAGCATCTTGTCTAGCTCTAAGCAGACCTTCTCCTTATATTTCTGATTGAGATGGTAAGGTATTTTCTTAACCAGCATCACATCAAGCTTCAATGTAATCTTCATTATTCCTAGGTCCCTAATTATCCCCTTCAGATGCATAAACTTGGTAGGGAATAAATCTTGATATTCACAGAGAAATTCAATGACCTTATCCACCACCACGTCATCCTAGTAGTCTCCAATATTCGTGAATTTGGATTCTGCCTTCGTACCAATGTTTACTTGTTTCAATTTCAATGGTGCATTTATATCAGGGTTCTCAATCTGCGGTCCTTTAACCTCGCTGTGACCTTCTGTTTCCAAAATGTTAATCTTCTACGAATCCTCATCTTCTTCTTCAGTAGTCACATTATAGCATTCCAACATGTGAGTTAGTTGAGTAGCCCACTCAAGCTGAATCAGGTCCAAAGGATTTTGTGGTATCTGAAAGATAGTTGATTTCACCTCTTGTAGCACTTCATCGATACAGTCAAACCCATCTTCAAAATTGAATGTCATCAAAAAGCCCTCACACAGAACATCCCATTCACCGGTACCATGGTGGAGCTCAGTTTCTATGTACCAATTCATTAGGACAACATCCAGGGTATGACAGAACAAGTGCACCCACTCAGGTTGGGGCTTTTCTCCATAAGCCTGGGCTCATTTGGCAAAATTAACATGCGGATCATCCTGCCCATCATACTTGTCTTTCATTCATATCTTAGGCTTCTCAAATCATGTTCTCATCATCCTCCTACATTCGCACCAATCATCAAAGCTTCTTTTATGCGTACCCCATCATATTGCAGGTGTAGCGCACAATGCCCAGTCCAATGCCTCGAAGTGCTACTTTTTTGGTACCTCCTTTTCAAATGCATCCAAAAAGATATCTACCTCATTTAGGCCATCATAAGTAGGAGGATTTCTTACCTCTGAGGACACACAACATAACGATCAGGTCATCATGTTACAGTTCAGCATAGTCACTTCATGTAACCGATTCTGCCAGCGTTCAAACTCTTCATCAGAGTCCAAAGTGCAGGAACTCTCATGATCCCATGTAATTCTTCCATCCATGGTGGGATTCACCCAATCTTTGTCTCACGCTGTTATCTTGTAAATACAGTCCAAATCGTCATCACTCTCATAATCATGGACTCGTTCTGTATAGCACGATCCTTCAGCAGGATCTAGAGGTACTATTACGCATAGTGATTTCTTCTCAAATATCATCTTTTGCTTCTTTAGGTTGATTACCCTATTCATATCAGTAGCCTAGTCAAATCTCAGGACCACAGGATATGGATTGATGTCATCTATTATCTCTATTACTTCAAAATCAGCAGCATGCTCGCACCTTCGATATCCATAGTCACCCCCTGTAGTCATCCCATGGGGATGATCTTCTGCTAATTTGCCATCCTTAGCTGAATCAGATACCATTGCAGCATAGGTCTCCCCATCTGTTACCAAGTCTTCTTTTGTAGGACATTCACATTTGACCCCAGGTCCAAAATAACTTGATCCATTTCATACTCTCCTATCTTTGTGGTCAGTCTCATCTCTCATCCTGTCCTTGTCTTATGCATGCTAATTTTTTGTACTACATGCACCTCACCCGGTGCAGTTCTAGTGCATCTATTGATGAGCTCTTGTAACCCTTTCACAGCCTTACTATCACACAGTAACTTCATACAGGTCTCAAGGAAAGTTGTGAGCATAGAGGGGTCCATCTCCGAATCAGGCTTATCCTTGCTTCCTGAGGTGGATGCCTCAACGAAGCTCTTCTTGGCTTCCATGAAGGTTTCATGTGCGCAATCCAAATCGAACTTAGCCTCCTTCATTGGAGCTTTGGGAACCCATGTACTATCTTTTGGTTGTTTCCCCTTGTCATATCCTATCATGATTCCACTTCTGAGCACTATATTTACGTTTGGATCTTCTTTGCGCAACTCAGACCTCATCATCTATAGGTTCTGAGTCGGCAAAGGTGTTACTGCTCCTTTATCATGTATCCTAGCTACAAGCATAGAACAACCTTCCATTTCATGATCAAACAATGTTCAATACTTGCACGACGAAAGTGTTGGGTTAGTGCAATCGTGGGCATAGTGTCTTGGTCCTCTGCAATTGTAGCAGATCAACTGTCCTCGACCTCTTCTAGGTCCTCCTCTGCCTCGGCCTCGTCCGTGCCCCTGAAATCCTATTCGCACCATCCCTGCACTATGGTCAGGGGGCCACATTTCTGTCTGAACCCTATAGGTGGGAGTTCTATCCATCATCAATTCATAACCTCTGCAATTACGCTCATCATGCCCTACTGACCTACAAAAGTTGCAGAACAATTGTTTTGGTGTTTGTACAAACGTCTGTAGCAAATGACAGTTATCTATGGCATGTTTTCCTACTACCTAACAGATAGCACACCATAATGTAGACCCCGCTCTAGGTCCTGCTTGAGCTTCTGGCCTTAAAGGCATTAGTCCTCCTCTTGCAATATAGTTCACAAAGAGTGGGCAATGGTCCTTTTCATACCCCTAACTCTTGCATTTCAAGCACCATACCTCCTCACATACCTCTGGTCGAATCGTCCTGTCCTACTTCAAACTTTGCATCTCAAGGCATGAATTATTCAACTACGCATGGATCTGCTAAACCCCCAAATTTGGATCTTGCATCGGAGTTTCATGTAGTCTCATTGTAATCTCCAAGGTATTCACCTGAGTTTTTATCTTTTGTTGTGACAATGCAACCCTTAAGAGTGGTAGTAGCAAAGCCACAAACCACTCACGATGTTGTTCGTCTATCAAATTCATGTTGGCTTCATCGATTGTACACTTCAACCTCTAATCTAGTTCCCACAGTGTCTCGCTTGGTTGCATCGCGATCTCCTTGAATCCCACAATCGATCGCGCCTTAGAGTTAGGCCTATTGAACTATATATTTAGTGCTATGTGGATGTCTACCACTCCAGCATTCGATTTGTCATTAGAGTACTTGATATACTAGGTTAGTGCGCGATCTTGAAGAGTACTAACAAATTTCGCCTACTTTATATGATCATCTGTAACACCTTGAGCTTCACATACAACTTTCACAATGAACCAGAATTGGGTCGGGTCCTCGTTTCCCAAGCCTTTGAACAAAGGCATCTTAACTGAATTTTCCATACTGAACTTTGGCGGAGGTGGAGATGGTACGGGTGAAGTCAAAGGTGATGGTGGTGAGGTCGGAGGTGGTGTGAGTGGTGGTGGTATTCATGAGAATCCTTGTCTTATTAACTGAATAGCACTTCACGGAGAAACCTTCACTATCCCTTCCTCATCACCATGGGGAGGTGAAATTAATGGACTATACTCTCGACCCTTTTTTCCTTCGTTCCTGTGAATGTTTCTGCTTCACGTAGTTCCAAACATCAAGGTAGTTGCATAACCCGTTTTTCACACAATATCATTTTAATCCAGGTATTCAAATATTTCATGTACTTACCTCATGGTCCTTCTAAAATTCCACTCCGCCTTGTTGTAGCTGACTGAGGTGTTGACCATGAATTCAGTCACAAATCCTCCTATGACATGATCGAGCCAATAATCGATAGCGTGGGTAATCTTGTCCTCAGATGCTTCCAATTTCTGTACTAGCTCCAGGCTCCAAGAAATAGGACTGTCAAGTTTCCACCTTCCTTGTTTGTCCGCTAGCTTCGTGATCCACTCGTATAACTCAGCTGGAAAGGAGCAGAAAAGGATCTCATGGATCTCTGTATACAAGTATCTATCCAACCACTGTTCCTTTGTCAGTCGCGAGTTTCTATTCTCTTGCGCCATGAATTTGTGGATCTTTCTGTCCACCTAGTCTCTGATCACTTTCTTAGTTCGATTCCAGTGATACGACATCACACATATCTTATGCAAATTCCGGTCCTGACAATGGAACCATTTGTTGGCTTGAGGGGGCCTGACCCATATTCAACGTTAATTAGGCAAACAAATCCCTATACTACTAGCCCTTTCGGCAACAGCCCGCGGAGCGCGGACTGAAGTCTCACCTGAAGCAGTATGGGGGGATGCTGGAACCAAGTTCCCACACCCTGAGATGGTTGTGATGTCGTTTGATTTCCTTTATCCCTACCTTCGTGCAGGTTTCTTCACTCTAGGGCTTTCAAGATGAGCCCTCTATTCTAGCCCTCAATACCTCCATGAAAGAGTATGATCAACCTTCGCATAGCCCTAACTAGCTGCTCATGTACTTTCGCGCTGCTATGGTAGTGTGCCATGGAGATTCCCCAGTTAATCTAAGTGACTTTCGTATCCTATCAATAAATTATAGATAACACCACGTAAACAGATATTCATAAATGCGTTCAATTATTCAATGTAATTGCATTCATTCGCACATCACATAAGCATAATAAAGGAAATTCACACATAACATATCCAGACACATCAACAGAACAAAGACACAGAAATTACAAAATATCTTTCTTTATTGATATATTCCAAGTGTTTACAAGCTCTTTCCACCCTGCACACACAACTGCAGGGGTCCGCATGCTCAGTTGCAGACTTCTAACCTAGGCTTCTACGCACTCAGCTGCAGAGCCTCTACCTATGCTATGACCCAAGACTTAGACCTTTTTCTTCAGAGCTATGACTCTATTACATAATTCATCATTGTCTGTCTCTAAAACTACTTAGAGCTTAGCTCTTTTTATACAATCCCATGGTCCGTGGACCATGCGTAGATATCTTATAGCCAAATTTACTTTACAAAACTAAGGGAAGATTACCCTTTATGACACATGACACCTTCACGCTCCGCAACCACAAAATCTGGAGATTTTACCATTTTATTACAAAATTTAACTCAAACATGGGCTTTTAGCCCCAAAACTGCCCTCGGGGGATCCTTCTCTCAACACCTTTCTGTGCATATTTATGTCTTTATGAGGATGGAATCAATCACCTTATTCATGGACTCCACCTAACCATTTTCTTGCGGGTGATACGGTGTAGATTTCCTATGTCATATTTTATACTGCTTCATCACACCCTGTTTCAGATTAGAAATAAACTGCGGTCCATTGTCAGAAACAATTTCTCTAGGCACACCAAATCTAGTAAATATTCCAATAAAATAAAAACAACAACTCTTTCAGTAGAAAAATAAACAACTTTAGCTTCTACCCATTTCGTAACAAAATCTGTACAAACCAGAATATGCTTTTTATTTGATGATGTTGGATTTATTGGTCCTACGAAATCAATGGCCCATTTTTCAAAAGGCTCAATCACAACCTAAGGACATAAATGCATTTCATTGGTTTGATCAGGCTGGCCAACTCGTTGAAAGCTATCACATCACTTGACATATTGTTTGGCATCCTTAAACAAGGAATGCCAAAAATATCTACCTCGTAACACTTTGTATGCAGTCTGCTTATTATCGAAGTGACCTCCATAAGGTTCATCATGGGAAGATTTTAAAATATCAAACACTTATTCCTCTCTTACACATTTACGGATAATGAGATATGCTCTGGTGTAAAAGAGGTCTCCTTGGATCCAGGAATATGCAAGACTTTTCTAAATGATATTCCTCTTTTCACAAGCGGATAATTGAGGTGGTAATTTTCCAGTGACTAAATAGTTAGCTATGTGAGCAAACAATGGGGATTTTGTTGACATAGCAAAAAGATGTTTGTCAGGAAAATAATCATCAATAGGAATTGCTTCACCAAGATTATTTAACCTTGAAAGATAATCTGCTACTACATTTGATTTTCCTGGTCTACCAACAATAATAATATTAAATTCCTGTAACAATAGTAACCACCTAGTCACTCTACAACTAGTTAATGGTTTATTCATCATATATCTTATTGTGGAATGGTCGGTATGTACAAAGACTTCATATCCTGTAATATATTGTCTGAATTTATAAATAGAAAAAATTACAACTAAAAACTCTTTCTCAGTAACCTTATAATTGAGTTCAGCGAGTGACAAGTTTTTACTAATGAAATAAATAGCATAATATTGTTTGTCTTCTTCTTGTCCTAAAGATGCGCCAATATAGGTATCTGAGGCATCAGAGGAAATATGAAATGGGAGGGACTAGTTTGGTCCTCTCAAAACTGGTGTCTGGACTAATTTTTCCTTCAATGTCTCAAAGGACTATTGGCAAGCTGTGGACTAAGAAAACTCACTATCCTTAGCCAAAAGTCAGAAAAGGGGGGTAGCTATCCTTGAGAAATTCTCAATGAATCTCCTATAGTAGCTTGCATGTCTTAGAAAACCTCTCACTTCCCTTTGAGTTTTGGGCATAGGGAGACTCAAAATGACTTCTATTTTTGCAGGGTCAACCTGGATACCTTTGTCAGAAATAAGATGGCCAAGAACCACTCCTGCCTTGCACATTAATCGACATTTCTTATCGCTCAAGGCGATATGAGCTTCTTGGCAGCGAAGAAGCTCTTTTTCTAGATTCTTGGGGGCTTCATGAAACAAATCACCAAACACAGATAAGATATCCATATAGATTTTTACACGCTCAAGGTCAGCAAAAATAGCCAAGACTACCCTCTGAAAGATGGTTGGGGCATTACATAGCCCAAAGGGAAGCACTCAGTAAGCAAATGTACCCCATGGACATGTAAAAGTGGTTTTGTCTTGATCCTCAAGTGTTATCTGTATCTGGTTACATCCACTAAAGCCATCTAGAAAAGAAAAATACTTCTTACCAGTGAGGGTATCGAGCACCTGATTGATAAAAGGAAGGGGGAAGTAATATTTGGGAGTGGCTTTATTCAATTCTCTGTAGTCAATAAAATTGCGCCATCTCCCATCTTTCTTTGAGACTAATACTAATGGAGAGACCCACTAGATGTCAGAAATGGGATAGATAAAATCAACATCTAAGAGTTTTTGCAATTCTTCGTTTACAATGTTTCTTAGAGATGGTTTCATTTGCGTTTGGGGTTGTCGAATAGGTCGGGATCCATCCTGAATATAGATATGGTGTGTACAAGTTTCATGAGGGATTCCTTTCATATCTTCATAACCCCATGCAAAGGCATCAAGATGGTTTTGCAGAAAATTCACAAGCTGCTCTTGCTAAGAAGGATCCAAGTCCTAATTGATATACAAGGATTTACCTAGGCTAATCTCAACAAGAGTAGTATCAGGCTCAAGAGTACACAAAGTTGTCACTAGAGATGGTGGTGATGGAGGTAGAGAGTCATATATTTCCTGAAAATATAGACTAAAAATTTGACTGAATGACTCAAAATTAGGCATGGTGTCTAGATTGCTCAAGAAGTCTTGATTCTCACCATCCTACGAGGACTCAATATTCTAATGCATCAAGGAAACCAACCTAGTCTCCTCATCACTACTATAGTCTAACCCTAAAGTGTCTTAAAGATCCTGAATGGATCTAGCGGGTGGATATAAGGTGACATTATTCCTCTTATCTCCATGGGAAATATACATATCTCCAGAACGACATCAGATATAAGCATCAGCCGTAGCAAGCCATGGTCATCCCAAAATGAAGGGATGCCCTTCCACAGGATTCTTTGGCTGAAGCAAAATGAAATTTGTGGGATATTCCCAAGAGTCTAGGGAAATTACCACATCATCCAACACCCTTTCCGGTTTGATTTTAGATTTATCTACTAGTTCAAGCACAGTGGGAGTAGGGCGAATATGGAAAAATCCAAGTTGATCCATGGTTTTCTTGGTCATAACATTAATGGATGCCCCTAGGTATACAATTACATTGGAGACAAGGACATCACCTATCTAAACAGAGACAATAGGGTTTCGGAGGTCGGTACATTTTTCCATGTGCATACACCCCATCATTAACTTCACTACTCTACCAACAAATTGAATAGTTTAAGCTTCCATTCTTCTCCTTCCTGGCTTCTTGAGACAGAGTTCCCTAATGATTTTTGTACAAATGGGGATCTCTTTAATATCTTGGAGTAAAGGTACCCTTATGAAAAGGTTCCTAAGCTCATAAGCCAGGCTAGACTCAAGAATGGGGCCTTTCTTCTCCACAACTAACCTCTCTGGACAGGGAGGTCGGTTGGAAGAAGATGACAAGGGCTTAGAAGGTACAGGGATAGGATGAACAGCGTCATCTTTTTCAGAATGGTCAGGAGTTCCCTCCTCTCCTTTCTCATTGATAATCACCATAGGTTGCTTTTAATTTTTTGAGGTTGTACTGCTTTATTATTGGGGTTGGGTAAAGGTTTAGCACATAGTTGAGAAGGTCGAAACTATGGAGGTAAAGGTAATGGAGGCATAGGTTGATAGCTGAGTTAATGATGGTTGTGGCATTGGGTAAGGTGTATATGTAGGAGGGTATGATTGCATAGGTTCAGGATAGGAATGGTGTGAATGGTTTATCCCTCTCCATCCTTGTTGCCAATATTGGGAGGATTATCCATATTGGTATTGGTTCCCATGTTGCTAATGTTGAGAGTGACTAGTGTTAGGATAGGAATACGAGTGTGCATTATAACCAAAAAAATGTGGTGGAGGTTCAAGAAGCATACCTGCTCTTACCTGAGACCAATTTCTTCATGCTCCTATAGCATGTAGTGATTCGGCTTCAGGTTGTCCTCCTTCAAGTACAGCTTTCAGCCCAGGTATGGAGGGACAATTTTCTGTAGCATGGTTCTTTGCAAAAATTGCACATTTATTAGTTTCTTTAATATCTATAGGACATTCTCTTAAAGGATTCTTTCTTCTACATCTTGGACAGAAAATAGACAATGACTCTTACTCTTCTATAAGTTTTTGCTGAAACTTCAAAGAGTCTATTTTTTTACTAATAGTATTCATTATTTCAATTTTCATATTGTCCATTTTGTTTTCTAATCCAATAATCATAGCATCAGTAGATTTGGTTTTCCTGTTTCTATTCTGAATTCCTTTACCAGATCTATATTGGTTCCTCGAGAATTTCTTGCACAAGTCACAGATCTGATCAAAATATTTTTGAGCAATATCCCCTTGTCCTAATAGATTTAGATTATTCCTAGCATCATCAGTAAGCCCACGTAAGAACAAGGTTCTAATGGTACTTAGATAAAATTTGTGCTTTGACCTTTGGAGGATGTATAGGAATCTCTCCAAGTAGTCCTCTAGCATCTCATCATCATTTTGCACAATAGTAAATATTTCATCTTGAATATCTCTAGTTTTACAATATTCCTGATATTTCGATAAGAACACTCTCTTCATTTGCTCCCAAGAAGTTATAGTGTTTCCTCCTAGTCCCATGAACCAGCGGAGTGTTGCATCCTTGAGAGTTGCAGGAAACAATTTTAACTTCTGGGCATCAGATGAATAATCATAACTTCTACACAAAATATCAAACTCAAATAAGAAAGAGTCTAGATCTTCATGTACCTTACCATAGAAATGAGGAAGAGCTGATGGTGGAATATTTTTCATTTGTACTTGTGTATTAGGATTCACAATCGGGAATCCAAAAGTGGATTGTTCCTCATTTACCTGATTTTCACCACTTCCTTTTGCATGGTCTTCCTCATCTTCCATTATTTTTCTTCCATACGAACTACTCTCAACAGGTTGAGAAGGCTAACTATGGATTCCAACAGTCCCCTTCGTCCCCTTTATGGGTTGTGTCACACCTAGACCACTGCTACCAAAACCCAAGTGGATTGTTCCTACATGATGAGTCTAAGTTTGTTTGGACTTGTGAACTGTAAAAGAAGGCCCAATGTGAGATTTGGTTTCATATTTGTTAGTATTTTGTTGGCCCCTAGTGAGTTTCGAACCCCTACCTCTTTTTGGCATTCATTTCAAAAAATGACAAAACGAAATTCAAATAAAAAAGCCGCAATCTTCAAAAAAATAAATCAGCACCTATAAATTCCTTCAAACAATAGAAGCACACTGCAGGAAAAAATAATAGTAGACTTACCCCTATTGCAAAAATGGAAAATTCTTACCAATTCAAATCACCTCCCCGAAAATGGCGCCAAATTGTTGGGTGCAGGAATTGCACTTAAGGAAAGTCCTCAACACTTAGTTGTCAACCCGGGGGTTCCGTAAACTTAGAGACGAAGCACAAGAAATTCCAAAAGTGGTATGAACTTTTCCTATTCTAAATCCTACTTCTTAAAGGAAATGTTTGTAGAATTAGACATAAAACAATCTTAAAGGAAATTGACACCAAAGAAACTCTAGTGCTGGAATATAAAAGAAGAATTTGCAAGTAAATCAAGTAAAGGAGCTTTCACACAACAGAAGCAATCTTAAATGCCGGAAAGAAATGCTATGTTTATCTTCAGATAGATGGCTAACAATTTGACAAGTGGGCCCTTGTAGATATCTATTTTCCTCTTGATCTTCCTTCTACACAGACAACCTGTTCTTGTACTATTTCAATGTGCTTGCACTAGTGCAGGTACAATGCCTCTATGTAAAAGTATATTTTACCTCCCTTACTAAATATTTATGTCTTTGTTGAGGTGCTCTAAGCCTCAAGGCTTAGAGCACTTTTTTTCTATGACAAGGGACCATCTCTTGCACCGAGGTAGAGTTTCCTTCACCAAGTTTCTAATTTACTTTCGAAAATATTGAAAGACGTGCTGAAAAATAATTGCAATTGCAAACAAAATTCTAAGATAAACTATCTATGGAAAATAAATTCTTTAATCGATTAAATCTTGCAAAGGAAGTAAGCTTCATGAAATGAAAGCAACTCAAAGTAATCAAAGTAGTCTAAGATCTGCATGTATCATCTAACTTTGGAAATCCACTTAAAGTGTTCATGTTCCTTGGTCGTAAAGCATAAAATGCAAGTATAACGTGTCTATGATAAATTCATACAATTTTTCTCAGATCCTTTAGAAATATAATTTTAATGCTGAAGACAATTAATGAAATTAGAAGTCCATTTGCTTACAAGAATAACTGAAATGATAATTAGGGAAAGAAATGCAATGTTTGTTGTAAAATAAACGACTGAACCGAAGTGCAAGGAATCACATGCACTGGTACAAGAAAAGGGCTTCCTGCACGATCCAAGCGGAAGAAAATCGAGACACGAACTGCGAGTAAATAAATGCAAGAATGGAATTACAGAAAAGAAATAACTCCATTAGTTCCCAAGCCACAGATCCGTTTCACACTTAACTCCGAAATAGATTTAAATCAGAACTTCATAAATAAATATAAAACTGTTCACACCACGCAACTGCAAAGGGAGATATCCACACAGTCTTTCTGAATAACAAAAACACAAGGGAAAATGAGTTAGGTTGGCTGGCCCCTAGCCAACCAGCTCATTTCTCATTTAAGAAACGAAAAGATTCAGCACTCAACTACGCATCAAAGTTAAATTAAACATAGTACATGAATAACATGACATATTCCTTGTATTACTTGATCAGTAAATGTACATAGTAGTATAAGTCTAGACTAGATTTGAGGGCAATAACAGATTACATAGAAAATTAAATTACAGTCTAAGGATCGCTAGCTAGTTCTACCTACAATCTACATTTTATACATCCTTTCAGCCTTAGCCGTATTCCACTAATTACAGTCATTTTCTTATTCAGGCCTTTCGGCCGAACAAACTAACAACTGAACATTACAAAATTGGCTAACAGTTATAATGGAATGTGTACTTCACTGGCCGTAGACCATCCTTGGAAAACATCCCTAATTGTGTGCCACTAATATCCATCCTCAGTTAATCAGCAACCGAACTCGGAGTCATGGATCAAAACGTCTACGTGGAAAGATTCAGCTCATAGAAATCTCGGACCAATCATCGTGGCGGTGCAAGAATCTACCTACACTGATCATACTAACTCATAATTAACACTAAGTTCCTCAATTACTTCTAGGAAATTATCATAAGTTACAAGAGGTACTTAATAGGCATGAAATCTATGTAAAAATGATTAATAAAGCACTTTAATAAATCTTAATGTAAAATACGTAGCATATACATTAATACGTAGTTTTCTTGGACTAGTGCAGGAAATAGAGGTTTAAGTTGAGATAAAACAGAGGTTAATGTTTATAGAAATGGGGTAAAAATAGGGCAATTTGGGACACCATCAATTAGGGGCTTCTCTGCTCCATAATTCTGGAAATTCCTAAAAGCACTATTGTAATGAGGATTTAGAGTTGTAGGTTAGAGGAATCCTAGGGGAAGAAGGCTCTATATTGTAGTGTTTTCATCTGTTTGTGGAGAAACTATTTTTTATTATGTACTATTGTTGTAAGTAGGAGGCCATTTTTGCAAGCTGGGATCGATTGCAGACCCATAGGATTGTGCACTATTATCGTAACTTTCAGGATCTAATTTGATTTCATTTATTAATAAGGATCATTTCATTTAATTATGTTTGACACTATTGTTTACAAAATTTAATTGAAATGAATTCTTATTTTAGTCTTTCAATTTACATTTCAAATGTATGAGTTAATAATTTGATTCATGCCCTATTGTTGAATCTTGAGTATTAATTCATTTAAAAGTCTACTTAGACAATTCTAGAGGCTTAATTTTAGATATAATATGATATAATATGAAAACTGAAGTTTACATAGGAACAAATAGTTAAATCTTAGATTGGCAAGCTATCTTATGATTTATGATAATAATTGTTTTTGTGCATACATGATGTATTATTCGAACTAATTAAATAATTCATCATGAATATTTTTAGTTCTTATGCATATGATAAATAAGGAATTCATATATTTTCATTAGGCTCTTATGTAACTATTTACTAAGTGTTCAATTGTTAGTATTTTTGTTAATGAGAAATCAGAACTTGTAGCTATTTCCTTGATATAATTCCTCCATCTCAATTCCAATTCTTTAAAGCTTCTTTTCCCTGTTAAGTTAATTGGCTCTTGATTGAGAGAAGGATTTCCCTTTCCTTCAATAGAGATAGGTTATATTAATTTCATCTTATATTAGATATTGCATGTGTTATCATTCCTTTTTGATTCTAGAAGTCCTCTTTTTAAGAGGCAAAACTTTAGAATGGTTTGGTTATGTCGTCAAAACAACTTAAGGGTCATTCTCTTGCTCAATCAACGAGAAGAATCGATCTGATGTCTCTACCTATTGGTAACTAAATGCACATCTTAAATCAATAGCAATAGGGAAAAGGTAACTAGACCTAGCTTAACCATTCGTAACCACCATTTCAATGGAAAACGAGTCGCTTTAAGGTCCGGACCGGGTGGCCTCCCTTATAGTGTTGTAGGCATAGAATTTTGAGGCTTGAACATGTACATATGGTGTTGTGTGCATGATTGTACAAGTGGTGTTATGTGCATGTGGTGTTGTGTACATGTTGTACAAATGGTGTTGTGTTGAGATGGTGTTGTGTACATGTCATGCATATGGCATTGTGTACATGTGGAATCGTGTAGATGTCGTGCATGTGGTATTGTGTACACATTGTACAAGTGGTACAATGTACATGTGGCGTTGTGTGCACATTGTGCAAACGGTGTTGTGTACATGTGATGTTGTGCACACATCATGTTGGTGATGCTGTGTATAGGTGGTATTGTTTACATGTTGTACTTATGGTACTAGAGTACATATGGTATGGTGTGCATGTCATACATGTTGTGTTGCGGGGATGTGGTACTATGTGTGTGCAATATGTAGTCGTGGTATTGTGACATGTGTATTCATTTGTTGTACTCTATGTACATATATGTATTGTATTGTACACCGGTTGTAGGTGTACATATTGTGTTATGGTGTAAACTAGATGTAGGATTATGTATTGTGTTATGTTTTACACTGGGTGTAGGTGTATGTGTTGTATGTCGAGTGTAGGTGCTTGTATTGCATGGTGTTGTATGTCATGTCTGGTTGTATGTATGGGATTTACACTATGTATGTGTACATGGTTGAAGAAGAGGAACTGGATGTTTTTCAGGTGTGGAAATTGATTCAGTGTGCATACGAAATAAGGACAAAGGTAGAAGCTAAGTATTGATTAAAGGATAAGTATCAATATTTTATTTCATTTTTATTATGTGTGTGATTTATGATTATGGTCTATGATGATTAAATGTGTTATATGGTTATGGTTTATGATGATTTCATGTAATTCATGATTTTGATCTATGATGGTTTCGTTTTGAGCTAACATGATGTGATATGTTTATACATGTTGATTTGGTCAAATATGCTAGTTTCACTTGTTGTGACAAGAAGTAAACAAGATTGCAAGTGTGCCTCATTGACGAGCTACCAATGAGGTATGCTTTGTAGTTATTCAATTTATTTTGAATCTAATGGAAATTATATGCTTGGTATAGGAATGTATGAACATGCCTGGTTCGGTGGCCTAAACTGACTGCAAGAATTTGCAACAACAAAAGAAATTGGAAAATACAGTAGTATGCTAGTAAAGCACTTCAGGAGTAGGGCCATTGTGGGACATTGGTACCCAATAGTCTCCATTGATTTCCATGATCATGTTATGACCAATATGATGGTTTTTAGGTAGGGATATGCCTTGGTTTTGGGGACCTTCCAATGAAAGGAAACCTTGTTGAGGGATGGACTGCTTGGGATGGGGCTGCCAATGGAACTTGGAAAGTGTGTGACTTCACGAATGCGAGTGATGAGATTGCCCGAGGGACTACATAGTAGATAAGGGAAGGTCGAGGATGGAGTTTTTGAGGTCATTAGCATTTCACATGGAATCAAATGCACATTGGGAGTGTTCCCTAGAACAATGAGCAAATAACTATTCACTAAGAGGACAAGTGGAGCAGGATTATAGCATTGGACATTAGATGCAGTTTTGACCTTGCAATGGATTCTAGAAGTCCTAGGAAGGAGGTGAATCCTAGTATTACTTTGAGGGTGGATGTGTGAGCCTCTGGATTCCCCTGTTGCAGATGCACACATCGTATCTTTTTATTTGTTGGTTGAGAAAATGTGCATATGTGTATATGTGTGTATTATTGTAAATATTGTATCGAGTGTTGGCTTAAGGGGGCCTGACCCAAGTTCAGATTTATTCATGCCAACCAACAAAACCCTAAATGTTGGCCCTTGCAGCAACAACCTTTCTAACACAGGCTATAGTCTCACCCGAAGCAGTATTGGGGAATACTAGAACCAAGTTTCTTCATCCATAGGCCTATGTGATGGTCTTCTTGAGGATCTACAACTTAGATCTGCCTTCATGCAGATCTATTCCTTTTGACTGTCAAATTTTGAAACTCTATCAAGATGACCTTTAGACCTTCATGAAGGTGTTCGATTGTACTTAATAGGCATAAAAGAGATAGGTTTACTACTTTCACGCAATAAACTAGGTATTCTGCAGCCTTTATACCTTAGATCTACCTTTGTGCAGATCTACCCTTTTCGAATAGTAAACTACAACAACTCTATCTTATGTATTTCCTATCTCTGTGAAGGAGGTTAATTATACTTATTATGCATAAACATTACAGATCTATCCTTTTCGCGCAGAAATAAAGCATTAAGTCATATAAATTAGATCATTGAGCGAAGATGCATAAACTTAACAGAAATAAAGAACAAGGCACATATGCAATATATTCGATCCAAAACAGTCTTTATTAGATTTAGCATTTAGTTATAGACCCTTTTCGCCCTTTGCACCCAGCTACAGTGGCTCGCACACTCAGCTGCAAGAGCCTTCCCCTTTCGCCTAATTACAAGAAACAAACTTTTCCTACCTTAGCACCTTTCCATTAAAATGATTCTCTATCAAGTTCTATCTTTAGACTCACTATGACTCAACCATATATATATTTTTCATTACAATACCATGGCCTGTGGCCCATGAGTGAGTCTCAAAACCAACCTATCACCTACCCATACAAGGTACTAATACCCCTTTGACTCTTACTTAGCTTCACGCTATGCTTCCTTATTTCATAGGGACTTTACATTCTTTTACAAAATCTATTACAAAACTATCAAAAGATTACCCTAGGGACCTTATCCCAACATCAAGCTAGATTTATAAAGCTCCATAGACAATATGATTATTTTCTAGGTGAAGCAAATGTGCATGAGTATATGTTGTTTTTATTGTAAATATCGTAATTAGCTCTATTATAAAACTCTAGTAAATGGCATGTTTGTCATGTTTTAGCAAATGGTCATTGTAAATATTGCATCGAGCTATTTTATAAAACTCCATGGGAAGTATCTTTTCTTTTCAGAAGTCTTGTTGGTTATAGATTGTTGGTTATAGGTGTCACTGAACACTAAGGACAGTGTTCCCCCAAACGGGAGGGTTATGTAACAACCCTTATTAAAAAACCATATAAAAATATATAAGTCCATGGTCATGGAACATGTATTCTAAGCCAAATGTTAGGAAAAAATCTAGTGGATGTTCATTCGATTTGTTATGGCTAAGGCAATGGCAAAGGCAATGACTAAGGATTTGGAAAGGAAAAATGGCAGTTTTGGCACAATTATTTATGGAAATAAATAATTGTGCAGAAAATTATTTTTTTTTTGTTTTTTTTTCAATTCGGTTAATCAAATAAATAATTAAATAATAATAATAGGTAAATAAATAAGGGAAGGAATAGATAAATAATCAAACAAATAAATTATTATTAATTATTAATTATTTAGACAATTTAAGTCAAATATAGTCGTTTAATTATATTATAATAATAATATTTTATAAACAAATGAATAAATATATGAATAAACAATATAATTCTCCCTCCCTAGTCAAAATTAGCCATTTTCATCTAACTGTTAAGTTGACCTTTCTTCTTATTTAGCCTGCTTGTGGGATCTGTCTCTTCATCTCCTCCTAAAGATGAACCACAATGGCTAGTTCGAAACGCGTCGACCAAATATTTTCAATGTGATTTCTTCCGAAAATCTTCATATATCAACAAAATAATGGAAATTAGTAGAAAAGGAAGGTGAAATGTCACAGGTTGCATGTGAGGAGGAAATTGAAGGAAAATAATGAAAAATGAAGAAAATAGAGGCCTCATTCATAAAAATGCTTTTGAGGATCAGTGGGCAGACTTGGTGAGTAAAATACTTTGTCAATGTAGCTTTGGTGAGTTCAATTTTGTAGCTCTCTCTTTACATAGTGGTGACCACACTGGGGCACAAACCAAACTTTTATTTTTACAAGATTCATTTCCCTAGTTCAAAAAACATTATTTCAGGAAAATTAATGATTCAAAATTCAGAAATAAAGGTTCAGAGGTTGTAAACTATGGAAATAATCGAGTGGTGTGTTTAAGATTTAAGATCTAGCTCCAAAAGGATTTCACACTAGATCACGTCCTGATCTAGAACCCCTCAAGATCTTAGATGACCCTGA
Source organism: Pinus tabuliformis (assembly GCA_031772625.1). Taxonomy (NCBI): domain Eukaryota; kingdom Viridiplantae; phylum Streptophyta; class Pinopsida; order Pinales; family Pinaceae; genus Pinus; species Pinus tabuliformis. The sequence goes on from CM062806.1 coordinate 118,348,158, forward strand.
AAAATTGATAAGGAAGAGAAGTATAGTTGTAAGTGAAGGAAGTATCAATCCCCTATCTAGGGAAAATTCTCTTCTAGAAAAGTTGGTCACTATATAGGATATTCAATTTGACTTGCCATTTGAACATAGTCTATTTAGGACTAAATTTGAAAGTTTTGTGGATGAAATAGTAATTGATCAATCCTTAGTACAATCCTATATATCTGCAGATCAAATTTTTGAACCATATTTTGATCAACAAACCCTCCAAAACTTTGATAAGTTAGAATATCTAGTATCGATACTTGATCAAGCTATACACAAACCCTATATTCAACAATTTGTTGAACATTCTACCCTGAATATTGCAATATCTTCTGTTTCCTCTCAATCTATTCATCTTGCATCAATTAGTCTAACCCCTTCTAGAATATCCACTACTTCTCCAATACTATCACAGATAGTGACCCAACCTATTTTAAGAACTCCTACATCTATACCTCCCATAAGACCACATATTATTCAACCCAACATGGCTGCTCATTATGCTCCCTTGGTCTTACCTAGGAAATTGCATCCTATGCCCCAAGATTATCAAACCAGAATTCCTCAATTTGATGCCACTGGTGCCATCACTGCACAACAACATGTAGATAAAATGAATGATTTCTTTGATCTTCAGGAGGTGGATGAAAGTGATGTAAATATGAGACTTTTTGCCCAAAGTTTGGGTGGAGAGGTAATAAAATTTTTCGAAATTTTAACAACAGCTAGTATAGTTGATCTTGATGTGTTTCATCAAGATTTCTTAAATAGGTGGGAAACAAAAAAGAATCCTCTTCAAATTCTGAATGAATATAAAAAATTAAAAAGAGGACCTAATGAAACTATGGAAGAATATTGTGATAGGTTTAATAAAGTTTATAATGCAATTCCACCTGCTATTAAACCTCCTTCGAGCTTGGTCGTTATCTATTTCCATGCAGGATTTGATGTGGATATGGAATATCATCTAAAAGAGAGAGACACAACTACTTTATAGGAAATGCAAGCTAATTCCCTTAAATTCAAGGCTAATTTATTAGCCAAAAAAGCAAAATTAAAAACTGAAAGAAGGGTTACTATCAAGGAGGAACCTTCCTCCTCCTCTCCATCTCTTTATAAAATAGATAATCTACTTAGAACTGTGAAGAGGATTATGGATAGGATAAGTATAACTAATAGGGCCCCTCCTCGAATAAACCAACCTGCTCCCCAAATTAGAAATCCTAATTTTAGGATAAATCCACCCAAGATTAAACAAAGCAAACAAAAAGGTCCAAATCAGAAGGTCAGACCTCCGTTTAAAGAGAACTATATAGATGAGGAGGGAGAGCTAGCTAAAGACATCAATGATACTCAGATCAATTTAATGGGAATAAATGATAATGATTCTACATTTCTTACTCAAGAGGAACAAGACCTTTTCCTACTGTCACAAGATGAAGTAGATCCTAAGGAAATAGAATATTATAAGAAAGGTTTCAAAAATGAAATTATGGAAGTCCATAGGAAATATCACCTAAGGAGTAGGAAAATAGTCAATAATTCTAATAAAATGAATGATGATACTCCCAATTAAAAGGTAATTGATACCCCTTCTAAGAAAAATCTTGACATTATTTCTAAAACGAATGCAGATGTTCCAACCCCAAAAACATCTGATATTGTCTTCAAATCAACTCAAACTAGTAGTCCCTCTACTGGCTAGCAAAAATATATTTCCCAAAAGGATTTGGTTGAGAAACAAGATGCCCTCAATTTAAGCAAAAATCAAACATCATTCAATATAGAACATGAATTGGAAAAACTTAAAATATCCATTCCTCTAACAGAACTTATGAATAAAACTGCATATAGATCACAAGTGATGAAAGCTTTAAATATAAGGGAAGATACAGATAGAGTGAATGTATCTGATGATCAATCAGAAATACTATTTAGGCCTGAAGTTGATGGAAAAGTCCATTGTGGAGATGTACCTCCATTTTAGATCAGTTTAAACATTCATGATAAAAAATTTCACAACGTAATGCTTGACTTAGGGGCTTCTCACAATCTCATGCCTAAGGTTGTCATCAAAAAGTTGGGACTCAATATCACTAGAAAATACAAAGATCTATATTCTTTTTATTCAAGTAAAGTAAAATGCATAGGTCTCATTAAGGATTTATGTGTCAATTTAGCACAAATACTAGCCAAGAGCTTGGTAATGGACATAGTTGTTGCTGATATACCTCCTAAATACGACATGTTACTGTCTCGCTCATGGGGAGCTAAACTGCAAGGGACCCTTCAAATGGATATGACCTATGCTACCATTCCAGTGTTTGGTCAACATAGGAGACTATATAGGGAAAAACTAATGAAATTTATGGTTACCAGTCAAGATAAACCCCAAAATTATCCCTTATATTTAGTCCATTTAGAACTAGATTCTTTTATTTTGTACAATGATGGAAACATACATGAACAAATTGCCAATGTAGAAACTGATTTGTGTGAGATTGAGGAATGAAAAATAGATATGATGGAACATGATAAACAAAATGAACCTTTATGGAATTTAGGTTTTGATGGGGTTGTCAGTAAAGAAGGATCAGGGGTAGGTGTATGGGTTTCAAATTCACAAACTCGTCACTCAGAAGGCCATTCATATAAGCTAAACTTTCAATGTACTAACAACATAGCTGAATATGAAGCCTTAATTTTAGGGTTACAACTTTTAAAGAAGCTAGGTTCCAAGAGAATTTCAATTCATGGAGATTCTAAACTAATAATAAAATAGATTAAAGGGGAATACTCTACCAAACACCCAAGGTTGAGGGCCTATAGGAATGTTGTTTTGGATTTTCTTGAATCTTTCATTGAGTATAACTTGTCTGTGGTCCACAGAGGTCAAAAAATCATAGATGATGGTCTAGCTACTTCAGCGAGTACCTGTAAAATTCCATATCATCTTAGTCACCAATATGCGGTTGAAGTAAAAAAAAGACCAATTGTACCAGGCAATATCAGATACTAGTAAGTCTTTGGAAACGATGAATAGATTGGAAGTTTTTTAAAATCAAAGGATTGGTTTGTGTGTGATAATATAGATGTAGATGTTGACATAGAAGATAGTGTACATAACAGTGTGGCTAAATTAGAATTGAAAGAAACATATCAAGAAAAAGAAGAATAAAAAATCTTACAATTGAAAGAAAATGTTTTTCCTAAAGGATATTAGTCCCTTTAGAGGATTTGTTTCATTTTAATGATGTAACCGAAAAGCATAAAATCAAACCACTGTAACATAGGAACTAAACAAGAACCCAACATGATTAAACTATCCAAATCTATATCCCCAGCTGAAAAACAAAAGCACATAAACTTGTTCAAAGAATTCATAGATGTGTTTGCATAGAGTTATGAAGATTTGAAATCTTATGACACCAGCATTATATAACATAAGATTCCATTAAAAGAAGACCAAAATCCTCTTAAACAAAAATTTAGGAGGATCAACCCAATAATGATGCCTTTAATTGAAAAGGAGGTCAAAAGGATGTATGATGCCAAGATCATTGTACCATTGAGATATTCTAAGTGGGTATCAAACTTAGTTCCAACTAGGAAAAAGACTGGAGAAATTAGACTTTGTATTGTTTTCTGAAATCCTAATAAAGCCTCCCTAGAAGATAACTACCCTTTGCCTAAGATGGATCACATTTTGTAGAAGGTGGTTGGATCTAGTATAATTTCTTTATTAGATGGTTTTTCTAGTTACAATCAAGTCCTAGTACATCCTGAAGACCAAGAAAAGACAACATTTACTACACCTTAGGGAACTTTCATGTATGTGAAGATGCCTTTTGGCTTGATGAATGTTGGTGCTACATTTCAAAGAGCAATAGACTTTATCTTTCCATATGAAATGGGAAAATTCATAGTAATATATCTTGATGATATCACGGTTTTTAAAAAAAATGGGAAGAGTATTTGCTTCACCTAAGAAGGGTCTTTTAAAAATGTAGGAGATTTGGTATTTCCCTTAACCCAAAGAAAACATTGTTTGGATTAAAAGAAGGAAAATTTTCAGGACGTATCATTTCAAATGAGGGAATAAAAATAGACCCTAGCAGAAGTGAATTTATTTTAAAAATAAACCTGCCTAGAAATGTAAAGGAAGTCTAATCTTTCACTGACCAAATCAATTTTCTAAGGAGATTTATTCGTAATCTAGCAGAGCTTCTAAGAAATATAACAAATATGTTGAGAAAGGACACTGAGGTAAAGTGGAACAGTGAGGCCAAACAATCATTTGATAAGGTAAAACAAGCCTTAACCCAAGCTCTTGTGTTGATCAGCCCTGATTTCACAAAAGATTTTCTCATTTTCTCATTTTCTACTGAGCATACTATTGCAACAATTCTCTTACAAAAAAATAATGAAGGACATGAAAAACCTATTTCTTTCTTTAGAAAAATCTTAAGAGATGTCGCATTGAAATATAACATCATGGAAAAGCAAGCACTTTCTTCAGTGAAAGAAATTAAATATTTTAGAGTTTATATCCTTCATTCACATATAATATATTTTACTCCAAATGTTGTGGTATAAGACATACTAACCCAAAATGATCCTGATGGGAAAATAGGTAAATGGATTTCCATTATGCTGGAATATGACATTGAAATCAAACCTACCAAACTCATTAAAGGTCAAGGGTTAGCTAAATTGATGGCTGAATCTAATTTACATGATTTTGATATAAATGTTCTAGCTATACTTGATGAACTAGAAGAGCAGGTGACTCCACAATTAGTAGAGGTTTTTGCAACCTCTCCCTGGTATGCAGACCTTATTTTGTTTTACATTATTTACAAGATCCTCTTGGTTTGACCAAAACTAAAGCTAGATTTCTTAAACTCAAAGCTATGAAATTTTGTATTCTAGACAATTATTTGTATTGGAAAGATGTTGGAGGGGTTTTACTAAATTGCTTGTTGAAAGATGAAGCAGATAAAGTAATGCAAGAATTTCATGAAGGAGATTGTGGAGGACACTTGTACTAGAAGACCACTACCAATAAGATCCTAAGAGCTGGTTTTTAATGGCCAACCTTATTTTTTGATGTCCATAAGAAAGTCAACTCATGTCATAAATGCCAAATATTTGAAGGCAAAAGGAATGGTTGCCTTTACCCTTGAAGCCCATATCAACTGAAACTCCTTTTCAACAGTAAGGTTTGGATTTCATTGGAGAAATCCATCCTTCCTCGTCAACCCAACACAAATGGATTCTTAGAGCCACTGATTATTTTACCAAATGGATTGAAGCTATACCTACCAGGAAATCTTCTGATGCAGTGATTATTAGATACTTAGAAAATAATTTTCTTTCAAGATTTGGATGTGCTCAGAAAATCATCACAGATAATGCAGTAACATTCAAATCAATTATATGGTGGAATTTTGCAACAAATATCGAATAACCTTGGGAAACTCTACTACCTATTACCCCCAAGGAAATGGATTAGCAGAGTCTTCCAACAAAATTTTGGTTAATATCATCAAAAAATTTGTTGCAAGATAATAAAAAATCACGGAATAACAAACTGGTAAATGCATTATGGGCATACAAACTTACCACTAAGAAATTAATTTCCATGTCTCCATACCAATTAGTTTATGGAATGGATTTTTTTTTCCAACTTCATTAGCATCCCTGTTTTGAAAATGATGCAAGAATTGCAAGTGGAACCTAAAGACCTTCAAATAAGAATAAATCAAACAATTCAACTACAACAATCAAGAGAATAAGTTCACAATAGAACCTAATTGGTCTAGGAAAATATCAAGAAGATTTATGAAGAATGAACTAAGGCCGATGATTTTTAGATACAGAACCATGTCTTCAAATGGGATTCAAGAAGAGAAGAAAAATGTAAGCATGGAAAATTTGATAATTTATGGATGGGACCTTACATAATCCATGCTTACAGGGGAAATAATGCATTTTTTTCTAAAGGACATGGATGGAACAGAGCTGCCTGGTGGACATGTCAATGGCAAGATGTTGAAACATTATGTTTTTCAGGAATAGAAGCATTTCTCATCAAAATCATTATAGATACCATTTTATTTGTACTGTTGTGATTGGGTAGCTCATGTCAGAAAGTTGAAGCCCGAAGAGAAGGCCCTGAGATTTTAGTCATGTTTTCCACCATAACTACATCAACAATAAAAAATCAGATGCAGAAAAAATACTGAAGGAGATGATTCAAGGCTACTAGTCAACAATTCTTGACACCTCACAAGGAGAGTGCCATCCCTAGCTGGAGCCACTGTTAGGGTCCTATGATTCATAGGATCAAATGATGATTGAATATTTTCTTTTAGTATATCAAATTGTAAATAATATTTCATATTGCAAATGATTTCCTATATATATATATATATATATATATATATCTAATGAAAAGAGGGCATATAAAAGAAAAATAGAAAAAATAAAATAAAAAAGAAGGATGAAAATAACCCCATGAAAAGAAAAAAGAGTGAAAGTGATGCAAATTCAAACACCACAAGGAGAAAATTAATTTTGTTTTGAAAAATAAATTAGGGATTGTGTGCAGCTTGTCTTAAATGCCACAATCATAGATATTTGTTTGAATCATACAATGTAATCATGGTCAAACACATTTGAATTTTTGTTGTCAGAATAGAGAATAATTTAACCAAACTATTTAAACTTGGTTAAAAGTAGGTAGATAAGTGAAAACAAATTTGATCCAATTGTTTAGGCTAGATCAATGATTTAAGTTGTAGGTTAGAATGTAGATTAGGATAAAATCTCTCCTTTAAATGAAAATAATAAGGGTTTTCCCATTTAAATGCACCCTTAGTTGGTAGAAGATAGGCCTTGCTTTTAAAATTTAGGAGAAAAAAGCAATTAAAATGGTATTGTGAAGGTTTTTAAAGCCATATAAGTTTAGCCTAAGTTTGGCACTTATAAAAGAAAAGTGAAAAATGACAAAGTGGTTATCATGTAGTGAATAAACAGCGGGCCCAAATAGTGCAACATGTCGAGTCATGATCGTGATCAATGGTTTATAAGGCCTCCCCCCCTGAAACCCTTCCTACCTTTATTGGCGGAAGGGGGTTCCGAAAAGGTGGTTTCTTTGTGTTGACCCCACCTAACATGTCACCACCACATTCTTTCACACCCCCCCTCACAATACAACATACCACCCTCCTCGCCCTCCAAACTGCTTATTTCCCTCGTTCCCACCAAAACCAGCCATTCCTACACTGCCTACACCATCCCTACACCTGTCCAAGCGTTACCACTATCTATTACACATTAAAATCCCCTGCTAAATTATTTTTTAGCCACCAACAGCCCCGCACCTCTAATGGATCTTTCCACCAGCCTATAACCTCCTGCCATCCATTTAAGTTATGCCTTTCACTTTGTCCGATCTCCTGAATTACCTTTCGCTCAAATTAATTTCCTTTCATGCAGGTGAATTCTTTCATAACCTGATGCAAGAAACTAGGGTGCCGTAGCACCAGCTTCCCATTGTCACCAAACTGCTAGTCATAAGTTTTTCCCAGTAAGTCATATCCCTCATCAACCTTTTCTAGATTTCATTAAATATCCTGATATGGCTCCCAAGAGAAAGACCACTGTTAATTCTGAAAACCTGATGGTTCCCCCAGTAATTGACCTCGATCATATTCCCTTTGGAGACACAGATTACAAAATCTGAGAACCTAAATGTGAATTCGATTTATTAGAATTATACACATGGCTCAAAGATATATTCCTTGACAAAAGTGATGAAATTAGCCTCTGGGAATCCAATTTACCCCTTTATATATTTCCCCGAACCCATCACTTCCCTGAATTTTTCCTCAAATGCCAAGCTTGCTACTAACTAGACCAGAGATCCATTGTGGGCCCTAATGGTGAAATTTAATTTGCAATTAGCTCTCAGATAATTAACCAGACATTGCAGATCCCCTAGAGTGATTCCACTATCCCTTTCTAAGCAGAAGCCCTAAATGAACTATATTAGAAATTAACCTTTTATGAGATGTACAAGATCTTCAAAATATTCCTACTTGAAAATGTCCAGCTTCCAATCAAGAATCTGCCTTATCCCTCCATTTTTCTAGACAAAGCCAAACACATAATTTTTATACTTTTATGCTTGCTAGGATATTATTAAGATGAATGGGTAGATGAATCTATTTTAGGTTTTTTGTCCATTTTTTCCAATGAAGAAAATCCCTCAATGATTTTCAATTTCAGCCAGTTTCTTACTCACAAAATTCATGAACAATTCTTTTAGTTTCCAACTGATGGAATATTAAGATATGCCTCAATTCTTGTCTACATGTTTTTATTTTTCCAAGCAGACAAATTCCCATTTGTAGTACAGAAGCTAAATGAACAGGGAGAACCAGACTCAATCATCTTTTGGACCTCCATGCTAAGAAGAGACTCATAAGTATACAACTTCAAGGATTTTATTGATCAGTTCATACCTACAGCCACCTATTTGTTGAGCAATGAGGCAGTTCCTAGGGTTAGTGTAGAAATTGAAATGATTTTATACCTAAAAAAGCAGGCTAGAATAGGTGACTCATATTTATACCAAAATTACACTGAGATAAGAGTTTATGGGCACGAGCTGCCACCTTAAAAACTACCTAGGTATCTCTCAATGAGGTTTTTTTTTCCTTAGAATACATCAGATAGATTATATATTCAGATGAGGTCCACTTTGTATCTGCTAAAAATAAATCACAACTCAAGATAAAGGCTCAAGTAGGACCATTTATTTCTAACAATGAGAAAGCAGGAGAGGAGGAAAATATCCTCCTAAAACATATGAGCTTTCCTTTAAGTTTCACTTGGTCATATGACCCATTTGGTATGATCTCCAAACAAAGAGTGGAAAAAAAAAGCACTCCATATATTCACACTCGAAGACCTAAAATTGAGAAGTACATGAACCAAGATGAGTGGGAATACAATACTCTATAGGAGGAATAGGAGCAGTTGTTGTCTACTACTACCTCACAAACTCCCACACATTCGGAAAAAGCAGAGAAAATGCCTTGGGAAGAAGACTATCCTTCGGTCACAGAGGTTTCAAAAAAAGAATTCAAAATGTATACTAAGAAGGCAATAACTAATCCTAAGATATATTTTACAAAAGAAGGATCAGGGAAAGCTCCTATAGTTCTCAAGACTCCACAATTTCCAGCAAGGGATAACATCTTTACAGGATCTCCCTTCTCTTCAGTTTCACAAGAAAGTCTAGATATAGCTCAAACATTAGAACTGGTCCAAGGGAAAAGGGAAACTATTATCTTTGACAAATTTAAGGAAATAAAACGTAGGAATGAGCTTCTCAAGGTCAGCACCTATGACCAATTTTAGAAACAAACATCCTCTACACAACATAGGCTTTTGTCAGCCTTTGACACTAAGAAGGGAAGAATGTAGATTGAATTCTTGTAGGAACAAGTCCCCCACCCTAAATCTCTAGCAGACTACAAACAAACTACATTTGAGTTTGATGCAAAGGATTTTCATCCTATAGATCAAATGGAAATGCACATGAAGACTAGGGAGATGATTTATTCCACATTGACAAGTACTGCAATGACTGCTTCCAAATTGTAGGTGTCCCTTACTAATATTCAATCCCAATTAAATTTGGAAAAGGCTTCTTATTTAGCAAAGGATAATAAAATAAAATCCTTGGAAGACTTGGTCATTAAGATAGGATGTGACCCAAGTAATGTTAAAGCAGTGAAAGATATAGTCAAGAAGAAGAATGATGACATAGCAATGCTTGTAAGTAATTAAAATTGCCAGCAACTAACAATCCACAAGAAACAAAAGTAGGGTAGACAGAGAACCAAGAATAAGATATTCTCATATTAGTTATGGAGAAAAATGAACAAATAAGGGACATGGAAGTAGAAATGGACAAACTTATCAAAGAGAAAGCATAGAGTGCATAGTTAGATATTATCCCACTTTATGCATTACCCCTTGCAACCATAGTGCAGACATGAGCTTGTACATCGACTACATAATAAATGGTTACAACAACCACATTGAGATATTTAATTTCCCAACCAGATTTGTATACTATTATCGGGAAAACTAGCATCCATTCAGAGCTCCTAGTCCCACTAAGATGGGTAGCTATCTTAGAAACAAACAAACTAAAGTCACTTGTGTTTTCTTTTATGAGAAATAGATGAGAGAGAAGCGGAGAGTACCAACCTCAGTCTTTCGCTTGGCTCCTTGCTTGTTTCCTCTCCCCTTTGACAGATCTTTGCCACTCCTTCCTTACTTGTCCTGCTTCAATGAACACCTGTAGAGTCAAAGCAGCATAATACCATCAAAGAATAGAGATCTATAACCATAAAAAACATAGGATCATATATATATTAACCATACAAATGCATATATCAATACAAGATTAAGAGATACACAAGAATATGGAGGAAAACTCAAATAGCTTTATTGATAGAAGTAGTAGAAGAGATGATTACAACCCATGGATCTAACCCAACGCCATCCTCCCAGCATGAAAGCCCTCTTCACATCATGAAAAGCTAGATCACCCAACACTATGATGTTCAACAGAGAAACCAACAGCACTTCCTTACAAGATACAAAATTCTAGCCTCTGGATCTCTAGGATGAGTGATCCATATATAGATGTTTCCAGGTGGGTGAGTCAGCTTTTGGGTTTTTGATTAGTGTCATTTCTCTTATAGTTCTTGGTTCCACTTGGAGATTTCATAATCTCTTACTCATCCCTAGGCAAATTCAGAGAGGCAAGTGTCAAATGGGCAGTTCTTAGAAGATTCTCTGGGTTTCCACCTATCCAACTACCTCTGCCATTTGTCTGCTCTCACTCATCGCACCCTACAGAAGGTATTTTTAGTATGCATTGCACTTTCTGCATGTAATAGGTGAGATGCATCACACCCTTAGCATTGAGCAGTCTATATGGTCAAGTTTTGACCTGTTTTGAGTAGTTTTTCAGGGAGAACTTCTGGGAGATGATGTAATCAACTAACCTTGTTCCTTTAGGGTGTGTAACAACACTTTTAGGGGCTTAGAAGCCCTTGGTTTATGGACATATGAGATTGGGGTTGCAGTGCCCAAATATGTCTATAACAGTTCTCCCCTAAAGCATGAGGTCGTAAATCTTTTGATGTCGGGTGAAATGCTTTATCATGAGGATCCGAGGTTTTTCAAACTGGAAGGTGACCTGTAATAAGATACAATACAATACCTTATCTTCATAATATTTTCATGATATAGTTGAGGCGGGCATTCCCATGCTCAACTTTATAAATTCATTTTCATGTACATTGAATAGACAACTGTCTGCATGGTAGACTGATGATTCTAGTAGAGCCATCATCCCTTAGCTTGGATGATTATCTATGCAGCTATGATGTACATTTGATGTCTTTATTTTCCTGAATATATCACAGCCTGGATGGATGAAACTAGATCCCGGGTCTTCAAACTTGTTCAATCTTTTCCCGAAGTACAAGTCGATCCATGTGAAAGGATGTTTTGATGTCGAACATGGAAAGACATCGCCTGATTACCAGCCAATGATGTAAGATGTTAATAGGCACGAGAGTAATCATCGATAATGATGATGACCCTCAAGGTATGACAATACAATTCACGTGGTGTGAATACATGAGTCGATGTCGAACACCACGCAAAATATTTCGGTCGAAGGCCATTGATGTAAACCTGTTGCCTGAAGTGAGAAATTTGCCATTGAGGCATGCAAGCTTCAAAGTACTGAAAGGGTTGTTCCTAAGTCAACTTCTTGGATAATGAGCTAATGTCGATAAGAAGTGATCCATCGTAGGAGGTCCTTAATGAATCCCACATCTACGAAACGAAATGGAGCAAATGATTTTGTGGAGGTGAAAATGATCTGATGATACAAGGTTCAGGGTGGCAGTCATGAAATAATGATGTGTGAAGGTATTGCAGTAGATGAGATGTAAGCTGGGTTGGTGAATTCTCTAAGCGACTTCTCTTGAACATATCAGCGACACTGAAATGGATTGGTAGCATTAACCCCAAGAATGGATGGTATGTAGGACCAATGGTGATATGACCGGTGAACGGAATAACCCAACCCGACTAAATCATGATGATGGAGTGAAAGTGTCATGTTCAAGAGCGACCTACTACCAATAAAGTTTCTTCAAGTTTTCTTCCCAATTTTTCCCCAGTCATTGCTAACCAGTACCTCTTTATTTTTGTCAAGCTTGAGGAGGATAACATATGCTTGTTCTATAATTTTCCCTTTGGGCAAACCCGTCGCTACGTTTTAACGAGCCTAGTGACAGTGAAATTCGCTCTTGTCTGCACGGACAAGTTTGTCACTATTGTTTTAACGAGTTTAACAACAAAGATAACTCAGTCCTTTTCAATTTTAGAGAGTCTGAAAAGAGACAGAAAGGAAACTCCAGTAATCCTTTTTCATAGCATAATCCCTTAAGTCGAAAAAATTATAAAATAATACAAAAGGGATGAATTTTCAATAGTTTTAACGATCCGAACAAGACAAGCACTTGATATTTTTGTGTAATGATCCCTCAGGTCCAAAAGGATTAAAATCTAAAGGAGGGATGGCACTTCCGATCATTTTAACGAGTTGGAGAGGCCAATTTCTTGGCAATCTTTTCATATTTTACGAGTGAAATGAAATGAGCTTAAAGGAGACTCGTTTTTTGAGGAACGAGTGATATTTTCATATAGCAGCTGGTTCTAGGTAAGGGTTGGAACTTTTCAATCATGGCAGTGTAAAGAAGATGGCTAATAGAATCACTCGTCGCAGCTGTTCCTCAAAAGGAGTAAACAATCAAATGGAGGCGTATGATCGGCTAAAAAGAGTGGAGGTGATGGTAAGAACACGACCAAGGCTCAAAAGCTGATGATTATGCGATCGCAATGGTTATTTACCGAAGGATGGGTTCATTTTTTACTGAGCTTAAACTCTTGGGGAACATTTTCTCATTGTTAGGTTTAGTTTTTAACGAGCTGGAACTTCACGTAAAACTACTCGTGTCAGTCGTATAATAAGGATGTCTCATCAATAAGTTCATTTTTTAGGGAGCTTGCCCCATTCGAAACTTTGCTCCGTAGCCTTTTGCATGCAAGCTAGGAATGACCAACTACTATCCTAGGGGTTAAAGAACTACTGGGGTTAGGTAGGAAAACTCTTCCTTTACTTTGCTGGTGCCATTTGGCCCTTGCAAAGGTGAATGGTTGATCAGAAAAATCACCTAACTTAAGCAGTTGAAGTTATTAAAAACTATGGGGTTAGAGTTATGCTGGTCGCTTTTCACTTGTATGCAAAAGGTTTTCATGCCCCTAGGTATAAAGAAAAGTAGAGTTTCCAGGTTACCATATGAAAGTTCTCGTATTTGCAAGATTGCTCCATCCACATTTGCGACAAAAAACTTCCTTGGCTCTGTTCATCGAAATAGACAAAGGTGAATGGTGGGATGCATCAACTCATATAACTTTGACGAGGGAATCTTATTCCAGTCTAATCCCATTTTCCTAAATGGATGGGTGTGTTAGACTAGTCATATATCCTCCGCGGAAACCTACCTTATACCTAAATTTTTCCTATTGAAGTAGACCAGGTTGCATGCCCCATGGGTTTAGTCACATCCACCGAATCACTCGCGCTCATCAGGTGGATTGACTGGAGATTGATGAGACATTCCTTGTGCAAAAACATTAGTTAGGGATGCACTTGACTAGTAGCTATGTTTGAACTAGGGAATGAAAGCTGGTCTATGAGCTGGACCAATTTTCCTTCATGCGGAAAACACATCACTTGAAAGAGTGAGGAAACAATAGCTCCCATGCTATAAATGTAGTCACACCCAAGGAGTAGATTGTAATCTAAAGGTCCTTGGACTACCATCATCTTCAGATAAATGGTTTTCCTTCTCAAAGTTATAGGAAAACTTGGAAGGATCCCTAACGGTCGACTGGTTCCTTTGTTGAAGCCCGATAGATTTCGAATCTCAGGCAGAAGCGATGGAAAACCAAGAGCTTTCCAAGCAGTTGAGGAAAGGATACTCACAGAAACCCCTTCATCTATGATAGTACCAACCATGATCATTCTGTAAGCTTGTACTATGATTCAGAATGGTACATTAGATGGTAGATGGGGTCTACCTAGTAGATTCCAATCAAAGGAAACAACTAGATTTATTGGAGTAGGGACCAAATAAACGGCCAAGTAAATCTCTGACAAACTTCCTTCCTGCGGTAAAGGAACAAGTAGATTGCCCCCATGTTCATCAGATTCTGTGTTTACAAAAAGAATTTGAATGATGTCACTCTCATTCTCTTTGGTGACTGTATCATCTGAAGGTAGACCTTTTGAAAGGCCAACTGCCGTCTTGACCTGTTGACTTTGGTCCTGCGTGGACTCAGAGGGTTTATCTTCAATGATAGATGCTTCGACCGACCACAATGGTGTATCAGTCAGATTTTCAACTAGTGATGGACTTGGCAAGAGTTTCTTTTATCTAGGAGGAAGCCGTAGCGGTGAAGCAGGACGGTTATCCAAGACTCTTTTAACTTCGTCTAAGAAGGGAAAATGGTGGATGGCATGATCGCCTTCACACAGTCTACAAGGAATTTTAGATCTTCCTTTTTGTCCATTGACTTCATTTTCTTTAGTTGATCGTGTGCTTTCAACATGATCATCAGAGGTTGAGGACATTGGATTGTGCAAGTGGGGAGACTAGTCCCTTAAGATCCATGGGATGCAAGGACAATCTCGATGATAGTGGTCTCCCATGCAAATGACACATGGAGATTTAGGTTTAGATGGTGCAGTGTGTGGATTTTCGCCAGACGATGCATGGTTTCCCCCTTTTGCCATTGGCTTCTTCTTCTTCTTCTCAGTTACTTAGTTTTTAGTTTTACTAGCTTCACCAAGCGAAGAGGAAGAAGGAGAGGGAGAAACAAACGAAGTAGAAGGTTAGGGGGTAACTCTAGTATCATCTAGTTGCTGATTTGATTGCTCAGGAATCACGGTGTTTTGAATGACAGAGGTTGAGAAACGCCATACTGGCAGGCCAACTGTCAGTCCTGGAAGGGAAAATGGGGCCATATGAGGTGCACCAACATCTCCCCAAGAGGAGAAGGGACTAGGATTCCCCCCAAGGGGAAATCCTTGATTGGTGGAATCCATTTTCTCAACCCAAGACCAACGAGGGAACAACGATGTTATTCCGATTAAAATAAATTTTATGATGCTTTGACACAACTTGCTTTTTCAATTTTTAAGAGTCGAGAAAAAGCTAAAGATGACTCTAGTTGCCTTCGATTTTTAATGAGCCTGAAGTGACAAGTGCTCAGATGGACCTTTTCTTTTAAGGCGTCTGAAAAGGAATGAAAGTGGCTACTCTAGAAATCTAGACAGAGGGATTACCAAACCAATCACAGAACTGCAGAATAATTTTTAAGGTACGATAGTCAATCTTCCTGAATGCTGTGTTCAATGCATTACGATCGATAGGGCGGTAGACATGACTTCCTAAGGATAAAGGATATAGCCTATTGTGGTCTCCCAATAGATACTCGATGGTACGTGGGAGCATAAGTCCTTACTGGCACTTGTCGTATCAAAGAGGAGGAATTACCCAACCTACGATGAAAACGATAGTTACCATGGTTTACGACACCAGAATACGTCTCTAACCTAGACTTCTAGATGTTGTGCGTTAGGTTCCAAAGCGTTTTTATGTTCATTGAAATTTATTTTATAGTTGATCTTTCTTAAGAAGTTTGCCTTTAAGGTTCACTGTGTGATGTAGATATACAATTCCTAAATATGCAATCTAAGATGATAAACAGTCGTTTACTTTCTTTTTGCAATGAAAATCGTAGCTACTAAGGAGAGAGAAGTGAAATTCTTTCAACATAGAGCAGAGAGCACACACTAAGATGCATTGTCCTAAATCAATTTTTGCACACAGTCTAAATGCAAATGCACATGCATGTATTTGTTTTCCGCTTTCTTAATGTGTGAATGACAAAAAGAATGTTGAGTACAGATCTGAACTATTTTCCTTCAAAGTGACAGTACTAACAATTTTCTTTTCAAAAAATGAAAGGAAGACTAAGACGACACATTGCGATTTCGAATTGAAAACTACTTTCGACACTTGAATCACTATTAATTCAAATCAAATACAATGGCAAAAGTGTAATCAACTATCAAAAAGAGGAAGATTCTTTTCTTTGACTAAAAATGACACTTGCGACACTTTCAAATCAAAAGACGACAGTTCGATTAAGCTACTGTTTGCAAAGGAAAACTGTAAATGACGAAAAATACATAAAAACATTCACAATTCTTTGAACAATGGAGGCTGAATAATGCAAAGGAAGGGAATTTTAATAGTGATATATTGATCACAGATAGAAAAACTACCGAATAAAGATAAAGACAATGAAGAGAAAACCAAAATCTGGAGGCAAAAACAGTCTTACCTAATCATCGCACTTGTAACACAGGGAAATAGGGATGCATCTCACCTACAGCACATGGGAGGTGCAATGCATCCAGACTACCAATGAGAGACAGTACGATGGTCCAAGGACGAGACTGGGCTTAGTTTTTGCTCACAGTTTGTAGCTTAGTTCAGGAATTTAGGCTGAGCTAATGATAGGCAGTAAACACAAAGCATAGGGGCTACCACTGGGGCACTTAGGATGTTTGCAAGTCAAATGTTCAGTTCATAAACTAACCTGGAGATTGACTAAAGCAGCGTTGATCTACTTTGTAGTTGCATAGCAAAAGCAGTTTGAAGGCTATCTGGCTTAACTTTAGGCTATGTCTATAGTTTATAAAGCAAACAAATAGAAAGAAGCAAACAAGTTATTCGCTCCCCAGCGGAGTCACCATTTTGTTATCGGGAAAACTAGTGTCCATTCAGAGCTCCTAGTCCCACTAAGACGGGTAGCTATCTTAGAAACAAACAAACTAAAGTCACTTGTGTTTTCCTTTATGAGAAATAGATGAGAGAGAAGCAAAGAGTACCAACCTCAGTCTTTCGCTTGGCTCCTTTCTTGTTTCCTCTCCCCTTTGACAGATCTTCGCCACTCCTTCCTTACTTGTCCCACTTCAAAGAACACCTGTAGAGTCAAAGCAACATAATACCATGAAAGCATAGAGATATATAACCATAAACAATATAGGATCAGATATATATTAACCATACAAATGCATATATCAATACAAGATTTAAAGATACACAAGAGTATGGAGGAAAACTCAAATAGCTTTATTGATAGAAGTAGTAGAAGAGAGGATTACAACCCATTGATCTGGCCCAGCACCATCCTCCCAGCATGAAATCCCTCTTCACCTCATGAAAAGCTAGATCACCCAACACTATGATGTTCCACAGAGAAACCAACAACACTTCCTTACAACATACAAAATTCTAGCCTCTGGATCTCTAGGATGAGGGATCCATATATAGATGTTTGCAGGTGGGTGAGTCAGCTTTTGGGTTTTTGATTAGTGTCATTTCTCTGATATTTCTTGGTTCCACTTGGAGATTTCATGATCTCTTACTCATCCCTGGGCGAATTCAGAGAGGCAAGTGTCAAATGGGTAGTTTCTAGAAGATTCTTTGGGTTTCCACCTAGCCAACTGCCTTTTCCATTTGTCTACTCTCACTCATCACACCCTATAGAAGGGATTTTCAGTATGCATCACACTTTTTGCATGTAATAGGTGAGATGCATCACACCCTTAACATTGAGCAGTTTGTATGGTCCAATTTTGACTAGTTTTGAGTAGTTTTTCAGGGAGAACTTCTGGGAGATGATGCAGTCAGCTGACCTTGTTCCTTTAGGGTGTGTAACAACACTTTTAGGGGCTTAGAATCCCTTGGTTTATGGACATATGATATTGGGGTTGCAGTTCCCAAATATGTCTATAACATATACGCTACTTCAGCTAAGTGAACTAGCGTGTATATGTACTTAAAGAAACTAGCGTATATGCAGAGAACTTTTGATTTAAACAGTTTATCATGTATTGAACTTTAACCAGTATATCAGAGATTTATTAGATAGTCCAGTAAAATCAGAATAAAGCATCACACATAAGCAACACACATGAACACAAAGATATAAGGTGGAAACCCAATGTGGGTAAAAACCACCTGCTGCTACCGTCTCTGTCTTCCTTTAATAATAAGAAAATTTGTTTACAATCTTGTACTGGTGCAGACTCATACCAGTATGCAGGAACCCACCTATAGAAGGCTACAACCTTCTCTCATTCTCCAGTTACTACTGGAAGGGAGCTACAACCCCCTGGCTCTTGTACTAACCAATATGTTTACCAGTACATAGGTGCCACCCTACATAAAACTCCACTCTTCTACTAGGGACCACGTTTCATGAATTTTCAGACTGGATACTCCTGGAACACAACACCACAATGTGAAGGCCACATTTCATCCAATTTTCATACTGGACCCATCAACAATATTGAAGTTCAGAATCAATCATAATGCAACCCAAATCACAATCAATTAATCTGATCAAGGAGAACATTGTCACCAGAATATAGTCACAAGAACATTAAGCAGACCCTAGAACTCTGCAACAGCAAACAGAAACTTTTCACATCACACTTCAGAAGATATACGCTACTTCTAGGTGTCGAACTAGCATGTATACGCCCTTTTACCAAAGGGAACCAGCGTACAGATCTGCAAATTTCATTTTACGATTTATACGCTACTTTTATATGTTGAACCAATGTGTATATGCTCTTTTACCAAATCCAACCAGCGTACACATCTGTAAATTTTAATTCATAAATTTGCAGCTATTCCAGACTCTAGTTATGCCTAGATCATAACATTTACAGAATAATGCATGCATCAGTATTCATATCTAGACTAAACTTGATCAACCCATATAATGATAATTCATTCCAAGCCTTCAGTTCCTGATTCATCATTAGATCTTATCCCCCATCAGCCGCTAAGGTTTATCCTTGGTTCAGATCAAGCAAAGCACCATAAGCCAATAACCTGCATACTAGATCTCATACTTCATCAGATATTCGATACTTGCACACCTTGGCCTAATGATCTTCCCCTCCTTATATAGTTTTAGGACTTTCTCAATACCATGGATCAAAACCACTTAGGACCAATACCTTGGACCAAATACCATGGACCAGTACCTCAAACCAAATACCTTGGGTCAAATACCTTGGACAAAGAAATACCTTGGACCAAAATGTTGGCATTATGATGCATGTGTTGTACTTGATGGCAACCCACTTGTAGCAGAAGAACTCACTAATATATATAACTAGATGAATCTACAGAAGAGATATCAGATGTGACAGAATACATGGCATGCAGGGTAGCTCAAAGTAATCAGTTCAGATGTAATTAACAATGAAAACTCATTAAGATGATAGTTCTTAGTATGGCAAGATAACTTTGCCATCAAGTCCAAAGGAGAACATTGTTGGCATTATGATACAGGTGTTGTCCTTGATGGCAACTTACTAGGATCGCAGATCACAGCTCAGGCTCACAGAATGAAGGAAAAGAGATATACATAGGTTACCCTTGATAAAGCCACGTATACACGTGGGTTAGCCAACCAAAAGGTGCGTATACATATACACACACTCTCATGCAAGGAAAGGCGTGTACATTTGGTTTTGGTCTGTGGTATTTGGACCATGGTATTGTGATCCATGGTATTGGTCCAAGGTATCTTGTCCGACATGTTGATCCAAGGCATTTGGTCCAAGGTATTGGTTCTAAGTGGTTTTGGACCATGGTATTGAGTAAAGGCCTAAGACTATAAAAGGAGGAGAAGATCATTAGGCAAAGGCACGAAGTAAGTCTTGAATATCTGATGAAGTATGAGATCTAGTATGCAGGTTATGGGTTCATGATGCCTTGCTTGATCTGAGCTAAGGATAAATCTCAACAATTGATGGAGAAAAAGATCTAAGGATAGATCGGGATCTAATGGCTTGGAATGAATCATCTCTATACGATTTGATCATGTTTATTTTAGATCTATATACTGACGCATGCAATGTTCTGTAAATATTATGATCTGGGTATAACTCAAGTTTGGAATAGCTACAAATCATGAATGAATATTTACAGATGTATACGCTGGTTAGATACATCTAAGTAGCATATACCTTATGAGCTATGATGTTTGAAGTTACAGGTGGTTCTGGTTGTTGATGAGTTCTGATGACTGTTTACTGGTGTCAGTATTATGCATATTCAGTTTGGTTGACTGTGTTTAGCTTCAGTGTTGATGGATGAGATCTAATAATGGATCAGGATCATAATGACTTATCTTTATGTGATCTAATGGACTAGATCTGGTTGGTAACACACATATTATCCTTGTATATGTAATGATCTGAGTATGTCTGAAGTTAGGAAGTGCAGCGAAGTTATAAGTAAGTAGTTAATGACATATATGTTGGTCTGATTTGGTGAAGTTGTGTATACACACTAGTTCGGCTCTTCCAAGTAGTGTATGCACTCTAATGCATGATTTTTGATGATACAAATGGATCTGAACATTGTTGCAGAGTTCTGTGTTCTGCTCTATGTTTTGGTGACTACAGTTTGTTGACAGGGTTTCATTGATTCAGCATTGGGTGATTCAAAGATTGATGATGCTAGTATTGATTGATTGTGTGCTTCAATGATATTGATGGGTCTAGTATGAAAATTGGATGAAACGTGGCCTTCAGATTATGGTGTTGTGCTTCAGGAGTATCCATTCTGAAAATTTATGAAACGTGGTACCTAGAGGAAGAAAGAGAAGGTTGTAGCCTTCTGTAGGTTGGCACCTACATACTAGTACATCAGCTAGTACAAGAGCTAAGGGGGTTGTAGCTCCCTTCCAGTAGTAGTTGGAAAACAAGTGAATATTGGAGAATTCAGTAGGCCAGCACCTACGTACTAGTAAAAGGATCGGCTAGTACAAGAGCTAAGGGGGTTGTAGCTTCCTTCCAGGAGAAGCTGGAGAATGAGAGGAGGTTGTAAACTTCTGTAGGTAGAAGCCTGCATATTGGTATAAGGCTGCACTAGTACCGAAATATTGTAAAAAGAAGTTTCTTATTAAAAGGGAGATAGAGACGAATTACAGCAAGTGGTTTTCACCCACATTGGGTTTCCACCTTACATCATGGTGTTCATGTGTGCTTCTTGTGTGTGATGATCTGTTCTGTTTTACTGCACCTGTTTACTGTTCATATGGTTAATAAAGTTTTGATGCACTAACTAAAGATCAACATTTAATGGATTAACTGAATCATAAGTTTACTGGATATACACTAGTTGCATTAGACATAGTTGCGTGTACACATAGGTTCCCTTAACTGAAGTAGCGTATATGAATCTGAGTATGGAAATGAAAAATTGTTTGATTTGATAATACTGATTCACCCCCCCTCTCAGTATTATTTCCAACAATTGGTATCAGAGCAAGTCCTTTGGTAGAAGCTTGATCGCTTGAAGGAGATCCATAGAACAATGGGAAAGAAACATAAGAAGAAAGCGCCTCAAAAGAAGAAGACATATCAAAGGAACTATGATAGTGGGAGAATCGATTGGGGAATATGTGGAAGAAATGCTTTAGATTTAGAATCATTTCAGAATGAGGATGAATAAGCAAAATAACTATCAGGTATGAATTTGTTATCCTCTGGTGATACATTTCTCCATCCATTTGAAGATGATGAAATTGATAGCGAAACAACTGAATTTTCTCTTATGGGTGAGAAAGAAAGATATCAAATAGAGGCAGAATTTAAAAGGCTTACAAACAAAATTAAAGATCAACAAGATCTATTGCACAAAAGGGAATGTGTCTCCAAAGAAGAAGTTACCAATTTAAAGGCTCAACTAGAGGAAGGAAAAAGGGTAAGGAAGCTATTCAAGGAAAAGGAAGATCAATGTCAAAAGTTGTAGGATGAAGTAACATCATTAAGAAATGAAGTAAATGAAAGGAGCACAACAATCAAGAAACTCAGAGAAAGATCCAGTTACTATGAAAGGCTTGAAGCTACAATCCTCTCGCTAAAAGAAGATCTTGAAGAATCAAATAAGCAGAATAAAGAACTACTCCAAGCTCTTGAAAAACAAGAAAACGAAGTTCTTGAATTAAGACATCAGTTGGAAGAAGGAATAAAAGCTGAAGAAAACGTGAAGAAGCAATATCGTGAAAAGGAGGAGCAACATCAAGTTGAGGTAAATATTCTAAAAGATAACTTAGAAGAAAAGGATAAGCTCTTACGATTTCAAGATAGTACTAAGATCTTGGATGATATTCTTAGTAGTCAAAGGTCTCCTACTATCAAAACTGGTCTTGGTTTTCATGAATCTATTGAAGGTGAATCGAGTTCACAAAATAAGACAAGGAACTCTAATATACTCAACAAGGAGATGAGAGGTCAATCCCATCAACAACCAAGGAAAGAAATTCTTGAAAGAAAATATTTTACTCCTCCGATGAATAATGTTGAATGTTATGTATGTCATAATCTTGGACATGTTGCAGCTAGATGCAAAAGTAGAATGGTTCAAGACCATCACACAGAAAGATCATCATGTTCCAGGTACTTTAAGGGATATTGTTTTTCTTGCAATATGTTTGGTCACAAAGCTGTTGATTGCTACAGAAGGAATATGAAAAATGTAAGATGTTATGCATGTAACAAGCTGGGACATATAGCAAAGGAATGCAGGAACAAAGTATGGGCACCATACCAAAAGGAGAAAACATCATCACACTTGAAGATATGGAAGAAGAAGGAAGCACAGTTTGAAAGATGTGGCACAGCACAATGTACAAACATAATAGACTCAGAGGAAGCTGAAAGTGTAAAGATCAGTGTTCTCAATCTCATACGCAAGTTTCATAAAGAGAAGTCACATATATACATGAGTTAGACTCTGCACAATCGCGTATCTATTAGTTTGAGAAAAGTAGTGGGACAGGGTCAGGAAAAGGGTCTAATATGATTCAGCTCATTATTTGCTCTATTTGATAATCTGCTGATGATGTGTGGAAATGTCTTGATACTTGTAAGATGTTTAGAAGTGTTTTGATCCTAACTTGATGATGATGATGCTTTGATACTTCTTGCTGATATATGCATGATCAGATATGACAGTAAACAAGATGGCACAGGTTCAGGGGGAGCATATGCTTTTAATAATGCATTGTTGGCATTATGGTTAGTAGTCCTTGGTGATGGCTAAATGATACATCTTGCTATGATATGGTTATGATTTTTCCATGAATAAATCTCATATGACTCTTGGGGTTACATAGTTGAAGTTTAGATTAGATTTGTGGTTGATTCTGTGATGATGCATATATGGTGCTTACATGGTGATTTTCATAAGGATAAGGAGAAGTACAAAGCTTGAATACACAATTTCATTACTTGATGATGAGTCACTCATATGCTACTGTCGACATATAATACAGTTATGATGCAGGATTCCTATAGTTCTTGGCGCTCACATGGATAAGGATTGTTGCTGTTGATGATTTCAAGAAGTATTGACAAAAGATCTTGAGCTCAAGATACATAGTGCTATATACAATATGCTAGATACATGGATGATTAGTTAAAGTTGCATTGTTGGAGACATGATGATGATGAGTTCTTACCTATATGATGATACGTTGATACTTACATATGTTGATTGATGCAGATGTTCCCAAGTGATGATACTTGGATGATATATAAGATCATGCAGATCTTGATGTTGATGAGATGGCTATGGTGTTTTTCACATATGATATAATGTGAATGATTTTGTATGTCATATGCAGAATTCTGTTCAAAAGGATGAGTTGATATCTATATGCAGACATACCTTGTTATAGGTTGATGACTTATACACTAATGGACATATACAGGTTGCTGGTCTAGATGCTGTTGACAGATGCTTATGGAGTAGATCATACATTTTGTATGATAGTTGCTGATGATTATCATGGTCTTATTTAGATGTTTGGTCTCTGTTATAAATGTCATGTAAAGCTCATATCAAGACTCATGATGTCATAGTTTGTCTCTATCTATTGTAGTCATTTGATGAATCCCTTTTGGTCATATGATACCCTCACTATATCCCCACTTGGTTGAAAGATGGATGTATGTATGAGTCTTTGGTGATAGGATGGTCATTTATGATAAAGTCATGTTCTTCTTGTAGAACATCTTTTCGCAGACCTTGCTTACAGTCAGGGGGAGCATGAACAACACACTTCAGTAGAGCAGAGATTTCAGCATGTACTCAGAGGTAGAATGGATAGATTGGTACACCTTGCCATATACAAAGGGGGAGCTCAATCAGAGATTTCAGCAGGTACTCAGGGGGAGTATGGATAGTAGAATGTATATCAAGGAAGAGAATATCTTGGTCTACCCTTTGCCCTTGATGTCAAAGGGGGAGAGTGACTTGGTATGGTTGTTGCCATCAAGTCCAAAGGGGGATATTGTTGGAATTATGATGCATGTGTTGTACTTGATGGCAACCCACTTGTAGCAGAACAACTCACTAATATATATAACTAGATAAATCTACAGAAGAGATATCAAATGTGACAGAATACATGGGATGCAGGGTAGCTCAAAGGAATTAGTTCAAATTTAATGAACAATGACAACTCATTAATATGACAGTTCTCAGTATGGCAAGATAACTTTTCCATCAAGTCCAAAGGGGGAGATTGTTGGCATTATGATACAGGTGTTGTCCTTGATGGCAACTTACGAAGATCGCAGATCACAACTCAAGCTCACAGAATGAAGGAAAAGAGATATGCACAGGTTACCCTTGATAAAGTCACGTATACATGCGGGTTAGCTGACCAAAAGGTGCGTATACGTATACACAAACTCTCATGCAAGGAAAGGCACGTACATTTGGTTTTGGTCCGTGGTATTTGGACCATGGTATTGTGATCCATGGTATTGGTCCAAGGTATCTTGTACGACATGTTGATCCCAGACATTTGGTCCAAGGTATTGGTTCTAAGTGGTTTTGGACCATGGTATTAAGTAAAGGCCTAAGACTATAAAAGGAGGAGAAGATCATTAGGCAAACGCAAGAAGTAAGTCACGAATATCTGATGAAGTATGAGATCCAGTATGCAGGGTATGGGTTCATGATGCCTTGCTTGATTTGAGCTAAGGAGGAATCTCAGTAGTTGATGGAGAACAAGATTTAAGGATAGATTGGGATCTAATGGCTTGGAATGAATCATCTCTATACGGTATGATCCTGTTTATTCTAGATCTGTATACTGACGCATGTAATGTTCTGTAAATATTATGATTTTGGTATAACTCAAGTTTGAAATAGTTGCAAATCATGCATGAATATTTACAGATGTATACACTGATTGACTATGATAAAAGCGCGTACATACGCTGGTTAGATACATCTAAGTAGCGTATACCATATGAGCTATGATATTTGAAGTTACAGGTGGTTCTAGTTTTTGATGAGTTCTGATGACTATTTACTGGTGTCAGTATTCTGCATATTCAGTTTGGTTGATTGTGTTTAGCTTCAGTGTTGATGGATGAGATCTAATAATGGATCAGGATCATAATGACTTATCTTTATGTGATCTGATGGACTAGATCTGGTTGCTAACACACATATTATCCTTGTATATGTAATGATCTGGGTATGTCTAAAGTCAGGAAGTGCAGCAAAGTTATAAGTAAGTAATTAATGACATATACGCTGGTTCGCTTTGGTGAAGTTGTGTATACACGCTGGTTCGGCTCTTCTAAGTAGCGTATGCACTCTGATGCATGATTTTTGATGATACAGTTAGATCTAAACATTGTTGCAGAGTTCTGTGTTCTGCTCTGTGTTCTGGTGACTACAGTTTGTTGACAGGGTTTCAGTGATTCAGTATTGGGTGATTCAGAGATTGATGATGCTAGTATTGACTGATTGTGTGCTTTAATGATATTGATGGGTCCAGTATGAAAATTGGATGAAATGTGGCCTTCAGATTATGGTGTTGTGATTCAGGAGTATCTAGTTTGAAAATTTATGAAATGTGGTACCTGGAGGAAGAAAGAGAAGGTTGTAGCCCTCTATAGGTTGGCACCTACATACTAGTACATCAGCTAGTACAAGAGCTAAGGGGGTTGTATCTCCCTTCCAGTAGTAGCTGGAAAACGAGTGAAGATTGGAGCATTTAGTAGGCCAGTGCCTACGTACTAGTAAAAGGATAGGCTAGTACAAGAGCTAAGGGGGTTGTAGCTCCCTTCCAGGAGAAGTTGGAGAATGAGAGGAGGTTGTAACCTTCTGTAGGTAGAAGCCTATGTACTGGTATAAGGCTGCACCAGTACCGAAATATTGTAAAAAGAAGTTTCTTCTTAAAACGAAGATAGAGACAAATTGCAGCAGGTGGTTTTCACCCACATTGGGTTTCCACCTTACATCATGGTATTCATGTGTGCTTCTTGTGTGTGATCTGTTCTATTTTACTGCACCTGTTTACTGTTCATATGGTTAATAAAGTTCTGATGCACTAACTAAAGATCAACATTTAATGGATTAACTGAATCATAAGTTTACTGGATGTACGCTAGTTGCATTAGACACAGTTGCATGTACATGCAGGTTCCCTTAACTGAAGTAGCGTATATGAATCTGAGTATGGAAATGAAAAATTGTTTGATTTGATAATACTGATTCATCCCCCGTCTCAGTATTATTTCCAACACAAAAACTTTGGTTTTCCAAGATGTACGTGTTTTCCCTTCTGTGAAAGTGCATGTGTATGTATACGCACTTTTTGTTCAGTCAACGTGCGTGTATATGCTACTTGGGTAAAGTGAACCTGTGTATACCTCTCTTTCTTTATTCTTTGGAGTCTAATCTATAATCCTTTGTTTTTAATCTGTTGCATAGTGAACTATCATCTGAGTGAGTTTCCATCAAGGACAACACCTGTATCATAATGCCAACAATCTCCCACTTTGGACTTGATGGTAACAATAACACCAAGTCACTCTCCCCCTTTGACATCAAGGGCAAAGGGTGGACCAAGATATTCTCCCTTTTTGATATACATTATGTTGTCCATGCTCCTCTTGAGTACATGTTGACTTCTCTTATTGAGCTCCCCCTTTGTAGATGCTAAGATGCACTAAACCATCCATGCTCCCCCTGAGCACATGCAAAGTATGCAACAATATTTTCAAAAGAATAACATGACTCTATAACTCAACTAAGTGAGTATGACCTTCCTATCACCAATGACTCATACATACATCAATCTCCCAACTGAGTGGGGATATATCAAATGTTTATACATGACAGAAACAATAAATATTACATCATCCATCCCATGTAAAGAGGGGATACAAATAACATCATTTGTCCATGAGGACTCATATCACTTCCTAGACTTTTACATGTCTTGAGTAACAAATGGTACAAATATCTGGAGCCATAGCTGGACTCAACAACCATAATGCAAACAATGATGAATGTACAAGAAGGCTAATGCTCCCCTTGAACTTGTGCTACCTTTGCATTGTTAACAGATCAATAATCAAGGCATCTTTGTCAGTCAAAATGAATAGAGCATATTAATCATCCATATCAGATCCTTCCCCACTGTTTTTCTTGTCTGAAACACATATACGCTTCTTTACCCATAGAAACTTGTGTGTGTACGTGACTCCACTTCATGAAACACACGTATAATAGCATATTTCTAAAAAAAATGGATTTAACAGTAGGATGATGCAACAACTACTCCCAACTTTTGTCTGAGATATTCAAATGTCTCTCTAGGCAGTGGTTTAGTGAATATATCAGCAACCTGTTCTTTGTAGGGAACATATTCCAACTTGACCTTTTGTTCAAGCACTTGTTCATGCAAAAAATGGTATTTTATGGGTATGTGCTTGGTCTTGGAGTGCATGACTAGATTTTTTGAAATACTGATGGCACTTGTATTATCACATAGAATTGAGATGGGTGGAGTGCATGTGATCTGAATGTCTTGCAAAGTTTGCATCACCCAAAGTAGTTGTGTGCAGCAAGATGTAGCAGCCACATATTTTGCTTCAACTGTAGATAGCACAATTGAACTTTGTTTCTTGCTCAGCCAAGACACTAACCTGGAACCCATATAAAATGCACCACCACTAGTGCTTTTTCTATCATCAACACTTCCTACCCAATCGGCATCTGTATATGCATGAAGAGTGAGATTTGTATCTCTAGGATACCATAAACCAAAGTTCTATGTTCCTTGAAGATATTTGAAAATTCTTTTCACTGCCTGAAGGTGTGATTCCTTTGGATTTTCTTGGAATCTTCCAACTATTCCTACTGCATGCATGATGTCAGGGCATGTTCCTGTTAGATAAAGCCCACTTCCAATCATAGATCTATAAGTTGGTTGATGAACTGCTATTGATTCATCATTTGAGCTGAGATTGCATCCTGTTACCATTGGGGTACATATGGGTTTAGAATCTTCCATGCTGTACCTTTTCAAGATCTATTTGAGATATTTGGTTTGTGAAAGGAAAATACCATCTTTATTCTGTTGAACTTGTAGACCAAGAAAATAGGTAAGTTCACCAAGCAAGGACATTTCAAATTCTTGCTGCATTACTAAAGAAAAATTCTTACTCATGGATTCTTCATTGCTACCAAAAATGATATCATCAACATAAACAACAATAATTAGCAATTTATCAATGTCAATCTTTGTATATAGATTGCTATCTGCTGAACCTTTTGAAAAAACCTTGTTGATGTAGATATTTGTCAAGACGGAAATACCATGCCCTTGGAGCCTGTTTTAGACCATAGAGAGCCTTTTTGAGTCTGTATACAATTTTTGCATCATTTCCAAGAATGAATCCTTCTGGTTGTTCAATATAAACTTCTTCTTCTAAATCTCCAATAAGGAAAGCAGATTTTACGTCCATTTGGTATACTTTGAATTTCTGAAAGCTAGAAAGAGCAAGAAACATCCTTATGGCTTCAAGTCTAGCAACAGGTGCAAAAGTTTCCTCAAAATCTATACCTTCTTGTTGAGCATACCCTTTACAAACAAGTCTGGCCTTATTCCTAATGACTTCTCCATTTTCATTCTGAATATCCATTTAGTTCCTATAATATTTTTGTCATGAGGTATAGGAACTAATTCCCAAGTATTATTCTTTTCAATTTGCTCAAGTTCTTCATTCATCACCTTGACCCAACATTCATCTTTTCATGTTTCATTTACATTTTGAGGTTCGATGGAGGATAGTAATGCTAGATAGCTTGAGGATTCTGCAATAGTTCTTCTTGTTTGTACACCTGCCTCTTTTTCCCCTAAAATTTGAGTTTTTGGATGATTTTTCTGAACATACTTGGACAGAGTCTTTTCTTCTATCGTTATCCCTTCTTCTGGTGCTTCATTGGTTTCTTCTTCAATATCATCATGATTTTTTGTGGGAAAATACTCCCCATCTTCTTCATTGTCGCAATCTTCTCTTTCTATTTGTTTTGGATTTTTGCATGTTTCATCAACTACAACATCAATACTTTCGACAATTTTCCAAGTCTTTTATTATAACATTTATACCCTTTACTTTGGGAAGAGTAACAAAGAAGAATACCTTCATCTACTCTAGGGTCAAACTTACCAAGTTTTTCATCAGTCCTTTTGATATAACATTTTATTCCAAAAACTTTAAAGTATTTTACAGTAGGAGACTTACCATACCAAAGTTCATGAGGAGTTTGAGTGCTATTTACCCGAACATTTGCTTGGTTGAGAATAATTATGGCGGAAAATGCAGCTTGACCCCAGAAGGTTGCAGGTGTTCCAGATTCATCTAGCATAGCTCGAGCCATTTGTTGAACAATTTTATTCATCCTTTCTACTACTCCATTTTGCTAAGGAGTCCTTGTGCTGGAGAGTTTCCTTTTTATTCCATGTTTTTCACAAAATTCAAAGAATTCATTTGAGGTAAATTCCCCTCCTCGATCAGATCTGAGGCATTTGATTTTTTGATCTGATTCATTCTCAACAAAAGCTTTGAAGTCTTGGAACTTTTCAAATGCTTCATCTTTATGCTTTAGTAGACCTATCCAACACATTCTAGAAAAATCATCAATGAACAAAATAAAGTATTTTTCTCCACAAGGTGACTTTTTCCTTGATGGTCCACATAAATCAATATGAACAAGTTTAAGAGACTTACTAGCTGATCCTTCTTTTTCAATGAAGTGAGCTCTGGTTTTCTTACTGAATTGACATGGTTTGCATATTTTGTTTTCAGGGATGTTGATATCTGGAAGATCACGAACAACCTTGAATCTGCATGCTTTTCTTATTTGAGAAAATCTTAGATGTCCCATTCTTCTATGCCACATCTAGTTTTCATCATTTTTTCTTAGATAACATTGTTGTTGTCCTCCCTTGAGTATGTATAAGTTGTTTGGAGTTCTTGTACCTCTGATCACGGTCTCCCCTGTATCAAGTTCACGAACAACACACCCATTTGATCGAAACACCACTTCGTTTCCTTGATCACACATTTGACTGACACTCAACAGGTTATTCTTTAAACCATCTACATACATAACATTTTCAGCTTTAACCTTTTCTTGCAAGAAAATACATCCTTTACCTTTTATGACCGTGGGAGTGTCATTTCCAAATGAGACATTCTTTTCCTTTTCTAAGGCATTATATGAGTGAAGTTATTCTTTGTCACCTGTCATGTGTTTTGAGCATCCAATATTGATGTACCACTGATTTTCTTGTCCCTCTACATACAAGGCTATGCCACATCTTTCTGTTTGAGATTCTTTCATTCTCCATATCTTGGGATTTAATGGAGTTTGCTCCTTTTGAGATGATTGCCAAAATTTTCTCCTGTGTTCATATTATTCATGAACAAAGTTGTTACAAATTGAACACTCTATTTCATTTTCAAGAAGAGAAATGTTATTATAGGAACTTTTCTTGACTCCTGTTACATTCCTTTGATTTCGTGCTTCTCTAGTCATGATGGTTTTGTAAGAAACACATTGAGAAAGTTTGTGTCCAAAGTTATGACATGAAAAACATTGCCCATTAAAGAAGTTCCTGCGACTATCGAATCTATTGACCTGTTGATTGTAGTTTCTATTCATCTTTGGAGAAAATTGAGTATGATTTACCTGAGATTGGTTGTGGATTCTATTCATCCTTGGAATAAATTGAGTTTGATTTACCTAGTGATTTACTTTATGCCTTTGCTGATTATTGTCATACTATTCACTGGTCTTTGCTGCATCAAGATAACTTTTAGTGGAGGTTGACGATTTCTGCAATTGAGATGCTTCTTCAATATATCCAAGACCTGTCTTTATCAGAGGAGAGTGCTACACTTTGATAATTTAATTTAAGGTTTCTGATCCTTTAGCAAATCTAAGATTGAGAGATTTCATTTTCTCAAGATCCTTTCTTATATCCACAATTTCACATTCTAGTTTTTCATTGTGTTTTTCTTTTTCAGCAAGTTGGTATGTCAAGGTATCTATAATCATATTCTTTTCTTCTAAACAGATTTTGAGTTTAGAAATTTCTTCATGAAGGTCGTCTTCTTCTAAAGCATCTCATAAATTATCATCGTCATAAGCCATTACAAGTCTATAGTCATTATTATTTTTATCTTCATCACTATTTGACAAACCATCGCTATCTTCATGAGTATAGTAACTTCTTTTATTTACAACTTGTTTTCTATTCCATTTTGCATATTCTTTCCCTTTTTAATTTTTATCTTTATGAGGACATTTGGTAGTATAATGACTGATTCTGCCACAAGCAAAGCATTTGAAAGGTAGCTTACCTCTAAATCTTCGGGAACCCCGTTGAAGCTTCTTAACAAAGTTTACCTCATCTTCTTCTTCTGAAATATGCCCTGATTCATTGTGTTCTTCCTTTCCTTTTAATGAAGCTTTAAATGCAGCTTCTTTCATATCTGATGGACCTCCTTTTCTCATCTCAAAGGTAGTTAAGATTCCGTGAAGCTGTGTCATAGTGAGACTCTGCAGATCCTATTTTTCTTCTATGGCAGACACTTTGGATTCAAATTTAGCATACAAGTATCTCAAAACTTTCTCAACTAAGGTAGCTTCCTTTATTTCTTCAACAAGATCCTTCATACAATTAACAACCTCATCCATGTCTAAGAAATAACTGGCTATACTTTCATCATTATGCATCTTAAGAGTTTCATACTGAATTCTGAGAGTTTGAAGTTTAGCAAATTATACTTGAGAGTCTCCTTCGTAGCTCGGAACGATTTTGTCCCATATTTCTTTGGCTGATTTGAGCTGCATGACTTTGAAAAATTTTGATTTTGATAGACTTCCCAATAAAGTATTGACAGCTTTGACATTGGTTTCATATTGGTTTTTACCTGTCACATCTATAGGGTTTGCGGTTGTAAATGCATATCCTCCTTCCACAATTTCCCATACTTCTACTCCAAGTGATTGTAGATAGGCTATGGTTCTTTTTTTCTACTAAACAAAGTTGCTCCCATTGAAGATTGGTGGTCTGATGGATCCCATGCTTTCTTGATTATTCATGTTGATGGATCTTCCTTAAAGAAATCAAGCTTCTTCTGAAGGACCTGCTCTAATACCAATTGTGTAGGTTTTAACCCCATATAGAAATTACCTACATAGGAATTCTAAAACATAGAAAATAAACAATGCGAGAGCATAACACATAAAACACATATACATAGATATTTTCCCCTAGATCCCAAAACTGAGACTACCAGCTTGACTTTTCATTATGTTCCTTTCAATGTTACAATACATATTTATACATGCCGAAGCATCCAATACCGTGGACTGAAAACCATTGCATCCAAAACCATGGACCAAAAACCATCGCGTCCAAAACCATGGACCAAAAACTATCGTGTCCAAAAGCAGGTGCAAAAATCATGCACAAAACCATAGGTGGGTCCGCCAAACCTAACATAGCGTCCAAAACCAAAATTTTCTGGGGCGCTACCCCTGACCCCATAGAGTGGGGTTAGCTGCACCCCTCAAACCCCCTATGACCCCCCGCTATGAAATGAATGGGGGGCTCCGCCCCCCTTCTAACCCCCGGTTAACTACGTGGGTTAGTCGTGGAAAGAATATAACACAACCCAACAAATTGTTGGAAATAATACTGAGATGGGGGTGAATCAGTATTATCAGATCAATAATTTAATTTCCCAACCAGATTTATATACATTATTTCAGCTAAGTGAACTAATGTGTATACGTGACTACACTTAAAGCAACCAGCATATATGCAAATAACTTTTGATTTAAACAATTTATCATGTATTTAACTTTAAGTAGTATATCAGAGATTTATTAGAAAGTGCAGTAAAAGCAGAATAAAGCATCACACATAAGCAACACACATGAACACCAAGATATAAGGTGGAAACCCAATGTGGGTAAAACCCACCTGCTGCTGTCGTCTCTGTCTTCCTTTAATAATAAGAAAATTTGTTTACAATCTTGTACTGGTGCAAACTCATACTAGTATGCAGGCACCCACCTGTAGAAGGCTACAACCTTCTCTCATTCTCCAGTTACTACTGGAAGGGAGCTACAACCCCCTAGCTCTTGAACTAGCCAGTATGTTTACTAGTATTTAGGTGCCACCCTACAAAAAACTCCACTCTTCTACCAGGGACCATGTTTCATGAATTTTCAGACTGGATACTCCTGGAACACAACACCACAATTTGAAGGCCACATTTCATCCAATTTTCATACTAGACGCATCAACAATATTGAAGCTTAGAGTCAATCGTAATGCAACCCAAATCACAATCAATCAATCTGATCAAGCATAACACTATCACCATAATATAGTCACCAAAACACTAAGCATACCCTAGAACTCTGCAGTAGCAAATATAAACTTTTCACATCATACTTCATAAGGTATACGCTACTTCTAGGTGCCAAACTAGAGTGTATACGCCCTTTTACCAAAGGGAACCAGCGTACAGATCTGCAAATTTCATTTTATGATGTATACACTACTTTTATATGCTAAACCAGCGTGTATACGCTCTTTTACCAAAGCCAACCAACGTACACATCTATAAATATTAATTCATAAATTTGTAGCTATTCCAGACTTTAGTTATACCCAGATCATAACATTTATAGAATAACACATGCGTCAGTATTCAGATCTAGACTAAACTTAATCAACCCATATAATGATAATTCATTCCAATCCTTAAGTTCCTGATTCATCATTAGATCTTATCCCTCATCAACCGCTAAGGTTCATCCTTGGTTCAGATCAAGCAAAGCACCATAAGCTAATAACCTGCATACTAGATCCCACAGTTCATCAAATATTTGATACTTGCACACCTTGGCCTAATGATCTTCTCCTCCTTATACAATTTTAGGCCTTTCTCAATACCATGGACCAAAACCACTTAGGACCAATACCTTGGACCAAATACCACATTCTAGTACCTTAGACCAAATACCTTGGGTCAAATACCTTGGACCAAAAACTTTGGTTTTCCAAGATGTATGTGTTTTCCCTTCTGTGAAAGTGCATGTGTACGTATACGTGCTTTTTGTTCAGTCAACCTGCGTGTATACGCTATTTGGGTAAAGTGAACCTGCGTATACCTCTCTTTCCTTATTCTTTGGAGTCTGATCTGTAATCCTTTGTTGTTAACCTGCTGCATAGTGAATTGTCATCTAAGTGAGTTGCCATCAAGGACAACACCTATATCATAATGGCAACACTTATCAGAGAGAAAGCATAGGTACATAGTTAGCTATTATCCCACTTGATGCAGTACCCCTTGTGACCATAGTGTAGACATGAGCTTCTACATCGACTACATAATAAATGGTTACAAGAACCACATTGAAAGTTTCTACACCTACAGTACCCCCTGTACAAACTTCTTATGACCCAAACAATTTGTAAAAATCCATGGAAGACATGTTTGTACAAGGGGAGGAAATCAAGAAACTACAAGCACAGGTTAGGATTCTACAAGAATAGAAAGAGATAATTGAAATTTCTCAATCAACAGAGATACATAAATCCCAGAGATTGATGCAAAGGATATAGCAAATGGAAAAGGAATCTGCCATGGCTCATACCTTAGCTCAGGCCAAGGAAAATATATGGACAGATATCAACCAGTCAGTGACAAAGATCTAGCTATTGATACAGATCATTTTTTAGCAGAAGGAGATGATTTAGAAATCCAAAGAAACCATTCTGGAAATTATAGGAAATTTGGGAGAGAAGCCTACTCAAGCCACAAAGCTCATCGAGTTTTTAAATTCTAAAAACATATATGAGTTGGAAGAGCTGCAAATAGAAGATAGAACCGATACCATATAGGAGGTTAAGAAAGTATTAACCAAAAGAAACCTTATGTTGCAGTGAAAGAAGAAATGTTAGGCTTTGGAGAATGGTGTCCAAACATTTTTTAACAAGCTTAAGGTCCTCAATTAAAAGGGACTTCCAGGTTTGTTGGTTTTGAAAGACACATTAATGGCATTGCCTGATTACACTCAGAAATTGATGGCTATTGGTAGGGACAACACTAAATTTGCAGGAATAAAGGGGACTATAACAGGGAAATATTTCTTACAGGCATTAGAATTTGATTTCTACATACAACTTGAAGTCAAATAAATTTTCATTACCAAGCCCACCTTTGCCAAATATACAGAGGTAGATGAAATTTACAGGCGGTTACTCAAATTGTCAATTTCAAGTGAATAAACACGGGAAAGGTTATGCGAGTTACTTGAGTATGTTGTAACATTATTTTGTTTTGATAATTTATTATATTAGTCAAAATAATTTTAAAAGTTTAAATTAGGATATGGATGCAAAATAAAGAAAACTTAAAATGTTAGGCCCATTTAATGTTTTATAGGCATCCATATCAATAAAATGTTAGGTGTTTGCTACCGTAAATAAAGAAGGCAAAAGGAAAATAAAATGCTAGGGAATGAAAAAGAAAAGAAATGATTCATTTTATGTTTTTATAAATGCATAGGTTGCTAGCCAAAATGCACCACAAGTCAATTATCAAATACTGCTTTCATGTGCATAAGAAAAAGGCAGAGGAGTAAAGGTTTTATCTAAGGTTTATATATCAATTATTTTGATATTAATCCTATCCCTAAGTTTTAAATCCCAACATTACCCCTCTACTCACATTTCCCTCCACCCACTTATCCCTAAGTTTTAACACCCCTCATATATCACACATATTCCTTACGCATTAAGTATTTAACTCCCGCCGGCCCCACCGAGTGTCCCATCATGTCATAAGTTAACCCTCTGACACCTCTCACTTCAT
This sequence comes from Pinus tabuliformis, assembly GCA_031772625.1. NCBI lineage: Eukaryota > Viridiplantae > Streptophyta > Pinopsida > Pinales > Pinaceae > Pinus > Pinus tabuliformis. The sequence continues at coordinate 118,384,741 of CM062806.1, forward strand.
CTCCACCCATATCCAAAGATCTGACGGCCCATATGACCTTTCGGCCCACCCCCACCATCCAAGCTTTATCGTTTTTTTTGGGGGGGGGGGCGTCCGAAATGGGCGGTATATGAAACCACACCCTCCCCTAAGTGTCAGCACTAGAGCTTTTCAGACCCCCTCAGGTGAAACCACTAACTTCTCTCCCCCCCCCCCACCAAAAAAAAAAAATTTGTTTTATTTCGCTTTCGATATCTATCTCCTATCTGTTGTGCTCTCGCCATTCACCTTCTGCCACAACACTCATCTATTAAGTCCATCAAATTATAACCATTCCCTTCAAAATTAACCCATTAAGAAATTAATTTTTTTTTCGTTAGTTCAACGGACTTGCGACACCTTCAACGGAAAGACAAAATATGTTATATAAACCTCCCCTTCATAGGTTAACAGGTTACTGAATTCATGCATTATCACTGTTATTGATTTGATTTCAGGTTGCTGGATTAAAACTTTGACTGTTTCTACCTGCCAATGACATTGTTCCCTCATTCTTTTCAACCTATTTCCTTTGTTCTTCCCTGCAAATCCTCACTCCTCTCTGCATATTCAAACTCCTAATCCAGTTTTAATTCCTATTCTTAGCCTTAGCCAAGATTCCTCCAAATGAAAAACGACTAGAGGAACCTATCAGTCCTCTGATCTATCCTCCCATAGATCTTCATCATGTCCCTTTCACTGATAGAGACTATAAAATCCATGAGACTCTCTATGAATTCGACCTCTTTGAGATGTATTGTTGGCTTGAGGACAAGTATATAGATAAGTGAGATGATATCCAGCTGTGGAAGTCTAATTTACCCAACTACATTTTCCCTCTTACCCAGAGTACCCCAAATTTTCTAAGAGAGTGTCTGGCATCATATTTTCGAAGCCAAAGGGCCATCATTACCCCTACTGGAGAAATTCTATTTACCATCACTACTCAGGCCATAAACCAGATGATGCAGGCCCCCATAGTAGAGAATGCTACCCAATTTTCCTATGAAGCACTAAGTGAACTGTACCATAAATTGGACCTTTCCAAGAGGGCCAAAACCTTGGAACTTTTCTTGACAGAATATGCTTCACTGCCAAAGGAAAATCCTCCCTATCCCTCCTCTATTTTCCCTAAGAGATCCAAGCAGATTATCACAGTTGTTTCCTACCTCCTTTGCTACTACTCTGATCAGTGGGTAGACTTGTCCATTTTCTCTGCTGATTCTAAGCCCTCCATTGTGTTTAACTTCAGCCAATTTCTTTTAGAATCAATTCATCAACATCTTATCAAATTTCCAACTAAGGAGGTATTCAAGTATGCCTCTGTGTTGGTTTACATGTTCTTATACTTTTAGGGGGACAACCTCAACCTTTCCTTGCAAAAGATGGATGCAGAAGAGAACCAATAGTTAGTCATATTTTGGACTACACTGGTGATGAAGGAACAAAAGGAGTACACATATAAACAATTTACAGAGATGTTTGTTCATCCAGCAATTAGTCTTTTGAGTAGCAGGATAGAACCAAGGATCAATGAGGAAATAAGAAAGGTGTTGTAGTTTTCATATCAAGTTCAGAGAGGGGATTGGTACCTCTATGAGAACTATACAGAATTGAGAATATTTGGATGTGAGCTTGCACCTTACAAGCTACCCAAATTCCTCCCAATGAGGATTTTTGCTCTGGAGTACATAAGGGAGATAATCAATATGGATGAAATCCACTTTGTTGCTACCAAGAAGTTCGAGTTTAAAATCAAAACACAGATTGGCCCTTTCATTTGCAATAGTAGGGAAGCAGGGGAAGAAGCAGATAAGCTATTAAAGTAAATGCAGTTCATCCTTAGCTTTACTTGGTCATATGATCCATTAGGGATCATTTCTAAATTAAGAGTATAAACCAAGTCTATTCCTTACTTTCACACATCCATGCTAGAGATAGAGAAATACAAAAATCAGCTAGAATAGGTTGAGAATGCCATACAAGAGGCAAAAGAATAGTAGGTATCATCATCTATAGTGCAGACTCCTACCATGCAGGAGAAAACAACCAAGAGAAGTAGAGAGGAAGAGTCCCATTTAGGGATTGACATTTTCAATGAACGATTGAAGATAATGTATAGAAAAAAGACCAAGCTTAGTTCCAAACTAAGCCTCACCAAGGAATCGGAGTAGGAGAACATTCTCACCACTAATGAGCCACTTGTTTCCTCATTAGTGGGTGATCGGACCAGATTGTCTCGTACTACCTCAACAACTTCACAAGAGAAACAGGAACTTATGTATACCAAGACATCTACTATAGGCGAGGCAGAGAAGAGTATAAAGGACATCTTCAAGTAGATAAAAGTCAAGAACGAGGCCTTGAATATTAACACCTAAAACCAGTTGTGGAAGAAGATTTATGGTGCTCAAAGCAGGGTGTTGTCGGCCTTTGATTCAGAAAAAGGAAAAATGAAAATGACATTTCTCCAAGCACAAGTTCCCTAGCCCAAGGCAGCATCAGACTATAAGAAGACAGCCTTTGAGTTTGATGTAAAAGATATACATCCCATTAACCAAATGGAGATGCATAAGAAGATTGGGGAATTGATATTTTCAACTATCACTAACACTACTATGAGTTTATGAAAACCGCAAGTCAGCTTAGCAAATGTCCAATCATAGCTGAAGATGGAGAAGGCCTATGCACTTGCCAAAGACACCAAGATTCAAACCCTGGAGGACTTGGTAATCAAACTGGGTTATGATCCATCAAACATCAATGTTGCAGAAGAACCTGTGAAGAAAAAGAATTTAGACATAGCAGCATTAAGGACACAGTTAAAATGGCCAGGTACAGAAGATCCTCTGGCTAACGATATTGAAGAGACAGAGAGACAAAAGGCAGATATGATGAAGCTCATCATGGAGCCGACTACACAATTGAAGCAAATGGAAACAAAGATGGAGAAATTGATTAAAGAAAAGGATAAAGCTACTAAAAACATTGTTGTCCCTTTGGAAGCACTTCCTATTAGAGCCATTCCTATAGCCATATCTCCTACAACAAGTACAGGAGATGTTGCAAATCAGTTGGCCCATGCAGTACAAAACATGTCTCTCCAAACTGAAGAGATCAAAAAGTTGAAGGATTAAGTGAAAATTCTAGAGGCTCATCAAAAGAAAACTAAGATTTTTCATGTAGTAGAGCTTTAGAGAGCTCAAAATCATATAGAGGCATGGAAGAAGTCAGCAGTTGAGTCTTCTATTGGCTCTACACTGGGTCATGTTAAAGAAATCATATGGAGTAATATTATTGAAGAAATAGATGAAATCTGGCAATATATCCAAATTATTTTTAGCAGAAGGAATTCGTGGAGAGAACAAAGCAGATCATTGCCACTATCAATACTCAACTGGGAGAAATGCCTACTACAACCAACAACATCATAAAGTTGCGTAATTCCAAAAATAGATATGATCTGGATGATCTAGGAGTGGATGAAAGAACATAAACTATTCCGGAGGTAAGGAAAGTTCTAACAAAGAAGAACTTAGTTGTACAACTGACAGTGAAGTGTCACATTGTAGAGGTAGCAGTCAATAGGTTTTTCACAAGGATTGATGCATTGAACAAGAAGGGTTTGCCTTCACTATTTGTAATCAATGATAAACTAATGACCAGGGAAGACTACATGAAGAAGCTTCAGGACATTTCCAAGGATACAACTAAGTCCTCCAACATCAAAGGTTCTATGACAAGCATAGCGTTTTATGAAGCCATCAACAACGTAATTTTTATTCAACATGAGATAGAACATATTTTTACTGTAAAACCCACTTTTGCTCACTATACTGATGTAGATGAAATCTACCGCAAGGTAAAAGAGATAGCTATTCCATATGAATAATTGTGGGAAAAGTTTTGTGAATTTCATGACTAAAGGATAGATCTACTTCACCAATGCAACACCCTAAGAGTTGCCACTTAGAAAATGTTCTCCTTCAAAGTAGGGCCATATGTTCATATTCACTCCTTTCGATCGAAATACTTCTTTTCTGTTAATTCTAAGTTAATGATAGAATTTCGTGCCACTCAAGCATTTATTGTAATATTTTTGTAATTCTGTTTAAATACTTCATTCTGTTGAAGTATTTAGGGTTGAATTGTTGAACCAGTTATCACACAGATTTGTACTAAGATGAAGCACTTTTGAGATAATAAAAGATTCTTGATTTTACTCATATGGTCTATCTCTCAGTGAGTTGTTTTCATCTAGTTTTTCATTATGTCTTCTTCATATAAATTAATATTTTATAGTCATTTGATTTAAAATTTAATTGAATATTAGCTTCATTTTGAATCCGTTGTGAAGTTGTAATTTAAATAAGAGATTAATTTGCAGAACTATATGTTATTGTAAATTCCTCTTTGAACTTAAATTGCACTAGATTTCTGTAATAGTTTACTTATATTCTGTTGATCAAGGAAACATTGTTTTCTTGATTTCTTCTTATAAATGATTAAATACTCAGTTTGAATATTAAATCATTTATATCTCTACACATTCTTCTTATCCATCTACCTAAAATTAAAATAACCATGTGTATGTAAAGAGCAACCTTTTATTTTACTAATAATATTTCTATGTTTAAAGCACATGTTTATAAACAACTCACTGGTCATCCAAATCATTAAAATCAACAAAACATTATAGATGCTTTGGCATAACCAATTGACATTAGGTTATCTCAAAGGACAACATCAGATTGGCGCCATTGGCGGGGAGTGGAGAATTGAAACCTAAATTTTCCCTGGGGAAACGATTCTCCCTTACCTTTAAGGTGAATAAAGGATAAGGATATAGGTGAAAATCTTTCACCTGGCAATTCCACTGGTCGAAGCTGGCTCCTTTTAAGCACACTAGATAATGTTCCTCTTCTGAGATTATTAAACCTCTACCAGACCCAGAAAGAATTATTAGGGGAGCCTCTTCGAGGAGAAGACATGTAACCCCTTCTTCTTCTTCTTCAAATTTACACCCTGAATACATATCATTTGTATATCCTTTTTCATCTGTACCATCCCATCTTGATTGGACTGAACTACCTCCTAGGGTTTATGAACTCCATTCTAGAGGAGTAGATCTTCAATCAATCTTTTTAATATAGTCACTTGAGTAATATCAAGTCCCATCCATTCCTATCAAATCACCTTCATCTGCGGAAGAATTAGGTTTACATTTACCTAAATTCAAGCATCAATATTTCATTACTCCAACTCCTTATTCTCTTCCATCAAAATCTACTAATATTGAAGAGACATTTTCTGTCTATTCAAATCCTTTGTTTCATAATAAGGAATATCTTCCACCAGGAGTTCATAAGTTGGTTATTAAAACCCCTTTGAGATCCTCAAAAGGGTCTCCTCCCTCTTTCTCTCCTCCACATACTAATAACCCTACGGATTCATCTTCATCTCCTACATATTCATCTTCATCATCCTCATATTCCTCATCATCATCCACTCACTCACCCCATACTCCTCCTATTGTAATAGCTTTTTGACCCATTGTGCAAGCAAGGTGTATTGCTCTATTTCTCCCTGCAAACTTGGGAAATTTTCCTGATGGATATCTAAAACATCTACAAAGATTTAATGGAGAAATAGGTCCCTCAGTTGAAGATCATGTATCAACTTTCCTTGATCGTGTTGACAATATGAACATAGAAGAGGAAAATGTTTATATGAGGTTATTTGTGTTGGCATGGCTCTATGTTACAGGTGTTGTACTTGATGGCAACTCTCTTAAGTGGCAATGCTCTGTTCAGGCTCTCAAAATGTTGGAAATTAAGAAGTACGTAGGTGAACAGTTCAAAAGGTGCGGACCCGCAGGTATGCCGGCCAGGAAGTGTGTACATACACGCAGGTACACCATGTAAAAGGTGCGGACCCCAGTTCACTTACTTCAAGGCAGAAAAATCTCACATGGGGTTTCTTATGTTTAACCCTTGGTATTTAGCCGACGGTATTGTGTTATTATGGTTTTGGCCCGTGGTATTGTGAAAGGCCTAAGGCTATAAATAGGGAAGGAGATCACTTAGCTAAGGCATCTTTTGCAAATTGAATATCTTAAGATCCGAAATATTGGGTTCTCAGTTTAAAAGCTTGATCTATAAAAGAGAAGTTGAAAGTGAATCTATGAAGTGTGATCTCTCGGGCGCATGATCAGATCTGGGCATCTGACTATCTGTGGCACACTGGTGGATTGCCTATTTGGCCCTAATCAGAGTTACGCAGGTAATTAATTGCGCAACTGCATGGGTACGCAGAGCAGAAGAAGGCACCCTGCGTGGGTACGCAGAGCAGAAGAAGGCGTAGTGCGTGGGTACGCAGCGCGATAGAAGGTTCAGGTGCGGAGGATACGCAGCGCGACAGAAGCCGCAGGTGCGGAGCTACTCAGAGGTACGCGGCGCGATAGAAGAAACAGGTGCGGAGCTACAGTATATGTACGCGGCGCGACAGAAGGTGCAGGTGCGTAGATACGCAGTACAGCAGAAGGTTCTCTGCGAGTATACGCAGGGGAGCAGACGGTGAGGTGCGGAGCTACACAGGACAGATAAAGGAAAACTGCGGATCTGTCTTAAGACCTTTTGTTGGCTGAATTTTTCTGTTGATAAGGTGTTTTGGGTTTAGTTCTGTTATTGTTGATCTGGTTACTGCAGTTGACTATGTAATTTACATGTACTTGATGATCATTTGATGTTCATGGATCCAGTTTGAAAATTTATGAAAAGTGGTCCTTGAAAGAAAAGAAGTAGGGGTTGTAGCTCCCTTCCAGGAGAGACTGGAAAACGAGAGAGAGTTGTAGCTCTCTGCAGGTTGCAGCCTGCGTACTGGTAAAGGACTGCACCAGTATAAAATCATTGTAAAAGGAGTTTCTAATTTGAAAGAAGATAGAGACATATTGCAGCAGGTGGTTTTCACCCACATTGGGTTTCCACCTTATATCTGGTGTTCTTTGGTGTGACTATCTGTTTTTCTTGTTCATGCTCATTATTTTATGGTACTGACATGCAAAAATAATTCAAAGTGTAAATAAGGAAGATTTGTTAAAAGAACTTGATAATACTGATTCACCCCCCCTCTCAGTATTATTTCCAACAATTGGTATCAGAGCAGGTCCTTCAGAGAAGCTTGATCGCTTGAAGGAAGATCACTCATCATGAGCAACTACGAGAGCGAAGCATCAATCAGGCCACCAATTTTTGATGGGACAAACTTCAATTATTGGAAGGTAAGAGTTACTGCCTATCTTCAATCTCTTGGTACAAAAGTTTGGGATATCATAGATACAGGCTACACCTTTCCTTCAGCTACTCCTACAGATTCGGCCGAAAAGAAGAAATATGAAACAAATGCTAAAGCAGCCAATACTCTGCTAGGATGCTTATCTCAAACATAATTTGTGAAGGTTATGCAATATAAATCCGCAAAAGAAATTTGGGACAAGATTGTCTTGAGCTACGAAGGAGATGAACAGGTAAAGCGTGCTAAACTTCAAACCCTCAGGATTCAGTATGAGAGTCTCAGAATGTATAATGATGAAAGTGTGGCTAACTATTTCCTTCGGGTAGACGAGATTGTTAATTGCATGAAAAACTTGGGTGAAGAAATAAAAGAGGATATTGTGGTTGAAAAAGTTCTAAGATCATTGTCCCCCAAGTTTGAATCTAAAGTGTCTGCAATAGAAGAAAAGGAAAATCTACGAACTCTTACTATGTCTCAGCTACACGGAATCCTAACTGCCTATGAAATGAGAAAGGGAGGTCCATCAGACAAAAGAGAAGCTGCTTTCAAGGCTTCAGGCAAAGGAGACTACTATGAAGCAAGTCACGTGCCAGAAGAGGAAGAAGAAGAATCAAATTTTGTCAGAAATCTTCAGCGAGGTACTGGAAGGTTCAGAGGTAAGTTACCTTTTAAATGTTTTGCTTGTGGAAGAGTAGGACATTATGCTGCGAAATGTCCTCATAAGGATAAGATTGACAAAGGAAAGGAACCTGCTAGATGGAGCAAGAAACAGAATGCAAATAAGAAAAGCTACTACACTCATGAAGATAGTGATGGTCTATCAAATAGCGATGAAGATGAACGAGGTAATGACTATAAACTTTTAATGGCATTTGAAGATGATGATTACATGGATGCTATAGATGTGGATAGCTTTCATGAAGAAATTTCTAGACTCAAGACATGTATAGCAGAAAAGAACATGATCATTGATACTCTACAACTTCAAATTGATGAAAAAGAAAAATATCTTGAAAAGTTAGAAGGTGAAATTGTTGGTCTTAGAAAAGAGATTGAGAAAACAAAGGCTATTAATCTTAAGTTTGTCAAAGGATCTGAAACTCTGGATGAGATCATCAATGTACAACGTTCTCCTCTAAACAAGACAGGTCTAGGCTATAATGGAGAAACTTCTCAAGCATCCACCTCAAGAAGTTATCTTGATGCAGCAAGAAGGAATGAGCAAAAGCATAATGGAGATCACCAGGTAAAGCAGGGACGATGTGCAAACAAAGACTATCAGGGGCAATCCTTCTTAAGGGTGAACAAAAGCTACAACCAGCCACAGGTAAAATCTTCTCAATTTGGTTCAAGAATGGATGACAATAGAAATTACAATTATTTGGCCGGTAGATTTGATAACCGCAGAAGTTTCTTCAATGGACAATGTTTCTCTTGTCATAACTTTGGTCACAAAGTAGCTCAATGTGTTGCATATAAAACAATCATGACTAGAGAAGCTCAAAAACAAAGAAGTATGACCGGGATTATAAAAAGGACCTATAACAACTTTTCGGCTCTTGAAAATGAAGTTGAATGTTCTATTTGCAATAAATTTGGTCATGAAGATTCTGAATGCAGGAGCAGGTTTTAGCAAACAAAGGAACAAGCCTCAAGCACCAAAACATGGAGAATAAAGGAACCGCAAATAGAAAGATGTGGGATAGCATTTTATGCAGAGGGACAGGAAAATCTATGGTACATTGACAGTGGATGTTCGAAGCATATGACAGGTGATAAAGAAAAACTTGAATCATATTCTGCTTTAGAAAAGGGAAAGAAAGTTTCTTTTGGAAATGATACTCCTGCAGCTATAAAAGGAAAAGGCACTGCTCAGTTAAAAGAAAAGGTCAAAGCTGGAAATGTGTTGTATTTTGATGGATTGAAGCATAATCTTCTGAGTGTCAGCCAGATGTGTGATCAAGGAACCAAGGTGATATTTAGATCAAATGGATGTCTTTTTCGTGATCTTGATACAGGTAAAACAGTGATCAGAGGTGAAAGAACTCCAAATAATCTATGCATATTTGAAGAAGGACAACAACAATGCTATCTAAGTAAGGATGATGAGTACTGGTTATGGCACCAGAGGTTGGCGCATCTAAGCTTTTCACAAATAGGGAAAGCATGCAAATATCAGGCAGTTCGTGGTCTTCCAGATATCAAAATTCCAGACAACACCATATGCAAATCATGTCAGTTTGGAAAGAAAACTAGAACTAACTTTCCGGAGAAGGAAGGATCAACTAGCATGCCTCTTGAGCTAGTACATACAGATACATGTGGTCCATTCAGGAAAAGGACACCTCGAGGAGAAGAATACTTGATATTATTCATTGATGATTTCTCTAGGTTTGTCTGGTTAGGACTTATGAAGCACAAAGATGAAGCATTCGAAAAATTCAAATCCTTTAAAGCCTTGGTTGAAAATGAATCAGGATACAAAATTAAGTGCCTCAGATCTGACAGAGGTGGGGAGTTTACCTCAAATGAATTTTTTTATTTCTGTGAAGAACATGGGATAAGAAGAGAATTCTCTACAGCTAGAACTCCTCAGCAAAATGGAGTGGTGGAAAGAATGAACAGAACCGTCCAACAAATGGCTCGTGCTATGCTTGATGAGTCTGGAACTCCCGCAACTTTCTGGGGTGAAGCAGCATATGCTGCGGTTGTTATTCTCAACAAAACTAATGTCCGGGTGAACAGCACTCAAACCCCTCATGAGCTTTGGTATGGTGAGACTCCTTCGGTAAAGCACTTCAAAATCTTTGGGAGCAAATGCTATATTAAGAATACTGATGAACAACTCGGCAAACTTGAACCTAGAGCAGACGAAGGCATTCTTCTTGGTTATTCTCCACATAGCAAAGCATACAAGTGCTACAATAAAAGACTTGGAAGAATTGTTGACAGCATTGATGTAGTGGTTGATGAGAAGGGATACATTCCTAGGCAAGTACATCATGAAGATATCGAAGAAGATGAAGGCTACCCTCAAAGACAGAATGATGAAGAACAAGAACCTCAAGAAGAACCAAAGGAGCAGATAAGGATAGAAGAGAAGACTCCATCCAGATATGTTCAGAAGAATCATCCAGAATCTCAGATTTTGGGGCAGAAAGAAGCAGGTGTACAAACAAGAAGAACAATTGCAGAAGCTTCAAGCTATTTGGCATTACTCTCTTCCACTGAACCACAAAATGTGAAGGAGGCATGCAAAGATGAATGTTGGGTCAAAGCAATGGATGAAGAACTTGAGCAGATCGAAAAGAACAACACTTGGTAGTTGGTTCCTAGACCAAAGGATAAGAATGTTATAGGGACAAAATGGGTATTCAAAAATAAATTGAATGAAAATGGAGAATTTAATTAGAAACAAGGCCAGACTTGTTTGTAAAGGGTATGCGCAACAAGAAGGAATAGATTTTGAAGAAACTTTTGCTCCTGTTGCAAGACTTGAGGCCATCCGAATGTTCCTTGCTCTCTCAAGCTTTCAAAACTTCAAAGTATTTCAAATGGACATGAAATCAGCCTTTCTGAATGGAGACTTGGAAGAAGAAGTATACATTGAGCAGCCAGATGGTTTCATTCTTGGAAATGATCCAAATATTGTATGCAGATTGAAAAAGGCTCTCTATGGTCTCAAACAAGCTCCAAGGGCTTGGTACTATCGTTTGGACAAATATCTTCATCAACAAGGTTTTTCAAAAGGATCAGCAAATAGCAATCTTTATATAAAAGTTGAAAACAACAAATTGCTAATACTTGTTGTGTATGTAGATGACATTATCTTTGGTAGCAATGAAGAAGCTATGAGTCAAAGCTTTGCCTTGGTAATGCAGAAAGAATTCGAAATGTCCTTGCTAGGAGAACTGACGTATTTTCTTGGCTTGCAAATCCAACAAAAGGAAGGAGGGATCTTTTTGTCTCAAACCAAGTATCTCAAGTAGATTTTGAAGAAATATGGCATGGAAGATGCAAAACCAGTATGTACACCCATGGTCACAGGATCTAGCCTCAGTGCAAATGATGGATCAGCAGCAGTGCATCAACCAACCTACAGATCTATGATTGGAAGTCTACTTTATTTGACAGGTACCCGACTGGACATAATGCATGCAGTGGGAATAGTTGGAAGATTTCAGGCAAATCCAAAGGAGACTCATCTTCAGGCAGTGAAGAGAATTTTCAAATATCTTCAAGAGACTCAAAATTATGGCTTATGGTATCCTAGAGATACAGATCTCACACTTCATGCTTATACAGATGTAGATTGGGCCAGAAGCGTGGATGACAGGAAGAGCACAAGTGGTGGTGCATTCTTTATGGGTTCCAGATTAGTATCTTGGTTCAGCAAGAAACATAGTTCGATTGCCTTGTCTACAGCTGAAGCGGAATATGTTGCTGCTGCATCTTGCTACACTCAACTACTTTGGATGATGCAGACCTTGCAGGATTTTCAAATCACTTGTACACCACCTATCTCCATTTTATGTGATAACACAAGTGCAATCAGCATCTCAGAGAACCCAGTCATGCATTCAAAAACCAAGCACATACCGATCAAGTATCATTTTCTCCGGGCTCAAGTGCTTGAACAAAAGGTCAAGTTGGAGTATGTTCCATCTAAGGAACAAGTTGTTGATATACTCACCAAACCATTGCCCAGGGAGACTTTTGAATACCTCAGGCAAAAGCTGGGGGTTGTTGATGCATCATCTTGTTGTTGAATCTCTTCTGATTGATGGTTGTACGCAAGGTTCATCTGGGGTATATGCGTACATTTGCTGGGTTGCGGATTGGTCGAAGATGGAATGGCACAGGTTCAGGGGGAGCATATAATGCGTTGTTGGCATTATGGAGGTAGCTCAGGAGGAGATCATGGATGCTGGTCTGAATATTGCTGCAATATGTCTCTATCTCTTTCATGGTCATTTATGGTGTTTGGTGGATTATGGTTCTTCTTTGCAGATCTGATTTATAGTAAGGGGGAGCATGTTCTTAGCGGGAGCATAACCCTTTGCCCTTGATGTCAAAGGGGGAGAATGACGTTGAAGATCTTGAGGTTGCCATCAAGTCCAAAGGGGGAGATTGTTGGCATGGCTCTATGTTACAGGTGTTGTACTTGATGGCAACTCTCTTAAGTGGCAATGCTCTGTTCAGGCTCTCAAAATGTTGGAAATTAAGAAGTACACAGGTGAACGGTTCAAAAGGTGTGGACCTGTAGGTACGCCGACCAGGAAGTGCGTACATACACGCAGGTACACCATGTAAAAGGTGCGGACCCCAGTTCACTCACTTCAAGGAAGAAAAAGCTCACGTGGGGTTTCTTATGTTTAACCCTTGGTATTTAGTCGACGGTATTGTGTTATTATGGTTTTGGCCCGTGGTATTGTGAAAGGCCTAAAGCTATAAATAGGGAAGGAGATCACTTAGCTAAGGCATATTTTGCAAATTGAATATCTTAAGATCTGAAATATTGGGTTCTCGGTTTAAAAGCTTGATCTATAAAAGAGAAGTTGAAAGTGAATCTATGAAGTGTGATCTCTCGGGCGCATGATCAGATCTGGGCATCTGACTATCTGTGCACACTAGTGGATTGCCTATTTGGCCCTAATCAGAGGTACGCAGGTAATTAACTGCGCAAGAAGGTGCCCTATGTGGGTACGCAGAGCAGAAGAAGGTGCCCTGCGTGGGTACGCAGAGCAGAAGAAGGTGCAGTGCGTGGGTACGCAGCGCGATAGAAGGTTCAGGTGCAGAGGATACGCGACGCGACAGAAGTCGGAGGTGCGGAGCTACTCAGAGGTACTCGACGCGATAGAAGAAACAGGTGCGGAGATATAGTATATGTACGCGGCACAACAGAAGGTGCAAGTGCGTAGATACGCAGTACAGAAGAAGGTTCTCTGCAGGTATATGCAGGGGAGAAGACGGTGAGGTGAGGAGCTACGCAGGCCAGATAATGGAAAACTGCGGATCTGTCTTAAGACCTTTTGTTGGCTGAATTTTTCTGTTGATAAGGTGTTCTGGGTTTAGTTCTGTTATTGTTGATCTGGTTACTGCAGTTGACTGTGTAATTTACATGTACTTGATGATCATTTGATGTTCATGGATCCAGTTTGAAAATTTATGAAAAGTGGTCCTTGAAAGAAAAGAAGTAGGGGGTTGTAGCTCCCTTCCAGGAGAGACTGGAAAACGAGAGAGAGTTGTAGCTCTCTGCAGGTTGCAGCCTGCGTACTGGTAAAGGACTGCACCAGTATAAAATCATTATAAAAGGAGTTTCTAATTTGAAAGAAGATAGAGACATATTGCAGCAGGTGGTTTTCACCCACATTGGGTTTCCACCTTATATCTGGTGTTCTTTGGTGTGACTATCTGTTTTTCTTGTTCATGCTCATTATTTTATGGTACTGACATGCAAAAATAATTCAAAGTGTAAATAAGGAAGATTTGTTAAAAGAACTTGATAATACTGATTCACCCCCCCTCTCAGTATTATTTCCAACAATTTGTACAATCTTTAGAAGGAAATGTTAGGATTGGGTTCAGGGAACTCAGAGCTGACTCTATCAGAACATGGAATGAGCCCATAACTATCTTTAAAAATAAATGGGGGGTAAAGAAAGATCCAGTTTCTTTTCTCACAGAATTTGAAGAATTGAAGAGAAACCTTGGTGAACCAGTTGCTGAATTCATCAAAAGATTTAACTAACTCTATCATAAAATGCCTGTTGATTGTAAACCACCAGTGGCAGCTGAAAAGGTCAAATTTTCCGAAGCCTTTGATGATGACTTTGTAGTCATGCTAAGGGAAAGGGTTTCTAATATATTAGAAGACATGGAGACAAATGCTATAGAGGTAGAATCTAATAGATCAACTTTTGTCAAGCTTAAAGCTAAAGCAGAAAAAGAAGAAAGAAAAATAAAAGCTAGGGTTGATGATTCATCCTCTTCCAAATCTATACTTGAAGATCAAAAAATTGATGAAATTACATCTTTACTTAGAAACCTTTCTAATAGGATTTCCAAAAATTGAAACACAACCTAGGATTGTTCAGAAAACTGTTGTCAAACGTTAAGATCAAACTCAATTTCGAAGAACTCCCCAAATGCAGATTCTTCAGAGACCAGGTTCTGATGAAAACATTCAACCACCTTTGTTGATTGATGATCAACAACCACAGGATACAAGCCCTTTAATCACTGAAGATATCAATAATATTGATTCTTCAACAGTACAAATGGAAATAGTTCCTTCACCTCAGTCTTTTGAACAAGAACTAGGAGATGCTCAACTTTCAAAATACTTAGCATTCTCTGAATTTTTTATTGCAGAATTGAATAAAAGGTATGCTCTAAGGCTTAGATCAGGTCCTGGTAGACCTTCAAAATTTACCACCATAATTGAACCTGTAATGAAAACCATTCAAAGACAAACTCCAATGCCTCACATTACAAAGTCATCAACTGAAACCTCTTCATCTCACAAGACTATTTTGGCAACTTTTAATATTGAAAAGGAATTGGAAAGGGTCAAGATTCCTATACCTTTAGCTGAACTTTGCAAAAACCCTGGTTATAAAGATCAAGTGTCTAAATGGATACAATCCTATAGCGTATATGTTGATGGAGATGTTATTAGATTGTAGGATGAAAAGCCCTCGGCTGTACTTGGCCCTAGTTATGATATGATTGATGAAATTGTTCCACCATTTTATGTAACTTTAGAGGCTCATGAATTTCTTTTGTATAACTGCATGATGTATTTTGGAGCTTCTCATAACCTTATGCCAAAGGTAATTATGGATCATATTCAGCTACAAGTCACCCATTCTTATCATGACCTTTACACCTTTGACTCAAAGAAATTATCATGTCTAGGATTAATCAAATACCAACTTGTGACCTTAGCTCAAATACCTATCAAGAGTATAGTTTTAGACATAGTTGTCACTGATATTCCTGCCAAATTTGGCATGCTTCTATCTATATCATGCTATGCTAAACTTGGACGATCGCTTCAGATGGACATGTCTTTTGCTACTATTCCAGTCTACGAAGGTGAACATTTAAGGTTATATAGGGAAGTCAGATTCCTTCATACTATTTGCAGGTCCGATCAAGCAAAAAACCACCCTATCTATGCAGTAGATCAAGATTTTGGTTGCTTTTAGTTATCTTCACAAAAAGCATCAATCACTCAACTTTCCATTTAGAATATAGTTTCCAAGCCTAAAGTTGTAGAATCAGATATATGGAAACTTTATTTTGATGGATCTTGCTTAAAAGAACGAGAAGGAGCAGGAATTGTTTTAATCTCACCAAATAAAGAAAACATAACTCAGTCATGTAAACTTGAATTTGAGGTCACCAATAATGTGGTTGAGTATGAGGCTTTTCATCATGGTCTTGAGCTAGCTAGGAGTTTAAAGGTTCAAAACTTGAGTGTATTTTCTTATTCTGAGCTTATAGTGAACTAGGTTAGAAATATTTTCCAAACAAAACATCCAAGGTTTAGGTCCTATAGAAATGAAGCTTGGGAAACAATTGAAAATTTCTTTCAAGGATTTAACGTAACTGCTATTCCCAGAGATGAAAATATGCATGCTGACTCACTAGTTGTATCAGAAAGATATTTAAAAATCCCTGAGCCCGTATTGTTAGAATACCAAATTCAAGTCAAGTATAGACCATTTTTGAAGATGATGAACAATTAAAATCTTTTCTTCAAGTCATTGATGAATTCTCAAATATGCAAATTGAAGGAGATCAAAACCATATTCAAGAATTAAATCAACAAAATCCAGAAAAATCATTCAGTCCTAAAATTATTGATCATGATATCATTCAGTTATCTAATAATTTTATTCCTAAAGGGTTAGTTCCATTGCAAAAACTATTTGATAATAATGATGTCTCTAAAAAACCTTTGTTTAACCCACTTGAAGAAGAAATCAAAGAATGCAATATTGGGACTTTGGATGATGTGAGAAACATTAAATCTTCTTAAAAATTACAAAGATGTTTTTTCCTGGTCTTATAATGAGTTAAAAATTTATGATACATCTTTGATTGAGCATAAGATTCCTTTGAAACTAGAAGCAAAACCCTTTCAACAAAAACTAAGAAGAATCAATCCCATACTACTTCCAACAATTGAGAAAGAACTTAAAAATTTGCTTGATGATCATATCATTGTGCCTTTAAGGTATTCTAATTCGGTAGCCAACCTAGTTCCTGTCAGAAAGAAGAATGGCGAGACTAGTATATGTGTAGACTTCCAAAATATGAACAAATCATCTTTAAAGGATAATTATCCATTGCCAAAATGAATCATCTACTTCAGAAAGTTTCAAGTGAAAATAGGATTTCTATGCTAGATGGATTTTCTAGTTACAACCAGATCATGGTAAGTAAAGTTGACCAAGACAAAACTTCTTTCACCACACCTTGGGATACATTTAAGTATGCTAGAATGCCATTTGGGTTAACCAATGCTAAAGACACTTTCCAGGGAGCCATGTATTTAGCATTTGTAGGTAAAACATCTAAATTTACTATCATTTATTTAGATGATCTAAATGTTTTCTCTGATTCTGATGAAAATCATTTAAAACACTTGAGCAAGGTTTTTGACAGGTGTAGGAAATTTGGCATATCCATCAATCCAAAGAAATATTTATTTGTTGTAAAGGAGGGGAAATTACTAGGGCATATAATTTCCAAGGAGGGAGTTATAATTGACCCAAAAAGAGTTTCTATTATTCAGACCTTATCTCTTCCAAGGAACAAGAAAGAGATACAAACCTTCCTTGGAAAGATCAATTTACTTAGAAGGTTCATCCCAAATTATTCTGAGATAGTTAAAGATATAACACATACGATGAACAAAAACAATGAAGTGAAATGGACAGTTCCTACTAGATTGCTTTTGATCATATCAAAAAGGCTATATCTGAGGCCCCTACATTAGCTAGCCCTGATTATTCTTCACCTTTTAGCATATTTTCTTTTGCATCTGAGACAACTTTAGCTTTTGTACTTTTACAGAAGAACACAAATGGTGATGACCAACCTATAGCTTTCTTTTCCAAAGTTATTAGGGATGCTAAACTTAGGTATGATATTATTGAAAAATGAGCTTATGCCTTAATTAAAGTCCTCAAAGCCTTTAGAACATATTTCCTGCATTCACACATTTCAACTTATGTCCCTAATGATGTTGTTAAAACTATTTTGGCCCAGCTTGATACTAATGGAAGAAGAGGGAGGTGGATTACTAAAATCCTTGAATTTGACCTTGAAATTAAGACCAAAAAACTAGTAAAAGGCCAAGGCTTGGCCAAATAGTTGGCTGAATCCAACTGAAAAGTATTGGGAATAAATATGGTTTTTGAAATTTCATCAGGGGAGAATCCACAAGAACCTTCCTTGACATTAGGGGAGAATCCACAAGAACCTCTTTCTTTAGATCAAGCCATTCTTGTTCACATAGATCAAAAATATCTACTCTCTGATTGGTACTCTAATATTGTGCAGTTTCTTAGGGATTTTCAATGTCCAACTGATCTTAACTTGAAGTAGTGCAAAGCCCTGAAGCTTAAATTAGTAAAATGTTGCATTATTAATGCAAATCTATACTGGGAAGACCCTCTTAACATCCTTATTTTTTGTTTAACTGAAAATGAAATAGAGGGAATTATAGATCAGTTCCATGCAGGGTTTTGTGGTGGACACTATGCCTGGAGAGAAACAACCTACAAAATTTTAAAAGAAAGTTTCTATTGGACCACACTTTTCAAAGAAGTTGGAGCAAGAGTAAGAAGTTGTAAACCATGCCAATTATTTGCAGGAAAATAGAAACTGTCAGTACTTCCTTTGGTTCCAATATCCATCCATGCTCCTTTTCTACAATGGGGATTGGACTTTATAGGGGAAATTCATCCACAATCAACCAATCAACACAGATGGATATTAACTACTACAAACTATTTCACCAAGTGGGTAGAAGACATACCTATTAAAACTTCAATTGATACTGTTGTGATTAAATTTCTTGAAGAAAACATCCTATCAAGATTTGGATGTCCTCAACAGATTGCTACAGATAATGCAGCAGCTTTCAATAGTGTTAAAATGATTGAGTTTTGTCAAAAGTATTCAATCCTTTTACACCATTCTACACCATACTATCCATAGGGTAATGGGATAGAAAAGTCCTCCAACAAGAGCTTAGTTAAGGTCATTAAGAAATCTCTTGAAGACCATAAAAAGAGTTGGGCCAACCATCTAATGCATGCAATTTGGGCAAACCGAGTTTCTCCTAAGAGATCAACAGGCAAGTATCCTTTCCAGTTAGTTTATGGTAAGGAAAAAGAATTTCCTACTCATTTTTCTTTACTTGTTATGAGATTCCTTCAGGAATCCTATGAAGAAAAAGATGATTTCTCATGAAGGATTAATCAAATTATTGAGTTGAATGAAGGCAGGGATGAAATTCAGTATAAGCTAAGGAAATACCAAAACAAGATGAAAGAACTTTTCGATAGAAAGGCTAGAGAAAGAAATTTCAAGAAAGGTGACCTAGTGCTTAGATGGGATAGAAGGAGAGAAGATAAACGAAAGCATGCAAAATTTAAAAACCTTTGGTTTGGTCCATTCAACATTGCGGAATTCGAAGGGAACAATACATTCATCCTATAAAATCTGGAAGGAGAGTATTCCTCATTGCCAGTCAATGGGAGATACTTGAAACATTACATTTAGTGTTGATTTTTCATTTATTCATCATCTCTAAATATTGGGAGAGTTTATTTAATTTCTGAAAAATTTGCAAGTGAGTATTTGTTTCAGCAAAGACTCCATAGCTCGAGGAGAAGGCACTTGGATCTTCTTTTTCTCTATATCCCACAGGGGGAAGCAGTCCCCAGCTGGAGCTAATGTTGTAACATTATTTGGTTTTGATAAGTTAGTATATTAGTCAAAACAATCTTGAAATGTTAAGTTAGTATATGGATGCAAAAGAAAGAAAAGTTGAAATGTTAGGCCCATTTAATTTTTTATAGGTATCCATATCAATAAAATGTTAGGTGTCAGTTGCCCTAAATAAAGAAGGCAAAAAGAAAATAAAATGCTAGGGAAGCAAAAAGAAAAGAAAGGCTTCAATTTATGTTTTTATAAATTCTTTAGCTACTAGTGAAAATGTGCCACAAGTCAATTATCAAATATTGCTTCCTTGTGCACAAGAAAAAGGCAAAGGAGTAAAGGTTTTCGCTAAGTGTTATGAAGAATTGACATCTACAAATAAATACTAATTCCCTAGATAAGTAGCTATATCTAGAACAACAGTTTAAAGCACTTTAAACTTTTTCTATAAACAATAGATAAGACAAAGAGAATGAGAGGACCTACTTGTACTTTCACTTTCCTCTTGTCTCCTTTGTATCAGTCTTGTCGCTCCTTCCCATACTTAACATGCTTGAGAAGTACCTGTAAACATCAATAGAAGACAAAGAACCAATCAAAGCAAAATATCTATTTATTACAAGTAAATGGAATCAGATACATTCACACATATAAGCATCACATATCAAGATAAGCATATGGGAAAAGGTGTAAATACTTTATTGAATAGAAGGAAGAATTACAACCATGAAGCCTGATTCAAAGTCACTCCTCCAGCTTTGGTTCCATCCACATCACATCATAAGAATGACATTCCGTCATCATAACGAAATTTACAATAGTCTCAATTCTTAAACTAACAATATCTCCTTACAATTCATCAAGGTACAACCCTTGATCACTTAGATGAGTGCTCAATTTATAGGAAGATGGAGGAGGTTTTGTCATCAATGAGGGTATTGAATGGCCTTCCTTACTTAGAATTAGTTCCATGTAGGAAGGGATGAGAGGATAGGAGGTATCTTAACTCATTCATCATCCATTTTTGAGCTCATAGGAGATGATAAGTGTGGGAAACTTCTAGAAGGCTCCAAAAGATAAGAATATTCCCCAAAACCTGTGCGAATTTTGCTCAAACTCGCTTAGTGTAGGCCAAAGAGGGCCTAAGTGCTCTACAGAGCACCCTGGCATGGACTTAACTACTCTGCAGCACACCCTTGCATGGGCCTACCTATGTTGGTCCCTCTAGAGGTCATTTTAGGATGTCTTCAGGCCATGAAACTATTTGGGAAGGAGGCATTCAAAAGGTTGACTTGTTTAGGGCATATAGCAACTGAAATTAGGGTTTGATGAGCCCTAAAACACTTATCTGGATAATGGGAGTGATGTGCCCAAATGGATCTATAACATATGCCCCCTAAAGCATGAAGTCGAAAATAATAATGTCAAGTGATATGCTTTACGATGAGATGAGGAGGTTTTGAAGCGGTTGGTGACTTGCATTGATTACAATACATAATATCATGATATTTTGATTTTTTCTCATGAAAATGCTGAGGAAAGGCATACCCATGCTCAGTATATAAACTTTCATTATAAGTACATATACAGTCATCTACAGATATGGACCCATGATCGGAATGACCATCAATGTAAAGCCATTGTACAGATGATTTGGTACATTTCCTGGAATCGCAGCCTGGATGGATGAAACTAGATCTGGGGTCTTCTATATCGTTCAATCATTCCCTCAAGTACAAGTCTAACCATGTGAATATGTGATGTGAAGTTGAACATGGGAAGACATCGTCTGATTACCAGCCAATGATGTAAGTTGTTAACAGACGCAAGAGAAATCACCGATAATGATAATACTCCTCAAGTAGTGTAGTACATTATGCATGGTGTGAATGGATGTTTTGATGTCGAACACCATACAAAGTCTTTTGATCGAAGGCCAGTGATGTTAACCTATCGCCGGAAGTGAGACAATTTCCATTGATGTATACAAGCCTCAAGGTATTGGAAGGGTGTTTCCAAGTCAACTTCTTGGATAATGAGCTGATGTCGACAAGAAGTCACTTGTCGTAGGAGGGCCTTGATGTGTCCCACATCAACGACACGAAATGAGTGTAATGATTTTGGAGATGGAATTTTACTGACGACACAATGTTTAGGAACAGCGGTCATGAAAATGAAGGTTTATGGTATTGCAAAGGATGAATTTTGATTGAATGACTTCTCTTGAACATGTCAGCGACACTAAAATGAATTGGTAGCATTGACCCAAAATAAAGTGATGCATGGTATGATATGCCAATGGTATGTTAACCATCAATTTGATAACCCAACCCAAATAGTCACAGTGATGAAGTGAAAGTGTCATGTTCAAGAGTGACCTACTACCAAAAGTGGTTTACCCCTTTTTCCATTTTCCCTAGTCATTGCTGACTAGTACCTCTTTATTTTTTATCAAGCTTGAGGAGGATAACATATGCTTGTTGTATAATTCCACCCTTCAAGTGAATCCATCACTATGTGATGTTTTAACAAGTCTAGCAAAGGTGAAACTTGGTCTTGTCATGATCGACAAGTTTGTCGCTATTTGATGTTTTAACGAGTTTAACAACAAAGATAACTTAGTCCCTTTCATGTTTAGAGAGTTTGAAAAGGGACGGAAAGAAAACTTCACAAGTCCTTTTTTGTATATTTGTCTCTCAAGCCCGAAGAAGCATAAAACAATATGAGAGAGAACCTATTGACTGTTTTCAGTCAACGTATTCTTTTTTTGTAAATAATCTATCTCAGCCTAAAAAGTGTTAAACTTATACTAAGTATGTCGTTTCCAAACCGTTAATGAGCTGAAAAGGACAAGTGCTCATCAATATTTTCATATTTAGAGAGTCTAAAAAGAGATTAAAGAGCACTCCAAGGGGGTTCCTTTTTCGATGTTTAACAGAGCTCGAAAAAGAGATAAAATTATGCTCTGTGGTCAAAGATACAATTTACAATCGAGCAGATCAAATTATATAAGTCAACTGTACAACCTACTCAAAACACCACCAAATGGAGTAAACATACATGTTTCATGAGTAAAAATAAGTAAATACTAAATTTTATTCAATTAATGAACATGAAATCAACATAAAACAAGAATTTACCATGTCATTTTTACCATTTGATATTTACCATTTAGTTTTGTGCTCTAGGCTAGTTTTTTACCTCAAACTTCAATAGCTAATTGTGAGAGATTTTGAGTACCATTTCTCGTGCCATCCTGACCAGGTAGGAGATCTACCCCTCCTCTTTATTTTCATGTCATTCTTTTACTGTTTCATGCACGTTTTAGGGTTTTTTTGTGCCTCTAGGGTTAGATTTTTTTGCCCTAGGATCAGCACAAGCTTGCATGTCAAAAACTGCACTGAAGAGCACCCAGATAGAAGGATGCCTACTCTACAACGCGCTGTCTCCTTGCCTGGGCTGCGCTGGGCTAGTTTCCCAAACTTGGTTCACCTATTTGATCAAAAATTTGTCCTGTTTTTTGCATGGAAAGGATCCTAATTAAGCTTATGGTTTGATTTCAGGCTTTCATCGGATTAGAATGTCTATTACTTGGTGAGAAAGAGAGTGTGAAGAATAAGACATGATTTCCCTAAATAATCCAGGTACAATTGAGGCCGTCAAAAGTTGTGGGCTGCTCAAATACTTCAGGTTGTCCGGAATGAGGCAACACATAGAACTATTGCAGCCCCTAGTTCATGCATGGGATCTGACAGATCATGCTTTTCACATAGGGGACAAAGTGGTCCCTATTATGATCGATGATGTTTACTTTCTTACCGGGTTGTGAAGGTGAGGTGCCCCTATCTCACTTTCAGGATTTTCCCATGGATGTGAATCGGTGAGGGATTATATTCGACAGTTTTGTCGACCAGGTACATAGCCTAGCAAGGATGGGAAAATAAACATCAAGAATGGAAGTGATTTGCCTTTGAGAACTATCCTTTTCACTATCACAAAGTTGGTTGCCAGTGTGACACTTCATCTAGTGA
Source organism: Pinus tabuliformis (assembly GCA_031772625.1). Taxonomy (NCBI): domain Eukaryota; kingdom Viridiplantae; phylum Streptophyta; class Pinopsida; order Pinales; family Pinaceae; genus Pinus; species Pinus tabuliformis. The sequence continues at coordinate 118,408,047 of CM062806.1, forward strand.
ATAGATCATATATGCAGTATGCACTAGAGTGTCTTGAGCCAACAATGCTCAACTAGTGTGAGGACGTGCTTTATTCATTGAAAGAACAACTGACAAATGTAAAAAGTAGTAAGATGAAGAATTTTAGGTATGCTTTGATCTTAATCCTCTTTCCTTAGAAAGAATTCCATTGATGCAACCACAACATGTAACATTGGGTGTATCTGGTCCTAGAGATCCATGAATGTAGAGGTGGGTCGAATTGATGGCTAGACATGCAGGTCAGTAAACAATCATTTTTTCCATTGCATTCTTTAGTTGGCTCGATCAATGACACATTGTTGTCGAGGAGCATCCATACTTAGGGATGGATTTTCGTGGAGATCCAGATTTGATTTTACCAGTGGGTGCTCAATGCGGTGTTATAGGTAAATTGTTTAACCAAGTGTTTTTGATTTTTTAAGTTTCTACATGTTTTTGTGTTTTTTTGCTCCAATAGTAAACTAAAATTGTTCTCACACATGCAAATGTGGGTATTGTTTGACCTATGAGGCATCAACAAGAGGCGAGTGGGCCAACAAGGAGAAACATTGGGAGAGAGGTTCTCTAGGATTTGGTTTTGGCCAAGACCTTGGCAGAGTTGCAAGATCATGTGGAGAGATTAACCCTTGGTATTCTGGATGTCCGGATTGAGGAGTTACCTATGAGGCTGCAAGTTACCTATGAGGCTGCAGTGCCATACTATTGGTGTTCCAGGCCGTTGGATGCAGCTCTTGTGCATGATATCTTAGGCTGTGACCTGTTATCATGAGCATCACTAGGTCTACTTAGGATGTTTTTGCGTGCATTTTGAGTTTTTAGGTCAGATGACCAAACATGTCTTGGAGGTAAATTTTGTAAAAAAATTTAAAACATCTAACTATTTTTACTTTCAGAGTTTTTATATATGGTTATGTGCAATAATATTCAACTAATGATGTGAATTGAAAATTTTCTTTTACATGTGTTGCAAATGTCGTTTTAACACATAGTTTGCTAATGAGTCGGTTCATGTGTTAAAGTTTTTGGAAATATGTTGATATTGAATAACTCAAAATGTCTTTCCAAAAGACAAACTCTAAGGAACATGGTAATAATTTTTGGATTTCGAACAATATAAATGTTTGTTAGTTGTAGTACAATGAGTTGTGAGTCTATCCTAATGGTGATTTGGTAGATGCCAAGTGAAATGGCACCAGAGAGAAGTTCAATCAATGCACTATACTCAACAATATTGTTCATCGATCGACCGATACAAATCCCTTGAAAACTCACTAACTCGCCACTTGGAGTGAAAATGGCCCATGCTGGAGAAGACAGATTCTACATACTACGATTAGCACCATCGGCGTAACCAACAAACGGTTCCAAATATTCCGAAATATGCAACAAATGCAAAGTGAATTACTAACCAAATAAAAATAACTCTAAAAGACACACTGACAAACACACATGCAATGAAATCATATATATAGTGATTTTTTACTACACTCGACTAAGCATAGTAATGTTTGAGGTACAACCCATTTCGAGGCTGTGACAATGGAATTCCATCATAATCCACCAACTTGTAGGCACATTTTGCCAAAACATGTTGGAAATAATACTAAGAGGGGGGGTGAATCAGTATTATCTAGTCAATTAGTTTCTTTTTCAAATCCAGAACATATATGCTACTTCAGTCAGATAAAACTGTGTATATACGCAACTATAGATAAGGAAACCTGCGTATACTGTGCAGACTTATAATTTAATTTATTCTAGAGATGTTGATCATTAATCTGTGCATCAGAATCATATAAACAGTAACCAGGAACAGTCACACACAAGAACACAAGATATAAGGTGGAAACCCAATGTGGGTGAAAACCACCTTCTGCAATTCGTCTCTATCTTCTTTTAATTAGAAACTTCTTTTTACAATGTTTCTGTACTGGTGCAGACTTATACCAGTACGCAGGCTTCTACCTACAGAAGGCTACAACCTTCTCTCGTTCTCCAGCCTCTCCTAGAAGGGAGCTACAACCCCCTTTGCTCTTGTACTAGCTGAGGTACTAGTACGTAGGTGCTGAACTACAGAAGGCTACAACCCTCTCTCTCTACCAGGGACCACGTTTCATAAAATTTCATACTGGATCAATGAATAATATCAATCAAACATCAAGAATTTCTGCATCAAACAATCTCCTTTTGACCAATCAAAACTGAATCAAAATAGACACTTGTTTAACAGCTGTACCCAGAACACAGTACCAGTAACCACACACCAATTCTGAACCCAAGACACTACAGCAATAAACAAAAGCAGCTAGAACACAATTCAAGAGATGTACGCTACTTCACTATTCAGAAACCTGCGTGCATACGCTTCTGTGTTAAGACCAACCTACGTATACTCCTATTTGACTTACAGAAACAACATGTATATGTGCCTTCGCTTCACTGAACCTGCGTACAGATCTATAAAGGATAAATCATTCTTTCAAACATTCGGACATTTAGTTAACCCAGATTATCAGATTTATAGATCAAGCGTGCGCCACATATCACAGATCAAAATCATACAGAGATACTATTATTCAAGCCTTAAGATTTTGACCCATCAATAGAACTTATCCTTCTCCTTGCGCTTAGGTTCCTCCTTTATTCAGATCCAGCTCTGCAACATAACCCAATTACTAGTATTCCAGATCTTGTTCTTTATTAGATATTCAATTACTCAGATGATGCTTTGCCTAATGATCTTCTTCCTGTTTTATACTCTTGCCTTTCACAATACCATGGTCCAAAACCATAACAAATCTATACCACAAACCCAATACTTGGGATCAACACTTCGGACGAGATACCATGATCCAAAACCATAGGTTCAAATACCAAGGGCTAAATACCATGGACCAAAAATAAGTTCTCCCACATGTACGTGCTTTGCCTTGCGTGAAAGTGCGTGTATACGCATACGCGACTTTGGAACCTCTAACCCATGTGTATACGCGTCTTAGTCACAATGAACCTGCGTATATATATTTTTCCTTCACTCTGAGAGCCTGAACTGTGAGTTGCCAGCAAGGACAACACCTGTTCCATAACGCCAAACCTGTGTCATAATGCCAACAATTTCCCCCTTTGGACTTGATGGAAACCCAAAGATCCACAAAGTCATTCTCCCCCTTTGTCATCAAGGGCAAAGGGTTATGCTCCCCCTGAGTATATGCTAAATTATTTGCTCTATTGTGCTGACCATGCTCCCCCTGACTATAGGCAAGATCTGTAAAAAGATGTTCTTCAAGAAGAACCATGACTTATACATCTTAAAAGACCTTCTTATCACCAAAAGACTCTATACAAACATCCATCACCCAACCAAGTGGGGATACATCAGAAATTTACATATGACAATCAAGTACATTACATCATTCATCCCAGGCATAGTGGGGAAACCAAAATAGGTCGTTACATGACCTTGATAATAATAAAAGATATACATGACATAGAGACGAAACATTTAGAGCAAGACTATGAAAGACACCAATAACTAATATCAGCAACATCTATCAAACACTATTCAGATTAGCAACCATGTTCTCCTTCTGTTCTCCTTCTGTAGTAGATCCACCTGAAACCAAAAACAACTTGTGTACACGAACCAAGAACTTCTAAGGGAATGCCAACAATGCATTGTTAGAAGATTATCTGCTCCCCCTGAACCTGTGCCAGATGGTCTCTGTCAGACCCATATCAGACTCTCTTCAACCAGAGTCTGTCCCCACTGATTTCCTTCAAACCATCATATACACAACTGTATCTGCATAAAATGATGTATGTACGCGGATCCTCCTCATGCAACTCGCGTAAAACCTCTTTTCTCTGAAACAGACAGGTTTCAACAGCAAGATGATGCATCAACTACTCCCAGCTTCTGTCTGAGGTATTCAAATGTCTCCCTGGGTAGTGGTTTGGTGAGTATATCAACAACTTGTTCTTTAGAGGGAACATACTCCAACTTGACCTTTTGTTCAAGCACTTTTTCCCGAATAAAATTATTTTTGATAGGTATGTGCTTGGTTTTTGAATGCATCACTGGATTCTTTGAAATGCTGATTGCACATGTATTATCACATAAGATGGAGATAGGTGGAGTACAAGTGATTTGATAGTCCTGCAAGGTTTGCATCATCCAAAGGAGTTGTGTGCAACAAGATGCAGCAGACACATATTCTGCTTTAGCTGTAGATAATGCAATCGAACTCTGTTTCTTGCTGAACCAAGATACTAATCTGGAACCCATAAAGAATGCACCACAACTAGTGCCTTTTCTGCCATCCACACTTCTAGCCCAATCTGCATTTGTATAAGCATGAAGAGTGAGATCTGTATCTCTAGGATACCATATACCATAGTTTTGAGTTCCTTGAAGATACTTCAAAATTCTCTTTACTGCCTGAAGATGAGTTTCCTTTGGATTTGCCTGAAATCTTCCAACCATTCCCACTGCATGCATGATGTCTGGTCGGGTACCTGTTAAATAGAGCAGACTTCCAATCATGGATCTATAGGTTGGTTGATGCACTACTGCTGATTCATCATTTGCACTGAGGCTGCATCCTGTGACCATAGGGGTACATACTGGTTTCAAATCTTCCATGCCATATTTCCTCAAGATCTTCTTGAGGTACTTGGTTTGAGAGAAAAAGATACCGCCTTCATTTTGTTGGATTTGTAAACCAAGAAAATATGTCAGCTCTCCAAGCAAGGACATTTCGAATTCTTTTTGCTTCACCAAGGCAAAGCTTTGACTCATAGCTTCTTCATTGCTGCCAAAGATGATATCATCAACATACACAACAAGTATTAGCAATTTGTCATTTTCAATTTTTCTATAAAGATTGTTATCTGCTGATCCTTTTGAAAAACCTTGTTGATGAAGGTATTTGTCCAGATGATAGTACCAAGCCCTTGGACCCTGTTTAAGACCATAGAGAGCCTTCTTAAGTCTGCATACAAGTTTTGGATCATTTCCAACGATGAATCCATCTAGTTGCTCAATGTACACTTCTTCTTCTAAGTCTCCATTTAGAAAGGAAAATTTCACGTCTATTTGAAATACTTTGAATTTCTGAAAGCTAGAGAGAGCAAGAAACATTCTGATGGCCTCAAGTCTAGCAATGGGAGCAAAATTTTCTTCAAATTCTATTCCTTCTTGTTGAGCATATCCTTTACAAACAAGTCTGGCCTTGTTTCTAATAACTTCCCCATTTTCATTCAACTTGTTTTTGAATATCCATTTTTTCCCTATGACATTCTTATCTTTTGGTCTAGGAACCAACTCCCAAGTGTTGTTCTTTTCAATTTGCTCAAGTTCTTCATCCATTGCCTTGACCCAGCATTCAACTTTGCATGCCTCTCTTACATTTTGTGGTTCAGTGGAGGAGAGCAATGCCAAATAGCTTGAAGCTTCTGCAATTGTTCTTCTTGTCTGTATACTTGCCTCTTTTTTCCCCAGAATTTGAGTTTTTGGATGATTCTTTTGAACGTATCTGGATGGAGTCTTCTCTTCTATCCTTATCTGTTCTTCTGGTGCCTCTTGAGCTTCTTCTTCATCATATGTCTGATTTGAAGTTGAAGGATAGTCCTCATCATCTTCAAAATTTTCGGAATTTTCTTGCTTAGGAATGTTTCCTTCTTCATCAACTACTACATCAATGCTATCAACAATTCTTCCAAGTCTTTTATTGTAACACTTGTATGCTTTGCTGTGGGGAGAGTACCCAAGGAGAATGCCTTCATCTACTCTAGGTTCAAACATGCCAAGATTTTCGTCAGTCTTTTTGATGTAGCATTTGCTCCCAAAATTTTTGAAGTATTTTACCGAGGGAGTCTGACCATACCAGAGTTCATGAGGAGTTTGCATGCTGTTCACCTGGACGTTTGTATTGTTGAGAATAACAACTGCAGCAAATTCAGCTTTACCCCAGAAAGTTGGGGGAGTTCCGGACTCATCCATCATAGCACAAGCCATTTGTTGAATCGTTCTATTCATCCTTTCCACTACTCCATTTTGCTGAGGAGTCCTTGCCATAGAGAATTATCTTCTTATTCCATGTTCTTTACAAAAATCAAAAAATTCATTTGAGGTAAACTCCACACCTCTATCAGACCTGAGGCATTTGATTTTGTGATCTGATTCATTTTCAACCAAGGCTTTGAAAGATTTGAATTTTTCGAAGGCTTCGTCTTTGATTTTGTGATCTGATTCGTTTTCGAAGCCTTGAATGCAGCTTCTCTTCTATCTAATGGTCCTCCTTTCCTCATTTCGTAAGCAGTTAGAATTCCGTGCAGTTGTGACATGGTAAGGTTCTGTAGATTCTGTTTTTCTTTTATTGCAGAAACTTTTGATTCAAACTTAGAGGACAAAGATCTTAGAACCTTTTCAACCACAATAGCCTCTTTTATTTCTTCACCCAAGTTTTTCATACAATTAACAATCTCATCTATATGAAGGAAATAGTTAGCCACACTTTCATCATTGTGCATTATGAGATTTTCATACTGAATTCTGAGGATTTGAATTTTTGCTCGTTTTACCTGTTCATCTCCTTCATAGCTCAGAATGATCTTGTCCCATATTTCTTTTGCGGTTTTATACTGCATAACCTTGAAAAATTCTGATTGAGATAGACATCCTAATAGAGTATTGACAGCCTTTGCATTTGTTTCATATTGCTTCTTACCAGCCGGATCTGTAGGAGTTGCTGATGGAAAAGTGTACCCTGTATCTATGATATCCCAGACTTCAGTACCAAGAGGTTGAAGATAAGCTGTGATTCTTACCTTCCAATAGACGAAATTTGTCCCATCAAAACTTGGTGGCCGGATCGATGCTTCTCTCTCATAGTTGCTCATGATGATATATCTTCCTTCAAGCGATCAAGCTTCTTTCGAAGGACCTACTCTGATACCAATTGTTGGAAATAATACTAACAGGGGGGGTGAATCAGTATTATCTAGTCAATTAGTTTCTTTTTCAAATCCAGAACATATATGCTACTTCAGTCAGATAAAATTGTGTATATACACAACTACAGATAAGGAAACCTGCGTATACTGTGCAGACTTATAATTTAATTTATTCTAGAGATGTTGATCATTAATCTGTGCATCAGAATCATATAAATAGTAACCAAGAACAGTCACACACAAGAACACAAGATATAAGGTGGAAACCCAATGTGGGTGAAAACCACCTGCTGCAATTCGTCTCTATCTTCTTTTAATTAGAAACTTATTTTTACAATGTTTCTGTACTGGTGCAGACTTATACCAGTACGCAGGCTTCTACCTACAGAAGGCTACAACCTTCTCTCGTTCTCCAGCCTCTCCTGGAAGGGAGCTACAACCCCCTTTGCTCTTGTACTAGCTGAGGTACTAGTACGTAGGTGCTGAACTATAGAAGGCTACAACCCTCTCTCTCTTCCAGGGACCACGTTTCATAAAATTTCATACTGGATCAATGAATAATATCAATCAAACTTCAAGAATTTCTGCATCAAACAATCTCCTTTTGACCAATCAAAACTGAATCAAAATAGACACCTCTCTAACAGCTGTACCTAGAACACAGTACCAGTAACCACACACCAATTCTTAACCTAGAACAGTACAACAATAAACAAAAGCAGCTAGAGCACAATTCAAGAGATGTACGCTACTTCACTATTCAGAAACCCGCGTGCATACGCTTCTGTGTTAAGACCAACCTACGTATATGCCTATTTGACTTACAGAAACAGAATGTATACGCACCTTCGCTTCACTGAACCTGCGTACAGATTTATAAAGGATAAATCATTCTTTCAAACATTCAAACATTTAGTTAACCCAGATTATCAGACTTATAGATCAAGCGTGCGCCACATATCACTGATCAAAATCATACAGAGATACTATTATTGAAGCCTTAAGATTTTGACCCATCAATAGAACTTATCCTTCTCCTTGCGCTTAGGTTCCTCCTTTATTCAGATCTAGCTCTGCAACATAACCCAATTACTAGTATTCCAGATCTCGTTCTTTATTAGATATTCAATTACTCAGATGATGCTTTGCCTAATGATCTTCTTCCTCTTTTATACTCTTTCCTTTCACAATACCATGGTCCAAAACCATAACAAATCTATACCACGGACCCAATACTTGGGATCAACACTTTGGACGAGATACCATGATCCAAAACCATAGGTTCAAATACCAAGGACTAAATACCACGGACCAAAAATAAGTTCTCCCACATGTACGTGCTTTGCCTTGCGTGAAAGTGCGTGTATACGCATACGTGACTTTGGAACGTCTAACCCGCGTGTATACGCGTCTTAGTCACGATGAACCTGCGTATATATATTTTTCCTTCACTCTGAGAGCCTGAACTGTGAGTTGCCAGCAGGGACAACACCTGTTCCATAACGCCAAACCTGTGTCATAATGCCAACAATTTCCCCCTTTGGACTTGATGGCAACCCAAAGATCCACAAAGTCATTCTCCCCCTTTGTCATCAAGGGCAAAGGGTTATGCTCCCCCTGAGTATATGCTAAATTCTTTGCTCTGTTGTGCTGACCATGCTCCCCCTGACTATAGGCAAGATCTGTAAAAAGATGTTCTTCAAGAAGAACCATGACTTATACATCTTAAAAGACCTTCCTATCACCAAAAGACTCTATACAAACATCCATCACCCAACCAAGTGGGGATACATCAGAAATTTACATATGACAATCAAGTACATTACATCATTCATCCCAGGCATAGTGGGGAAACCAAAATAGGTCGTTACATGACCTTGATAATAATAAAAGATATACATGACATAGAGACGAAACATTTAGAGCAAGACTATGAAAGACACCAATAACTAATATCGGCAACATCTGTCAAACACTATTCAGATCAGCAACCGTGTTCTCCTTTTGTTATCCTTCTGTAGTAGATCCACCTGAAACCAAAAACAGCTTGTGTACACGAACCAAGAACTTCTAAGGGAATGCCAACAATGCATTGTTAGAAGATTATCTGCTCCCCCTGAACCTGTGTTAGATGGTCTCTGTCAGACCCATATCAGACTCTCTTCAACCAGAGTCTGTCCCCACTGATTTCCTTCAAACCATCATATACACAACTATATCTGCATAAAATGACGTATGTACGCGGATCCTCCTCATGCAACTTGTGTACAACCTCTTTTCTCTGAAACAGACAGGTTTCAACAGCAAGATGATGCATCAACTACTCCCAGCTTCTGTTGAGGTATTCAAATGTCTCCTTGGGTAGTGGTTTGGTGAGTATATCAGCAACTTGTTCTTTAGAGGGAACATACTCCAACTTGACCTTTTGTTCAAGCACTTGTTCCCGTCTAAAATTATTTTTGATAGGTATGTGCTTGGTTTTTGAATGCATGACTGGATTCTTTGAAATGTTGATTGCACTTGTATTATCACATAAGATGGAGATAGGTGGAGTACAAGTGATTTGATAATCCTGCAAGGTTTGCATCATCCAAAGGAGTTGTGTGCAACAAGATGTAGCAGCCACATATTCTGCTTTAGCTGTAGATAATGCAATCGAACTCTGTTTCTTGCTGAACCAAGATACTAATCTGGAACCCATAAAGAATGCACCACAACTAGTGCCTTTTCTGTCATCCACACTTCTAGCCCAATCTGCATTTGTATAAGCATGAAGAGTGAGATTTGTATCTCTAGGATACCATAGACCATAGTTTTGAGTTCCTTGAAGATACTTGAAAGTTCTCTTTACTGCCTGAAGATGAGTTTCCTTTGGATTTGCCTGAAATCTTCGAACCATTCCCACTTCATGCATGATGTCTGGTCGGGTACCTGTTAAATAGAGCAGACTTCCAATCATGGATCTATAGGTTGGTTGATGCACTACTGCTGATTCATCATTTGCACTGAGGCTGCATCCTATGACCATAGGGGTACATACTGGTTTCAAATCTTCCATGCCATATTTCTTCAAGATCTTCTTGAGGTACTTGGTTTGAGAGAAAAAGATACCGCCTTCATTTTGTTGGATTTGTAAACCAAGAAAATATGTCAGCTCTCCAAGCAAGGACATTTCGAATTCTTTCTGCATCACCAAGGCAAAGTTTTGACTCATAGCTTCTTCATTGCTGCCAAAGATGATATCATCAACATACACAACAAGTATTAGCAATTTGTCATTTTCAATTTTTATATAAAGATTGCTATCTGCTGATCCTTTTGAAAAACCTTGTTGATGAAGGTATTTGTCCAGACGATAGTACCAAGTCCTTGGACCCTGTTTAAGACCATAGAGAGCCTTCTTAAGTCTGCATACAAGTTTTGGATCATTTCCAACGATGAATCCATCTGGTTGCTCAATGTACACTTCTTCTTCTAAGTCTCCATTCAGAAAGGCAAATTTCACGTCTATTTGAAATACTTTGAATTTCTGAAAGCTAAAGAGAGCAAGAAACATTCTGATGGCCTCAAGTCTAGCAATGGGAGCAAAATTTTCTTCCTTCAACTTGTTTTTGAATATCCATTTTTTCCCTATGACATTCTTATCTTTTGGTCTAGGAACCAACTCCCAAGTGTTGTTCTTTTCAATCTGCTCAAGTTCTTCATCCATTGCCTTGACCCAGCATTCAACTTTGCATGCCTCTCTTACATTTTGTGGTTCAGTGGAGGAGAGCAATGCCAAATAGCTTGAAGCTTCTGCAATTGTTCTTCTTGTCTGTATACTTGCCTCTTTTTTCCCCAGAATTTGAGTTTTTGGATGATTCTTTTGAACGTATCTGGATGGAGTCTTCTCTTCTATCCTTATCTATTCCTTTGGTCCCTCTTGAGCTTCTTCTTCATCATATGTCTGATTTGAAGTTGAAGGATAGTCCTCATCATCTTCAAAATTTTCGGAATTTTCTTGCTTAGGAATGTTTCCTTATTCATCAACTACTACATCAATGCTGTCAACAATTCTTCCAAGTCTTTTATTGTAACACTTGTATGCTTTGCTGTGGGGAGAGTACCCAAGGAGAATGCCTTCATCTGCTCTAGGTTCAAACTTGCCAAGATTTTCGTCAGTCTTTTTGATGTAGCATTTGCTCCCAAAATTTTTGAAGTATTTTACCGAGGGAGTCTGACCATACCAGAGTTCATGAGGAGTTTGCGTGATGTTTACCTGGACGTTTGTATTGTTGAGAATAACAACTGTAGCAAATGCAGCTTCACCCCAGAAAGTTGTGGGAGTTCCGGACTCATCCATCATAGCACAAGCCATTTGTTGAATCGTTCTATTCATCCTTTCCACTACTCCATTTTGCTGAGGAGTCCTTGTAATAGAGAATTATCTTCTTATTCCATGTTCTTTACAAAAATCAAAAAATTCATTTGAGGTAAACTCCCCACCTCTATCAGACCTGAGGCATTTGATTTTGTGATCTGATTCGTTTTCAACCAAGGCTTTGAAAGATTTGAATTTTTCGAAGGCTTCGTCTTTGTGCTTCATAAGTCCTATCCAACACATCCTGGAAAAGTCGTCAATGAATAATATAAAGTATTCTTCTCCTCAAGGTGACCTTTTCCTAGATGGACCACATACATTAGTATGGACAAGTTCAAGTGGCCTGCTAGCTGATCCTTCCTTCTCAGGGAAGTTAGTTCTGGTTTGCTTACCAAACTAACATGATTTGCATATTGTATTGTCTGGAATTCTGATGTCTAGAAGACCATGAGCTGCCTGGTATTTGCATGCTTTCCTTATTTGTGAGAAGCTTAGATGCCCAAATCTCTGGTGCCATAGCCAGTGTTCATCATTCTTGCTTAGATAGCATTGATGTTGTCCTTCTTTGAATATGTATAAATTATTTGGAGTTCTTGTGCCTTTGATCACTATTTTTCCTATATCAAGATCACAAACACTACATCCATTAGATCGAAATATTACCTCAGTTCCTTGATCGCACATCTAACTAACACTCAATAGATTATGCTTTAAGCCATCAACATACATAACATTTCCAGCTTTGACCTTTTCTTTCAACTGAACAAAACCTTTACCTTTTATGAGCGCAGGGGTGTCATTTCCAAATGAGACCTTCTTCTCCTTCTCTAAGGCACTATATGACTGAAGTTTCTCCTTATCACCCGTCATATGTCTCGAACATCCACTATCGATGTACCATTGATTTTCCTTCCCTTCTGCATATAAGGCTATACCACATCTTTCTGGTTGCAGTTCTTTCATTCTCCATGTTTTGGCACTTGAGGCTTGTTCCTTCTGAGTTGTCTTTCGAAACCCTGCTCCTGCATTCAGAATCTTCATGACCGAAGTTGTTACAAATACAACATTCAATTTCATTTTCAAGAGCCGAAAAGTTATTGTAGGTCCTTTTCGTGATCCCAGTCATACTTCTTTGTTTTTGAGCTTCTCTAGTCATGATTGTTTTATAGGCTACACATTGAGCTGCTTTGTGACCAAAGTTATGACAAGAGAAACATTGGCCTTTGAAGAAACTCCTGCGATTATCAAATCTACCAACTGAATGATTGTAGTTTCTATTGACATCCATTCTTGAGGCGAATTGAGAAGGTTTTACCTGTGGCTGGTTGTAGCTTTTGTTCATCCTTAAGGTAGATTGGCCCCGATTTACCTGGTAATCTTTGTTCATTCTTGAGGTAAATTGTCCCTGATTTACCTGGTGATCTCCATTTGGCCTTTGCTCACTTCTTGCTGCATCAAGATAGCTTTTGGAGGTGGATTGTTTCTACGCTTGAGATGCTTCTTCATTATATCCTAGACCTGTCTTGATTAGTGGAGAGCGCTGCACTTTGATAATCTCATCTAATGTTTCAGACCCTTTAGCAAATCTAAGATTAAGAGCTCTAGTTTTCTCAATCTCTTTTCTAAGTCCCACAATTTCACATTCTAACTTTTCATGATGTTTTTCCCTTTCAGCCAGTTGGAATTGCAAAGTATCAATAATCATATTTTTCTCTTCTAAACAAATTTTGAGTTTAGAAATCTCTTCGTAAAGACCTTCTTCATCTATAGCATCCATGAAATCATCATCTTCAAAAGCCATTAAAAGTATATAATTATTACCTTTTTCATTTTCATCACTATTTGAAAGTCCATCACTGTCTTCATGAGTGTAATAGCTTTTCTTATTTACATTCTGTTTCTTGTTCCATATAACAGGTTCCTTACCTTTGTCAAGCTTATCTTTATGAGGACACTTGGCAGCATAGTGACCGACTCTTCCACAAGCAAAACATTTGAAAGGTAACTTACCTCTGAATCTTCTAGCACCCCGTTGAAGGTTCTTGAAAAAATTTGATTCTTCCTCCTCTTCTGACATATGTCCTGACTCATAGTAATCTCCTTTGCCTGAAGCCTTGAATGCAGCTTCTCTTCTATCTGATGGTCCTCCTTTCCTCATTTCGTAAGCAGTTAGAATTACGTGTAGTTGTGACATGGTAAGGTTCTGTGGATTCTGTTTTTCTTCTATTGCAGAAACTTTTGATTCAAACTTAGAGGACAAAGATCTTAGAACCTTTTCAACCACAATAGCCTCTTTTATTTCTTCACCCAAGTTTTTCATACAATTAAAAATCTCATCTATATGAAGGAAATAGTTAGCCACACTTTCATCATTGTGCATTCTGAGATTTTCATACTGAATTCTGAGGGTTTGAAGTTTTGCTCGTTTTACCTATTCATCTCCTTCATCGCTCAGAACGATCTTGTCCCATATTTCTTTTGCGGTTTTATACTGCATAACCTTGACAAATTCTGATTGAGATAGACATCCTAATAGAGTATTGACAGCCTTTGCATTTGTTTCATATTGCTTCTTACCAGCTGGATCTATAGGAGTTGCTGATGGAAAAGTGTACCCTGTATCTATGATATCCCAGACTTCAGTACCAAGAGATTGAAGATAAGCTGTGATTCTTACCTTCCAATAGACGAAATTTGTCCCATCAAAACTTGGTGGTCGGATCGATGCTTCTCTCTCGTAGTTGCTCATGATGATATATCTTCCTTCAAGCGATCAAGCTTCTTCCGAAGGACCTACTCTGATACCAATTGTTGGAAATAATACTAACAAGGGGGGTGAATCAGTAATATCTAGTCAATTAGTTTCTTTTTCAAATCCAGAACATATATGCTACTTCAGTCAGATAAAACTGTGTATATACGCAACTGCAGATAAGGAAACCTGCGTATACTGTGCAGACTTATAATTTAATTTATTCTAGAGATTTTGATCATTAATCTGTGCATCAGAGTCATATAAACAGTAACCAGGAACAGTCACACACAAGAACACAAGATATAAGGTGGAAACCCAATGTGGGTGAAAACCACCTGCTGCAATTCGTCTCTATCTTCTTTTAATTAGAAACTTCTTTTTACAATGTTTCTGTACTGGTGCAGACTTATACCAGTACGCAGGCTTCTACCTACAGAAGGCTACAACCTTCTCTTGTTCTCCAGCCTCTCTTGGAAGGGAGCTACAGCCCCCTTTTCTCTTGTACTAGCTGAGGTACTAGTACGTAGGTGCTGAACTACAGAAGGCTACAACCCTCTCTCTCTTTCAGGGACCACGTTTCATAAAATTTCATACTGGATCCATGAATAATATCAATCAAACTTCAAGAATTTCTGCATCAAACAATCTCCTTTTGACCAATCAAAACTGAATCAAAATAGACACCTCTCTAACAGCTGTACCCAGAACACAGTACCAGTAACTACACACCAATTCTGAACCCAGAACACTGCAGCAATAAATAGAAGCAGCTAGAACACAATTCAAGAGATGTACGCTACTTCGCTATTCAGAAACCTGTGTGCATATGCTTCTGTGTTAAGACCAACCTGTGTATACGCCTATTTGACTTACAAAAACAGCGTGTATATGTGCCTTCGCTTCACTGAACCTGCATACAGATCTATAAAGGATAATTCATTCTTTCAAACATTCAGACATTTAGTTAACCCAGATTATCAGATTTATAGATCAAGCGTGTGCCACATATCACAGATCAAAATCATACAGAGATACTATTATTCAAGCCTCAAGGTTTTGACCCATCAATAGAACTTATCCTTCTCCTTGCGCTTAGGTTCCTCCTTTATTTAGATCCAGCTCTGCAACATAACCCAATTACCAATATTCCAGATCTCGTTCTTTATTAGATATTCAATTACTCAGATGATGCTTTGCCTAATGATCTTCTTCCTCTTTTATACTCTTGCCTTTCACAATACCATGGTCCAAAACCATAACAAATCTATACCACAGACCCAATACTTGGGATCAACACTTCGGACGAGATACCACGATCCAAAACCATAGGTTCAAATACCAAGGACTAAATACCACGGACCAAAAATAAGTTCTCCCACATGTACACGCTTTGCCCTGCGTGAAAGTGCATGTATACGCATACGCGACTTTGGAACGTCTAACCCGCGTGTATACGCGTCTTGGTCATGATGAACCTGCGTATATATATTTTTCCTTCATTCTGAGAGCCTGAACTCTGAGTTGCCATCAAGGACAACACCTGTGCCATAACGCCAAACCTGTGTCATAATGCCAACAAAACACGCTTGACAATGTTAGCGTCACTCTCTTAAAAATCAATAATAAATCCAATTATTAAATTAAATAAATAAAATCATGAGAATTCCTCAAACTAAGGAGTCTAGTTTGGATGGGAGATTCTCTCCAACTAGCTCTCCTAAATTAGTGTGTAAGTTGAGAAATTGTCTGAACCAAGTGAGTCTAAGATAGACGCACTATCTTAAGACCACTTACTCATGTATTTAAATGTATTATTAAATTTTTTGAGTAATGTGAATTACATGAGCATGAGAGACCACATGATGGCTTTCTGACTTTTCTACCAGTTTAATTTTTGTTTGTTAATTTGTTGTGCATATGGTTATATGGCTTTGTGATTTTTCTTCATGTGGTATCGGAGCCATATGGTTGAGCATTGAGTGAGATTCTTTGTAGCTTGTTTGAGAAACCGCCGTATTGCAGAAAGAGAGTGTTGCCGAGAATTTGCATGAGAGTTTGCATGTGAGAACCTGTTATGTACAATTTTAAGGAATTAATTGTTGCATGTGTGCTGTTGTGTGTGATAGCAAGTTGAAAGGGTGAAAAAGGCCATTAAGGAGGATTTTTTGCAAGGCTTGGAGCATTAGGCGAATTTGGATTGATTTCTACTGCAAGGCTTCATTGATTGAAAGTTGCAATAGCATTTCCATGTAGATCTTGTGTGTGTGGTCAACAATCTACTTAGCGCAGATGTTGTAGCCCTGACCTATGTCTGGACAAACCTGCATATTGTATTGTGCATATTATCCTTCCTAGAAAAGTTGATCTGTGTGTAGAAATGTAGATGTGTGTGTCAAATTGAAGACCCTTGCGTGGAAGTTGTTAAGGGATAATTTCCCCTAGTGTCTTGGGTTAATACCCTAGCAGATTAGAGGTTATTTATGCAGAGAAACACACATTCCATACAACCATGATGCTAAAATAAACAAATTGAATGAAATGAGGTGCACCTAGGGGTCCTTCGTTTGAGAAGCTCCAGCCAGGGTCCAAACCCTCTTGGAGTTCCTTTTGCTCCTTCAACTTGCAAAACAATCAATTCAAGAAAGTACAATAGTATATGGACTAAACATCATAAAGAAACCATCTTCATAGTATATTGAAAGGTAGTTAGTTATGCAATTAGAACAACCATTCATATATGAATCATAACATGGATATCATAAACATGAAGAAGATTTATATCAGGAACAAAGACAAGTTATTATAGATAACTAAAGTACAGAAAGGAATAATTTCACCTGAGTCATCCTTTCACAGGCTCCAAGTGGAACTGTCCTCCAGATTCTTCCAGTCTCAAGCCTTCAACAAACTCCTTCCGTGACTTACTCCATGATATCTCAAGTAGTAGAAAGACATCATCACACAAGGAAACAAGGGTTTCCTATAAATGGGGGAAGTGCAAGAGGCACAAGGATCTTCAGACCTGGTCAGGGAAAATCTTAGTAGAGTGATCTTTCTCTCTCTTCTCTCCTCCTTTAGGCCTTCCCATTGAAGCCTTTTTATACTTCTCCCAAAGTAGTTTTTTAGTTTGGAATTCGTTGGGAACAGTTGGGCCACGAGCACTAATAGGTAATCAACAGGTGAAACCTGTGATCTCCGCCCAAAATTAAGGAGATTTAAATTTTTTTAAGTGTTTTTAGACATATACGCGGGTTGGGTATACACAGAACCACGTACACACACGTTTAGCTCAGGGCAATGTCATGTATAGGGAATAAAACACCTTTTTTTTAGTTTTGTACCAGGTCTGGAAGGAGGGGTTGCCCTAGGCCATGAGTGCAGCATCACAAACCTCAAGAGTGAGATTTGGAGCTATAACAGATGCCCCCTAATATATGAGGTCAGAAGGGGTACATGATGGCCGAAATGTATTAAGCAAGTACATGGAAAGGAAATCTGTCAAAAAACTGAGAAGGACTTCACCAGAGTTCAGCCTGCCAAGCCACAAAAGGAGATCAGAAAGAAACACTATCTGAGGCGGGCATACCCATGCTCAGAGAAAGTATAGCATGTTCGCATATCAAGTACAAGTGGATCCACTAAGTATACAAGTATAAAAGACTGGAAAATACATAATGGATCATCTGATCACGATCGAACAAGTACATGTCTGAATATCACATATAAGAATGTCAATGATGCTGAAGGATGAAGCGGATCACTAATATCAAAGACTGATCCCAAAAAGTACCAAATGAACATGATGGAATAAGATGGTACTACACTGCAAACTCAGGTGCCAGCATATAAAATGTCGCCATGAATGACTGCAACATATAAGGTGGAGTGGTATCAACTAGCAACAACAGGAGCAACTGTCAAGTGAACCAATGAATGCTAATACAACCTGAGGTCTTCACCGACCACTGTGGTACATTTCTACAGCATAGGAATAAATGATCTGAAGTCAACCATGTGAGAAATCATTTGATTATCGGTCATTGATGTATACCGTTAACAAACGCGAGACTACTCACCAATAATGATAATGAGAGTCAAGGTACCCAGTACAATCTAACAAGTATGAATAGATGAGCTGAAGTCGAACACCTGTAAGAATCTATCAATCAGGAGACAATGATGGTTTCCCACTGTCGATAGCGAAGGATCTGCCACTAATGACTGCAAACCCCAAGGTACTGCCAAATGGACTCTAGATCTTTGCCCCAGAGCAATGAGTTGAAGTCGATAGGGAAAGATCCGCTAGAAGGAAGGCATTAAGGCATCCTTCATCAATCTAGCATGAGTGTAACCCATAGGCCAATAATGTGGAAGGAATCGAACGAAAAAGATGTAGTAACCTGACCAAAGCACATTTCCAGCATACACAAGATGTGGCTAGCACACGACAGGAACCATCTGAACCAACCAATAATGAAAGCTGACATAGAGGCGAGGTATCCACCAATAGGGTCAAATGGAAACCAAGGTGTTGCACGAATCCCAATGTGTGATAATGTAAGCTGATGTCGAACACAAGGGAAACCACTCAGTCAAAGACCCATGATACTGATCGATGTTGAGCACAAGGTGACCTATAAATAATGAAAATAGGGCCAGGGTGTAGCTCTAGGCCTGTGCTCAGAGCAAGATGTCGTCGTCGATAAGGACAAGACCCGCCAGCAAGAAGTCAATGGAGACCTTCTCAAACCGGCATGAGTAAAGGACCAATATAGCTGATGTGATGATAGACATGATACTGACAACCAAGGATGGCCAACTGAAAAAATGAGTCAAGAGACACCGCAAAGAGGCCAACTCAGGCTAACTTCCCTTGAAGAAAAGAACAATTGAATGTGACTATGTGGTAGCATATGATGACTCTGTATAAGCTCATTGTGCAGGAGGAACGAACGAACCCTCCATATGATTGGAAGAGATAACCAATTGAGGGAGAACTGACTCAATAACACGGTCAAGGCATACCTAAGTCAAACTAAATCCCACCCAAATGGAGGAGACTTTGTTTTTGAGTGCTTTGTTCAAGGGTGACATGATTGACTCTAGCTACCAACAATAAATAGAAATATTGTCCCGTTCCCGCTCTTTTTTGGAATATATAAATTTTTTTGTCTTTTTCTTTTAAGCTGGAAAAAGAATAAAAGAATGCTATAATATAGTGGAAAGAATGAGTGTCAGTGAAGCAGATGATCTAGTTCCTGGGATTGGAAAGATCCTATGCTCAATGCAGGGGAGCGAAAACTAGTTAAAGACACTCAAAGGTGTGTTCCTTCCATGGGTCAAGGCATGTCAAGTTGCAGAAGTCAAAGGTGTGCAAGTTTGATTTTGCAATCATCATGGTCAAAAGTTGGCTTAAACACAAGTCCAAGTGAAGCTGGCTCAAGGCCAAAAGGTGCAAATGGTCAAAATTCAATGCAGTAGTACAACTCAACACAAAGGAGCATCTAGGGTATAAGGCCAAAACAAAGTGAAGAAGCAGAGATGAATGAGTCTTCATCGCATAAGTCATGGTGGGACTACAGAGGACTCCCGAGCCTACTCAGATCAGAGCAACATGGGCAACAAATGTCAGTGAGGTGCTAACTATGGTGCCCATGTAAAGGATGGCTTATACCATCGTGTCATGATTTAAAGAATCAGCGAGTGAAAGTGGTTTCTGAACCATAACACGATGGGATTGACCCTATGGCAAGTGTATCATCAAATGGAGGCTAGTATGCATAATGCAACGGAAAAAAAATGGCTTCCCTAACCTATATGCCAATGAGAAAATGATACCTGCCATGACAGGTCAGCAGTCATGGAACCGTCTCAAAATTGTCGAAAAAATGTCCAAAATGTCCTGAAAATCAAACCATTCTCGACATTCCAAGCTCCCAAGTTGAAAGTTACATGAGACCAAATAAAATCAAGTTTTGAAAAAATTTTGCATTTTCAAAGCCTATAAAATAGTTTTTGGGCTCACCATTTTCACCATTTGAGCTTGAGAGCAAAGGAGTGGAGCAAAGGAGCAAACTTTTCCATATGCCAAATTCAACCATTCAGATCCTTCCAAAATCACCAGGTAACCCTTATACTTGTCTTGCAATCAATTGTGACTAGTTTTAGAATTTTTAATTTATGTTTTACCATTGAATTTTTTGTCAAAAATTTCATCACGGCATATACGCGGGTTGGATATAAGAAACCCGCGTACACATGAGCCCTACACGCGACTGTGTGTAAATGGACCCACATATATGCCACGAACATTTCAAACAAAAAAAACTAATAGTCAAAATTCATTTTTTCTTCAGGATGCCAGTCACTTGGCGAGAAAGAGAGCATACTGCAGTGGATGATGAGGTCATGAATGATCCTAATGCTTTGGATGCCTTACGGGGATGTGGTTTGCTAAAATTCTTCAAAATGCCAAATATGAAAGCAAACACTCGCCTGCTTGAGATTCTCATTGACTATTGGAGCATTAAGGATGATTTGTTTATGATTGACCAGATGCCACTCAGGATAGAAGTGGAAGACATTTATTTCATCACAGGCCTTTCCCAAAGGGGAGAGGTAGTACATTCCAGGGGTAGGACACGAGGCAGTCTCTCAATCAAGGACTACGTACATATATATTGCTCAAGACATCCAAAAAAAGTTGGAAGTCAAATTTCAATCACACATGTGGAGAGTTTATCGCTGAGGATAATCCTATTCACCATAGCTAGAGTGAACGGATCAGTGTCTCTGCACCAGGCATCACGGCTAGCCATGAGCTTGGTGGTAGACTATCTCACCATCGCATTTGACTGGTGTACTCCTCTTCTGGCTAGCCTGAAAAGCCAACTTACTTCCATCAAGAGAGGGTAGACCAAAAAATTTGGATATGGGACTATTTTGTGTTCTTTCTTTTTTGAGAGGGTCCCTGCACTTTGTCCTAGAGTACCAGTTTCAATCAGCACCCCACGAGATCCATGAATGGGTAGGTGGGCTGACCTGATGAAATGTCTAGGAGGTGGGGATGTTCCATGGACTGCATTTGACAATGACTTCTTCTCCTAGTGGGAGCAGCAGATCATTGCCATAGATGACTACCCTTATGCTGGGTTGGATTTTCGAGGAGATCCCGATCTAGTATTACCACCGACTGCAGCATGGGGTGACATTGGTACATGTTTTTTGATTTTATGATTTTTTTGTGATTTTTCAAGTATAATAATGAACTTTGAAAAAAAAAATTGATAGGATTCAAATGACTAATATGATGATCATGTTCCAGATATTGGGCTAGTATGACCAGATGAGTTCCCACGGCACAGACATCGCGGTCAAAGAGGCAGCTGCAGACACAGAGTGACTACTTCATACAGTTCAGCAACACTTGGTGAGACTAACTCACAGAGTACCGATGGTAGCCGTAGAGGATCTACCTGTAGATATGCAGCGTCATGTAGTTGGCATGTCACGAGACTGGGTCCGCACTCTTAGGCATGTGGGCAATGCAGTAGCTGCCTACTTAGCCATTCATCCTGAGCCAGGGCATTAGACATACTGGACATGATTATGGGCATTTGAGTCCCAATTTTGTATATTATGTTTGGACAGACTTATGTACACTTGAGATGCTTTATGATATATATATATATATACAGTTTGACTTTTTGATGCTTAATTTTATTGTGATGAATGATTGATATGCCAGTCTAATGCTTTATTAGTGATATAATCAGCTAACCAATTATGAGATCTTGGAATGTGCAAATAATTAATATAAGTAAATGATCTTTGCAACAACCTCACCCTTAAATACTGGCGATATAAACATGGATCCCTTACTCGATAAATGTTATTCAATCGTGACACTATCAATTGTGAATCAAGATAAACTACCAACGAGTCTATTCCATGGGAAATCGCCTCGGATAGTAAATTAATGACGGTAGTATACTCAGGCATATTATTTGAAGCGGGACCAATGCATACTCCCCTTGATACCATCAACTGACCAGTTGGATAGTAGAGTACCCAAGCTGCAGAAGTGAGGTTCCGAGTGTGCCGACTAGCACCGTCGGCGAATCCAAAATAGACCAATTCATCCATCAACACCTACCATAGCAGACCAAACAATGTTGATATCAAAAACTCTCGATGAGATATGTACAAATATACAAAATGTATAAAGAAGCCATTGCCTAGCTGCTACTTAAGCAAAGTACTTCTTGAGGTAGAGCCCATTTCGGGGCTCCGCCAACTTGTTTCCTTCAAAATCGATTAACTCATACGACCCTTTTCCTAAAACTCGTTTAATTATGAAGGGACCGTACCACATAGGCTTGAATTTGCCTGCCCCCAAGGTGTCCTTATCTTGATCATAGACCAAGACAAGGTCGCCTTCAGAAAATACTCGAGGACGGGCAACTTTATCATACTAAGTTTTAACCATTTTCTTATGAGCCTCATTTATTGTGGCAGCATCTCGACGTTGCTCATCAAGATGTTCCAAGTGAAGGAGGTGCTCTTCGAGACTAGAAGTCTCTAGAAGGAGCTCAACAGCTAACTTAAGAGATGGAATTTCACATTCAATAGGAAAGATAGATTCCATCCCATAAACTAACTGAAAAGGTGTAAAACTTGTAGCAGTCTTTACAGAGGTTCAGTATGCCCAAAGAGCCGGATACAACATAAGGTGCCAATTGGACCGATTTTTGTCGATTGTCCTTTGCAGGATCGTCTTAAGAGTTTTTTTCACTTCCTCAACCTGTCCATTGGCCTGAGGATAATAAGGAGACGAATGTTCCTGCCGGAAACCTAATTTGAGAGCCAATTCAAACATTAGTTGATTCTGGAAATGACTACCACGGTTAGTGACAATCTCTCTAGGGATACCGAACCTTGAGATAATCTAATTAAAAAGGAATAATGCCGTTGTTTCACTATCATTTTTATAAGTGGGCATGGCCTCAGCCCACTTCGTGAAGTAGTCCACGACCATGATAATGTACTTGTGATTCACTGTTGAAGGTAGATTACAAGTTGTAGAATCAATACCCCACTTAGTAAAGGGACCGACAGTGACAACGGGAAAAAGAGGAGCTGGACGTGCGTGCATCTTCCGAGTATAAATTTGACACGGGTGACAGTGTTTGACCGCTTCAACACAATCTTTGAAGAGCGGAGGCCAAAAATAGCCGACACGCAAGATACGTTGAGCTGTAGCAAGCCCTGATAGATGACCACCACAAGCTCCACTGTGGTAGTCATTGAGCACTGACTCTGCTTCCTCTAGGGTTAAACAACACCAAAGGATTGAATCAACCCCTCAACAATATAACATATCACCAATGATAGCATAATTTTTAGTTAGGTGACGTAATTTTCGGCGTTCATCCTTAGAGAAAGTAAAGGGAAACTTCGAAGTCTGGAGATATACAATGATATCTCCATACCAAGGGTCAAGTGAAGAGATGAGGAATAAATGTTCATCAGGAAAACTTTCCTCATAAATAGTATCCTCTCCACAAGGTAGCTCGGAAATTAACTCGGCAAAAACCATAGATTTCTTAGACTTAGCAGACAAGAACTCGAGATCAAATTCTTGTAAAATGACTATCCATCTATTATAATTGCCCCCAATCACTCGCCTACTGAGGAAAAATTGAAATGGATTGACCGCTGCTAAGACAAAAGTTTTGTGTAGCAAAATATAATGGCGGAGCTGCTGGACAACATGGACAGCTACCAAGGCTAACTTCTCAACAGGAGAATAGCGAAGTTCAGGACCTATCAAGCCTCGGCTCAAATAATAAATCACATGCTCTATGAGAGCATCGTCTTCTTGAACAGGAGCCATACCAATGGTTGATTCTGGTGCAGCGAGATATAAAAGGAAGTCCCTACCATAATCCGATGGACTCAAAAGCGGGGCAGAGACTAATGCCTTTTTCAAGGCATCGAACGACTGCTACGCAAAGTCATCCCAAACAAATTGAACTCCTTTCTGTAGCAAACGCATGAACTCTTTAGTGATCTTGGTGTAATTTGCTATAAACGATCTGAAGAAATTAGCCTTCCCTTGGAGACTTTGAAGTTGCCTAATTGAGGATGGGGGAGGCAACTAAATTATTGCCTCTACCTTGAAGGGATCAACCATAATCCCTTCATTTGACACAATGAACCCTAATAACCGACCAGACGTAACCGCGAAAATGCACTTATTGGGATTCAACCGGATCTTATAAAAATGACATCACTCAAAAACCAATCGAAGATGACCAGGGTGATCAGTTCTCTTCCGAGAACAAGTAGCGAGATCATCCAAGTATGCTTCGATGATATGTTTAATGTCGTGGAAATCATATGACATGGCCCACTGGAAAGTAGCTTCAGCATTTTTAAGACCAAAAGGAATCTTTCTGTATGCAAAGGTACCCCAGGGACATATCAAATTTGTCTTATGTTGATCTTCAGGATGGATAGAGATTTGATTATAACCAGAAAAACCGTCCATGAAGGAGAAAATCTCATTACCCGCACACTCGTTAATAATCTAGTCAATGAATGGCGTGGGGTAATTATCTTTTGGACAAGCCTTGTTTAGGTCTCTAAAGTCGATGCATACTCGAATTGTTCCTTGATTTTTATCTACAGGGACTAGATTGGAAACCCAATCGGTAAGAGGAACAGGGTATATAAAACCTGCCTTAAGCAGCTTCTCTACTTCAGCTTTAATGGCTACTGCTTTCCTAGGATTAACCGGTCGAGGCCTTTGACGAACTGGTTTGGCTTTTTCATACATCTTGATCTGATGTTGAACTATAGAATGATCAATGCCAAGAATTTCTTCATAAGACCAAGCAAATATATCTCGAAATTCCTTGGAAAGGTTGGTGTAAGTATGAATTTCTTCAGGGGAACATTCGATTCCGATGAAGAGATTCTCAATCATGTTAGGGTTCCTAGAGATGTTTATAGATATCGTTTTTGAAATCACCGACATATTACCTTCAACTCGAAAGTGTGCTAGAGTCAAAGGATTTGATATCATACAAACATCACTAGAAAAGAGCTCAGAGAACCTAGATTGTACTTCCTGCAATGGAGGAAGAAAATATGAATGATGGTGTAAGTCTTCCCAAGGTCGATCTACACCCATCATTACTTCTAGGATTTCTTCTTCAGAAGGTAAAATAGTATCTAAGTGGTCCAAGGCAGAGATAGAATCAAGGGTCCAGGCCGGGGCCACATTACCATCTAGCTCCTCCTCAGAAAAAGGAGTAGAGTGGTCATCTGTAGAGTTAACGATAGATTGATATCTAAGCTCAGCTGCAGACGTAGGAAATGCCATTCCATTGACTTGTCCTTCAGTTAATGTGGTAGTAGGTGAAGGCAAGGTCCAAGGGTCTGAAAAATAATGAGTTCGGAAGAACTCTTTTTGAGGAGACTCCTTAGATGATGAAATGACATTGATTCTAGTGATAGGAGAGGGAAAATCGAAGGTACCCATCAAGAAAGAATACATCCCAACTCCTAGATTCTGAGTAGGCAGATGAGGTTATCCACTAAAGGAACAATAGAGTCAGAAGTTACTTGAGGATCGACTGGAAAATAATCCAATTGATCAACCTTAATGATTTTCCCTTCATGAGGAAAGCAGATGACATGAAACAGAGTCGAAACAACGACGTCCATTTCATATACCTAGTTCCTTTCTAAGAGAAGATTGTAGTCTAGGTTAGCATCAATGACTTCTACTTCAATATTGACGACCTTCCCCCAACACATATAGGAAAGGCCGGGATAATCCCATGCAGCTTGTGAGAATGCCCATCAAATGCAGTCAGGAGGGTAGGTGAAGGAATAGCCGAAGGTGATCCAATGGCCTTCCAGCATGACATTGACATGACACACATGGAAGCTCCTTCATCAATAATGGTACGAAAAATGTTAATCTTCCAGTATGTAGACTTTATTGGAAAAGCCATATGATGAGGGAGTCGCTTTTTGACATTTAACATGTCGAAAGTGAGCACTAAAGAGTTGGTTGGATCAACTGCCCCAATTGCCGATAGTAAAGCACTTCGTTGAGCTGGAAACGACTAGAGAACTTCTAAAGGGGACATGGCGCATGGAATTTGAGCCAGATCCTAAACAATGGAGTAATTCTTGGTGGCCCTAGCATTAGGATTAATAGTCATGCGTTTAGCGGAACCTTTCGGTATCCGTGGTATAGTCTTGACAGGGGGTCACTCAATATGAAGGTCGGTATTTCTCAGAGTAGCTTTATCCTTGGAAGTTTCGGCTTCACCATAATCACATGACCGAGTGGCCACATGGACATTAGAACCCATCATGAAAACATTTGATGATTTCTCCCCTTCCTCGCTGCCCCCTGCGGAGGTACCTGGATTTGAACTTGTGCCAGCAAGCAATTGCTGCTCTTGGGGAAAAGGGTTGGTTAACACATCTTGAGAATTGGAAGTCCCTTGTGGATGAGGGGAAAGTACCCCTAGGGTCCTTTGGGTTAAGACTCTACCAGACTGAAAATTGCTTATTCAAAGAAACACACACACAGCCATTATCTTTACTATAAGCAAATTCTAATGTTGAGGGTACGTACCTAAGGTCCTACGTTCGAGAAGGCCTTTAGGGTCCAAACCCTTCTTGGAGTTCCCTTCTTCTCCTTTGACCTGTAAAAAAAACAAATCAAAGAACACAGCAGTACATAGACAAATACTTATACATAAACCATCTTCATGCTATAAAGTTAGTTATAAAAATCTTTAAGTAACTACTTGCATAAGAATTCAACACAAGAATCTCATAAGCACAAAGAAAGATTGTTTCGGGAACCAAGACGTGTTTCTTTATATAAAGGAAAATAAAGTACATATAATGGAAAGATTTCACCTGAAACACCTTCAGCAGGCTCCAAGCAAAGCTTCCTCCCGGATTCGTTCCAGCCTCAAGCCTCCAACAAGAGCTCCTTCCAAGTCTTACTCAATGGTGATATAAAGGATGAATGATCACCAATACACATGGAAACAAGGGTTTCCTATGCAGAATGGGGGAAGTGCAGAAAGCACCAAGGACTTCAGACCTGGTCTAAGGGGAAAATCTCAGCATAATAATCTTGCTCTCTTTTCTCTCTCTCCCTTAGGCCTTCCCTTTGATGTCTTTTTATACCATCTCCAAAGTAGTTTTTTAGTTAGGAGTTGGTTGGGAACAGTTGGGCCACAGGCACTAACAGGTGATCCAGCAGGGAAAACCCGCGATCTCTGCCCGAAAATAAGGAATTATTTATTTTTTTAAGTGTTTTAATAAATACACGCGGGTTGGGTATACACAGACCCGCGTGTACACGCGTTTAACTCAGGGAAATGTCGCGTATAGGGGATAAAACACTGTTTTTTTAAATTTTAGGACCAGGTCTGGAAGGAGGGGTTGCCCTAGGCCATGAGTGCAGCATCACAAACCATAAGAGTGAGATTTGGAGCTATAACAGATGCCCCCTAATATATGAGGTCAGAAGGGGAACATGATGGCCGAAATATATTATGTAAGTACATGGAAAGGAAGTCTGTCGAGAAACCGAGGAGGACTTCACCAGAATTCAGCCTGCCAAGCCACCAAAAGGAGATTAGAAAGAAACACTGTCTAAGGCAGGCATACCCATGCTCAGGAAAAGTAAAGCATGTTCGCATATCAAGTACAAGCGGATCCACTAAGTATACAAGTATAAATGACTGGAAGATACATAATGGATCATCTGATCATAATGAGCAAGTACATGTCTGAATATCACATATAAGACTGTCAATGATGCTGAAAGATGCAACGGATCACTGATATCAAAGACTGATCCCAAAAGGTACCAACTGAACATGATGGAATAGGATGGTACTACACTGCAAACTCAGGTGCCAGCATATAGAATGTCGCCATGACTGACTGCAACATATAAGGTGGAGTGGTATCAACTAGCAGCAACAAGAGCAACTGTCAAGTGAACCAATGAATGCTGATACAACCTGAGGTCTTCACTGACCGCCGTGGTACATTTCTACACCATGGGAATAAATGATCTGAAGTCGACCATGTGAGAAATCGTTTGATTACCGGTCATTGATGTATACCGTTAACAAACGCGAGACTACTCACAGATAATGATAATGAGCGTCAAGGTACCCAGTACAATCTAACAAGTGTGAATAGATGAGCTGAAGTCGAACACCTGTAAGAATCTATTGATCAGGAGACAATGATGGTTTCCCACTGTCGATAGTGAAGGATCTGCCACTAATGACTGCAAACCCCAAGGTACTGCCAAATGGACTCTAGATCTTTGCCCCAGAGCAATGAGTCGGAGTCGATAGGGAAAGATCCGCTAGAAGGAAGGCATTAAGGCATCCTTCATCAATCTAGCGCGACTATAACCCGTAGGCCAATAATGTGGAAGGAATCGGACGAAAAAAGATGCAGGAACCCAACCGAAGTACGTTTCCGGCGTACACAAGATGTGGCTAGCGCACGGCAGAAACCCTCTGAACCAACCAATAATGAAAGCTGACACAGAGGCGAGGTATCCACCAATAGGGTCAAATGGAAACCAAGGTACTGCACGAATCCCAATGTGTGATAATGTATGCTGACGTCGAACACAAGGGAAACCACTCAGTCAAAGACCCATGATACTGATCGATGCTGAACACAAGGTGGCCTATAAATAATGAAAATAGGGCCAGGGTGCGGCTCTAGGCTTGTCCTCAGAGCAAGGTGTCGTCGTCGATAAGGACAAGACCCGCCAGAAAGAAGTCAATGGGGACCTTCTCAAATCGGCACGAGTAAAGGACCAATATAGCTGATGTGATGATGGACATGATACTGACAACCAGGGATGGCCGACTGAAAAATGAGTCAAGAGACACCGCAGAGAGGCCGACTCAGGCTAACTTCCCTTGAACAAAAGCACGACTCAATGTGACTATGTGGCAGCATATGATGACTCTGTATAAGTTCGCCATGCAGGAGGCACGAACGAACCCTCCATATGATTGGAAGAGATAACCAATCGGGGGAGAACTGACTCAATAACAAGGTTACGGCATACCTAAGTCAAACTAAATCCCACCCATGCGGATGAGACTTTGTTTTGAGTGCTTTGTTCAAGGGCGACACGACTAACTCTAGCTGCCAATAATAAATGGAAATAATGTCCCTGTTCCCGCTCTTTTTGGAATATTTAATTTTTTTGTTTTTTTCTGTTAAGCCGGAAAAAGAATAAAAGAATGCTATGGTACAGTGGAAAGAACGAGTGTCGGTGAAACAGATGATCTAGTTCCTGGGAAAGGAACGTTCCTATGCTCAATGCAGGGAGGTGAAAACTGGTCAGTGACACTCAAAGGTATGTTCCTTCCACGGGTCAAGGTGTGTCAAGCTGCAGAAGTCAAAGGTATGCAAGGTTGATTTTGCAGACGTCATGGTCAAAAGTTGGCTTAAACACGAGTCCAAGTGAAGCCGGCTCTAGGCCAAAAGGTGCAAGTGGTCAACATGCAATGCAGTAGTACAACTCAACACAAAGGAGCCTCTAGGGTATAAGGCCAGAACGAAGCGAAGAAGCTAAGAAGAATGAGTCTTCAATGCATAAGTCATGGTGGGACTACAGAGGACTCCCGAACCTAAGGACAAAAATCTGCATGAGTGCCAAGCGACAATAAGGTACTAACTAGGGCACCCATGATAAGGTAGGCTCTACCACACAAGTCATGATACTTCTAAGCAATGAGAAAGTTCCGCACCATAACTTGGTGGGGTCGATCCTAAGGCAAAATGGGAAAGGAAACTGATAAATGCACAATGCAGGCGGAAAAACCTAACCTATATGCCAATTTCGAGAACCAATACCTGTCAGAACGGACCAACCACAAACTTCCAAAGGAGAAATCTTCCAAGTTCTGTAAACATAAATAGGAACACTAGACACGAAGTTAATACATCCCACTTATAAACTCCATATAAAATCTTTGTGTTATAGGATACAAAACTTGAAAATGCGTACCTCATATATACAATATGGTACAGGGAACCACGCAGCCTTGCGGCTTATGCATAATAGTTCTGCTGAACAAACCCCTTGCAGGGCTCAGGCCAAGGGCTCCTTTGGTAGTCATAACTCATGGCTTCAAAGAGTTCCTCCTGTGAAGGCAAAGCAAGATCTGAGAAATCATGAGAACTACAAGGATCAAAAGAGGGAATTAAAGGGTCCCATGTCCCTATAGGAAGAATCTCTCGGTCAACTGCCGGGACCAAGTCCCAAGAAGGAGAATAATAAGTCAAAGGATCCTTCTTAGAAGCAATTGAACATTGAGGATTCAATGCCACATAATTGACCCGTGGCGGGGTAGAGTCTACTTGAACACTTGGAACAAACCAAGGGGCATTCTACAGTAAAGTCGAATTAGGGTGGTGATTATCAGATGCAAGCTGATCAATAGTGACAATATTCCCGTTATGAGGAAAGCACATTACTTGAAAGAGTGAAGACACCACAGCATTCATAGCATAGACATAATCACGCCCAAGTAGCATATTAAAGTCTAAAGGGCTATCAACCACCATTGTATCGATTAAGACAGTCTTCCCACCTAAAGTGATAGGCAATTGAGGAAGAACACCCATAGATTCACCAGGTCTTCTATCATAGGCTAACAACTGACTCTGAGCTGTCAACAACCTTGGGGAACCCAAAGGTTTCCAAGTCAAAGAGGATATAATACTTGTAGAGGATCCTTCATCCACCATACATCGATAGACATTTGTGGAATTAACTGTGACCTTTATTTGGAAAGGTGCAGCGGAAGGAAGACGAGGCTCAACAAGACTATCCCAATCAAAGGAAACACTCTTAGAACTTGGAGGGGGAACATTCGAAGAAACTGGAATGCCCCCTGTACCAGAAGACTCTGTACTAGAGATCAAACCGACTCTTTTGTTAGGCACTTCACCCCCCAAAAGAGGAGTGTAATCGGCCAACGATTGCACTGGCTTTACCACATTATCAACCAATGGTTGATGGGATTGATGAGAAACCATATCAGATCTAGGAGCAGAAGTACTTTCAGACTCGGACCATATCCTTTGAACCTCTGGAATACCAGGGCATAAATGAGTAAGATGGTCTCCCTTACATATCTTACAAGGGAACTTAGGTTTAAAACTTCTACGTCCAGGTTTCTTATCAACCTCGATTCCGCCAACATGACTAGCAGTGGTTTGCGGAGAGTCCTGAACATGGCTTGCAGAGGTCGGTGACTCTTTGCTAGTATGACTCGCAGTGACTAGACTCATGCCCCCAGCATGACTTGCAGCGGCTGAAGACTCATCTCCAACATGACTCGCAGAGGTTGAAGATGAAGTGCTAGTGTGACTTGCAGTGACTAGACTTGTGCCCCCAGCATGACTTGCAGCGGCTGAAGACTCATCTCCAACATGACTCGCAGAGGTTGAAGATGAAATGCTAGTGTGACTTGCAGTGACTAGACCTGTGCCCCCATCATGACTTGCAGTGGCTGAAGACTCATCTCCAACATGACTGGTAGAGGTTGAGGATGAAAAGATAGAAATATTCTTCTTCTTTGACTTCCTCTTTCTCCTCTTTTTAGATTTCTTGTTACAAGAAGGAGGAGAAGAAGGAATCCCAGATTTCTCTTTGAAAGAAGATGAACAATTAGCACCCATGTGATGCCCCTGAAATAAAGCATTCAACTGAGAAGCTTCAAGAGCATTTGGAATATTTGGTGTGGACCACAGCCAAACGGGTAGTCCAACATTCAACCCAGGAATATTCAAAGTGGCCATCAAGGGAGTACCAACGTTTCCAAAGAAAGGAAAAGCACTAGGATCCCCTTTTGGAAGGGTACCTTGGTTGGTTTCCACAGGAATATTAGCCATATCTAACTGATCCAAAGACCCTTTCCCTTGTGGGAATATAGAAATAACTCTTCAAGGAATATGGATAAGCAATCAAAACCTTTGCCCTTGAGGAGGCAACTCCACAACTTCTGAAAGAACGACCAAAAGCCTTTCAAGATCGGTAGAGTGGTAAGCCAGTCACTCAGAACACAAAGTCCAAACGCGACTAGACAACAATGCCTAAAGCCAACTATGTACAAGGAACAAAGAGAACACACTATAAAGTCCCTAAAGATACAGCCAGTCAAACAAATTCCGAGTATTTCCACTCCAGGTGATGAGGACCGGACACCAAAATACAAGAAAGTGGAGTCAGGGGCCTTCCGAAGATAGTCTGGGATGATGAGGGCCCAGTCCTATCAGCGAAGGTATCAGAGGAAGTTACGCTGACCTCCTAACAACAGCCTGCGCCAGTGCAAGCCCCCAAGCTTTGCAAGGGTGCCCTCTAGTAGTACTGTCGAGAGTGATACAACGTCAACCTCAGGTGCCACGGGATTCCCCTCCGCAGCCACCTGTGTAGATCCCTAGGAGAGGTAACTATGGGTACCAACTCGTCGCAGAAGCCAGGCGGAACAGTCGTGAGGTAAGTTCGGACAAGTAGGAGAGGGGGTATCTCTCTTCCCTGTCTTCATAGACCCTCGTGCTTAACTCCCAGATCTGGAGCTTTCTTGGTCTTCCTAACGCTATTGGATTTTCTCTCGTTATTCAGACTCCTACGTTTGACGTTTATATGGCCTTGGAGAGTTAACTCTCCACTCGCCTAATCCAAGGCCCTAAAATCCTAAACTTGTTGGTGTAATTGACTAAAACAAAAAGTTCTAGTGGATTTTAATTAGCGCTTGATTTTATTAGGCTGTTCTTTAAGTCACAAAGTCACAGAAGTGAAACTAGTGGTGTTTTTTGACGCAAAAGAAATTAATCTAACTACATGCACATGCATTTTTTCGTTTTTCGATGAAGAGTAATTTCTATTGGGTTCAGAGGTACTTCAAATTAAACAAAGTTTTTTTCTTTCTTTTCAGACTCCACACTCACAAATGCTAACAAAGCTATGTATGCATAAAAAGGGATGCAAATCTATCCTAATGCAAGAACTATATGTGGATGCAAGATTTAAAGACTACTCTACAAAGAAAGAAGGAAAGTTGCTCACTTATCAAATTTGTCTTGCCACTAAAATGCTTAGATAGAAGATGATGTGCTACCAATCATTTCGTCCAAACAATAAAAACAAGTTCTAAGATAAATATAAAGCACTTTCACTTCGCAAAAAAGGAAATCAAATGAAAAGCAAGTTTAAGAAAGCGAAACTCAAAACTTTCAAAAGATTTTCTTTCAATCAACAAAGAAGTCTTTTTCAAGGAATGCTCTCAAAAATACTGACCCTAATGATTGAAGAAAAGGCAATCAAACACTTTTGCGAATTGACACCTTTCAAATGATGAAAACCCAACAAAAATAAATGTGTTTGAAATCGCTCTTGACAATCAAAAGCAGCAATGAAAGTCGAAAGGATCAAAAGACAAGTTTCAAGAAAATGGTAACAAACAACTTTCCCGAAACGAAGGAGAAAATGGTCACAAAAATGGTTTCGTTAAGCAAACAAAAGGGTCATCAGAACAAAATGAACACAAAGATTGAATCCAATCTTCCTACTCTGCCAAAACAAAGCAGTCAAGATTCTTAACCAGAAATCTTGTGTGTCAAAAAACAATGACGCTTGCGATCAACGAAAACACGACTAATACTCCTTATAACTAGAGAGAGTTCAGAACAAGATGCCCCCTATTAAACAGAGGACTGTTACTGGAAAATGACTGCTTTAAACTGACCCAAACCACCAGACAAACATTCAGCAAAAAGAAAATTTATAAATCTTGAAAATTATATAATATATGCGCCTGCAGTGATGTGCAGAGTGCGTGTACACGCGACTGTAACTGAGGAAACCTACGTATACGCTGGTTTACTTAGTTAAACTTGCGTATATACGCTTCTGTAATCCAGCAAAATAGCGTATCTGAAGATTTTCAAGAAAAATAAAAAGTATAGACTGAAAAAACTGGAAAAGCTTAGAGTTCAAGAACAGATCAGACAGTTAGAACCAGCAAACAGAGGGGCTGAGCCTTGATTGGCTTGAAGACTACCCAAACTAGGAACAACAAGAGTGTTGTTCCCCAGTGGAGTCGCCAATTCTGGATGAGGGGAAAGTACCCCTAGGGTCCTTTGGGTTAAGACTCTACCAGACTGAAAATTGCTTATTCAAAGAAACACACACACAGCCATTATCTTTACTATAAGCAAATTCTAATGTTGAGGGTACGTAACTAAGGTCCTACGTTCGAGAAGGCCTTTAGGGTCCAAACCCTTCTTGGAGTTCCCTTCTTCTCCTTTGACCTGTAAAACAAAGAAATCAAAGAACACAACAGTACATAAACCATCTTCATGCTATAAAGTTAGTTATAAAAATCTTTAAGTAACTACTTGCATAAGAATTCAACACAAGAATCTCATAAGCACAAAGAAAGATTGTTTCGGGAACCAAGACGTGTTTCTTTATATAAAGGCAAATAAAGTACATATAACGGAAAGATTTCACCTGAAACACCTTCAGCAGGCTCCAAGCAAAGCTTCCTCCCGGATTCGTTCCAGCCTCAAGCCTCCAACAAGAGCTCCTTCCAAGTCTTACTCAATGGTGATATAAAGGATGAATGATCACCAATACACATGGAAACAAGGGTTTCCTATGCAGAATGGGGGAAGTGCAGAAAGAACCAAGGACTTCAGACCTGGTCTAAGGGGAAAATCTCAGCATAATAATCTTGCTCTCTTTTCTCTCTCTCCCTTAGGCCTTCCCTTTGATGTCTTTATATAGCATCTCCAAAGTAGTTTTTTAGTTAGGAGTTGGTTGGGAATAGTTGGGCCACGGGCACTAACAGGTGATCCAGCAGGTAAAACCCGCGATCTCCGCCCGAAAGTAAGGAATTATTTATTTTTTAAAGTGTTTTAATACATACACGCGAGTTGGGTATACACAGACCCACGTGTACACGCGTTTAACTCAGGGCAATGTCGCGTATAGGGGATAAAACACTGTTTTTTTAAATTTTAGGACCAGGTCTGGAAGGAGGGGTTTCCCTAGGCCATGAGTGCAGCATCACAAACCATAAGAGTGAGATTTGGAGCTATAACACCTTGCTGCCCTAACAAGCGCTGAGCGTCCTGAATCTTTGGAGAGAGATGAGTTAAATGGTCTCCACTGCACAACTTGCATGGAAACTTGACTTTCTTTCTAGACTCATTTCTACCACCACCAGCATTATTGCCGAATTTATGTGCGTCAGCCTTCCCATCTTGACTCTTTTTCTTACCTCGTCCTTTCTTTTTTCCATTGGAATATTGATTTCCTTTGGGGTTATCAGATTGGACAACATTAATCGAAGAGGGTTGGGAAGATGAAGGGTTAGACGATGTGACCTGGTTGTTAGGAGCAATTTGCAAAGAAAACTGCTGCAATTGGCTCAACAAGTTCACCGCATTCGTGTCTACCGATCCAACAATACCATCCACATGGGGAACTGGCTTCGACTTGGCGATATCAACCTTAGACCCAGGAGCATCTAGCAAGATTTTTTGTAGGATCCCATACTGAGAGTAAATCAATTCTAATTGTTGGGCCCTAAAAATAGCTTGCTCCTCAGAATATACTCCGGACATGGAGACATCCTTAGAGATTTCAGGTTGTAAAGATTTCAAAAACCATTCGAGATGGTATTTCAGAGGAATTTCAGCTTTAATGAGCCTCTTTCTACATCTCCATTCCTAAATATGATCAGAAATGTGAGTTGCCGTGTCCTGATGAAAATTGGCCAGAAGTTCAATTCCGGCATCATAACGGACAGTCAACTGGAAATGATTTAAGAAAATATTATCTAAGTCAGTGAAAGATGTAAAGCTGCCCCCTGGTAAATCTATATACCACTTGGCCGCATTACCAGTCAAGGTGCGTTGAAAAAGTCTCAACCTAATCGAGTCATCAATAAGGGAGTTTGATGAGCACCACAAATTGAATGTGGTTACATGGTCGCCTAGGTCTTCACCGCCCTTCCCTTCGAATTTTGGAATGTCCGAAGGAAGTTTGGTTGGGACCGGAGGCCAGGCTGGGTTGTGTTTGATTGGATCGTTTGTTAATTTCGTGAGATCGGGCAAGTTCAAAGTTGCCAGAAAAGGAAGCCTAGGAGGACCTTGGGGATTCCACCTAGACTGGGTAGGGCTCCCAAAGTTTTGAAAAGATTGGCCTGGATTTTGGAAGGCACCAAGCTACCCGAAGTAACCAGTAGAACCAGCTGAACCAAAAGGGAAGCCTTGTGATCCAGCGAAACTCGGAGTTTGACCAACTCCGGCCACAAAATATCCATAACCGGTGAAGCTTCCTCCTAAAGGATTATAAGGTGTTGATAACCCCTGATAAGGATTCCAAGTAGAAGCTAAAGGAGGAATACTTCAAAATGAACTAACTGTGGAGTACGACCCATTCCCTTGTTGGCCGAAAAACAGATTCCCAGTTCCCATGCCACTAACCGCAGGGTTAGTCCAACCTTGAAAAGGATTGCTGCTTTGTCCTATAGAAGAAAAAGGCATAGATCCTACTGTCAGGTTGGAATGTGGTATATGACCACTTCCAAAAGGAAAACCCTGAAATGAAGTCGATCCACCCATCATGGATGTGGAGGCACTAAATGGAACTGACGGAATACCCTGTGAATGGGTGCCAAATGGGAAAAACCCAGAACTAAAAGCATTGGCTTGGGAATTTCCACTCGTAGAAGGAATGGAGGTAGACCCAACTAAGGATGTGCTAGCAAAAGATCCAAATAAATAAGTAGAAGGGATGGAAATAGTTCCTCCCCCTTGTACTGATGTTGGAGTCTGCATAGTTGTAGCACTTGTAGTAGAAGCCATGCTTCCAGTAGTGGTCATCGATGGTAAGTGCGTAATGTGACTTGGACTTGATGGCTATGCATCAGAGTCCCAACGTATTGTAATACTTCTGGATAACTAGAAGGTAGCAGAGAATTTGGAGTCGCTAATGACTCTGGGAGTTCTTCTACCTCTATGTTATTCTCTGTTTGAAAAAGAACTCGAGAAAGAACTGGAGTGTTCCTCTCTTGTTCTGTGAAAGTACCAGGCCTATCTTGGAAACTAATGCCCCCGAGAGGAGGATCAATCCCCGATGTGTCAGCTGCCACGGGATGAAACCCATCGGTAGTATTACCTCTGCGCCTTCTAGGAGAAGGCTCTAAACTTGGTGGTGAAAGACCACGAAGTCTTCAAGATCGTCTAGGTGATCGATCAACCAATTTGAATTTTTTATTAAGATCTAACTAAAGACTCAAAAAATTGAAAGCTAGGCCAACTAGGAGCACAGAGCACACACTAAAAAGTCACTAAAAGATATCAGCCAGTCAAACAACTTTCAAGTATTTCCGCTCCGGGTGATGAGGACCAGACACCAAAATACAAGAAAGTGAAGTAAGGGACCTTCTGAAGATAGTTTGGGATAATGACGGCCCAGTCCTATTAGAGAAGGTAACAGAGGAAGTTACGCTGACCTCCTAACAACAGCCTACGCTGGTGCAAGCCCCCAAGCTTCACAAGGGTGCCCTCTAGTAGTACCGTTGAGAGTGATACAACATCGACCTCAGGTGCCATGGGATTCCCCTCTGCAGCCACCTATGTAGATCCCTAGGAGTAGCAACTAAGGTTACCAACTCGTGTTAGAAGCTAGGCAGAACAGTCTTGAGGTAAGATCCGACAAGTAGAAAAGGGGGTATCTCTCTTCCCTGTCTTCAAAAACCCTCATGCTTAACTCCCAGATCCAGAGCTTTCCTAGTCTCCCTAATGCTATTGGATTTTCACTCACCATTCAGACTCCTATGTTTGACAGTTTAAATGGCCTTGGAGAGTTATCTATCCACTCACCTAATCCAGGGCCCTAAAATATCCTAAAACTTGTTGGTGTGTCTAACTTGACAATTATAAAAAGTTCTAGCATATTTTAATTAGCGCTTGTTTTTAAATGGGTTGTTCTTTAAGTAAAGGGGTAAGCATAAATGAAACATGTGGTGTTTTGACACAAAAGAAATTAATAAAAACCAAACTATATACAAATGCACTTGTTTTGTTTTTCGATGAAAGAAATTTCTACTAGGTTCAGAGGAACTTCAAAGAAAGTAACAAAATTTTCTTTTCTTTTCTTTTACTCAAGCTTCACACTCACAAAAATTAACAAAACTATGGATGCCTAAAAAGATGCACAAATTTATCCTAATGCAATAAATACATGCTTATGCAAAACTCAAAACTACTCTTAAATCAAGAAATGAAAGTAACTTGTTTATCAATTTTAATTTGCCACTTAAAATGTTTAGATAGAATATGAGTTGCTAATGTTCATTTTGTCCAAACACTAAAAGCAAGTTTCAAGACAAACAAAAATGCACTTTCACTCAAAAAGGAAACTAAATCAAAACAAAGTTCAAGAAAGCAAAAACAAGTTTTCAAGAAGTTTTCTTCAAAAGCAAAACAAAAATGACTTTTCAAAAGTGCTCTCAACAAGACTGAAACTTTATGATCGAAGAATAGGCCACAAAACACTTTGTGAGTTTGCAACACAAAACAGGTGAGAACTCAACAAAAAATGTGTTTCAAAATGCTCTTAACAATCAAAAAGCAGCAACAAGAGCTTGACAATAAAGACCAAAAGATTGAAAAGACAACTTTCAAGAAAGTGTGAACCAACAACTTTCGGAAAGCAAGAAAAGCAGATGGTCATAAAGATATAGTTTGACATGCAAACCAAAAAAAGTCACCAAAACAAAACTTGACACAAATATTGAAATCAACCTTTCTGCCCTGAAGGCACAGAGCAGCCAAGATTCCTAACAAGAAATCTTTTGTGCTTATGAAAAAACGATGACGTTTGCAAGAAAAACAAATAAGACCAACACTTTCCACATTCAGAGAGAATTTGAAATCAGATTATTTCTATAAAACTAAAGACTGACACAGAAAAGTAATTGTTCAGGACTGAATCAGACCAGCAGACAGACCTTCAGAAACAAAAAGATTTGAAACATCTTGAAAATTTTAAGATATACACGACTGTGTCAGTGCACATCTGCGTGTATACGCAACTCAACTTAAGGAAACATGCGTATACGCAGGTTTACTTAAGGAAACATGCGTATACGCAGGTTTACTTAAGGAAACATGCGTATATACACTTCTGTAAACTGGAAAAATAGTGTATATGAAAGATTTCAAGAAAAAACAAAAAACAGTCTGAAGAAACCGATCAAACTTACAATTCAAGTTCCTATAGGAACAGACTACATAGTAACAACAAGTAGACATACAGCTGAGCCCTGATTGGCTTGAACAAACCCAAACTAGGAACAACAATACTATTGTCCCCAGTGGAGTTGCCAATTTTGTTAAGGGATAAATTCCCCTAGGGTCTTGGGTTAATACCCTAGCAGATTAGAGGTTATCTATGTAGAGAAACACACATTCCATACAACCATGATGATAATATAAACAAATTGAACGAAATGAGGTGCACCTAGGGGTCCTTCGTTTGAGAAGCTCCAGCCAAGGTCCAAACCCTCTTGGAGTTCCTTTTTCTCCTTCAACCTGCAAAATAATCAATTCAAGAAAGTACAACAGTATATGGAATAAACATCATAAAGAAACCATATTCATAGTATATTGAAAGGTAGTTAGTTATGCAATTAGAACAACCATTCATATATGAATCATAACATGGATATCATAAACATGAAGAATATTTATATTAGGAACAAAGGCAAGTGTTTCTTTTATTATAGATAACTAAAGTACAAAAAGGAATAATTTCACCTGAGTCGTCCTTTCGCAAGCTCCAAGTGGAACTGTCCTCCGGATTCGTCCAGTCTCAAGCCTTCAACAAACTCCTTCCATGACTTACTCCATGACATCTCACGTAGTAGAAAGATATCATCACACAAGGAAATAAGGGTTTCCTGTAAATGGGGGAAGTGTAGGAGGCACAAGGATCTTTAGACCTGGTCAGGGAAAATCTCAGCAGAGTTATCTTTCTCTCTCTTCTCTCCTCCTTTAGGCCTTCCCATTGAAGCCTTTTTATACTTCTCCCAAAGTAGTTTTTTAGTTGGGAATTCATTGGGAACAGTTGGGCCACGGGCACTAATAGGTAATCAATAGGAGAAACCCGTGATCTCCACCCAAAATTAAGGAGATTTAATTTTTTTTTAAGTGTTTTAAGACATATATGCGGGTTGGGTATACACAGACCCGCGTACACACGTGTTTAGCTCAGGGCAATGTCATGTATAGGGAATAAAACACTGTTTTTTTAGTTTTGGACCAGGTCTGGAAGGAGGGGTTGCCCTAGGACATGAGTGCAGCATCAAAAACCTCAAGAGTGAGATTTGGAGCTATAACAGAACTGGAGCCATTCTCGACATGACTCCTGTAGCTTTGAGCGTGTGAAGACCATTATGCAACGCTTCAAGACCGTGGTTGAATGGGCATAGTTGTTACATGATTTGGACAAATTTTAACTACTGGACGTGTCTTGACAAAGGTTGAACATTGTTATTGGCATTGATGGTGCTAAAGACTAGATTGAAACCTACAAGTAGCAAATGATGAAAGCACGTGATATTTGAATGTGCTATAAATCCCTTTGAAGCCCTTTGTAATGTGTAAAACAATGGAACTTGAACGCTGTCTGGAGGATGCGAGGGCATAGAAATGCCAAAAATTTGTTAAATTACGCTGATGGAGAGTTGAGTTTTGGCTCTTTGGACGTGTTGGAGCTTTATGTTGTAATTGTGTGTACTGCTGCAATTTGCTTGTTGCAAGGTTTATGTGTGTTTTGTGTATCCATTGTACGATGTGAGCGCAAAGAGAACCGGTATAGGATGATTGTCGATCATTTGATGTAATATGCAGAGCTGCCATGTCTGATCTGCTACATTTACCAGAGCCAGGAGAGGACGTCTATATTTGCAGTGAAGGAGGAATCATATCATACCTCTGAGAGGGTAAGCAAAACTGACTTAAAACTCTCTTTTGTTGGTGCATCACATTTCTGGAAATCTCCAGATGTAGAAAAGTCCAAATATTTCTAAAATCCTATGGACAGAATAAGGGTTTCAAATAATAATAGGCATAATAGACTCAATATTGATTATGCCCACGACATGTATTTCTTCCTCTTTGCATGTTCCACCTTCTGCGTTGTGATGATATCCCATAGCTGCCATTTCTGCCAAAATTTGGTCCCACAGCTGAGCATTAGGTCTAGAATCGTGAAACTTAGGTTCAAGTGTGCTCCTCAGTTTGATTAGTCCATGAACTTCCTACTTAGGCTACCGCTTGCTGTTTGGATCCAAGCGGTTAGTATCATTATTATCTATATTCATCTCCTCGGGCCACGGATGAAATTGTTGGGGCAACGCGTGGGACCAGCCAGAATATGCAAATGTTAGCTACCATCAACTCAATCAGCTAGAATGGGTTCACAAAAACCACATTTTCTTCGACTACTGCAAAGATACTAAACCAAAACCAAAGGAATGTAAGCTAAATCCATGGTATGAGTGTCGATGTCAAAGATTGAAGCTGCCACTCATTTGCAATTTGGTAAATGGTTGTTCCTCATGTTTAATATGAGGACTATGGTACTTGCATTGCTTAGGGAGATATGGCAGTGAGGGGTAGTGTGAAATCACTGGTTTTTTTATAGAGTCTAAGTTGTCTTTTGATGTGGATTATGAATTGATTTGTGAGTGAAATTGTGAACTATGTCCGCTTCTCCATTTTTTCTTTTTAAAAAAAGGAAAATTGAAATGTTATTATTGTAATCCAAAGTAATGTTTTACTTTGAGATAGCTTAAATTCATTTCAAAGTCAAAGTCAAAGTTAAACTGTAATTGAGAAGTCACAATGACAAGTGAGAAAAGTGAGGGTTTATGTGAAAGAGAGGTAAAACAAATATTAAAGTTAACTTTGATGCTAGAGCTTGGCATTATCATTGTTTTAGAGGTTGTTTTTTAAGACAATTTGCTTCCAAAGTTTGCAAGTGTGACATTCTCATTACGAAGTTTTCAAGACAAAGTTGTGACATTGAAAAATGATGTACTCCAGCAATTAAAGAAAACATATCTTTTTGTGGTGATTGTGTCCTAGATCTGCCCAAAATTGAACAAGGGGATCTTAGGTACACCGTGTGTAATGAATGCGTGTGCATGACTTATGTTCATATTATCAAAACGCTCTCTTTGTATTATGATTAAAACAACTACATGCACATAAGAAAGCTTAAGTACACAAGCAAAAAGCATCACATCATCAACTTGATAAGATGATCTTCCAAGCAAGCACATTTCACATCATGTAATCAAAGCAATCAAGTTAAGGACACTAAAAATCAAGCACTTCAAGCCTAACGACATCAACAACACTTCTTGTTTTAAACTGAATTTTCCGAGTGCATTTTTGGTTGTAACCGACACCCTCATTTGATTTGTTACAATGCATACATTAAGTCAAGTCAATTGTCACTCAAACATTATCATTTGGGTGCATTTTCGACAGTGTTTGACACCCATCATTTTTTAGCACGTTCAATGCATCACTAAGTGCAGTAATCACACATGAGTTTAAGACAACAAGTATTTCAAGGAAGTACAATCAAGCAAGCGAGCATGTCATTTCAGTGGTCGACTCAAGTGAACAATTTTTTCAAGCACGACTTCTACATCAAGTGAGCCTGACTTCAAAGTAAGCAAGGCAACATGGCGACACACATTCAGTTGTCCCAAATTATTAATAATTTAATGTTATCATCAGCTGGTGACATGGTGCACAT
Source organism: Pinus tabuliformis (assembly GCA_031772625.1). Classification (NCBI taxonomy): domain Eukaryota; kingdom Viridiplantae; phylum Streptophyta; class Pinopsida; order Pinales; family Pinaceae; genus Pinus; species Pinus tabuliformis. Next base: position 118,451,085 of record CM062806.1, read on the forward strand.
TAGCAAAACCACTCTTGCTACCATTCAAGTGCATATTCAACATGCACATGAAATGATTGAGTTCCTTCAACTAGAGTCGCAACTGTAGAGAAATGAGTTGCAAGAGAAGTGTGTTGCTTCCAAGTCTTTGACCAATCCAAAGAAAGATGATCATTCGCCTTCATTCATCCAACCAGCTTCAAGTGTTGAAGTTGTTCTAGTTCAAATTTCTTCCAAACCCATCATCAAGCCATGGGAAGACATTCAAAGTAAGTGAAATTGACACAGCTTAGGATATGTCAAAGATAAAGACAACTTCCATATCCCTGATTATTCAATGACCATTGAGTTCATCAGTGCGGGATTATTTGAACAAATCACCTCAACAAGTTGTCAGCAACTTGCAGACCAACATCAATGCACACAAACTAAAGTTGCAGACAAACAGAAATGCAGACAAACTCAAGTTGCAGAAAAACCTGAATGTTCTCATTGTCAAAGAACTAGTCATCTGGAAAATCAATGTTTTGATCTCCATCCTTGTAGCCATTGTGGCAAGTCAAATCTTACATCAGAGAAATGCTGCAACCAACAATAGTCAGCCAGATTGAAGATAAATTATTAGTGGATTGATCCCTAGGAATGGTCATCCACAGCCAGAAGATTATACAATTTTTACAATTGGATTGACTCACACATATTGCAGCCAACAATCAAATGAAGATGGTACTCTCGTGCAGTTGAACAAAGGAGTACACCAATGAAATACTCCTCCACCTACGGTGGGGGGAGTTCAGAAATAATTAGAAGGAAATTGTCCCTCCTTTCAACTGACAAAGGGGGGAAAATGTCAATGAAATTGAGAAGTGGTTGTTAGACTAAAAGTCTCAACAACATCAGTGAAGCAGCTAGTGGGCATCTTCATCAGCCAATGGGCGATCATCATCAGCAAATATGCCATTGGGTGTTCATCAAATTGTGTCAGTGGACACTGAATGTTGTTTTCAAGCAAAGGATAGTTGGATTCTTTTGTGGCTTGGCACATGATGGAGTTATCAAGAAACATTCAGAGATGAATCAGTCATGCATTTGACTCATGGTCTCTTTAGATTTGAGTTTTTTTAGCATCCAACTTTGGCGGTTTTTTAGGCAAATGTTTTTTGAGGAACAACTTGAGAACTTGGAAGATGGTTCCTTTTTCATTTTGGATTTATCATTAAGGGGGGGAATGTTAGCCTCACTCTCTTAAAAATAAATAATAAATCCAATTATTAAATTAAATAAATAAAATCATGAGAATTCCTCAAACTAAGGAGTCTAGTTTGGATGAGAGATTCTCTCCAACTAGCTCTCCTAAATTAGTGTGTAAGTTGAGAAATTATCTCAACCAAGTGAGTCTAAGATAGACGCACTATCTTAAGACCACTTAACCATGTATTTAAATGTATTATTAAATTTTTTGAATAATGTGAATTACATGAGCATGAGAGACCACATGATGGCTCTATGCCTTTTCTGCCAGTTTAATTTTTGTGTGTTAATTTACTGTGCATATGCTTATATGGCTTTGTGATTTTTCTTCAGACAATATAAGGACCCATCCAAATAGGTTCAAATTTCCCTGCTCCAAGTTTATCAGCTTCCTGATTGTATAGTAAAACCAGATCTCTTTTTGAGAGGATGCGAGGCTTGAAATTTCTATCATATTGCACCTTGATTTGTTTCTTGTGTGCTTCGTTAGCCAATGTGGCTTCATGGCAGGTTTCATCCAGATGGATAAGTTCTAAAAAACACACTTCCTCTTCAGAAGTGTCGGGTAATAGGTCAATCACGAGTTTTAGAGATGAAATTTCACATTGTATCGGCAAGATTGCCTCCAAACCATACACCAATTGAAAGGGTGTGAATCAAGTTGAATTTCTCACTGAGGTTTGATATGCCCACAAGGCAGAGTGCAGGATTAAATGTCGGTTTCATTTATGAACCCCTATCATTCTTTGAAACATTCACTTCAGGACTTTGTTGATGGCCTCAACTTGTACATTCGCTTGTGATAATAAGTGGTAGAAATATCATGTGAAAGTCCTAACTTAGCAGTCAACTCAACCATCATGTGATTGCAACAATGCGATCCATGATCTATTACTATAGCCTATGGTACAACAAACTGGGCAACCACATGGTCAAAAAAGAAAAGAGAAGCCGTCTCGCCACTGTTGTTTAATGTTGGCATTTCCTCAGCCCATTTGGTAAAATAGTCAACGACGACTATAACGTACCCATGCCCCCTGGCCGAGGTGGGGTTACATGTCATGAAGTCAATGCCCCATTTGGTGAATGGTCCAAGAACGATGATAGTATGCAATGGTGCAGGTGGTAATCTAGCTTTACGATCATAGATCTAGCATGTGTGATAGCTTCTGATGATAATTATGCAATCTTTGAATATACTAGGCCAGAAGTAACTAGCACGAAGAATTCTCTATGCGGTAGCATAACTAGATAAGTGCCCACCACAAGAATCTGAATGGAAATCATTCAAAACTTTCTCGGCTTCCTCATGAGTGAGGGACCTTTGTAAAATTGTATTGATACGATGATGGTAAAGAGTGTCGCCAATGATCAGATAATCTTTGGCTTGGTATCGGATACGTCGTTGTTACGAGTGTGAGATATCTGGTTGAAAAGTTTGGTTCTGGAGATAATCAGTATATCTCCATACCACAAGTCAAATGATGAAATAAGGAATAGAGGTTCGTCAAAAATTGATGGTTCTGATGTTGAATCAATGATATTTGAGGGAAGGTCACAAAGAAGCTCAGTGAAGACTAAAGATTTCTTTGATTTGGATATGATGAATTCCAAATCAAACTCCTGCAATTGACATGAAAAAATATATGTCATAGGGTTGCAATCCAAAATGACAATGGTCTTTCAGAGTAGGATATAGTGGTGAAATCTCTATACAACTTTAACAACAACTAGAGCTAGTTTCTCGACATAAGAGTACTTACTTTCTATATCATTGAGATTGCAGCTCAAATAATATATTGTATGTTCAATCCCATCTTCCTCTTGTACTAAAACCATTCCAATGGTTGTATCTGTAGTGACAAGATACAAGAAGTAATAATTTTGATAATTCGGGGAGTACATTAATGGTGCTCTAATGAAGGTATCTTTAAGAGCATCAAAGGAAGCTAGCACAACCTGATCCCAATCAAAGGGTGTCCCCTTTTTCAAAAGACGAGTAAATCCTTTAGCCATTTCAGCATAACTGGGAATGAACCTCCTCAAAAAGTTAGCCTTCCCTTGGATTCTCTATAACTGAAGTACATTTGAAGGTGGAGGTAAGTGAAGAATTGGCTGAACCTTAAGAGGGTTGAGTCGAATTCCATCCTTAGACACACAAAACCAAGAAAATGACCAGAACCAACACAAAACACACATTTGTGTGGATTGAGTCGTATTTTGTAGTGTCAGAACTGTAAAAATATAGCTCTCAAATGCTGCAGGTGATCAGTTTGCTTTCATGAATGAGCAGGTAAATCGTCAAGGTAAGGTTGAACAATATGTTTGATGTCATGGAAGGCATAATTCATTGCCCTTTGAAATGTGGCCCCTACGTTCTTCAAACCAAATGGGAGTTTCCGATAAGAGAATGTGCCCCATGGACAAATAAAAGTAGTTTTAGATTGGTCCTATGGGTGGATATTGATTTGATTTTAGCCGGAAAATCCATCCATAAATGAGAATATTTCACATCCGACATATTCATCAATAATCTGGTTGATAAAGGGAGTGGGATAATTGTCTTTTGGACAAGCTTGATTTACATTGTTATAATTGATGCACACTCGTATTGTCCCTTGTTTCTTCATGACAAGAACAATATTGGAAACTCAGTCAGTAAGGGGAACAAGGTAAATGAAACCAACATTCAAACGTTTTTCAACTTCTGCCTTAATGGTAGCAGCCTTCTTTGGATGAACAGGTCGGAGGAGTTGTCGTACTGGTTTGAAATCAGGATACATTTTGATTTCATGTTCAACTATACTAGAGTCTATACCTGGCATCTCCTCATATGACCTTGAAAATATATTGCGAAATTCATGAAAGAGAGCACATAAATATCAAGTTCTGATGGAGAAAACGATTTACCAACATGAATGTTTTCTACAATGTTAGGTTTGGTCAAAATATTGATAGAAATAGTCTCTTCAATATTGGACAGGTTTTTCTCGGAATCTACTGCATCTATGAAAATGAAATTTGAAAGGAAATCATCAACTGAAGGGTGATTAAGTTTGTTTGAATAATCTTTGATGTGATCTGGAAGATGGGAAGGATGATGATAATCCTCCCATGGTTCTCCTTCCATCATCATTGATTGGACAATTCCTTCATCAATATAAAATATACGTGAAAAAGGATTGGAAGAAGTACCAAATTCTAATGAACGATCTACCCATACAATTGACAAAAATGGATTTGGGTTTGTCGTGCAAGCCAGAAAGATTGATTTCTATGCTAGCTCAATAGGGCTTAGTGGCATGATTTCATTACTACTATCAACTTCAAAACTATTGGTAATCCTCCTTAAGTTAGACAAAGTGGAAGATATCATGTTGCAAGTCTTAACTTTTGCCACTTCCGCCAAATTTGATGGTGGTGGTAGTGAAAAAGTACCCATTAGGGAAGAGTCTTTAAAGAGACCTACACCAATGTTTTGGAGAGATAACGGGGATCTGTGCACCAAAGGGATGCTTCCAGTAACCTGTGAACTAGAAAGAAGGTGAGTTGGTCGATAATTGTGATTCCACCTTTATGAGGAAACGCAATCATACAAAAGTATGTTGAAGCCATAGCAACCATGGCATAAACCCACAGTCTTCCTAGAAAAATGTTCTAGTCAATGGGTCCATCAACTACCTCAACTTCAACCATTACCATTTTTCCTCCTAGTTCAATTTCCAGATTACTCAATATTCCACAAGGAATATAGGTGCGACCATCAAAAGCTTTTAATTTTCTTGGAGAACGTGAAAAAGGTGGTGAACCAAGTGTTTTCTAGGAACTCATAGACATTATACAAGTAGATTCCCCCTCATCAATAATGGTTCGATGAACAAGTTTATTGAAAGAATTTACTTGAATCGGAAATGATAATTGTGCTGGTAACTGTGGCGTATAACCCGTATGGTTGAAAACCACAAGATTGGAATCAATTGGATTGATTCAAACAATTACTGACAACAAAGCCTACTTTTGGGAGGGACAGTTCTGAAGCACCTCGAGTGTAAACATAGTAGAAGGTGACTGAGCCAAATCTTCTACTATATTATAATTATGTGCAGCTCGAGCTTGAGGGTTAAATGTTGATTTGTGTACAACTCCCTTAGGCAGTTTTATTGTCAACTTTGGTGCAATAGGCGGTGGAATAGGATCATTCAAAGTTGTAGTCGAAGGGTTAGGTTGATCAGCCTAGTTATTCGACAACAACGGTTGATTTTCATAATATTTACTTCATGTTGACACCCAAACATCATCTTTCTGCTCAGATGTGGATAGCATAAGCACTTAGGAAGTGGAAGCTTGGTCTGTAGCAACCATATTTGTCTCTGGTTTTGGAAAAGGATCAGTCAATACCACATATGTATTAGAAGTCTTTAAAAGCTTTGAGACTTCAGAGTAGTGCAGACAATATCATGTAAAATGCTCATTGTTACAGATCAAACATGGGTAACGAGGTTTCCTAGCCGAAGAAGAGGAATTAGATTATTTCTCTTAAGGGGAGTTATTTTGTTTCTTCTTATTTTCCCACTTTTTCTTTCCTCCTGGTTGCTTTTCATTCTTGCCCTTTTCAGATGACATGACATTTATTTCAGAAGTAAGAGTGTTATCAGGTGCATTTGTAGTTTTATTGGTAATGGCAAGTGTTTAACCAGATGGTCTACTTGCTGTTTGTGTGCTTGAAGAACCAATCACACCATCACCGACATGAGAGTCCTCACTCGATGATGGAGGAGGAACAGTGAAAGTTGGTCGGGGTGCATTTGGGATCTTGTCATAGAGCATGCCAGACTATGTATAAATGAAGTTCAAATATTCGGCACGAGAAATTACATTCTCTTTTGTGACAACTCCACCTTTTGCCACATCCTAAGTGATAGATGGCAACAAGGATTTTATAAACCACACAGCCAGAAGATGATCAGCAACAAAATTTTTAACCATTCGATGATGATGACGCCACTCATGAATATGATCAGAGATATGAGTAGTAGTAGTCTATTTAAAGTTTGTTAATATTTTTGTTCCAATCTCATATCGTATGGGTAACTGGAAGTGGTTTAAAAACGTGGTAGCTAAGGCAGTGAAGTTATCGAAAGAAGCTCGTGGTAACTTGATGTACCACTTCGCAGCCAGACCAGTAAGAATTCTCTGGAAAAGATGGAGTCTAAAAGAAAAATCATTCAAGGAGTTTGATGAACACCATAAATGAAAAGTCATGAGATGGTTGGACAGGTCTTCTCCAGGATTTCCATTGAATTTCAGAATATTGGAAGGTAACTTATGAGGAATCACCGACCACCAAGGTGCGTAAAGAATTGGGTCATTGGTGAGCCAATTTAGATCTGGTAACTCAAGTGTTGCAATGAAAGGCAACTGTCTATTGAGGTCAGGTTGAGCTTATCCAAGGTAAGATTGAATTTCCTTGGCAACGTGCCTTTGAATACTAGCATAAGGCATCTACTACTAGTAACCTTGATATGGGTAAGTTTGTTGAGAAAGTCTGGTGTAAGGTTGTTGTTGTTGTGCACCAGGGTAAATTTGTTGTTGTCCAAACCCAACATAGTCTTGTTGACCAGGGCCTCGATAAACGTGTTGCTGACCAAACCCAACATAAGATTGTTTTCGAAGTCCATGTTGAGATTGGTATTGCTAGAATTGTTGTTGTTGATGTTGGGGCTGCCAAGGCTATTGAAGCAATTGTTGTTGTTGTTGGTACAACGATTGTTGATTTAACAGTTGTTTTTGCCCACCAATGTAAGGTTGACCAGGTTGTGAATACACTAAACTTGTGTAATTCTGAGTCATTCCAGTAAATGGTAAACTAGCCTAAAGTTGTTGGACTCTAGACACAAGTGGTTGTTGTAAAACTGCCTAAGAAGGCTGGATCTATATACCTGAAACTTGGGGGTTTGAGGTTAAAGGGCCAACTTGCACAGGTTGCAATACAACAATCTGGGTTTGTGCCCGTGGCATAGTTGTAACAACAGGTGTTGTAGGTATGGACGAGATAGATTGCATAGGTTGTGATGGATACACAAGCCTAGGTTGAATGGGCATGGTTGGCTGCCACTGACAGATAGTCATTCCAGGCTGACCTAAAGATGACGGCATACAAACATATGGTTGCCCCCCCAGAATATGGATGATAAGGAGAATATGCATATTGTTCTCCGTATGGGGGTAGTCCAGTGTTAAGCGGATACATAGGATGGTAACCAGATGAACCAACTTAATGTGAACTTGATGGGTCCAGCTGTTCGGTACCCGTAAATGAGGAACCAAATAAAATTCTAGTAGAGGACATTGGTGAAGACCAAGGGCTAGAAGCAACACCTGAGCAGGTTCCTGATAAATATTGGTAACCCAATGGGATGGACGGAATTCCATACAAGTGTGACACAGGTGTTGTAGAAACATCAAAGAGGTCGCGACAGAAGATTCTACCATAGCCGTAACATATGGTATGGTCTAGGATGTTGACTCTGCCATAGTCAAATGTCCAAATAAGTTTCCTAATGAATCAACATGTGTCTAAAAGTAATCAAGATGAAAAGGAGCAGTGAAATGAGGAGTATAAGGATACAGATAAAGTCCAGCTCCAAAATGGAATGGAGTTCTAGTTGATTCTACCTCAGGTTCCTCTTATATTGAAATCAAACCAAGTGGAAGAATTTCACCATCTAGTCCATAATAGATTTATGGTTTTTTATGAGGTAAAGAGGAGGTCTCGACAGTTGGATGTCTAAGGAACTACCGGTCAATCTTCTTCTAGTAAGGTAACAACTTCTTATTGTTCTACCTCAAGATCCAAATGTTCTAGTAAAAGAACAAGTTTAGGTTAGGCTTCGTGAATAACTTCTGGTTCAGAAGTAATTTCTTGTTGAAAAACTTCAGATTGAGAATCAACTTGTTGTTGAACAACATGAGTTACCATTTCACTAGATTCAGTTCTGGTTTCCTCAGGTAATTGTGGAGATTTTGTTAGCCTCACTCTCATAATAAAACAATTATAAATCCAAAATTATAATTAAATAAATCAAATCTTGATAATTAGGAGTTAGTTCCTCAAACTAGGGAGTTTAGTTAGGATGAGATATTCTCTCCAACTAGTTCTCCTAGATTAGTGTTTTGTTTAGAAAATATCTCAACCAAGTTTGTTCAGGATAGACACACTATCTTGAGACAACTTCCTCATGTATTCATATGTATCATAAACATTATTTTAATAATGAAATTCATGAGAATGAGAGACTACAGGAAAGTCTATCATGCTTTTTTTGCCATGTCTAGTTGTTCTATATTTCTAATATTTATTGTATGAGTGGTTTATTATTAGTTTCTTAAATCTCTTCATGTGGTATTAGAGAATCAATGGCTCTTAGGGTCTGACGGACTCCATGGTAGTCTTCCATGGAAACCTATTAATTATATTATGATCATGGCAATGGAATCAGAAGGGGAGACATTTTTTACATTCATATCTCATGCCATTTGTTGGAGAACTGGTAACATTCTGATATTTTATTTTCACTGGCACATTGACGGTATCTAAAATTCATGCCATCCATTAGTGAGCATGGAGACCTACCATCTATTTGAATCTCTATTGAGTGTGAAGAGACTCTGTGTCAATACGTCTCTTAACCATTCTGTATCTCCATTGGGTCAATCTGTCGATGACCTTTACATATCTCTTTTTACCATCATGATCCCTGTTCCTAGACCATAACATCTCAGCCATTGCAGATGCTCTTGGCTAGATTCGGCCATCCATACCTGTCTTGTCTAATTGTTCAGACCAGAGGGCCACCTCTCCTCCCAAGACCAGCTTTGATTCTTCCTCACTCAGTCCATAATTGATATCGTAGTCATAGATTCTTTGCCAGGTCTTGAAGGGCGCACACCACGAGCCACCATTACCACCATTGTAATTAAATGGGCTGGCTGAAGCGTCACTTATCTGCCCATCATATCAGCTATCATTTCGAACCCAACCTCCATGGCCACAGTCAAGATAATAAAAATCCGCCAATGAAATGATGACTCGATAGCCAATGGAAGTAATGTGCTTCGTGTTATTGGGGCCATTGTTCCACGTCTGGAGAATCGTGGTTTCCCTTGGTAGAATTTGGGGTCTCACCTTCACAGTGTCATCCAGCAAGATGTCCTCCCAATAAATTGCAGTCTTGTTGTGAGCAGTAATGTAGGGTGTTTCTGGGAAAACTAGTGTCTTGTAGAATGACTAGCCCTCTAGGTTTGGCAGCTACCCTAGAAACAACAGTTTAAAGCAATTCAATGATTTCTTCTATGTGTGATAGATAAGAGAAAGATAATGGAACCAACATGGAACTTCCACTTAATCGCTTTCTTGCTCTCTCTCCCCTTTGACAGATCTCGCAACTCCTCCCCGTACTTAACACACTTGGATAATACCTGCACAAGTACAGCAACAAAGAACCATCAAAGCATCATGATCTATTACAACATAAACATTACAGAATCAGATATATAATGAACAAATTATAGAATTCACAAATGCACAATCATATGGAAGAAAACTTGAAGAACTTTATTAATATAAGGGAGAATTACAACCCAGTTATCTGATCCAGCATCATCCTGCCAGCTTCAATCCCTCTTCACCTCATGAAATAGCAAGATCACACCAACAATACAATGCTCTTTCCTCAATTACAAACTATCAACACTTCCTTGCAATTCACAATATTCCAGCCTCTAGATCTCTTAGATGAGGGATCCATTTATAGATGTGTGCAAGGGTGTGAGGCATCCATGGGGTTTGATTAGTGTCATTCCACTTGTTAAAATTGGTTCCATTTGGAGATCTCTCAGATCCCTTATTCATCGTTAGGCGTTCAGAGAGGCAAGTGGCACAGGAGAAGTTTCTAGAAGATTCCATCAGCAACCACCTAGAAAACTGTCTCAAACATTTGTCCATCCTCACCCATCGCACCCTATAGAAGGCCTAATTAGTATGCATCACACCCTGGCAGTGTACCACTCAGTATGCATCGCACTTTGCTAGTGGAGCAATCAGTATGGTTTAATTTAGGTCATTTCTAGATGGTTTCTTAGATGGAACTTTTGGGGAATGATGTATTCAGATGACTATGTTATTTTAGGGTATGAAACAACTATTTTAGGGGTTTATGAGCCCTAGTTTATTGACATATAAGTTTGGGGTTGATGTGCCCAAATATGTCTATAGCAGTTGCCCCCTAAAGCATGAAGTCGTAAATATTGATGTCGGGTGAAATGCTTTATCATGAGGATCCGAAGTTTCGAACTCGAAGGTGACCTGCATAAATTACAACACAATACATCATCATGATATAATTTTCATGATATAGCTGAGGGAGGCATTCCCATGCTCAACTTTATAAATTCATTTCATGTACATAGATCAGATAGTTGTCTGCAGATACAAACTGGTGATTCTTCAGATATAGAGTCATCATCCATGGGTAGGATGACCATCTATGTAGAGCCTTTCTACCTTTGATGTTTTTATATCCCTGAATATATCGCATCCCGGATGGATGAAACTATATCCGAGGTCTTCAAACTCGTTCAATCTTCACCCGATGTACAAGTCAATCCATGTGAAGAGATGTTCTGAAGTTGAACATGGAAATACATCGCCTGATTACCAGCCAATGATGTAAGCTGTTAACAGACGTGAGAGGAATCAATAATAATGATATTGACCCTCAAGGTACTACAGTACAATTCACGTGGTGTGAATATATGATCCGATGTCGAACACCATGCAAAATCTTTCGGTCAAAGGCCATTGATGTCAACCTATCGCCGGAAGTGAGAAACTTTCCATTGATGTATGCAAGCTTCAAAGCACTGAAAGGGGTGTTTCTAAGTCAACTTCTTAAATAATGAGCTGATGTCGACAAGAAGTGACTCATCATAGTAGGGCCTTGATGTATCCCACATCTATGACACGAAACACAGCAAATGATTTGTGGAGGTGAAAATGAATTGATGACACAAGGTTCAGGAATAGCGGTCATGAAAAAATGAAGGTTGGAGGTATTGCAGTGGATGAGACATTAACTGGATGGTGGTTTCTCAACTGAATGACTTCTCTTGAACATGTCAGTGACATTGAGATGAATTGGTAGCGTTAACCCCAAAAGATGGATGGTATGAAAGACCAATGGTGAGATGACCAGTGAACGGAATAACCCAACCCAACTCAATAATGGAGATGAAGTGAAAGTGTCATGTTCAAGAGCGACTTGCTACCATAAATTCTTCAATTTTTTTCCCTTTTTCCCCAGTCATTGCTGACTAGTACCTCTTTATTTTTGTCAAGCTTGAGGAGGATAACATATTCTTGTTCTATAATTTTCCCTTCAGGCAAACCTGTCGCTATTTAATGTTTTAACGAGTCTAGCGACAATGAAACTCAGTCTCGTCTAGATGGACAAGTTTGTAACTATTGTTTTAATGAGTTTAATGACAAGGATAACTTAGTCATTTTCATGTTTAGAGAGTTTGAAAAGGGACGAAAAGAAAACTCCAAAAGTTCTTTTTCATGAAATAATCCCTTAGGTCCGAAAAAGGATAAAATAATACAAAAGGGCTGACTTTTCCAATCACTTTAATGAGCTGAAAAAGACAAGCACTCGACAATCTTTTCATGTTTAACGAGTCTGAAAAGAGTTTAAAGAGGACTCTATTTTGAGGAACGAGTGTTCTCTAGGGTAGCAACTGGTTTCGGTGATTTTGGAACTTCTCAAAACATGTTGATTTCTGTGAAGAGGCTGGCTAATTGTTATGAAACCAGCTCAAGAAAAGATAGAAAAGAAAGATCAATGCCTTAGAATTCAGCCTCTTCGAGGGGGAAACCTCCTTTACATTACATAAATGAACAATTCTTGGATGATACAAATGACAAAACCTCCTTTCTATATATAGGAGTCTAAGGAGTCACAATATAATCTAGCCGACCTAACAATAATAATATAAAGCCACAAAAATAACAATAGAGGGATTCTATGGGGCACAGAAATAACAATATGGGGGTAATAGGGGCACAACAATATAAATAAGGGGTATAACTACAATAGTAATGGGGTAATCACTAGTATTATAGGGACCCAACATGCCCCTCTCCTTCAAAAAAGTGTTGTCCTCAATGCTTGAGCAGTTCTGGATACTTCTGCATAAAATTCTCATCCTCCCATGTGGAATCTTCAGCGGATAAGTTCTTCCACTTGATAAGATACTCTGAAATTGATCGATTTCGTAGCTGTCGAGTTCTTGTTTCTGTGACTGCTTCCGGTTCCAATATAATTTTTCCTTCCTCGTCAAGTTCTGGCAATATTGTTTGAACTGGGAGCTTGTCGCCTATAACCTTCTTTAAACATGAAACATGGAAAACTGGGTGCAATCGAGAAGCTGCAGGAAGCTCCAATTTGTATGCCATAGTACCAATCTTTTCCAACACCTTGTACGGACCATAATACTTTGGTGATAATTTATTATCCTTCTTAGCTTGCTTTAGGGACATTTGCTTATATGGTTGTAGCCGTAGGAATACCCAATCACCTACATCAAAACTTCTTTCACTGCGATGTTGATCTGCCTGTTGTTTCATTCTATTTTGTGCCAACACGAGGTTATCCTTTAAGAGTTGGAGGACTTGTTGTTGATGTTCGATGTGATGTTCCACTGCCTGAACCTTAGAATTTTCTCTTAAATATGATGTGATTGATGGTGGTTGGTACCCATAAAGTGCCATAAATGGGGTCATTTTTGTTGCTGTATGGAAGGAAGTGTTATACCACCATTCAGCCAGAGGCAACCATTTGACCCATTGTGTCTGTTTATCAGATACAAAGCAACGAAGATATCCTTCCAAACATTTGTTTACTATCTCAGTTTTCCCATCAGATTGAGGATGATAAGATGAGCTATGAGCTAACTGAGTACCAAGACAAGAAAATAATTTTGTCCAAAAATTTCCAGTGAAAATGGGATCTCTGTCACTTACAATAATCTTTGGGTTTCCATGTAGCTTTTGAACTGTTTCCATAAATGCAGTAGAAACTGTACTGGCTTTAAATGGATGTGATAATGCACAAAAGTGTGCATACTTGGTAAGTCTGTCAACTACCACCATGATGACACTCTTTCCCTCAGACTTGGGTAAACCTGTGATAAAATCCATTGAAACCTCCTCCCAACGTTGGCTTGGAATGGATAAAGGTTGTAATAGAACCGGTGTCTTAATTGTTTCAACTTTATTTTGTTGGCAAACCAAACATTCCGCCACAAACTTTTGAATATCTGATTTAAGGCCATCCCAAAAAAATTCCTTCTTAACCCTGTGGTAAGTTTTTAAAAATCCTGAGTGCCCTCCTAAGGGAGAAGTGTGCAATTCCATAAGAATCTTTTGTTTTAGCTGGGAATTCTTACAGAGGTATAAGCGATCTTTGTACCATAACGAATCATTTTTCCAGCTAAATGTATCAGAAGTACTGGAATCTTGTTGTAGCTTTCGAATAAGTGCCCACACTTCTTCGTCATTCTTCCATTCCTCCTTTGCTTCGTTTATCCAATCTGGTTGGATAATAGAAATGGCACACAACAATGCTTCCATATCCTCATCCTTTCTTGAGAGTGCATCTGCCACCACATTTTGCTTCCCTTTTTTGTAGATGATTTCAAAGTCATAACCCAACATCTTTGTGACCCACTTTTGTTGCTCTTCAGAGGATAATCTTTGTTCTAAAAAGTATTTAAGGCTATCATGATCCGTTTTTACCTTGAAGTGTCTTCCCATTAGGTAGGGTCGCCATTTCTTAAGTGCATGGAGTATTGCCAACATTTCCTTCTCATAAATAGCTTTTCTTAAAAACTTTCCCTTGATTGGACGACTTTCAAAAGCAATGGGTCTTTCATCTTGCATTAGAACATCACCAATTCCATTTCCTGAAGCATCACATTCCACAATAAAGGTTTTTGTGAAGTCCGGTGTAGCTAAGACCGGTGCTTGGCACATTGCCTCTTTAAGATGTTTAAAGGCCTTTGTTGCTTCCGGAGTCCATGAAAATGAATCTTTCTTCAATAATGTTGTTAGAGGTGCTGCTATTCTCCCATAATTCTTAACAAACTTGCGATAATACCCTGTCAACCCAAGAAATCCTCGCAGATGCTTTATGGATGTGGGGATTTTCCATTCCTTAATGGCTTTAATTTTGCTAGGGTCTACCTTAACTCCTTCATGAGATACAATATGACCCAAATATTCCACCTCCTGGACTCCAAAGAAACATTTGGATCTTTTTGCATATAATTGTTTCTCCTCCAATAGTTGTAGCACCTTGTCAACATGTTCAACATGATCCTTCCAAGACTTGCTGTAGATTAGTATATCATCAAAAAATACTAACACAAATTTTCTAAGGAATGGTTTGAAAATTGAATTCATCAAACCTTGAAATGTTGAAGGTGCATTGGTAAGGCCAAAAGGCATGACCAAAAATTCATAATGACCCTCATGAGTTCTAAATGCCGTTTTCGGAATGTCTTCAATCTTCATTCTGATTTGATGATATCCCGAACGAAGATCCAACTTGGTGAAGTAAATTGATCCATGCAATTCATCCAGTAATTCATCAATGACAGGAATGGGGAACTTATCTTTAATAGTGAGCTTGTTGAGCTCCCTATAATCTGGACACATGCGCCATGATCCATCCTTCTTGTGCACCAATACTACTGGAGCTGAGAAAGAACTTTGACTCGGTTGAATTATACCAGCCTCTAGCATTTCTGCAACCATACGTTCAATTTCACTTTTTTGGACATATGGATATCTGTACGGCCTGATGTTTGGAGGAACACTTCCTGGAATCAGATGAATAGCATGATCATGATCACGCATAGGTGGGAGACCTTTGGGAGTCTCAAATACCTTGGAATGATTGTCCAGGACTTTTTGGAGATCTGGAGAAATAGATGATTCCAATGTGGAAACATCTAGCGAACATAATTGTGCAATTACACCTCTTTGCTCCTTTTTTAGAAGCTTTGTCATGCCATTAGAGCTGATTATCTTTCCTGGTTTCCCTGCAATACCCCTTAATTCAACTTCCTTTCCTTCCACAGAAAATTTCATGAAAAGTTCTTGAAAATTAAAAGCTATTGTACCCAAGGATTGTAGCCATTGGACTCCTAGTACAACATCAGCACCTCCCATTGGAATGGAAAGCATTGGGCTAGTCAATACATATTCTCCCATGGATAGCTTGATATTATGGCACTTTCCAGAACAATTTATTGTTCCTCCATTTGCAATCATCACTTGACACTCTGGTGCTGGATATAGGAAGCAATTCAATTCTTTTGCTACCTTACAATGAATAAAATTGTGGGTGCTTCCTGAATCAATCAACACTATTACCTTTTTCTTCTTGATTTGTCCTTCTATCTTGATGGTTTGAGGAGTGGTAATTCCTGCCAATGCATTACAAGATATGGTCGGATTTATTTGTTCTTCATCTAGGCTTTGTTCCTGGAATATATCCTCTTCTTTTGACCTTTCTTGCTCCTTTTCTTCTTCCTCTTCACAATCTATGTAGAATAATTTCTTCTCAGCACACTTATGACCTTTTGTGTATTTGCTATCACAATTGTAACAAAGCCCTTTTGCTCTTTTTTCTTCCAATTGTTGTGGTGTCAACCTTGTAGGTTGTGGAAGACTATGGGCAACAACACTTCCGTCTTTATAGTTGTGAATGGTATGCTTCCTAGTTGCCATAATTTTGCTTTCCATTTTTCTTGCTAACCTGAATGCCTTCTCTAATGAATCAGGTTCCCAAAGGCGCACATCATGTTGGATATTATCCTTTAAAGACCCTATGAACACATCAATCCTATGCTCCTCTGGAATATCTTTTACCCTTATGTTCAATTTTTGGAACTCCTCAATGTGCTCCATTATTGAACCCTTTTGTTTGAGACTTATCAATTGGCTAAAAAAAGTGTTGCTTTTTGTATCCTCATAATGTGCTATCAATTCTTCCGTAAAAATTGCCCAAGTGATAAATTGTTTACGAGAACAAAGCCATTGATACCATACAAACTGATTTGGTTCCAAATATAAAGTTGCCATACGTACCTTTTGTGTGTTTTGCACATTATTGAGATCGAAGAATTGCTCCATCTGTAATATCCATGTGGCGGGATCCTTGCCATCAAACTTCCTCATATCGATTTTTGGAATATGGTGGGTCTTCGATCCAACATTAGAGTCTATGGAATCATGATTAACATTTCTTTTGTTCACATCATGAGTTTCCTTTACAACCTTTTCACCATTAGTAAGTATTTCTTGTAGAAAATTTGTCAAATCTGTCTTCAAATCTGCCATGTCTGTCTTCAAATCTGTCCTCAAATATGTCTTCAGATCATCCATCTTAGCTTCCATGCCCTTTATCTTAGATTCCACGCCATTTATCTTAGATTCCACGCCATTTATCTTAGCATCTATTAGCTTTTGTGAGCGTGACATTTGTTGCACTTGTTCTTGTAATTTTGATATATCATGTAGCATTTCTTCCTCTTCTTCATGAGTCATGCTAGAGCTTTCAGGTTCCTTACTAGGTGTTTGCATTTTCTTTCCTCGGGGCATCAGTTACCGATAATAATGCTTTACTATGCCCTTTGAATTCCTTCAAACCAAGCTTATGCAAAAATTAAAAAAAAAAAAAAAAAAAAACTACACACCTTTTTTTACTTTGTAGAAGCCTGATATTGAATCTGATGTATCTCTGTAATTTCGAATCATCCAGTTCTAAAATTGTGATCTGTAGTAGCCTTGTATGTCCTCTTTCCAATGCCACTAGTTTGATCCAAATTGGATTCTCCAAGAAAGAGTTATGCACAATCTCCCGCAGTGACCTGATTATAGACTATTTCAGTAGAGCGAACTTGTATGAAGTGCCACGTGTCACTGTTTCAACCTTTGACTCTGAAAAATATATAAAAGAAAACTGCAATCCATCCTCTTTCTGTACCTTCTTATAAAATTTCAATCCGATGTTCAGAAAGAAAGTTATGATGATTTTCCCCAGGTCACCTGTTTTGAGTGTAATTCAGGAGTCTGCAAAAAGACCAACTTCCTCAGATCATATCTCTGAAAATATCGCGCAAAAAGCTCTGAAATTCGGACCCAAGGTTCAGCGCGATTTCTTCTCAAATGGGTTTTTTTTGCGACTTCTGAAACGTCACAGAAAAAAAGTTATAGCGAAAATGCCACGATGACCTGTTTGGAGCAGCGAAACCCTAGAATCCAAAGCTCTGATACCAAATGTTATGAAACCAGCTCAAGAAAAGATAGAAAAGAAATATCAACGCCTTAGAATTCAGCCTCTTCGAGGGGGCAACCTCCTTTACATTACATAAATGAACAATTCTTGGATGATACAAATGACAAAACCTCCTTTCTATATATAGGAGTCTAAGGAGTCACAATATAATCCAGCCGACCTAACAATAATAATATAAAGCCACAAAAATAACAATAGAGGGATTCTATGGGGCACAGAAATAACAATATGGGGGTAATAGGGGAACAACAATATAAATAAGGGGTATAACTACAATAGTAATGGGGTAATCACTAGTATTATAGGGACCCAACACTAATACGACCACTCATTGCAACTGTTCCTCAAAAAGGGTAAAACAACCAAGTGAAAGCGTATGATCAGCCAAAGGGATGGTGGTGATGGGCTGTACACAACCAAGGCTCAAAAGGCTGATAGAATGGAAATCACAAGGGTTAAAATTTGAAAATGGGTTCATTTTTAGACAAGCTTGAACCATGGGGAACTATGCTTGGATTCAGTTTCATATTTACACAAGCTTGAAATGAACAAACTATGCTTGAATTCAATTTCATTTTTACATAAGCTCCAAATGAAGAACTATGCTTGAAGTCAGTTTCATTTTTACACAAGCTTGAAATGACAAAACTATTCTTGAAGTTCGTTTCATTTTTACACAAGCTCAAAACGACAAAACTATGCTTGAAAATAAAATTGAAAATGGGTTCATTTTTAGACAAGCATGAACCATGGGAAACTATGCTTGGACTTGGTTTGCATGCCCCCAGCATGATGAAAAAAAGAGTCTCTTGTAACCAGATGGAAGTCATTGCGGTGAGGCAAGACAGTTATCCAACACCTCTTTGGCCTCGTCCATAATAGACAAAGGTGAATGGTCAACACCTCTTTGGCTTCGTCCAAAATAGACAAAGGTGAATGGTGCAATAGACCAATCATATAACCTACAGGGAAACTTATCTTTACCATTTGATGCATGCCCCCCAAGCTTCATTACATTCACCAGACTACTCATGGCTATCAGGTGGATGGATTGAAGGTTCAATTGATACCGTTGATGCAAATGGATACTTAGGGATGATGATTGACTTGGAGCTATGTTTGGACCGGGAAATGAAAGCTGGTCAATGGTGACAATTTTGCCTTCATGCGGGAAACACATCACTCAGAAGAGTGTTGAAACAATAGCTTCCATGTTATAAACATAGTCACGCCCAATAAGTAAATTGTAATCTAACAGCTTTGGGACTACCATCATGTTCAGATGAACGATTTTCCCTCCCAAAGTGATAGGTAACTTAGGAAGGATCCCTAATGGTCGACTGGTTCCTTTGTTAAAGCCTAACAGATTCTATGTAACAGGCATAAGCGGTGGCGAACCAAGTGCTTTCCAAGCAGTTGAGGAAAGGATACTCACTGATGCACCTTCATCTATAATAGTGCTAGACACGATCATTTTACAAACTTGTACTATGATCCGGAAAGGTACATAAGAAGGAAGGTGGGATCTTGCTAGTCAATTCCAATCAAAGGAAGTGACTAGACTACTTGGAGGGGGTACCGAAGAAATGGGAGGATTAACCCCTTGTGTTACAAGAACTGGAAGGTTTTCTTCTTGACTAGATGTAACAGGTGGATTGCCCCCAAGTTCGTTAGAATCCAAAGTAACAAAACGAACTTGAACAATATCATTTTCACTCTCTTCGGGAAGGGTACGATTCACTGAAGGTGAAATTGGGTCAACTGTTACCTCGACCTGTTGACTTTGGTCGGGTATAGACTCATAAGATTCACTTTTAGAGAGAGTGGTTTCGACCGATGGTTTATTTAAGTCAGTCGGTTTTTCAACTAGTGAAGGACTTAGGAAGAGTTTCTTGTAGCCATATGGAAGTCACTGCGATGAAAAAGGATAGTTATCCAACACTCTTTTGGCTTCATCTAAAATGGGACAAAGGTGAATGGAATGATGACCTTCACATAACCTAGATGGAATCTTGACCTTTCCCTTTCGTCCATGAACTTTACTATCAATGGTTGATGGTGTGTTACGAACATGATCTCCAA
Source organism: Pinus tabuliformis (assembly GCA_031772625.1). Lineage (NCBI taxonomy): Eukaryota > Viridiplantae > Streptophyta > Pinopsida > Pinales > Pinaceae > Pinus > Pinus tabuliformis. The sequence continues at coordinate 118,470,818 of CM062806.1, forward strand.
AGGTTGATGACACCAGATGGTGTGAACGGGAAGACCATTCTTTCAAGATCTGAGGAAAGTGAGGACAATCTCCATGAAAATGGTCTCCCGCACAAATTATGCATGGAAATTTGGGTTTGGGAAGTTTAATGGATGGATTTTCATCAGATGATGCATTCAAAGTAATGGTTGCTTGGTTGCCCCTGTGCTGAATTGAATTCTTCTTCTTCTCCTTCCCTTTCTTCTTCCTCTCAGCCACTTGGTTACTAGTATCACTACTTTCACCAAGCAAAGAGGAAGAAGGGGAGGGAGAAATAAACGAGAAAGAAGGCGAAGGGTCAACTTCAGGATCAAATGGCGGTTGATTTTGTTTTGTTGAAGGTGTACCCCCATTTTGAACCAAAGAGGTTGAAAACAGCCATACTGGCAGGCCAATGGTAAGTCCCAAAAGGGATAATGCAGCCATATAAGGAGCACCAATATTTCCCCAAGAAGGAAAAGGACTAGGATTCCCCCCAAAAGGGATTCCTTGATTGGTGGACTCCGGATTTGTCTCCATTTATCTCAACCTAAGATCAACTAAGGAACAGGGATGTTATTCCGAATTCAATTAATTTTAATGATGCTTGGACACAACTTGATTTTTCAGTTTTTAAGAGTTGAGAAAAAGCTAAAGATGACTTTAGTGTCCTTCGATTTTTAATGAGTCTGAAAGGACAAGTGCTCAGATGGAACTTTTCTTTTAAATAGTTGAAAAGGAACGAAAGCGACTACTCTGGAAAATCTAGACAGAGGGATTACCAAACCAATCGTAAAATTGCAATATACACCTTGGTGATAAATTAAAGGGAAATTACCAGGGACTTATGTACGACAGTCAATCTTCCCGAATGTTGTGTTTAGTGCATTGCAATCAATAAGGTGGCAGACTTGGCTTCCTATGGATAAAGGATTTAAGCCTATTATGGTCTCCCAATATATACACAACGGTATGAGGAGCACAAGTTTGTGCTAGCACTTGTCGTATCAAGGAGGAGGAATAATCACCCAACCCTCAATGAAAATGATAGCCACTAGTTATAATGACGCCAGAACATGTCTCTAGCCTAGAACTCTAGATATGTTGCATTAAGTTCCAAAGCGTTGTTAGGTTCATTGAAATTTATTTTAAAGTTGATCTTGTTTAGAGTTTGCCTTTCAATGGTTCACCACGTGATGATGATTTGAAATTCCTAAAATGCAATCTACAATGATAAAAAATATTTGTTTATTTTGAGCAATGAAAATCCTAGCTACTAGGGAAGGAAAATAACAGTGCAAAGATCAAAGAGCAAAGAGCACACACAAGTGCATTTTCCTAAATCATCTTTTCGCACACAAATCTACAATTTCTAAATGCAAATGCATGTATTTTTTTCATTCTCCTTACTGTGAAAAATGCCAAAAAGGAAAACTAAATGCAGCAAAGATCTGAAATACTTTACTCAAAGCGACATTTTTGACAATTTATTCTTCAAAAGAAAAAGGAAGACTCAACGACACTTTTCAATTTTGAAGAAAAAAAATTCTTTTGACACTTCAAATATAAACAAATGAAACAAAATACATGAAGAAAATTTCAATCTATTATTAAGGGAAGGAAGAATTCACGACACTTCTCTTTTCGACACAAAACAACAATTACGACACTTTTTGTACCAAAGTGACAAATCGATTTAAACAATTTTTTGACAAAGGATTGTAAATGACGAAAAAATACACAAAAACACTCACTAATCTGAATCTAATGGAGGTTGATCTATGTGATGCAAGTAGGCTTCAGTAAGGAGGCACTGTTCATTTGCAGCAAAACAACTAAACAAAACTGAAAACAAGGTCAAAAACCCTCAATTTCTAGAATGGAAAAAGAGTTCAGTCAGTCATCGCACCCGAGCTTCACAGAAATAAAGATGCATCACACTTACTACACTTGGGAGGTGCGATGCATACTGGGTTATAGTGGAAGACAATGTGATGGTCCAGGGAGTGCAACTGAAATGGGTTTTGGCTCAAATGTGCAGCTGTTTTCAATGAGTTAAGCTGAGTTTTGAGGAACATTAAAGAGCAAAGTATAGAGGAATGTCTTGAGAGGTTACTGAGCTACCAAAAGGGAATCTAGATGTGCTTGTAAGTCAAATTTTAATTCATAAACTAAACCAGAGATTGATTGAAGTAGCATTCATCCACTATGCAATTGCAGAGCAAAAGCAGTTCGAATGCTACCTGGCTGACTTCAGGCTCTGTCTATAGTTTACAAAATAAACAGTAACAACAAACAAACATATGTTCTCTCCCTAGTGGATTCGCCAATTTGTTTCTGGGAAAACTAGTGTCTTGTCGAATGACTAGCCCTCTAGGTTTGGTAGCTACCCTAGAAACAACAGTTTAAAGCAATTCAATGATTTCTTTTATGTGTGAGAGATAAGAGAAAGATAATGGAACCAACTTGGAACTTCTGCTTAATCCCTTGCTTTCTCTCTTTCCCAGTTTTCTGATCTAGCATCATCCTCCCAGCTTCAATCGCTCTTCACCTCATGAAATAGCAAGATCACACAAACAATACAATGCTCTTTCCTCAATTACAAACTATTAGCACTTCCTTGCAATTCACAATATTCCAGCCTCTAGATCTCTTAGATGAAGGATCCATTTATAGATGTGTGCAAAGGTGTGAGTCATCAATGGGGTTTGATTAGTGTCATTCCACTTGTTACAATTGGTTCCATTTGGAGATCTCTCATATCCCTTATTCATCCTTGGGTGAATTTAGAGAGGCAAGTAGCACAGGAGAAGTTTCTAGAAGATTGCATGAGAAACCACCTAACAAACTGTCTTAGAAATTTGTCCATCCTCACCCATCACACCCTATAGAAGGCCTAATCAGCATGCATTTCACCCTAGCAATGTACCACTCAGTATGCATCGCACTTTGCCAGTGGAGCAGTCAGTATGGTTTAGTTTAGGCCATTTCTGGATGGTTTCTCAGATGGAACTTTTGGGTTATGATGTATTCAAATGACTATGTTCTTTTAGGGTATGAAACAACTCTTTTAGGGATTGATGAGTCCTAGTTTATCGCCATATAAGTTTTGGATTGATGTGCCCAAATATGTCTATAACAAGGGGTGCGTTATCGAGATGAATTTTTCGAGTAGTTGATCTAAGCTTCCTCCGTTGGCCACAAATTTCTAAATGTCAGAATCTTTTTTCTAGCAGCCAGGATCAACCTCGTCACTACCTCCATGATAGAAATTCTCACGGAACAAAGAGGCGACATCATCGATAACATTATACATGACGTTATACATTTTTGGGTTGAGAGGGTTCAGTTGTCCAGCTCCAGGCTCCGATACCCTCCTCCCTTGCATACGATTTTCAATTTCTGCTTCTAAATACGTTCCACCTTTCATATCGTCAGTAATGTTAGCCATGTGAGACCATTCAACTGAGAACATTCAACATTCTACTGAAAATCTATTGGAAGGATTGCAGGGATAGATTTGAGAGAAATTATGTTTTTAGCGCAATATGATAGAGAATCGAACCATAGAAAGCTCAAGGTTGGAGCACTGGAAACAAATTCTACTATCATTTATATTTACAGTCATACTAGACTAGGATTCGGCAAGTGATCTGTGTATGATTGCCCTAGCCTCGAGCTTAACTATACACTTCCTCAAAAGAGCGGTAGAGGTAATTTATGGTTGAAGTGATTTCATGATTTTTTTGGGAGTTTAAAAAATATTGAAAGGAAAATTTTATTATTGGAGAGAGGAGTTTTTTAGATAAGAAATGTTGGTAATTCTTTTTTGAAAATAAGTGTTTTGTATTTTGGAGTGATAAGTTTTTTTGGAGTGAGAAGTAAGAGGTGATTTTTGTACATTTTGGAGGGATAAGGAGTATTTCTAATTCTTTATGTAATGGAGTAATAAGTGATTTTGTGGAGTTATAAGGTGCATATTTTGTAAATTTGGAGCGATAAGTGAATTTGTTTGAGTGAAATTCATTATTGTAATCCAAAGTAATATTTTACTTTGAGAGCGATTGAGTCAGTGCAGGTAGTTTTTGAAGACAATTTGCTTCCAAAGTTTGCAAGTGTGACATTCTCATTGCTTGAGAAGGTGAAGGTTGATGTACTCCCATATTTAAATAAAAACATATCTTTTTGGTGGTGATTGTGTCCTAGATCTGCTTGAAATTGAATAAGGGGATCTTAGGTACACCATGTGTATTTTTGTGATGGCACATGATTCTTGATATTGTTTTTGTTTTGTGTCTAGTTTTGACACTAACCTTCATGTGGTATCTTTCTAATATGGTACACGTGTAGCACAAAAGAAATTAGCGAATTTCATGCACATAATCAATTCCATTCAAGCTTATGTAATCAAGCAAACTGCAGGCAATCAAAAAGCAACAATACATAATCAAGTTGTCAACGAAATTTCTACATCAACATCCAATCAAGTAGTCATCTACATCAACAATTTTGGAAAAAATTCAACAACAATGTTTTGGAAATTGCACTTGCACCATTTTTTAATAAGCTCAATACAAAACTGTAACTTGCAAATCATAATTTGTAAGTTGGATTGCAATCAAAGTCAAATTAAGTTGAATTGTAAGGGTGCATTCTCAGTTGAAACGAAACTCATGCTTTGAATTGATAGGGAATCAATTAAACCAAGTGCATCCATTGTTTTTTAACTGAGTCATTCAAATAATTGTAATCGTTTCTCTTGGGTGCATTTTTGATAGTATTCAGCACCCTTCTTTTGATCACTTAAGAGTGTGAGTTCAAGCAAGTGAAAAGTTCACAACATCAAGAGAGCCTGAAACTGAGTGAGTTCAGCTTTAATGAAAACAAATATTCAATCAGCAATCAAGCTTGTTCATATCTACAACAAGCGAGCGTGAGTTCAAGCGAGAAAGATCAAGCATTCAAGCAAGCAAGTTCTAAAAATACAACAAATATTAAAAGCAAGCGAGCGTCAGTTCCAATGAGTTCACATGGCGAAAAGCATTCAGTTATTACAGATTCTTAACAATTTGAACTACTGAAGACATGGTACAAATCAGCAAAGCAACTCTTGTTGATATTTCAATGGATCTACAACAAGCACATGAAACAATTGAATTCCTTCAACTCGAGTCACAATTTCAAAGAGATGAGTTGCAAGAAAATAGTGATGTTTCCAAGTGTTTCATCTGTACTGATGAAGATGTTGATTCCAGGTCACTGATCCAACCAACTTCAAGTGTCGAAGTGGTCCCGAATCCAGTTCAACTTTCTTCTAAACCAATCATCAAGCCATGGGAAGAACTTCAAAGTAACAAAAATCGACAAGGATTAGGATATGACAAAGATGAAAACAACTTGCATATCCCTAATTATTCTAAGCTGATCCAGTTCATCAGTGTAGGATTTCTTGATCAAATAACATCAACAAGCCATGAGAAAGTTGCAGACAAATAAACATGTGCGTAAACTGAAGTTGCAGTCAAACCAAACTGCCTTCATTGTCAAAGAACCAGTCATCTAGAAGATTAGTGTTTTGATTTCCATCCTTATCACCATTGTAGAAAGTCAAATAATTCATCAATGCAATGCAGCAAACAACAACAATCAAGTAGATTGAAGATTGATTATTCATGGACTGATCCTTAGGAATGGTCATCCACAATTAGAAGATTGTATAAGTTTTACAATCGAATTCACTCACACATATTGCGGCCAACAGTAAAATGAAGATGGTACTCTCATGCAGTTGAACGGGGGAGTACACCAGTGAAACACTCCTACACCTAAAAGGGGGGGAGTTCAAAAATAATTTGAAGAAGATTGTCTCTCCTTTCAGCTGACAAAGGGAGGAAAATGTCAATGAAATTGACAATGGTTGTCAGACTGAAATTCTCGACAACATCAGTGCAGTAGCCAATGAGCATTTTCATCAGAGAGCGAGCATCAACAAATTCTCCAATGGGTGTTTGACAGCAAAGTCAACAGTGAGTAGTTTTCAAACACAGCAAAAGCAACAGTGAGTTGTTTTTCAATGTCATCAGCCAATGGGTGTTCTCAATATTTTGTCAGTGGACGTAGGATGTTGATTTCAAGAAAAGGAAAGTTGGATCCTTTTGCAGCTTGGCACGTGATGGAGTTTTCAAGTGAAATTTAGAGATGAATCAGATGTGTAGCTGACTCATGGTCTCTTCATATTGTAGTTTCTTCAACATCCAGCTTTGGCAGTTTTTCAGGCAAATGTTTTTTTGAGGATCAACTTGAGAACTTGGAAGAGGGTTCCTTGTTCTTATTTTGGATTTATCATTGGGGGGGGAATGTTAGCCTCACTCTCATAATAAAACAATTATAAATCTAAATTTATAATTAAATAAATCAAATATTGAGAATCAGGAGTTAGTTCCTCAAACTAGGGAGTTTAGTTAGGATGAGAGATTCTCTCCAACTAGTTCTCCTAGATTAGTGTTTTGTTGAGAAAATATCTCAACCAAGTTTGTTCAAGATAGACACACTATCTTGAGACAACTTCCTCATGTATTTATATGTATCATAAACATTATTTTAATAATCAGAATGAAATTCATGAGAATGAGAGACTACAGGAAAGTCTCTCATGCCTTTTCTGCCATGTCTAGTTTTTCTATATTTCTAGTATTTATTGTATGAGTGCTTTATTATTAGTTTCTTAAATATTTTCAAATTCCACTTTAGTAACAGATGTACTAGTAACTATGGGAGTAACTGGGGTCACAGTACTTACCGGTATCGGTGTTTCTGGTAATTTAGATGAAGAACCAGATGCTTGTGAAGTACTGGATCCAGTCAAATGAGACCGCTTTGACCAAACAGTTGTAGCTTCAGGTGGTAAAGGTGGTTTATTCGTTGTTCTCCGCTAAAAACAGGGTAAGGGTTGATTTTCTTCCACGATTTCTGATTGATTTTATTACAAAAAAGAAATAAACAAAAAGGGGTAAGCTAAGCAAAAGGTTTACCAAGCAACTGTGAACTGTAGAATACCTCCTGGCAAACCAAGAAGTACAGGCAGGCAACCTTCTTGAATGTTGAGTTCGGTGTATCACAGTGTACAAGGTGGCTGACTCGGTTACCTAAGGATGGATAACAAGATAGTGTTGTCCTCCCATATATCCCCGAAAGTACGTGGAGGCCCAATCAGTATTAGTGTTTTCTAATGCAAAACTGCATAGTGAGAGCATTCCCATATACTTTGCGTACTGTAACACTGCCCTATATACCCAAAGGTACGTGTACGAGCTACAATATACTCACATACGTGGAATGAGATATCACACTCGAGATGTATTGCAGACAAGTTAGCAACAACTACTATGTTTTATGACACTAGAACATGTCTCTAACCTAGAACCTATAAATGTTATTCGTTAGGTGACAATGCTCCATTAGGTTAATTGATGTTAATTTTAAGTTGATCTTGATTAAGAATTTTCCTTTCAAGGTTCACCACGTGATGTATTTTCAATTCCTAAAATGCAACTAATATGATAAGCATTCTTTTCATTCAATTTAACAATGAAAATCTTAGCTAATAGGGATAGAGCAATCAAATTTCTTTCAATCAAAGAGCAAAGAGCACAATCTAATGCAATTTTCCTAAACTATTCCTATGAGCACAAACAAAATTTTTCAATGCACGATGCAAGTTTTTCTTTTCAATTCCCTTAATGTTATCATGAACAAAAGGAAACTAATTCACATACAATCAATCAATCCTTTTACAAGAATGAAGACTTTACGACAGTTCTGTTTTGAAGGAAAAGAAAACTTTTACGACACTTTCTTTCGAACAAAGATTAATTGACTATAATATAACTTTGACGATGAATCGATAATGACAAAGAAATCATTTAAGAAACATTAATCAATCAGGTCAAGGTAGGGCTAGCAAAGGAGATAAAATCTTGATTTCAGAGACATGACACTCATTGATCATTTAGCAAGCAATCAAACAGAAGAAATTTGGTAAAAACCCATATCCAAAGGTGGAAAACTGGCCCAAAGAGGATCAACTCAGCCCTGAATGGGAGATAGTTCACTTTAGAGAATTTTCCCTAAGCCAAGGGTGCTTTGCTGCGCACTGTGTCCCTCACAATCCTACGCTGGTGATAATAAGCCATTTCAAGAGGAAACTAAACACAGTTTTTGACCAAAATTCACTTCAACAAGGTAGAAATACGATCAATGAAAGGATGTAAGGTGTGCTAGAGTGTCCTAGGATGTGGATAAGTGACTTGGAATGATGATCATTCCCCAATGGAGTCGCCAATCTGTTATGAAGAATTTGGTATCTACGGATAAATACTAATTCCCTAGATAAGTAGCTATATCTAGAACAATAGTTTAAAGCACTTTAACCTTTTTCTATAAACAATAGATAAGACAAAGAGAATGTGAGGACCTACTTGTACTTTTTCTTTCTTCTTATCTCCTTTGTATCAGTCTTGAAACTCCTTTCCATATTTAACACACTTGAGAAGTACCTGTAAACATTGACAAAAGACAAAGAACCAATCAAAGCAAAAGATCTATTGATTACAAGTAAATGGAATCAGATACATTCACACATATAAACGTCACATATCAAGATAAGAATATGGAAAAAGGTGTAAATACTTTATTGAATAGAAGGAAGAATTACAACCATGAAGCCTGATTTGAAGTCACTCCTCCAGCTTTGGTTCCATCCACATCACATCATAAACATGACATTCTGGCAGCATAATGACACTTACAATAGTCTCAATTCTCAAACTAACATTATCTCCTTACAATTCATCAAAGTCCAGCCCTTGATCACTTAGATGAGTGCTCAATTTATAGGAAGATGGAGGAGGTTTTGTCATCAATGAGGGTATTGAATGGCCTTCCATACTTAGAATTAGTTCCATGGAGGAAGGGATGAGAAGATAGGAGGTATCTTAGCTCATTCCTCATCCATTTTCAAGCTCATAGGAGATGATAAGTGTGGGAATCTTCTAGAAGGCTCCAGAAGATAAGAATATTCCCCAAATGCTATGTGAATTTCGCTCAAACTCGCCAAGCATAGGTCAAAGAGGGCCTAAGTGCTCTATAGAGCAACCTTTCATGGACTTAACTGCTCTGCAGCGTACCCTTACATGGGCCTGCCTACACTGGTTCCTTTAGAGGTCATTTCAGGATGTCTTGAGGCCATGAAACTGCCTGCGAAGGAGGCATTCAAAAGGTTGACTTGTTGAGGGCATGTAGCAACTAAAATTAGGATTTGATGAACCCTAAAACATTGATCTGGATAATGGGAATGATGTGCCCAAATGTTACTGTAACACTAAGGTTTATATATCAATTATTTTGGTATTAATACTATCCCTAAGTTTTAAATCCCAACATTACCCCTTCGATCACATTTCCCTCCACCCACTTATCCCTAAGTTTTAAAACCCCTCATATATCACACATATTCATTACGCATTAATTATTTAATTCCCACCAACCCCACCGGGTGTCTCGTCATGTCATAAGTTAACCCCCCGACACCTCTCACTTCATCTCCACCCATCTCCTAAGATCTAATGTCCCATATGAATTTTGGCCCTCCCCTCACCATCTGAGATTTACTATCGAGGGGGGGGGGGGTTTGGTTGGAAATGGTCGGTATACGAAACCGCACCCTCCCTTACGTGTTAGCACTAGATCTTTTCAGAACCCCCTCAGGTGAAACCACTAACTGCTCTCCCCCCTATGAAAGTTGTTTTCTTTCACCTATGATATCACTCTCCTATCCATTGCGCTCCTGCCATTCACCTTCCGCCACGACACTTGTCTGTTAACTCCATCCACTTATAATCATTCCCTCTAGAATTAACCCATTAAGTAATTAATTTTTTAGCTGTTGATAAAAAAACCCACGCCACCTTCAACAGAACAACCAAATCTGCTATATAAACCTCCCTTTCACAGGTTAACAGGTTACTAAATTCATTCACTATCACTGTTATTGATTTGATTTTAGTTTGCTGGATTAAAACTTCAACTGTTTCTACCTGCCAGCGACATTGTTCCCTCATTCCTTTCAGCCCATTTCCTTTGTTCTTCCCTCCAAAACCTCACTCTTCTCTGCGTATTCAAACACCCAATCAATTTTCATTCTTGTTCTTATCCTTAGCCAAGATGCCTCCAGAGGACAAAGGGCCAGAGGATCCTATCAATCCTCTGATCTATCCTCCCATAGATCTTCATCATGTCCCTTTTGCTAATAGAGACTATAAAATCCATGAGACTTTCTGTGAATTTTAACTCTTTGAGATGTATTACTAGCTTGAGGACAGGTATATAGACAAGTCAGATGATATCCAGCTATGGGAGTCTAATTTACCCCACTACATTTTCCCTCGTACCCATAGTACCCCAGATTTTGTTAGAAAGTGTCATGCATCATATTTTCCTAGCCAAAGGGCCATCATTACCCCTGCTAGAGAAATTTTTCTTACCATCACTCCTCAGGCCATAGACCAGATGATGTAGGGCCCCATAGTAGAGAATGATACCACATTTTCCTATGAAGAACTAATTGAACTATACTAGAAATTGGACTTTTCCAAGAGGGCCAAAACCTTAGAAATTTTCTTGACAGAAGATGCTTCACTGACAAAGAAAAATCCTACCTATCCCTCCTCTATTTTCCCTGAGAGAGACAAGAATATTATCATAGTTCTTTCCTACCTCCTTGGATACTACTCTGATCAGTGGGTAGATGTGGCCATCATAGGATTCCTGTCCATTTTCTCTGCTGATTTTAAGCCCTCCATTGTGTTTAACATCCAATTTCTTCCAAAATCAATTCATCATCAACTTATCAAATTTCCAACTAAGGAGGTATTCAAGTATGCCTCTTTGTTGGTTTACATGTTCTTATAATTTCAGGGGTACAACCTCAACCTTTCCTTGCAAAAGATGGATGCAGAAGGGAACCAATAGTTAATCATCTTTTGGACTAATTTGGTGATGAAGGAACAAAAGGAGCACACATGTAAATAGTTTACAGAGATGTTTGTTCATCCAGCAATTAGCCTTCTGAGTAGCAGGATAGAACTTACGATCCGTGAGGAAATAAGAAAGGTGTTGCAATTGTCAGATCAAGTTCAGAGAGGGGATTGGTACCTCTACAAGAATTATACATAATTGAGAATATTTGGGTGTGATCTTGCACCTTACAAGCTACCCAAATTCCTCCCAATGAGGATTTTTTCTCTAGAGTACATAAGATAGATGCTCAATATGGATGAAATCCACTTTGTTACTGCCAAGAAGAAGTCCCAGTTTAAAATCAAAACACAGATTGACCCTTTAATTTGAAACTGCATGGTGGCAGGGGAAGAAGCAGATAAGCTCTTAAAGGAAATGCATTTCATCCTTAGATTTACCTGTTCATATTATCCATTAGGGCAAGAGATAGATAAATACAAAAATCAGCTAGAATGGGTTGAGAATACCCTACAAAAGGTAGAAGAACAATAGTTATCATCATCTACAATGCAGAATCCTACCATGCAGGAGAAAACAACCAAGAGAAGTAGAGAGGAAGAGTCCCCTTTAGGGACTGACATATTCAGTGAAGGATTTAAGATAATGTATAGAAAGAAGACCAATCTTAGTTCCAAACTAAGCCTCAACAAGGACTCAGAGTAGGAGAACATTCTTACCACTAATGAGCCACTTGTTTCCTCATTAGTGGGTGATCATACCACATTGTCTCCTACTACCTCCACAACTTCACAAGAGTAGTAGCAACTTATGTAGACTAGAGCATCTACTACAGGCGAGGGAGAGAAGAGCGTAATGGACATCTTCAAGGAGATAAAAATAAGGAATTAGACCTTGAATATTAACACCTACAACCAATTCTAGAAGCAGATTTATGGTGCTCAAAGCAAGTTGTTTTCAGCCTTTGATTTAGGAAAAGGAAAAATGCAAATGGAATTCCTCTAAGCATAGTTTCCTCAACCCAAGACAACATTAGACTACAAGAAGACAACATTTGGGTTTTATGTAAAAGATATACATACCATTGACCGAATGTAGATGCATAAGCAGACTGGGGAAATGATATTTTCAACTATCACTAACACTGCTATGAGTTTATCAAAACTGCGGGTTACCTTAGCAAATGTCCAATCTCAACTAAATATGGAGAAGGTCTCTGCACTTGCCAAAGACACTAGGATTAAAATCCTGGAGGACTTGGTAATCAAACTTGGTTATGACCCTTCAAACATGAATGCTGCAGAAGAAATTGTGAAGAAAAATAATTTAGACATAGCAACATTAAGGAAGCAGTTAAAATTGACAGTTATAGAAGATCTTCTGGCCAAGGATATTGAAGACACAAAGACAAAAAAGGCATATATGATGAAGCTCATCATGGAGTAGACTACACAGCTGAAGAAAATGGAGACAAAGATGGATAAATTGATTAAAGAAAAGGAGAAAGCTACTAAAAATACTATTGTCCTTTTGGAAGCACTTACTATTACAACCATTCCTACAGCCATATCTGCTACAACAAGTATAGGATATGCTACAGATCAGTTGGCCCATGCAGTACAAAACATGTCTCTCTAGACTAAAGAGATCAAAATTTTGCAGGATCAAGTGAAACTTCTAGAGGATCATCAAAAGAAAACTGAGATTTTTCATGCAACAGAGCTTCAGAGAGCTCAAAATCAGATAGAGGCATGGAAGAAGTCAACAGCTGAGTCTTCTATTGGCTCTACACTGGGTCATGTTAAAGAAATGATTTGGAATAATATTATTGAAGAAATAGATGAAATCTGACCATGTATCCATATTATTTTTTAGCAGAAGGAACTCATGGAGAAAGCAAAGTAGACCATTGCCGCTATCAATGTTCAACTGGGAGAAATGTCTACTGTAGCCAACAACACCATAAAGTTCCTTAATTCCAAAAATAGATATGAGCTATATTATCTAGGAGTGGATAACAAAACATAAAATATTCTTGAGATAAAGAAAGTTCTAAAAAATAAGAAATTAGTTGTATGGCTAACAGAGAAGTATCACACTCTAAAGGTAGCAGTCCACAAGTTTTTCACAAGGATTGATGCATTGAACAAGAAGGGTTTGCCTACACTATTTGTACTCAATGATAAATTAATGACGAGGGAAGACTACATGAAGAAGCTTCCAGACATTTCTAAGGATACAACTAATTCCTCCAACATCAAAGGTTCTATCACATGCATAATGTTTTACGAAGCCATCAGCAACATAAGTTTTATTCAACATGAGATAAAACATATTTTTACTGTAAAACTCACTTTTGGTCGGTATACTGAGGTAGATGAAATCTACCGCAAGGTAACCAAGATAGCTATTCCAGATGAAGAACGATGGGAAACATTGTGTGAATTTTAGAACTAAAGGATAGATCAGCTTCACCAGTGCAACACCCAAATAGTGGCCACTCAGCAACTGTTCTCCGTCAAAGCAGGGCCAGATGTTCATATTCACTCCTTTTGATCAAATTACTTATTTTCTGTTAATTCTAAGTTAATAATAGAATGTTGTGTCACTCAGGCATTTATTGTAATTTTTTTGTAATTTTTTTTAAATACTTCATTCTATCGAAGTATTCAGGGTTGAATCGTTGAACCAATTATGAAATAGATTTGTACTAAGATGGAGCATTTTTGAGATAATAAAATATTTTTGATTTGCCTCATATGGTCTGTCTCTCAGTGAGTTGTTTTCATCTAGTTTTTCATTATGTCTTCTTCATATAAATTAACTCTTTTATAGTCATTTGATTTAAAATTTAATTGAATATCATTTTCATTTTGAATCCTTTGTGAAGTTGCAATTTAAATAAGAGATTAATTTGCAGAACTATCTATTAATGTAAATTCCTATTTGAACTTAAATTGCACTAGATTTCTCTAATAGTTTAATTATATTATGTTAATCAAGGAAACACTATTTTCTTAATTTCTGCCTATAAATGATTAAATACTCAGTTTGAATATTAAATCAGTTATATCTCTACACATTCTTCTTATCCATCTACCTAAAATCAAAATAACCATGTGTATGTAAAGAACAACATTTTCTTTTCATTAGGAATCTTTCTAAGTTTAAAGCAACTATTTATAAACATTTCACTAGTCATCCAAATCATTAAAATCAACAAAGCATTATAGATGCTTTGGCATAATCAATTGACCTTAGGTTATCTCAAAGGACAATAGAGTAAACAATCAATTCTTCTGCAGCTAGTAGGACAAATAGCATAGTAAAAGTCAAAGGCCACCTCAAAACAGATTCCACATCTATAGTGTCAGCAACCCAAGCAGTTTAAATTTTCCTATATTTTTGTAATTAGAGATATGTTGAGTTTAGAAATTCCTAAATTACATCCTGTTGAGTTTTGTCAGTGTATTTTGTAAATAAACTTACATATACTTCTCTTTTTGAAGTATTATGGGTTGCTTTTTTGTACAGAAGAAAACTATTCTATATTTTTCAAGCCTCAGTGAACTTATCATTAATACAGAAAGCTCTTTCATAGTGTTAGCCTCCTGTTGCAACAGGTGTTCATATTTCATGATTGACATTTTTACATGCCAAATATGTCATACTTTGCATGCTGCAAGGTTCCATATTTCCAAAAAGAGGCCAAAGAAGAGGCCATGAAAGTGTGATAGTCTAAATGCCACTGCTGTATTCCAAATTTTTATGAGTTAATCCATTTTGATGAGTTTTTCAGTTAAGGGAAGTCCAAACAGCTTAATCTTGGCTTCCCTAGGTTTCAATTTCTCATTGTAGAATATAGAGAATGAATATCTATCCAAACAACTTAATCTTGGCAGATTTGTAGATAGGTAGAGAATCTTAGGCGCTCATCAGCTTAATCTGAGCCCCGGAAGAAATAAGGATCGATTTAGATAGGAGGATAGCAAAAAGAAAAGAAGACAATCAGGGTCTACAAGTTCAAGTGCACCCAAACCAAAAGGAAGAAAAAATGCTAGGTAAGTAGGCTGGGTAAGTAGTTTTGTGGTTGCAGAATCAAGCTATGTGATCCATTTCATGTTTTCAAGTGTTATATCTATTCAGATCACAATTATGAGGCAGTTTTTCATTTGGAGGAGCTCAAGCGAGGCATGTCTAACTCCCCCTTCTTCTTATTCCCCAAATCACTCACTAACATCCCATTGAGGACCTTGGGATCTGCCCAACCAGTCCTGTTATCACTTCATTTTTTGTAAAAAACTAAGTCAAGCTTTGACTTTCTTCAGTGAAGAGAAGCCACATTTCTTGTGTAAAAATCATTTCTCCGCAGTCCATTCACTTCCTATGTCTAAGTTTCAGTTCACAAACTTAGCCTCTCCCCTACACTTCACCTCACAAATTCATATTAACTCCTAACTCTATTATCTAGCTCCCTAGATCATTTCCTTATCCCCTATTATACAAAAAGCTATATAAAATCCCAAAATAATACATATTCCCATCCCCTGGCACTATAGCCCTATAACATCAGTTTCGGGAAATGCTAAGTTCATTTGGGGCTTAGCATTAGCCCTTCCGTGTCTTAACCTAGGAGTTAGCTTAACCTCTGGTTAAACTAATAACCGCCCCCTCCCCTCTCTTACCCATAAACCTTAATGTTTCACCCTGCGCGCTCACATTTTCGGGTTTTGTTTAAATATTTTGATTAAACTCTACCCCCGACGCAAATAACCCATATAACCCGCAAATCCAAAGTTTTTGAATCCCTGCCACATATATAAATCAAATATATAGCGGGCCCCTGTACATAAACCTACCGCCAGCTCCGCACTCCGTCAGCCCTCCGATCCGCCCCCCCAGATCCAACGGCCCTCGGCAATTTCGGAGCCGCCCCGTCACTCGACAGTTAGCGTCCGATAGCACGGCGGTTTTGCCGTCGTACAAAAGGGCGCGTGTCAGCCTTTGATTGCATCGGAGCCCCTCTGACAAAAACCACCCCCGTACAGAAGGCGGTCTGATAAAACCACAAACCGCCTTCTGTCTCTCCGCCCCCGACGTCAGCACCACGTCAGCGCTACGTCACCTCTGCGTCGACCCCCCACTGCTACGTGTCACTGCCACTGCATCTGTCTCTGTCCCTACCCCGCCACCGTGTCCTGTGCCACATCACCCTGCCACGTCACCCTGACGTACTGAGACCCACCACTGACTTCGTGCTGACGTCATCACCGAAAAAGGCACGAAGGGCGAAAATCGCAGCAAAGGATGCCTGGAATGAAAAGCTGAGGCATTTTTCGATGCGTGATTAGCGCCTATCGCGCATCGCTAAGAAAAATTGATCAAAATGGAGGGCTTCTCATGGCTCGGATACCTGCAAAACCCAAAAAACGCAAATTAAAAGCCAGCCTCAGCCCAGCATAGTTATCAGGTTGCATTCCTCCGCCATTATTTGACAGGATTCCTTCATGTATGTTCATATTCAATCGGCCAGCGTCGATAGCATTCTAGAGGCCACGAAAGCATTTGCAGTAGTTAGGTTTGCCTGGAAGGGGCAGAAAAGGGGCGACTTGACAGTTTCAAGAGTATCAGAGGAAAAGATGAAGCCCAGATTCAGTTGAAGAGTATCAGTGAAGCGGCAAAGAGTATCAGATCGGCAACATCAAAGCAAGTGAACATTAAAGGCCTCCATCAAAGTCAAAGAAGCATTAAAAGCCATTTAAAGCTCATCGGATCAGGATTAGTGCACATTAAAGCCACCTAAAAGCAGCATAACCGCCTTAGAGGTGCAGATAAAAGACAAGGCACAGTTATTGCAGAAACACTGCACTGAGCCACCAAGGACACCATATTAACTCATTTTGATACAGCTGCCTCCAGCGCAGCTCAAATAAATATCTTTTTGCATTAACTTCAGGACAAGATTAGGTTAAAGGACTCATTTCCCTCAGACCTGTTTAGGTCTGCTGTAATAGATATTTTTGGATATTTTCCCTATATATACCACCCTCTGCATTGTTTAAAGGGTTGGTTGGTTGATTCGCTCCACTAGAGACTCACTCTGTATGTTTGATAATTTCTTTAATCAAAGACTGTTGAAAGCTTGGAAGATGAACTGTTTGCTGTGTTATTAATGTTTTGAAGAGTGAATTATGGAATTCTTGTGCTGCAACATGACTCAATAAGTGTTTCCTACCTCTGTTTTCCATTGATATATGCTCATATCATACATGTGTCACCATCTAAAATAGCAGGAAAAATGAATAGCTTGGACTTTGTTTAACTGCACTCTATGCTCAATTTCTGCTGTTTCTTTATGTTTTCATCTAAATTGAATTGGTAATGAATATTAATTCCCTTTGGCTCATATTTCCCCTAATTCACCCATGTTTGATAGTTATCTAGGGATTCTTTACTGCTCCTAGATAGAGCTCATTCACCTTCCCTCTGTTAAGCTGAATGAGAGATTCTTAATTGCCTCTCATTCCTTAGCTTTCAACCCATCTCCATTTAGCTTGAATCTTGTTTCATGTGTAACTATGTTGCTCCATATTCCTCTTGTGACCAAGAAAACGCACCAGCAGTCCTACTCCTTGACTCCATGCCCAATGGTTTGAAACTCTCCTACTATACCTACCTCTCTACTTGAAAGCATCATCCTTCCCACCAGAACTTAAACAAAACCCCTTGAACACAATAACTAGCCTAAAATCATCATCAACAAAGCTAAATCATTAAGAGAGAGCCCTCTCTGATTGTAGGTGGGCTAGCACCTGCAGTCCAAAGGTTGGTTTGTGGTTACCTCGGCCGTATCCCTTAAGGAGCCAAGGGACAACCTGAGTGTTAACACATCGTATTGTTGTGTCAGATTGTTGGTGAAGTGCCTCTATCGTTTTATGTGTTTATATTTCTTGGTTTACCATATACATGTGTTCCTTAACCTGAATTATTCAATAGAAAGTTGTAGAACATAATTTGTTTAGAGGTACACTTGATTTGAATAATTTTAATGTTATCAACTAATATTAAGTAAAAGAATTCTTAATTTCTCTTTACTTAGTTGAAATCCTTTCTCTTCTTATTATTCATTTCACTTAAGATTAAAGAATCCAATTAGCTTTTCTACCTCACCCTGTGAAATCTATTTGTAAAATACTAAAATAGATCCATGCTTTAAGGAACAAACTCCATATCCTAATGGTAATCTAGACATCAACCAACCATACAATTCAAACCAATTCACAAACCAAACCTTAAACTTCATAACTAGCATAAGATCTAAAAATAAACAAATCTAAATTTTATAGAGAGATCCCTCTCTGAAGCTAGCAGGGCTAGATCCCAACTTGCAAAGTGATTTTGCAGTTACCTTTGTAGTTTCTCTAGCAACCTCAGAATTTACAGAGTGATAACAATAGGTTTCATTGAACAATGAGGATGGTGTTCCCCCAAAAGGGAGGGTTCTGTAACAGCCCCGGTTAAAAATACATATAAAAATATATATGTCCATGATCATGGTACATGTATTTCAAGGCAAATGTTGGGAAAAACATCCTAGAGGGTGTTCATTCAGTTTATTATGACTAAAGTAATGGAAAATAAAATGGCTAAGGCTTTGGAAAGGAAAAATTGCATTTTTGGCACAATTATTTATGAAAATAATGGAAATTAGGAGAAAAGGAAGATGAAAGGTCACAGGTTGGATGTGAGGAGGAAATTGAAGGAAATTAATGGAAAATTAAGAAAATAGAGGCCTCATTCATAAAACACTTGTGAGGATTAGTGGGCAGATTTGGTTATTATAAGACTTTGTCAGTGTAGCTTTGGTAAGTTCATTTTTGGAGCTCTCTCTCTCTCTCTCTCTCTCTCTTGGATACTTAGAGTTTTCTTGGAGCACTCTTAGATAGTGTGGTATAATTAGATTTTTGGAGAGAGAAGGCAAAGGAAGAGCAGGAAAGCACAAGAGGACATTGGGATCAGCAACTACAACGTGTTTTTCTTGCAGGTACTGAGTTGCATGTATGTTTTCCTCACCAGTTTTGGCATGCATGAAACATGCATGTGGTTTCTTGGTAATGATATATCATTGACATGAAGGATTTCCTAGATTGACAATGGATTTACCTATCCTTACCATTTATTGGGTAGTCATGGTGTTGTGCATTCATTTCTTTGTTTTTCTAGTTAGTTCTGATGTTTCCTTTAGCTTGGGTTGAGTTACTGGTCCTGGAAGCCTTGGTTGGAACAAGCACACTAGAGCCCTAGAAGGCTTGGGTAGAGACCAATCTGATGATGGTTTTTTGATGTCTGACCATGAGGTGGAATCATTGTTTTATGGATTATGGTGGTTTGGCCTCTAGAAGCCCTGAATGGTATTGATTGATGTGTTCTATGAGATCCCACATTCATGCTTGGAATATGGCCCGTGGATGACTAACTGAAGAGATATTTGGCTCAACCATGTCTACGGTCAGGTCAAATGTGGTAGTCCGATACCAGGTTGGCTTTTGTATCATTAATATGAGGTTATTTCTCCTTTTTATCTCATGAGTGTTATACTAGTTTATATGTGGATTATATGGTTGTTGTTTCCTTGTTAATTTTGTTGTTATTATGTTGGTTATGAATATCTATTATGACAGTGCCTATGTATGGCTCCCATCATGTTATTACTTGTATATGAATGGAAAATGTATTTATGAAATAATGGATGAAACTGCAATGAAATTGATAAGGAAACAATGCCTCATAGTGAATCTCAGATAAGTATGAGACCCATATGCTTAGATCTGTTATTTAAACCTACAGATTTCATTCATGCCAAGTGTTTGACAAAATATTAGTCCCAGTTGGGGATGATCAGTCCTAGTCCTAGAGTTACACTAGTAGAAAAATGATAAATTAGTGACTAGGTGACTAAAAACATTAGTCACCACAAGTTTTACAAGTGAAACACTACAAAAAAATGAGCAATCTTAAGTGACACAACTAAAAAAGACTAACATAAATCACTAATTTAGTCATGGGTTAAAATATATAATTAGAAAATAAGAAATACAACTAAAATTGACTAACATGAATGACTAATTTAGTCTAGCAACAAAACTATGACTACCTAACTAGTACTACAATAATATGAATCAGTTGTTAATGTTAGTCATTTTAATTGTGTCAAGAAATTTAAACTTACACGTAATAGAGGATTGAAAAATTATTAAAGATTGGCATAAAGGTTATCATTCCTTAAACACTTATTCATCCTCACATGGTATATAGCTTAGCCAACTTTGTAGTATTTATCTCTAATAATTTGTAATTTTAAAAATATATTTTTTAATAAAAAAATAATTTTTTTATGTATTTTTTAAAAATCTATTCATTGAATCTAATTGGATCTATTTCCAATTTGAAATTAATTTGAAGATAAATTTTAACTTTTAAGACTATAATATCAAATAACAACTACTTTAATTTCATATTAACTAGCCTAGATCCATCTTAACCCTAGATCTATCAAGTGCCGAGAGGGATCCAATCTCTTGAGGTGAAAACTTTTTTTTAGTGCAAAACTTGAGGAAAGGTTTGCACCTCAAGAGATTGGATCCCTCTCAGAACTTGATAGATCTGGGGTTAAGATGGATCTAGATTGGTTATATAATACTATATAATATATATATTTGTATTTGTGTCTCTTTGTTATTCCCTCTCTCTATCTCACCCCCAAGCATACACACTCTCCCTCTCCCTCTCTTCCCCTTCTCTGTCTCTCTCTTCCCATTCTCTGCCTCTCTCTCTCTCTCCTTCTCTCTATTCCCTCCCAATCTCCTCTCTCCCCCACTCTCTCTCCATGGCTCCCTTGTCACCTCTCCTCTCTATCCACCTTTCTCCCTCTTTGTTTTTCTTGTTCCCTCCCTCTCATGCACCCTTCAATTCTATCTCTCTCACATCATATCTCTCTTCCTTCTTCTCTCTCCCTTCTCTTCCACCTCCATCTAGCTCTCCCCCCCCCCCCCTCTCTTCTATCCAACTCTATCACTATCTCCCTCCCCCTCTCCTTCCCTCTCTCCCCTCGATCTCTATTCCTCCATCTCTCTCCCTTTCCCTTCTCTCTATATATATCTCCTCTCCTCTCCTCTCCTCTCCTCTCTCTTCCCTCTTCTCCCATCTCCCTCACTCTCCCTCCATCTCTCCCTTCTCACTCCCTCTCTCTCTCTATATCCACCTCTATCTCTCTATGTCTTTGTTATTTCCTCCCTCTCTCTCTCCCCCTCCAACTCCATCTCTCTCTCTCTGTTTCTCTCCCTTTATCCCTCTCTCCCACCTCACTCTCTCTCTCTCGCCCCCATCACTCTCTCTCTCTCTATGCCCTCCAAATTTTTCACTATCTCCCTCCCTCTCTCCCCCTCCCCCCAACCCCCAACTCTCTCTTAAATTTGATCACATTGTATTGTGTTTAAGAAATTATCTAAATTAAAAAAACTTAATTGGTTGTAAGATATTAAACCTATATTTTGGATCAATCATGTCAAAGAAAATAAAATAATGAAAAACTTTAAAAAATCACGCACTATATTTAATCTATTATTGATAGGCACTTTTCTTGCTCTCATCCCTTGGATCCTTAGCTAAGATGGATATATGTTGGTTATTTATATATTTAGCTAAGATGGATAGATATGGTTCTTTAACCAGCATAGATCAATCTTAGCTTAATTTTATATAAACCTTAATTTAATTTCTATGGCAATAGTTTTAGTAGTCGTGAGGATAGAGGGTTTAGATATATCTCAAATTGTAACATTTTCCCTTTTAGATTCAATTAAAAAAATGTTATAAAATTAAATTAAAATATAATATTTTTACTATGAAATGAGTTATAGTTTATTGGCATGTGGTATTTATAAGCCATGGTATTGGTCCATGGTATTGTAACAAAGCCTATTTACAAGTTAATATCCTTGGTAAAGCGAGGGTGAATATCCATGGTTAAGAATATTTTCATATTGTTATAAAATATTTTGATTGTAAAAAACGTTATGATTTTTGGGCATGTGGCATTGATAAGATATGGCATTGTAACAAATCCTATTCACAAGCTCATAATATCAATGGTAAAGTGGGGGTGAATATCCATGGTTAAGAATCTTGTCATATTGTTATAAAATATTTTGATTGTAAAATAATTTATGTTTTTTGGGCATGTGGTATTGACCCATGGTATTGTAACAAAGACTATTTTTTACAAGTGAATAATATCTACAGTAATATTGGGGTGAATATTAATGATTAAGAGTCTTGTCATATTGTTATAAAATATTTTGGTTGTGAAATAAGTTATGGTTTTTGGGCTTGTGGTATTGATAGATAATATATTGGCCCATGGTATTGTAACACAAGTTAATAACAAAATAAAAATCTAACAATTTGAATTTTATTATTTTTATTAATTTAACTTTTTATTATTAATTGAGCCAATATCTAAATGTTTACACTTATCCACAATATCACTTTTAACTTCTTCTTCTTCTTTTTAATTTAGCCTCTAACCCAAAAATACAAATCCCTTTTTAAAAATAAATCATTTAACCCAATTACAATTTATATCTTTTATTTTTCTATTATAAATATTTCTTTTATTTTTTCCATTATAAATAATTTTTTTCTTTTTCATTTCAAGTTTAGCCCTGGGTTCAAATAAAATTTTCACAAGTTATAACATCACATTTTAGCACTGCATTTTGGTCTGCCTTGTTGATATGTGTGGAAATGCCATAATAAATATTTATTTTATTTTTCATTTCAAGTTTAGCATTGGTTTCAAATAAAATGTTCACAAGTTACAACTATCTTGATCTGGTTAGGAAGTATCTCGGCAAGGTTGAAATGTTCACAAATTTTGGGAGCTATGAACACCTTTTCGATAATGGGGTAATTGGTGGAAGGCCACTAAATTCCAAACTATGTGGATATCTAGAGATAGATCTGTAGGGGTGGGATAAAGGTAGTCTAGATCAAACTTCATGAATTCATTTCTTGGAGGTTCGTGAATTCCTTTCTCGGAGGTTTCCTCCCTACGCCAGATCTCTAGCTCAAAACCCCAGACCTATCACCCTTCTGTAATTTTCTTGTTGTAGTGGGATTGAATAATTTATGTGTGAAGATATGGATCTCATTTAGCATTAATATTCCCATTTTGATATATCACACTTTTATAGTCACAAATCTACAGTTAACTCTATGTCTTTATTGTTGGAAATAATACTAAGAGGGGGGGTGAATCAGTATTATCTAGTCAATTATTTTCTTTTTCAAATCCAGAAATATACGCTACTTCAGTTAGATAAAACCGCGTATATATGCAACTACAGATAAGGAAACCCGCGTACACTGTGCAGACTTATAATTTAATTTATTCTACAGATGTTGATCCTTAATCTGTGCATCAGAATCATATAAATAGTAACCAGGAACAGTAAAACAGAGCAGAAGACAATCACACACAAGAACACAAGATATAAGGTGGAAACCCAATGTGGGTGAAAACCACCTGCTGCAATTCGTCTCTATCTTCTTTTAATTAGAAACTTCTTTTTACAATGTTTCTGTACTGGTGCAGACTTATACCAGTATGCAGGCTTCTACCTACAGAAGGCTACAACCTTCTCTAGTTCTCCAGCCTCTCCTGGAAGGGAGCTACAACCCCCTTAGCTCTTGTACTAGCTGAGGTACTAGTATGTAGGTGTTGACCTACAGAAGGCTACAACCCTCTCTTTCTTCCAGGGACCACGTTTCATAAATTTTCATACTGGATCCATGAATAATATCAATCAAACTTCAAGAATTTCTGCATCAAACAATCTCCTTTTCACCAATCAAAACTTAATCAAAATAGACACCTCTCTAACAGCTGTACCCAAAACACAGTACCTGTAACCACACACCAATTCTGAACCCAGAACACTGCAATAATAAACAGAAGCAGCTAGAACATAATTCAAGAGATGTACACTACTTCATTATTTAGAAACCTACGTGCATACGCTTCTGTGTTAAGACCAACCTGCGTATACGCGCCTTCGCTTCACTGAACCTGCGTACAGATCTATAAAGGATAATTCATTCTTTCAAACATTCAGACATTAGTTAACCTAGATTATTAGATTTATAGATCAAGCGTGCGCCACATATCACAGATCAAAATCATACAGAAATACTATTATTCAAGCCTTAAGATTTTGACCCATCAATAGAACTTATCCTTCTCCTTGTGCTTAGGTTCCTCCTTTATTCAAATCCAGCTCTGCAACATAACCCAATTACCAGTATTCCAAATCTTGTTCTTTATCAGATATTCAATTACTTAGATGATCGTTTGCCTAATGATCTTCTTCCTCTTTTATACTCTTTCCTTTCACAATACCATGGTCCAAAACCATAACAAATCTATACCACAGACCCAATACTTGGGATAAATACTTCGGACGAGATACCATGGTCCAAAACCATAGGTTCAAATACCAAGGACTAAATACCACGGACCAAAAAATAAGTTCTCCCACATGTAAGCGCTTTGCACTGCGTGAAAGTGTGTGTTTACACATACGTGACTTTGGAACGTCTAGCCCGCGTGTATACGCGTCTTAGTCACCATGAACCTACGTATATATATTTTTCCTTCATTCTGAGAGCCTAAACTAAGATTTGTTACTAGAGTGAGTTGCCATCAAGGACAACACCTGTGCCATAATGCCAAACCTGTGTCATAATGCCAACAATCTCCCCCTTTGGACTTGATGGCAACCCCAACAAAGTCATTCTCCCCCTTTGTTATCAAGGGCAAAGGGTTATGCTCCCCCTGAGTACATGCTGAAAACTCTGCTCTGCTCTACTGACCATGCTCCCCCTAACTATAGGCAAGATCTGCAAAAGATGTTCTTCAAGAAGAACCATGACTTATACATCATAAAAGACCTTCCTATCACCAAAAGACTCTATCCAAACATCCATCACCCAACCAAGTGGGGGACATCCATCCAACCAAGTGGGGATACATCAGAAATTTACTTATGACAATCAAGTAAATTACATCATTCATCCCAGGCATAGTGGGGAAACCAAAATCGGCCGTTACATGACCTTGATAATAATAAAAGATATACATGGCATAGAGACGAAACATCTAGAGCAAGACTATGAAAGACACCAACAACTAATATCAGCAGCATCTGTCAAACATTATTCAGATTAGCAACCATGTTCTCCTTCTGTTCTCCTTCTGCAGCAGATCCACCTGAAACCAAAAATAGCTTGTGTACACGAACCAAGAGCTTCTAAGGGAATGCCAACAATGCATTGTTGGAAGATTATCTGCTCCCCCTGAACTTGTGCCAAATGGTCTCTGTCAGACCCATATCAGACTCTCTTCAACCAGAGTCTGTCCCCACTGATTTCCTTCAAACCATCATATACGCGACTGTATCTGCATAAAACGGCGTATGTACATGGATCCTCCTCATGCAACTCGTGTACAACTTCTTTTCTCTGAAACAGACAGGTTTCAACAGCAAGATGATGCATCAGCTACTCCCAGCTTCTGTCTGAGGTATTCAAATGTCTCCCTAGGCAGTGGTTTGGTGAGTATATCAGCAACTTGTTCCTTAGAGGGAACATACTCCAACTTGACCTTTTTTTCAAGCACTTGTTCCCGAAGAAAATGATATTTGATAGGTATGTGCTTGGTTTTTGAATGCATGACTAGATTCTTTGAAATGCTGATTGCACTTGTATTATCACATAAGATGGAGATAGGTGGAGTACAAGTGATTTGATAATCTTGCAAGGTTTGCATCATCCAAAGGAGTTGTGTGCAACAAGATGCAGCAGCCACATATTCTGCTTCAACTGTAGATAATGCAATCAAACTCTTTTTCTTGTTGAACCAAGATACTAATCTGGAACCCATAAAGAATGCACCACCACTAGTGCTTTTTTTGTCATCCACACTTCCAGCCCAATCTGCATCTATATAAGCATGAAGAGTGAGATCTGTATCTCTAGGATACCATAGACCATAGTTTTGAGTTCCTTGAAGATACTTGAAAATTCTCTTTACTACCTGAAGATGAGTTTCCTTTGGATTTGCCTAAAATCTTCCAACCATTCCCACTGCATGCATGATGTCTGGTCGGGTACCTGTTAAATAGAGCAGACTTCCAATCATGGATCTATAGGTTGGTTGATGCACTACTGCTGATTCATCATTTGCACTGAGGCTGCATCCTGTGACCATAGGGGTACATACTGGTTTCGAATCTTCCATGCCATATTTCTTCAAGATCTGCTTGAGGTACTTGGTTTGAGATAAAAAGATACCGCCTTCATTTTGTTGGATTTGTAAACCAAGAAAATATGTCAGCTCTCCAAGCAAGGACATTTCGAATTCTTTCTGCATCACCAAGGAAAAGTTTTGATTCATAGCTTCTTCATTGCTTCCAAAGACGATATCATCAACATACACAACAAGTATTAGCAATTTGTCATTTTCAATTTTTATATAAAGATTGTTATTTGCTAATCCTTTTGAAAAACCTTGTTGATGAAGGTATTTGTCCATACGATAGTACCAAGCCCTTGGAGCCTGTTTAAGACCATAGAGAGCCTTCTTAAGTCTGCATACAAGTTTTGGATCATTTCCAAGGATGAATCCATCTGGTTGCTCAATGTACACTTCTTCTTCTAAGTCTCCATTCAGAAAGGCAGATTTCACGTCCATTTGAAATACTTTGAATTTCTGAAAGCTAGAGAGAGCAAGAAACATTCTGATGGCCTCAAGTCTAGCAATGGGAGCAAAAGTTTCTTCAAAGTCTATTCCTTCTTGTTGAGCATACCCTTTACAAACAAGTCTGGCCTTGTTTCTAATAACTTCCCCATTTTCATTCAACTTATTTTTGAATATCCATTTTGTCCCTATGACATTCTTATCTTTTGGTCTAGGAACCAACTCCCAAGTGTTGTTCTTTTCAATCTGCTCAAGTTCTTCATCCATTGCCTTGACCCAACATTCATCTTTGCATGCCTCTCTTACATTTTGTGGTTCAGTGGAGGAGAGCAATGCCAAATAGCTTGAAGCTTCTGCAATTGTTCTTCTTGTTTGTATACCTGCCTCTTTTTGCCCCAGAATTTGAGTTTCTGGATGATTCTTTTGAACGTATCTGGATGGAGTCTTCTCTTCTAACCTTATCTGTTCTTTTGGTGCCTCTTGAGCTTCTTCTTCATCATATGTCTGATTTGAAGTTGAAGGATAGTCCTCATAATCTTCAAAATTTTCGGAATTTTCTTGCCTAGGAATGTTTCCTTCTTCATCAACTACTACATCAATGCTGTCAACAATTCTTCCAAGTCTTTTATTGTAACAATTGTATGCTTTGCTGTGGGGGGAGTACCCAAGGAGAATGCCTTCATCTGCTCTAGGTTCAAACTTGCCAAGATTTTCATCAATCTTTTTAATGTAGCATTTGCTCCCAAAAATTTTGAAGTATTTTACCGAGGGAGTCTGACCATACCAGAGTTCATGAGGAGTTTGTGTGCTGTTCACCCAGATGTTTGTCTTGTTGAGAATAACAAATACAACAAATGGAGATTCACCCCAGAAAGTTGCGGGGGTTCCAGACTCATCCATCATAGCACGAGCCATTTGTTGAACCATTCTATTCATCCTTTCCACTACTCCATTTTGCTGAGGAGTCCTTGTAGTAGAGAATTCTCTTCTTATTCCATGTTCTTCACAAAAATCGAAAAATTCATTTGAGGTAAACTCCCCACCTCTATCAGACCTGAGGCATTTGATTTTTTGATCTGATTCGTTTTCAACCAAGGCTTTGAAAGATTTGAATTTTTCGAAGGCTTTGTCTTTGTGCTTCATAAGTCCTATCCAACACATCCTAGAAAAGTTGTCAATGAATAATATATTCTTCTCCCCGAGGTGACCTTTTCCTAGATGGACCACATACATCAGTATGGACAAGTTCAAGTGGCCTGCTAGCTGATCCTTCCTTCTCAGGGAAGTTAGTTCTGGTTTGCTTACCAAACTGACATGATTTGCATATTGTATTGTCTAGAATTCTGATGTCTGGAAGACCATGAACTGCCTGGTATTTGCATGCTTTCCTTATTTGTGAGAAGCGTAGTTGCCCCAATCTCCGGTGCCATAGCCAGTGTTCATCATTCTTGCTTAGATAGCATTGATGTTGTCCTTCTTTGAATATGTATAAATTATTTGGAGTTCTTGTGCCTTTGATCACTGTTTTTCCTGTATCAAGATCACGAACACTACATCCATTTGATTGAAATATTACCTCAGTTCCTTGATTGCACATCTGACTGACACTCAATAGATTATGCTTTAAGCCATCAACATACATAACATTTCCAGCTTTGACCTTTTCTTTCAACTGAACAGAACCTTTACCTTTTATGAGCGCAGGGGTGTCATTTCCAAATGAGACCTTCTTATCCTTCTCTAAGGCACTATATGACTGAAGTTTCTCCTTATCACCTGGCATATGTTTCGAACATCCACTATCAATGTACCATTTATTTTCCTACCCTTCTGCATATAAGGCTATACCACATCTTTCTGGTTGCGGTTATTTCATTCTCCATGTTTTGGCACTTGAGGCTTGTTCCTTCTGAGTTGTCTGCCGAAACCTGCTCTTGCATTCAGAATATTCATGACCGAAGTTGTTACAAATAGAACATTCAATTTCATTTTCAAGAGCCGAAAAGTTATTGTAGGTCCTTTTCGTGATCCCAGTCATACTTCTTTGTTTTTGAGCTTCTCTAGTCATGATTGTTTTATAGGCTACACATTGAGCTACTTTGTGACCAAAGTTATGACAAGAGAAACATTGGCCATTGAAGAAACTCCTGCAATTATCAAATCTACCAACCAAATGATTGTAGTTTCTATTGACATCCATTCTTGAGGCGAATTGAGAAGGTTTTACCTGTGGCTAGTTGTAGCTTCTGTTCATCCTTAAGGTAGATTGGCCCTGATTTACCTGGTAATCTTTGTTCATTCTTGAGGTAAATTGTCCCTGATTTACCTGGTGATCTCCATTTGGCCTTTGCTCACTTTTCCTTGCTGCATCAAGATAGCTTTTGGAGGTGGATGGTTTCTGCGCTTGAGATGCTTCTTCTTTATATCCCAGACCTATCTTGATTAGTGGAGAGCACTGCACTTTGATAATCTCATCTAATGTTTCAGACCCTTTAGCAAATCTAAGATGAAGAGCTTTAGTTTTCTCAATCTCTTTTCTAAGTCCCACAATTTCACATTCTAACTTTTCATGATGTTTTTCCCTTTCAGCTAACTGGAATTGCAGAGTATCAATAATCATATTTTTCTCTTCTAAACAAATTTTGAGTTTAGAAATCTCTTCATAAAGACCTTCTTCATCTATAGCATCCATGAAATCATCATCTTCAAAAGCCATTAAAAGTCTATAATTATTACCTTGTTCATCTTCATCACTATTTGAAAGTCCATCACTGTCTTCATGAGTGTAAAAGCTTTTCTTATTTACATTCTATTTCTTATTCCATCTAACAAGTTCCTTACCTTTGTCAAGCTTATCTTTATGAGGACACTTGGCAGCAAAGTGACTGACTCTTCCACAAGCAAAACATTTGAAAGGTAACTTACCTTTGAATCTTCCAGTACCCCATTGAAGGTTCTTGACAAAATTTGATTCTTCCTCCTCTTCTGACATATGTCCTGACTCATAGTAATCTCCTTTGCCTGAAGCCTTGAATGCAGCTTCTCTTCTGTCTGATGGTTCTCCTTTCCTCATTTCGTAAGCAGTTAGAATTTCGTGCAGCTGTGACATGGTAAGGTTCTGTAGATTCTATTTTTCTTCTATTACAGAAACTTTTGATTCAAACTTAGAGGACAAAGATCTTAGAACCTTTTCAACCACAACAGCCTCTTTTATTTCTTCACCCAAGTTTTTCATACAATTAACAATCTCATCTATACGAAGGAAATAGTTAGCCACACTTTCATCAATGTGCATTCTGAGATTTTCATACTGAATTCTAAGGGTTTGAAGTTTTGCTCGTTTTACCTGTTCATCTCCTTCATAGCTCAGAACGATCTTGTCCCATATTTCTTTTGCGGTTTTATACTGCATAACCTTGAAAAATTCTGATTGAGAAAGACATCCTAATAGAGTATTGACAGCCTTTGCATTTGTTTCATATTGCTTCTTACCAGCCGGATCTGTAGGAGTTGTTGATGGAAAAGTGTACCCTGTATCTATGATATCCCAGACTTCAGTACCAAGAGATTGAAGATAAGTTGTGATTCTTACCTTCCAATAGACGAAATTTGTCCCATCAAAAATTGGTGGCCGGATCGATGCTTCTCTCTCGTAGTTGCTCATGATGATAGATCTTCCTTCAAGCGATCAAGCTTCTTCCGAAGGACCTGCTCTGATACCAATTGTTGGAAATAATACTGAGAGGGGGGGTGAATCAGTATTATCTAGTCAATTATTTTCTTTTTCAAATCCAGAACATATATGCTACTTCAGTTAGATAAAACCGCGTATATACGCAACTACAGATAAGGAAACCCACGTATACTGTGTAGACTTATAATTTAATTTATTCTACAGATGTTGATCCTTAATCTGTGCATCAGAATCATATAAACAGTAACCAGGAATAGTAAAATAGATCAGAAGACAATCACACACAAGAACACAAGATATAAGGTGGAAACCCAATGTGGGTGAAAACCACCTACTGCAATTCGTCTCTATCTTCTTTTAATTAGAAACTTCTTTTTACAATGTTTTTGTACTGGTGCAGACTTATACCAGTACGCAAGCTTCTACCTACAGAAGGCTACAACCTTCTCTCATTCTCCAGCCTCTCCTGGAAGGGAGGTACAACCCCCTTAGTTCTTGTACTAGCTGAGGTACTAGTACATAGGTGCTGACCTACAGAAGGCTACAACCCTCTCTTTCTTCCAGGGACCATGTTTCATAAATTTTCATACTGGATCCATGAATAATATCAATCAAACTTCAAGAATTTCTGCATCAAACAATCTCCTTTTCACCAATCAAATCTGAATCAAAATAGACACTTCTCTAACAGCTGTACCCAGAACACAGTAACTGTAACCACACACCAATTCTGAACCCAGAACACTGCAGCAATAAACAGAAGCAGCTAGAACATAATTCAAGAGATGTACGCTACTTCAATATTCAGAAACCTGTGTGCATACGCTTCTGTGTTAAGACCAACCTGCGTGTACGCGCCTTCGCTTCACTGAACCTACGTACAGATCTATAAAGGATAATTCGTTCTTTCAAACATTCAGACATTAGTTAACCCAGATTATCAGATTTATAGATCAAGCGTGCGACACATAACACAGATCAAAATCATACAGAGATACTATTATTCAAGCCTTAAGATTTTGACCCATCAATAGAACTTATCCTTCTCCTTGCGCTTAGGTTCCTCCTTTATTCAGATCTAGCTCTACAACATAACCCAATTACCAATATTCCAGATCTCGTTCTTTATCAGATATTCAATTACTCAGATGATCGTTTGCCTAATGATCTTCTTCCTCTTTTATACTCTTGCCTTTCACAATACCATGGTCCAAAACCATAAAAAATCTATACCACGGACCCAATACTTGGGATCAATACTTCGGACGAGATACCATGGTCCAAAACCATAGGTTCAAATACCAAGGACTAAATACCACGGACCAAAAAATAAGTTCTCCCACATGTACGTGCTTTGCCCTGCGTGAAAGTGCGTGTATATGGATACGTGACTTTGGAACGTCTAACCCGCGTGTATACGCATCTTAGTCACCATGAACCTGCATATATATATTTTTCCTTCATGCTGAGAGCCTGAACTGAGATCTGTTACCAGAGTGAGTTGCCATCAAGGACAACACCTGTGCCATAACGCCAAACCTGTGTCATAATGCCAACATTTATAAATGTTGGTCAAATCAACCAGAAGCAATGGGCACTCAGCCTGATTTGAATGGCGGTGGATTAAACCAGTGAAAATATGTGGATTTCTTATAAGTGCTTTGGTTAAGGTTTCATGTTTCTGTACACATGTTAATTGTATAACTTCTAGGTAATTTTTTACATTCAAAATTGTCAAATATGTAGAAGTTACTTTACATGTAGCTTAGATGAGAAAAAAATTGTCTTAATATAACATGTAAACTTCATATTACTTATAGTTGATGCTATTATATCTTATTGTGCATATTTAATTGTATAACTTCAGTCTGGGTAATTTTTTACATTTAAAATTGTCAAATATGTAGAATTTACATTATGCCTAGATGAGAAGAGGTTTGTTTTAATATAACATGTAAACTTCATATTACTTACAACTAATGCATATTGTATCTTATTGTTCGTATGTTAATCATATAACTTCAGTCTGGTTAATTTTTTACATTTATAAATTGTCAAATATGTAGAAGTTACATTACAGGTAGCTTAGATGAGAACAAGTTTGTCTTAGTATAACATGTAAACTTCATATTACTTACAATTGATGCATATTGTATCTTATTGTGTATAGGTTAATCATATAACTTCAGTGTGGGTAATTTTTTACATTTCAAATTGTCAAATGCGTAGAAGTTACATTACACGTAGCTTAGATGACAAAAAGTTTGTCTTAATATAACATGTAAACTTCATATTACTTACACCTGATGCATATTGTATATTATTGTACATATGTTAATCATATAACTTCTCTGTGGGTAATTGTTTACATTTAAAATTGTCAAATATGTATAAGTTACTTTACAGGTAGCTTATATCCGCACATAAATAAAATATCAGAAATATGGTAGGGGAATGAGTAAGCATTTTCACAATGGTTTAAAAATTCCCCTTGGTTGGTGAACAGAACCAATTCAAAAATATTGCTATTTTTGGTGGAGTATTAATTTATTAACCCAAGATTAAAAAAGGTTAGTCTCTTAAATAATTGAAAAAGGATATTTGGAATTTTATATAGAAGTTACATTTTAGGTAGCTATATCTACCATGACATAACTATAATATTCCAACTCCATTTTTTTCACACTTTTCAATATTTTAAAGGTTTTTCTAGTTTATTGTGATTATGCAATTAAATAGTCGATATTGTTTAAGACATATCCTATTTGCAACATTTTGAATTCTTAAGTGGTATCTTTGGTAGGTAGTTTTAACTATATGGTGTTTTATAATTCATGCAGGAGACTTTAGGAGCATTCTTGAATTCCATGCTTGTTTCTTTTATGCATCTAATATTTGCAACCTTTTCCAGGTGAATAACCCAACAAATCATGTTGAACATGAAGAAAGTACCTCAAAAATTGGGTAAGATTAGTTATTCTATTTCCAGAGGGGGATAGATCTAGAGAAGGCAACGAAAACTATCATAAATGGCTTTTGTCGGGTTGTATTTAATGATATCTCACTATAATTGTCTATTGAAGTAAATCAATTGATGAGTTTGAAGCTTGAAGGTAGTGTTGAATAGGCATTGCAAGGTCTCTCTATAACACTATCTATCTACATGATTACCATGATATGGTGTCTCAATAGCACTATTGTCTAGTGTTGGGTGGTAGTCGTAGATAGCTTTCTCATGTCCTACAAGTAAATCATATCATTATATTTTGTATGAAATCTTAGAATGTGTTCAAATTTTTTCTCACATAAGGAAATATGTATGTACTCTTGAATTTATCTATGTTGTAATAAGATCAATAATAAAGTTTTCGTTGCAAATAATTGGGATCTACCATGTAAGTTTTCCTTACTACATGAAATTATTGATTTGTTAGATCCCAACTAGTTAGGGTTGAATTTGTTTTTGTTGTAATGAGATTAAGAATAAAGTTTTCATTTCAATCACCTGAATATACCATGTAATATTTCTTCACTACATGAAACTATTTATTTGTTAGAGCCCAACTTATTAGGATTATGAAGAGTCCTCTTTTATGAGAATATTTATGAATGCTCTATTCTTGCTCAAAGAATTACATATTATAGAAAGGTGGAAAATAAATGAGATGCAATTGAAAAGTTTTTGTTTTAAAATACGTGGAGGGAGTGTAAAATCATTTTTAGTTGCCTTCAAATATTTTGGAGCACCCACTAAAGTGCTTCATTTTCCTCCTAGTTAATTCCCTTTCTACTATCCCAATGCTTCTAGAAGCCCTTCTCCAAAGTGATCTCTTAACTATCTTGGAGGGAAAGTGCTTACTTGATTGGAACTCACAGATTACAATTTGATTATGACCAAGGGATGAGAAATATTCATATTATTCAATCTCTTCCGCAAGTTAAAATCATATCAAACAATTGCCTTTCTATTTGATTGATATGACAATCACTCTAGCAATTGTTAGGAGTTTGAGATATTTTTCAATGAAAGTTTTTTCTGAAAGTTGTGTTCTCAATTAAGGAAATTAAATAAAAGGTGAAAATGATGCAATGGAAGGATTTTATGTTTTAGTGCCTAAGAATTCCTTGCTAATGTGAAGGGCTTGGTATTTTCTTAACTCAATATTAGTTGCAGTTGACTTCCTAGCATTCCTTTTAATTTCATTTTTGTCATGTTTATATTGTTATCTTTGAAGTTGGTGATCTACTATGTGTGTAATAGGAAGTATTAACTATTAAGAACACTCAAAGGTAATATTGATGGATGAGTAACTTTAAATGTCCCTACTTGACACTCTAGTATTACATGATCATGCAATGAAATTATTAATCAATATTAAAGGGAAGTTGATTAACGAGCAATGTTTCTTGGCTTGTCATATAATTACTAAACTTTGGCCCCCATAATATATTTGAGGCTACTTATTGGTTTTTACTTGTGGAACTTCCCTTTGGCTCAAAAAGACATCTAGGGTAAATGTCCATTGCATTGGCATTGGAAATCATCAAAGAGGACTTCACCAAAAGTAGTAGAGGACATGGGAGAAATTGGTACAATGAGCAGATAACCACTAGAGAAACATTGAGGCACCATAATTCCTTGTCTATTTAGATTCACTTGAAATTAAATAGTCACCAAAAGTACCTTTTTTCGAATATTTTCACGTATACATAAATACTCAAAATTCAATTTCAGACTAATTATTGAAAATAATAATTATATGATAGTCATAATTTTATAATTGAATAGTATAATATGATTAATATTATAGGACACAACTATAGTGTCTGACTGTGAGGGGAATTATGACAATAATCTCTCAGATTGTGATGTCCATCCAACAAAATGTACTACCAGATACTACTGTGGGATTGAAATTTTTTATTTTAATGGACTGTGGTGATATATTTTCTTGGTCCTTACTGTTCTGCTTCCCTAAGGCTTTGACACTACTCACAGGTAACACCTTCATTCAACCAAGTGAGGTACTCATCTTGGAAAGTTGAATCATTTCATCTCCACATTCCAATATGATGTTTTATCAATCTCATGATCCTAAAAACATAGGTCATAATAGCCAAGTACTTTTATCGTGGGCAAAAGAATCTCTGAATTTAAGGAAAATGACTCTTTTAGAACAAGCAATAAGGAGAGTTTTTACATTGATCTTTTTTTTTTTTCTATTTGTTTTCACAAGTTATCTATTGTCTGATATTCTTAGCATGTAACTTAGTTGGTATTAGTGTGCCTAAGCTTTTCTTGAAGGTTGGATACTAAGTTCCTATGGTGTTATTTTTATGGTAACATTTTATTTGATTTGTTTATATAGGTCATCTAGCTACATAGTGGCCACTATCGCCCAACTAAAAACTATTGCCCATCTGAAGAAAACTTGTTTGAGTTTCTTAGTTCTAGGGAAAAAATGGCAATGACATTGTTGATGTTGAACTATATGTCATATCAATCCTTTATAGTCTACTTTAGTTTATATTCGAATGTTCATCATCTTTGATGTATTATACTCTGCATTGTATCTTCTTTCATTTCCAGAAGATGAACTCAATATTGATGGTAAAAAGCAGGAATTGAAGAAAGAGAACAATAATACTGGAGTGAAAAATGCAGAAAGAGAGAGGAGAACCGGTCTAGTGATGCCCTTAACGCTGATATCTCGCATGAGACGCACACATACAGACTGATGGTCAAGTCTTTAGAGTTGGTGAATTCACCTACAATGTCTTGGAAAAATAATGATATTGTTTTGAAGTGATGAAACACTATTTCATGTGTGAATTGTAGTCCAATCAATATCAAGTTGAAAATTCATATTTTAATACTTGAAATTTCATATAATATAATTTACGTGGTTAAAATTATTTATAGTTGTATTTGAAATTATTTAGTATTGTAATAAACATATGTAACTTTGTGTTTTCACATTAGACGAGCATGTGCATTGTATGACATTTGTTAAATTTAGTCACAAAAGCATACTAATTAATTTATGTTGACTAATAATGAACACATAAAATAAATATAAAACTACTAAATTAATGTTCATATTGATTATTGATGAATACAAATAAAATGAATATATGACTAAATTAGCCATTTATAATAATTATTAATGAAAGTAAATCAAATTAATATAAACTACTAAATTCGTTGTTTATATAATGAATATGAAACTACCAAAGAAAGATAAATGAATACTGCAAATAATAAATTTGTTATCACAAATGAGTACTAAATTTTTCATATACACAACTATTAGTAGTTAATTTACAATATCTTATAATACGACGAAAAATTATTCATATTTCTTTCATCGTTAATTGGTTTCAAACGATGAGTAAAATTTGCATATATATGACTATTAGTAGCTAATTTGCAGTGTCTTATAACATGACCAACATTTTGGTCATATTTATTTCATCATTAATTGGCTTTCTTGGATGATCATATAGCAATATATTTTGTTGTGTGTTTGGTCATTAATTGTGACAATTAATGACTAAATTAATGACCAAATTTGTGACTAAATATAATACTAGATGATAAAATTGAGATAAAAATTTAATGACTAAGTTACAAATGACTAAAAGTTGGTCATGTCATAAGATACTGTAAATTAGCTACTACTGGTCACCAACTGAAAAATGGTCATTTATATGCAAATTTTAGTCCTTTTTTTAGTAACTAAGCATCCATTTTTTAATAGTGTCAACTTTTGGTTTATTATCTATTTCATCATGTGTTTAATGGATTTCGGAAGCTACAACATTTTTTTGGGTGATGGCCATAATTCTAGGGTTGAAAAGAGCCTTAAATTCCCTAGACTCTGGCATAGGTCTGCTGGAAATAGTCCCTCAATGCAGACATGCATGCTTGTGGGAGCGTTTATAGCTCTCTAGATGTTGGAATGCCCATAGCATGGGAGTGTATAGAGGTTTAATAGCTTAAGAACTCAGTGGGACCCAGGGGTTGGTTGGCAGAAAGGTTGGGATGGGTTGTAGAGGCCCAACTATTGATGTTGAAGGTTTGTATGGTGTGTTTATGTCGATTCCACTTCCTTAAGGTAACCTAGAAGGTGGAATCATATCATAGTAGCCTCTCATCACATTTTTACCTTGGTTGGCCAGTTATTTGGGTAGATGTGGGAGGAGGGTGTTACATCTAAGGATCAGTTCACAAAAGTTTGTGCTTTTAGCTTGGAGCTCCCTCTCTATTCTCTCTCTCTCACACTCTTACACACTTAGAGCGCTTGGAGCATTCTTGGAGCACTTATGATTTGGAGAAAGAAGGCAGAGGAAAAGAAGGAAAGTGCAAGTGAACAATAAGATCAATAGCTACTAAAGGTTTGCTTTGCAAGTACCGAGTTACATGTATGATTTCCTTATAGTTTTAGCATGCATGGTGTATGCATGTGGTTATTTTGTTATGATTTTTCATTGGCATAGATGATTTCCTGGATTGACAATGGTTTTTCCTAGTGTTGACATTTTTTGGATAGCCATGGTGTTGTGGGTTTTCCCTTTTGTTTTCTGAATGGTGCTCATGTTCCTTATGGTTGTGGGTTGAGTTACTAGTTCCTAGAAGCCTTGGTTGGAAAAATTATATGTAATCCCTGTAATAAATTGGGTTGAGTTACGAACCCTAGAAGATTTGGTTAGAAGAACACTTTGGATCCCTTAGTGGGTTGAGTTACTAGTCCTGAAGACTTAGTTGGACATGTGCTCTAGAAGCCCGACGACAATTGTGGGTTGAGTTACTATTTTGTTGATGCCTCAAAAATCACTACATCAACATCGGGGAAAACCACCCGGTCTGGACCTTAAAGGCAACTCCTTTTCGGTTGGTGTGGTGGCTCCGACTGGATATAATGGGACTAGTTTCCCAATGATTTATGAATGGGGTGGATAAGTATCTAATTTACTTAAATCTAATGGAAAATAATGAAATATTTATTCTAAAATGCAATACTAATCTATCCCGAGAAATCTCTGTTTTAGTGCAACTCTTAATGGTTCTTATCAAAAAGTAAGCATATAGATGACTTTACTTTTAAACAAAAATATTCATTCATATGATAATGACTTTGTTCAAATAGTTGAACAAAGTAATAATTAAAACATTATTGCGCTGATATTTATATATCATTGATGCATATATAGATGAAAAATAACAATTCTTGAACATTCAATAGTGATAAGTAAAAGAAATTGTTGTAAGAACTTTATACATACATCAATAATAGCAAAAATGAATGAATGCTAGTTCACATAAAAGAATGAAGCAAAACATAGATAATAGTACCATATGCGTTTGAATCCTTCTGACATGAATTTGCATTTGGATCCTACTCTCTAACTTAGAAATACTCTTATAGGAAGCAGTAGTGCATATCAGACAAAAGTACTCTTCATTAAAAGCTCGAAATACAGGTCCAGTTTCATAAAAAATATGTATTGGAAGCACAATAGTGCAACTTCCAATCTAAGTCTTCATACAAAATTTTTAGGACCCTTTCTAAAAACATGAAAGGGTCTATAAATACTATCTAAACTAGTTAACTATGAAATAAAAATGTTGTGAGCTGGTGTAACCGAATCACAAATACATGAAAATATCCCTGAAATAGATATGCTTGCAGTCAGTAAGGATGGTTCATTGTTTCGGCTGACTATCTTTTGGCTTGAGCTGGCATATGGCGAGCATCAGCTGCAGCTCTAGAGGATGACTCATACGCGAATGCAGCTGGGTAGTATAGGTGGCATCAGTAATTTTAGGAATCATGTAACTGATTACATCGATCAGGCATTTGATTGTTGTCCTTTGACTGTATGGTTTCACAAGGAAGAACCAAAAGTTTTCCCATGTTAATGTTTGGATGCCCACGATTAATCTCTACCTCTTTTCTAGCTTCTACTTCCATGTCTGCTCCAATGCTTTCACTGATGGTAATTTTCCTGGGGTACATTCTAAAATTAAATTTGACAAATAAATATTATTATTAATCAATTCCACCAAATTAGCAGTCATCGATCTACATCTCAATGTTGCCCTTTCTACCTTCATCAATTGAGTTTGCCACTCAAGGAATAGAATTTCCTTGTGTGATTCCAGAATTTGAGGCAGATTTGCGGCTTGCCCTTCCTTGGTTTCTTGCCAGGAAAGAAACTCTGTTAGTGTTTCATCTGCCTGCTCCAGCTTTTGTCTATCTTCAACTGACTTATCAATCATGGACAAGGAAATCTCACAGAAGGGAGGAACAAGAGAAATATTATTACATAGCAAGTTCAATTGAGTAGATAATGCTTTAGTTATTTGGAGAGCCTCTGATTTGAATTCCTCTATCTTAGGAAATTCCTTGAACCTTTCTATTTGTAATGACAGCTGAGCAATCTGTTCATCTTTCGATTTGCTCAATTGTTCATTCATTGTCTTTAGCTTGTTCAATGCTTGAGACAACTCTTTTTTCTTTTGAACTGCATGTTGGTCTATCCTCTATTTCTCTTTGAGAAATTGCTCATTTAATTGCTCGTTTGATTGCTTCTATGCTGCTAATTGCTGTTCTAACTACTTTATCCTTTGTTGTTTTTCTTGTACCTGTGTCTCTAGTGAGATGATTGCTTGATCCTTTTCTTTAAGCAAATTGCTGACTTCTGATGCCTTATCCATAGTAGCTGTTGTATATGCCCTGACATACTGAGAGAGCTTAGTAAGATCTTTAGAAGGGTTTACTTCCTCTCTCCATACCACATCAGTTATCTCCATCTGTGTAGGTAAAAGAGAAGATTGATCAAGTTTTCTCTTTTTTCTTTGTCTCTTTATTACAGGCCTATGCTTAGGACTTTAGAAGACATCTAAGGGTGGTATTTCTTCTACTTGTAGAACAATCTCATCAGAAGGGTTTTCTAGAATCATTTCAACATCTGTCTGGATCATGGATGGGCCGCTAGTCCCTTTAGTTGGAACTGTATTAGTTGTTGTCTTCTGTTTAGTTGTTACTTCAAGTGTACTAAATCCTTGCAAGCTCTCAGTATCGCTGATAATTGAGTCAAATTGTTTCCATTCTTTGAGTAGTTTGCGATCAATATGATTGTCTGAATGAATAAGTTCACCACCCTTTTCTTGTTCTTGCTCCTACTCTGGTGTTTTTTCTTTCTTAAGAACTTCTTCTACTGCAGGAGCTTTATCAATAGCTTGCTGTTCAGTTTTTCTTGACTGGACTGTCGGGGTTGTGGCTAATAGGTCTAGAGGTAGAGTTTGCAACCTCTAGTCTCTAAGCATATTAAACGTTTCCAGTCCTTCATATTGATACCTCATCCTAGCTAATGTTTTAACTTGAAATAATGATTCAATTGAGGAAAATAGATCATTAAATTCATCGGCTTTATGATCAAACTTAGCAAGTTTGGCTTGACACATGGCATTATAAGAAACCTGTCTTGGATCATATGGTCTGTTAGGAATTGTGGCTAGATTCAGCATTAGTATCTTTTCTGTCTCCTTCTCTGCATACTTCTATTCATACAAAGTGAAAATGCCACACCGTAAAGGGAAGTTTGGATAAATATGCTTCTTTGAATCCTTAAGGGTTCTGGAAGTCCCTTCTATTGTTATTTGGTGAGCCAACTCCCGAGCTAACAATTTATTAGGCACATACAAGAGAAGAACATGGGGTTTAGTAAGGCTACCAAAAAGCTTTATGTAAGTATATTTCTCCTCCCCGAACCAATTGCCTACTATTGTTAAATCAATTTCTGCTTCCGGGGATATCCTTGGAGAAGGTTTATTAAAAATAGAATAATATACAGGGAGAATAAAACCATTGCAAATTTTATACAAATGATTTTTGTAATTTGCCTTCCATAACTATTGGTAGTAAATATGGATTAGATTTGGGTCTTGAGGAGTCCATTTCCACCCAAGTATTGGATATTCAGAATTAAAGAAAATGGTATCCATTATATAAGCACTGTAATAGAACAGGGGAATAATCCGGGAAGTTTTATGCGCATTTGTCCTGTACTCTAAAATTGTTGTGGCTAGTTTATCGGACAAGATATTAGCCCAATCCATCACATAACCGTTGATTGCAACTTCCATTAGGGGAACCATTTCTATGGTGAATTTGGCCGAATCATGTATTCCCCACATCCTACACATCATAGCTCTGGCAAAACAATAAGGAGAAGCCAAAGAGTCAACAGAGTACTTACTTGATGACTCGTGCTTGTGCTTTTCAGGGAAATGTCTCCATTGCTTTATCGGGGCTGACTCTGAATCGTTCTCCTTTGCAAACGCCTCCAAGAATGCCTTGTTGTATCACTTTTCAGGTCGAGGTAAGTGGTACATTTTCATGAGATCCTCAGGCTAAAATGAACCAAATATCCTCCCATCAGCTATGCAAAAGGTTCTGTCTGAGACTAGAATTTTCTCCACCACCCATCTCACTACGTCCGTATATGGCAGGATTTTAGCTCGCATTGTTATTCTGTGTAGATAGGAACAAGCCAATTCTTTAAGAGTTCCTTCCGATTTGTTAGTGGAATCGGTTGTGGCTTCCTCTGATAATTCCTCAGGGTCCTCGGCTTCTATTAGATTGTAAATGCTCTCCTAGATCGTGTTTCGTAAACCAAGGCATGTCTTATCTTAGATTAATCCTTTCTTGCTTGGTCCTAGATCTTTGACTGGATGAGCTGTTGTTGTGGACTTCTTTGATTTCTTACCCATTTTCTCTAGTTCTCTGGTTTTGGAATAATTCTGCGCAAACAGTTGCAAACAGTGATACAGAGAAAATGCTGCTGCAAGCCAATATGATAATGAATAGAATTACGTCGATTGGCATAAAATACAATATAGTTAAGGATTACCATGGATGAAATCATTTGAAAGATCCATCCTTAACTGCAATATTGAATAACTGTTTAAACTGTCAATCGTGGTAAATAACATCATAAATTCCCATCACGTCGCCCATATGCCGAATGATTGTTTCAAGCGTGCCTTAGATTTTATTGATCGGCGATCAGTGATAAATCGTTGATCGGTGATCGAGAGTGTCAAAGGGAAGGCTTTTAAGAGTTGCTTTAAATATTTCTGATCACCGAAAGGTGATACAATATAATGCATGGAGACTTTATTAATGTATTTTTTCTTTTCGAGATGTGCGCCCAATTAATAGATTGCAGTCGAGATTTGACATGGTCTTTCTTATCTTTATCATGCAACTCTATCGAGTGCCGATCGCCGATTGCAATTAGCTTTATCACATCGGAGTAATTGATTAAGCTTTTCTCATATGTCCCTTTATTATTGACATGGCCGAGTCGCCAATTGCCGATATGCTTTATCGCATCAGAGGAATTGAGGGGCTTAACTTTATTGTGCTTGGCATTTGCCTTCCCTGATTTGCTGATAGCAATTCCCTTTTCAGATAGGAGGATTGGGTGATGTTGTTTTTGTGTGTTTCCTTTAATATTGCGATATGCGATCTCTGATCGCTTTATCACAATATAGAATGATTTTTAAATATTATAAAGGAACACTTTATTTCTTATTTAAAAGGTTGTATAAAATGATTTATTTACATCGGGGTCTTAACAAGGATTTTTCTTATGATGAGGTACATACCATTTTATTCACACATCTAACTAAGTTTATTTTTTGAGGGACCCATTTCATATTAAGATTTTGTATAAAAAATTGTATGAAATGGGGGGTTGTTGTATAGCACAACAATTGGCGATTCACTGGGAGAAACAGTTATCTCTGAGAAAATAATATAATACTTTAACTTCTTAATCTGAAAACCTTAATAGATAGAGAAAATCTAATATAACTAGGTAATTATAAATTCTGAATGTAATGAAAACTATTTTTGCTATTTCTTTCTCATCTCAAAATTAAATACATCCTAAGTTTTAAGTAAACCTTACTTGGTTGATAATGATAAAACAAAAGACTTCTCTCACCTAGCTTGTATAATGACTCCTTTGTCACAGGTAGAGCCACTACTGCCAGCAAATGTCCATAGTCTCGGTAGGGTTACCTTTTAACCAGTTAATTATTCATTCTTCCATCCATTTCAGAGTATAATTTAAAAGAATGAATCCAAAAGACATGTTTTCATATTTTTTTGTATTTCATTTTATTTTTTCCTTTATTTTGTAAGATAAAAAGCCATTGTCCTAGTTTGGTGGCCAGCTGTTGACAATTTCATTCACTGGTTGTAATTTAACTGAACAAGTTGGCTTGTGATGAGACCCCTTGTCTTATAACAATAAGCCATTACCTTGTTTTGGTATGCAGTATTGGTAATGTCAGTGGAACTAGTCCCCCATGAACATGGTAAGCAGGCTTATGATAAGACCTCTTATCTTTTATATCAAATATATTTTAGAATTACATTCTGAAAAATCATAAGCTTTGATGCATGGGGTGAATAATTTTCTCGTTAAGAGAACATGGATGACAATTTTGAGAGTTGAAGATGCTAAGCTTGAATCAGTCTTTGCTTTGTACTGATAATTTTTTTTAGGCTTCTAAAACTTTTAAAATGATTTACAATAATTTTAAGTTTTAAGAATATTTTACAAAAATAAAAAGGGTTTTCAGAATTCAGTCATACCTAATTCCCTAGAATTTTCTTTTTCCTTCAAGGCTTTTCATCTATCAAAAGTAAATATTAAGTCTATTTTTTTTGAGTGACTTTTTCAATATAGTGAAAACCAATAACAAGCTATTTACAACTTTTATTTCTTAAAACAAGAATAACTACAGAAAATGTAACTATAAATTGAATAT
The DNA here is from genome assembly GCA_031772625.1 of Pinus tabuliformis. Taxonomy (NCBI): domain Eukaryota; kingdom Viridiplantae; phylum Streptophyta; class Pinopsida; order Pinales; family Pinaceae; genus Pinus; species Pinus tabuliformis. The sequence goes on from CM062806.1 coordinate 118,515,213, forward strand.
TTACAAAGTGAGAAGGGGTTACCTCCTCAATTGAAGAATTTTTTCAAAATAAGGCCATTGACAGGAAGAGAATCTCTCTTTCCTAATAGATCTTGTAATATGAATGTAGATGGCCCTATCTTCTCACTGATTTGGAATGGTCCAAGCCACATTTTCTGAAACTTAGTGTGTTTTCCTTTATCCTCATGAGCCTTATCCCATTTCAAAACTAGATCACCAACTTGTAAATGTTTTGAGTATGTTAAAGTTGTATCAAAAGAAGATTTGATAATTTGTTGATGCTTTGCATGTGTAATTCGGCTTTCTCCTTTCTTCCTCTAGTTTCAGGATCTGATCATGTCTTAATTGAATAGAAGATGAGGGACTTTCTTCAATAAACTGCACTAAGGCTAGTGATGGAAGTATTAAATTTGATGGTATGACAGCCTCCTTTCCATACACTAAATTAAATGGAGAAGTGCCTATTAAGGCTTTCTGTGTTATACAGTCTGCCCATAATGCAAATATCAAAGACTTATGCCAGTTTTTATGATTCTGTTCAATAGTTCTCTTAATGATTTTGATAAGATTTTTATTGGTAGATTCTGCTAAACCATTACCCTGAGGGTAGTAGTTTGCCGAATATTTCAATTTGAATCCTCTCTTAATAGAAAATTCAAGTATAGAATTACCAAAGAAGTAAGATGCATTATCAAAAATAAGATCATTTGGGACACCAAACCTGGTAATGATGAACTGATCTATGAATTCAATGATTGCCTCAGAGTTTGTTGTCTTCAAAGGAATTGCTTCCACCCACTTAGTAAAGTAATCAGTAGCTGTAAGGATATACCTATGTTGCTTGGATGAATGTGGAATAATTTCTCCAATGATATCCAATCCCCATTGTTCAAAAGGTTGTTCAATGTTGACTGGTTGCAAAGGAAAAGCTGACTTCTTTTGTCTTCCACTGGTAGTTTGACATGTCTAGCATCTCCTTACATATTCATGAGTATCTCTGAATAAGGTGGGCCAATAATACCCAGCATGAATGATTTTGTGGGCTATTGTATCAGCTCCAAAATGTCCTCCTACCGGACCATCATGTAGTTCCTGCAAGACCTTTTGCGCTTCAGGTTTTTCTAAGCATCTTAACAAAATTGAATCATAATTCCGTCTAAAAAACACATCATCAACAATCATGAAATTCTTTTCCTTTCTTCTTATAGCACGTTTATTTTTATAGGAAATATTAGAATGAGCGTACCCATTTTCTAAATAGAATATCAAATCTTCATACTGGGATTCATGATTGTTTGTACTTATCTCATTGTTTTCTTCAATACCATTTGTACCTTCATGTTCTTGAATATTAGAACCTCCTGCTAACAACATACAAAAACCTTGGTGTTGAGCTCCAGTATTGCAGCAATGATGCTGCAACTCCTAGGACTCCCTTCTTTACTTTTATCAACCCGGTTGTTCGTAACAAACTCGGAAGCGACAGTGTTATATGCCCAAGTACTAGCTCTTGCCGCAGGCTGTCACTTGATCAGCTGGCACAAGTCTGCTAGGAGCTTAATCCAACTTCTATGAGCACTTAGAAGAAGCTTTTAACTGTGATGGACAAAATCTAACTCAAAGGAGGCTAGTCTACTTGAAGAAAGAAGCTGAAAGCTGAAAAAAAACGCAAACCCTAGCAAACCCTAATTTTACTGACTAACCCTACTGGTGCAAGAAAATAGATGAAAGTGGTGGAACTAGATGCCATTGACCATTGGAAAGTTAAAATGCATGTGACTAAGCTACTTCTGAAAAGAAATATGAAGAAAACATCTTTTTGTATTTTTGAGTACTTTCGCAGAATTATTATGCATGTGCTTTGATTATTTTTTACTATGCAGAAGTTGATGGGAAAAAGGAAATGGAGTGGGTGCTTGTAGGAGGTTGGGATGGTGAGAAGAGGGCCTAAGGGGTCCCTAATACCCTTCCTGAGAGTTTCACAGTAATCGGATCTCGAAAAACCGCTCACGTGAACTTCTACAAGAAGTCTGTAGGGGTTCTACAGGAAGATCCGAAAGAGGATTTTGGAGGGTTGATGGTGTAAAAACGGTGGAAAAGTGGAAATGGAAGATGGATGAGGATGAAAAGGGGTCTAGGACCTGGTGAATGAAGCTAAGGAGTGATTAGGGTGGTTGGATTCGTTCAAGGATGGAAGGAGTGATGCTACACAAGAATGTAGGAATTAGAGCAAATTTGGAAAAGCATGGAAAATGAAGGGTAGGAATATTGGATCAAGGGTTGGAGTAGGTTTTATGATGGAGGACGGATAGGCAGGGAGATATCACAGGTGTTCTGCACACTATTTTCCAAAACTGATCAACAAAGACTAGGAAAACCAAAGATCTAGCTATTTTGACCTACTTTGACCTAAAAACCAGAAACATGAAGAACATAAGTTTATTGGCAGAAAATCATGCAAGAGAAATATGGAAACTAAGCAAGAATAGATTCTAAACATGCAAGTACAACTGGTATCAACTTTCCTAACTAAAAATCTAACACTAGCAATTACATGAAGAGGCAAAAACAGTGTTTCTGTGGCAGCAAGTATGCCTTGGTCTCAACTCATGGTCCCAAGGAGGGAGAGGTGAGATCAAGGGTTGTTTGATGGCATTTTTTGAAGATCTTTTCTGTTACCAACGTGTCAAATCAACCTAAAGCAGAAAAAGCTATCTTAATCATCAAAAGTAACAAAGCATGATCTTAACCTAAATAGCAGAAATTATTCTATGCATGCAAAGAAAACACATAATAGTACACAAAGGAGGTACTGGCACTTGGGTTGGGCCCAACCCCAAGAGCTATAGCCTCCTAAGAAATATTAGAGATGGTGCAAAGCTAGATTCATCTTTATTGATCAAAAAATAATAGTTACATCCCAAAAACTGTCTACAAGAAAAAACTAGAAAATGTGTTGACATAGAGCTGCACTAAAGTGCGAAAATAGACTAAAAAAATGACTAACCTACTGACCAAAATATAACTAACTGAAATGAGGTCCTAAGCAAATCAAGTAGGACTGCTGATTATCTTCAGTTCCAGGAAGCCGGGTTGCTTGATTTTAGGAGGACTGAACTGAAGATAATCAGCAGTCCTACTTGATTTGCTTAGCTGCCCTTTGTGCTCCGAGTTTTTGATGGAGAATTCGAAGTAAGGGCTCATAAATGAAGGGGACACCTTCCTACAAATCCTCTCCCTTGTTCTTCCATGAATTTGGCTGCCAAATGCTCATTAAACCTTTGATTTTGTATCAAAATTGACCAAAAATCTGCATAAAGCACACATTAGACGTTTTGGCATAATGACTAACCCAATTCACTCTATTAACATAAATATAATCAAAAACATGTAATAAACTAATGAAAATGGTGGATTAAGTTGAATTGGGAGGCTAAATGAGCCCATATAATTACCCATTTCTGGGGCTCATCATCACCCCCGTACTGAAGGTGTTGCTCATCCTCTAAGCAACTAATCTATCTCTTCATTCTTGATGGCCTTGGTGGCCTCCTTATCATCCCAAGCTTCTGATGTGGTCTACTCATGTGTGCCATAAAATTCTGCCTTCTTGTCCTTGTCCTTCCACTGTTCCTCCTATTCTGCTTGTTTGAATTCTTGTGCTTTTCCTAGCCTTGAAATACATGGAGATTTGCCTTTTTCTTTTTCCTTTTTATTTTGTAGGTGTGCTTAATGTAGCAAGCACAGCTACTACTTCCCTTGCCAACATTTCAGGGGATTTCTCTTTCTGTTATTCTTTTTCTTCACTTCCTGTAGAAATCTTTATGTCCACTGTTTCTGCTTGTGTCACTGATATCTCAGGGTGTGTCTGTTCTTTCTCTTATTGGGTGCCTACCTTGGCTATGGTAGCCTTCTTTTGGGCTTTCTTGGCCTTTTTCTTGCCAATCTTTGTCCTTTTTCCCTTCTCTGTTTTTGCTATTTTCTCCTTTTCTATCTTAGGCTCAACAGTCTTGTCAAATTCCTCTTCTTCCTTCTGTTCTTCCTCTGTTTTGCCCTCTGCTTGAATGTCTTGTGCTCCCTCATCAATGTTCTTCTCAATTTCTTCAGTTTTCTCCTCCTGAATCCTCCTGGCATGGTGTTGAGTGCTTCTTTTTGTGTTTTAACCAGAAAAGAAATTGCTCAGGTGGAAGAAAAAACAGTCAATCACTGAAACAGAGGATAGCTGAATTCAGTTTTTTTTATAGATCAAAGATGGAATTTCTCATGTGCTCCTTAAAATATCAAATGGCAAGAATTCCCCTATTTGAAAGCTGCTGTCACCCAGAATTTGGTCTGTTTGTTTATGAAAGAATAGAATTTTTTTTTTTACAGAAAAGAGCATAAGGACACAGGTTTTTTTTCCAGCACATTGATAGATATGTAAATTCAAGTTTTCTCACACACCTAGGTTGGCCTCTGCTGCTACATGTATCTTCTTTACAGAAAAATTTGAAATGATGAGGAGATTTCGGATGCAGAGAAAAAAACTGGGTAAACTCAGTGAAATATGCAGGCAGACTTTCATTTTTTTCTCAATGCACAGGCAGACTTTTACTCTCGTTTTTCAATCTCATGCTGTGTTCAATTCACCACTTTGCACAAACAAATCATGCACAGAGAAGTTTTCCCAATCTTTCCTTGTTTTGAGCTTGAAATTCGATGAAAATCCTGGGTTTTCTTTCTGCAGGGCTATTTTCTGCCTTTCCTGTAGAATTCTTCCTGTAGTAGTCACTTGGCTCCTATAGAATGAAATTGTGCTTCCTGTAGAGCCCGATAGATGGGAGATTTAAAAAAAAAAAGGAAAAAATCTGGCGGACGGTGACTGGTTAGCTTCTCTGGAAGTGGTAGATGCGTACTCCAATCGAGAACGTCATGAAGGCACAGTGAACAAAGAGTGGTGAATGCATTAACTGAGCTGTCTTTTAACTGCTAGCGTGATTCGTGGTGAGGAGATGAGGTGGCCGGATGTACATTGGCCCCACGCAGACTGCAGTGCTGTTATCAAACTGTATGCTTCTTGCTCGTAATCACTTCCATCAATTACATTGGAGTTTAAACAGCCACCACTACCTGTTTTCAGTTTTCTTCCCGAGATGGTTGAGAACACGTGCCGATTGCACCCACTGAGCATTGTTTGAACTAGATGAGACACTGTCTGAATTGGATGAGGGTGGCCAGTTAGCTGGCCACCGATCTTGTTTAATCACAACCATCTCACTGTCCATGTAGTTCTTAAATTACATTCATGTAACAGAGGAACGAGTTTAGTCATGTTCCTGGAAGTCGAATGCATTTGTGTGAGGTGTTGTGGCCTTTCCTTCTGTTGCATCCCTTTGTTTCTATGGATACATGCTAGTTTGGTTGCTGATACGTGGCTACTTTTTCTTATGCAGGTATCCTCTAGCTGGATGTAAGTTGTAGGAGTTTGTTTCAACGTTCAGATTTGCACCCTCATGCTGCTGATGTTGGACTTTTGCAGGACAGCGACTTGTTTTGTCCATAGATCCCAAATGATAGACCGAATTGACCTGAAACTTTCTGAGCATGTTTCTATCATCATTATGCACCTCCCATAGAAAACTTGTGGTCAATGGATGCACAGATTTCGAGAAAAACGGAAAATGGCTGAAGGTGACAGTGGTCAATTTCTCAGAAACCGTGCACTGAAATTGGCTGAAATTGCTTGGGCAGGTTACTATCACCCATATGCATCTCCCCATGAAACATGTTTTGAAATGGATGCACGAATATGGAGAAAATGCAAAAATGGTTGAAGATGATGGAGGTTGATTTCTTAGAAACCATGCATTGGAATTAGATGAAATTGCTTGGGCATGTTGCCATCATCCCTATACAATTCTTCATGCAACAATTTTTTAAATGGATGCACGATTTTCAAGTTAGGAAAAAAACAAATTTGTACTCTATGTATTTTTGTATCAGAGCATTCTGCAGTTTTTGCACAGTAAGGAAAAAATGAGCTTGGGTTGTAATGCAGTCTTGGGTCTCGGCTGATGAGGAATCTAGAAGGAGGGTAACAAGTATGGTGAGTGAAAAATTGTTACTTGATTTGTCATTAAGGAGTTTTTGCTGACAGCATGAAGAAAACGGGATTTCTGTGTGTGACTGGGAAGGAACATAAAAAAATGAGTGAAATGGAGGTGTATGGAGATGGAAAAAGGTGACATATCATGATGGATGGAAGCGGGGATGTTTACAGGCCTCATGGATAGATTCCCAACCTTCGGGTCCTCCTCAGAGATCGATCTTGGCTTGTTTGTAGGCTCTACAAGATCTTCCTGTAGAAGACACAGAACTTCCTGTAGAAGGTGAAATCTCAGTCCGAATGAGACCAAATCTTAGGAAAGGGTAGTGGCCATGGAGGAATGGATTGTGAGGGATGCTTGCAGCCTGGTGCTGACCTCTATCTTTGTTTTGTGTGATCCTCCTAACCTACAATGTCCTTCCTGCAACCTGCAATTATTCAACAGAAATTAGGTTTATTTTTCTTTTTCTCTTTTCTTCTTTCTTTTTCTTTTTTTTTTGAAAACAACTAGGGCGCCTCATAGAGGTTTTCACCCTAATTGCCTGCCCTGGGTGCCTCCAAGGGAGGTTTTCACCTAGGGATCTTATTCTCTTTTTCTTTTCTCTTCTTTCCAACCCATTGACTGCCTCATGGAGGTTGTCAATCAATGAACCAATCTGAAGTGCCTCCGAGGAGGTTTTCTCCTTAGATTTTTATTTTCCTCTTATTTTCATTTTTTCTTTTTTCATTTTTCTTTTTTTCTACCCTACCTTACTTGAAAAACAAAATCATTTTCAAGTATAAGAATACTTCCAATGGAGCCATGTGCACATCAAGATGATAGACAAAATGATGTGGAGGCTTGAAATGCATGCTTTGACAGGTATCCGGATTTCAGAGACCAAATGATTTGACTTTGAAGGGATCAAGCATAGCTGAGGAAGAGAGTACTGCTGCAACTTAGTGACCATTTGGAACCATATCTCAATATAGCTCTGATATCCTTGGTCCTTTTGCTGATCTGGATCATTCTTCATGTCACCTTCTACCATGACCTTCTCATCTTCCTCTTTTTGCTAATTTTTCTCTTGAATACATTAAGGATTTGATGGTAACCATGAGGGAGCTGTCTCAATCTCTGATTCTGTTGTCTTCTCTTTATCAAGTGCAACCCATGGTTCTTTGATCTCCTCTTTTGAATCTTCTTTTGCTGGATGTGGTCCTTCAATGCCGTCAATATAATCTCTTTTTTGCAATACTCTTCCTAAGCTATGGTTAATATCATTGAGCTCAAGAGGAGTTGTTTGGAAATGTTGTGCCTCAGCATTGTAATTGGGTTGAGCTACTCCAATGTGCGGGTTTGGAAATGGTGGTACTGGTAGTTGAGTGGGGGTGTATATTTGAGATGGATGTGGATGGGGTTGTGGTTGGGTAGGTGGTCTCCCACTATATACTTGCTGAGCCTGCCTGTTATTTGGGTTCGGGTTCAGTTGAGCAGGCATTTGGGGCTGCCTTGGTGGAGTAGGAGGTAATGGTTGCGGTTGAGCAGGTGGTGGAGGCAAAGGAGCGGGAGGAGAGTTGTATTGGGGCCTCCACCTTTGATGAGGTTCATTCCACTGAGGCTGTGGCTAAGGGTAGGGGTGCAATGGATGAGTAGCTGGTTGAGCATGATATTGAGATGGATATGACCAAGGAGGGGGTGTGGACTAGGAAGGATGAGTAGGGGGACCCCAAGAAGGCATGGAAGTGGCTTGATAGGGGTTGTAATAGGTCTAGGATGTCCCTTGCAGTCCCTTCTGGTAAGGTATGAGTCCATGTGGCCTCCTTTGGTTCATATAATAGAGTGGTTCAGTGGCTCCTTTGGCCCTCTGATATGCAGCTTTAATTCCGGGCAAGGAGGGGCACTGATTCGTAGGATGGTATTTTTCACAGACAAAACACACTTCTATAGAGTGCAATGGACATTTGTTCCTAGGATGCTTTCTAGTGCACCTAGGACAAAAGATGGCCAAAGCCCTCTTGGCTTCCTCTTGCTTCCTTTGGATCTGCAAGGTATCCATTTGCATGGAAACCATCTACCTTATCTCGCTCTTGCAATCTTCCCACATGTTTCCAATTTCACCTTCAATGGATGAGTTGGAAGAAAAGGTACTGCTCCCAACATTTTTGTTTTCAGCCATTTGCTCCAGAGGAATGTTTTCTTCTTCTTCTCCCCTAGAGGTTCTTCAAAATATGTCTTGTTGTCCACCTAGGGGTTCTTCTTAATCACAGCCATCGAAGAAGAGAGGAGGTTGGCTATGTGAAACAGTGGGGGTGTTGTGCAAACATTTTTCTGACTTATCTCTACTCCTACAAGGCATGAAAGGAAATCTTTCTGGTTGATTTTTATTTTTTCTCTGCTTATACCTACAAAACTGAAATAGATTGAACTTACTAAAATCTATCTTGCTGAAATGAAAATTGCAGAATTGAAATGAAAGTAGGAAATGACTAATCTATGCTGCTGAAATGAAATTGCAGAAATGAAATGCTAAGATATGCTTGCAGAATTGAAATGCTAATCTATGAAAGCGGGAAATATCTAATCTACGCTTGTTGAAATGAAATGAAAGCAGGAAATGTCTAATCTGCTTTTGTGGAAATGAAATTGCAGAATGGAAATGAAACAACTACTCTACTCTTGCTAAAATAAACTACTTAGCAGAAGGTTGCAGTAGAAAATAGAAGAAAAGCAGCAATCACAAGTACTCTGACACTTCCCTGGAAATGGCGCCAAAAATATGGTGAGCTCCAGTATTGCAGCAATGATGTTGCAACTCCTGGGACTCCCTTCTTTACTTTTATCAACCCAGTTGTTCGTAACAAACTTGGAAGTGACAGTGCTATATGCACAAGTACTAGCTCTTGCTGCAGGCTATCACTTGATCAGCTGGCACAAGTCCGCTAGGAGCTTAAGCCAACTTCTATGAGCTCTTAGAAGAAGATTTTAACTATGATGGATGAAAGCTAACTCAAAGGAGGGTAGTCTACTTGCAGAAAGAAGCTGAAAGCTGAAAAGAAACACAAACCCTAGCAAACCTTAGTTTTACTGACTAACCCTACTGGTGCAAGAAAAGAGATGAAAGAGGTGGAACTAGATGCCATTGACTATTGGAAAGGTAAAAGGCATCTGACTAAGCTACTGTTGAAGAGAAATATGAAGAAAACATATTTTTGTATTTTTGATTAATTTCACAGAATTATTATGCATGTTCTTTGACTATTTTTTCTCTGCAAAGGTTGATGGGTGAAAGGAAATGGAGTGGGCACTTGCAGGAGGTTGGGAAGGTGAGAAGAGGGCCTAAGGGGTCCCTAACACCCTTCCTAAGAGTTTCACAGTGATCGGATCTCGAAAAACCGCTCACGTGAACTTCTACAAGAAGTCTGTAGGGGTTCTACAGGAAGATCCAAAAGAGGATTTTGGAGGGTTGATGGTGGAAAAATGGTGGGGAAGTGGAAATGGAGGATGGATGAGGATGAAAAGGGGTCTAGGACCTAGTGAATGAAGCTAAGGAGTGATTATGGTGGTTGGATTCGTTCAAGGATGGAAGGAGCGATGCTGCACAAGAATGTAGGAATTAGGGCAAATTTGGAAAAGTGTGGCAAATGAAGGGTAGGAATATTGGATCGGGAGTTGGAGCAGGTTGTATGATGGAGGAAGGATAAGCAGGGAGGTATCACAAGTGTTCTGGACACTATTTTCCAAAACTGATCAACAAAGACTAGGAAAACCAAAGATTTAGCTATTTTGACCTACTTTGACCTAAAAACCAGAAACATGATGAACAGAATTTTATTGGCAGAGAATCATGCAAGATAAATATGGAAACTAAACAAGAATAGATTCTAAACATGCAAGTACAATTGGTATCAACTTTCGTAACTAAAAATCTAACACTAGCAATTGCAAGAAGAGGCAAAAACAGTGTTTTTGTGGCAGCAAGTATGCCTTGGTCTCAGCTCATGGTCCCAAGGAGGGAGAGGTGAGATCAAGGGTTGCTTGATGGCATTTTTTGAAGATCTTTTCTATTACCAACCTGTCAAATCAACCTGAAGTAGAAAAAGCTATCTTAATCATCAAAAGTAACAAAGCAAGATCTTAACCTAAATAGCAAAAATTATTCCATACATTCAAAGAAAACACATAATAGTACACAGAGGAGGTACTGGAACTTGGGTTGGGCCCAACCCCAAGAGATACAGCCTTCTAAGAAATATTAGAGCTAGTGCAAAGCTGGATTCATCTTTATTGATAAAAAAATAATAGCTACATCCCAAAAACTGTCTACAAGAAAAAACTCGAAAATGTGCTGACACAGAGCTGCACTAAAGTGAGAAAATAGACTAACAAAATGACTAACCTACTGACTAAAATATAACTACAGTCTGACCAAAATCTGACTAAATGAAATGAGGCCCTAAGCCTTCTTATTTATACAAATGGGGACCTCCAACAGTCCTCTTAAAATCAAGCAACTCGGCTTCCTAGAACTGAAGATATTCAACAATCCTACTTGACTTGCTTGGCTGCCCCTTGTGTGCTGATTTTTTGATGGAGAATTCGAGGTAAGGGCTCATAAATGAATGGGACACCTTCCTACAAATCCTCTCCCTTGTTCTTCCACAAATTTGGCCACCAAGTGCTCCTTAAACCTTTGATTTTGTCTCAAAATTGACCAAAAATCTGCATAAAGCACACATTAGACTTTTTGGCATAATGACTAACCCAATTCACTCTATTGACATAAATATAATCAAAAACATGCAATAAACTAATGAGAATGGTGGACTAAGTCGAATTGGGAGGCTAAATGAGCCCATATAATTACCCATTTCTGGGGCTCATCACTTGGCCTTTGACAATTTTTGCTGGTTTTATGTCCAAATCATATTCTTGTAATGCTGTGATCCAATTTGCCCTTTTTTCTCCCAATTCCCTTTGAATTAGTAATTGTCTTACTGTTGAAAAAGGAACTATAACTTTTGTATGAGCCTTTAAGAGAAAAGGCCTGAAGTGCTTAATGGCTTTATATACAGCAAAGGATTGTTTTTCAACTTTGGAGTAATTGTGTTCAACACCTTGAAGGTTTGAACTATAAAATGAAATTGGTGCTTCCAAGTTTTGATTATTGATTTGTGTAAGCGTTGCTGCATAAGATGAATCAGATGCGAGAGTATATAGGATGAAATGATTTGAAAAATCAAAAGTGTTTAATGCAGGACCATTTATGATTGCTTGCTTGATTGAATCAAAAGCTTCATTTTTCTATATGTCCCCATTTAAACAATGGATTCTTCTTAATCATGGTTTGTAATGGTAAAATAATCTGTGAAAAATCTGGGACAAATCTTTTTACAAAATTAATCAAGCCTAAAAATGATTGCATTGTTTTTTTATTATGTGGTAATGGGATGTCATAAATCTCTTTGATTCTTTCTGGATCAATATAAATACCATGCTTTGAAACAATGAAACCCATGAGCTTACCTTGGTAAAGAGCAAAAAAGGGCTTCTTAGGATTGAGTGAAATGCCATACCTTTTGCAGTGCTCAAAGATTTGTTTCAAATCATGTAAGTGATTTGATCTTTTCTTAGAGAAAACAATAATGTCATCCAAATAAACAACTATTGATTTATTGATTAGGCCTTTGAATGCGATGTCCATTGCTCTTTGAAATGTAGCTCCAACATTGATCAATCCGAAAGGCATTTTTTGATAGGCATAAGTTCCCCATTTGGTTCTGAAGGTAGTCTTAAGTCTGTCATCAGGGTGGACCAAAATTTGGTTATACCCTAAAAAACCGTCTAGGAAGGACATTAGTTCAGAACCAGCCACCGAATGGAGAGTTTGCTCCATGGTAGGTAAAGGGAAGTTATCCTTTTGACTTGCTTTATTAAGATTTCTGAAATCAATACAAATTCTAATGTCACCATTTTTCTTCCTTACTAACACCATGTTGGACACCCAATTTAAATGTCTAACAAGAAAAAATATCTTAGCTTTCAAGAGTTTGTCTAATTCGGCTTTTATTTGACTCTCTAAGTTAGGATGAATCTTCCTTAATTTCTGTTGTACTGGTTTTTCTTCAGATAACATCAGAATTGTATGTTGTATGATGGATGTATCATACGTTTTCAGATCATCATATTTCCAAGCGAAGACATTTTTATATTTGTGCAATAATCTGATAAATCTAATTACTTCTTTTGGTGTAAGTCCTAATCCAAAATTGACATTTTGTGGATTCTCCTCAGTACCAAGGTTTATTAATTCAAATCTCAAAGTAGAACTTTGAAGCTTTGAATTAGTAACCTGTTTAAACCTATCTTTAATGTCATAAAGATCCTCAAGTTTGACCACTGGTTTAGGTATTGAGTTTTCTTCAAGTTTTTCCTTCATTTGAAGATCATGCTCACTTTCATCAATAATTTGATCATCATAGGACTTATCAGAAGTTAAGAAATTTAAAATGTCATCATCATGATTGAACACTCGCCAGTTAGTGACATTGTCAGGAATTGATGGCCTGAAAATTAATTCTACTGAAAACCTATCGGGACTGTAATCTTCAAATGGCAAGAGCTTAGAAGCAACATTAGCTAGCAAATCTACTGCTGCATTCTGAGATCTCGAGATGGGAGAAATATTAAATGCTAGAAAATGAGACACAAGGTCTTGCACTAAGGATTGATAATGTTTAAGGTGACTAGAAAGGAAATGTATAGTATTTCTGACTTGTCTTATTACAATTTCAGAGTCACCGAACACTTTCAAATATTGAACTTTAAGACCGATGGCTTTATAAAGTCCTTGAATCAAGGCTTCATATTCAGCAGTATTTTTTGTGCATTCAAATTCTAATCTGCATGATAACATGGTCTTTTCTCCCTCGGGACTAACCAAAATACATCCTACCCCTGCACCTTCATTAGATTTAGACCCATCAAAGTATAATGACCAAAACAAAGATTTATCTACAGTTTTATTTATAGTTTCCTCAGCAATTTTAACACACCTTGATGTATCTGTTTGGGAAAAATTTTCAATTTGAGATGTGAAACTATTAACTGAGAAAGGTGATGATTGAGCAGTAAAATTTCCAAAGAATGATTCGGATGAATAGTTACCTAGAATGTTATTGTTGAATGTTATTGGCTGGTTTTCTTGCTCAAACTCAGTAACAATATGAGTCATATGTTTCTCCCGATCAATCTTGATCTGATTTGGCTTTCCTTTATAGGGCAGCCACATGTGTGACCAATCGGTGGAAATGTAACCATGAAGTTTCTCAAACCAGTCTCTACTTAAAATCAAACCATAGAACTCAGGAATATCAGCGATTAAGATATCAATTCTCTGAACAACTCTTGGGTCAGCTGATAACCTGATGGTAACTGAATTGATTTCTCCTAATACTTGGACCTTAGTTCTATCCAACTGGACAATATGAATTGCAGACTTTTGGGGTTCAATATTCAGTTTAGAACAAACTGAGGCTGGCATTATATTCGAAGAAGCCCCTGAGTCTATCAAGCAATTGTGTAGATTTCTATTATAAATTTCATAGGTCAAGAGAAAAGGAGGAGTATGAGAATTTGATCTATCTCCGATTAAAACAACATCAGTAGCTTCTACCCTACCAGGAGGTGGTTTACCTGTTTCATTAGCAGCTTTGGATAGTACAGCATTTGGAAGAGGGGAAGAAGGTACCACATCTAACTCCTTAAGTAGCAATTTTTGTTGATGTTTGAGTTTACTAAGCTCAAACATTGTGATATTTGCCTTTGTTTTCTTCATGTCTTCAATAATGTTGTAATCCATAGAGTCTGTAACTACTAATGTTTTAGATGTTGTAGGTGGATTTGAAGCTGATGGCTGATTTTGAGAAGGTACCACCGTAGACTTCTTTGTGGGAACTTTTTCTTTAGTAGTGGTACCTACATTCCTTTTCTTCTGAGTTATTTGAACAGGTTCAGGAGTACCTTTACTCCTGGTAGTTACAGGGAAAGCTTCCTGTTCATTTTCTGTATCATAATTAGGCAAGATAAAGTCCCACATCCCATGACATTCTACAGTTACCTCTTCTTCAGTTTCTTCAGATGATAAGACTGTCTCTTCTTCTTCTTCCTCTTCGGGGTCTGAGTCTGCATTGGATATAGCATTTGGAGGCTTTGATTCGGGTTTCTTAGGGCTTCTAAATGGCCCTTTTGTTGAAGTCTCAGCTACTTGCTTCTTTATTTCTATCATTTCATTTGACATAGTTTTGAGAACTTTTTGGAGACCTTCCATATCGTAGGGATCTTTAGCCACTTTCTTTTTTGAATCATCTTTGAAGGAGACCTTTTTTGATTTTCTTTCTTCAAGAGCAACTTTCTTTTCTAAGGCAATGATGCGTTTCTCTACAGCAAGTGCTTCTTTCATATTTTCTGCTAGAGTTGGTTTTGTAGCTCTATCTACAAAGATAGCTATATTTGAGGGTAAAGTTGTTATATACCATTCGCTCCTAACTTTCTCACTAGGTTTAGAGGCAGTCAGAATCTTATTTAAGAGTTTATTAAACCATGAATTGAACTCTTTTATAGGTTCTTTAGACTCTATCCTAAGATTTGAAAGATCATTGATTAATGTTGCTAGAGATCTGTCATCACCATATTTAGTCAATAACTGTTCTTGAAAAATGTTCCAACTAGTAATGGATCCTGATGGCAATAAAAAGTACCAAGACCCAGCTGATCCTTATAAGGTATAAGGGAAAATCCTAACAACCACAACTTCATCTGTAACACCTTTTAAATTGATTGACAAAATAAAGTTGTTAATGTGCTCATCTACCTATATGACAGCATCTAGATTAAATCTAGGAAACCATTTTTCAGGATGAGCTGGCAATGGGTTTAATGGTGCAGGCATAATGACTGCACCAGGATTATTCCATGGATTATGTGTCGTTGTCGAACTACTACTAGATGACAGCGCCGATGAAGTTCCAGATGATCGGGAAGGAGCAGATATTGAAGTTTGAGGAGGTTGAGAAACAGATGTTGAAGCCCCAGTTCCCTGTTGAACAACAATCTAAAGTGGAGGGGTGGATGGTTGACTTCGCACTGGAGAAGATGAAATTGATGATGATGATAAGAAATTTTCACTATCAGATCCTTCAGTTGTTTTCCCTGCCCATTTTCTTTTAGGCAAGGGTAACTCAGTAGGTTCAATACCAGGCTTTTCACTCTGAAGTCTGGTGAGAGGGTGAGAAGGAATGAATTGTGAAGTTACACTGCCTTGAGATACCTCAGATTTCTGTGGAGATATTGAGAATCCTTGAAGTTTATGGATAAGAGACTATACTTCAGGAGATTCTGGAGTTAATTTTTCTGAGATATTTTGGGGTTGAGCAGTGGTTGTTGACTCTTCTACTTCTCACTTGGAAACTGGGGTTCCAGCCTACAAGGGAGAAGTCAGAGGTGAGGTGGAGGGAGATTTACTCTCGGAATGGGTTGTAGATTTGGGTTTGCTCACCATTCATAGTTCATGCCCTCCTTCTAGCGCCAAAAATGTTGATGCCTCGAAAATTGCTGCATCAACATTGGGGAAAACCACCCGGTCCGGACCTTAAAGGCATCTCCTTTTCCGTTTGGTGTGGTGGCTCCGACTAGATATAATGGGACCATTTTCCCAATGATTTATCAATGGGGTGGATAAGTATATAATTTACTTATATATAATGGAAAATGATGAAATATTTATTATAAAATGCAATACTAATCTATCCTGGGAAATCTCTGTTTTAGTGAAACTCTTAATGGTTCTTATCAAAAAGTAAGCATATAGATGACTTTACTTTTAAACAAAAATATTCATTCATATGATAATTACTTTGTTCAAATAGTTGAACAAAGTAATAATTAAAACATTATTGCACTGATATTTATATATCATTGACGCATATATAGATGAAAAATAACAATTCTTGAACATTCAATAGTGATAAGTAAAAGAAATTGCTGTAAGAACTTTATACATACATCAATAATAGAAAAAATGAATGAATGCTAGTTCACATAAAAGAATGAAGCAAAACATAGATAATAGTTGTTTCCGGGAAAACTAGTGTCTATTCAGAGTTGCCAGTCCCACTAAGATAGATAGCTATCTTAGAAACAAACAATTCAAAGTAACTTGTGTTTTCCTTTATGAGAGATAGATGAGAGAGAAGCAGAGAGCACCAACCTCAGTCTTTCGCTTGGCTCCTTGCTTGTTTCCTCTCTCCCTTGATAGAGCTTTAGCCACTCCTTTCTCACTTGTCTCACTTCAAAGAACACCTGTAGAGTCAAAGCAACAAAATACCATCAAATCATAGAGATATATAACCATAAACAATATAGGATCAGATGTACATTAACCATAAAAATGCATACACAAATACAAGATTCAGAAATATAAAAGTATATGGAGGAAAACTCAAATAACTTTATAGATAGAAGTAGTAGAAGAGAGGATTACAACCCAGTTGTCTAATCTAGCGCCATCCTCCCAGCATGAAAGCCCTCTTCACCTCATGAAAATCTAGATCACCCAACAATACAATGTTTCACTGAGAAACCAATAGCACTTCCTTACAAAATACAAAATTCCAACCTTTTGGATCTCTAGGATGAGGGATCCATATATAGATATTTGCAGGGGGGTGAGTTATCTTTTGGGATTTTTATTAGTGTCATTTCACTGATAGTTCTTGGTTCCACTTGGAGATTTCATGATCTCTTACTCCTCCCTGGGCGAATTCAAAGAGGCAAGTGTCATATAAGAAGTTTCTAGAAGATTCTCTGGGTTTCCACCTACCAAACTGCCTTTGCCATTTGTCTGCTCTCGCTCTTCGTACCCTACAAAAGGCATTTTCAGTATGCATCGCACCCTTTCTGTGCAGCAAGTGAGAGACATCACACCCTTAGCATGGAGCAGTCTGTATGGTCCAGTTTTGACTAGTTCTCAACAGTTTTTTAGGGAGAACTTCTGGGAAATGATGTAATCAGTTGACCTTGATCCTTTAGGGTATGAAACAACACTTTTAGGGGTTTAGAAGCCCTTGGTTTATGGACATATATCATTGGGGTTGCATTGCCCAAATATGTCTACAACAGTTTCCCCCTAAAGCATGAGGTTGTAAATCTTCTGATGTCAGGTGAAATGCTTTATCATGAGGATCTGAGGTTTTTCGTACTGGAAGGTGACCTATAATAAGATACAATACAATACATTATCTTCATAATATTTTCATGATCTAGCTGAGGCGGGAATTCCCATGCTCAGCTTTCTAAATTCATTTTCATGTACATAGGACAAACAATCGTGTGTGTGGCAAACTAATGATTCTGTTAGAGCCATCATCCCTTAGCTTCGATGATTATCTATGTAGCTATGGAGTACATTTGATGTCTTTATTTTCCTGAATATATTGTAGCTCAGATGGATGAAACTAGATTCGAGGTCTTCAAACTCATTCAATCTTCGCCCGAAGTACAAGTCGATCCATGTGAAAAGATGTTCTGATGTCGAACATGGAAAGTCATCGCCTAATTAATAGCCAATGATGTAAGTTGTTAACAGGCGTGAGAGGAATCACCGATAATGATAATGACCCTCAAGGTACTGCAGTACAATTCACGTGGTGTGAATACATGAATCGATGTCGAACACCATGCAAAATCTTTTGGTCGAAGGCCATTGATGTAAACCTGTCGCCAGAAGTGAGAAACTTGCCATTGAGGCATGCAGGCTTCAAAGTACTGAAAGGGTTGTTCCTAAGTCAACTTCTTGGATAATGAGCTAATTTCGACAAGAAGTGACCCATCATAGGAGGGCCTTAATGAATCCCACATCTACGACACGAAACAGAGCAAATGATTTTGTGGAGGTGAAAACGATCTGATGATGCAAGGTTCAGGGTGGCGGTCTTGAAAATTGGAGCGTGAAGGTATTGCAGCGAATGAGGTGTTAGCTGGGTTGGTGAATTCTCTGAGCGACTTCTATTGAACATATCGGCAACACTAAAATGAATTGGTGGCGTTAACCCAAAAAATGGATGGTACGGAGGACCAATGGTGATATGACCATTGAACGAAATAACCCAACCCGACTCAATCATGGTGATGGAGTGAAAGTGTCATGTTCAAGAGCGACCTGCTACCAATGAAGTTCTTCAAGTTTTCTTCCTAATTTTTCCCCAGTCATTGCTAACTAGTACTTCTTTATTTTTGTCAAGCTTGAGGAGGATAACATATGCTTGTTTTATAATTTGCCCTTCGGGCAAACCTGTCACTATGTTTTAGGGAAACTAGCGATAGTGAAACTCGCTCTTGTCGATATGGACAAGTTTGTCGCTATTGTTTTAACGAGTTTAACGACAAAGATAACTTGGTCCTTTTCAGTTTTAGAGAGTCTAAAAAGAGACGGAAAGGAAACTCCACGTAGTCCTTTTTTGTAGTATAATCCCTTAAGTCCGAAAAAGTATAAAATAATGCGAAAGGGATGACTTTTCCGATCACTTTAGCGAGCTGAAAAAGACAAGCGCTCAATCTTTTTGTGTAATGATCCCTCAGGTCCAAAAAGATTAAAATATAGAGGAGGGATGACACTTCTAATCACTTTAATGAGCTAGAGAGGCCAATTTCTCGACAATCTTTTTATATTTTACGAGTCTAAAAAGAGCTTAAAAGAGACTCCTTTTTGAGTATTGAGTGATATTTTCGAGTAGCAGCTGGTTCCAGGTAATTTTGGAACTTTTTCAATCACCGCAGTGTAAAGAAGGTGGCTAACAAAATCACTCGTCACAGCTGTTCCTCAAAAGGGTAAACAATCAAGTGGAGGCGTATCATCGGCCAAAAAGTGGAGGTGATGGTAAGAACATGACCAAGGCTTAGAAGCTGATAGCAATGCAATCACTGTTGACACCTAATCTTCATGATTGGGGGAATTTTATGTAAATAAATAAATTAGGAATGTGAACAGTCGTCGGGAGATGAATTGAACAATCACTCCTTATTGTATATAGCAATGACCTACCTATGGAATAATAGACGAATCAGCTGTTTGTTTTGTGGAGTTACTGCCTGGCCTGATATGGTATTAGAGCCAACTCCTTGTTTAGTCTTTATGTCTTTGTAACTCCTGATCTGCTCCATTGCTCTCCCTATAATTCTTTCTGCCATACCTGCGTTCTGTCTGCCACACATGTGCTACCCTGACATATTCTATTTATGGACTCTGAGCGTATTCAACTGAAGAGGGCGCAGAATCTCAGAAACTGTGCATAAACGTTTCTGTCCATAACGCGCTGCCCCTGCCTGTCCATCAGTCGCACCATTATTGAATGTTGTTTTGACATTAACGTGAACGCTGATCTAATCAGTGGAGTTCAACGCCTTTGTTGCTTCTTCCTGTGATCCATATTGAATAAATGCAAAGTTTCTTCTAATCCTTGCGCTGCTCTTTTCATTCCACTGAAACGCTAACTATCATAGCGCAGAGATTAATGGTGAATTTGGTAGTGGCCCTTAATGGCACGATGACTACTGTGGTTACACACAGAACCGAGACCTCATTTTAAGTGGTGGCGCCGCTCGGTCGAGTTCTCCGGAATAGTGTTGAAATTCAAGTTATGACAGTATGTGCATGTGTGTATTGTTACTTAATCGCCAGATCTTCTCAGGGCTTCTTCGGTTCCCTGCGAGCATCCCTTAATTTTTAATCAGAGTTCCAGGAGCTGAGTCCGAAATACGCTGGTAGTCTATCCCCTCATGCGCTGAGATCCAGAACGCAAGGGGGGGCGCTCTTCTGTCTGAAACCCTGACGGAGATTTTAATTTAGATATCATTTTGGGATTCAACTGCGTTAAGTAAGTCATTCATGTATGACCATTTCCATGAGAGGTAGTCATAATTGACTAATTTCTCATGATTTTTGAATAGTTCACTTAGCACTCATTGCATCGGGTGATGCTCACAGGGGTGAAGAAGTGGGATTGAAACTAGTGAAATGAATCACATAGCATCAATCATCACTTCCGGGGCTTGCACCCGGTAACCAGGACTTCCCAGGAGGTCACCCATCCCAGAACTCCTCTGGCTCAAGCGCGCTTAACTGTGGAGTTTTCCCACAATCAAGCCCACTTAGCTTGCTACCCCATTTGCAAAACCTTAGCAAGTATTGTGCCTCATGAACCATTCAAGTAGAGATCCCTTGACTCTTTTTGAATTTAAGTATGGGGGTTTACGCAGTGCATTATATTAGATATCATTTTGGGATTCAACTGCGTTAAGTAAGTCATTCATGTATGACCATTTCCATGAGAGGTAGTCGTAATTGACTAATTTCTCATGATTTTTGAATAGTTCACTTAGCACTCATTGCATCGGGTGATGCTCACAGGGGTGAAGAAGTGGGATTGAAACTAGTGAAATGAATCACATAGCATCAATCATCACTTCCGGGGCTTGCACCCGGTAACCAGGACTTCCCAGGAGGTCACCAATCCCAGAACTCCTCTGGCTCAAGCATGCTTAACTGTGGAGTTTTCCCACAATCAAGCCCACTTAGCTTGCTACCCCATTTGCAAAACCTTAGCAAGTATTGTGCCTCATGAACCATTCAAGTAGAGATCCCTTGACTCTTTTTGAATTTAAGTATGGGGGTTTACGCAGTGCATTATATTAGATAGCATTTTGGGATTCAACTGCGTTAAGTAAGTCATTCATGTATGACCATTTCCATGAGAGGTAGTCGTAACTGACTAATTTCTCATGATTTTTGAATAGTTCACTTAGCACTCATTGCATCGGTGATGCTCACAGGGGTGAAGAAGTGGGATTGAAACTAGTGAAATGAATCACATAGCATCAATCATCACTTCCGGGGCTTGCACCCGATAACCAGGACTTCCCAGGAGGTCACCCATCCCAGAACTCCTCTGGCTCAAGCGCGCTTAACTGTGGAGTTTTCCCGGTGGCTGCCGTATATGGTAATAACGCTGTCCCATTTTTAACACAGTGTCTGAATTATTAACGATGTTGAATTAATGTTTGAATGCGAATATCAAAATTTATTGAATGTGTATTAAAGCTGTGGTTTGAATAATATTCACGTTGTTCGAGTATTAACGTGGTGCACATCCGGGGAAAATGCTGTGGGTATTAACGCTATGCGCTGTGGGTTTATACATATGCCCGTCCAAGTCTGTGGTCCAGAGCATATATATTGAATGGTATATATTGACCAGCATATATATATTTAATGGTTTTCATTTGAATGCGTTGAATGGAATATGAACTGAGTTTGTAGAATGGAATATGTTGGATGTATTATATGAGGATGTTTTTATAAACATTGGAGGGATTTGAAGAAACATAGTGCATAAAAGTATTTGAAATCTTTTTTCCCTTTTGAGTACAATTTCACTATATATCAGCAGAAGTATTTTTTCTATCAGCAAAAGTTTTTTTTCACAGAATGCATTCAATCATCTCTATGGTAGGAACAGTTCTCACTAGCAAGGAGAACTATCCTGAATGGTCCCGGATGATAAAACACACCCTCATATTCAATGAGTTGTGGAAATGAGTGTGTGTCGGAGAAGGAGACAATGACCCAGTACAGCCTACCTTAGACAAAGAGCTCGTCATTTGGGAAAACAAGAACATCAAAGCCTATGCATTAATCACAGCATCTATAAATGAAGAGGTGAGTCGCCATATTTCATCATATTCAACTGCCTTTGAAGCTTTACAAAAGCTTAAAGAACTCTATGACTCACATTCTGCACTTGAAGTTGTTCAGCTCATGATTAAACTCTTCACTCTTGAACTGAAAAATAATGATCCTCTTGCTCTTGCATCTGAAGTAAAATCTATAATGCATGATATCAAATCCACTAAGGTTGAGTTGGATATCCCTCTTATTGCTTTTCTCAAGGCACTCTATCCTACTTACTCCAATTATCTTGAGTCTTTGCAAGAAAATTGAAATCTCAAAGATATAACCTTTGACTCTCTTGTGAAAAAGTTTGCTGAAAGAGAAAAAGACTTTGGAAAGAAGACAGCCCCTGAATCTTCTGAAGAGACTGTGTGCCTTGCTCATAATGAAAAGCATCCTGCTCAAGATTCTACAAGAGGAAGAGGTGGACGAAGAGGAAGAGGAAGATATTTCAGAGGCAGGGGGGGCAGACATTCTCAAGGAGAAAAGGCAGACTGACATTGCATTCGCTGCAAAAGAAATGGATCACATGAGGCCTCTACATGCAAGCTACCATGGGACAAAATTGAGCAGAAAAGAAACCAACAGAAAGGTAAAACTGATGATACAGACAAAGGTAAAGCACCTGAATCCGCTCACTATATTGAGGCACAATGTAACATTGGAGTAAATGAATATTTGTTTAATGCTTCACTTGCTTCTTCGAAAAATGATTGGTTGCTTGATTCAGGAGCAACCTGTCACATGACTCATAGAAAAGATTTTTTTGAAGATTTCACTAATAATGTTGATGGAGCAGTATACTTTGCAGATGAGTCAAAAATCAAGCCATCAGGGCTTGGCACAATCAGGCTTAATCTGCCTGGTCTTCCAGACTTTCTTCTGGATCATGTTCTATATCTCCCAAAGCTCAAGAGAAACTTGTTGTCCTTGGTCCACATCCGCCAGCAAGGTCA
This sequence comes from Pinus tabuliformis, assembly GCA_031772625.1. Classification (NCBI taxonomy): domain Eukaryota; kingdom Viridiplantae; phylum Streptophyta; class Pinopsida; order Pinales; family Pinaceae; genus Pinus; species Pinus tabuliformis. The sequence continues at coordinate 118,538,018 of CM062806.1, forward strand.
CTCCATTCATATGTTTGATGGCAAGCTTGAGGTAAGAAAAGCTTATGACCACTCACTTGTCATGAGGGGAATAGAAGAAGAAAGGCTTCTCAAACTGCAAGGAACCTCTACTCATGCACAACATTTCTCATATATTTCTCATCATGAAGAAGGTACACTTCCATCAAGTTTATTATGGCATGCTAGATTTGGACATTTAAACTATGACAGTCTCCCCTTATTGAAGAAAAATGGTGTTGCTTCTTTGCCTACAATTCCTAGGAAACATAAGCAATGTGATGCTTGCATTCTAGGAAAGCATAGCAAACAGTCTTTTCATGATTCACATTCAAGAGCACATAGGAAGCTTGAACTCATTCATTCAGATTTATGTGGTCCAATGCCTGTTCCTTCGACAAATGGAAATAAATATATCATGACATTTATTGATGATTACACTAGAATGTGTTGGGTTTATTTATTGAAGAACAAATCTGATTCCTTTCAAACATTCAAGAATTTTCATAAATGGATTGAAAATGATGCACAATCTCATATTGGGTCTATTCGCACTGATAATGGAAAAGAATATACATCAAATGAATTTGAAAACTATCTTTGCCAACATGGGATCAAACATCAAACAATTGTGCCTTATAATCCCCAACAGAATGGTGTAGCTGAAAGAATGAATAGAACAATCTTGAATATGGTACGATCCATGCTTTTCTTCAAAAATGTAAAGATAATGTTTTGGGCTGATGCTGTTCTATGTGCTGCATATATAAAGAATAGATGTCCATCTAATGCTATAAGAAACAAGACTCCTTATGAATTGTGGTATGGACATGTTCCTTCGGTAAAACATCTCAGGATCTTTGGTTCCACCTATTATGCTTTGATACCAAAGGTACATAGAAACAAACTTGGTGCTAGAAGTCGTAAGTGTATCTTCCTGGGGTATTCAAACACCTCCAAAGCATACCGCCTCTATGATGAAGTAAATAAAAAGTTTGTTTTATCTAGAGATGTAATGTTTCTTGAATCATCCAAATCTGACAATGTTGTTGAGCGGCAACTTGATCGCTTGGATAGATTCGCAAAAACGAAATCATTTCAAGAATTTGATAATCAGATTCCACATCTTGAAGGGGGGATTCCTATACTAGATCAACATGTGGAATCTTATTCTAAAGAACAATCTCCCCTGCATGAAACTCCAACAACGGATGATGCTTTAAGTGATGTAATTGATAGAATTGGGAGACTCAATCTTGATTCAGTCCCAACTCAATCAACAGAGCAGCCTGGACCATCTCAGAAAGGTCCCCCGAAGTGGCTGACAAAGACACTTGAAAGTGTTCATCCTGATGAAATTGGAAAAATAGGAACCAGAAACTCAAGCCAACAAAATGGAGGTGATGTATATGACTCTAATTCACCTGTTGATATGGATGTTACTTATGATTGTGAATTGAACTTGTCTACAGATTTTGAAGCAACTTCCTTCAAAGAAGCTGCTTCTCATGATAAATGGAAAGAAGCGATGCAAAAGGAGTATGATGCCCTCATAAAGAACGGCACTTGGAAGCTGGTTGATCCTCCATTTGGAACCAAACCAATTGGCTGAAAGTGGGTCTACAAGAACAAGTACAAAGCTAATGGCTCACTTGACAAGCACAAAGCTAGGCTTGTGGCAAAAGGTTTTTCACAGAAGGAAGGGGTCGATTATGAGGAAACTTTTTCCCCCACAGCAAAATGGGCCACCATCCGGACACTCTTTGCACTAGCAGCTCAAAACGGTTGGAAAGTCCATCAAATGGATGTAAAAGATGCCTTCTTTAATGGAGATCTAAAAGAGAATGTTTTTATGTCCCAGCCTGAAGGATTTGCTGTGAAAGGACATGAACATAAAGTATGCAAACTTGTGAAGTCCTTGTATGGCCTCAAACAAGCACCGCGAGCCTGGTATGAAAAACTAACTAAGCATCTTTTGAAACTCAACTTCAATCATTTTGATCTTGATGATGCAACTTTATTTGTCAAGAAAGTTGGCAAAACAGTTGTATATCTTGTGGTATATGTAGATGATCTTTTAATGACAGGGAACAATGAAAGCTACATTGCATCCATAAAGAAGGAATTGGGGAAAAGTTTTGAAATGACTGATTTGGGCTATGTTGATTACTATCTTGGCATTGAAGTAACCCAACATCCAAAATCCATATTTCTTTCTCAAAAGAAATACACTGGAGATTTGTTAAACAAATTTGGCATGACAGAGTGCAATCCTCTTTCTACTGCAATGGAACAAAACTTAAAGCTCACATCTATTGAAGGAAAGGAATTTGAGGATGAAACAAAGTATAGACATCTTGTAGGAAGTCTCATCTATCTCACTACTACCAGACCAGACATTTCATTTGCTGTTGGAATCCTGTCCAGGTTTATGCAAAAGCCTTTTGAGGGACATTGGTCTGTTGCAAAAAGAGTTCTAAGGTACTTGAAGGGAACTCAAGACCTTGGAATCAAGTATACGCAGGTGGATGACTTCAGCTTGATTGGATACTCTGATTCAGACTTCGATGGAGACAAAGAAACTAGGGTATCTACTTCAGGATATGCTATGAGTCTTGGATCAGGAGCTGTCTCCTGGAGATCACGCAAACAATCAGTTCCTGCAAATTCCACAACATAAGCAGAATACGTGGCAGCAGCTGAAGCAACGAAATAAATTGTGTGGCTCCGGAAAATTCTTGAAGATTTGCAGGTAAAACAAGTACAATCAACTCCACTCATGATTGACAACACCTCTGCAATAAACTTGGCCAAGAACCCAAAGTTCTATGATCGAATGAAGCATATCAATACTAAATATCATCTGATTCGACATCATGTTGAGGCCAAAACAATCCATCTCTGTCATTGTTCCACAAATGAGCAAATTGCAGACATCTTCACCAAAGAACTTGGAAGGGAAAAGCTTGAACGATTCAGAATGATGGTTGGACTCACCAACATCCCTTCAGATTAAGGGGGGGAATGTTGACACCTAATCTTCATGATTGGGGGAATTTTATGTAAATAAATAAATTAGGAATGTGAACAGTCATCAGGAGATGAACTGAACAATCACTCCTTATTGTATATAACAATGACCTACCTATGGAATAATAGACGAATCAGTTGTTTGTTTTGTGGAGTTACTGCCTAGCCTGACAATCACAAAGGTTATTTATCAAAAGGTGGGTTCATTTTTTAATGAGCTTGAACTTTGGGGAAACATATGCTCATTGCTAGGTTTATTTTTTAACAAGCTTGAACTTTGCGTAAACCTGCTCGTGCCAATAGTCTAATAAGGATGTCTCTCATTAGTAGGTTCATTTTTTAGGGAGCTTGCCCCATCCGAAACTTTACTCTGGAGTCTTTTGTATGCAAGCTAGGAACGACCAACTACTGTCCTAAGGGTTAATGAACTACCGAGGTTAGGTAGGATAGTTTCATAGAAACATTTCCTTTACTTTGCTAGTGTCTTCGGCCCTTTCAAAGGTGAATGGTTGACCATACCAATCACCTAACTTAAGCAGTTGAAGTTAGTAAAAACTACGGGGTTAGAGTTATGCTGGTCACTTTTCACTTGCGTAAAAAACGTTTGCATGCCCCCAGGTATAAAGAAAATTAGAGTTTCCAGGTTACCATATGGAAGTTCTTGCATAAAAGCAAGGTTGTTTAGTCCACGGAATAGACAAAACACTTCCTTGGCTCTATCCATCAAAATAGAAAAAGGTGAATGGTGTGAGCTTCCAATCACATAACCTTTGACGTTGAAATCTTTTTCTAGACTGATCCCATTTTCCTAAATTGACGGGTGTGTCAGATTGGTCATATATCCTACAAGGAAACATATGTTATATCTGGGGTTTTCTTGCTGAAGCAGGCCAGGGCACATGCCCCCTGGGTTTCGTCACATTCACCGAATCACTCACGATCATCAGATGGAGGAACTAGAGATTGATGAGACATTCCTTGTGCAAAAAGACCATTTAGGGATGGCATTTGACTAGTATCCATGTTTGAACTGGGGAATGAAAGCTGGTCAACGAGCTGGACCATTCTGCCTTCATACGGGAAACACATCACCTGAAAGAGTGAGGAAACAATAGCTCCCATGCTGTAAATGTAGTCATGCCCAAGGAGTAGATTGTAATTTAGAGGCCCTTGGACTACCATCACATTTAAATGAATAGTTTTCCTTCTCAAAGCTATAGGCAAATTTGGAAGGATCCCTAACGATCGACTGGTTCCTTTATTAAAACCTGATAGATTTCGAATCTCAGGCAGAAGTGGTGGCAAACCAAGCGCTTTCCAAGCAGTTGAGGAAAGGATACTTAGGTAGGCCCCTTCATCTATGATAGTGCCAGCCATGATCATTCTGTAAGCTTGTACTATGATTCAGAATGGCACATTAGACGGTAGGTGGGGTCTCGCTAGTAGATTCCAATCGAAGGAAACGACTAGATTGCTTGGAGGAGGGACCGAATAAACGGCCGGATGAATCTCTTGAACTGAGGAACTTCCTTCTTGTGGTAAAGGAATGGGTATATTGCCCCCATGTTCATTGGATTCTGTGTTAACAAAAAGAATTTGAATGGTGTCGTTCTCATTCTCTTTGGAGACTGTATCATCTGAAGGTGGACCTTCTGAAGACAAGACTGGGTCGACTACTGTCTCAACTTGTTGACTTTGGTCCAGTGTGGACTCAGAGGGTCTATCTTCAATGATAGATGTTTCTACTGACAATAGAGGTATGTCAGTTAGATTTTCAACTAGCGATGGACTTGGCAAGAGTTTCTTGTATCCAGGTGGAAGCCACTGCGGTGAAGCAGGACGGTTATCCAAGACTCTTTTAGCTTCGTCCAGGAAAGGACAACGATGGAGGGCATGATCGCCTTCGCACAATCTAAAAGGAAATTTAGATCTTCCTTTTTGTCCATTGACTTCATTTTCACTAGTTGATGGTGTACTCTCAACATGATCGACAGAGGTTGAAGACACCAGATTGTACAAGAGGGGAGACCAGTCCCTTAGGATCCATGGGATGCAAGGAAAATCTCTATGATAGTGGTCTCCTTTGTAGATGACACATGGAGATTTAGGTTTGGACAGTGCAGTGTGTGGATTTTCACCAGACAATGCATGGTTGCCCCCTTTCGTCGTTGGCTTCTTCTTCTTCTTCTCCTTCCCTTTCTTCTTCTTCTTAGTTACTTGGTTTTTAGTGTTACTAGCTTCACCAAGTGAAGAAGAAGAAGGAGAGGGAGAAACAAACGAAGTAGAAGGTGGGAGAACAACTCTAGTATCATCTGGTTGCTGATTTGATTGTTCAGGAATTATGGTGTTTTGAATGACAGAGGTTGAGAATAGCAATACTGGCAGGCCAATTGTGAGTCCTGGAAGGGACAATGTAGCCATGTATGGAGCACCAATATCTCCCCAAGAAGAGAACAGACTAGGATTTCCCCCAAGAGGAAATCCTTGATTGGTGGAATCCATTTTTCTCAACCTAAGACCAACGAGGGAACAATGATGTTATTCCTATTAAAATAAATTTTATGATGCTTTGACACAACTTGCTTTTTCAACTTTTAAGAGTCGAGAAAAAGCTAAAGATGACTCTAGTCGCCTTCTATTTTTAATGAGTCTAAAGTGACAAGTGCTCAAATGGGCCTTTTCTTTTAAGGAGTCTGAAAAGGAACGAAAGTGACTACTCTGGAAATCTAGACAGAGGAATTACCAAATCAATCACAAAACTGCAATATACTTTTACATACGGTAGTCAATCTTCCCAAATGCTATGTTCAGTGCATTGCGATCGATAGGGTGGCAGACACGGCTTCCTAAGGATAAAGGATATCAACCTATTGTGCTCTCCCAATATATACTCGACGGTATGTGGGAGCACAAGTCCATACTGGAACTTGTCGTATCAAAGAAGAGGAATCACCCAACCTACGATGAAAACGATAGTTACCAAGCTTTACGACGCCGGAATACGTCTCTAGCCTAGACTTCTAGATGTTGTGGGTTAGGTTCCAAAGCGTTTTTATGTTCATTGAGGTTATTTTATAGTTGATCTTTCTTAAGAAGTTTTCCTTTGAAGGTTCAATACATGATGTAGGTATACAATTCCTAAATATGCAATCTAAGATGATAAACAGTCGTTTATTTTCTTTTAGCAATGAAAATCCTAGCTACTAAGGAAAGAAGAGTAAAATTCTTTCAACATAGAGCAGAGAGCACACACTAAATGCACTTTTCCTAAATCAATTTCTGCATGCAGTCTAAATGCAAATGCACATGCATGTATTTGTTTTTCCGCTTTCTTAATATGAGAATGACAAAAAGAAAACTAAGTACAGATCTGAATTACTTTTCCTCAAAGTGACACTTTAGCAATTTCTTTTCAAAAAACGAAAGGAAGACTAAGATGACACTTTCACTTTCGAATGGGAAACTATTTTCGACACTTCAAAGAATTGATAATTCAAATAAAAAAAAATGGCAAAAGTACAATCGACTATCTAAAAGAGGAAGAATTTACGACACTCTTTTTCTTGACTAAAAGCGATAGTTACAACACTTTCAAATCAAAAGACGACAGTTCGATTAAGCTACTTTTTGCAAAGGAGGACTGTAAATGATGAAAAATACATAAAAAAACATTCGCAATTCCTTATAAATGGAGTCTGAATAATGTAAAGGAAGAAGGTTTCAACAATGATATACTGATCATAGACAGCAAAACTACTTAATAGAGCTGAAAACAATGAAGAAAAAACCAAAATCTGGAGGCAGAAACAATCTCATTCAATCATCGCACCTGTCCTTAAGGGAAACAGGGATGCATCTCACCTGCAGCACACAGGAGGTGTGATGCATCCAGACTGCCAATGAGAGATAGTGCAATGGTCCAGGGATGAGACTGAGCTTGGTTTTCACCCACAGTTTGCAGCTAAGTTCAGGGATTTAGGTTGAGCTTATGATAGGCAGTAAACACAAAGTATAGGGGCTAATCTAATGAGGTTATTGAGCTACCACTAGGGAACTTAGGATGTTTACAAGTCAGATGTTCAGTTCATAAACCAACCTGGAGATTGACTGAAGCAGCATTGATCTACTTTGCAGTTGCATAGCAAAAGCAGTTTGAAGGCTAGCTAGCTTAACTTCAGGCTCCGTCTATAGTTTATAAAGCAAACAACAGTAACAAACAAACAAACTATTCGCTCCCCAGTGGAGTCGCCATTTTGTTTCCAAGAAAACTAGTGTCTATTTAGAGCTACTAGTCCCACTAAGACGGGTAGCTATCTTAGAAACAAACAATTCAAAGTAACTTGTGTTTTCCTTTATGAGAGATAGATGAGAGAGAAGCAGAGAGCACCAACCTCAGTCTTTCGCTTGGCTCCTTGCTTGTTTCCTCTCTCCCTTAATAGAGCTTTCGCCACTCCTTTCTCACCTGTCCCACTTCAAAGAACACCTGTAGAGTCAAAGCAGAAAAATACCATCAAAGCATAGAGATCTATAACCATAAACAATATAGGATCAGATTTACATTAACCATAAAAATGCATACACAAATACAAGATTCAGAAATATACAAGTATATGGAGGAAAACTCAATTAACTTTATTGATAGAAGTAGTAGAAGAGAGGATTACAACCCAGCTATCTGATCTAGCGCCATCCTCCCAGCATGAAAGCCCTCTTCACCTCATGAAAAGCTAGATCACCCAACAATACAATGTTTCACTGAGAAACCAACAGCACTTCCTTACAAAATACAAAATTCCAGCCTTTTTGGATCTCTAGGATGAGGAATCCATATATAGATATTTGCAAGGGGTGAGTCAGCTTTTGGGATTTTGATTAGTGTCATTTCACTGATAGTTCTTGGTTCCACTTGGAGATTTCATGATCTCTTACTCATCCCTGGGCGAATTCAGAGAGGAAAGTGTCATATGAGAAGTTTCTAAAATATTCTCTAGGTTTCCACCTAGCAAACTGCCTCTGCCATTTGTCTACTCTCACTCACCGCACCCTACAGAAGGGCTTTTCAGTATGCATCGCACCCTTTGTGTGCAGCAGGTGAGATGCGTTGCACCCTTAGCATGGAGCAGTCTGTATGGTCTAGTTTTGACCAGTTCTGAGTAGTTTTTCAGGGAGAACTTTTGGGAAATGATGTAATCAATTGACCTTGATCCTCTAGGGTATGAAACAACACTTTTAGGGATGTAGAAGCCCTTGGTTTATGGACATATGTGATTGGGTTTGCAGTGCCTAAATATGTCTATAACAATAGTACCATATGTGTTTGAATCCTTTCGACATGAATTTGCATTTGGATCCCGCTCTCTAACTTAGAAATACTCTTATAGGAAGCAATAGTGCATATCAGACAAAAGTAATCTTCATTGAAAGCTTAGAATACAGGTCTAGTTTCATAAAAAATATGTATTGGAAGCACAATAGTGCAACTTCTAATCTAAGTCTTCATACAAAATTTTTAGGACCCTTTCTAAAAACATGAAAGGGTCCATAAATACTATCTAAACTAACTAACTATGAAATAAAAATGCTATGAGCTAGTGTAACCGAATCACAAATACATGAAAATCTCCCCGAAATAGATATGCTTGCAGTATGTAAGAATGGTTCATTGTTTTGGCTGACTATCCTTTGGCTTGAGCTGGCATATGGTGAGCATCGACTGCAGCTCTAGAGGATGACTCATACGCAAATGCAGCTGGGCAGTATAGGTGGCATCAATAATTTTAGGAATCATGTGACCGATTGCATCGATCAGGTATTTGATTTCTGTCCTTTAATTGTATGGTTTCAAAAGGAAGAACCAAAAGGTTTCCCATGTTAATGTTTGGATGCCCGCGATTAATTTCTGCCTCTTTTCTAGCTCCTGCTTCCATGTTTGCTCCAATGCTTTAACTGATGGTAATTTTCCTAGGGTACATTCTGAAATTAAATTTGACAAATAAAGAGTATTATTAATCAATTCCACTAAATTACCAGTCACTGATCTACATCTCGATGTTGCCCTTTCTGCCTTCATCAATTGAGTTTTCCACTCAAGGAATAGAATTTCCTTGTGTGATTCCAGAATTTGAGGCAGATTTGCGGCTTGCCCTTCCTTGGTTTCTTGCCAGGAAAGAAAGTCTATTAATGTTTCATCTACCTGCTCGAGCTTTTGTATGTCTTCAACTGACTTATCATTCATGGACGAGGAAATCTCATAGAAGGGAGGAACAAGAGAAATATTATTACATAGCAAGTTCAATTGAGTAGATAATGCTTTAGTTATTTGGAGAGCCTCTGATTTGAATTCCTCTATCTTAGGAAATTCCTTGAACCTTTCTATTTGTAATGACAGTTGAGCAATCTGTTCATCTTTCAATTTGCTCAATTGTTCATTCATTGTCTTTAGCTTGTTCAATGCTTGAGACAGCTCTTTTTGCTTTTGAACTACATGTTGGTCTATCCTCTGTTTCTCTTTGAGCAATTTCTCATTTAATTGCTCATTTGATTGCTTCTATGCTGCTAACTACTGCTCTAACTACTCTATCCTCTGTTGTTTTTCCTGTACCTATGTCTCTAGTGAGATGATCGCTTGATCCTTTTCTTTAAGAAAATTGCTTACTTTCGATGCCTTATCCATAGTAGTTGTTGTATATGCCCCAACATACTAAGAGAGCTTAGTAAGATATTTGGAAGGGTTGACTTCCTCTCTCCATACCACATTAGTTATCTCCATCTGTGTAGGTAAAAGAGAAGATTGATCAAGTTTTCTCTTTTTCCTTTGTCTCTTTATTACAACCCTATGCTTAGGGCTGTAGAAGACATCTAAGGGTGGTATTTCTTCTACTCGTAGAACAATCTCATCGGAAGGGTTTTATGGAATCATTTCAACATCTGTCTGGGTCATGGATGGGTTGCTAGTCCCTTCAATTGGAACTGTATTAGTTGCTATCTTCTATTGAGTTGTTACTTTGGGTGTAATAAATCCCTGCAAGCTCTCAGTATTGCTGATAATTGAGTCAAACTATTGCCATTCTTTGAGTAGTTTGGGATCAATATGAACGTCTGAATGAATAAGTTCACCACCCTTTTCTTGTTCTTTCTCCTACTTTGGTGTTTTTTCTTTATCAGGAACTTCTTCTACTGCAGGAGCTTTATCAATAGCTTGTTGTTTAGTTTCGCTTGACTGGACTGTCGGGGTTGTGGCTAATAGGTCTAGAGGCAGAGTTTGCAACCTCTGGTCTCTAAGCATATTAAACATTTCCAGTCCTTCATCTTGATACCTCATCCTGGCCAATGTTTTAACTTGAAATAATGATTCAGCTGAGGAAAATAGATCATCGAATTCATCGGCTTTATGATCAAACTTAGCAAGTTTGGCTTGAGACATGACATTATAAGCAACCTGTCTTGGATCATATGGCCTGTTAGGAATTGTGGCCAGATTCAGCATTAGTATCTTTTCTGTCTCCTTCTCTGCATGCTTATAGTCATGCAGAGTGAAAATGCCACACCGTAAAGGGAAGTTTGGCCAAATATGCTTCTTTGAATCCTTAAGGGTTTTGGATGTCCCTTCTACTGTTATTTGGTAGGCCAACTCCCGAGCTAACAATTTATCAGGCACATACAAGGGAAGAACATGGGGTTTAGTAAGGCTACCAAAAAGCCTTATGTAAGTAAATTTCTCCTCCTCGAACCAACTGCCTACTGCTATTAAATCAATTTCTACTTCCGAGGATATCCTTGGAGTAGGTTTATTAAAAATAGAATAATATACAGGGAGAATAAAACCATTGCAAATTTTATACAAATGATTTTTGTAATTCACCTTCCATAACTGTTGGTGGTAAATATGGATTGGATTTGGGTCTTGAGGAGTCCATTTCCACCCAAGTATTGGATATTTAGAATTAAAGCAAATGGTATCCATTATATAAGCACTATAATAGAATGGGGGAATAATCCGGGAAGCTTTATGCGCATTTGTCCTGTACTCTAAAATTGTTGTGGCTAGTTTATCAGACAAGATATTAGCTCAATCCATCACATAACCGTTGATTGCGGCTTCCATTAGGGGAACCATTTCTATGGTGAATTTGGCTGAATCATGTATTCCCCACATCCTACACATCATAGCTCTGGCATAACAATAAGGAAAAGCCAAAGAGTCAAAATAGTACTTACCCATTGACTCGTGCTTGTGCTTTTTGGGGAAATGTCTCCATTGATTTATCAGGGCTGACTTTGAATCGTTCTCCTTTGCAAATGCATCCAAGAACACCTTGTTGTATCTCTTTTCAGGTTGAGGTAAGTGGTACATTTTCATGAGATCCTCAAGTTGAAATGAACCAAATATCCCCCAATCAACTGTGCAAAATGTTCTGTCTGAGACTAGAATTTTCTCCACCACCCATATAACTACGTCCGTATATGGCAGGACTTTAGCTCGCGCTACTATTCTATGTAGATAGGAACAAGCCAATTCTTTAAGAGTTCCTTACGATTTGTTAATGGAATCGGCTATGGATTCCTCTGATAATTCCTTAGGGTCCTTGATTTCTATTAGATTGTAAATGCTCTCCCAGCTCGTGTTTCCTAGACCAAGGCACGTCGTATCTGAGATTAATCCTTTCTTGCTTGGTTTGGGATCTTTGACTGGATGAGCTGCTGCTGTAGGAGCTGCTGTTGCAGACTTCTTTGATTTCTTACCCATTTTCTCTGGTTCTCTGGTTTCGGAAGAATTCTGTGCAAACAGTTGCAAAGAGTGATACAGAGAAAATGTTGCTGCACGCCAATACGATAATGAATAGAATTACATCAATTGGCATAAAATTCAATTTAGTTAAGGATTACAATGGATAAAATCCTTTGAAAGATCCATCCTTAACTGCAATATTGAAGAGCAGTTTATACTGTCAATCGTGGTAAATAACATCATAAATGCCCATCACGTCACCCATATACTGAATGATTTTTTCAAGTGTGACTTAGATTTTATTGATCGGTGATCAATGATAAATCACTGATCGGCGATCGGGAGTGTCAAAGGGAAGGATTTTAAGAGTTGCTTTAAATATTTTAGATCACTGAAAGGTGATACAATATAATGCATGCAGACTTTCTTAATGTATTTTTGCTTTTTGAGATGTGCACCCAATTAATAGATCGCAGTCGGGATTTGACATGGTCTTTCTTATCTTTATCATGCGACTCTATCGAGTGCCGATCGTCAATTGCGATTAGCTTTATTGCATCAGAGGAATTGATTAAGCTTTGCTCATATGTCCCTTTATTATTGACATGGCCGAGTCGCCGAATGCCGATATGCTTTATCGCATTGGAGGAATTGAGGGGCTTAAATTTATTGTTCTTGGCATTTGCCTTCCCCGATTTGCCGATAGCAATTCCCTTTTCAGATTGGAGGATTGGGTGATGTTTTTTTTGTGTGTTTCCTTTAATATTGCAATATGTAATCTTTGATTGCTTTATCGCAATATAGAGTGATTTTTAAATATTATAAAGGAACACTTTATTTCTTATTTAAAAGGCTGTATAAAATGATTTATTTACATCGGGGTCTTAACAAGGATTTTTCTTATGATGAGGTACATACCATTTTATTCACACACCTAACTAAGTTTATTTTTTGAGGGACCCATTTCATATTCAGATTTTGTATAAATATTTGTATGAAATGGGGGGTTGTTGTACAACACAACATATTCCTAGAGCTAGGTTGGAAGAAATGCTTTGGATCCCTCGGTAGCTTTGGTAGAGACTAATCTAGTGATGGTTAGTGATATTTGACCATGAGGTTGAATCATTGGATAAAGGTTGAGGTGGTATGGCCTCTAGAAACCCTGGTTTAGTTTTGGTTTATTTTTTTCATGAGATCGCACATTCATGCTTGGAATATGGCATGAGGGTGATTGGATGAAAGAAATATTTGGTTAAGCCCAATCTATGGTTAGGTGGTATGTGGAAGTCCCTAACTTGGTTGGATTTTGCATATGTTAATAAGAGATATTTTTCTCTTGTATTTTATGAGTAAATGTACTTGATATTATGTGATTTTAATGGATATTCTATCATTATTACTATTCTCATTATATGCTAGTTATAAGCATGGTTTATGATAGAATTGAGTTACGACTCTCATCATGTTTTGGTCAGTAAATGAAATGTTAATGAATGTAAGACCTAATAAATGATAATGCAATTATTGTGAGAGGGCATCAGACCTTCTTGATGATTTTCAAATAAGTATGAGATCCATATGTTCAGATCTCTATTATGACCTATGTATTACATTTTCATTATGTATTTGACAGAATGGTTCTCATGGCTAGTACATTTTAGGTCAAGTTATTGTATTATTTTTGTATGGAAGGATTTGTCTATGTATCATTTATCATTTCTAAGAGTTTCATTGAGTTATGGGAAGAGGTATGGATCCTAGCCATATAACAGTGTCTTATGTTTCATAGTCATTGGCACAAAACTGAGTAGAAAATACCAATCACTCCCTTGTAGGCTTGTGCATGTGATTGGAGAGTTGTAGTGAAAATCAGGTAGTGTTATGCCAACATCCATGGGTCTAGATCAATGGAAAATAGGCTTAACTCAAGGTTTGGGCACCTGGTAGGGTGGGTTAGCCCTTGGGGGTCGTGTAGCACCTGAGGGAGGTCAGTGAGGTTTGGTTTAGTTGATTCCATTTCCTTAAGGTGGTTGAGTAATATCATAGTAACTCTTCATCACATATTTACCCTGGTGGACCAGTAAGCTTGGGTAAGTGTGGGAGGAGGGTGTTACAAAAATGTTACAGTAATCCATAGCCATTAATAACAATGTTGCGATTGTAATTTGTATAACCCTAAGAAAAATAATTATGTTCATCCTCCAATAATTGACAAGTAATTCTTGGTGAAAAACCAACGTAAACATTTAAACCATTGAACGTCCTACATTGCTTATATGCAAAGCATCACATCAAAGTCTTAACACATTCGTAAACCATAAGCTATACTTGTGCACCATATGCAATACATATTAATGTGCCATGAAATAAATTATAGCTTCAAAAAATCAAATCATATATCTTATATCAAAGCACCGTAGACCATCATGTCACAAATAATTATATGAAGAAGTATTTAGTTTTCCATACATGTCATACATCAATCCTTAATGCAAAGCTCGACACCATAATATATACCCTTGGGACTCTCAACAACCTATGAAAATAAGGTTATACTATATATCAGTTGGAAAACTACCCTTGATTCATGACGTTAATACCCTATGTTCATGTATTTTTTTTATGACCTATTTATTACATGTTCATCATGTATTGGGAGGAACGCCTGTCATGGCTAGTACTTGTTAGGTCAAGTTCCTGTATGAGTTTTGTATGGAAGGATTTTTTTTGTATGTCATTTATCATTTATGAGAGTTTCATTAAGTTCTGGGTAGAGGTATGGATCTTAGCCTTGAAAAAGTGGCTTAGATCTCATGGTAGTTGGCACAAAACTGAGTAGAAATGACCAATCCCTCCCTTGTAGGCATGTGCATGCAACTAGAGAGTTGTAGTCAAAATCAAGCAGTGTTACTCCAACCTCCAGGGGTCTAGATAATTGAAAAAGAGGCCTAACTTAGGGTTTGGGCACCTGGAAGGGTGGGTTAACCCTTGGGGGTCATGTAGCACCCGAGGCAGGTCAGTAAGGTTTGGTTGAGTCGATTACACTTCCTTAAGGTGATCTAGGAGGTTGAGTCATATTGTAGTAACTCTTAATCACATATTTACCCTAGCGGACGAGTAAGATTGGGGTGTTACACAAATGTTACGGTAATCTATAGCCATTAATAACCAGGTTGTGATTGTAATGTGTATAACCCTAAGAAAAACAATGATGTTTATCCTCTATCAATTAACAAGTCGTTCTCGGTTACAAACTAATGTAACAATTTAAACCATGGAACTTCATACATTGCTTATATGGAAAGCATCACATCAAATTCTTAACACATTCGTAAACCATAAGATATACTTGTGCACCATATGCAATACATTTAATTGTCCAATGGAATCAATTATAGCTTCAAAACAACGAATCTTGTATCTTATATCAAAACACTGTAAACTATCATGTCGCAAATAATTATATGAATAATTATTCTGTTTTCCATGCATGTCGTACATCAATGCTTAATGCAAAGCTTGACATCGTAATATATACCATTGGGACTCTCAACAACCCATGCAAATAACCTTATACAATATATCAGTTCGACAACCATAGTTGATCCATCACACTAATACCTATTCGAAACATATTTTACACAATTGCTTCGAATTCGTAGATCCAAAGTCTTTCTTTTTCTATTTAAGCTTTTGCTCAATATTGACAATGTATCGGTACACCATGTCGAGCGAGGAGATGTCCAGGAACTCTATCTCATCCTGGATGTACCTGTGTAGGCAGCCTCGATACTTGAGTACCAAATGTTTCTCAGAATCCTTGATACCCAAATTCGTGCGAAGGGTACGAAAAACATTGGTAAACTCTAACACGTCTTGGTCCCTTCCCCACCATAACATGGTCCACTTATGTATTTATCCTTATAGCCCCTAACCAGGTAGTACTACTCCTTAATGGAATCCTGGAATGAATTCCAATTGGGTGTGACTGAAATAGTGAGGGTGTACTTCCATCGTTCTTCTCATAGTGGGTTTCCCACCTATCCCTAATGTGGGGGGTGGCTTTGAGAAGAGAAAAAGTAATCTTTTCCTGGCTGGAAAAATTATGAACAAAAAAATTCCTTCTTGCAGATTTAACCATTTATCTACAGTGTTTGCATCTATTAGGCCCTCAAATATGGGAATTTCAAAGCTTACTTGTACCTTAAAAGGAGTGGCGCCTCTAGAGTGGTTGTTGGATGTGGATGCACCACCGGTGAGCAACCGTTGAAGGATATAGAAAAAGTTATCCATCATCGCATTCCTTTGTTTCTCGAGGGCCTCCTTGAGCAATATTTTGATAGGATCTCCTACTCCCTCATGTTTCTTTTCTTCCCCCATGGGCAACTTCCAGGGTTTGCAAGGTTGATCTTGCAAATGTTGAGCTAGATCGATCCCTAACTCCTTATACCCTGACCTCATTGGGGACAAGCAAAGAAGGATCGAGAAAGAGCAGATCACTATGATACCACTGATCTAAATTTAAACAAGAATGCAAAAAATTACAGATATAGCCATACACACAGAGATGCAGCAGAAATAAAACTTCATTTCATTAATATCAAAGAACTGAAATATGCTTACATATATAATGGAAATAAACTAGCTCGCGCAATGGTAGCTTATTTATGAGAAGAGATGTGGCAGATACATGCCTCTGAATTGTCATACAATGAGGCTTGAAGGCCTATTTATTATTGAGAAACAATGGAAAACCCTAAACATCCAAAAACCTAACCCTAGGAGATGAAAAGCCAAACTATGGGCCCACTTGGGGTAAGTTAGTACATCAACTTCCTGGGGTTGTAAATTTCACATACGATCTCCGTTTGACGCACATGATACCTTGTTGGAAAGATCTATCCAAGGAATAAAACTGATGATAGTGAATACTGAGTTAAAAATTAATATTCACCACCTATGGTTTTCCCAAAAAATGTTGTTTAGGGACTCAAAACGCCTCCGGAAATTTAGGACCCGAAAAACTGCCAAAAATAGTAAATTTTCCTACAATTGAGGGAAATGAAAAACTGAAAGAAACAATGGTGGGGGTCCAAGTGGAATAAGTAGATGGAAACCAATATCCACTTAGATAATCAAGTTTGTGACCTTTTGGTGAGCCAAGAGAAATGCATGGAGGGTTCTAACACACGAAGTGGAAAAGGAAGTGTGTCCATTAGAAGCCTGTAATAGTACGCAACCTAAAAGGAACACATCAGTAGAATGACATCGCGAGATGGAATCAGAGTAGTCCACAATCCAAGGTGATGGGTTAAACTAGAAACACATCTCAACAAGATTGATATAATCATATGCAAAATAGTTCATACAAGAATGCATAAGTTAAATAACATATATTGCTAAAGCAATCAAAATAGTCCAACTACAATAAAAACATATGCCTGAAAACATGTTGGCTTTGTTATATTATATAAAGTGAAAGTTCCATCCATACATACACCATGACAACCACTAGCCCCAATGGTGGAACGCTATAGTCAACACTTCCTGCTCCTCCAAGGAGATTTACTCACTCTGCATTGTGGAGAAGCCAAGGCTCATCATAATACTCTCGAAGCCCTCTCTAAGCAATGCCTAGCAAAATCATGGATTCCAGAAGCCTAGTCTATGAGTTATGAGGTTTTATTTATAACAAAGAGTGGGGTGACCCTCGACATTCCCCTTTCTGACACTTGCACTACCCTCATTACTCTTCAAGTTCATTACATATAACTCTTTACATTACATATGACTATTTTCATTCCACTAATGACACTTGGAATTTCAATTTACATTGTGTTTACAATAATAATACATTTTCCACATATACCCATGTGGGACAAAAATAGGCTTGAGTCAGTGAAATAAGAAAACACTAAGACTTGGATGGCTATGGAAATACCAACTCGACAACATCCTCTCAGTGGTATTTAAAGACGAACTAATGCCAAGATTGGTAGTGCACAATGGTGTCCACGTATTTTTTGATGACGTATTTCTTGAAACAAACCCTTGCCTCCATTGCATTTGGGTATATTGATCTAGATACTTTGTCCAACTTGTCCTGTAACATGCCCAACATAGTCATGAGTACACCAGGACTGATGACATACCTCTACATATTCTCTGCGCTAATCTATAAGTTTGCACTGGTGGTCGTGTTCATCAACAGATGATCCAAAATGGATGCATTTTTGCCTCCGAATCAAAGTCTTCAAATGTAGATGAAAGTGGGATCAAGTCGAAGTGCTCACTGATATGATTTCAATGGTGCGAACGACATGTAAATTCGAGTCTGAATGGAGAAGTTAGAGCCAGTCAAAGTTTATGGAGAATTAGGGAAAAAAAGTCAAAAGTAAAAGGTCAACTGTCGAGCAGTAAAATGGGTCTTTTTCACCTCTATTTACCCTACATTAATTGTCAATCTAGGAACAATTTGTTATTTCAAAGAGTGTACTCAGTTTGAGGCGGTCATTTGTCAGAGTAATGCTAGTAGTATAGTGCTCTCAATACAAGAGTAAATGGATGCTTGGAATGAAATCTACTTGCAAAAAGAAACCTAGGACTCAAATCATGCGTTCAGAAAGCTACAACAATTTATCAGTCAAGGGTACAGTAATGGTAACTCTTCCCTCTGTAAACTGATGCAATCAAGAAGGCACTCAAAGGAAGGATCATCAAACTGGGAACTAGACAGTGTATGTCGATGTTCACTACAGTCTCAGACCTTCTGCACACCAAAGCAATGATAATCTTCAAATGACAAGAAATGGAACAACAACTATCTTTATAAACAGGATTGAACAGCAAAACCTTAACCTACGGAAATGGATGCAGCAATAATTATAATCTACAGGAATTAAGTAACAGCCTTTGAATTGAACAACAAACAGAAATGGAACAGTGGACTATCAGAAATAAAGTATAGAACAACAACTTAAATATGAATGTACAACAACCCAAGTTAAACATGCGACACACTTAATCAGTAAAGGGAACAGTAATGTGAGCTTCGATACAATAAGCATGAATCACAGCTATAAAGTAACAGCAACTGCAATCACAACGGAATGACAATCCCGAATGAACAACAGTCACAATTTAAGAATAAATCATACAGTAGTACCGATTTAGGAACATACAGCACAGTTAATCTGTAATCGAATGGCAATCTGTAAGGAACAACAATGTTATATCAATTGTCAAAAGGAACAACAATGCGATACAAAGTTAGAATGAATAACATAGCATTCCTGTAGCAGATAACAACATTACTTAGTCAAGTGTATATAACAGAGCTGATATGTAAAATAGTAAAGCATGTCAGATTACTGTATGGAGTAAATGGAAGAAATCACACCACACATAAACCAGAAATATGGTACAGGAGCAAGTGATCCACCAGGGTCGGGCCCTTAGCCTCTAGGGACTCACTGCTTAAGGCTACTCCAGAATCAATGATAGAACAACAACCAGGTTTTTATATTAAAACATTAAACAGAGTTACAATGAGTCACTCTTCAAAGAGAGTCGATGATAAAAGTTCAAGTGCCAAGAAGAATTTCATAAAAATAACAATAGTTCCCTGTCTTTTAACAGTTCTACCTCTTCTTATAACAACTGAGCGGCGATATCAACAATGTAGAGGATTGTGAAGATAGTGATCCCTCAGGATCAAACGATCCTAAGGGATTTGCCAAGCTGTTAGTTTGCAGTTATCCTCTTATTCTTTTGTGCCGATTGGAGATCTCCTTTTCCTTTTTCTAGCTGTTACGCTCCAATTTGGATTGCCTTGTTTGAATGCGGTTCCCTGCCAAAGGGACAACAGTTAACTTGGTCTCGTTCTTTCCTTTGGGATGATAGTCTTCCGTTTTCTCCTCTTTCTACATAGAAGAAGGGTAATTATTAGTTATTTCACATTACATATAAATCCTCTAGATTTTTTCATATGCCGAGCTCATGATGTGAAAAGGTTGTGAGTTTTGAAGAAAAGATAACAAAGTAAATGAAAATAACATACCTTCTCTACTGCTCAACACACCCCCCTACTTACGCTTTTTCATGGCCTCATGAAAACATTGTAGTTGAAATGCAAGGCAGTGAGAGAGAAGGCTAGAGGCAAGATCTCATGAGGAGGTCTACAGACATGATGCCTAGCTAGGTGCTCAGAAATATGTCTTGTCTGGCCCTCAGGAATTTCGTATAAGGCTTGGCATCCTGGTGCAGGATGTCAAATGACCGGACTTCAGAACCTACAACCTAACCAAGATGGCCCTCCCCTCAAAATAAGATCACCATAGAGGCCCAAGTGATCAGCAACTAACTTAAAGTTCTCATAATTAAACCGTTCCCTATGTTGGATATTTGGATTAGAAGTCTGATATCGAAATCTAGTAGCTACAATGGCACCATAAAAAGTATTCTATCCCTTGCCGATTGATTGCTGTATGAATGGGTCCTAATGCTTTAATCACACCCGAAGTCCTCATGAGGTTCCTATGTTTATTCCATAACTGCAGTGGATCTCTAGGCTCAGCTCTTACTGTCACACGGAAAGAGTCGACTTTGCGGACAAAGCCAACCTCCCTAGAAGCTTAAGGCTTTCTAGCGACAAACAAGACAATTAAGAGCAATCCTTCTCTAAATATGCATTTACAATATTAGAAATCAAGTGTTTAGATCCTACCTGTAACCCAACGCTGTTGTAGTAGTCCAGCTTCGTCGATCCGGATGAGCTCCTCCCTCTCTTCGAAACCTGCATTCACTAACAATCAAACGATTAAATAGCACCTGAATATCTCATAAAATAAAACATATTTAACATACAGACCAAGGAGTATATGAAACAACTCATAAATAACAAATTGTTGAGAAGAATGGACTTATTTGTATTAATAGGAAACAAAAGAAACCATTACAACCTGACCCTTGGTGTTGTGCAGGTCCCTCCTAGGGTCCAGCAAGAGTCCTCCTTTACTCTCATCAGCTCACCCACTTCCAAATGAAACAAGAAAGGATGGGAATCTCTCCTCACAAGCTTCTACAAGGAAGTCCTAATTCCAGCAGCATCTACCCTTAGGAATGTTCAGCTTTCAACCTCCCCTCCCTCTGGTCCAATGCCTATATTTATAGTGCTTTAGAGGAAGTTAATTAGTTCCACCATGAATGGGATAAGCCCCTCTTTCAATGGGATAGCTCCCCTCTTCATGGGATAAGTTCCTCTTTCTTTGGGTGCATGAACCATCTGGAGGCGCTCAATACACGTCAAACCATCTTCTAGAATGCTCTAGATTTGAACACAAGTAACTTTTTTAAGATGAAACTCGTACCTTTTGACCTTTACAGGGGTATGCACCCACCCCTTTACATACAGAGCGTACAAGTACGCAGGTATTGTGAACTTGGGTTGCGTACACGCAGGTAAGGCTAAGAGAAACTGCGTACCAGAGATAATTGACTTTAAATGACTTTTCTCTCTTTCTTGGAGTTTGACATGGAGAGCAGAAGCATGAGACTTGCCAAGGAGGATAGTATGACAGTGGATGGAGCCATACTAACTGCAAATAGTCATGGTGACATTTTTTAGTGTAACAAATTGCCCCCTAAAGTGCGAAGCCTGTAGTAGATTAGGGTTTTATATGATCTAGGAAGGGTGAAGTAATTTATCATTTCAAGGAGTACCTTGCGGAGAGCCTGGTCAGAACCTGCAAACACAAAATACATATATAAGATGATATCATCGCTGAGGTAGGCATTCCCATACTCAGATTGAAAACTTTAACTAACAATCTAACTACTGCTCTGATACAGGAATGATTTTGCAGTACATTACAATCATAGACTCTTTGTAGACACAGTATGGACACAGCCATCTGTTTATGGTTAGTCTACCATATAATGAATACAAAACTCCTCGCAGCCTGGATGGTGGAAACTAGATCCAGGGTCTTCATTTCTACTTCCCGAATTGGTACGATTCTATCCATGCGAATAAATGAGTTGATGTCGAACATGGTAGAAACCACTTGATTACCAGTCAATGATGTAAACTGTTAACAAGTGTGAGAGAGACCACCAGTGATGTCAATGGTTCTCAAAGTACCCAGTACAATCCATGAAATGTGAATGAATGGGTTGATGTCGAACACGTCATGGAATCCTTTGATCGAAAGTCAATGATGTAAACTGTCGACAAAGGCGAGAAACCTGCCATTGATGCATGCAGACTTCAAGGTACTGACGATTTCTAAGTCATCTTTCTAGATAATGTGCTGATGTCTATAGAAAGCGACCCGTTGTAGGCAAGCCCACAACACAAAATCATTGTTCAAGTTGAAGAAATGTTGCTGTAAGGACTGACTCGGGGATGGTCAAAATGGATGACAAGTATTTTGCATATGAATGGTTTATTTGCAAAGACCTCTTGAACACATAACGACACGACAGATGGCTTGGTGACGATTGACCCAAAGTTAATACCCAGAAACGATTGAAGACTTTCAAAGTGGTTTGATCAACTTTAAGGCAAAGGATTTCCCAACCCAGGTGAATGAAAAAGTGTCGTGTTCAAGAGTGGTGATAAGGTTCTTCTGTAACAAAGGATAACAAATAGGTTCATTCTTCTCTCTTTTCCCCCACCATTTCTGGCAAGTACCTCTTTATTTTTTACAAGCTTGAGGAGGATAACATATGCTTGATTATAAGCTCATCCTTCGGATGAGTCCAACTTAGTTTAGATTCGAACCCTAAGAAGGAGTGGTCCATTCCTGTTTGTAATCGAACAGGTCCTTTACTGTGAAATTTTAACGAGTCCAGTATAGGAAAAACTCGGCATTTTTCAATTTTAGAGAGTCTGAAAAAACTAAAGAAGACTCCAAGGTGAACTTTTTCGTAAATTTGTGTCTCCCAAGCCCGAAAAAGTACAAAATAATACCTGAGAGAACCGCTTGATCTTGCGACCAAGGAGTACTTTCATGTTTAGTGCCATTGACCTGAAAAGTAAAAAGTGATCAAGGACACGTCGTTTTATTTCCAATATCAAGTTTGAAACGACAAAAACCTGGCAATCTTTTCGTGTTTTTACGGTCAGAAAAGGGCTATAAGAGGACCATCTTTTAATTCCATTTTAACGAGTGTAAAAGAAACGCTCGACAATCTTTTCATGTTTTAGGAGTCAGAAAAGGGCTTAAAAGATGACTCTGATGTCTTGGTTCGTGAAAAATGATAATTTACCCTAAAGTCCCTTTGTCCTGCACAAAAACAACACATTACTCATACCTATTTAAGATGGGCAAAAATACATTGAAAAATATCCTTTCACGGTGAAAAATAAACAAACTTAGCATTCATTTATCCAAAAAACCTATAAAAAGACTTTTTACCATGTCATTTTTACCATTTTACTGTTGAGGGAGAGAAAAGGGCTCTTGACAAGAAACTTCCCATGGACTTTGGGGAGAATCCGACCGTCGGAATCGAGCGCCGTCTCTTTCAGGTATTTCACAACATCCTCCTCTTCAATTTCATCCGTTTAGAATTTCATTTTAAGTTTTAGTTTGATTTTTTAGAGGGTTTTGGGTTTTAGGATCCGCTTTTCGGGGTACGCAGGTGCCCCATGGGTGACCTGCGTACCCCGACATTTTCGTATATGGGAAAATGGTCGGAGTACGCAGCCCACCTTCAGAACAGCTGCGTACCCCCACTCTGTTTTCTGAACGCGGGGTGCGTACTCCGCGCAAAGCGGATTTTCAAACCCCAAACTCAAAATCTAACCATCAAATTTTTATTTAATGAATTCTAATCAATGTTTTTTGGTGTGTAGATTGCCCACCATGCTAGATTGGCGCGAAAGAGAACACGAAGATGTCGATTTGGCCACAATAGGTCATCAACCTTCCATTGATGCTTTAAAGGCATGCGGTCTCTACAAGTACTGGGCCATGCCTGGCATGAGGGCCCAGGTGCCATTCCTAGAGTGGCTGGTTGAAAGGTGGAACATTCAGGATCAATGTTTCTACATCGGAGAGCACCAGCTCAAGATAGAGCCCTCCGACATATATTTTCTCACTGGCTTGCCTAACAGGGGCGAGCAACTGTCTCTATTCGGGACTAGGCCGGGTGGTCAATCCCTTGCTAGTCTCCGGCTAGAGTGGTGCAATAATCAAAACCATGAGAAGGGGATAGAAATCAAGTACATATCCCGACCTGAACTTATGGTAATTGCCTTTACAGTTACCAGACTCTGCGGTGCTGCCGCTTTGCACATAGCCACTGGTTCCCAAATGCAGATGGTTATAGATTGCTTCCGAGGCACCATTTTCAACTGGTGCGATGTTGTGCTAGCCAATATGAAAGGCCAACTGACTAGGGCAAAGAACGGGCAATTGAAGACCTTTGGGTATGGGCCTTTGGTTGTGAGCTTTGCCCTAGAGAGAGTTCCAATGCTGATCCCCCAGCATCTCACTGTTCCAGTTGGGCCTCCTCGGGAGCCTAAGTTGATGAGGTGGGTTTCGGTGATGGCCCGGCATCCTGATGAGGGAGCAGGAGTTGTCTGATTTCCTGACGGTTACTTTCACTGGTTGGAGAACCAGGTCTTTGCGATTCAGGATTTTCCTTATGCCGGAATGGATTTTCGCAATGATCCGGACATGGTTCTTCCACAGGGAGAACAATGGGACGACAAAGGTACTTCATTTTTCACAAGTTTTTTAAATTATCTATTTTTTTGTTTTTTATATATATCATCTCAAACTGATAGTAAAAATGCTCAAAATGCAGATGTAGGCCCACGGCGTCCGGCCAATCTCCGGGCTTTTGAGAGGAGACATCCAGCTGCACCGGCACCGGCCCCACAGGACGCGGCTGCAGAGGCACTAGCTGAGTTGGAGCAGTATCTAGAGCGTCTGACGGCGGATATACTAGAGACTACTATAGATGATATTCCTATCAGACTTCAGCGCTATGTAGTCGTAGTCCCGGGACCTTTTAGGAGGTTTTTGTGTAGAGTGGCCCGTGCAGTGGTGTCGTATAGGGAGCATCACCAGTGATTGGACGGTCACTTTGTAGACACATGTGACATTTTGGTTTTTTGTACTTATCATTTTTGCCGATCATAAGGTGTTTTGAACCTATGATCGAAGACGATGTATATTTTTTTGACACACTCCTATCTATATATATATATCATTATTACCGGCTTATTTTGTTAAACATGTGTGATGAAATGTTTGTAAATTTACATTTATGATTGTTGCAAATGTCTATTTAACATTCGAGACGCAATTGCATCTACTAATGTGTTTAAAGACCTTGGAATATGCTGATATTCAATGTAATCAAATTCACGTTCCAAGAGACGCACCCTCAAAAACAATCTTAATAACACTGGGTTTCTAATGGCATAGACTCTATTAAGCTGTAATACAACGAGTTCAGAATCTAACCTCACTATCAAACTCCGAATCCCAAATGAAATAGATTCAGATAATAACTCAATCACTACACTGTATTCTGCAATGTTGTTTGTTGTTTGACCGAGGCTCACCCCATGCATAGAAACTAACTCGTCAGAGGGCGAATAGATAACCCAAGCTGCGGAAGAGATATTCCGTGTACTACGACAAGCACCATCAGCAAATCCAATGTACGTTTGGAGAGGCGTCGACATCTGCAATATCAAGAGTAAAACCAAGATAAGCCAGAATAACAACGAAAAACACACTCTCTAAACTAAGCACACTGTCTAAACTAAGCAAACATACCAGCTAGAAAGAAAAAACTAACCTAACTAAAATCTCCATACCCATCATTTAAGCATAATACCTCTTTAGGTAAAGTTCATTTCTGGGTTTACCCAAAGAGTCCCCGTCAAAGTCTACCAGCTCATAGGCCCCTTTTGCTAGCTTTCGCTTGACAATGTAGGGCCCATGCCACATAGGAACGAATTTTCCAGCACCTAATTTATCATTAGCTTGATCATATAACAACACTAGGTCTCCTTCCGAAAAATTTTGGGGAGTCACATTGCGGTCATACTGAGCTTTCATTCGTTTTGCGTGAGTCTCGATTGCTAAAGCAGCTTCACGTCGAGTCTCATCTAATTTAGCTAAGTATAACAGACGCTTCTCCTCTTCGGAAGTAGCTGGGAGTAATTCGATGGCCATTTGCAGTGACGGGATTTCGCATTCAATGGGCAGCACGGCTTCCAAATCATAAACTACTTGGAAAGGAGTGAACCCTGTTGATGTTTTTACTGAGGTTCGGTATGCCCAAAGCGCTGAAAATAACATGTTGTGCCAATTCGACCGATGAATACCAATGATCCGTCGGATCATGATAACTAGAACTTTGTTGATAGACTCAACCAGACCGTTTGCTTGGGGATAATAAGGAGTAGAACTATCATGACGTAAACCAAGCTGGCCTGTAAGTTCTGTCATCATAATGTTTCGAAAATGGCGCCCATGGTCAGTGATTATCGCTTGTGGGACACCAAACCTAGCAATAATGTGATTGAATACGAAAATTTCTGCTGTCTTGCCGTCTGCCTCAAATGTAGGCATCGCCTCGGCCCACTTAGTAAAATAATCAACCGCAAGGATGATATACGCATGCCCCCCAGCCGAGTGAGGGTTACAAGTAGTAAAGTCAATACCCCATTTGGCGATAGGACCAACGACAATTATAGGGTGGAGAGGAGCAGGTGGCGCGCGCATCTTTCGATCAAACACTTGACAGTTGTGGCATTTTCGGACCGCGATAATACAGTCTTTAAACAAAGACGGCCAGAAATAGCCAGCGCGCAATATCTTTTGGGCTGTGGCATACCCAGACATATGACCGCCACACACTCCAGAGTGACTATTATAGACAATTTTGTGCCTTGCAGCGTCAGGCATGAATTGTCAATAATCCAAGGGATCCAAAGTCCCTAAACATGATGTTCCTACCCCTAGAGGAACAAGGTCAGCAAACCAACAGCTCTGAATATCAGTTCTCCACCTGAAAACACTCAAAATCAAGCAATTCTGGAATCAGTTCAACTGCTCCACCAAGAAACTGCGCTGAAGGTCAAGTGCTCCATGGTGTACCTGCGCTGAAAGTCAAAGTCAGTGAAGGCCACCTGCGCTGAGCGAGATTGGACAAGTGGCACAGTGAGTCATTGCTCTGGAATCTTCCAAAATGACACTTGGATCAGGGAATTCGCCTTGGGATGAGTAAGAGGTTCTGTTTCTCCAAGTGGAAGCAAGATCCTCCAAGTGGACTCATGAACTGAAGATTAACTGAAGAGAGAGAGGACACAAGGCAGCTACACATCAGTTGCAAGCTGACTCATCCTTTCTCAATTCATCTATATATGGAGCTCTCTCCTATGAGCTCTGGAGGCTGGAATTTTGTGCAAGTAAAGAAATGTTGTTGGTTTCATTATAGAACTATTGGGTGATTGCTTGAAGGAGGTGAAGAGGAGATTTCTTTCTGCTGGGAGGTGTTGCTGGATTGGGCCTCTTATGGTTGTAACTCTCTCAGAACTTTACTTCTTCCATTAATAAAAGCTATTGAGGTTCTTCTATATGCATTTGTCTCAATGATGTATTGTTATAATTGTATATTTGGTTTATTCTAATCCTTGAATCAGTTATGAATGCATGCTTCTTGTAGTTTCCTTCTCTTGCCATTTTGCAGGATCACATTGTAGCTGGGCCAGTGAAAGAGCAGAGAGCTGGAAGCAAGCAGCAAGGAGAGAAGATTGGATCAACCATTAAGCGCAAGACAACGGTTAGTGGATCCCTTTCTCCTCTTTTGCTTTCATAAAGAAGAAAATCTCAAATAGTTTTGTTTTCAGTTGTTGCTGAGGTACTATCACCCTTAGAGTGGGATAGGGTCATCCGAGTCGGATACTTTTCCCTACAACAAACTGGCGACTCCGCTGGGGATCGTATCTGTTTGATTGTTTGTAGTATTTTGCTATTCATTTCCTGAACAAAAGAGTACCAAATCGAAAAGCTTTTGACTATATCGAAAGCGAAGTAGAGGGCAGCTACTCTAGCTCATTTCTGAGCATGTTCATGATTTGAAGAGCTGATCTACAAGGATCCTTGTAAGCTCTTAGTGATAGCTTTTCATCCTCCTTGTCATCCCTTAGTGTGTACTTGACTGATAGCTTCTGATTTGGCCAAAAACTGTGAATTTTTTAGCAAACTGTGACCCGGAAACTGAGAAAACGCAAGTCTCGTTTTCCAGTGCAGGCTGTACACTAGCTACTTGTGCTGCAGCGCAGTTCCCGAAAGGGCTACCTGCGCTGAAGGTCAAACAGGTGGTCTACTACCTGCGCTGATCCAGTTTTGCCTTGTGCTACTGGGGTTTCCTCCTGTTTCTTGCCCTGTTTTCACTATTGTTTTTGCAGCCAGTTACCAGTCCTTGTACCTATCTGAAACCATCTTTCTTTACCACTATTCCGCCTCGGTTGTATAAAGAAACTGTGTTTGTTCTTTGTGTATTTCTTACATCATTTACAGTTTCCCATAACGAAAGTGAACTAGTCTTGCTGTGACCTCTTAGATCTAAACCTGTGATAGGTGTTTTGCTGATCTTAAGAGTGAGTTTGTTTGCTGTTCATAGCTGATTGATTGAGCTTTTGCTTTCGTCATATGGTTTGAATTTACATATTTCTAGTGTCGAAACAAGTAAATCTTAAGGTGTCTTTTGATTTTGGACAAGCTTGTTTGCTTTCACTTGAAATTGAATTCAAAGTTATACAACAGCTTTCTTTTTGTAATACATCAACATTAAGAAAGAGAAAAGAAATACTTGCATTGTGCATTTTGCATTTGACAGTTTGCATGCTGATTTAGGAAAAATTGCATTAGTGTGTGCTCTATGATCTGTGTGAAAAGATTTGTCTTTCTTTTCCCTCAGTAGTTAAGATTTTCAAAGTTGAAAGATTGAAAAGTTTGCTTCTCATCTTAGACTGCATTCAGGAATTTGTTACATACATCTCGTGGTGATCCTTAAAGGCAAACTGCTAAACAAGATCAACATTAAAATAAATTCAATGAACCTAACAACGCTTTGTAACATAACGCTCACAGTAGAGGTCTAGGTAGAGACGTGTTCCGGCGTCGTTAAACGTAGTGACTGTCGATCTCTACGAAGGTGGGTGATTCCTCCTGAGGGACGATAGCACTAATACGGACTTGTGCTCCCACGTACCGTCGCGTATATATTGGGAGACCCCTATAGGCATTTATCCTTTATCCTTAGGAAGCCGTGTCGGCCGCCCTATTGATCACGATGCAGTGAACACAGCATTCACGAAGATCGACCACCCGTACCGTAAAACGTATTCTGTGGTTTCGCGAAAGGTTTGGCACACCCTCTGCCTAGATCTCCAAAGCAGTTTCTTTTGGCCTTTTTCAAACTCTATAACTGAAAAGGTCCAACCGAGCATTTGTCACTTCGGGCTCGTTAAAACATCGAAGGAGACTAGAGTCATCTTTAGCTTTTTCTCGACTCTTAAAACATGAAAAAGCAAAGTTGTGTCTAAAGCGTCGTTAATAAAATTTATTTTAAACGGAACATAATCACCTCTTATTCCCGCGTTGATCTTTCAGTTGAAA
Organism: Pinus tabuliformis; assembly: GCA_031772625.1. Taxonomy (NCBI): domain Eukaryota; kingdom Viridiplantae; phylum Streptophyta; class Pinopsida; order Pinales; family Pinaceae; genus Pinus; species Pinus tabuliformis. The sequence continues at coordinate 118,567,430 of CM062806.1, forward strand.
AGTATGGAGCCCACCAACCAAGGAAGTCACCTTGGTGGAAGTCCCAGTCCCTTCTCCTCTTGGGGAGATGTTGGTGCGCCCCATATGGCCACATTGTCACTTCCAGGATTGACAATTGGCCTACCTGTATGGCTCTTTTCAACTAATGTAGTTCAGGCCACCACAAATCCTGAACAGTCGAATCGACTGCTAGATGAGTCTAGAGTTAACCTCCAGCCTTCCACTTCTTCTAACTCTTCCTCTCCTCCTTCCTCTTCGCTTGAAGGAACTGGTAAAGATAAAAACCAGGTTCCTAAGGAGAAAAAGGAGAAGAAGAAGAGAGAAAAGAAGCAGAAGGAGCCAAAGGCGACTGGGGGCAAACATGACCATTCTAGAAAAAATCCACACACTGCACCGACCGGGCCTAAATCGCCATGTGTCATATGCAAAGGGGCCCACTTCCATCGTGATTGTCCTTGTATTCCCCGGATACTAAGGGACTGGTCCCCCAGGTTGCACAATCCGGTAGCATCAACCTCTGATAGACATGTTGATTGCATTCCGTCAACTAGCGAGAGTGAAGGACAAAGAGGGAGACCAAGATCACCCTGCAGACTGTGTGAAGGCGATCATGCCATCCACCGTTGTCCATTCTTAGATGAGGCGAAGAGAGTTTTGGAAGATCGTCCGGTTTCACCGTTACGGCTTCCTCCTGGATACCTAAAACTCGTGCCATGTCCCTCGAAAGTTGAAAATGCAGCTGGCCCGATCAAGTGGTCAGCTGAAGTGTCGGTCATTGAGAATGAACCAACTGAATCCAGACCAGACGAAAGTCTAAAGGTCGAAACGGCAGTTGACCCGGTTCTTCCTTCAGAGGTTTCATCCTCAAATGACACCGTCGTTGAAGATTCATCTTCAAATGACACCCTCACTGAAGAGAATAAGGATGACACCGTCCAGATTCTTTTCATCAACACAGACTCTGATGAGCATCAGGGCAATGCGCCCATTCCTTTATCGCAGGAAGGAACATCGTCAGGGTCATATCCGGCCGTGTATTTGGTCCCACCACCAAGCAACCTGGTTGTGTCCTTTGATTGGAACCAACTAGGCAGACCCCGGTTACCAGCCAGTATACCATTCAGAATCATTGTCCAAATCTATAGAATGGTAATGGCTGGAACTATCATTGATGAAGGGGCATCTGTGAGTATCCTTTCCTCTATTGCTTGGAAAGCACTGGGTTCCCCGACACTTTTACCTAAGATGAGAAATCTATCAGGTTTTGATAAAGGAACCAGTCGCCCTTTAGGGATCCTCCCCAATGTTCCGATTACATTGAGGAAGAAGACAGTTCATATGAATGTCATGGTCGTCCAAGGACCCTTGGATTATAACCTACTCCTTGGACGGGACTATATATATTGCATGGGAGCTATAGTCTCCTCACTCTTTAGAGTAATGTGTTTTCCACACGAAGGAAAGATGGTCAAGCTCGTAGACCAACTTTCATTTCCGGGATCTCGCATCGCAAATAGTCAAATACCATCCCTGAATGGCTTATTCACTCAAGAAATGCCTCCACCCCCGGTTCTACTTCCCGATGAGTGCGAGTGATTCGGAAAGATAAGACTGGAACCCAGGGGGCATGCACCCTGGTCTGCTTTGGGCAGAAGAAACCTTGGGTATAGGGTAGAATTTCCGCGAAAGAATATGACTAGTCCGTACCCCGTCCGTAAATGGAAGAGGGGTTGTTCTAGAACAAGATTCTTTTGTCAAGGTTACTTGTTTGACAAAGGTCATTCATCTTTATCTAAATAAGTAGGCTCTGCCAAGGAAGGGGATCCGTTTGTGGCAGTAAGTAGTAACCGTCTTTGGATAAAAGGCAAGCCTCACCCATTAAAACAAATGTTGTAAAGGATAAGTAGGGGCAGCCTCCGAAGAATGAGTTTCTATTGCTGCAATAAATTGTAACCATCCTTGTGTAACCTAATGATAGATATCGCCGAAGAGAGAGTTTCATTTGCGGCAGCGAATAAAACCATTCTTCAGGTAACCAGAAAGAGGCAAGCCTCCCTCAATAACATTAATGTTTTGTCTTTGAGTAGTGTTCTTCTCTTGTCACAAATAGCTGTTCGTTAAAAGTTGGGCCGACGGGAAGACAAGTACCGCGTAAGATCCCTTAGAATAACGAGAAGACAAGTATCGTTAACATTAGATTGGCAAGATGACAAGTAGCTGGGAACACCCAAAGAAAAGCAGAGGTGAGGGAGAGGAGGGGCAGCCTTGAAATTCTGTTTTATACCTGGGGGCATGCAAACCTTTTGGAGTGCAAGCAAAGAGCGGTTATTTATCTGTTTTTTGGATTAATCGTTTCCGAACTTGCATAAAGAAAGGATGTGGGGCAAAGGTCAAAATTTTCTAAAGAGCATAGCTTATGTGAGGTGCAAGCTCTATAAAAATTGGAATCTTGCAGGAGACATTTCTTATCTTATGATTGGTATAAACGAGCAGTTTTAGCATAAAGTTCATGCTCGTTAAAAAATAAAAGCAAGGTCCGAGCAGTTTTAGCAGCATAGTTCATGCTCGTTAAAAAATAAACATAAGCTTTTGAGCAAGTTTAAGCTCGTTAAAAAATGAACTTCCCGGTAAATAACCGTGGTAAAATGTAACCTTTGACAACCATATAAAAGCCTTGGTCGTGTTTTGCTGCAGCCATCACCTCCACCGTTCATTTGGCCAATCGTTCACCTCCATATGATTGTTTACCCATTTTGAGGAACAGCTGCGAAGAGTGATTTCACTTAGCCATCCTTATGACACTGCCGTGATTGGAAAATTCCAACCTGTACCTGGAATCTGCTGCTATCCCTGTTTATCACTCGTTCCTCAAAAGACGAGTCTTCTTTGAGCTCTTTTCTCCTGACTCGTAAAATATGAAAAGTTTGCCGAGTTTTGGCCTTCCAGCTCGTTAAACGACCGGAAGAGCTATCCCTCCTCTAGATTTTAATCTTTTTGGACCTGAGGGATTATTGCACAAAAAGATCGAGCGCTTGTTTTGTTCGGCTCGTTAAAAGTACCGAAAACTCATCCCTTCTGTATTGTTTTATACTTTTTCGGACTTAAGGGATTAGATGACGAAAAAGGAATTTTGGAGTTAACTTTCTGTACCCTTTCAGACTCCCTAAAAATGAAAAGGACCGAGTTTTCCTTGTCGTTAGACTCGTTAAAATGATTAAATAGCGACAAACTTGTCTTTAGACGAGAACGAGTTTCCCTATCACTAGGCTCGTTAAAACATAGCGATAGGCTTGCCCGAAGGGCAGGTTATAGAACAAGCATATGTTATCCTCCTCAAGCTTGACAAAAATAAAGAGGTACTGGTCAGAAATGACTGGGGAAAAATTGGGAGAACCTCAAAGCTTAATAGTAGCAAGTCGCTCTTGAACATGACACTTTGTCCTCCGTATCACATCGGGTTGGGTTGTTTCATTCACCGGTCTCATCACCATGGTCCTCGCCACACCATCCATTTGGGGTAATGCTACCGATCCATCACATCAGTGTCGTTATATGTTCAAGAGATGTTGTTCTGCAAGAGTCAACCGTGTCCCATCCACTGCCATACATTATCCTTCATCCATTTCATGACCGCCACCCTGAATCATACATCACAGTTTGTTTTCACCTCATCACAATCACTAGCTCCGTTCCGTGTCACTGATGTGGGATTCATTAAGGCCCTCCTTTGACGGATCGCTCCTTGTCGACATCAGCTCATTATCAAAGGAGTTGATCTAGGAACAACCCTTTCAGTACTTTGAAGCTTGCATGCCTTAATGGCAAGTTTCTCACTTCCGGCGACAGGTATACATCAATGACCTTCGACCAGAAGATTTTGCATGGTGGTCGACGCCAAGTCCTTTATTCCCACCATGTGAATTGTACTGTCGTACCTTGAGGGTCATCATCCTTATCGGTGATTCCTCTCGCGCTTGTTAACGGTTTACATTATTGACCGGTAATCAAGCGATGTCTTTCCATGTTCAACTTCAAGAAATTCTCACATGGATCGACTTGTACATCGAGTGAAGATCGGAAGAGATTGAAGACCCCGGATCTAGTTTCATCCATCCGGGCTGCGATATATATTCAGGATATAAAAACATTTGATATGTACATCATTGCAGCAGATGATCATCCTTCTCAAAGGATGATAATTTCAGCAGAGAATTATCAGTCTACCATCAGACGATCGTTTGTTCTATGTACCAAAATGAATTTATAAAGCTGAGCATGGGAATGCCCACCTCAGCTAGATCATGAAAAAGTATGAAAAATAATGTATTGTATTGTATCTTATTACAGGACACTTCTCAGCAGATTGAATGAACTTCGGATCCTCCTAATAAAGCATTTCACCCGATAAACGACCTCATACATTAGGGGGCATCTGTTATAGACAATTTTGTGCCTTGCAGCGTCAGGCATGAATTGTCAATAATCTAAGGGATCCAAAGTCCCTAAACATGATGTTCCTACCCCTAGAGGAACAAGGTTAGCAAACCAACAGCTCTGAATATCAGTTCTCCACCTGAAAACACTCAAAATCAAGCAATTCTGGAATCAGTTCAACTGCTCCACCAAGAAACTGCGCTGAAGGTCAAGTGCTCCATGGTGCACCTGCGATGAAAGTCAAAGTCAGTGAAGGCAACCTGCGCTGAGCGAGATTGGACAAGTGGCACAGTGAGTCATTGCTCTGGAATCTTCCAAAATGACACTTGGATCAGGGAATTCGCCTTGGGATGAGTAAGAGGTTCTGTTTCTCCAAGTGGAAGCAAGATCCTCTAAGTGGACTCATGAACTGAAGATTAACTGAAGAGAGAGAGGACACAAGGCAGCTACACATCAATTGCAAGCTGACTCATCCTTTCTCAATTCATCTATATATGGAGCTCTCTCCTATGAGCTCTGGAGGCTGGAATTTTGTGCAAGTAAAGAAATGTTGTTGGTTTCATTATAGAACTATTGGGTGATTGCTTGAAGGAGGTGAAGAGGAGATTTCTTTATGCTGGGAGGTGTTGCTGGATTGGGCCTCTTATGGTTGTAACTCTCTCAGAACTTTACTTCTTCCATTAATAAAAGCTATTGAGGTTCTTCTATATGCATTTGTCTCAATGATGTATTGTTATAATTGTATATTTGGTTTATTCTAATCCTTGAATCAGTTATGAATGCATGCTTCTTGTAGTTTCCTTCTCTTGCCATTTTGCAGGATCACATTGTAGCTGGGCCAGTGAAAGAGCAGAGAGCTGGAAGCAAGCAGCAAGGAGAGAAGATTGGATCAACCATTAAGCGCAAGACAACGGTTAGTGGATCCCTTTCTCCTCTTTTGCTTTCATAAAGAAGAAAATCTCAAATAGTTTTGTTTTCAGTTGTTGCTGAGGTACTATCACCCTTAGAGTGGGATAGGGTCATCCGAATCGGATACTTTTCCCTACAACAGTGACAGTCATTCAAAACCCTTTCAGCTTCCTCGTGAGTTAAGCAACGTCGAAAAATCAAATCCGCCCCACGACGATAAAGAGTGTCTCCAATGATTTTGTATTGTTGGGACTGGAATCGAATTTTCCGACGCTCCGACTTTGAGATTTCGGGCCAAAAGGATTGGGTCTGGAGATAGACAATTATATCCCCATACCACGGATCTAAAGTGCTGATAAGAAACAAAGATTCATCCGCAATGGGCTCCTCTGCCACTGTTTCCGTGTCAGCATGTGGGAAATCACACATTAACTCGGCAAAGACTAAGGATTTCTTAGATTTGGACTTCTCGAACTCCAAATCGAACTCCTGCAGGATAACGATCCATTTGGAGTACTTGCCCCCTAGCAATTGTTTAGTCAAAATATAGATCATAGGGTTGCAATCCGAAATCACCGTAGTTTTACGAAGAAGAATGTAGTGACGAAAACGCTGGATAGCTTGAACGGCCGCCAGTGCCAACTTTTCCACATGTGAGTACTTTAGCTCGGTTGGATTTAACGTCCGACTAAGGTAATATATCACGTGTTCCGTTCCGAATTCATCTTCCTAAACTAAGACCATTCCAATGGTGGAGTGGGAGGCGGCGAGATACAAAAAGTAATCCTGGTTGTAGTTGGGAGGATGCAGCAACGGTGCATGGGTCAACGCGTGCTTAAGTGCATCAAAACATTTCTGAGCTATCTCATCCCAAGAGAATTGAGCATTTTGTTTTAACAACCAGGTGAAACCCTTTGTAACCTCGACGTAGTTAGGAATGAATCGACGTAAAAAGTTTGCTTTCCCCTGCAAACTTTGGAGTTGGCGCAGACTCGAAGGAGGAGGAAATTTGATGATAGCTTCTACCTTCGAGGGATCGACGTGGATACCGGCTTTTGAAATGACAAATCCTAGCAATCGTCCCACTTCTATGCAGAAGACACATTTGTGTGGGTTCAACCGAATTCGATAATGCCGACACCTCATAAAAATAGCTCGTAAGTGGACAAGGTGATCAGCTCGATGTAAAGAATGAGCAGGAAAATCATCGAGGTACGGTTGCACAATGTGTTTGATGTCGTGAAATGCATAAGACATTGCCCGTTGGAAAGTGGCTCCGGCATTCTTAAGTCCAAAAGGTAATTTTCAATAAGCAAATGTCCCCCAAGGACAAATGAAAGCCGTTTTTGGTTGATCGGCAGGTAGAATATTGATTTGGTTGTAACCGGAAAAACCGTCCATAAAGGAAAATATTTCACTGCCAGCACAGTCATCAATTATTTGATCAATATAGGGCGTGGGATAGTTGTCTTTTGGACAAGCATGATTTATATCCCTATAGTCGATTCATATTCTTATTGTTCCTTGTTTCTTGTTAACCAGAACAATATTCGATACCCAATTCGTCAACGGGATCGGATAAATGAAATCTACTTTCAACAGCTTCTCTACTTCTGCTTTAATTGCAGCTGCTTTCCTAGGGTGTATCTGACACAGACGTTGCCGAATGGGTTTAGCGTCCGGGTAAGTCTTGATCTCATGAACAAGAATGGAGGGATCAATTCCTGGCATTTCCTCATAGGACCAGGCAAACACGTCGCAGAATTCTTGAAATAGGGCCTTGTATGTTTGAATTTCGTCATCTGTACACGAGGCACCTATATGAATGTTCTCAACAATTCCGGTTTTGACTGAAATTTCAATGGCAATAGTTTGGGAAATGTTTCCCAAATTCAACTCTGAATCAAGATGTTTCATGGGATTCTGAGCGTCCTTGACATATTCAGCTGTAAAAATTGATGAAAAATCGTTTTCAAAGTCATCATCCTTAGGTAAAAACGAAGATCTGTGATCGAGATCTTCCCATGGTAGATCGTCTACACTTAGGATTTCGCGAAGTTGTTCGTCAGATGACACAACTTCAGGAAACGCTATCCGTTCTGAGGTTGATGTGAAAAGTGATTCTTCACCGACCACATTCATTTGGTCAATTTGGGTTGAACGCGGGTCAGTAAAAGACTGCACAACTTCATAAGCAATTTCATATGGACTCAAAGGCATAGCATCACCGAATGAGTCTATCTCAGATTCAGATGGGACAATCCAAGGATCATCGTAAATAATAGTGTCTGAAGTAATCATATGAATGAAAGAAAATGAAGGGTCTGTGTTGAGTGGAGGAAAGGGAAAAGTTCCCATTAAACCGGAATCTTTAACTAATCCTACACCGACATCCTTATAAGGGATAGTCGTTTTACCGACATGCTGGATACTCTCTGAAGAGGTTGGGTCGGATGAAAAGTAAGCCAGCTGGTCTATGGTCACGATCTTGCCATTGTGTGGAAACTTAATAACTCTGAAGAGCGATGACACGACCGCTGTCATAGCATAAGACCAACTGCGACCCAAAAGAAGGTTGTAGTCTAGAGGGGCATCAACCACCTCCACATCCAGACTAATGGTTTTTCCTTCAACCCCTATAGGCAAATCCTGTAGAATGCCAAACGGATGGAACCCATGGCCATCAAAGGCCTTAAGAATCGTCGGGGATTGGTTCAGTGAAGGAGAACCAAGCGATCTCCAACACTGAATCGACATAATACACGTAGAACCTCCTTCATCAATTACAGTCTGATGAATACCAAATGTAAGGCCTTCGCGACTCGGGTAGGCGTGCACGACGAGCGGGCGAACGATATGCGACGTTGGTGCGACGATCATACACGTTAAATGTGACGAAATGTGATGATAAGGAGCGTGTGCAAAAATGGCTAAGTGTTAGTACACTTGAGTGTATATGGGAGTTTATATGCATATTATATGAAAATAATATGAACATATTATATGCGATATGAACATATTATATTATATGCATATGTGAATAAAATATAATATAATAAGCCACATGTAAAGGGGATATGTGAATAATGGAGCACATACGACAAACACTTATGTAATATGAAAGGTATATATACATGGAATAATAAAACAATAAAGTATAAATCAAAGCCGACATGTAATAAAGTATGTAGAGCATACGACAAAGAATATGAGGTCGGCCATGGATTAACACCATGTAATATCACATTCGAAGGAATATATATAAGATATGCATGGGAGCTCATAAAGCATCGAACTCCACTTGGATACCTTCGCATAAGGACAAGGAAAAAGTGCGAAGTCTTGAGGATATGCGCATAAGAGTTAAGGAGATCTCGCATGTTTTAGGTTGGTTTATGTGAAGGGTTGTCACGGTTGAGGAGGTTTTTGTACTCGGTTTTATGCAGGTTTTTGTAAAGAGGTTGAGTGGCTCGGGTGAGCACTCTCTCTTGGACAAGGGTGCATGAAACGTTATAAAAGGCAGGCGGCCTATCCTTTGTAAGAATATTGGTTAAGTGTGAAGCTTGGCACACTTGTTGTAAAATCTGGTATTCTTGATATAAATAACATTGTTGGGGAGATTGTTCGGGGAGTTTCCCCTCCCTTCATATTGTGTATTGTTCTCAATTTGTTGTTGATGATTGATGAATGAGAATGTTCCTTGATGAAGTATAAAAGATAACATTTATTCGGTTATAAGAACACAAGTTAACTAAGTTTATGTTGAAGTAGGCGTAGTCCATAAACGTGAGTATTGTTAAAAAGAAAGCGCTCGGTGGTGCCGCACCTCGCCGGCACGGTTGAAAGACTACCGTAGGCTTGGGGGCGTGACAGTTGGTATCAGAGCTCTGTCGGAGCTGGTGAAGCAAGTGTGAGTACACTTGGAATGTTGACAATAAGGCATGGCGAACTTGGAAGCAGGAAGAAGGAAGCTCTTGGTTACCTTGGACGAGTTGAAGAAGTTGAAGGAAGAGAGGCCCTGAATCCGTGAAGAACTTAAAACCTTGAGAAAGAATATCGAAGGACTTCTCCAACTTAGTTGGGCAATGAAGCAAGTTGTATTTGATGCCAACAAGGAAGAGGAAGTCCGACATGGTGATCTTGGTCTTCAAGAGCTCTTTGATAAAAGAGCCCGGTTGAGGAAGGAAAGTAACCAAGTGGAAGCCGAAATCAAGAGGAAACTTCTCAGTAAAGAGGTTGTTGTAATTGAACAAGAAGAGATTGACTACATTGACAGGTTGGGAACTCACTACCGAGAACATCCAGAGGACTTTCGGAAGTTTAGTTCTATGAACTTGGTCAATGGACACTTGGTTGGTGCACTTGAGCTGAACATAGAGGAAGATGTTGCAGACATGACTACGATAGAGGATGAACTTAAAGGTGATCAAGTTGAACCAGGATCGTGTAGTTTGCCAACATGGTTGAATGAGGAGGAGCCTCATGATGATGAACAAGGATTTTCAACTATTGCAGGGCTTGTTGGGGCTACTTGTGACCTTATGGTTGGAGGTGCAAAGGCCCTTGACAATGGTGGAACTTGATGATCGTTGTGGAGGATTGGGTCATGCTTTGGCCTCTTTGGCTAAGTGCCCGGCATGACTCATGGACAGATTGGAGGGCACACACTTGTGATGTTTTGGGTGTACTTCTCATGGCCGAGACCAAGATCAAGTCTTGGTGGACACTTTGGTGGAGGAGCTATGGTGAAGGGACTCATGACATGAGGATGAGATGGTTGGGTGACCGAGTTCACTAAACCGAAGATAGCAGCTTGAGTGAGGATGACCGATTGTTGTGGTAGGTCTACTTGGTTGGACTACCTGGACAACATAGTCATGGACATCAGGTTGGAGACTTGAAAGACATGGAGACCTAAGGATGGCACATTGCAGATGATGAAGAGGGCTTCATGAACCTGAATGGGGCACATCAAGAGTTGATTACTTGGATGGAGTTGTGAGCAGCTATGGAGCATTCCTACTACATGAGGAGCTGAGGCATATTGTATACTTGTTGTGAGGAGTTGAGGCATATTGTATGCTTGCTGAGGTGTGGTTGGGGGACGGCTTATGGAGCTCATGATGACATGAGATTGTTGTGACTTTTAGGGACTTCATGGACGGTGGACTTAGAAGATCTGATACATTGAGGAACTGAAGTCAGATGACTTTGATGCAGTATGGAATGCATACTTTCAAAGTACCTGTATGGGCATGGCTTGGAGGAGTGACTTGATGTGGAGGATCGATGAGGCACTTTGGAGTGATAGAGTTACAATGATGATGCTTTGACATGGATGGTGAGCTTGGTGGCAGTGGTCACTAGGCCGAGACATAGTGGAGAAAGAGTCTCTACATATGTTGCGAGGATGTTTTCCTTGTGTAGAAAGGTCGACATCCTGAATGATGATGATCTTGGTGGAGAGCTACCGAGATGATATGTTGTCGAGGACGACAACGATTTCGGGTGGAGGAGAATGTAAGGCCTTCGCGACTCGGGCAGGCGTGCACGACGAGCGGGCGGTTAACGCGACGAGCGGGCGCTCCGTGCACGATGAGCGGGCGAACGATATGCGACGTTGGTGCGACGATCATACGCGTTAAATGTGACGAAATGCGACGATAAGGAGCGTGTGCAAAAATGGCTAAGTGTTAGTACACTTGAGCGTATATGGGAGTTTATATGCATATTATATGAAAATAATATGAACATATTATATGCGATATGAACATATTATATTATATGCATATGTGAATAAAATATAATATAATAAGCCACATGTAAAGGGGATATGTGAATAATGGAGCACATACGACAAACACTTATGTAATACGAAAGGTATATATACATGGAATAATAAAACAATAAAGTATAAATCAAAGCCGACATGTAATAAAGTATGTAGAGCATATGACAAAGAATATGAGGTCGGCCATGGATTAACACCATGTAACATCACATTCGAAGGAATATAACTATCACTGGGATCTGGAAAGCCATCTGATGAGGGAGACGCGGCGTACTACTTTCTAGATCAAAGATTATCAGGTTCGGGTCCTGAACATCAACAACTCCTATAGCCGACAAAAGTAATTTGTGTTGTGCTGGGCATGATTGTAGCACTTCCAAAGCCGACATTGATGAGGGTGAAACAGCTAAGTCCTCAACAATGTTATAATTCTGAGCTTCTCTCACATGTGGATTGAAAGCAGACTTTTGAAGTATACCCTTGGCGGGCAGTTTGATTACCAAATCCGGGTTAGGTTTCTCGATCTGTAGTGGATCGGAACCGGGAGCTGAGGTTGATGGATTAGAATGAGAAGATTCTGCTTCTTTTCCATCAATAGGACTCTTACTACCATAATCTTGCGATCGAGTCGCAATCCGTACATGAGACATCATCAATATGGGTTCTTCACTGGCATTCGAGGAAGAACCTATCATTTTACTCTCCTGGTTTGGAAATGGATCTTTCAAAACAGCAGGAGTTGGGGAACCTTTAACGATTTTCACAACCTCTGCCCGATGAGGGCAATCTCTTGTAAAATGATCCTCTTCACAAATTAGACAAGGATAGCGAGGTTTGCGCTTTTCGTCAGTAGATTCCGACTTTTCTTTTTTCTCCTTTGGAGCCTTGTCTGCTTTATCCTTCTTCTTACCTTTCTTCTTACCACCGTTTTTTGATTTAGCCGTAGATGACTCTACAGCATGAATGTCGGCGGTAACTTCAGGAGAAGACTCTCTTGTCGGGGAGTCTGGTAAGGTTATTATCGGAGAAGAATTCTTTGAGGATTTCTTCTTACTTTTAGTGTTCACCGTACCAATCATGCCATCAGCAGCATGAGATCCTGAAGGAGCAGCGGCGATTTGATTTGACTTAGGAAGATCTGGGATCTTCTCGTGTAACGTACCCGACTGAGTGTAAACTAAGTCAAGGTACTGCGCTTGAGCAATGACTTGCTCCTCAGTAACTACCTCAACCTTAGCTACATCTTCAGTAATCTTCGGTAATAATGATTTAACAAACCATTCAGCTAAGATCTGGTCCGGGATAAAAACTTTCACTAAACGTCTTCGACGTCTCCATTCATGAATATGATCGGAAATATAAGTGGACTTTGATTGTTTTAATGAAGTTAGTAACTCAGTACCATTATCGTATCTGACCGGCAACTGAAAATGAGTTAGGAACGAGGTAGCTAACTGGCTGAAATTATAAAAAGAGGACTGTGGTAACTCAATGTACCACTTGGTCGCGAGACCAATGAGTGTACGCTGGAAAAGACGTAAGCGGATCGAATCATCCGAGATAGAATTTGAGGCACACCAGAGGTGGTAAGTCATCACATGATTTGACGGATCCTCTCCAGACTTACCTTCGAACTTGGGTATATCACTGGGCAACTTATTTGGCATTGGCGGCCAAAACGGAAGATAATTGATTGGATCGTTCATTAGGCGCGACAAGTCGGGTAAATCTAAAGTTGCGATAAATGGTAATTGTCGATTAGGATCCCTAAAACTCTGGGTCACAAGACCAGTTCCAGGAGGAGGATATCCAGGATAACTAGGAATAGGAATCGCGTTCGGGATATTATATCCTCCTGGAAAACCAAGATTAACCAGAACGTACTGGGGTTGTTGAGGTTGTTGATAAGTGTACCCAGGATATGGTTGATACTGGTAAACTGGTTGTTGGACAGCTGGACCGAATTGGTACTATCCCTGGTACTATTGATAAGTGAATTGTGGTTGACTTGTGACAATAGTACTTAAACCAGGTTGCCCTACAGGTATCTGAACCGTGGTTTGAATCGTAGATCCGGACAATGGTAAAGATGTCTGAGGGGTGGTTGCAGAGACAGTAGAAACCAGAGCTGTCGATACTCCAGAAGGAAGTGCGGTAGACTGAACAGATGTTGTGGTAGTTGTAGCAGTCGTTTGAGATGGAGTACTAGGTGCAATTGGCGACTGAGTAACTACCGAAGTTACAGAAGTTTGGATAGTTGACTGGACAGGTTGCGGTTGCTGGGGTGAACCAGAAACTACGGGTTGTCCAGTTTGAGGTAACAACTGTATACTTGGCTGCAACACCTGTTGACCTTGTGATGGATCCCACACTATAATTCCGGGGTATTGACCCGTGACAGGTTGAGGATACTGAGATCCGTAACCAGGTTGAGGGTAGGATTGATAATTGACAGGTACATTTCCTATACTTTGAACATAAGCTTGACCTTGAGGTGGTAGATAACCTTGAGTCGAGTACTGACCTTGGGGTTGATACCCTTGAGGCACGTACTGATACTGGGGTTGACCTTGACTCGAGTACTGACCTTGGGGTTGATACCCTTGAGGCACGTACTGATACTGGGGTTGACCTTGGGGTACATATTGAGGCTGGGGTTGACCTTGAGGAATGTATTGTACCACAGGTATATACTGTCCTTGAGGTTGCCCCCCAGATGCAATTTGTGTACCTTGAGGTTGCCCCCCAGGGCTACTTGAGGTTGCCCCCCAGGCGGTAACTGCGCACCTTGAGGTTGAGAACTAGGATTTGAACCTGACATCATATAAATGTCTCCTATGCTCGGTTTATTACCATTGTTTCCAGTTAATAACCCATGCTCAATGGGTTGAGGAGATGCTCCTGCAAAAGTACCAGCAAGTGACTCATACCCAGTGGGAACAGAAGGATCGCCATACAAAAATGATTCAGGCGATTGAGTAAACATGGATGACTGACCAGACATATTTACAGGAGTATAAATACCTCCAGGTGGAAAAGGAGTATGAGGTGGAGAAAAACTTCACCCTGAGTTGTCTAAATAATTAGTTAACGAAAGATACCAAGTAGTACTTCTAGGAGGACTGTAAAAAATGGATTCACGCTCCCTTAGATCAATAGTAGGTTGATGTTTAGGGATAGGGACGCCTATATCTTCTTCTAGAGCAAGTTCTTCAATAGCAATCAAACCAGAAGGAAGATTTTCGGTGATGACTCTTTCTACCCTAGATGAATCTGGAGCACTAGAAGTCAGAGTAACAGGTTCGGATATTTCAGGTTCTTCGCCTATATCACTAGTAGATGAAAAACTACCAACAAGCTCGGAAACTGTAACAACTTCAGGATTGTAGCCTGTTTCTAGACTTTGGTAAACCGGATGGACTACCAAGGAAGACTCTCCTTCTTCAGGTGACCCTACTTTACTGCCTTCAGGAGTTACAAGGACTTTCAAACCTTCGTAATGACTCGGAACCTCTTTGGGAGGTTGGCCTCGAAGTCTACGAGACCTCCTCAACAAATCGGCCACGGTTACAACTTCAGGAGACTTGCCCCGAGATCCAGGGGACTGTCTCGGTAATTCAGCCACAGTTAAATACTTTTAACTACTGCACACGCAAACAAAGTAAAATCTCAAAGAAAACTGCCTAAAGTCTCTAAAGAACCAAACAAATTTGAATCACACGCCTAAAGAATCTAGGGCGTCAAACCAAGCACAAACAGTAGCCTTCCGGACCGAAAACGCTAGTTGGTGATGAAGCCCAACATCGCCGGATTCAGTACAGAAGTGGCGGGTGGAATAGTTACCCCGGCAGCCTGCTTAATGAATAGACCGGCACAAGTTCCTCCACTTTAACCGTCTCGAGTGAAGTGAACCCCCCGAAAAATCCAAGTGAGTCTAGCCGACGTCTGCTCCAGGTACAGTGGGATCTTCCCTCCACCGTCACCTCGGTAGAATCCTAAACATAATGGTAACTAAGGTTACCAACAACAACAAATATACCTGGGGGAACAGTCTACGACCCGATAGCACGCAAGGGCAGAGTAACAAGCTCAATCCCCTTGCCAGCTCCTTGACAATAATCCAAGGTTTACCGACAAGTGACCCCAGGCTCCTCGACAATAATCCGAGGTTTACCATTTGTAGTACGTGCGTATCTGGCATCTTTCCCAATGAAGGAGGATTGATCCCCTCACTGGTTCGGACACGGTCTCGTGCTTCTCCTTTAAGAGGAGCTTTCCCAGAGCATAAGTGAAACAGCTGGATTTAATCTATCACAAGATAAGCTACTTGTTTGGTTTTGTTGTCTTGGAGAGTTTATTACTCTCCTACTCCAAGACACTAGCCTGATCTATATTGGTGTTTCAGAGCCCTAGTAAATAAAAGTTACTAAGCTGATTTTACTTTAAGCGTTAATTTTATGGCTTTTCTTTAAGACAAAAGGTAGTGGAGATGAAACTGGTGGTGTGTAGACTCGACTCGCAACCACTACAAATATGCACCTAAGATGATTTACACTACTTTCCTTTTTCAATGAATCTCCTAGCTAAGAGAGTTGGAGAATGCAAATTTTATAGAAAACAACTTTCTTGGCAAAGACAATCAAAGAAACAATCTCTTTATCTTTTCAAAGCACACAACTCATGACCACTAATTATTTCACGAAATTTCCTTTCTCTTTCAAAAGACTACAAATGCTACCAAAGCAAACTTTTTTCCAAAAGAATTTTTGTATTTTTCCTATATTAATAAAGCATGTAAAACTACTTATCAAAAATCAAATTTAACAAATCTAAGACAATCAAATCAAATTCACTCAAAAGCAAATCAAAGGGAAATTTACCTAAAAGTAAAACTAATGAGGACAAAAGCCTACAAAAGATAATTCCTAGATGTTTTACTCAGTCAAAATGTAACTAAGGATCAGTTCATGCAGAATCATAAAATAATCAAAAAACAAAATCGAAATATTTTTGTTCTTTTTCTCAAGAATGAAATTCAAAGCTTTAATCAACAAACTTTTCGAAATTCATAAAGAGACAACACAAAGGTAGGTTTCTCACAAAGGCAGATTTTATGAAGGATCTGACCTCTAAGAAGACCAAAAAGACCAAGGATATCCGAGGTTTTAAAGCTTCTAAAGCCAAGGTCACTACAAGATCAATGCAAAAATCAACCCTAGGGCGAAACTTCTATGAATTCCACTAAAACCCTCGACACTAACGGAACAAGTTCAGGTGAAGATCTCTGACAGTAAACCAATGGATCTGGGCAGGAAAAACAAATTAAAAACAAAATCTAAAGAGCAAAAAGGCAAAAATTGAAATTTTCTCAAATTTGACAGGGGTACGCAGGTGATCTGTTCACACAGGTGCAGGTACGCTCTGTGCACAAAGCCGCAGTGCATACAAGTACGCACTGTGCCTAACTCAGAGGCTGCGTACTGCTGGAAAAGCTAAGAAAAATGAAAATCTAAATTAACCCTAAGCTAACCCACCCAAATACACAGTCAGACAGCCAAAAACCAGAAAACAAGCGATTTTTCTCAGATCAAAATATCAAAACAAAAAGAACTCAAAGACATTCATGGATTCCCCAGCGGAGTCGCCATTTTGTCACATGGAAAGAGTCGACTTTGCGGACAAAGCCAACCTCCCTAGAAGCTTAAGGCTTTCTAGCGACAAACAAGACAATTAAGAGCAATCCTTCTCTAAATATGCATTTACAATATGAGAAATCAAGTGTTTAGATCCTACCTGTAACCCAACGCTGTTGTAGTAGTCCAGCTTCGTCGATCCGGATGAGCTCCTCCCTCTCTTCGAAACCTGCATTCACTAACAATCAAACGATTAAATAGCACATGAACATCTCATAAAATAAAACATATTTAACATACAGACCAAGGAGTATATGAAACAACTCATAAATAACAAATTGTTGAGAAGAATGGACTTATTTGTATTAATAGGAAACAAAAGAAACCATTACAACCTGAGCCTTGGTGTTGTGCAGGTCCCTCCCAGGGTCCAGCAAGAGTCCTCCTTTACTCTGATCAGCTCACCCACTTCCAAATGAAACAAGAAAGGATGGGAATCTCTCCTCACAAGCTTCTACAAGGAAGTCCTAATTCCAGCAGCATCTACCCTTAGGAATGTTCAGCTTTAAACCTCCCCTCCCTCTGGCCCAATGCCTGTATTTATAGTGCTTTAGAGGAAGTTAATTAGTTCCACCATGAATGGGATAAGCCCATCTTTCAATGGGATAGCTCCCCTCTTCATGGGATAAGTTCCTCTTTCTTTGGGTGCATGAACCATCTGGAGGCGCTCAATACACGTCAAACCATCTTCTAGAATGCTCTAGATTTGACCACAAGTAACTTTTTTAAGATGAAACTCGCGCCTTTTGACCTTTATAGGGGTACGCACCCACCCCTTTACATATAGAGCGTACAAGTACGCAGGTATTGTGAACTTGGGTTGCGTACACGCAGGTAAGGCTAAGAGAAACTGCGTACCAGAGATAATTGACTTTAAATGACTTTTCTCTCTTTCTTGGAGTTTGACATGGAGAGCAGAGGCATGAGACTTGCCAAGGAGGATAGTATGACAGTGGATGGAGCCATACTAACTGCAAATAGTCATGGTGTCATTTTTTAGTGTAACACTTACCCATAAGTCTAATCCTTTTTCTTATCTTTGGAAGGCATTATAAACTTTAAGCCATTTTATTTGATTAACTCCAAATGAAATAAATGCCTGCAGTTGGATATCCCCAACGAAAGGGCCAGGATTCTGCTATGTTTCTTGATCTAACACAAGGTTGTGCAAATAGAACTTGCATAATAATCTCTGAACCTTTACCCCATAGTGATTACAACAATTTATGAAATCATCAATAGTGTTTATTTCTATAGGGGCTCCTGCTTTAACAGCCTTAATTTTCAATTGCAAATATCTTTCCATTAAAGGCAAAGCATAATTCTTAGCAGGCGCTCTACATGCTAGGACTTCAGCGTACAAAGAGCATAAGGTATCCATTTGTTTGATAACTAAATCTAGCCTATGAGTTACCTTTGTGACTCTTTCTTCTTCCTTTTGCTATCCTTCAAAAGCCTAACTTTCAGATAAATTGACATCCCTTAGCTGTTGTTGTAATTCTTCATACTTTTCTCGAGAGATAGTTTGTTCTGTAAGTTTTTCTACTACTTGCTAGGCTTGCACCAAACCCTCTCGTAGGGTTACTATCCTCAGGTTAGTATCCCACATAGTAGTTGTAGGTGGGAGGTTCACTTGAATCTTCTTATTGCGTCGTTCCGTAGTTATGGTTCGAATTTCCTCAGAGGACTGTGCCTCTGTCTGAATTTCTTTGTCACAGGCCGTTATGTCATCTGTTTGAATTTCGACATGGGTAATAGCTGAATGTTGTTCCTTTTGATTTTGAATGGCAGGCTGGACCTGAGTCCTCTTAACCTTTTTCCTAAGGGGTTTCACTGGAGTGGTTGCATGCCTTACCACCGAGGTCCTTTTTGCTCTCTTCCCCATCTTTAGAATCCTGATTTGTTGTCGAAGTCGCGCAATTACATTAAGCAATATTTGTTGTTCCTTTCGTAATCTTTTGATTTCTTCCATTTTATTGGAAGGAACAACCATTTGTGCACTCGGGCCTGGACTTTCTCCTTGACCAATTTCTTGATTTTTCTCTTGGGGTGCTTCCTCATTATTCTGCTGATCGGGTTGTTTGGGGGTAGAAACCCTAGCTTGCTCTGCAATCTCCTGGGTAACTTTTTCTTCCTCCTTTTCTTCTTCATAAATTCTTCCGGTGTATTCTGACTTGGAACAAATTGTTCCTCTTCTTCATCCTCATCTTTTTTCTCTCTAGACGCACTTTCATCATGGCTGGAGTGATTCTCTTCTTCTTCTTCCTCGTCGCATAACTCTTTGGATGCACTCTTATGATTAACAGAGTGCTCTTGTGGTTCTTCTTCAGTGTGGAGGTTTAATGGGTTGAGAGGTTGAGTATACTCTCCCATGTTAGCCAGTATCTGGGCCAATTCATCCTCTCACAGTAGATATTGCAACAGGCTTTCGTCACGTTGCTCTGTTTCTTCTTCAGCCTGACCAGATTGTTCGGTATCTCCCTCTGTTTCTCCTCATCATTCAATTCTCTTTTGTTCTCTCCTCCTTCCAATTGTAGGGGTTGCTTGTCCCCTGAATCATCTATCTCCACCGGTTGACTAGTGTTCCCTTGGGAATTTTCTAGCCTCCCTCTGATCCATGCCAATCTGACAGATTTCCTCTATTTCAATGGTCTATTCGATGTACTTGCAGTATGCTTTCGTTTGGGGGCTGGCAAAGCCAGTCCCCCATCTATTGTAAAAATTAGTTCTTCTTAGCTACTCTATTGTTGAGTAAGACTATAGCTAACTATCAATCATATCAACCTGTGATGACTTACTACCGATTCTACGTGGCGAGATTTCTTCATGCTTCGGGCAACATCATGTAATAAAGAATTTAAAAACGCAGGCAAATTCACAGTGCATTTTTGTTTTAATACAGCTAAAAGCTTAAGGTGGCGTGGTCTTACCACATCTTTTCTGCCTTCACAGGTAATGTAATTCTGAATGATCTTTGCCAATTCTGCCCACGGTTCTCCCAAGGCTGCTGGTAGAACTCCCTTTCCACTTCGAGTCAGGTTCTGACCTTCATCTTGGAAGATTTTGATGGCATCTCATAGTCTTACCTTCTTTAGAGTCCACACAGATCCAGTGGTTGGCAGTCCTGAAACTTCTATGATTATGTCGTCGGTGACTGCTATTTGTCTCCCTCTTACCATGGAGTGATATTCTTGCAGGTTCTGCAAAAATTCAATTGCCATGGTCTCGTTGAACTGTTGCAGATGATTGAGATAAACTATCCATCCCACCCTTGTTAGGATTTCTCATGCGGCATCAAAGACTGTCAACA
Source organism: Pinus tabuliformis (assembly GCA_031772625.1). NCBI lineage: Eukaryota > Viridiplantae > Streptophyta > Pinopsida > Pinales > Pinaceae > Pinus > Pinus tabuliformis. Next base: position 118,587,567 of record CM062806.1, read on the forward strand.
CTTGTGGTTCTCTACGAATTGATCTTCCTCTCATACTTGGCACACTATAAAAACACAGAGATGGCAATGGAACAGCAGGTTGTTCAAGTTGTTAGCAACCACAGAGAAAATGACGGAACAACAAGCTTGTTTAAATTTCAAATTACTGCTAATTATTGCATAAATAAATTTGAAACAACAAGCCATGCAAATTGGAAAACAATATATCGTTAAGCCTTGCTATTCCCAAGTAAAAGTTCTCCAAATGATACAAATTATGAGGTCACCTACTCCCCCCGCAATGTGATAGGTCGTCCTTGGCTGTCAAATGAGGGAGCGGCGTGCTGGACTGACATGATATAATGTCAGAAAGGAACAACGTATACCGAGATGCCATGTTTACAAGAATGAGCGGATTTCCAAAATCGAGGTATATGATGGAATCTCTTAATAAATAAGAGAATGTCGTGATATGATGCGAGATTTGGAGGATAGGACAGCTGACGTGCCCAAAAAGTTTAGTGCAGTCACGATCAACTTTTTCCGTCATGATTGATTGTAATAGATTTCATGTATTAAAGCTTCGAAGGAATTATGTTCATAATCTTATTTGATCCATTACAAAGGTATAAGAAGGGATTCATAACTACTAATGGTGTATAAAGAATGTGACCTCAATACCATCAATAGAGCTTTGTTGACCATAGGTGTCCATAACCTTGACAGAGTTGTTTATTTCATCCATGGAACCATGATCCTTTGTGTATGCCTAGGAAAGTGTTGTGGAATGTCAGAATGGAGGCCATTATGCTGGCTTGGTAACTAGATAAATCATAATGCCATTCACTAGGAAGGAGTGAAAGGTGGGCAGGCCGGCTCATGATGAGACCTCCTGTTCCAAGGACTTTTTATTTTTTCTGATGTGCCTCTTGGATCATATCCCTGGTGTGGTGGCCATAATGGGAATGCCACTTCACTTTCTTCCTTATGATCATGGTAGGCTGGCTCCCAATGAGACCCCCTATCCTTCATTGACAAACCATGTTAGCAAATTATATAAACATTTTTCTTTTTATTATTTTTTCTCCTTTTATAAAGTACTTTTCCTTATTTATACACAAAGGGTGGTTCAGCACTCCTTAAGAGTAGGGATGGTGGAAGAAGTCTTAACATCTCAATAGAAAAATATGCCCTTCATTTTTATTCCTTAATAATGATCAAAGAGGATTATGGGATTTTAGAGGGAACCATCATGATAAAGATAACCAATCATATCGATATTAGTAGAACAGTGACAGCAAGATGATCAATAGTTGTGTCCTTTCCTCTTTTCTCTTATCAATTCAGAGCAAATTCTTGTAAAAATATTGACTTTTTATGTAATTTGTTGATTTTAGTACCTTCTAGTTCTCATATTCATTGCATAAGTGTATAGTTGTGTTTCAGAAGTGATCCGAATGAAAACTATAAAACAAGTGGTATGTACAAAATTGCAAGACAAAAAGAAAGAAAAACTCAAAACTGTTGTGCACTAAGGAGAATATCAACAAAGAAAATAAGCGAAAGAAAACAATGCAAAAATGTTGTGTTTTTCGAAAAAGGAATAACGGAAAATGCAAGTGCTATTCATCCACAAAAAGGAACAGCAGAAAACAAAAACGTGCTACTCCTTCAGAAAAAGGAACAGCAGAAACAAAAATGTTGTTCCCTCGGGAAAAGGAATAGCAGAAAATGGAAATGTTGTTCGTTTGGAAAAAGGAATAGTAGAAACAAAAATGTGTCGTTCCTTCAGAAAAAGGAACAACAGAAAACGAAAATGGTGTTCCTTCGGGAAAAGGAATAGCAGAAACAAAAATGTGTTGTTCCTTCGGAAAAAGGAACAACAGAAAATGAAAATGTTGTTCCTTCGGGAAAAGGAACAGCAGAAAACAAAAATGAATTATTCCTTTGGAAAAAGGAACAGCAGAAACAAAAATGTTGTTCCTTCGGGAAAAGGAACAACAGAAAATGAAAATGCGTTGTTCCTTCGGAAAAAGGAACAACAGAAACAAAAATGTTGTTCCTTCGGACAAAAGGAACAACAGAAAATGAGAAACAGCAAAAAAATGCAAGTGCTATTCCTTTCGAAGAGGAACAGCAAAATGACAGAAATGTTGTTCCTTTTGAAAGGAACAGCAAAGTGCAAAAGTGTGGTTCCTTGAAAAAGGAACAGCAGAGTGGTGAAAATGTTGTTCCTTTCGAAAGGAACAACAAAGTGTAGAAGTGTCGTTCCTTGAAAAAGGAACAGCAGAATGGTGAAAATGTTGTTCCTTTCGAAAGGAATAGTAAAGTGCAAAAGTGTCATTCCTTGAAAAAGGAATAGTAGAATGGTGAAAATGATGTTCCTTTCGAAAAGAACAGCAAAGTGCAAAAGTTATACAACTGCAAAAATATATACAAACAAAAGAATTATGTACAATGTGTAAGAGTAGTCGAATTACTTAATGAACCAAAGGTGGGGAAGATTTCTCTTCCTCAACCAGAATCTGCATGTCAGAGTCTTCGCGAAGTTGTTGGTAGAAGGATTCCAGAGTAAGTGGTTTGCGGTATAATCGAACTGGGTGGCTATTTTCCTTAAAGGTATGTCTGGATCCATCAATGGTGGTTAGAGTAATTGTGCCATTATCATGTACCTTCTAGATTTTGTATGGTCCCAGCCAGCGAGTCTGAAGTTTCCCCGAAAAATCCTGGAACCTGGAATCGTATAGGAGTGCCCAATCTCCTTCGCGGAAGACTTTCTTTTTAATGAGGGTGTCATGCCATTTGGCTCGCTGTTGTTGGATTAACGCAGTATGTTGAAGGGTAGAGAGCCTGATTTCATCTAGCTCATTGATCTGCTGTAATCTATTAATCTGGGCCTCGTCTAAATCTAGACTGACCTCTTGTGCTGTTCGTAATGTCTGTATTTCAAATTCTATCGGAAAGATGGGTTCCTTTCCAAATACTAGCTGGTATGGTGAATAACTGGTAGTACTTCTCCATGTTGTTGTGTATGCCTACAATGCTTCTGGCAGTCTTACAGCCCAATTGCATCTGTGTGACGCAATGGTTTTCATCAGTATTGCTTCTATTATTTTGTTCGTGCTTTCTACTTGACCATTTGCCTGTGGGTGGTATGGAGTAGTAATTTTATGCTGAATATGTGGTTGAGGGGAAAGTACCCCAAGGGTCCTTTGGGTTAAGACTCTACCAGACTGAAAATTGCTTATTCAAAGAAACACACACACAGCCATTATCTTTACTGTAAGCAAATTCTAATGTTTAGGGTACGTACCTAAGGTCCTACGTTCGAGAAGGCCTTTAGGGTCCAAACCCTTCTTGGAGTTACCTTCTTCTCCTTTGACCTATAAAACAAACAAATCAAAGAACACAGTAGTACATGGACAAATACTTATACATAAATCATCTTCATGCTACAAAGTTAGTTATAAAAATCTTTAAGTAACTACTTGCATAAGAATTCAAGACAAGAATCTCATAAGCATAAAGAAAGATTGTTTCGGGAACCAAGACGTGTTTCTTTATATAAAGGCAAGTAAAGTACATATAACGGAAAGATTTCACCTGAAACACCTTCAGCAGGCTCCAAGCAAAGCTTCCTCCTAGATTCGTTCCAGCCTCAAGCCTCCAACAAGAGCTCCTTCCAAGTCTTACTCAATGATGATATAAAGGATGAATGATCACCAATACACATGGAAACAAGGGTTTCCTATGAAAAATGGGGGAAGTGCAGAAAGCACCAAGGACTTCAGACCTGGTCTAAGGGGAAAATCTCAGCATAATAATCTTACTCTCATTTCTCTCTCTCCTAGGCCTTCCCTTTGATGTCTTTTTATACCATCTCCAAAGTAGTTTTTTAGTTAGGAGTTGGTTGGGAACAGTTGGGCCACGGGCACTAACAGGTGATCAGCAGGTAAAACCCGCGATCTCCGCCCGAAAATAAGGAATTATTTATTTTTTTAAGTGTTTTAATACATACACGCGAGTTGGGTATACACATACCCGCGTGTACACGCGTTTAACTCAGGGCAATGTCGCGTATAAGGGATAAAACACTGTTTTTTAAATTTTAGGACCAGGTCTGGAAGGAGGGGTTGCCCTAGGCCATGAGTGCAGCATCACAAACCATAAAAGTGAGATTTGGAGCTATAACAATATGATAGTTTTTTAGTTTGGCAACAATTTTATTACTAGCAAACTGAGGTCCTCCATCTGTAATTATATCTCTTGGGAGGCCATATCGCACAAATATGTGGAACAGGAATTGTATTATAGAATCCTCTGTAGCTCTCAGCAATGCCTCTGCTTCAACCCATTTGGTGACATATTCTATTGCTACCAGAATGTATGTTTTTTGATTTGACGATGGGTTAATTGGACCAACAAAATCAAGCGCCCATCATTCAAATGGTTCAATAACTAGTTGTGGGTTCAGGGGCATTTCATCAGCCTGTCCAGGGCGTCCTGCTCTTTGGCAGCTATCACAAGCTTGAACGAACTTCTTTGCATCTTTGAAGATCATGGGCCAATAATACCCTGTTTGTAGCACCTTGTGACCAGTTCTCCAATCTGCGAAGTGTCCGCCACATGGTCCATCGTGACAAGCTTTCAAGATGTCAAAAATTTCATCTTCATGGACGCATCTCCTGATGTGCATATCTGCCCCTGTATGAAACAGGTAGCCCCCAATCCAAGAAAATCGAGTACTACGCTGGACAATCTGTTTTCATTCATTGGGGGTCAGATGTTTCGGTAATTTTCCTACTGCTAAATAATTTGCAACATCAGCATACCAGGGTGTTTTAACAGTAACAGTGAACAAATGTTCATCTGGAAATTGATCTTCAACCACTGCTGCATCCACTGGTTTTGGCATTCGTGAGAGAAAATCAGCTACAGGATTTTCTTTTCCCGGTCGGTCCTTTATTGTGATATCGAATTCCTGCAATAAAATCAGCCATATGGTTACTCTACCACTTGTGATTGGTTTGTTTGCTAAATATTTTATGGTAGAGTGACGATGTATATAAAATAACAGGATATCTAGTGATATAATGCCTAAATTTATTGACGACATGTATTACAGCTAAAAATTCCTTTTCAGTCACAGTATAGTTCAATTCAGCAGGAGACAAATTTTTGCTAATATAATAAATTGCATATGGTTTTTTATCTTCTTCCTGCCCAAGGACTGCTCCAATAGCTGTGTTTGAAGCATCTGATGAAATTTGAAATGGCAGGTCCCAATTTGGTCCTCGGAGTACTGGGGTTGTTGACACAAGCCTTTTCAGATTCTCAAAAGCACGATCACATTTTTCTGTCCAAACAAAGTCAACATTCCCTATCAGTGCATATAAATGTGCAGCAATATGAGAAAAATGTTCTATAAATCTTCTATAATAACCAGAAAATCCAAGAAAATTGCATACCTCTGTCTGAGTGGTAAGAGTAGGTATTAACAAAATTATTTGAATTTTGGCTAGATCTACCTGTATTCCAGTTGCTGAAATATAATTGCCTAGAATAAGTCATTCAGTCATCATCATATAGCATTTTTCATGGCTCAGACAGAGCCTGGTGACAATGCATCGCTGCAGCATTTTTTCTAGTGTGTCCAATGCTAGGTCGAAATCATCTCCATATGGTGTAAAATCATCCATATATACTTTGAGCCATTCATTTATTAAATCTGAAAAGATGCTAAGGATAGCCCTTTGAAATGTGCCAGGGGCATTGCATAGGTCAAAAGGTAAAACTCTGTAGGCAAATGTTCCCCAAGGATAGGTAAAAGTAGTTTTGTCTTGGTCTTCAGGAGCAATCTGAATCTGATTGTATCCACTGAAGCCATCCAAGAAAGAAAAGAATTTCTTTCCTGCTAACGTATCTAATACCTGGTTAATGAATGGAAGGGGAAAGTGGTCTTTTTGTGTTGCTTTATTTAGCTCTCTATAATCTACACAAATCCTCCACTTTCCATTCTTCTTTGGTACCACTACAAGCAGAGAGACCCATTTGCTATCGGAGATAGGGTAAATAAAGTTCACATCTAAATGTGTTTTAAGTTCAGCTCTTACAATGTATTTTAGGTGAGGGTTATGTCTCCTTTGTGGTTGGCGAACAGGTCTTGTATCCTTTTCTATGTAAATGTGGTGTGTACATAACTGGGGATCAATTCCTTTCATGTCAGGATAATCCCATGCAAATGCTTCTTTGTATTTTCTCAGTAGCTGGATTAGCTTGTGTTCTTGTTCTGGAGTCAGGTTGCCATTAATGTTTAAAGTTTTTCCTGGCTCAATTTCTACAGTTTTGCTATTTGATACAGAGGTAGTAGGTATTGTTTGATTGTGAGTGTCTCTGAGAGGATCTTCTTATAATTCATTATCAAATGCTACTTCTATCATATGACATTGTATGTGGGATCTAGATTTAGTCTGGCTAAGAAAGTTGTTAATGACATCATCCTCTGTTTGATCTTTGAAATCGAGGGCATCTTCTATGGTTAATGGGGATCTAATATTTTCAGTGAGGTATAATACAAGATGTTTGTTAGTTTTCATTATTGTGACACTTGGCTGGGCTGGAGGATACAAGGCTAGATTCTTGATATTAGCCCCTCTAGTTATGGTCATACTTCCTTGTTGGTAGCTAATATAAGCATCAGCAGTTGTAAGCCAAGGTTTGCCTAAAATCAATGGATGTCCATCAAGTCGGTTTTTGGGGTTTATTATCAGAAAGTCAGCAGGATACTCCCAGGAATCAACGGATACCATGACATCATGTAGTGTGCCTTCTGGCCTAACCACAGATCGGTCAGCCAGTTCTAATAAAGTGGAAGTTGGTTCTACTGATGTAATGCCCAGTTTTTGACAAGTGGTGGTTGTTAGGATATTAATTGCAGCCCCTAAATCAACTAAGGCATTTGCAAAAGTTTTCCCATTGATTTGTACTGTTACTATTGGATTTCCTGGGTCTTCATATTTAATAGGTGTTTCTTTTCTTGATAATAGGTCAGATAGGGTGCCAACTACTTGGACTGTTGGGTTATTTGTTATTCTCCTCCTTGGTTTTTTATACATAGCTCTTTGATGGTCTTTGCATATATTGGGATGTCTTGGATGGCTTGGAGGAGTGGAATTTTTATGTACAGATTTTTAAGTTCTCCCAGAATGTCAAAATCAGGATGTTGTATAGGTCGAGGTATAATTAATCATTCTGGGAATGGAGGAGAAGATGTGATTACTTGATTATGAGTTTGTTGTCTGATCACATCCTCTTCTTGCAGTGGTTGTTCTATAGGTAACTGATTTTCAACTTGAGCAGTTTTATCTCCCTCTATTTCAATGATGCGCCCAGATCTTAATTGAAGGTCATTACACTCCCTTAGATCGGTTCCTATCTCTAGTGTTTCAATTATTTGAATAGATTGGACCGATCTCTTATTCAGATTAGGGTTGGGTTGGGTTGGGAGTTGCGGTCTTAAGTTAGACTAGGGGTTTTGTTGTAATGCTGGCAGTGTAGGTTGAGGGGGCGGAATGGTTCCTACTGGTTGATTCGTTGGTCTTTGCGAGTTTTTCTGCTAGGCTTGACTTTGTGAAGTAGGAGGGGACCATTGCATTGGATATACATTGTTTTTCCAATATGGTGGGGCATAAGGAAAATTTGGCCAATTGGCTTGACTTGCTTGATTCGGCCATGGTGATGATGAAGTGAATGGTTGTTGTGACCAATTTGAGAATGGAGGTTGATTTTGCCACATATTGCTGAGCATGATATTATGGAGGCTGAAAAGAAGAAGCTGGATTGGAGAACATACCTAATTGTCATGGCTGCCATTAACAACGCTGATTAAGTAGGTACATCAGTTCTGGCTCTTCTTCCGCTTCCTTGTAGACTGCTTTCAATCCAGGAAGTGAGGACAGCTCTTTGTAGAATGGTGTTTTGTACAAATGGCGCAAACTTGAACCGCATCTAATGGACATTCTTTGTGGCTGTGTTTCTTTCTGCACTTGGGGCAGAAGATTACCAAATTTTGTTCCGCCTCTACTTGTTTTTGCTTGGCCTGCATAATATCAAGTTGCGTTTTCAGAGTCCCCAATATGTCAGTTTTGAAATTTTGTAATAAATTTCCAATTTCTGTGCAAGTTACTCCTTCTGCAAAAATTATGTTGTCTCTTGCAAGCCGATCATGTTCTACGGGTTTTAGTCTTGTGCTGCCTCTTGAACTCCTGATACATAACTTAATAATGTCAGCAAAATTTTCCTGATAAATATCTCCTTTTCCCATAATATTTAATGTTTCAATCCATTGTTCCTTCATTCCTCTAATTTATGTTTTTTTCAATACATTATCAGGTAAGGGTAATGATGCATAAGGAGATCTTTAAAGATTATTGTTATAGACATTTTTGGGCACTGCAACCCCAATCACAAATGTCCATAAACCAAGGGTTCCTAAGTCCCTAAAAGTGTTTTTCCAACCCCTAAATGAACAAGGTCAACTGATTACAACATCTCCCAGAAGTTCTCCATGAAAAACTACTCAGAACTGGTCAAAACTGGACCATTTCACCTGCTCCATGGTCAAAGTGCATTGCATCCCACCTAAATACACACAGTAGGTGCAATGCATGTTGAAAAGCCCTTCTATGGGGTGCGATGGGTGAGAGTGGACAAATGGCAGGGTCAATCCGCAAGGTGGAGGAGCATGGAATCTTCCAGAAACTTCTCCTGTGACACTTGCCTCTCTGCATTCGCCCAGGGATGAGTAAGAGATCATCAATCTCCAAGTGGAATCAAGAACTATCAGAGAGAGGACACTAATCAAATCTCAAAAGCTGACTCATTCCCCTTGCAAACATCTATATATGGATCCCTCATCCCAGAGATCTAGAGGCTGGAATTTTGTATCTTGTAAGGAAGTGTTGTTGGTTTCTTGGTGCAATATCATAGTGTTGGGTGATCTAAGCTTTTCATGAGGTGAAGAAGGGCTTTCTTACTGAGAGGATGATGCTGGGTCAGAACAATTGGTTGTAATCCTCTTTTCTCTTTCTTGATTATCAATAAGGCTATTCAAGTTTTCCTCCACATTCTTGTATGATTGATGTTATATGCATTTGTGTGGTCAATATATATATGGTCCTATATTGTTTATGATAATAGATCTACGTTCTTGGATAGTGTTATGCTGCTTTGATTCTATAGGTGCTCTTTGAAGATGGGTAGACGAGGAAGCGAGTGGCAAAGACCTATCAGAAGGGAGAGGAATCGAGCAAGGAACCAAGCGCAAGACAGAGGTTGGTCTCCTTATTCCCCTCTTATCTATTACTCATAAAGGAAAACGAAAGTAGTTTTTAGTTTGTTTTTTTCTAAGGTAGCTACCAGCCTTAGTGGGACTAGTAGCTCTGCATAGACACTAGTTTTCCTGATAACAAAATGGCGACTCCACTGGGGAGCGAATAGATTGTTTGTTTATCTACATTTGTTTACTTTATAAACTTATAGACGGAGCCTGAAGTCAAGCCAGCTAGCCTTCGAACTACATTTGCTATGCAAGTGCAAAGTAGATCAATGTTGCTTCAGTCTATCTCCGGGTTTTGTTTATGAATTAAACAATTGATTTACAAGCTCTCTAATTGCCCTTGTGGTGGCTCTAGTAACCTCCTTAGATCTACCCCTGTGATTGATTTACTGATTACCACTTGCTCGGCCTAAATCCCTGAACTGAGCTGCAAACTGTGACCCGGAACCTAGCTAAAGTCTCGTCCCTGGTCCATCGCACTGTGTCTTATTTGAACCCTGAATGCATCGCACTTCTCGAGCATAGTAGGTGCATTTCATTTCAGTTTCCCTGTGCTACAGGTGCGCTGATCAGACCTCTTCTGCTCTTAGATTTTGGCTTCTGTGTTCATACTTTTCAGCTCTATTCAGGAGTTTTGCTGCCTGTAGTCAGTACACCTCTGTTGGAAACCCCCTTCCTTGCCGTTATTTCGCCTCCATTGTGCAAAGAACTGTAAATGTTTTTATGTATTTTTGAGTCATTTTTAGTTCTCCTTTACAAAGAAGTAGCGTAATTGAACTGTCGTTTCTTGATTTGAAAGTGTCGCAAGTGTCGTTTTCAGTCATAGAAGAGAATTCAATTGTTCTTGATAGTTGATTACACTATTACTCTTGTATTTGATTTGAATTAGTAGTTTTTCAAGTGTCGAAAGCAAGTTTTCAATTCCAAATAGCAAAGTGTCGTCATTGTCCTCATTTTGTTTTGAAAAGAAGCTTGTTAGTAATTGTCACTTTGAAAAATAATTCAGATTTGCGCTTAGCTTTCTTTTTATCACTTACACATTAAGAAGGCTGAAAACAAATACATGCATGTGCATTTGCATTTAGACTGTTTTTTGGTTTGATTTAGGACAAGTGCATATAGTCTGTGCTCTCTGCTCTTGGTTGAAATAACGTCATCTCTCTTTCCTTAGTAGCTAGGATTTTCATTGCAAAAAGAAGATTAAACGACTGTTTATCATCTTAGATTGCATTTTAGGAATTGTACATCTACATCACACGGTGAACCTGAAAGGAAAATTTCTTAAGCAAGATCAACTATAAAATAAATTTAATGAATCTAAAAATGCTTTGGAACCTAACACACAACATTTAGAAGTCTAGGCTAGAGACGTATTCCAGCGTCGTAAAGCCTGGTAACTGTTGTTTTCACTGTTGGTTGGGTGATTCCTCCGCTTTGAGACGATAAGTGCCAGTACGGACTTGTGCTCCCATGTACCGTCGAGTATATTTTGGCAGACCACAATAGGCTTTATCCTTTATCCATAGGAAGCCATGTCTGTCGCCCTATCAATCACAATGCACTGAACACAACATTCAGGAAGATTGACTGCCGTACCGTAAAAAGTATTCTGCAGTTTTGCGATTGGTTTGGTAATCCCTCTGTCTAGATTTCCAGAGCTGTCCCTTTCGTTCCTTTTCAGACTCCTTAATCGAAAAGGTCCATCTAAGCACTTGTCACTTCAGGCTCATTAAAAATCGAAGGCGACTAGAGCCATCTTTTTTTTTTCTCGACTCTTAAAAATTGAAAAAACAAGTTGTGTCAAAGCGTCTAAAATTTATTTTAAATGGAATAAACATCACCTTTCCTACGTTGGTCTTAGGTTGAGAAAAATGGAGTCCACCAACCAAGGAGTTCCCCTTGGAGGAAATCCTAGTCCCTTCTCCTCTTGGGGAGATGTTGGTGCACCCCATATGGCCACATTGTCTCTTCCAGGATTGACAATCGGCTTGCCCGTATGGCTCTTCTCAACTTTTGTCATTCAGAACACCGTGATTCTTGAACAATCAAGTCAGCAACTAAACGATACCAGAGTTACCCCCCAACCCTCTACTTCATCCAATTCTTCCTCTCCTCCTTCCTCTTCGCTTGATGAAGCTGGTAAAGCCCAAAATCAAGTAACTGAGAAGAAGAAGGAGAAGAAGAAGAAAGAGAAGAAGAAGAAGGAGCCAAAGGCGAAGAGGGGCAACCAAGCATCGTCTAACAAAAATCCACACACTGCACCGACCAGGCCTAAATCGCCATGTGTCATTTGCAAAGGATACCACTATCATCGAGTTTGTCCTTGCATCCCTCGGATCTTAAGGGACTAGTCTCCTCGTTTGCACAATCTGGTGTCATCAACCTCTGATGATCATGTTGGAAGTACATTGTCAACTAGTGAAAGTGAAGCCCCTGGACAAAAAGGAAAATATAAATTTCCTTGTAAATTGTGTGAAGGCGATGACACCGTCCACCATTGTCCCTTCTTAGATGAAGCTAAAAGAGTTTTGGATGACTGTCCGGTTTCACCGTTACGGCTTCCTCCTGGATATAAGAAACTCTTGCCAAGTCCGTCACTAATTGAAAATCTGGCTGACACGCCCTTGTGGTTGGCCAAAGCATCTATCATTGAAGATAAACCATCTGAATCCACACCAGACGAAAGTCGAAAGGTCGAGGCGGTAGTTGACCCGGTCTTGCCTTCAGAGGATCAATCTTCAGATGATACAGTCACTGAAGAGAACAAGAACAACACCGTTCAAATTCTCTTCGTAAGCACAGACTCCGATGAACATGGGGGCAGTCTACCCATTCCTTTACTGCAGGAAGGAAGTTCGTCAGAGTCATATCTGGCCGTATATTCGGTCCCACCTCTAAGCAACCTATTTGTTTCCTTCGATTGGAATCTACTAGGCAGACCCCGCTTACCGGCTAGTGTACCATTTCGAATCATTGCTCAAATATATAGAACGGTCATGGCCAGTACCATCATAGATGAAGGGGCTTCTGTGAGTATCCTTTCCTCAACTGCTTGGAAAGTGCTTGGTTCGCCATCGCTTTTGGCTGAGATGAGAAATCTAAGAGGCTTTGACAAAGGAACCAGTCGACCGTTAGGGATCCTTCCCAATGTGCCGATAGCATTGAGAAGGAAAACCGTTCACATGAACGTAATGGTAGTCCAAGGACCCCTGGATTATAATCTACTCCTTGGACGAGACTATATTTATTGCATGGGAGACATTGTCTCCTCACTCTTTAGAGTAATGTGTTTTCCGCACGAAGGAAGAGTGGTCAAGCTCGTAGACCAGCTTTCATTCCCCGGTTCACACATAGCAAATAGTCATATACCAACCCTGAATGGTCTTTTCACGCAAGGAATGTCTCATCAATCTCTAGTCCATCCTCCTGATGAGCGCGAGTGATTCGGAGGATATGACTGAAACCCAGGGGGCATGCACCCTGGTCTGTTTCGGCAGGAAAACCTTGGGTATAGAGTAGGTTTCCGCAGAGGATATATGACTAGTCTGACACACCCGTCCGTCTAGGAAAATGGGATTAGGCTGGAATAAGATTCCCTCATCAAAGTTATGTGGGTGGAGGCGTCTGCGCCACTCACCTTTGTCTATTTCGGTAGACATCGCCGAGGAAGTGTTTTGTCTGTAGCATAGATAGAACAATCTTTGGTAACCTGGAAATTTTTCGCTATACCTGGGGGCATGCAAACCTTTTGGCATGCAAGCGAAGAGCGACCATTTATTTTTTTAAATTTGTAGGTCCTCTAACCCTTTAAACTCGTAGGATTGATCGTTTCCTAACTTGCATAACGAAAGGATGCGGAGCAAAGCTTTGTAAGGTGCAAGCTCCATAAAAATGGCATCTTAGATGAGACATCCTTATTATACGACTGGATCGAGCAGTTTTAATGCGGAATTCAAGCTCGTTAAAAAATAAACATAAGCAATGAGCAAATGTTCCCCCGACGTTTAAGCTCATTAAAAAATGAACCATTTTCCGGTAAATAACCATCATGAATGTATTATCATCAGCCTTTGAAGCCTTGGTCGTGTTCTCATCATCACCTCCACTCTGTATTGGCCGATCATTCACCTCCACTTGATTGTTTACCCTTTTTGAAGAACAGCTGTGAAGAGTGATCCTGTTAGCCATCCTTGTGACACTGTCGTGATTGGAAAATTCCAAACCTTACCTGGAATCAGCTGCTACCCGAATCTATCACTTGTTCCTCAAAAAACAAGTCTCCTTTAAGCTCTTTTCAACTAACTCGTAAAATATGAAAAGATTGCCAAGCCATTGGCCTCTCCAGCTTGTTAAAGTGACCGGAAGCGCTATCCCTCCTTTAGATTTTAATCTTTTTGGACCTAAGGGATTATTACACAAAAAGATCAAGCGCTTGTTTTGTTCGGCTCGTTAAAATTACCGAAAATTCATCCCTTTTGTATTATTTTATACTTTTTCGGACTTAAGGGATTAGATGACGAAAAAAGATTTTTGGAGTTTCCTTTACGTCCCTTTTCAAACTCTCTAAAATTGAAAAGGACTGAGTTATCTTTGTCGTTAAACTCGTTAGAACCAAATAGCGACAAACTTGTCCATACAGACAAGAACGAGTTTCACTATCGCTAGGCTCGTTAAAACATAGCGATGGGTTTGCCTGAAGGGAAAATTATAGAACAAGCATATGTTATCCTCCTCAAGCTTGACAAAAATAAAGAGGTACTGGTCAGCAATGACTGGGGAAAAATTGGGAAGAAAACTTGAAGAAACTTTGTTGGTAGCAAGTCGCTCTTGAACATGACACTTTCACTCCGCATCCGAGTCGAGTTGGGTTGTTCCATTCACTGGTCACATCACCATGGTTCCGTCACACCATCCATATTTGGGGTTAATGCTACCGATCCATCATGTCAGTGTCGCTGATATGTTCAAGAGAAGTCGCTCAGAGAATTCACCTGTGTCTCACCCACTGCAATACATTTACACTCCATTCTTTCATGACCACCACCCTGAACCTTATATCACCAGATCGTTTTCACCTCCATTAGAATCATTTGCTCCGTTCTGTGTCATTGATGTGGGATCCACTAAGGCCCTCCTATGATAGATCGCTTCTTGTCGACATCAGCTCATTATCCAAGAAGTCGATCTAGGAACAATCCTTTCAGTACTTTGAAGCTTGCATGCCTCAATGGCAAGTTTCTCACTTCCGGCAATAGGTTGACATCAATGGCCTTCGACCGAAAGATTTTGCGTGGTGTTCGACGCCAAGTCCCTTATTCACACCACGTGTATTGTACTGCAGTACCTTGAGGGTCATCATCATTATCGGTGATTCCTCTCGCGCCTGTTAACAGCTTACATCATTGGCTGGTAATCAGGCGATGTCTTTCCATGTTCGACTCCAGAACATCTCTCACATGGATCGACTTGTACTTTGAGTGAAGATCGAACAAGATTGAAGACCCCGGATCTAGTTTCATCCATCCGGGCTGTGATATATATTCTGGAAAATAAAGAAATCAAATGTACATCATTGCTACACAGATAATCATCCAATCTAAGGGATGATGACTCTACCAGAATCATCAGTCTACACTCAAACGATTGTCTGTCTCATGTACATGAAAATGAATTTATAAAGCTGAGCATGGGAATGCCTGCCTCAGCTAGATCATGAAAATATTATGAAGATAATGTATTGTATTGTATCTTATTACAGGTTGCCTTCCAGCTTGAAAAAACTTTAGATCCTCATGATAAAGCATTTCACCCGACATCAAAAGATTAACAACCTCATGCTTTAGGGGGCAACTGTTATAGACATTTTTGGGCACTGCAACCCCAATCACAAATGTCCATAAACCAAGGGTTCCTAAGTCCCTAAAAGTGTTGTTCCAACCCCTAAATGAACAAGGTCAACTGATTATAGCATCTCCCAGAAGTTCTCCATGAAAAACTACTCAGAACTGGTCAAAACTAGACCATTTCACCTACTCCATGGTCAAAGTGCATTGCATCCCACCTAAATACACACAGTAGGTGCGATGCATGTTGAAAATCCCTTCTATGGGGTGCGATGGGTGAGAGTGGACAAATGGCAGGGTCAATCCGCAAGGTGGAGGAGCATGGAATCTTCCAGAAACTTCTCCTGTGACACTTTCCTCTCTGCATTCGCCCAGGGATGAGTAAGAGATCATCAATCTCTAAGTGGAATCAAGAACTATCAGAGAGAGGACACTAATCAAATCTCAAAAGCTGACTCATTCCCCTTGCAAACATCTATATATGGATCCCTCATCCCAGAGATCCAGAGGCTAGAATTTTGTATCTTGTAAGGAAGTGTTGTTGGTTGCTTGGTGCAATATCATAGTGTTGGGTGATCTAAGCTTTTCATGAGGTGAAGAAGGGCTTTCCTGCTGAGAGGATGATGCTGTGTTAGAACAATTGGTTGTAATCCTCTTTGCTCTTTCTTGATTATCAATAAAGCTATTCAAGTTTTCCTCCACATTCTTGTATGATTGATGTTATATGCATTTGTGTGGTCAATATATATCTGGTACTATATTGTTTATGATAATAGATCTACGTTCTTGGATAGTGTTATGCTGCTTTGATTCTACAGGTGCTCTTTGAAGCTGGGTAGACGAGGAAGTGAGTGGCGAAGACCTATCAGAAGGGAGAGGAATCGAGCAAGGAACCAAGCGAAAGACAGAGGTTGGTCTACTTATTCCCCTCTTATCTATTACTCATAAAGGAAAACGAAAGTAGTTTTTAGTTTGTTTGTTTCTAAGGTAGCCACCAGCCTTAGTGGGACTAGCAGCTCTACATAGACACTAGATTTCCCGATAACAATTATACTGAAAACGCTCAACATATTCTTATAATGTTTCATTTGGTCTAGCTACCATCCAAAATCCTGATACCTTTTTAGAAAAGACTCTTTCATTTGATCCCAGTTATTTATAACACCACCACCCAACCCCATAAACCATCTTAAAGTGGCCCCCTTTAATGTATAGGGAAATAATTTCAGTTTCTAGGGATCAGTGGTATAGTCATAACCTCTACATATCACATCAAATTCAAACAAAAATGCATCCGGATCTTCTGATGTAAGGCCATGAAATGTAGGGATATGCTGGAGAGGAATTTCTTTCATAGGAGCATTAGCTGCAGTGTCCACAATGGGATATTGCAGTGTAGAAGTTTGGGTGTTTGGCTGGTTTTGGGCCATTTGGTCAAATATGTGCCAATAATCTTCTGGGATGTCTAGGAGGGTATTCCTAGGCTGACGAGGGGGATTGGCTTTAACAGGAATGGCCTTAACAACACTTCCTTTATCTGGGATGATGAGAGTTCCTAATGTCTAGGGGAATTTTGGCTCTTGAGGTTCTTCAACTTCGTTATGGATTATTTTTGTAGCACTTCCCTTATCTGGGCTACTTAATGGCAGAATTATCTGAACAAGAGATCTTGGTTCTTCATTTTCCCCAATTTCTCCTCTCCCTTCACAGAGGTTGCTAAGGTTCCCTTCTTGCAATGATTTTTGGCTAGAATTCTCAATTTCTTGAAAATCTCGCTCTCCAGTGTGTCTATGCACCTCAACAAAGGCTACAGATGGTGATCCTATGGCCTGAAGGGAACTAGTAGGTTGTCTAGAAGTAACTTTTCTAGGCCCTACTGAAGGCTGAGATTCTGCTTTCTTAAGGATTTCGTCTATAAAGGTTGATCGGCCAAGGGTCACCGGCCCCTTAGCTTTATCAGGCTTGGGTAGAGGTTTAGGATTCTTTTCTGGCTTTTTCTGCTTAGTCATGCACACAAATCAACTGCTAATTTCTACCCAAAAAACAACAACAAATCTGCAAGAAAGCTGGTAAGGGAGTAGGGCTATTACATGCTCAATATGCAGGTTCTTACCTTCCGTTTTTAAAACCCAATTCTCTCTTAGCAGATTCTTACACTACTCTGGAAAAGAAACAAATGGCTACACTCTTCCCGAAAATGGCACCAAAATGTCGAGCAGTAAAAAGGGTATTTTTCACCTCTATTTACCCTACATTAATTGTCAATCAAACAACGATTTATTATTTCAAAGAGTGTACTCCGTTTGAGGCGGTCATTTGTCAGAGTAATGCTAGTAGTATAGTGTTCTCAATACAAGAGTAAACGGATGCTTGGAATGAAATCTACTTGCAAAAAGAAACCTAGGACTCAAATCATGCGTTCAGAAAGCTACAACAATTTATCAGTCAAGGGTGCAGTAATGGTAACTCTTCCCTTTGTAAACTGATGTAATCAAGAAGGCACTCAAAGGAAGGATCATCAAACTAGGAACTAGACAACGTAAGTTGATGTTCACTACAGTCTCAGACCTTCTGCATACCAAAGCAATGATAATCTTCAAATGACAGGAAACGGAACAACAACTATCTTTATAAATAGGATTGAACAGCAAAACCTTAACCTACGGAAATGGATGCAGCAATAATTATAGTCTATAGGAATTAAGTAACAGCCTTTGAATTGAATAGCAAACAGAAATGGAACAGTGGACTATCAGAAATAAAGTATAGAACAACAACTTAAATATGAATGTACAGTAACCCAGGTTAAACACGTGACACACTTAATTAGTAAAGGGAATAGTAATTTGAGCTTTGATACAATAAGCATGAATCACAGCTATAAAGTAACAGCAACTGCAATCACAATGGAACGGCAATCCCGAATGAATAGCAGTCACAACTTAAGAATAAATCATACAGTAGTACCAATTTAGGAACATACAGCACAGTTAATCTGTATTCAGATGGCAATCTGTAAGAAACAACAATGTTATATCAATTGTCAAAAGGAACAACAATGCGATACAAAGCTAGAATGAATAACATAGCATTCTTGTAGCAGATAACAACATTACTTAGTCAAGTGTATATAACAGTACTTAGTCAAGTGTATATAACAGAGCTGATATGTAAAACAGTAAAGAACGTCAGATTACTGAATAGATTAAATGGAAGAAATCACACCACACATAAACCAGAAATATGGTACAGGAGCAAGTGATCCACTAGGGCCGAGCCCTTAGCCTCCAGGGACTCAATTCTTAAGGCTACTCTAGAATCAATGATAGAACAACAACGAGGTTTTTATATTAAAACATTAAATAGAGTTACAATGAATCACTTTTCAAAGAGAGTCGATGATCAAAGTTCAAGTACCAAGAAGAATTTCATAAAAATAACAATAGTTCCCTCTCTTTTAATAGTGCTACCCCTTCTTATAACAGCGAAGCAGCGATATCAACAATGCAGAGGATTGTTAAGATACCGATCCCTCAGGATCAAAGGATCCTGACGGATTCGCCAAGCTGTTAGTTTGCAGTTATCCTCTTATTCTTTTGCGCTGATTGGAGATCTCCTTTTCTTTTTTTTGGCTGTTACACTCTAATTTGGGTCACTTTGTTTGAATGTGGTTCCCTGCCAAAGGGACAACAGTTAACTTGGTCTCGTTCATTCCTTTGGGATGACAGTCTTCCGTTTTCTCCTCTTTCTACATAGAAGAAGGGTAATTATTAGTTATTTCACATTACATATAAATCTTCTAGAGTTTATCATATTCTTTTGTCATATGCCTAGCTCATGATGTGAAAAGGTTGTGATTTTTGAAGAAAAGATAACAAAGTAAATGAAAATAACATACCTTCTCCAGTGCTCAACATCAACTGGGTCAACGGTCAACGTTCAACCAAATCAATACCTACGTCAACAAGACACGTGTCGTCCCGAGGAATACACCATGAGTCCTGGATGATGTCAGCAGAGGAGGTCACGTGGTAGTTTGTGATTGGTTCATACGTGCCAATCTGGTGCTGACACGTGGCAGCCCCAATTTTTCCCAATTTGGCCTCATTTCCAAAATTTTGGGGATCAGGGAGAATCGAACCCCTGAACTCCTAGTGTGGCAATGACTTTGCCGGAGCTAGCTCACCAGTTGAGCTATTGTAGGCCTTGGTAATGGAAATGATCAGTTGGTATTTATGTTGTATTGAGGTTTCCATTGGAAAAAGGTCGGACGGTCGGGGTCAACCCCATGACCATTGGACCTTTTAAATTATCGTTATCATTACAGTTCGAAACATATGCAATATCCCACATTCACTGGAAATTGCAACCATATATGGTATATTAATACCTTACAAACAATGTATAACCAACAAAACAACAGAGCCAATACATATCATATCGCATATCCAATGTATAATGTAACCAATGGCGGAATGGTCGGGCGGGGGTTTCGAACCCTCGACCTTCCAAAACCATATATATGCAATGCTTTAACACACCTCCGCTAACCAACATGTAATCATTTCGGGCTTGAAACAAATCTGAACCAATTTTTTAATAAAATTGTTGCAAGTACCGAACCTGCCATACCACCGGTGCACTGACTGAGGTGGTTTTATGCAGAAAGAGGTGGTTTTTACCAAACAGAGGGTGGTTTTGTAGGGATAGAGGCGGTTTTGGACCATTCGAGTGGCTATGGAGGTCACAGTGGCCAAATATGGTCGAGTTTATACTCCTTTGACTCGAAATTTTGAGTTGAACATAGTGGTGAGGTCCATTTTCTTATTTGAGACTTTGTTTTCGAGCTCATCCCTGTAACAACATTTTAAAGACAAAGTAAAGAGATCAGCACTGGAAGTGAAAGAACCAAGAGACGTAGTTAGAAAGCCTGGTGAACTCCTTTATTAAATTTGGTTGTGTTGATGTGTTTGAATGTGTTTTCAACTTGTTTATGTGTTTATTTTATTTGCAATATTTTCGATCCATTGCACTAAGTAACATAAGCAAATTCACACAAAGTCTATAATACCTTTTTCATTAACAGATCAAGTGGTACCAAAGTAGCAAGGTTTTTAAGGTTTGACAAGTTTGTGTGAATATTTGAATGCTTACTAGGTTGAGGCTCGGACAAGGTGAAGGTGAACTTGTTCAGGTGAATCCAAAGATTGGAAGGGTCTTTTCACAAAGAAGGATGGTAGATGAAACTCCACTTGGGTTGGAATCTCAATTCTTGGATAGTTTCATGACGATACGTGCAATGGTGGAAGAGATGTATCGCGAGTTTAAGAAGAACAAAGATGAAGGCACTTCATCACCTAAATATCAAGAAGATAAGGGAAAGGGAGGAATGCTTCCTCCACCATATCCTCCATCATCACCATCATTGTCATCATCATTCTCTTCTTCTCATAAATCTATCACTTCTAAGAAGAAGAAAAAGAAATCCTCTTTGATCAAATTAGATTTAAATTTTGATTTGCCAATTTATGATGGAGAACTTAATGCTGAAAAGCTTGATAATTGAAAACAGAAACTGAAGTGTATTGCAGGGTGTAGAAAGTTGTTTCAGAAAGGAAGAAGATCCAGCTTGCTAGCCTTTGACTTGGAGGAACTACACTTGTATGGTGGTAAGGCAAAAGACAAGCAGATCTCCAAAAGCATGGTAAAATCATTTCAACTTGGAATGAATTTGTTTCTACCATTAAAAAGAAATTTTACCCTTTGGCTTATATGCAACAAGCAATGATGAGTTGGAAAACACTATGTCAATTAAAAGGTCAAATTTTTCAAAGTTATATTGAGGAATTCTATAAGAGAGCTTTAACAATAGGCATATCATTGGTCTCACCAGAGACATTGTTGAAATACATAGGTGATCTTCATAGTTATTTTAGGCATATCATACTTATGTTTAATCCAACTAGCTTAGATGATGTATTGGTCCAAGCAACTCATCTACAAGTTAGAGGCAAAAATGTAACCCGAGATGTTGGGAAATCATCCAAACCTATTGAAATCAAGAATAAAGTCAAGAAGAAACTTAAACGGAAGGAAATGAAAACAAACACTATGAAGAAAGATAAACCTTCATTCACTCATTGTAAGAACGAAGGACACGATGAGGCACATTGTTGATCATTGCATCTAGAATTGAAGCCTAAGAAGTTTGGGAGTAAAGAGCAGAAGAATGTAGGTACTATTGAAAAGGACTTGGGATCAGATTCAGGTGACGAGACAACAATTACAACTATAGGTATAAAAGGTAAAGATTCTAAAGCATCTACAAGTACTTCTTTGCATTCTGTTGATAGTGATAATGACGAGAGGAAAAGAAATGAGCTATTTCACATTAGAGTCATTTCCAAGCATACTAGCATTGATACTTTATTTGATAGTGAGTCACAAGTTAATTTGATTTCTGAAGCAATTATAAAGAAGTTGGGTCTAGGAACAAAACCTCATAAGAAGCGATATCCATTAGGTTGGGAGTGTGATAAAACTAAGCTGTAAGTTATGAAACAATGTAAACTTCGTTTTGCTATTGGGTCAAAGTTTGTAGATGAGGTTGAGTTAGACATAGTCCCATTGGACATATGTGGAATTGTATTAGGAAGTCCATACTTTTATAATAGAAATGCTATCTTCTATCGAACTAAAAATAAGTATCAACTCACTAAGGATGGAATTGAATATGTTGTAAGGGCTCATAAACTCAAAGATACCTTCTCTCTCATAAATTCTAGACAAATGAAAAGATTGTAAATTCAAGTAAACAATTTTTACATATGATTGTAAAAGCAAAGAATATTGATAAATCTAATGCATTCCAAGGCTGTAATCCTAAATAGAAAGCAGATCTAGTTAAAGCTGTTTCCAATTATGATATTATGTTTTAAGAGCCTAAAGGGCTTCCACCCAAGTGAGAGATAGAACATGAGATTTATTTGCAGCAATATGCTCCACTACCGAACATTGGAGTGTATAGGTTATCAGCTCTAAAGAATGCAGAGATAAAGAAGCAAGTACAGGAGTTGCTCGATCAAGGGTTTATTCGACCAAGCACATAACCGTGCGGATCACCTATTATATTAGTGCGAAACAAAGATGGTTCATGGAGAATGTGCATTGATTTTAGAGCATTGAATAAAATCACAATAAAGAATCATTATCCTCTTCTGCATATTGATGGTTTGTTAGATCAGTTAAAAGATGCATTTTTCTTCTCTAAATTGGACTTGCGAAGCGGCTACCATTAGATCAGAGTTGCAGAATAGGATGTATGGAAGACTGCTTTCAAAACAAAGCAAGGACTCTATGAATGGATGGTTATGCCTTTTGGCTTAATTAATGCTCCAGCGACATTCATGTGAGTCATGAATGATGTATTTAGGCCATTCATTGATGAATTTGTAATAGTCTATTTAGATGATATTCTTGTCTTCAATAGAACCTTGGATGAACATGTAAAGCATGTAAAGCAGATTTTAGATGTTTTGAAAAGAGAAAATCTCTACGTAAAACTGTCAAAATGTGAATTTTAGAAGAACATATTTGAACTATTTGGGTTATATTGTAGGGGGTGGTGAATTGAATATAAACCCCTCTAAGTTTGAAGTCATTGTAAATTGGCCTAATCCCAATACTACTACAGAAGTTAGAAGTTTCTTAGGGGTAGTGCAATATTGGAGAAAGTTTATTGCTAACTTTTCTTTGATTACAACTCCTTTACATGCTTTGACAAGTGCGAAATAGGTGTCTCAGAGGGGAGGAAAACAACAAAAAGCCTTCGACACATTGAAAGAAATAATTAGTACAGTGTCAGTACTAGCATTGCCAGATCTTCAACATCCATTTGAGATCGAGACAAATGCAATTGAATATGCCATGGGGGCAGTGTAGATGTAGCATAGTGTTATCAGAAAATCAATACTGAGGGCTGCAACCAAGCAAGATTTCATGTAACTCTTTCAACCAGACTTTAGATCAAAGATTAGCCTCTTTGATCAGAGAGGGCTCTCTCACAAACTCTTGATAAAAATCCTTGACTACAACAGATGGCTAACTCTTTACTCCTTCATGAAAACAAAAGCTGGTTGGATACACATCAAACTGGTCCTCATTGGGCTATGGAGTCTCATACACTAAGTAAACAAGAAAAACATAGTCATTTCATGGAAGTCAAGGCTCTTTGCATTAAATGTTCAAACATACTCCATAAAAATCACAGCTTGCCAAACACACAGGAAGTCAGAGCATAAAGTATGAATTCTGAGTGATTGTGTTATAACAAGGCTGTAAAAGAACAAATAATATAAAACACCACCATTATATTTGAACACAATAATCCATCGAGAATCTTGAGAAGAAATCAACACTGTTTTACTATTACTGCAACCCGTCTTACAATGGCCCAAATAACTCTGTTTTTGTATAAAATGTCCAACCTTTTTTACATCAGAGTCATTTCTATATATAGCAAACCAAAATACTACTGCCTGAGACTCCTCAACAAGCATGAAGGGAGCTCGGAATCCTATCATTAATTATCTTATCCATATCTAAACAAACTTAATTAATTACAAAGGTATTGCGCTGCAAAAACAGAGGGTTCCATTCCCATTGAAACTTCAAGTCTATCTCCTCGTGTACATTGATGCGTTCTTGAAATTTGACACCTGTAGCACTTCAATAATAGCCAAGCCATGCTGGAAGAACATTCACTGAATGAGCAGCTTCGGATGCCTGATATGTGGATGATTCATCAACTGATAAGAATCTGTGCCCTATGTCCACGGTCTCTGCCTCCCATTAGTGTTCATGCATTTAAGATTATGCTTCAAGCCATTTAATCCTCTAATAGTCACGTATGATGGAAGAAACCTTATGATCTGGCCATCTCATAAACTGAACAGGTGTACCACTCAACATCTCGGCAACCCTACCAGAACCCTAAAAATTCGGATATAAAGTGAAAACTTTAACAAAAGACAAAATTTCACCTTTTCCTTAAATACTCACACCTGTCACCTTTTTAAACATCTGAATGGCTTTATATAATCTCCATGCTAGCCTCGAGTCATCCCTTTAAGATTCGCTGACCTCAGCATCAATCTCAAATTTTCACATAAACAGTCATCTACAGCAGTTTCGTAGCGCGCTACGAAACTGCTGTAGGTAATCAAAACTAAGCATATGAACCTTAAAGCAACAATGACTTAACTCTGTGATTTCTTCAGCTATTTTACACAGGTGTAAGGACTTCAAAAAGTTTCAAAAAGTTTCAAAACGATGACAGCCAAAATTTACCAAAATTTGGAAGGCATATTTTCCCTTGGATTAATTAGCTAGTTTGCCTAGCTTCATCTTCAAACTGCTAACTTCTTCCTTTAAAACCTTGTTTTCTGCTCTTAAGCTTGTATTCATCTGCTTCATGATTTTTGCCTGCTTCAGAGCTGGCACCGTCCACACATATGCATCAGAGACTGAGTCAGTTTGACTCATCAAACTTGTTCTGCCTTTCATTACAGCCTTTTTATAATTTGCATATCTTACTGCCCTTTCCTTAGAAACATTTTTAATCTGAGGTATTTCTTCTTTTGTTGTTCCAGCTTGTTTCTTGATAGCGATAACATTTCCACCTTGACTGATGATAACCCTATTACCCTTGTTCTTACTTTTGGCTGCTTGAACTATTCCAGTCAAAACCTCAAGTACCTCTGCCCTAGGCACTTCTAAAGGTGCCTTCTCTTTCTGCGCTTTCTCCACTTCTTTGATTTGCCTTCTTGTGACTGGTCTATGTGGCTTAAAAGCATATTCTTTACTAGGCTCTTCAAATTTCAACCTTTTAGAAGCCCTTGATTTTTTAGAACTTTCGGGTGAAGACTGAGTGAGGTCAATATGCATTGGCTGCACCGGGTGATCTTGCTCAAATTCTATTGGTTCAATCTGTATTGGCTGATCTTGCTCTAGTTCAATGGCTTCAAGTAAGTCATTTAAACTACCTTTTGAAATAGGGCTTTCTTCCACAGTAACTGACTTACCTTTCTCTTTGTTTAGTTGACCTCTAGTTCTCACCCTTGAAATTTTTTCAACTTCACTTGATTTAGCTTCATCCTTCTTTTTCTGAATCTTCTGCTTTGATGACTGAGGTGTTTCCTTAGATGATGACTTAGGAGTTTCCTTTTCTGACACTTTAGATGTCTCCTTAGATAATGGCTTAGGAGTTTTCTTCACTGATGATTCAAGTGTCTCTTTAGCTACCACAGACTTCTCTGATTTCCTTGACTTAGTTTTAGGCTTCTTTTGGTCTGTCACTTCTCTCCTAAGTTCAGCCAAAGTAGGTTCTTCACTCCTTTCTTCCCTTTCCCTCACAGGCAATGGAGTGAGGCCTGTTTTGCTTGGGAAGCCAGCCATAAACACAAATGAATCCCAATCTCTGCCAATCTTTTGTAAAGCATCCAACACCAGCAACTTTACTAAACCATGATGAAACAGGGATGTTTCACAACCATCTTTCTTTAACTGAATTTTATCACACATTTTGCTAATGCTTCTGAACAAATAGAAAGGTATGTCTATTGAAACCTTACCTGTGAAATGCAACAAAAGTTTGAAGTGGTAGGAGTAAACTTTGCTGTACCTTCCCTCGCATGTCAGGTATTTCTGGATGCATGTGAGGAGCGTAGCATAATGTTCCTTTATGTAACTCCTTGGCACCGCTTTGGTGAGGTTTTCATCTACATAAGGTTCCTTCAAAAACTCTTTACAGGGACTCATGTCGAACTTGAAGTTTTTGAACCATTCTTGGCCACCCCTCGGAATTTCAGTGACAGTGGAAATAACTTCAGGAGACACAGGAAACTCTAACATTGACACCTTTGAATTCAGTCCAGTAAAATTTAATGCGAAAGCCTTCGTCACCTCTGCATGTCCTCCCTTCAATTTTTCGCAAAACCTCCAGCAACCAGCATTTCAAAAGGCTCTTGCTACACCTTCATCCCTGAGAGCAACATCTAACCCCTCCGGCTCTATCCTCACACACTTACCGGATCGATGTTCCCTCTTTTCCATCTTGCTTTGAATATTTTCACACAGGGAACTAATGGTAGCTGTAGCGCGAAAACAAACTCGACTTTGGAGTGCAGGCTCGCTTGCAATGATCTCTTTAAATAAGAACTTGGGCTTCTCATACAGCAATCATGTTTACACATTATGAAAAACCCATTATGATATAACCATCCCTTGTAAAATCCCTTAAACTGACACTCAAATGCATGACTCTGGACCTTATGGCGGAATGATGGTTTATCATGACCTGGAGAGGACGTAAACTGACAAACATGAACGGACCTATGACTCACCTCTCTCGGATTTGACATTGCAAGAGAAAAACGCTATAAACACCCCGAAACCCCGATTTCGTAGCGCGGACAGTTCAAATTTAACAAAACGCGCTACGAAATAGCTGCTAACAGTACGCTGCGAAAAGACAGAATCATCATTGCGCAGCTAAATGGACCAAACAAACATGCGCTGCGAAACTGCGCAAAGTACTAATGACATGACATGTCTTAACTGACAATGATGGAGGGTATCTAACGATTTTTTTCTTTCACGAACTTACATCAATACCTTTTGAAATTCAAATTTCAAAGTGACATACACCAATAAACCTATTCACAAAACTGAAAACCTTTATATGAAACTTATGGACAACCTTATATACATGAACTATAGTTCTAAGTGATAACACATAGAAAGCCTATATGCTTTCATTCTTAGACATTCACATCAATGGTAGCTAACTATCCTACATATGATAAGGAATTGTATGCATTAGTTCAGAGTGTTAAAAAGTGGAAACATTACATAATGGGTAAACAAACAATCATACACACAGATCATCAACCACTTCAATATTTACACTCACAAACTAAATTGCAACAATCAAGACATTATTGGTGGATGGGTTTCCTACAACAATTTCATCTTGTTATCAGATATAAGAAGGGCATACATAATAAGGTTGCAAACATGTTATCCAGACCAATCATAAATGCATCCACAATACTTAAGCATAATTCGGTAATTCATGAAAGTTACATTGAACAATATGCTCAAGAAACAGATTTTAAGGATGTATATGCAAATTTAAGTCATGGAAAGCAGGTAGAATACTTGGATTATTTCATAAAGGACAAACTCTTATATCATTTGGGAAATTTATGCATTCCACAAACTAAAAGAGTTAATATAATTCGAGAAGCACATACTTCTCTCATATCAGGTCATTTTGGTGTAAGTAAAACAGTTGCACAATTACAAAGATTCTGTTATTGGCCACGGATGAATACGACAGTTTCTAGATATATTGAAGGATGTACTATGTGTGCTACAAGCAAGCCAAGTAATAGAAAATTAGGCTTGTATACTCCACTTCAAATTCCTTCACGTCCTTGGGAAAGTGTTTCCATGGACTTTGTTTGGGGATTGCCAAAGTCTGGAAAGAGTCATGATTATTTGTATGTAGTTGTGGATAGGTTTAGTAAGATGTGCATTCTGACACCATGTAATAAACAGGTCATAGCTGAACAAACTGCAAAGTTGTTCTTTTAAAATGTATGGGTTCATTTTGGGTTACCCACTTCTATTGTATCTGATCGAGATTATCGATTTGTTAGGAAATTTTGGTCAAGTCTATGGGAGTTAATGGACACAAAGGTAAAGAAGAGCACGACATTTCACACCACAAATAGATGGTCAAACAAAACTGGTCAACAAGATAGTGATAATATAGTTCCTTCAAGGATATTGCAGCAAGCATCCCAAAATTTGGGATGAGCATTTGTGTTATGTGCATCATGCTTACAACCATGCAAAACATTCTTCTACTCAAATATCTCCTTTTGAGACTTGTTTTGGTTTTATACCAAAGTCTCCATTGGATTTTGTCTTTGGTAAAGACATAATAGTTGATGGACACAATGATGTGGACAAAGCAACCAAGTTCATTGAACAAATCCAGGAAATTCACTAGGTAGTACAGGAACAATTGGAAAGAAGCCAAGCAAAGTATAAGGCGCAACATTAAAAGCATCGAATTGAGCATAGTTTTCAAGTTGGTGATCGTCTAGTTGTACATCAGTAAAGAAATATTGGAAGGGGAAGGAAGAAAGTTGAAACCAATTAGATATGGTCCTTTCAAAATACTTGACAAAATTGGTGAAAATGCTTTCCGCCTAGATCTACCAGCTTATATGTAGATCTATTCCGCCGTAAATGTTGAAAACTTGTGATTGTATGAGTCTTCATTGATTGAATATCCCAAAGAGAAAGGTCAGCTACCTTCCATTGAAGATATTTTTCCCGAGTATCTCAATGAGCTACCAGAGGACAGAGTTCTTGACAGGAGGATAAGGAATTCACGATAGGAAATGTTGAGTATCCTCAAGTGGGACTCAAAGGTACAAATCTAAGTAAATCACGATGGATAGAGATTGGAAAAGTGAGGGAAGCATATCCTCACTTGTTCAACAACTAAAAGCAACTTTTGGTGGTCCAAAATCTTCTAGTGGGGAGGAGTGATCCAAAATGGATCCATTTTTGCCTCTAGATCAAAGTCTTCAAATGCAGATGAATGTGGAATCATGTCAAAGAGCTCATCAATATGATTCCAATGGTGCAAACGGTGCGTAAATCCGAGTCTGAATGGAGAAGTTAGAGCCAGTCAAAGTTTATGGAGAGTTAGGGAAAAAAAAGTCAAAAGTCAAAGGTCAATGGTCAACGATCAAACAAGTCAATGCTTATGTCAATAGGACACGTGTCTTCCCAAGAATACAACATCGGTCCTGGATGATGTCAGCAGAGGAGGTGACATGGCAGTTTGTGATTGGTTCATACGGGCCAATCTGGTGTTGACACATGGCAGCCTAGATTTTGCCCAATTTGGCCTCATTTCCAAAATTTTGGGGATCAAGGAGGATCGAACCCCTGACCTCCCGAAGTGGCAATGACTTCGCCGGAACTAGCTCACCGGTTGAGCTATCACAGGCCTTGGTAACAGAGATGATTAGTTTGTATTTATGTTGTATTGAGGTTTCCGCCGGAAAAAGGCCGGATGGTCAGGGTCAACCCCACGACCGTCGGACCTTTGAAGTTATGGTTATCGTTATATTTCGAAACATATGCAATATCCCACATTCACCGCGAATAACAACCATATATGGTATATTAATACCATACAAACAATGTATAACCAATGGAACAACGGAGCCAATACATATCATATCGCATATCCAATGTATAACGTAACCAATGGCGGAATGGTCGGGCAAGGATTTCGAACCCTCAACCTTCCAAAACCATATATATGTAGCACTTTAACACACCTCACTAACCAACATGTCAGTAGTTCAGGCTTGAAACAAAGTTGAACCAATTTTTTAATAAACTGTTGCAGGTGCCGAACTCGCCATACCACCAGCGCGCTGACTGAGGTGGTTTTATGCAGGTAGAGGTGGTTTTTGCCAAAAAAAGGGTGGTTTTGCAGGGACAGAGGTGGTTTTGGATGATTCCAGGGGGTCTGGAGGTGACAGTGGCCAAATATGGTCGAGTTTATACTTGTTTGACTCAAAATTTCGAGTTAAACGCAGTGGTGAGGTCCATTTTCTTATTTGAGACTTTATTTTCTAGCTCATCCCTGTAACAACATTTTGAAGACAAAATAAAGAGGTCAACACTGGAATCGAAAGGACCAGGAGACATAGCTAGAAATTCTAGTGAACTCCTTTATTAGATTTGGCTGTGTTGATGTGTTTGAATGTGTTTTCAACTTGTTTATGTGTTTATGTTATTTTCATTCTTTTCGATCCATTGCACTAAGTAACATAAGAAAATTCACACAAAGTATATAATACCTTTTTAATTAATAGATCGGCAGATTTTTAGTCAGACTTGGTTCTTCTCTTTGGACTTCCAAAGTGTTCCAATGAATGGGATCCTATGCATCCTCACCATGACATCCAAAATCCTGAAAAATCATGCATATGAAGCCTCAACATTGGTGATGAGTGGTGGGAGTTCCTCATAGTTCTAGATCAATCTCCGGATGTGTGCTTTGTCCAACACTTCCTATGGCTTCATCATATTTTGCAAGTAAAGTGGGGCTCCCTTGTACCTCATTGTCCATGTTTGTATGTGATCAACAACGACATGTATGTCTTTGTTCCTGCACACAATCTTGATGTAACACTGCTAATGGCCATGTAGATGGACAACTTCCTTATGCATGGTGACGAACCTGTATTACAATTTTTGAATGACTGACTCAATAGTTGATACTTCGGCTAGTATTCCTTTCTTCATCTCTACTCTGGAAAATCCTATTGATTGTTCTTCCATCTACTTGGGTGCTTGCCAGTCCTTAGCCATGTGCTCATTTTATACTACCAATAACTTCACACTTGAGCTCATGGCTTTGGCATAAGCCTTCATAGAATTGACCAAGGTAGTTGGATGTCTTTTCACATCTGACACAATCGCTCATTCTTCAAAGTTCATAGTTGATGCATGATCATCCAAGATGTGTACTCTGCATTCCTTTACAACCTTGTGCTATGACTTATCAAAGGCCATGTTGTGCACATATGTTCCTGGATCATCCTCAAGGAGAATGGTCTCTCCTTATTCACTTAGGACTTTATGTCCTGCTAGAGCTAGTGAAGCCTATGGGGTGACCTCAGTTGCTTTTGGAATGAGGTCAGTGTCCTAATATTATTCCGCCTCTACCATATCTATGTCCATTAGTTCATCCTGTTGATAATGTTCCTATTCCTACAACTGCTCACCATGTTCATCATATGCTACTAGTGGATCCGAGTCTTCAACCTGTATCGACACAGTTTACTCTATTTATGCACCTTGTGCTTCTTCTTGTCCCTGTTCCTATTTCTTCTATGCATCCTTCTCTCTTCTGCGCAACTCCTATTCTTCTTTGAGATTATGATCTACCTCCTGCAAATTTCTCTCCGTTTCTTCTAATATTTGCTTCTCCCTCCTTTTCTGTGCTACTCTCCTTTCGCAACATCGCCTCTTTGCCTCTAGTATCTCCAAAGCTACATTCTCAACAAGTGGATCCTCTTTAATCTTATAGATTTTCTTTGCCTTTGTGATTTCATCAATATTCCTCTTGCCTTTGTCTTGTGCCAGTTTGTTGCTCACTGTTGCTATGGTTGTTGTTGTTCCTTGTGGTGTTGCTGCCTTGAGTGCTGCGAGCCACTCTATAGCCATGTTCACTGGTTCATTAAGCCTAGAGGAGTTATAGAAATACCTCCAAGATATTACTCTTACTAATGACATGCCCTGTGGATCCAAGGATATTACGCCTTGACACAATGTTCTTTACATATGTAGTGAGGGGCATATGGATTGAAACTCCTTGTGCCAAACTTAAACTTATTGAAGTCCTCGACCTTGGAATCAACATATTTCAAAGTACATATATTGTACAACCCAATCTACAAAGGAAGAGTGGACCATGGTGCCTTCTTCCTCCTGTGCAGTCTTGGTGAGAACCCTATGGAGATGTCGTATGCAACCTCTTGCATGACCAACTTTTCCATGGAAAACTTTGGCAGCACATGTGGAGGCTTCTCCACACTATACATCTTGATGAAGGTGTCATCAAGAGATACATACCAATCTACAATGTTAAGCAATGCCTCCATTACTTCCTGGGACATGCAAGGAAAATCCTATTCAAATATCATCGTGTATAGTCGGGTGACGAAGTGGTCACATCGTCTCACCATAAATCCTCGGTAGATGAACTCATAAAGGAACTCGAAATATATGTTCACAACATTCTCTAAAGGTGCCCATGCTGAACGCATGTTAAGAAACTCTTGACAAGCATAGATTGCATCAAGAAGGTAGGCAGACATGAAGAATATTGCTTGTTGATCCTTAGGCAAACTCTGGGCATTTGATACATGTAATTTCAGCTAAAGAACCAACATATCGGACCAGTTGAAAGGCCTTGCTTTTCTTTCCAACTGATCCAATACAAACACCCACATCTACAAGAAGGTCTATGTGCTCTCTTGGCCATACAAGTGACATGCAAATACAACCAAGAGTTGGTAAGCCTTCTTGAGTGTATTTGTCTTATAGATCTGGTTGGGTGTTATCTTAAAATTCAATGGCTCTCTAACCCAACGTTTTAAGATACCTCTTGTGTTAACATTGCTTTTGGGAGTGTAGAAGAGTGCATCCATACGGTTCACCGGTTGTGGAAAATGATACATTTGCTGATAATCCTCCACCTTGAAGGTAAAAAGCTCTACTCCACTGACACTATTCAGTATCATCGTCTCAAGGCTAGTGTGTGAGAAAATCCAGTGGATCATGTCTGCACACGGGAAGGTATGATACCTGCATGCAACCTTGTACAAGCTTGACTTATGAATGTTGACATAGACCTATAGATCCTTTAGAGCCTCCTCAAAGATGCCTATGAATATATTGTTGATATTTTTCCATGTGACCTTGATTTCTTTCTCAATTAACCAATGTGTGTCTGAATACATGGGTAATCTCATAAACACTTGTTCAACCACATCCCTAGTACTGCTTTCAACTATGTCCTTTGATCCATCTCTCTTGGAGGCCATGTTACTTGTACTACTGAGAAGCTACCCAACACCTATTGTACCTAGAGATAGGGAAGACACTCACTGTAAGCTAATGTCAGCTTAAAAACATAAAGCAATTCAAGGATCAATCATGCAACAAACTTGATGACTGCTGGGAAAGATTGTGTAGTTGTGACTCTTAGAGGCAAGGTGACTATTAGCTGGAACTGTGCATTTCATAGTGATAGCTTCTAGTGAGACCTACTGCTAAATGGAACTGTACAGAGTGCAGTCCAGAGAAGTTGATTGTGGAATGGAACTTCCCAATGCCTAGTTCAGTATGGCTAGAATTGTGCATTGCGTAGTTCCAATGGGTGAGATTGGGCACTATCTACTAGAACTGTGTAGAGCATAGCTAGAGGCTACTTACAAGAAGCCTTTATGTAAGTCCTGGAGGCAAGGTGAAGCCTTGAGTTCCAAGAATGCATAGTGCATGCCAGGCAAAGAAATATCTGAGCCAAGGCAACCCAGATTTGCCCAAGGACAGCCTAAAAATGAGTAGAAATGAATGTGTTTGAAAATATGGTGGAGATATGAATGAATGGACATGCATGCAATCAAAGAAAGCGAAGGAATCAGTTAAATAGAAAAACAATGAAGCTCATGAAGAGAGTCGCTGCAATGGTGACTGATAATGCAAAAATAGGGTCATTCATGCGACACTAAGAAAATACAATGCAAAACTTGAAACAATGCTTCTACAAGTTAAAATACATTAAAATTCCAACTGTCGTTCAAAAAAATAAGGAAAACAACACTCACACAAGTCAAAAAAAAAAATTGACAGAAAAAGAAACAATAGACATGAAAATCAAAACTTACCCCGAAAAGCTATGAAAACCATGCCGAATATTCCTGGATGCTTTGGAATGCTAGAGCTCCAAGATCAAATTTGTAGAATTAGCTATGGGGTTTCCATTAAATAGATTTGATAGATTTAGGTTTCATTTCATGCATGCCACAAATCTAGGAAAAGTGACACTTGGCGAGAAGTTTCTAAAATGAACTTGAGTGTAACTCCCAACTACTAAAAATAGATCCCTATTTCTAGGGATTCTTTTTTCACACTTTTCTTTTTTTCATTTTTACGAAAGGCTAGCATGCATGCAAGGAAGAATTGTGCAGTTCTAGAGGGAGCTGGCCAACCTACTGGCACATGCAACGAGAAGAAACTAAAGGGAAGCTTTTGCATTGTTTCTAGGTTAAGTGGCTCTGACTGTCGGGATGCTCTACACAGTTTCCTAGTTCAAGACAAGTTGTTAGATGGGATTGCATAGTTCTGAGCCTCAGCTCACTGTCGGGGTGCTCTACACAATTCCACAGAGTAAGGTTGAATTCCTACTCTACGCAATTTCTTAGAACAAGGTAGGCTACTGGGTTCTGCATAGTTTCAGAGCCTAGGATGACTACTGGGTTGTTCTGTGCAATTATTGAGAGTAGAGCAGACTACCCTCTAGGATTGCATAGTTTTCCAAGACAGTGGAAGAGCCCCCCTCTACAAGGTCCAGGGCAATGCCCCAGGAAATTTTTTTGTTGGACCCTATATTAGGTTGGGCAGACCTACCTATGGTTTGTGAATGGTTTTCGCACATGGTTTTGGACGCGATGGTTTTCGGTCCATGGTTTTGGATGCGATGGTTTTTCGGTCCATGGTATTGGATGCTTCGGCATGTATAAATATATAGTGTAACATTGAAAGGAACGTAATGAAAAATCAAGCTGGTATTCCTAGTTTTTGGATCCAGGGGAAAATCTCTGTATATATGTGTTTTATGTGTTATGCTTTCGCATTGTTTATTTTCTGTATTTTAGAATTTGTATGCAGGAAATTCTGTATGAGGTTAAAACCTACACATCCTTGGTTTCCCACAATGAAGTGTACTTCACTACCTTCGGAAGGTCTTGTACGATCATTGGGAACTGGCTATCTTTAAGAAATTCCAATGCTACTAGTACTATTGAAAATATAAGCCATGCATAGTGAAAAGCTTTTCCCTGCTCCTGTGCCTCACGGTAGTTCTCAAGGAACTATCTGCATAAATAGTTTGCCCACTTGAACTGGACCCCTTCTATGCACTGTGCTGCTAGTGCAACCACTGGCATGGGAACCTCATCCACACAGCACTTACACATAATCTTTCCTGCCAGTATTTGCATTGCGACTTTGACCGCAGGGTTGTTGATGCTGGAAATGGCGTACCCTCTCTTCTTCTTCTCCAGCTTAAACTTCTTCTTCATGGCCTCTGCGATGGCCAAATCATCGCTCTTTCCCTCCGAGATGTTTGCTGGGTCCTCCCCTTTGCAAGGGAGCCAAGTAATTCTGTGAATCAAATGGTCTGTGATGGGGATGGGCTCCTCCAGCCACAAGCACCCATCATGCACCAAGAAGAGCAACTTCCTGATGACAAAAATGGTCACTCAGCACAATGGTAGTATGACACCTAGACCAGTTTTAACAGTCCTGCCTTCTCTACACCTCTCATCCATTTATGCAGCTCCAACTCTATGATTCGGGCCAGTGCATATTTCTTCTAGTGCATGAGCTGTGCGGTCATGAGATGTGGGAACTTCTCATGGTCCGCGAGATCCCAATCCTCAACCTTCAGCACGGGCACCCATCCCAAGTGTGCCCCTTCAAAATTAATGTCCTCAGGGAGTAGCGGAGTCTGCAGAGAGCTCTTGCTCTCATCGATATCTTTGGGAACATTTGCTTTACCCTTCCGTAGAGGAACAAATGCAGGCAGCCTAGTTAGAGGGTCTACACCCTGGGTTTCTTCCATTTCTACATCCTCCTCCTCTACCAGGATTTCTTCAAACTCTTCCTCATAATTAGCCTCTAGATTGATAGCCTTTTGCTTTTCTTCCATGGTGAGCTTAGTCCTTAGTGGATTTCTAGGTGATACGCACTCCGGTACGATGGCCTACTTGTATTTCTTGGTTCTCGGCATGCACGGCGATTTAGGGATTTCAGCAACTATCCCAACACTTTATGGGGATTCCACTTCCATAAGGGCCTGCACGACTTCCTCAACGGTCATTGTCCAGTATCCATGGCTTCTTCAAGTGTTTCCATAGTGAAATTACACAATTCTCTCAATGTCTCGGGTAATTTCTCAAGCAACGAATTCGCCTTCAGAAGATTGAACAAGTCTAGGTTCATGAATGTTTGAGCGCGCAACAACTCAGTTCTCATATTTCCAAGTGTTATTTGCTGGACAGCCCTTTGTAATTTATAGCACCCTTTGAATTTGAATTCGACTGTTACCCCCACATTTGATCCATTAATGCTCAATTGGTGGTAGATTTTAAAGAATCTAGCCCATAAATGTTTCCTTAAATGCCTGTTGCCCGCTCCATTTGGTCTCAAACCAAGCATCACATTGTGAATAGTGATTGTAATGGCCACTTTCCAGCCAACTCATGTGGCAGCGCAACTATCCTTGTGCTGTTGCGGATCGTGTGACACTTTGGTACAATTCGCAATCCTGACATCACGCACCTCTTGGGCAGAGTAGTTTATAGTCCCACATTGCCTTTCAGCTGCCTGGAGCACTAAGACTATGCTTCTGTCGGCTAGTCAGATGGTCGGGCCACCTGTGTATGGCTTTAGATGGCTTCCATTTACTTTTCCTAGGAAAGGTTCTCCATTTAACTTTGCCAACTGCATTGCGCCTCCATCTGTGATCTCCTTAATAACATACAATCCCAGCCAATGCATTTTGAGCTTCCCCGGAAATTTTTCAAACTTATTATCATATAACAGCACCAAATCATTCACCTTAAAGGTGCACAACTTAATATGTCGATTGTGCCATGCCTTTTCACACTGATTTTGGACCTACCAATGAAATCTAGCCAAAAATCGTTCTTCTTCGAGCTCCTCCAACTGCGCGAGCCTCTCCTCCAGGGCTCCGCAATCCGTCATACCTGTGAGCACTACTATACGCAAACTAGGCACAATGTATTCCATAGGCATCATGGCTTTCACTCTAAAGACAAGCCCAAAAGGTGTCTGTCTCATCAGTTTCTTGCATGTCGTCCTATGAGCCCATAATACTGCAGGTACGCACAGGTCCCAATCACTTTGTTGTGCATTGTATACCTTGTTCAGCATGTTGCACACCTTGTTGAATGCCTCTGCACACAGAATCTTCTATGTGATAGTTCTTCCTACATAATGTCTTCCCAACATTACAAGCCATTTTCACATTTGTCCCCCCAACACATGCTTATTGACCATACATTTCAGTGCAGAGTACATGTTCATCCATGTAGGTTGTTTTCCATATGCATGCGCCCACTTGGCCAGATGCACATGCGGATCATCCCGTCGATGAAACTTGTTTGTCATTCACACCCTAGGCTTCCCAAATCATGTGCGCATCATTCTCTTACATTCACGCTAGTCATCAAAGCTTCCTTTGTGTGTACCCCACCATCTTGCGGGCGTAGTGCATAGTACCTAGTCCAAGGCCTAAAAGTGTTGCTTCATTGGTACCTCCCTTTCAAATGCATCCAAGAAGGTATCTACCTCACTTAAACCATCATAAGTAGGTAGATATCTTAATTCTATCGATACGCAGTGCAACAACCTTTTCATCATATTACAATTCAGTGTAGTTACCTCATCTAACCGATTCTGCTATCGCTCTATCTCCTCATCAGAATTTGAAGTACAGGAGCTCTCACGCTCCCATGAAATCTGCCCATCTGCGGTGGGATTTACCTAGTCTTTCTCTCACACTGCTATCTTGTAGATGTAGTACAAATCATCATCACTTTCATAGTCGGGCACCGGCTCCGTATAGCACGATCCTTCAGTAGGGTCGAGGGGTATAGTTACGCTTAGTGATTTCTTCTCAAAAAATCATCTTGCGCTTATTCAGATTAATCACCCCGTTCATGTCAGTGGCTCAATAAATTCCTAAGAGTGTGGGATAGGGACTGCTATCATCAACAATCTCTATCACTTCAAAGTCTGCCAGCGTGCTTGTGCCCTCAATATCCACAGTTATTCCCTGCAATCACCCCATGGGTATTATTTTCTCCTGATTCACCATGATTAGTTGAATTGGAGACCACTACAACGCGGGTCTCTCCATTCACTCCCATGTTTGTTTCAGCGGAACATTCGCATCCGATCCTAAATCTAGGATGACTTGATCCATCTCATATTCTTTGATCTGCGCGGTTAGTCTCACTTCTCTTCCTGTCCTTGTCTTATGCTTTCCAATATTCTGGATTACGTGCGGTTCTCCTAGCACAGTCCCAGCGCATCTGTTAATGAGTTACTGTAATCCTTTTACAGCCTTACTGTCACGCAGTAACTTCATACATGTTTCCAAGAACGTTGTGAGAATATATTGGTCCATTTCCAACTCCGGTCTATCTTTGCTTCCTGAAGTGGAGGCATCAATGAAGCTCTTCTTAGCTTCCATGAAGGTTTCCTGAGTGCGCTCCAAATTGAACTCCGCTTCTTTCGCCGAAGCTTTGTGAACCCAAGTACTATCTTCTAAATGTTTGCCTTTGTCATCTCCTATCGCAATTCCACTTCGGAGCACAATGCTCACATTCAGATCTTCCTTGCACGGCTCAGACCTCATCATCTGTAGGTTCTGAGTTAGGGGAGGTGGTAGCACTCCCTTGTCATCTATCCTTGCTATCAGTGTAGGAAAATCTTCTGTCTCATGATCAAACAATGTGCAATACAAACATGATGGCACATGTTTGATTTGTACAATCGTGGAAATAATGTCATGGCCCTCCATAATTGTAACAAATCAATTATCTGCGACCTCTTCCAGGTCCTCCTCCACATCGGCCTCATCTGCACCCTTGAAATCCTGTTCACGCCATTCCTGCATGTTTCTCAAGGGGCTGTGTTCCAGTCTAAACTCTGTAGGTGGGAATTCTATCCATCATCAACTCATAACTTCTACAAGTGCGCTCATCATGCCCCACCGACCTACAAAAGTTGCAGAACAACTATTGCGAATTTTGTGTATACTTTTGTAACAAGTGATAATTGTCCGTGGCATGTTTTCTTGCTATTTGACAAATCGCGCACCACAAAGCAAGCACCACTCTGGGTCCTATTTGTGCTTCTGGCCTTAAAGGCATTGGTCCTCCTCTTGCGAGGTAATTTGTAAAAACCAGGTAGTGGTCCTTGTCATGACCCTGACTGTTGCATTTCACGCAGCATACCTCTTCCCACACTTCTAGTCGAGTTGTCCTGTCTTGTTTCAGACTCAGCATCTGAAGGCCTAAATTCTTCAGTTGTGCATGGATCTGCTGAACTCCTAAGTTAGGATCCTACATCAGGGTCTCATGTAACCTCATAGCAATCTCTAGTGCCTCTACCTGAGTTGTTATCTTCTGCTGCGATATCGCACTCCTTAAATGTGTTAGTAGTGAAGCTATAAACCACTTGAAATGTTGTCCATCCATCTGATTTGTTAGTGTCAGTCTTTGAAGCCTTCCATCAGTGATCAAATATGCACTTAAAATGTGGTTTTAGGATGTCAAAGTCAAATTTTGTCATTTCAGTGAGTCTTCAAGTAATATTTGGTCACTAGGTATTAGGTCTAGGGTTTGTTTTCACTCCTTTCAAAGTTGTCCAAATGTCGGTCCATGTCACCATTCAGCTTAGTGTACCATCATTTAAAAGAGTTATCATCATTTCAAGTTCCAATGGGTCATTTTACACCTTGTTTGTGCTTCAGTTGTACTGGATAAGGCTCATTTCCCTCTCCTAGGGTTTTGAAGGTAATTTCTCTTAGATGGTCAAATCATCAACAAAACTTGTATCCTAATTCTCATTCACCTTCCCCTATCCTTAATGTACCTTCTTAAGCACTCCCATCACTGATATCCCTCAAATTCATCATTTTCCCACAAACCTTAGCTTCTTGCTACAATTTGACAATTTTATAGGTTAGGCCCATGTTTTTCCCTTTTGAACCCCTTCCCATCACTCAACATTTGAAATTTCACTTTCCCCTGCTTCCTAACATCCCTCCCTACTTCCCAAAACTTTCTCAAGAATTTAGAAGCCCCTTATCCCCTTCATTTCACTTCATTTCGACAAATCCCCTGTTCCACACATCGAGATAGGTTTTACTCAAATGATGTTTCTGAGCAAGAAAACATGAATTTGGAAAACGTGAGAGACATTTTTTTCCATAATAGGCCAAGGAAGAAAAACCTCCTTCACTTTTTACACAGGTGTCATGTTTTTATAGAAATGTCAAAAATAAAGTTGCCTCAAGAGGGTTGCTGCACCTTTGGAGTGGCCTTGGGAAAATCAAGATTTCTCCTAGCTTGGTTGGTCAAATGACTTTCTTGATGCATGAAATGATAGCTAGACACAAAGATATTTCCAATGAGCTATCATGAGCTCAATATGGAGTTGAGGAAGACCTTCAAAAATTGACTGCAACAGCATTCTGCAATTAGGTAGCCTCATTTTGCACATTTTGACCAGTCTTAGG
Source organism: Pinus tabuliformis (assembly GCA_031772625.1). Lineage (NCBI taxonomy): Eukaryota > Viridiplantae > Streptophyta > Pinopsida > Pinales > Pinaceae > Pinus > Pinus tabuliformis. The sequence goes on from CM062806.1 coordinate 118,627,948, forward strand.
AGATTTGACTTTTGATAGCGCAAATGAACTTGAAATTGAAAAATTTAAGATGTTGTGGAACATAGACTCAATAAGATTTCCAATGAGGTATCCTACACCCAATTTCGACACCATTAAGGCCTTCAAAATCGCTCTGCAAAAGGGTGTTGCGCATCAAATCAGTGGCACTATGCATCAAATTTTGCAACATAAGAAATTTTAGCTGGTGGCACTGCGCATTGAATTAGCTCACTCTTTTGCCAAATGGCTTCTAGTTTTGGATCCAGCATGAAAAAAAAACCAAACCCAGAAAATTTTATCAAATTTTGAGGAGATCTTGGCCACCAAAAGGACAAAAAAAAAACTGAAAAAGTGCCCTCTCCGCCACTTTTTGGACACACAGGAACTAGTCTTGGGAGAATCCACGTTTAAGGGTGAAAATGACCTCCAAATCAGAAAATTCAAAGTGTTCCAGAAACTAGATAGGCAGGGCTTTCCAAAAAGCTATCTTGTGTCTAATTTCGATGAGTGTAAGGCCTCCAAACGTAGCCTTGAAGCGGCATTTTGCATCAGGCTTAGGGCACTGCACATTAGGCAACTTTTAGTCAATTTTGCCTAAAACTAAAATTTTCGCCCAGTTTCTTCAATGGTTTACTTTTCTTATTTTCTTGGTAAATGTATGCATGGTAAATGATGTATTTAATGTAAGTATTGATGAAAATCACCTCATAGGGTAGATACAGCAAGTTCCAAGTGGTTTTGAACTGTAATGAATTGGTTTCCTAAGTTTTAGAGGCAAGTTGTTCCACTGCCTATATTCCTATTCTTAGTTAAGATATGGTTGAAACCACCCCTTTTCTCATGGATTTGACCCTAATAGCTAGAATGAGTGGTTTCCCTGCCTAAATTATGTAATTTTTTAGTCATTTGTAGATTTTGGACTTTGGCAAAAGTGTTGGACTCATTGAACATTTGTATCAGCAGTTTCACAAGGAATAAAACTACGTTTCACAGCTATTTTTGTGGGATTCTTGTGACAGTGAGTTTATGTATTATTCTTCTTTGTAATGAGTTTTTTCTGATGTTTATATGTATTCACATTTCTCTCTCTCTCTTCTAAACTAAATGAATCAAGGTGAACAGACAAAATACACTAATTTACAGTGCTTTGTCTTGGGAATGAATTTGGTTTTCAATGTTTTCACTGTTTGAAGAGGATTCATAGTTTCTTATGCCCTCCTCAACTCCTCAGTCATCTAAACTACCATATTAATCCATTGCTAAGTACATAAACACTTGTCTACCTCACCCCACAGAACGTGACTGTATCCCTGAGTTGATTTCCCATACCCAATCTGCCTTCTCCAATTGATCAAGCAATCAAAACCTAAAAAACAAACCAGAAACCCTAATTTTCTATACCTATCCTAAAATCAGCATTCATTTTAGTCATCTCAAGCCCTATTTGCCAATATTCTAATTGAGATTGACAAGGAGAGCGCCCTCTCCCGACCTGGTAGGGCTAGCGACCAGGTTAAGTGTGGTTTGATGTTACCCTAGACCTACCTTCCTTCAGCCTAAGGTTGATCTAGGCTCTAACAAGATTCATATTAGCTTTGTGAATTGTACATTTCAGCCTCTGATCCAACTCCCAAGGAGTCTCTCCTGGTAGCATCATGATTTCTTTAAATCGTACGATCGACTATGCTTCATATTTCGGTTTGCTAAATTCTTTATTTAGTGCGGCTTGGATAATCGCGACTCCCGCATTTGGATTATCATTAGAGTGCTTAATATACTAGGTTAGTGCGTAGTCCTACAGGGCACTAACCAATGTCACTTTCTTTATATTTTCATCTGTAACTCATTGTGCTTCCCATACAACCCTTACAACGATCCAGAATTGGTCCAGATCCTCATTTCCCAAACCCTTGAACACAAGCAACTTCATTGTGCTTGCCATATTGAATCGTGGCGGTGGTGGAGGTGGTACGTGATGAGCACTAGTATTGCAGCAAGGATGTTGCAACTCTTGGGCTACCAGCTTTACTTATCAAACCGGGGTTCGTACAAACTTGGATGTGATAGTGCTATATGCACAAGTAAAAGTGAAGGTCCTGCCTGTTGTCACTGTTCATCTGGCAAGAGACCCCAGGGGTTCCAAGCCAAACTTCTATAGGGTTATAAGAAGCTTGACTCATTGATGGAAGAAGAGCAAATATATTGTAAGAGAGAGCTACTCTACTGTAGTAATGAAGAAAAAAACATGTAATGCTAACTCACACCATAACCTAATTAACTAATTAAATAGTTATGCTAAGAGAAATTGCTAAATCAATCACTAACCTAGTGCTATTATCTAAGTTGTAGAAGAAAAGAGCATCAAACCATGCTAAGGTGTAAGCAAAGGAATTGAACTAAATCCGTTTTCAAGTGGAAGAGTAGTCGGAGATCGAAATTGGTGAAAGGAGGACGTCAGGAAGCAGCATTGCACAAAAACCATTGGATCAATCGGGTTAATGGAAGATGAATGACATAGATCGTATCGTAGGAGGTTACGTAAATAGATGGATAGATCGATCAATGAACAGGGTTAATGCAAGATGGATGGCAGAGATCTTATCATGGGAGATGAGGCTAACAAATGGATGAATAGGATTAATTGGAAGATGGACGACAAAGATATTATCGCGGGAGATGAGGTTAACGGATGGACAAATAGGATTAATCTGAAGATGGACGGCAGAGATCGTATCACAGGAAAAGAACATGTGGAAATGATGGAGCGGGTTTTGAAGGCGGTAAGCAGTTTCTCATGCACCCTCAAAGCTGTAAGCAGGATTCTGAAATTTCACGCGATTGGCCTAATTAGGTGACACGTAGCACAGGAAAACCACTTTTCTTGTGTGCTCTCAGGCGGATAACGGCCATGCGAGAATCCGCGCAAGATTGCACGGTAGCCATTGGATCAGGAAGGATTGATCAATGATGGAGATTGGCCAATCTAGTTGGCGAGCGGGTGATGCGATAGTCGTCAGAACAGGCAAGGCAGATCGAAGGTGTGGGTTTAAAGCGCATAAAGTATTGAGGTGACGCAATAGTCATTGGATCAAGAGACAGATCGACGGTGGAGATTGGAGCACATAAAATAGGTGGAAGACTTCACACGTGATGGATGTTACATAAACTAATGAATCAGACAGTTATTGTTCAGGTTTGTTGTGGATTGAATGGTAAGGAAATTATGTGTGAAGAATGTGTTGAAGGAAGTTTCAATGAAAACGATAGAAAATGGTGAGGGTGAGGGTGGACCGAGAGTGATGGAAAAGGATGACAATGAAATGAAACAAGTAACTGCATCAAACAATGAACTCCAAATCTCATGCGAAAACTAGAAACCTGTGTTTTTAGGGTCGCTGAAGGGTCTCTTCCTCAAGTCATGGTCCCAGAGGGAGGAGGTGAGGCCGAGACACCTGTGGACAACCTTATGGTGATCTTTTTCTCCTAGCTACCCTACTAATTGAAAGAAGGCACAAATGGAAGTAAACTAAAGCACAACCAATCTACTCTACACTATTGTAATGGGAATGCAGCTACTTAAGCAAATGAATAGTTAAACCATAAATCTATGCTATACTGTTGTAATGAAAATGTAGCTACTTAAGCAAATGAACAATTAAACCATGAATCATCTACTCTATACTGTTGTAATGGAAATGCAACTACTTAAGCAAATGAACAGAAAACTAGGAATCTATGCTAGCATACATGTATAATAAAGAGGAGATTTGGCTGCTCGAGTTGGGCCCTAATCCAAGAGCTTTATCCCTCTAAGTTAACTCAGTGCTGGCTCAAAACGAAACTCATTCTTATTATCAAAACCATGGATTACATAACAAACTGTCACAAGTCTTGCAGCTCAGAAATAAAGTAGAGTTTTACAATAAAATTCTGAATCCTACTGAGGTCCTAGGCCTCTATACTTATACATCTGAAGTCTCCAATGAATTCCTTCAAATTTGGGAGGCTCGACTCCCAACTCAAGATAAACTAGTTTTTGTCACTTTCACTTACTCAACTACCTTCTAGTCCTCATGATTTGGCTATTTGCACTCGGAGCCGATGGAGGAATATTTGAATGGAGGGGCAGTAAATGAGGAGAATTTACCTCCTATAATTCCTCTCCCTTGTCCCATTCAAGTTTTTACCAAGGTCTTTGCCACAGTTCCTTTCTTTTATCCTTTATTCCTACATTACATGCACATTAGACCACAAAGCAAAATATCGAACTCTAACTCATCTCATAAACAAAATATAATCAAAAGTATGCAATAAGTTGTGAAAATAGTTGGTTTGACTAAGCTAGGAGGTGAATTAAGGTCAATTCAGGCCCATATAATTACCCAATGATGAGGCTCATCATCACCCCCCTACTGAAAGTGTTGCTCATCCTCTGAGTAACTTAGTCAATGTCCATGTCCTTCATGGCTCTGGTAGCCTCTATGACATCCCATGCTTCTGTTGTGGTCTCTTCTTCTTGTTTATAGAAGCATTCTTTCCTTTCTACTTCTTCCCACTACCTATTTTCCTCTTCTTCTTTTCTCCCTTCTAGCATCCCTAGGAGTAGTGGGGCACTGAGTTTTAGGCCTATCCAATTGACCTTCAACCTTTGCATCGATTGATTATACATAGGTGTCCTATTGAGTGCCTCTCTCAACCTTTGAGGGGAGTCATATACTTTGATCTTCAAGCTGTGTGGCAGTGTGTTCCATCTCCTTTAGTAGGCATGTATATTATCATCTCTTAGTAGCCTAAACATATCCTCAAAATGTGAAATTTATTTCTCTTGGGTAGCAAGATATCTAGGTGCCAGCTGAGGATCATTTGCAATTAGATTATGGGTGTTGATTAGGGCCATGGGATTTAATTGTTCAGATCTGATGAAAAAAAGGTTCATTTTTCTCTCTGGCCAATATTCTTTTCATCTCTGCAGCGCTTGACTTCTCATGGTTCATTGATGATTCCAGAGCCATTAATTGTAGATCTCCTAGCTCTGCATTAGGATCCCAAATATTCATGTCTATGAGGGCCATGTTGTGCAAGTAAAAGTCAACAATTTTGGCCCTATCCTCTAGTGCACTTTGATCACAAAGATCAATAAACTGCCTGCAGTCTTGAAATGGCATGGTGCCCCTTTGTGCTAGTGTTATAATCTAAAATTGCAGCCATTGTTCTCTGAGGTAAAAAGAATAAGATTTAGATGGAATCCTACACTGGATGGCTGACAAGGAGAGGCTGGCCATATATGCTAGTTGGTTTTCCTTTTCCTACAGCTGTCCTCTCAACCATGCATTTTCCCTCTCAAGTTGATCTCTCATTATTGCTTCTTTGTCCCTTGGTGTAGGGGAATCTTCAATCTCAATAGGGATTTTTGTTGATATTGGTGGCTTCCCTTGTTTGATTCTTGTGCTCTTTCTTGTTCTGATATATTGAGGGGTTTTCCTCCTTATTTTCCCTTTTTTCTTAACTAGTGTACTGAGAGCAGTGATGGAAGTTGTTTCCTCCCTGTTATAGCTCCAAATCTCACCCTTGATATTTGTGATGTTGCATTTATGTCCTAGGGAAACCCCTCCTTCCAGACTTGGTCCAAATACTTAAAAGACAATGTTTTACTCCATGTACGCGACATTTCCCTGAGTTAAACGCGTGTGTACGCGGGTCAGTGTATACCCAACCCACGTATATGTATTAAAACACTTAAAAAAATTAAATCTCCTTAATTTCGGGCGGAGAACATGGGTTTTACCTATTGATTACCTATTAGTGCCCATGGCCCAACTGTTCCCAACGAATTCCCAACTAAAAAAGTACTCTAGGAGAAGTATAAAAAGGCTTCAATGTGAAGGCCTAAAGGAGGAGAGAAGAGAGAGAATTACTATGCTGAGATTATCCCTAATCAAGTTTGAAGATCCCTATGCTTCCAACACTTCCCCCATCACAGGAAACCCTTGCTTCCTTGATTTTTGATGTCATTTCACTAATTGAGATATCCTTGTGTGAGTCATGGAAGGAGGCTTTTGAAGACTTGGGATTGGACGGACTTGGAGGGTGGTTCTACCAGGAGCCAGCAAGAGGAATATTCGGGTGATATCCTTCCTTGCTTTGTTTTAGTTATCTGCAATAAAGAAACAACTGTCTTGTTCCCGAAATCAATCTTCTTTATGCATATGATGTTATTGTTATGGTTTACATACGAATAATTGTTTCAATGTATAATTAACCATTTTTCAATAAGTTATGAAGTTGATTTCTATATGATACTTTGTCCATATATTTCTATGCTTCTTTGAATTGGCTATTTTGCAGGTTCAAGGATCGAGAGGAACTCCAAGAGGCTTTGGACCCTGGCTAGATCTACTCGAACGAAGGACCCCCAAGTGCACCTCTCTTCGCGTAGTTTGCTTATTTAAGTATCATGGCTATGTGGAATGCTTGTTTTTTACTATAGATAACCCTCGCTTTGCTAGGGTGTTGACCCAAAACCCTAGGGGACTTTGTCCCTCAACTGAATTGGTGACTCCACTAGGGACAATAGTATTGTTGTTCCTAGTTTGGGTTAATTTAAGCCAATCAAGGCTCAGCCATTGGTTTTCTTGCTATAACTGATTTGTCTGTTCCTATAGGAACTTAGAATTTAAGCCTTAGTAGTTTCTTTAGACCTCTTTTTTGTTTTTTCTTGTGAATTGTTATATACGCAGTTTTGTCAGGTCACAGTAGCGTATGTACACAAGTTTCCCCATATGAAACCGCGTATATGCAGGTCTCTTTAAGCTGAATCATGTAAACACGCAATTGTGTATTGACACAGTCGCGTATACCCTAATTTTCCAAGATTTTTTCAAGTCTTTCTGTCTCAAAATATTTGTTTACTAGTCTGAGTATTTCCTGAGCAGTCATTTTTTGTTGTCAATCTTTGGTTTTGCAGCAAGTTAACAGTTTCGAATTCTCTCCTGTTGTGGAAAGTTTTGGTCTTGTTTTGTTTTGATGCAAGTGTCATCATTTGTGTTTAAGCACACGAGATTTCATTCTTAGAATCTTGGCAATTCTGGTCTTCCAGAGGAGAAAGATTAGTTTCAATCTTTGTGACAAACTTTATCTTTGTGATCTTCTTGCTTTGTGTCAAAACTGCATTTTGTGCCCATTTTCTTTTCTTGTTTTTTGAAAGTTGTCTTTCTTGGTCTTTTGATCATTGTCACCAAGCTCTTTTTGCTGCTTTTTGGTCATTAAGAGCATCTTGAAACACCTATTTTGTTGAGTTTTTGCCCATTTTGAGTTGATAGCTTGTAAAGTGTTTTTGTTGCCTATTTTTCAGTCTCAAAGTTTTCAATAGTATTTGGAGCGCTTTTGAAAAGTTTCTTTTGCTTTTCTGAAAAATAAAACTACTTAAAAACTTGGTTTTTGCTTTTGTTTTCCTTTTTTTGATTTGGTTTCTTTTTGCGAGTGAAAGTGCATTTTGTTTGTCTTAAGATTTGCTTTTAGTATTTGGACGAAAATTTGCATTAGGAACTTATATTCTATATGAACATATAAGGTGGCTAAGTAGAAGCGATAAAAAATTTTCTTTCATTCTTTGCTTTAGAGTAATCTTAAGTTTCTTGCATCTTCATTACACCTTGCATTAGGATAATTTTGCATTGTTAAAGCATTCTAGATTTTGCGCATGTGAAGTATGTTGCAAGAGAAGAAAAGGAAAAAGTTTTTTTCTTTCTAGGTGTTTCTTAGAACCCAAGTAGAAGTTGCTTTTCATTGAAAGAAAAATGATTGCATTGATGTAGTTACTTTTTCTTTGATTTTCCTTGAGTCATACACACATCATTAGTTTCACTCCCATGCCCTTGACTTAAAAAGAACAGCCTTCAAAATCAAGCGCTAATTAAAATATACTAGAACTTTTTTAATTTGTCGATTTAGACACACCAACAAGTTTTAGGATATTTATGGCCTTGGATTAGGTGAAAGGAAAGTAAACTCTCCAAGGTCACTCTAAACTGTCAAACATAGAAGTCTGAATAGAGAGTGAAAATCCAATATCGTTAGGGAGACCAAGAAAGCTTTGGATCTGGGAGTTAAGCATGACAGTTTTTGAAGATAAGGAAGAGAGATATCCCCTCTCCTACTTGTCGGATCTTACCTCAAGACTATTCTGCCTAGCTTCTGACACAAGTTGGTAACCTTAGTTGCTTATCCTAGGGATCTACACAGGTGGCCGCGAAGGGGAATCCCATGGCACCTGAGGTCAATGTTGTATCACTCTCAGTAGTACTTCTGGAGGGCACCCTTGTGAAGCTCTTGGGCTTGCACTTACACAAGATGTTGCTTGGAGGTCAGCATAACTTCCTCTGATACCTTCGCTGGTAGGCCTGGGTCGTCATTATCCCAGACTATCTTCGGAAGGCCCCTACTTCACTTTCTTGTATTTTGGTGTCCAGTCCTCATCACTCAAAGCAAAAATACTCGAAAGTTGCTTGATTGGTTGTATCTTTAGGGACTTTGTAGTTAAGTGCTCTTTGATCCTTGTATATAGTTGGCTTTAGGTATTTTTTGTCTAGTTACTTTTGGACTTTGTGTTCTAAGTGACTGCTTTACCACTCCACCAATCTTGAAGGGCTTTTGCTCATTCTTTCAAAAGTAGTGGAGTTGCCTCCTCAAGGGAAAAGGTTTTGATTGTGTATCTATCTTCTTTGAAAAGTCATTTGTACATTCCCAGAAGGGAAGGGTCTGTGAATCAGTTAGATATGGACAATATTCTTATGGAAATCATCCAAGGTACCCTCCCAAAAGGGGATCCTTGTGCTTTTCCTTTCTTCAGAAATGTTGGTACTCCCTTGATGGCCACTTTGAATATTCCTGGATTGAATGTTGGACTACCCATTTGGCTATGGTCCACTCCGAATATTCCTGATGCTCTTGAAGCTTCTCAGATGAATGCTTTATTTTAGGGGCATCACATGGAGGCTCATTGTTCATCTTTTTTCAAAGAGAAATCTAGGACCCCTCTTTCTCCTCCTTCTTGTAATAAGAAATCTAAAAAGAGAAGAAAGAGGAAGACGAAGAAGAATAATAATTCTATCTATTCATCTTCAACCTCTGGTAGTCATGTTAGAGATGAACCTTTAGCCGCTGCAAGTCATGCAGGGGGCACGAGTCTAGTCACTGCGAGTCATACTAGCAGTTCATCATCAACCTCTACTAGTCATGTTGAAGATGAGCCTTCAGCCACTGCCAGTCATGATGGGGGCATAAGTCTAGTCACTGCAAGTCATACTAGCAAAGAGTCACCAACCTCTGCAAGTCATGTTAAGGACTCTCCGCAAACCACTGCTAGTCATGTTGGCAGAATGGAGGTTGATAAGAAACTTGGGCGTAGAAGTTTTAAACCTAAGTTCCCTTGTAAGATATGCAAGGGAGACCATCTTACTCATTTATGCCCTGGTATTCCAGAGGTACAAAGGATGTGGTCCGAGTCTGAAAGTTCTTCTACTCCTGGATCTATTATGGTTTCCCATCAATCCCATCAACCATTGGTTGATTATGTGGTAGAGCCAGTGCAATCTCTGGCTGATTACACTCCTCTTTTGGGGGGTGAAGTGCCTAACAAAAGAGTTTGTTTGATATCTAGTACAGAGTCTTCTGGTATAGGGGGCATTCTAGTTTTTTCAAATGTTTCCCCTCCGAGTTCTAGGAGTCTTTCCTTTGATTGGGATAGTCTTGTTGAGCCTCATCTTCCTTCCGCTATACCTTTCCAAATAAAGGTCAGGGTTAATTCCACAAATATCTATTGATGTATGGTGGATCAAGGATCCTCTACAAGTATTATATCCCCTTTGACTTGGAAAGCTTTGGGTTCCCCAAAGTTGTTGACATCTCAGAGTTGGTTGTTAGCCTATGATAGAAGACCTGGTGAATCTATGGGTGTTCTTCCTCAATTGCCTATTAATTTAGGTGGGAAGACTATATTAATTGATTTGATGGTGGTTGATAGCCCTTTAGACTTTAATATGCTACTTGGGCATGATTATGTCTATGATATGAATGTTATGGTGTCTTCACTCTTTCGAGTGATGTGCTTTCCTCATAAAAGGAATATGGTCAATATTGATCAACATGCATCTGATAATCACTATCCTAATTCGACCTTACTGTAGAATACCCCTTGGTTTGTTCCAAGTGTTCAAGTAGACTCTACCCCGCCACGGGTGAATTATGTGGCATTGAATCCTTAATGTTCAATCGCTTCTGAGAAGGATCCTTTGACTTATTATTTTCCTTCTTGGGACTTGTTCCCAACAGTTGACCGAGAGATTCTTCCTATAGGGACATGGGACCCCTTAATTCCCTCTTTTAATCCTTGTAGTTCTCATGATTTCTCAAAACATGATTTTCCTTCATAGGAGGAACTCTTTCAAGCCATGAGGTTTGACTACCAAAGGAATCCTTGGCCTAAGCCCTACAAGGGGTTTGTCCAAAAGAACTATTATGCATAAGCCGCAAGGTTGCATGGTTCCCTGTACCATATTGTATATATAAGGTACACATTTCCGAGTTTTGTATTCTATAACACAATATTTTATATGAAGTTTATATGTGGGATGTATTAACTTCTTGTCTAGTGTTCCTATTTATGTATACAGAACTTGGAAGATTTCTCCTTTGGAAATTTTTATGGTTGGTCCATTCTGATAGGTATTGGTTCTCGAAACTGGCATATAGGTTAGGTTTTTCCACCTGCATTGTGCACTTATCAGTTTCCTTTCCCATTTTGGCCTTAGGATCGACCCCACCAAGTTATGGTGCAGAACCTTCTCATTGCTTAGAAGTATCATGACTTGTGTGGTAGAGCCTACCTTATCATGGGTGCCCTAGTTAGTACCTTGTTGTCACTTGGCACTCATGTCGATTTTTTGTCCCTAGGCTCGGGAGTCCTCTTTAGTCCCACCATTACTTATGCACTGAAGACTCATTCCTCTTTGCTTCTTCGCTTCGTTCTGGCCTTATACCCTAGAGAATTCTTCATGTTGAGTTGTACTACTGCATTGCATATTAACTATTTGCACCTTTTGGCTTTTAGCTAGCTTTACTTGGACTCGTGTTTAAGCCAACTTTTGACCATGACATCTGCAAAATCAAACTTGCAATCCCTTAGCTTCTGCAACTTCACACACTATGACCCGTGGAACGAACATACCTTTGAGTGTCTTTGACCAGTTTTCGCCTCCCTACATTGAGCATAGGATTGTTTCAATCCCAGGAACTAGATCATCTACTTCACCGACACTCATTCTTTCCATTGTATTATAGCATTCTTTTATTATTTTTCAAGCTTAATGAAAAAGACAAAAAAATTATATATTCCCAAAAGAGCGGGAACAGGACAATATTTACATTTATTGTTGGCAACTAGAGTTGTGTCACCCTTGAACAAAGCACTCGAACAAAGTGTCTCCTCTGTTTGGGTGGGATCTAGCTTGGCTTAGGTATGCCTTCACCTTGCTATTGAGTCAGTCCTCCTCCCATTGGTTATCTCTTCCAATCATATGGAGAGTTCGTTCATGTCTCTTGCATGATGAGCTTATACAAAGTTATCATATGCTGCCACAAAGTCATCATTTGAGTCATGCTTTTGTTCAAGGGAAGTAAGCTTGAGTCGGCCTCTTTGCGGTGTCTCTTGACTCATTTTTCAATCAACCATCCCTGATTTTCAGTGTCTTGTCTATCATCACAACAGTTTTATTGGTCCTTTACTCATGCCGGTTTGAGAAGGTCTCCATTGACTTCTTGCTGGTGGGTCTTGTCCTTATCGACAATGACATCTTGCTCTGAGGATAGGCCTAGAGCCGCACCCTGACCCTATTTTCATTGTTGATAGGTCACCTTGTGCTCAACATCAATCAGTATCATGGGTCTTTGACTGCGTGGTTTCCCTTGTTTTCGACATTAGGTTACATTATCACACATTGTGATTCATGCAGCACCTTGGTTTCAATTTGACCCTATTGGTGGATACCTCACCTCTGCGTCAGCTTTCATCATTGGTTGGTTCAGAGGGTTTCTGTCATGCACTAGCTACATCTTGTGTACACCTGAAACATGCTTCGGTCGGGTTACTACATCTTTTTCATCTGATTTCTATATGATACTTTGTCCATATATTTCTATGCTTCTTTAAATTGGCTGTTTTGAAGGTTCAAGGATCGAGAGGAACTCCAAGAGGGTTTGGACCCTGGCTCGATCTTCCTGAACAAAGGACCCCCAGGTGCACCTCTCTTCACGTAGTTTGCTTATTTAAGTATCATGGCTCTGTGGAATGCTTTTTTTTACTGTAGATAAACCCCACTCTGCTACGGTGTTTACCCAAAACCCTAGGGGACTTTCTCCCTCAACACTCCCCCTCAGGGACCTCTAGAGACACCCTAGGTGACTCCTCCTTTTGTTCTTTGAGTTGACTACAGCCACATGTGAGAGGACACCCTACTTTGTATGTGATGACTGAACGAATGTGTCCAAGTTAACTGGCCACCTTTTCAATTACAAAACAACTACCTCGTAACCTTTACAACTTTTTATCAAATGATGCATATGAGTGAGTGAGTGGGACACTTACCTATGGTCTCGATGCCATGCTGCAATTTGTCAAGGATCAGAGGTGCCACATTGTTCATTTTCTGCATGGTCATTCTTCTTCTTCCTCTGCTACCTACTGATGGTTTATTGGCTTTTGCAAGTGTCTATGATTGAAGACCTGATGTTGTTGCTGCTATGGAGCTCTTGGATCATCCCAGTGAAGACTTTGTAGCTGATGATTGATATTCTGTGGGATACGGTGATGGTAATGGTTGAGATGATTGGTTAGATCATGTCTAGTATGAATTTTGGAGACCTAAGCAATCTACCATTCAGGGGATCCTGTAAGAATATAGGGGATCCTGTAGAAATCACAATATTCACCTTAAATTGAAGCAATGAAGTAAAATAATAGTGGAATTGATCGAGGGATGCATGGTAAGGACTGGAGGAGATGAATATATGTGAGGCAGGGTTCAATTTGGATCTTCTCTTTGCTCCTTGATTGCCTTTCTCACCCACTCGCAAATAACAATTATGTCTTTTTTCTCCTTTTTCTTTTATTATTATTATTAATTTTTTTTTTTGAAAAACACCTAACCTTCCTCAGAGAGGCTTTCACCCTAGATATTTTCCCTAGGCACCTCAAGGAAGGTTTTCACCCAGGGATCTTCTTATTCTTTTCATTTTTCTCATCCTTGGGCTGCCTCACGAGGTTTTGAACCCAAAGATGGGAATTAGGCACCTCATGGAGGTTTTCACTTGAATCCTTATTATTTTTTCTCTTTTTTAGTGAACTGATGAGAGAGGAGTTGGAACTTGCTCCACCATCATCACTATCTTATTGATATTGTCAATGAACTCTTGTTTTGATAAAGGCCCCTTATACATTTTCAATCGGTGTCCATTAACTAGCAACAGAATGGCTTCTTCATCTATATTTCTGATTTGCACTGAACCATTGTCATGGCGTCTTTCCACCACATAAGATCTGAGCCATCATGTCCTTAGCTTTCCCTTGAGGTATTTATACCTAGAATCATATAGCAATACCCAGTCTCCCTCTTGAAATTGCTTCTCCTTAATATTCTTGTCATGCCAGATCTTCCTCTGAAGTTGAACTATCTCTGTATGTAGGAGGGCCTACATTCTAAATTCATCCAATCCATTCAAATGGAACAATCTTTCTTTTTGTGCATGACTGAGATCCAAATCTAGTTGGGCTACCATACTCAATGTGTTATATTGAAACTCAATGTACAACAAAGCCTTTTTCCCATAGACTAGCTCACAGGGTGTGTTACAGGGAAAAGTGTCTACACAGAACTGCTTATCCCACTAAGGTGTGGTAGCTACCTTAGAAAAAAACAAATTAAAGCTACTTTCATTTTTCCTTTATGAAATATAGATGAGAGAAGAACAAAGAAGACCAACCTCTGTCTTGCGCTAATCTCCTAGTTCAATTCCTCTCTCTCTTGATGGCCTTTCGCTACCTGCTCCCTTGTATGCCCAGCTTCACAGAGTACCTGTAGGATCACAGTAGCATGACACTATACAAGAACATGGATCTATAATCATAAACAATCTAGGATCAGATGTAAATTGACCATACAAATGCATAAAACATAAATGACAAAAGAGTATGGAGGAAAACTTGAATAGCTTTTATTGATAAACAAGAAAGAGCCAAGGGAGTTACAACCAGTTGTTCTGACCCAGCATCATCCTCTCAGCAAGTAAGCCCTTCTTCACCTCATACAAAGCTTAGATCACCCAACACTATGAAGTTGCCTCAAGAAACCAACAGCAATTCCTTACAAGATGCAAAATTCCCACCTCTGGATCTCTGGGATGAAGGATCCATATATAGATATCTGTAAGGGAGATGAGTCAGCTTGTGATTTGATTAGTGTCTTCCCTCTAATAGTTCTTGCTTCCACTTGGAGATTGATGATCTCTTACTCATCCTTGGTCGAATTCAGAGAGGCAAGTGTCACAGGAGAAGTTTCTGGAAGATTCCATGCCTCTCCACCTCGCGGAATGACACTGCCATTTGTCACTTCTCGCCCATCGCACCCCATAGAAGGGCTTTTTGAAATGAAATGCACCCACACAGTGTATTTAGGTGAGATGCAACGCACTTTGCCTATGGAGCAGCTGAAATGATCCTGTTTTGACCAGTTTTGAGCAATTTTTCATGGAGAACTTCTGGGAGAAGTTGTGATCAGTTCACCTTGTTCCTTTAGGGGTTAGAACAACACTTTTAGGGACTTAGGAGCCCTTGTTTTATGGACATTTTATGCTTGGGGTTGCAGTGCCCAAAAATGTCTATAACAGTTGCCCCCTAAAGCATGAGGTTGTTAATCTTTTGATGTCGGGTGAAATGCTTTATTATGAGGATCCGAAGTTCTTTCAAGCTGGGAGGAGACCTGTAATAAGATACAATACAATACATTATCTTCATAAATTTTCATGATCTAGCTGAGGCGGGCATTCCCATGCTCAACTTTATAAATTCATTTTCATGTAGATAGGATAGACAATCGTCTGAGTGTAGACTGATGTTTCTGGTAGAGCCATCATCCCTTTGATTGGATGATTATCTGTACAGTACCGATGTACATTTGATGTCTTTATTTTTCCTGAATATATATCGCAGCCCGGATGGATGAAACTAGATCCGAGGTCTTCAATCTCGTTTGATCTTCACTCAAAGTACAAGTCGATCCATGTGAGAAATGTTCTGGAGTCGAACATGGAAATACATCGCCTGATTACCAGCCAATGATGTAAGTTGTTAACAGGCGTGAGAGGAATCACCGATAATGATAATGACCCTCAAGGTACTGCAGTACAATTCACATGGTGTGAATAAAAGACTTGGCGTCGAACACCACGCAAAATCATTCGGTCGAAGGCCATTGATGTAAACCTGTCAACGGAAGTGAGAAACTTGCCATTAAGGCATGCAAGCTTCAAAGTACTGAATGGGGTGTTCCTAGATCAGCTTCTTGGATAATGAGCTGATGTTGACAAGAAGCGATCCATCATAGGAGGGCCTTAATGAATCCCACATCAATGACATAGAATGGAGCAAATGATTTTAATGGAGGTGAAAACGATCTGGTGATATAAGGTTCAGGGTGGCGGTCATGAAAGAATGGAGTGTAAATGTATTGTAGCGGGTGAGACATAGGTGAATTCTCTGAATGACTTCTCTTGAACATATCGGTGACATTGACGTGATGGATTGGTAGCATTAACCCCATATGTGGATGGTGTGATGGGACCATGGTGATGTGACCGGTGAATGAAACAACCCAACCCAACTTGGATGCAGAGTGAAAGTGTCATGTTCAAGAGCGACTTGCTACCAACAAAGTTTCTTCAAGTTTTCTTCCCAATTTTTCCCCAGTCATTGCTGACCAGTACCTCTTTATTTTTGTCAAGCTTGAGGAGGATAACATATGCTTGTTCTATAATTTTCCCTTCGGGCAAACCCATCGCTATGTTTTAACGAGCCTAGCGATAGTGAAACTCGTTCTCGTCTATAGACAAGTTTGTCGCTATTAGGTTTTTAACAAGTTTAACGACAAAGATAACTCGGTCCTTTTCAATTTTAGAGATTCTGAAAAGGAACGTAAAGGTAACTCCAAAAATCCTTTTTCATCATCTAATCCCTTAAGTCTGAAAAAGTATAAAACAATACAGAAGGGATGAATTTTCGATCCTTTTAACGAGCCGAACAAAACAAGCGCTCGATCTTTTTGTGTAATAATCCCTCAGGTCCAAAAAGATTAAAATCTAAAGGAGGGATAGCACTTCTGGTCCCTTTAACGAGCTGGAGAGGCTAATGGCTCGGCAATCTTTTCATATTTTACGAGTCAATTGAAAAGAGCTTAAAGGAGACTCGTTTTTGAGGAACGAGTGATAAATTCGGGTAGCAGCTGATTCCAGGTAAGGTTTGGAATTTTCCAATCATGGCAGTGTTACAAGGATGGCTAACAAGATCACTCTTTGCAGCTGTTCCTCAAAAGGGGTAAAAAATCAAGTGGAGGTGAATGATCGGCCAATACAAAGTGGAGGTGATGATGAGAACACGACCAAGGCTTTAAAGGTTGAAATACTACATTCACGATGGTTATTTACAGGAAATTGGTTCATTTTTTTTTTGATTGAGCTTAAACACTAGGGGAAACATTTTCTCATGACTTATGTTTATTTTTTAATGAGCTTGAACTATGTCCTAAAACTGCTCGATTAATCCAGTCGTATGATAAGAATGTCTCATATATAAAAACAACAATTTTTCAATCTTTGCCCCACATCCTTTCCTTATGTAAGTTAGGAAACGACCAATCCAAAAAGCAGATAAATGATCACTCTTTGCTTACATACCAAAAGGTTTGCATGCCCCCAGGTATAAAATAAAGCTTCAAGGTCACCTTTCAAATCACCAACAAAACATTTGTTTTATCAGGAAAGGTATACCTCTTTCAGGTTACCAAAGATTGTTCTACTCACAGCGCAAACAAAACACTTCTTCGACGATGTTTATCGAAATAAACGAAGGTGAGTGGCAATGCCTGCCAACCCACATAACTTTGACAAGAGAATATTATTCCAGTCCAACTCCCTCTTCCAATCACGGACGGGAGTATGGAGGTCATATACTTCTCGCGGAAACCTATCCTATACCCGAAGTTTTCCTGCCGAAGCAGACCAGGGTGCATGCCCCCTGGGTTTCAGTCATGTCCCCCGAATCACTCGCACTCATCAGGCGGACGGACTGGGGATTGAGACATTTCTTGCATGAAAAGACCATTCAAGGATGGTATATGACTATTTTCTATGCGTGAACCGGGGAATGAAAGCTGGTCTACAAGCTTGACCACTCTTCCTTCGTGCGGAAAACACATTACTCTAAAGAGTGAGGAGACAATCGCTCCCATGCAATAAATATAGTCTCGTCCAAGGAGTAGATTATAATCCAGGGGTCCTTGGACTACCATTACATTCATTTGAATGGTTTTCCCTCTCAATGTTATGGGCACATTGGGAAGGATCCCTAACGGTCGACTGGTTCCTTTATCAAAGCCTGTTAGATTTCTCATCTCAGGCAAAAGCGATGGCGAACCAAGCACTTTCCAAGCAGTCAAGGAAAGGATACTCACAGAAGCCCCTTCATCTATGATGGTACTGGCCATGACCATTCTATATATTTGAACAATGATTCGGAATGGTACACTAGTCGGTAAATGGGGTCTGCCTAGTTGATTCCAATCAAAGGAGACAACTAGGTTGCTTGGAGGTGGGACCGAATAGACGGCCGGGTACGACTCTAACGAACCTCCTTCCTGCGGTAAAGGAATGGGTAAATTTCCCCCATGTTCATCGGAGTCTGTGCTTACAAAAAGAATTTGGATGGTGTCATCCTTGTTCTCTTCGATGATTGTATCATCTGAAGATGGAACCTCTGAAGGCAAGACTGGGTCAACTGCCGCCTCGACCTTTTGACTTTCATTTGGTGTGGATTCAGATGCCTTTTCTTCGATGATAGAAACTTCGGCCGACCACCTGGGCGGGTCAGCCGGATTCTCAACTAGTGACGGACTTGGCAAGAGTTTTTTATATCCAGGAGGAAGTCGTAACGGTGAAACCGGACGATCGTCCAAAACTCTTTTAGCCTCGTCTAAGAAGGGACAACGGTGGACGGCATGATCGCCTTCGCATAGTTTACAAGGAAATCTGTATTTTCCTTTTTGTCCATGGGCTTCACTTTCACTAGTCGACGGTGTGTTTTCAACATGATCATCAGAGGTTGACGACACCGAGTTGTGCAAACGAGGAGACCAGTCCCTTAGTATCCGAGGGATGCAAGGAAAATCTCGATGAAAGTGGTCTCCTTTGCAAATGACACATGGCGATTTAGGCCTGGTCAGTGCAGTGTGTGGATTTTCGCTAGACGACACTTGGTTGCCCCTTTTCACCTTTGGCTCCTTCTTCTTCTTCTCTTTCTTCTTCTTTTCCTTCTTCTTCTCAGGTACTTGATTTTTGGCTTTACCAGCTTCATCAAGCGAAGAGGAAGCAAGGGAGGAAGAATTAGATGAAGTAGAGGGTTGGGGGGTAACTCTGGAATTGTCTAGTTGCTGACTCGATTGTTCAGGAATTGCGGTGTTCTGAATGACGGAGGTTGAGAAAAGCCATACGGGCAAGCCAATCGTCAATCCTGGAAGTGACAATGTGGCCATGTGGGGTGCGCCAACATCTCCCCAAGAGGGGAAGGGACTAGGATTTCCTCCAAGGGGAATTCCTTGCTTGGTAGACTCCATTTTCTTCAACCTAAGACCAACGTAGGAAAGGTGATGATTATTCCGTTTAAAATAAATTTTTAGATGCTTTGACACAACTTGTTTTTTCAATTTTAAAGAGTCGAGAAAAAACAAAAGATGACTCTAGTCGCCTTCGATTTTTAACGAGACTGAAGTGACAAGTGCTCAGATGGACCTTTTCCGTTAAGGAGTCTGAAAAGGAACGAAAGGGACTGCTCTGGAAATCTAGGTAGAGGGATTACCAAACCAATCGCAAAACTGCATAATACTTTTTACGGTACGACAGTCAATCTTCCCGAATGCTATGTTCAGTGCATTGCGATTGATAGGGCGGCAAACACGGCTTCCTATGGATAAAGGATTAAGCCTATTATGGTCTCCCAAAATATACTCGACGGTATGTGGGAGCAGAAGTCCGTACTGGCGCTTATCATCTCAAAGTGGAGGAATCACCCAACCAACAGTGAAAAAAACAGTTACCAGGCTTTACGACACCTGAATACGTCTCTAACCTAGACTTCTAGATGTTGTGCGTTAAGTTCCAAAGCGTCGTTAGATTCATTAAATTTATTTTAAGTTGATCTTGCTTAAGAAATTTTCCTTTCAGGTTCACCACGTGATGTATGTATACAATTCCTAAAATGCAATCTAAGATGATAAACAGTCTTTTATCTTCTTTGTGCAATGAAAATCCTAGCTACTAAAGAAAGAGAGACAGAATTCTTTCACAAAGAGCAAAGAGCACACACTACATGCACTGTCCTAAATCAAACCAATCAAACAGTCTAAATGCAAATGCACATGCATGTATTTGTTTTCGACTTTCTTAATATGTGAATGATAAAAAGAAAGCTAATGCGCAAATCTGAATTACTTTTCAAGTGACAATTACTAACAAGTTCTTTTTCAAAATAAAAAATGGAGGCAATCACAACACTTTACGATTCGGAAATGAATACTTGCTTTCGACACTAGAAAAACTATAAATTCAGACCAAATACAATAGTAACAGGATAATCGACTATCAAGAGTAATCAGACTCTCTTCTACGACTGAAAACCACACCTACGACACTTTCAAATCGAGAATCGACAGTACAACTACGTTACTTTTTGCAAAGGAGAACTGAAAATGACTCAACAAATACACAAAAACATTTACAGTTCTTCGCACATTGGAGGCGAAATAACAGCAAGGAAAAGGGGTTTCAAACAGAGATATACTGATTACAGGCAGCAAAATTCATGAATAGAACTGAAAAGAATGAATCACAGAAACCAAAACTGAACAATGCCTAGTCTGTTCAGCGGACCTATAACACAGTGAATTTGAAATGCAACGCACCTTCTACACTCGGGAAGTGCGCTGAATTTCAGATTCACAGAACAGAACCTACTCTGGGCCAGAGATGAGACTTTGCTTGGGTTCCAGGTCACAATTTGCAGTTCAGTTCATGGGTTTTGGCCGAGAAAATGGTAATCAGTAATGCAACAATCAGGGGTAGATCTAAGGAGGTTCTAAGAGCTACCACGAGGGCAATCACAGAGTTTGTGAATTAGTTGTTTAAATCATAAACAAATCCCAGAGATTGACTGAAGCGGCATTTATCTACTTTGAATTTGCATAGCAAATGCAGTTTGAAAGCCACCTGGCTCGACTTCAGGCTCCATCTGTAAGTTTATAAAATAAACAACAAAGAAGATAAATAAACAAACTAATTCGTCCCCAATGGAGTCGCCATTTTGTTACAGGGAAAAGTGTCTACACAGAATTGCTTATCCCACTAAGGTGTGGTAGCTACCTTAGAAAAAAACAAAGTAAAGCTACTTTCGTTTTTCCTTTATGAAATATAGATGAGAGAAGAACAAAGAAGACCAACCTCTGTCTTGCACTAATCTCCTAGTTCGATTCCTCTCTCTCTTGATGGCCTTTTGCTACTTGCTCCCTTGTATGCCCAGCTTCACAGAGTACCTGTAGGATCACAGTAGCATGACACTATACAAGAACATGGATCTATAATCATAAACAATCTAGGATCAGATGTAGATTGACCATACAAATGCATAAAACATAAATGACACAAGAGTATGGAGGAAAACTTGAATAGCTTTTATTGATAAACAAGAAAGAGCCAAGGGAGTTACAACCAGTTGTTCTGACCCAGCATCATCCTCTCAGCAAGTAAGCCCTTCTTCACCTCATACAAAGCTTAGATCACCCAACACTATGAAGTTGCCTCAAGAAACCAACAACAATTCCTTACAAGATGCAAAATGCCCGCCTCTGGATCTATGGGATGAGGGATCCATATATAGATATATGTAAGGGAGATGAGTCAGCTTGTGATTTGATTAGTGTCTTCCCTCTAATAGTTCTTGCTTCCACTTGGAGATTGATGATCTCTTACTCATCCTTGGTCGAATTCAGAGAGGCAAGTGTCACAGGAGAAGTTTCTAGAAGATTCCATGCCTCTCCACCTCGCGGAATGACACTGCCATTTGTCACTTCTCCCCCATCGCACCCCATAGAAGGGCTTTTTGAAATGCAACACACCCACACAGTGCATTTATGTGAGATGCAACGCACTTTTCCTATGGAGCAGCTAAAATGATCTTGTTTTGACCAGTTTTGAGCAATTTTTCATGGAGAACTTCTGGGGGAAGTTGTAATCAGTTGACCTTGTTCCTTTAGGGGTTAGAACAACACTTTTAGGGACTTAGGAGCCCTTGTTTTATGGACATTTTATGCTTGGGGTTGCAGTTCCCAAAAATGTCTATAACAAGGTGTAAATCTAGTAGTGGTCTTCCATGTTGTATTATAGGCCGAGGTGGCCTCAACTAGTCTCTCTGCCCAATCCTTCTTGCTGCTACTCACTACCTTAGTTAAGATGCTCTCTAGTGCCCTATTGGTCAGCTCAACTTTCCCATTAGCTTATGGATGATAAGGAGTGGAGGTCCTATGCTTGATTTTGTGATGTCTGAGCAGTTCTTCAATCCTGTTGGAGGTAAACTGGCTACCTTGGTCTGTGACTAGCTCTCTAGGGTACCCAAATTTGTAGAATATATTCTCCCTTAGGAACTCAACCACCTTCTCTTTTGTTGCTACCTTAATCACCTTGGTATCATCCCACTTAGTCAAATAATCAGTGCACACAATTATGTACTACTTTTGCTTTGAAGGACTGTTGATAGGCCCAATGAAGTCCATGCCCCACTTGTTAAATGGCTCAAAAGTCACTTGAGGTTGTAGGGGCATTTCATCTCTTGGAGTAGGCTTTCCCATCCTTTGGCACCGATTACACTGACTAATGTACTTTTTCACATCTTGATGAAGAGTAGGCCAATAATAACCTACTTGCAACACTTTGAATGTTGTCCTCTTTGCTGCAAAGTGACCTCCACAAGGCCCATCATGATAGGGCAGAAGGATGCCAAAGACTTCCTCTTCCCTTACACATCTTCTCAAGATTTGATCTGGGCCAAGTTTGAACAGATTGCCCCCAATCTAGGTGAAGGGGGTGCTTTTCCTGACTATCTTTCTCTTCTCTTTGGAGGGAAAGTTTGGTGGGAACTGTGTTGATACCAAATAGTTTTCTATATCAGCAAACCATGGGAAGAGAACTAAAATAGCAAACAAATGCTCGTCTGGTAACTGGTCATACAACATTCCTTCTTCACCTGCAGGAATATTTATCCTAGATAGAAAGTCTGCATCAACATTTTCCTTACCAGGCTTATCAACAATAGTTAGATCAAATTTTTGTAATAAAAGCAATCATCTTATAATTCTAGCATTCACATATAGTTTGTTCATTAAATATTTGATTGCAGCATGGTTAGTATGCACAAATGTTTGATAGCCTATAATGTAATTCCTAAATTTGTTTAATGAATGCACAATAGCTAGGAGTTCCTTTTTGTTCACAGTATAATTTAGCTCAGCCTTTGACAGGTTCTTACTGATAAAATAGATGGCATAGGGAAATGTATCCTCTTCCTTACCTAAGGCTGCTCCTATGGCTTTGTGTGAGGTATCAGCATGAATATGAAAATGGAGGGCCCAATTTGGGCCTCGAAGAATTGGTGCAGTTTTTAAGTTACCCTTTAGAATGTCTAAGGCCTCTTGACAGCTCGTTGACCATATAAACTCATAATCTTTGGCCAACAACCCAAAAAAGGAAGAGGCCAACTTACTGAAGTTATTTATGAACCTTCAGTAGTATCTATCTAACCCTAAGAAACTCCTGACATCTCTCTAATTTTGTGGAGGTGGGACCCTTTGGATGATTGCTATTTTGTTTGGGTCCACCTATAGTCCTTGCTGAGATATTAAATGACCTAGCACAATCCCTTCAGTCATTAAGAATTCACATTTTTCTGGACTGAGAGACTATTGTGCTCTACAACAACCCCCCATTTCATATTATTTTTATTCACAAAACTATCATGTGAAATGGGTCCCTTTAGATTTTAATTGGTATCAATATTGTATTATTTAAAAAAAGGTCCGAAAACCAAAGGAAAACATTATATAAACCTTTTTGAAAAACCCATTTTGATCAAATAAATCAATCTTTAATCATTGCGATAAAGCGATCGCAAGATCACATATCGCAATGACATAAGGAGCATAAGTAAATGGCACATTGGTTTCCACCGATGCGATATCGCTATCGGCTATCGGCAATACTCTATGCACACTTTTAAAAGCGCCTCGGGTCATACCCCCGATGCGATGCGATATCGCAATCGGCAATCGGCGATACACTATCTATGCACATTGTAATGCCCATTCACCCCGATGCGATGCGATTTCGCTATCGGCGATCGGCGGTATGCTATCCATATGTTTATGTAATGCCAATACTCCCGATGCGATGCGATATCGCTATCGGCGATCGGGGTTTCAAAAATGTCAACATAAGGATTTAAGTGTTCCCGACGCCCGATTATGATATAGCGCGGATTTCAAAAAAGCCGTTAAAATGGAGGGATATAACGATCAATTCATATTAAAAGCTTGATCTATCGAACAATGATTCACCTGCGCTCAACCGCCAAAAACATCTATAGCACGCTTAAACGAATCATTCGGTCGATCAATGATATAATGGGCATTTAAGGATTGGCAGGTTTTAAACGGCCATTTAATATAATTGTAAGTCCTAAAATCTCCCATGGATTGTATCCGCAGGCCATTATAAAAGTTTTCTCTCATCACGCATTGATCAATATATCTCACCGTATTGGAGTTTTCATTGCCAATTCTTTGTGTTACGTTTATTTTCGCTTCTGTGCAGAATTCATCCAAAGAAGAAAGCTCAAGCAAAATGGGGAAGAAATCTAAGAAAACCACGGGCCCTTCCGTTGCGCCAGCCACAGGACAAGCTGTCGCTGATCCCTCAAACAAAAAGAAGGGATTGATATCTGATACTACATGTTCTGGTCTCGTCAGAACTACTTGGCAAGGTACCTACAACCTGATTGAAGCCGAAGAACCAGAAGCGACAACAGTACAAGCCACTGTAGATTTAACTCGGAAATCTGACGGTACTCTAAAGGACTTAGCTGACTCCTTCCTTCATCGGATAGCAGCTAGGGAACAAATTCTCCCATATACGGATGTAGTGCGGTGGGAAATTGAGGAAATCCCAATCCTGGATAGAACCTTCAGCACCAGAGACGGGAGAATTTTCGGGTCATTCAGAGCTGATGATTTAAGGCAAATGTATCATTTGCCTGAGCCAGAGAAGAAATACAATAAGGTGTTCCTGTAAAAATTCTGAAATGAGAACGAAGTTGAATCCGAACCCATCCGGGATTGGAGACAAAATCCGGCAAAGCACAAACATGAATCTTCCGGTAAGTACTCGGTTGATTCCCTGGCTTCTCCTTATTGCTATGCTGGAATAATGATGTGTAGATTATGGGGATTGCACGACTCTGCTAATTTCACTATAGAAATGGTTCCCCTAATGGAAGCAGCATGCAACAGTGTAATAATGGATTGGGCCACTATTCTCTCAGATAAACTAGCCACAGCTCTTCTTGACTTTAGGAGTAAAACCCGCATTTCTGAAAGGATAATTCCCCCATTCTATTACAGTGCCTATATCTTAGATACCTTGTGTTTTAATTCTGAATTTCCTGTGCTCGGCTGGAGGTGGAAGCCACAAGACCCCATGCCTATTCACATATACCATCATAAATTATGGAAATCCTCTTATAAGCACCATTTGTACCAAGTCTGCAATGGCTTTATGTTACCTGTTTATTATTCTATTTTTGATAAACCTGCTCCCAAGATTTCTTATCAAGCCGGAATTGATTTAACCTCAGTAGGAAGATGGTTCGGGGAGGAGAAGTTCACCTATATAAGAATATTTGGTAGCCAAGCCGAACCTCATGTCCTCCCTTTATACATACCTGATAAACTGCTGGCAAGGGAAATTGCTTACCAGATCATTGCTGAGAGTGTTACATAGACCCTCAAGAAGAATAAGAAGCAGGGCTGGCCCCCGTTTCCTTTTAGATGCGGTGTCTATACCTTGCTTGATCTTAAACATGCAGAAAAGGAAGCTACAAAGATTAAATCATTAACTCTAGCAACTCTCCCTAATAGGCAATTTGATCCAAACAAAGTTGCCTATAATGCACTAGAGCAAGCCAAATTGTCAAAATTTGATCATAAAGAGGATATGTTTGATGACCTGTTCTCCTCCGCTGAGTCAATAATGCAGGTTAAGACATTGGCTAGAATGAAATATCACGATGAAGGGTTGGTTGAATTTAATAATCTTAGAGAACAGAGGTTGCAAACTCTGCCTCTAGATCTATTAGCAACAACCCCAACAACTTCGACAAGCGAGCCTGAACGGCAACAGCCAAAGGAGCCTCCGGTTACAACAGTAGAAAAGGAGAAGCCACAGGAGGAAAATCAGAAGAAAGAACAGAAGAAAGAACAGGAGAAAGTGCAGGAGGAGACCCAGATAAAGGGGCAGAAATAGACCACCACTGAAGTAAACGTGGATACTCATATTGACCCAAAATTGCTCCAGGAATGGCAGCAATTTGATTCTATTATCAGTGGCTTGGAATGTTCAAAGGACACTGACACTTCAAAGACAACAGACACTCAGGAAACCACTTCAACACAGGTTCTAAGTGGAACCAGCGGCCCACCCATTTCAAAAGAAGTAGAGGTAATACCAAAGGATCCCTCCGACAAAATCATTTTGTAGGTAGAAGAGATTCCTCCCTTGCATGTCTTCTACAGCCCAAGACATAAAGCTGTAGTAAAGCGACTGAGGAAGAGAAGAAGGACCGATCAACCTTCCCTTTTCCCAGAGCAGACGGTCACGGGCAATGTGGTTTGGAAGGAGGAATTTGACCCCTCCGATGACCTGACAAAATTGTCACAATATGCTGGAGCTTATTCAACAGCGACAATAGATAAGGCATCGGAGGTGAGTCTTTTGCTGAAAACAAAGGACCAGGAGCTTTTCTTGTTACAGGCACAGCTGACCGAAGCACAACAGAAAGCGGAGCAAGCAGAGCAGCAATTGTTGACACAACAACAATTAAACAGTCAACTAACTCAGCAATTGCAGGCAGAAAAACAAAGAATCGACCAAAGCGCAATCCAAAAGCAAAAAGAATTATCAGAGGCATTGGCACAATTAAAGGCAGCAAATGAGCAAATGGTGAAAACAAAAGATGAGCAAATTGCTCAATTATCAGCACAGATTGAAAAGACAAAGGGCGTTCCACAAGTGGCTGAATTTAGAGTAGAAGCGCTACAGATAAATACTGCATTGATAGCCCAAATTAAGCTTCTATGTCAACAAATCGCCCAAGCAGAGCCACTATGTGAATTAACAGCATCCATAAGTACTAAAGTAGACAAGGCTAGGACCGAATTGGATCAAGCTGAAGAAACGATAGCTGCATTTCTCGACTGGCAAGATTCTGATCAAGGGCAAGCGGCGAATTTACCAAGAATCTTAGAGTCACATAAAGATATACTCTTTACAGAATGGCAGTCCCAGTTAATGAAAGCAGAGAGGGCAGTTTCAAGATGCAAGTCAACTTCTAGCAATTTAGTTGAATTAGTCAATAACACTCTCTACTTATCAAACATGATTTCCCAATGCACACCAGGAAAGTTGACAACGATGAAAACATTGGAGAAATCAAGTTATCCCGATTTAGAGGAGAAGGGAAGATTAATTGCAGGGATTAACAGTTTAACCTGGGACACATATTGGTTCTTCTTGGTAAAACCACACTCACAGAGAGCCGCCCTCAAGTGCCTTACGGATGCAATCGGGTATATTATCCCCGATATTCAGGATGCCACCTATGCCGCCCAGCTCAGCTCTCGCCTCAACAGACCACCCGAAGTGGAGCCGATGCTTGCGATAAGTCAGCTCAGGTTTAAAGGCAAGCAGCCTACTTGATGATTCATGCCGCCGACTGCCAGATTGCTGAAGAAAATAGGATCGAAATCAATTGATACCAATTAAGTAGGATTTCAGTTTCTTAGATAGTTAGATTAATTAAGTATTTATAGACCCTTTCATTGTTTTGGAAAGGGTCGTAAAGTTTTGTACTTGACTTAAAGACTGAAGTTGCACTATTGTGCTTCAGCCATATTCTTTTATGAAACTGGACCAGTTATTCTAATTTCAACAAGGCAGCTTTTATGCAATTGTGCACTATTGTCTTTGCTTGAAAGTATCTCTGCGTTGAAGGAAGAATTACAAGTAGCGATTGATATTGGGAGTGTCTAGCAGCTCATATGGTACTTTTATCTATGTCTGAATTCATTCTTTTCATATGAATTGTTATTTGATTACCTTTGCTATCATCGAATATATGTATGTGCTTTAACAGCAGTTCTGTATTCCTTCCACTATTGGATGTTTATGGTATGCTTTTCTTTTAATCATATATGTGTTGATGATATAAATGACAAGTGTAGTAATTTTGCTTTAATCGCTTTGCTTAACTATTTGAGCAAAGTAGTCTTTGAATGAATTAATGTCCATGTCTGTTAGATGGAGTCATCTATATGCCTGTCCATAGACATAGATCATCAAGCGCTACACTTCAAAGCACAATAGTTCCTGGGATAAGTAATAGTTATTTTATTTTTGCTGATAGATTTAGCTATTCGCCTATCATTAGATTAGTCAATCAATCATCCATTTATCCCGTTTATTCATCTATGGGAAACTGGTCCCATTATCCCCAGTTGGAGCCACCATTCCAAATGGAAAAGGAGCTGTACTAAGGTCCGGACCGGGTGGTTATCCCCCAATGTTGTTGCAGCGATTTTCGAGGCATCAACATTTTTGGTGCTAGAAGGAGGGCATCAACTATGAATGGCAAGCAAACCTAAATCTGCAAGCCATTCTAAGAGTAATTCTCCCTCCGTATCTCCTCGTACTTCCCAATTGCATGCTGGTTCTCGAGTATACAAACAAGAAGAAGAGGAATCAACTGCCACTGCTCAAACCCATCATACTCCAGAACAATTAAGTCTTGAATCCCCTGAAGTCCAGTCTCTTATCCACAAACTTCAGATCTTCTCGATTTCACCACAGAAATCTGAGGTATCGCAAAGCAGTGCGACTTCGCAGTTCAATTTACCTCACCCTCTCACCAGGCTTCAGAGCGAAAAGCTCGGTATTGAACCCACTGAGTTCCCTTTACCCAAAAGGAAAAAGGCGAAGAAACATACTGAAGGATCTGACACTGAAGAGCTTTCATCCACATCCTCCATTTCATCTTCCCCTCTGCGAAGTCAACCATCCACTCCCCCATTACATATTGTTGTGCATCAGGGATTAGGAGCTACAACATCCCAACCTGCTCACTCCTCAACATTATTTCATTCCCAGATATTTGGAATTCCAACAGTAGTATCATCTACTACTGCTGTTATAATGGCAGATCCATGGACCAGGCCTGGTGCAGTCAACATGCCTGCACCATTGCATCCATTACCAGATGCTCCTGAAAAATGGCTACCCAAGTTTAACCCAGATGATGGGACTCAGGCTGAGGAACATATTAATAATTTCATGTTGGCAGTCAACTTGAAAGGAGTAACAGAACAAGATGTTGTTGTTAGGCTTTTCCCTTACACCTTGCAAGGATCAGCAGGATCCTGGTATTTTTCTTTACCCTCTGGTTCCATTACCAGTTGGAACACTTGCCAGGAGCAGTTTCTTACCAAATATGGAGATGATAGGTCTTTGGCTACATTAATAAACGATCTCTCCAATCTTAGGATATAGCATAGGGAACCAATTAAGGAATTTAATGCCCGATTCAATAAACTCTTGAATAAAATCCCGACGGCTTCCAAACCAAGTGAACAAATTCGAAGCGAATGGTATATAACCGCCTTGCCTGCCAATATAGCCATTTTTGTAGATAGGGCTGGGAAACCTACCTTAGCCGAAAACATGAAAGAAGCAGTTGCTGTGGAGAAACATATTAATGCTCTAGAAAAGAAAGCTGCTCTGGAAGACAGAAAAGCCAAAAAAGTTTCTTTCAAAGATGATTCTAAGAAGAAAACCCCAAAAGATCCATACGACATGGAGGGTTTGCAAAAGGTCCTAAAAACTCTGTCTAACGAAATGGTTGAAATAAAGAAACAGGTAGCCGAAACCTCAACCAAAAGACCTTTTAGGACTTATAAGAAAACCGAATCAAAGCCACCGAATGTTATATCTAACGCAGATTCAGAGCAAGAAGAAGAGGAAGAGGAAACAATCTCACCAACTGATGATGAAGAAGAAGTAGTTGAATGTCATGGAATGTGGGATTTTATACTCTCAAACTCCGATACCGATAATGAAGAATAAGCGTTCCCGGTCACTACTAGGAGTAAAAGTACTTCCGAACCTGTCCAGACGACTTCAAAGAAAACGAGTGCAGGTGCTGCTACAACAAAGGAAAAAGTACCTCCAAAGAAATCACCTGTAGCAGTTCCCCAAAACCAACCTTCAACTTCTAATACTCCTTCAACGTCTAAAACGTTAGTGGTGTCCGACTCAATGGACTACAATATTGTTGATGACATGAAGAAAACTAAAGCAAACATTACTATGTTTGAACTTAGTAAATTAAAACATCAGCAGAAACTACTTCTCAAAGAATTGAACGCTGTTCCTTATTCACCTCTTCCCAGTGCTAAAGCTGCTAATGATTCAGGGCAACCTCCTCCTAGTATGGTTGAAGCTACCGATGCAGTTCTGATTGGAGATAGATCAAATTCCCATACTCCACCCTTCCTTCTAACCTATGAGATCTACAATAGAAACTTGCACAACTGTTTGATTGACTCAGGGGCTTCTTCTAACATAATGCCAGCTTCAGTTTGCTCCAAACTGAACATTGAACCCCAGAAGTCTACCATTCATATTGTACAGTTGGACAGGACCAAAGTGCAGGTAGTAGGAGAGATTAATTCCGTAACTATCAGGCTATCTGTTGATCCCAGAGTAGTACAAAGGATTGATATCCTAATAGCCGATATACCTGAATTTTACGGTTTGATCTTGAGCAGGGATTGGTCTGAAAAACTACATGGGTATATTTCAACAGATTGGTCACATATGTGGCTTCCCTATAAGGGTAAGCCAAATCAAATAAAGATTGATCGAGAAAAACATATGACCCATACAGTTACCGAATTTGAGCAAGAAAACCAACCAGTAGCGTTCAATAACAACATTTTGGGGAATTATTCATCAGAGTCATTTTTTGGCAATTTCACTGCCCAGTCATCTCCTTTCTCAGTAAACCATTCTACATCTCAGATCGAAAACTATTCGCAAACAGATAGGTCTAGATGTTTCAATGGTACTGAGAAAACTGTAAATAAACTTGTTAATACTTCTTTATTTTGGTCTTTATATTTTGATGGCTCCAAGTCTAGCGAGGGCTCAGGAGCAGGATGTGTTTTGGTTAGCCCACATGGAGAAAAAACAATGCTGTCCTGCAGGCTAGAATTTGAATGCACAAACAACACAGCCGAGTATGAAGCCTTAGTTCAAGGACTTTATAAAGCAATCGGCCTTAAAGTGCAATATTTGAAAGTATTCGGCGATTCTGAAATTATTATCAAACAGGTGAGAAATACAATCCATTGTCTTTCAAGTCATCTTAAACATTATCAATCGCTAGTACAAGAACTCACCTCACACTTTTCGGCATTCAATATTTCCTCCATTCCTAGGTCGCAAAACTCGGCAGCCGACCTGCTAGCCAATGTAGCTTCCAAGCTCCTACCTTCTGAAGACTACAGTCCAGATAGATTTTCGATAGAATTGCTTCTTAGGCCATCAATTCCTGACAATGTCACTAATTGGAGAGTATTCAACCATGATGAGGACATTTTACAATTCTTAACTTCTGAAAAGTCCTATGATAATCAAATTATTGAGGAAAATGAGCATGACCTTCAAATGAGAGAAACACCTCAGGAAAATTCAATCCCCAAACCTGTGGTAAAGCTGGAGGATCTTTATGATATTAAAGACAGGTTTAAACCTGTAACTAATGCAAAGCTCCAAAGTTCTACCCTAAGGTTTGAATTGATAAATCTCGGCAATGAGCAATCTCCTCAAAATATTAATTTAGGATTAGGACTTTCCTCAGAAGAGAAGGAGGCATTCATTAAACTGTTAAGGAAAAATAAACAGGTTTTTGCCTGGAAATATGATGATTTGAAGACATATGATACATCTGTAATCCAGCACACCATTCCAGTGCTTCCCGATCAGAAACCAATTCAGCAGAAGTTAAGGAAAATACATCCAAGCCTAGAGAGTCAGATAAAAACTGAACTTAACAAACTATTGAAGGCCAAGATTATTTTTCCAGTCTGACACTCAAATTAGGTTTCCAATATGGTGCCAGTCAGAAAGAAAAATGGCGACATTTGGATTTGTATTGATTTCGGAAATTTAAACAAAGCGAGCTTAAAAGATAATTTCCCATTGCCTACTATGGAGCAGATACTCCAATCAGTAGCAGGCTCTGAATTAATGTCCTTTCTAGACGGTTTCTCAGGATATAACCAAGTTTTGGTCCATCCTGATGACCAGCTTAAAACCACATTCAGAACAAAATGGGGAACATATGCATATCAGAAAATGCCTTTCGGCCTTATTAATGTAGGAGCGACGTTCCAAAGAGCAATGGATACAGCTTTTAAAGGGTTGATTAAT
Organism: Pinus tabuliformis; assembly: GCA_031772625.1. Taxonomy (NCBI): domain Eukaryota; kingdom Viridiplantae; phylum Streptophyta; class Pinopsida; order Pinales; family Pinaceae; genus Pinus; species Pinus tabuliformis. The sequence continues at coordinate 118,660,126 of CM062806.1, forward strand.
AGAACAATATTCTTCTATCTAGACGACATTACTGTATTCTCTAAAGAGAGGTCCAATCATTTGCAAGACCTAAATCAAATTTTTCAACGTTGCAAAAGATATGGTATTTCTCTTAACGCTAAAAAATCTTTCTTTGCTCTTGACCAAGGAAAGCTATTAGGCTTTATTGTGTCTAAAGAAGGCATTTATATTGATCCTGATCGGATCAAAGAAATCTCTGAAATCCCTTTCCCACATAATAAGAAATCCATGAAGTCATTTTTAGGCCAAATCAATTTTGTTAAAAGATTTGTTCCAGATTTTTCTCAAATTATTTTGCCACTTCAAACTATGATCAAGAAAAATTTAGTCTTTAAGTGGGGATCAGCAGAAAAAGAGGCGTTTGAGTTAATCAAACAATCAATAATCAATGCCCCAGCCTTAAACACCCCCAATTTTTCTAATCATTTTACATTGTATACTATCGCATCCAACTCGTCTTATGCAGCAGTACTCACGCAGCTCAACGATCACAATTTGGAAGCACCCATTTCATTTTTTAGTTCAAATCTTCAGGGTGCCGAATTGAATTACTCCGAAGTAGAAAAACAAGCCTTTGTTGTATTTAAAGCAGTCAAACATTATAGACCCTTCCTTTTGAAAACCCACACAAAAGTTATAGTTCCCTTCCCTGCAGTTAGGAAACTATTAATCCAAAGAGAATTGGGTGAAAAAAGGGCAAATTGGGTCACAGCGCTTCAAGAATATGACTTAGAAATAAAGCCAGCAAAGATTGTTAGGGGCGAAGGTTTTTGCAGGTTATTGGCAGGAGCATCCAACATTCCAGAATCAGGTGATACAGATCAAATTGAAGAAATCAACCAGATAAGTGTTACTGATTCTGAGTCACAATATGCTGACTTAGTCTTTTATTTGAAAAATGGATATGCACCTCCTAGCCTGTCTTACAAAAACAAAAGGGCCATTCGGTTAAAAGCGAAAAATTTCACAATTATTGATGATGTGCTTTTTAGGCAGAACTATGATTCAATCTTATTAAGATGCCTTGAGAAACCTGAAGCACAAAAGGTTTTGCAGGAGTTACATGATGGACCAGCAGGAGGACATTTTGGAGCTGACACAACAGCCCACAAAATTATTCATGCTGGATATTATTGGCCCACTCTATTTAGAGATGCCCACGAGTATGTAAGGAAATGCCCCAATTGTCAAACTTCTAGTGGAAGACAACGAAAACCGGCTTTCCCTTTGCAACCAGTCAACATTGAACAACCATTTGAGCAATGGGGATTGGACATCATTGGGCAAATTACTCCACCTTCTTCCAAATAGCATAAGTATATCCTTACTGCTACATATTATTTTACTAAATGGGTCGAAGCAATTCCTTTGAAGTCAGCAAATTCTGAAGCAATCATTGAATTTATAGATCAATTCATCATTACCAGGTTTGGTGTCCCAAATGCTCTTGTTTTTTATAATGCATCTTACTTCTCAGGCAATGCTATGTTTGATTTCGCTATTAAAAGAGGATTTAAATTGAAATATTCTGCTAATTACTATCCCCAGGGTAATGGTTTAGCAGATTCTACCAATAAAAACCTAATCAAAATCATTAAGCGAACTATCGAACAGAATCATAGAATCTAGCACAAATCCTTAGTGTTTGCATTATGGGCTGATAGGATAACACAAAAGGCTTCTATAGGATCCTCTCCATTCAACCTTGTGTATGGAAAAGAAGTAGTATTACCCACAAATCTTGTTCTTCCTTCTCTAGCCTTAGTTCAGTTCATTGAGGAAAATCCTTCTTCTTCTATTCAACTTCGACATGATCAAATTCTAAAACTAGAAGAGGAAAGGGAAAAAGCCAAAGTTATTCATGCCAAACATCAGCAAATCATCAAGGCAGCTTTTGATTCAGTCTCATCCGGTTCAAAACAATTTCAAGTCGGTGATTTAGTTCTGAAATGGGACAAAGCCCATGAGGACAAGGGAAAACACACCAAGTTCCAGAAGATGTGGCTTGGACCATTTCAGATCTGTGAGAAGATAGGCCATTCGACCTTTATATTGCAAGATTTATCAGGTTTGAGAGATTCTCTCCCTGTTAATGGCCTTATCTTGAAGAAATTCTTTCATTGAGGAGGTAACCCCTTCTCCTTTTATTTTAGTAGGGTTTTGTAGTTTGTAGGAATTTCAAGAAATAAAGTTGTAAGGGATCTCCCATTGACCTTTGCTGTGTTTGAAAGTTACTCCACAGAAGTAGTATGGATATTTACTTTTAAATAATAGAAGTCTTAAACCAAAAGGGATAATTTCTAGGAAACTAGGTATCATTGTATTCTGAAACCACCCTTCAAGTTTTGTGAACTCCTCTCAAAGTTTAGAAGTAGTGTAAATCATTTTCTGTTTTCAAATTGGTCACAAAAGGTTATCAATATTAAGATAGAAACTAATCCAACTTCACCATCCTCAACTCTTACCCTGTCATCCATTTACTCTTAAGGAGAAAATTGTCCATCCCATTCACCAAAGTTTATGATTACTCAGAGTGTAATTCTAAAATATTTGATATAAAAGATAAGAGGTCTTATTACAAGCCTGCTTACCATGTTCATAGGGAAATAGTTTAACCGACATTACCAATATTGCATACCATAACAGGGTAATGGCTTAGAATTATAAGACAATGGGTCTCATCACGAGCCAGCTTGTTTGGATAAATTACTACTAGTGAATGGCATTGTCAATAGCTGGCCACCAAACCAGGACAATGGCTTTTTATCTTATCAATAACAGAAAAAGGAAAAGAAATACAAAATATGAAAACATGTTTTGAATTCATTCTGTTAATCACACTCTTAATTGGATGGGACAATGGACAATAACATGGTTAAAAGGTATCCCTGTCGAAACTATGAACGTTTGCTAGCAGCAGAGGCTCTACCTATGATAGACGAGTTCATCAGAAAAGCTTATTTGGAAAGGTTTTCTATTTTATCATTATAAACCAATATAGGCCTATTTAAAACTTGGAATGTATCTATTTTCTTAAAAAAGAGAAGAAATTAACAAAAATAGTTTCATTTTACTTGGAATACATATATACCTAGTTAGATTAGAATTTTCCCCTTTGATTAGAACTCTATTTTTGAAAAAGTTTAAGTATTTGTACATTTTTCAGAGATAACTGTTTCTTCCAGCGAATCGCCAATTGTTGTGCTCTACAACAACCCCCCATTTCATATTATTTTTATTCACAAAACTATCATGTGAAATGGGTCCCTTTAGATTTTAATTGGTATCAATATTGTATTATTTAAAAAGGTCTGAAAACCAAAGGAAAACATTATAAAAAACCTTTTTGAAAAACCCATTTTGATCAAATAAATCAATCTTTAATCATTGCGATAAAGCGATCGCAAGATCGCATATCGCAATGACATAAGGAGCATAAGTAAATGGCACATTGGTTTCCGCCGATGCGATATCGCTATCGGCTATCGGCAATACTCTATGCACACTTTTAAAAGTGCCCCAGGTCATACCCCCGATGTGATGCGATATCGCAATCGGCAATCGGCGATACACTATCTATGCACATTGTAATGCCCATTCATCCCGATGCGATGCGATTTCGCTATCGGCGATCGGCGGTATGCTATCCATATGTTTATGTAATGCCAATACTCCCAATGCGATGCAATTTCGCTATCGATGATCGGGGTTTCAAAAATGCCAACATAAGGATTTAAGTGTTCCCGACGCCCGATTATGATATAGCGCGGATTTCAAAAAAGCTGTTAAAATGGAGGGATATAACGATCAATTCATATTAAAAGCTTGATCTGTCGAATAATGATTCACCTGCGCTCAACCGCCAAAAACATCTATAGCACGCTTAAATGAATCATTCGGCCGATTAATGATATAATGGGCATTTAAGGATTGGCAGGTTTTAAACGGCCATTTAATATAATTGTAAGTCCTAAAATCTCCCATGGATTGTATCTGCAGGCCATTATAAAAGTTTTCTCTCATCAGGCATTGATCAATATATCTCACCGTATTGGAGTTTTCATTTCCAATTCTCTGTGTTACGTTTATTTTCGCTTCTGTGCAGAATTCATCCAAAGAAGAAAGTTCAAGCAAAATGGGGAAGAAATCTAAGAAAACCACGGGCCCTTTTGTTGCGCCAGCCACAGGGCAAGTTGTCGCTGATCCCTCAAACAAAAAGAAGGGATTAATATCTGATACTACATGTTCTGGTCTCGTCAGAACTACTTGGCAAGGTACCTACAACCTGATTGAAGCCGAAGAACCAGAAGCAACAACAGTACAAGCCACTATAGATTTAACTCGGAAATCTGACGGTACTCTAAAGGACTTAGATGACTCTTTCCTTCATCGGATAGCAGCTAGGGAACAAATTCTCCCATATATGGATGTAGTGCAGTGGGCAATTGAGGAAATCCCAATCTTGGATAGAACCTTCAGCACCAGAGACGGGACAATTTTCGGGTCATTCAGAGCTGATGATTTAAGGCAAATGTATCATTTTCCTGAGCCAGAGAAGAAATACAATAAGGCGTTCCTGGAAAAATTCTGAAATGAGAACGAAGTTGAATCTGAACCCATCCGGGATTGGAGACAAAATCCGGCAAAGCACAAACATGAATCTTCCGGTAAGTACTCGGTTGATTCCCTGGCTTCTCCTTATTGCTATGCTGGAATAATGATGTGTAGATTATGGGGATTGCACGACTCTGCTAATTTCACTATAGAAATGGTTCCCCTAATGGAAGCAGCATGCAACAGTGTAATAATGGATTGGGCCACTATTCTCTCAGATAAAATAGCCACAGCTCTTCTTGACTTTAGGAGTAAAACCCGCATTTCTGAAAGGATAATTCCCCCATTCTATTACAGTGCCTATATCTTAGATACCTTGTGTTTTAATTCTAAATTTCCTGTGCTCTGCTGGAGTTGGAAGCCACAAGACCCCATGCCTATTCACATATACCATCAGAAATTATGGAAATCCTCTTATAAGCACCATTTGTACCAAGTCTGCAATGGCTTTATGTTACCTGTTCATTATTCTATTTTTGATAAACCTGCTCCCAAGATTTCTTATCAAGCCGGAATTGATTTAACCTCAGTAGGAAGATGGTTCGGGGAGGAGAAGTTCACTTATATAAGAATTTTTGGTAGCCAAGCCGAACCTCATGTCCTCCCTTTATACATACCAGATAAACTGCTGGCAAGGGAAATTGCTTACCAGATCATTGCTGAGAGTGTTACACAGACCCTCAAGAAGAATAAGAAGCAGGGCTGGCCCCCTTTTCCTTTTAGATGCGGTGTCTATACCTTGCTTGATCTTAAACATGCAGAAAAGGAAGCTACAAAGATTAAATCATTAACTCTAGCAACTCTCCCTAATAGGAAATTTGATCCAAACAAAGTTGCCTATAATGCACTAGAGCAAGCCAAATTGTCAAAATTTGATCATAAAGAGGATATGTTTGATGACCTGTTCTCCTCCGTTGAGTCAATAATGCAGGTTAAGACATTGGCTAGAATGAAATATCACGATGAAGGGTTGGTTGAATTTAATAAACTTAGAGAACAGAGGTTGCAAACTCTGCCTCTAGATCTATTAGCAACAACCCCAACAACTTCGACAAGCGAGCCTGAACGGCAATAGCCAAAGGAGCCTCCGGTTACAACAGTAGAAAAGGAGAAGCCACAGGAGGAAAATCAGAAGAAAGAACAGAAGAAAGAACAGGAGAAAGTGCAGGAGGAGACCCAGATAAAGGGGCAGAAACAGACCACCACTGAAGTAAATGTGGATACTCATATTGACCCAAAATTGCTCCAGGAATGGCAGGAATTTGATTCTATTATCAGTGGCTTGGAATGCTCAAAGGACATTGACACTTCAAAGACAACAGACACTCAGGAAACCACTTCAACACAGGTTCTAAGTGGAACCAGCGGCCCACCCATTTCAAAAGAAGTAGAGGTAATACCAAAGGATCCCTCCGACCAAATCATTTTGCAGGTAGAAGAGATTCCTCCCTTGGATGTCTTCTACAGCCCAAGACATAAAGTTGTAGTAAAGCGACAGAGGAAGAGAAGAAGGACCGATCAACCTTCCCTTTTCCCAGAGCAGACGGTCACGGGCAATGTGGTTTGGAAGGAGGAATTTGACCCCTCCGATGACCTGACAAAATTGTCACAATATGCTGGAGCCTATTCAGCAGCGACAATAGATAAGGCATTGGAGGTGAGTCTTTTGCTGAAAACAAAGGACCAGGAGCTTTTCTTGTTACAGGCATAGTTGACCAAAGCACAACAGAAAGCGGAGCAAGCAGAGCAGCAATTGTTGACACAACAACAATTAAACAGTCAACTAACTCAGCAATTGCAGGCAGAAAAACAAAGAATCGACCAAAGCGCAATCCAAAAGCAAAAAGAATTATCAGAGGCATTGGCACAATTAAAGGCAGCGAATGAGCAAATGGTGAAAACAAAAGATGAGCAAATTGCTCAATTATCAGCACAGATTGAAAAGACAAAGGGCGTTCCACAAGTGGCTGAATTTAGAGTAGAAGCGCTACAGATAAATACTGCATTGATAGCCCAAATTAAGCTTCTATGTCAACAAATCGCCCAAGCAGAGCCACTATGTGAATTAACAGCATCCATAAGTACTAAAGTAGACAAGGCTAGGACCGAATTGGATCAAGCTGAAGAAACGATAGCTGCATTTCTCAACTGGCAAGATTCTAATCAAGGGCAAGCTTCGAATTTACCAAGAGTCTTAGAGTCACATAAAGATATACTCTTTACAGAATGGCAGTCCCAGTTAATGAAAGCAGAGAGGGCAGTTTCAAGATGCAAGTCAACTTCTAGCAATTTAGTTGAATTAGTCAATAACACACTCTACTTATCAAACATGATTTCCCAATGCACACCAGGAAAGTTGACAACGATGAAAACATTGGAGCAATCATGTTATCCCGATTTAGAGGAGAAGGGAAGATTAATTGCAGGGATTAACAGTTTAACCTGGGACACATATTGGTTCTTCTTGGTAAAACCACACTCACAGAGAGCCGCCCTCAAGTGCCTTACGGATGCAATCGGGTATATTATCCCCGATATTCAGGATGCCACCTATGCCGCCCAGCTCAACTCTTGCCTCAACAGACCACCCGAAGTGGAGCCGATGCTTGCAATAAGTCAGCTCAGGTTTAAAGGCAAGCAGCCTACTTGATGATTCATGCCTCCGACTGCCAGTTTGCTGAAGAAAATAGGATCGAAATCAATTGATACCAATTAAGTAGGATTTCAGTTTCTTAGATAGTTAGATTAATTAAGTATTTATAGACCCTTTCATTGTTTTTGAAAGGGTCGTAAAGTTTTGTACTTGACTAAAAGACTGAAGTTTCACTATTGTGCTTCAGCCATATTCTTTTATGAAACTAGACCAGTTATTCTAATTTCAACAAGGCAACTTTTATGCAATTGTGCACTATTGTCTTTTCTTGAAAGTATCTCTGCGTTGAAGGAAGAATTACAAGTAGCGATTGATATTGGGAGTGTCTAGCAGCTCATATGGTACTTTTATCTATGTCTGAATTCATTCTTTTCATATGAATTGTTATTTGATTACCTTTGCTATCATCGAATATATGTATGTTCTTTAACAGCAGTTCTGTATTCCTTCCACTATTGGATGTTTATGGTATGCTTTTCTTTCAATCATATATGTGTTGATGATATAAATGACAAGTGTAGTAATTTTTCTTTAATCGCTTTGCTTAACTATTTGAGCAAAGTAGTCTTTGAATGAATTAATGTCCATGTCTGTTAGATGGAGTCATCTATATGCCTGTCCATAGACATAGATCATCAAGCGCTACACTTCAAAGCACAATAGTTCCCGGGATAAGTAATAGTTCTTTTATTTTCGCTAATAGATTTAGCTATTCGCCTATCATTAGATTAGTCAATCAATCATCCATTTATCCCGTTTATTCATCTCTGGGGAAACTGGTCCCATTATCCCCAGTTGGAGCCATCATTCCAAACGGAAAAGGAGCTGTACTAAGGTCCGAACCGGGTGGTTATCCCCCAATGTTGTTGCAGCGATTTTCGAGGCATCAACAGAGACATATTCACTTCAATGCATTTCTGCAATACTTTTCCTAGGTTAGTTAGGGCTTCTTGAAAATCATAGCCATAAGGTGTAAAATAATCCATATAAATTTCCACCAAATCATGTACTAATTTAGCAAAAATACTCAAGACTGCTCTCTAGAAGGTGGCATGAGCATTGAATAGGCCAAAAGGAAAGACCCTATATGAAAAAGTACCCCAAGGACAGGTGAATGTGGTCTTACCCTGTTCTTCTAGGAAGATTTGGATTTGGTTGTACCCACTAAATCCATCTAGGAATGAAAAAAAACTTCTTCCCTATGAGGCCATCTAACACTTGGTAAATGAAGGGTAGGGGAAAATGATCCTTCTTTGTGGCTTTGTTGAGCTCCCTATAATCGACACAAATCCTTTATTTACCATTTTTCTTGGGAACTAATAGTAAAGGAGAGACCCACTCACTGTCTGAGATAGGGTAAATGAATCCTGCATCTAGCAGTTTTTGCAGTTCTTCTTTGACTATGTCTTTAAGAGTTGGATTAATCCTCCTTTGTGGTTTCCTCACTGGCTTGCAACCTTCTTTGATGTATATGTGGTTAGTACACACTGAGGGGTGTACTCCCTTCATTTCCTTATAACTCCAAGTGAAGGCTTCTAGATTTTCTCTCAACATGCTGCATAGCTTTTCCTTTTCTAAAGCAGAAAAAGATGGATTAATGTTCAAAGTTTTCTCTAGGATAAATTCTATGGTTTTGACATGGAGTGGGTTGGAATCGGCCAAGCATAAGTCAATTGGATGATCATTTTGGGTTTCCCTTACCTCTTCTTCTAATGGTAATGAACTAGGAGTTAGACTTTGGAGCAGGTGTTCAATCAATTCATCCTCATCTTGTTGTCCTCCTCCTATGGTTGCTTCCAAAGCATAAGGTTGCGCAAAATAAACCTCATCTTCTTCCTCCTCCTCCAACCATATGTAGGAATTTACAGGGTAAGTTCTTCAAATAGAACACCAAAGGACACCGGTCATAAATAGATCATAGATCAATACACCAATATTCTTGACATGGTTAAAACCCTCAAAGAGGGAAACAGTCCACGTCCTGAGCCAACACAGCCACTTCAGGCAATTTATTAATAAAAGAATGAAAATTTACATAAGCTTCTCTCATGAATGGTTACCCTACAAATGACCCTCCATGCTCCTTAAATAGAGATCATGGACCAATCGGGTGTTAAGCCACAGATCAAGTGTTAGTAATACCGAGGAGATAATGAACCGACAGATCACTACATATCGTGATCGTCAGATTGTAAGTTACAAAAGTGCATAGTAAAGAAACACATTTTACCTAACTCTACACTAGACCAAGTTATACTTAACTATTTCCTATGTGTCGGAATATCCTAACATCCCCCCTTAAGGACAACTTGGGATAGGATTGAAGGATGTACAAATATGACACAATAGGAGAAGGAAGGAGGCATTAGAGCCTATCCCCCCTTAGTGACATCTTCTTGAAATCCAACCATAAATTGAAGTTTAGTCAACTTCGCGTCTGTCAGAGCCTTTGTAAAGATGTCTGCAACTTGATCATCTATTGAACAATATTTCACTTCAAGAACATGGCCATGAATGAACTTTTTGATGAAGTGCATGTGCAGTTCAATGTGTTTGTTGCGCTAATGTTGGACTGGATCTTTGCATAGTTGAATGGAAGTTTGAGTATAATACCAAAGTGTAGTCAGATGCTGCTGCTGAAAGCCAAATTGTGACAATATTTGACGAAGCCACATGGCTTCCTTACTAGCTTCTACGGCACCACAATACTCTACTTCTATTGAAGAAAGAGAAATGGCACTTTGTTTCTTGCAAGCCCATGTAATAGGTCCTGAACCAAGAGTGAACACATAACCTGCAGTAGACTTCCGATCATTAGGGTCACCAACCCAATCGAAATCAGTGAAACCAACCAATAGAGGAGATTCTTCTGCATTCTAATGAATCTGAAACTAAACTATACCTCAAACATAACGAAGTATTCTTTTAGCTACTTTCCAATGACTTTCATGTGGATTTTGCATAAACCGAGCAATAAGGCCAACAACAAAGGAAAGGTCAGGATGAGAATGGGTCAGATACAAAAGTTTTCCTACAAGTTGATGTTATAAGGTAGCATCAACTTCAGGGGAAGTACAAGTGACTGAAATTTTGGCTCTAGACTGAAAGGGAGAAGGGGCTGGCTTATAGTCTTCCATGTGAAAATGACGTAGAATATCACAGGGATACTTGGACTGGGAAAGGGAAATACCTTCCTTGGATTGCAAGATTTGAAGACCAAGAAAATAGTGCAAGTGTCCTAAGTCTGTCATTTCAAACTTATTTTTAAGGTTGGACTTCACGTGGTTTATAAGGTTGGGATCACTACCAGTAAGGATAAGATCATCAACATAAATAACAAGAATGATAAGAGACTTGTGCAGTTTCTTGGTGTAGACAGTATTGTCAGAATGACACCTAGAAAATCAAGTTTCTAAAAGAAAGCTATCCATTTTGGCATACCAAGCATGAGGGGCTTGCTTGAGACCATAAAGGGATTTCCTGAAGTTTCTGCAAAGGTGTCAATATCATGATTCGCTGAAGCTTGAGCCAGTAAAGAAAAGGCTCTATCGAACTGAGAATGTTTATGTCATTGATCTGTAGGATCACCAGCAAGAGCACTTACTACATCCCGATTAGCACAGGCCCATTTTGGAAGCTAAGGAGCTAAAGGAGGATCTTGAGAAGGTGGGGGAGGATTGTCATCCTCACTATCATAATCTGAAGAAGAAATATTTTCAGAAGCAGAAGGGATAGAGAGAGGTGGCACATCTGCCGAACTAGGCTCGTAGGCCAATATATTTTCAACAAACTTTACATCTCTTCTAATAATAACATTTTTGGACTTAAGTGGAATAAGTCTATATCCTTTGACATCTTCAGAATATCCAACAAAAATACATTTTTCACTCTTAGGTTCTAAAGCTTTATGTTTCTCATCTAGAATATCGGCCCATGCTTCACTTCCAAAAACATGAAAGTGACTTACATCTGGTTTAATTGAGCTCCATGCTTCTTTTAGAGTGGTATTCTTTAAAACCTTAGTAGGAGTGTGATTTACTATGTAATTTGCACAGTTAATTACTTCTGCCCAAAAATTAAGACTAAGTCCTTTAGATTGAAGCATACAATTAGCCATTTCCTTTAAGGTGTGATTTTTCCTTTCAGATACACCATTTTGTTGTGGAGTATATGGAACAATATGTTGCATTTGAATTCCATTCTTAGTGCAAAATTTGATGAATTTGTTGTTAACATATTCTCCGCCATTATCAGATCTTAGCCTAAGAATTTGATGTCCAGACTATTTTTCAACAAAGGCCTTGAAGGCCAAAAACGTGTTAAATACTTCACTCTTGAGTTTTAAGAAGTATACCCAAGTGCTTCTGGAGAAATCATCAATGAAAGTTAAGAAATACTTGTAGCCAAAGAATGAAACAACTAGAAGTGGACCACATAAATCACTATGCAAAAGCTGTAAAGGGGTTGAGGCATGCCAAGAGGCACATTTTTCAAAACTATCCCAATGATGTTTTCCGAGTACACATCCGAGCAAACACCATCTCTGCAAGATACCATTGGAAGACCTGTCACCATATTTTCTTTACATAGATTCTAAAGGGAGCGATAGTTTAAGTGACCAAATCGCTCATGCCAAAGTTTTCTCACTTCATCATTATGAGCAACAAATATTGAGGGAATATTTGATGACCCAAAGTTGTTAAACTTGTTAGTTCTAGTCTTCGCAGCCTGTTACCAAGGATCAAAATAAGCTCTTACTATGTCTGGTTTTCAGAGATGTTTTTCACATGAGTTTCAGTGCAAATCATATCCTAAGTATGTCCATCAGAAGGAGCTTGAAAAAATATTTCCAATGATATATCACACTCTCGTAACTGGTTTCTAGATCAGAAGATATGATCGAAATGAATGATTGGTTCTTGGTTATGCATGTCTTGAGGTCAGTTGCTGCACACAGGGACAAGTTTACTACAAAATCAGTTTGGATAGGAATTTTACAAAAGTGAAAGAGGTTTCTATCCATCACATACAAAATAACAAAAAACTCCTTCAGTTATGCACAGGTGTTAGAGTGTGGGAGATATGCAGTGATATTTGAAGCCTACATTAAAACAAAACAAATTTTGAATCTATTTTACTGTTTTAGTCATTTTAGTGCGGTGCCAGTACAACAGATACAAAGTAATTTTGAGAAACTCAAAGAGGTTTTTGTTAACCACGAGCCATATAACAAAACCCTCTTTCTGTTTATTCACAAGTTTCATCAATTGGAATATTTCACTAGATCTTTACAACTTATATTTACAGATTTAAATTTTTAATGATTTTTTGTTTTAGAGATTATTTTGTGGCACAGATTCTGAGAAATGGGAAACAAATTTCCAAAATTTGAGAGAATGTTTGCTCAAACATGACCTTATCTACTAAAACCTCTTTCAGTTTTGTAACAAGTGTTATGGTTCAGGAGATACGAGTTCATGTTTGACACCTATTTTCAGAAATTCGGTCCAAATTTAATGTAACTGATTATATTTTGAGGAAGATGGTTGAGTTCAATTCCCTTAGTACAGGGATGAGCTAATTGTATATATTTTATGAATTTCATAGTGTAGAGGTTGGATTTTGGCAACAGAGAGGGCCTGCTTGGGACTATGTAAATTTTTTCTTGAATTGTATTTTAATGAAGCAGTTTCGGCCCTTTAGATCTGGGATCCATCATGGTGTTTAATTTCCAGCATTTTTTTCTTGTAAATTCACTTACATATTTTGTTTTTTATACTATTTCTTGTTACAACATTATCTAAGAGAAGTGTTAGGAATCCATCCACGCTTGATGCTCCTTTCGCAATGATTTTGTTGGTAAATGTAGTAATTATCTCTGCAGAATCCATCCTCTATTTGATGCTTTATTGAGTAATCCTATGTTTCTCTATCTTCTAAGGTTGCCACTGTAGATCCATCCCCTGATTGATGCCTGCAGGGTAGCGAGCTTTCTCCACTTTTCTTCTCTCATTTGCAATCTTTTATCTGGCTAAACATTGCACTTACTTTGCCCCAAGTTTTCTGGTGGAAACTAGTTTCGAATCCATAGCCGAATGGTTCCTTCTCTTGCTGCTTTTGACCCACAACTTTTAAATCAAATCCCCACACTTCATAGCTAGCCTAAGATTCACTTATTGCAGCCATATTTTTTTGGCAAAGAGAGAGACCTCTCTAGTCTAGCAAGTCTAGATTCCAGATCGAAAGCTTGGTCTATGGTTACCTCAAAATTGCCTCTTCTTAGCCTTGAGGTTCATTCTAAGTGATAACATATTGGCACCGCTGCCGGGGACTAGGTGACAGATCTTCTCTAGGAAAGATTGTTCAAGTTGCAGATCTGGTTACTGATGGTGGATAGCAATCAGACACATATGAAGGCTGAAACATTCACCTAGCGACTCCAATTTAAGCTAGAGATTCCAATGCTCACTGATTCTTTTATGTACTAAAATGCGATGGTAGGACATGTGGCAAACCCTGTGCGTTGTAAAGCTTTCAAAGAAGTTAGAGATCAGTTAGTGGATATTGAAATAGATGAGGTATTTTTCATTACCATGCTTCAATGTTTGAGATCTCCAAAGTTTCCTCCTAAAGGTAAAATTGGTTTCTTTGAGTTAGTTGTTGAAAAATTTGAGAAGGAGATTGAGTATTTAAATGATCAGATCCAATCATATGAATTTCGAGATCCCAAAAAGTTCTTGGAAACTCTCCCTCCTTCAAAACAAGAAACAATAGGGCTACCCATGGATGTTTGCATTAACAGTTTGCAGCTGGAAGAATATTTTGAGGAGTTAGGGCAGTAGACATGGTTTGGTTTCTATGATCCTGTTGTTGCATATATGGAGTATTTTTTCAGTTTTAATGACAAACCAGATTGTCTTTTACACAGCCAAACTCATTTTGTGCATGTATGGCTGTCAGCATTTCCAATTGTGTCATGGTTCGAGCACTCCCAAGTAGCATCCTTGCCACAGTTACTTGATTGGTTGGTTGGCATTACAACATTACTTGATCCATCAATTTTGCATCAGAGTAGGGTAGAGTTGTAAATAAATAAGCTGCCCAAGGCAGCATTTCAATTTCCGGTATTTGTTTATGTACATATTGCAGTATGTATTTGTTTTTGGATTGGTATGATTTTTTTGGGTTTACAGATGTTTGTGACTGTATTGCCCAATGGATGAGGAACTTGGTATATGGTGTTCTTGACACCTCCAAGGAGCTTCCATCCCCAATAAGGCCAATGTTAGTTCCAATCTTCGCATCCTGTTACCAGGGATCAAAATGAGCTCTTACTATGTCTGGTTTTCAGAGATGTTTTGCACATGAGTTTTAGTGCAAATCATATCCTAAGTATTTCCATCAGAAGGAGATCAGAAAAATATTTCCAATGATATATCACACTCCCATAACCGGTTTCTGGATCAGAAGATATGATCGAAATGAATGATTGATTCTTGGTTATGCATGTTTTGAGGTCAGTTGCTGCACATAGGGACAAGTTTACTACAAAATCAGTTTGGACAGGAATTTTACAAAAGTGAAAGAGGTTTTTATCCATCACATACCCAATAACAAAACCCTCATTCTTTTTATGCACAAGTGTTACTATGTGGGAGATATGCAGTGATATTTGAAGCCTACATTAAAACTAAACAAATTTTTCATTTATTTTTAAAAACGAGCCATATAACAAAAACCTCTCTCTGTTTATTCAAAGGTGTCGTGAATTGGAATATTTCACTAGATCGTTACAACTTATATTTACAGATTTAAATTTTTAATGATTTTCTATTTTAGAGATTATTTTGTGGCACAGATTCCGAGCAACGGGAAACGAATTTCCAAAATTTGAGAGAGGTTTTGCTCAAACATGATCTTATATAAAAAAACCTCTTTCTTTCATTTTTTTAAAAGGTGTTATGGTTCAGGATATACGAATTTTAGAGCAGTTGTTAGTCAAGAAAGAGAGAAAATAGCAATGTCTTCTAAGCAACCTACACAATAGAAAAAGGTCAGTGAAGAGTAGAAAAATGAAGTAATCAGTCAAGGTACGGTTGACAATGAAACAGAATTTCAGCATCACTTTGATGGCGCTGTGGGTAAGGATGGTGCTGGTATATGAATTTGGATTCGTAGCCCTGCTTTCTAGCCTACCAAAGTCCCAAGTAATGTTAGAGTATGATCTTACAAGTTGGATTTTGATTGCTCTAACAATGAAGTGGAGTATGAGGCTTTAATTACAGGTCTTAAAATTTTGAAGAAACTGAATGCAAAAAGAATTTCTTTCTATGGTGATTCAGAGCTGGTGATCAAATAGGTAAAGCAAGAGTGTCAAGCAAAGCATCCACGGATGAGAGCCTACAAAAATGCAGTCCTAGATATTTTGAGAATGTTTCCTAAATATACCTTGAAAGCAGTACCCCAAACTCAAAACATTATTGCAGATTCACTTGCCACTGCGACAAGCAATTTGAAGATCCCAATGAACTCCAGCAACAAGATTAAAATTCATGTCAAACACAGCCCTACTATTCCAAACAATTTAAGATATTGGCAAGTGTTTTGGGATGATAATGAAATCAATGCCTTTTTGCAGAATGAAGGAAAGTTCAAGAATGCTTCCATTGATGATGATTGTGATACTGACGAACAAGAAATTGAGGTGAATCAGATGGAGGTATTACAGCTGAAGGATAACATTATTCCTAGAGGTCTCATACATTTAGAGGAGCTTTTTGATAAGGATGATGTTGCAAGGAAACCGAGCTTGGCTCCTACCAAAAAAGGAGTTGAAGATTTCCATCTTGGAACAGCCGACAAGCCCAAGCTTGTAAAGCTATCAAAAGCATTGTCTCCCAAGGTGAAGGCCCAATATGTTAGATTACTTTCCAAATTTTCTAATGTGTTTGCATGGGATTATTTAGATTTGAAGGTGTATGACAAGAATATAATTCAACATATTATTCCTATTAAACTAGATCAAAATCCTTTCAGACAGAAGTTGAGAAGTATCAATCCAAAGATGCTACCATCCATCGAGAAAGAGGTGAATAGATTGTTCAAAGTTGGCATCATTGTTCCAATCAGCTTTTTTGATTGGATTTCGAATTTGGTCCCTATGCAAAAGAGGACTGGAGAAATAAGGTTGTGCATAGATATCTGGAACCTCAACAAAGTATCCTTAAAGGATAGTTACCCGCTTCCAAAAATGGACCATATTCTGCAAAGAGTAGTTGGAGCATCAGGGATGTCACCACTTGATGGTTACTCAGGCTATAATCAAATCTTGGTGCATGAAAAAGATCAAGATAAAATTGCCTTCACAACATCTTGGGGAACTTTTCAGTATGCCAAAATGCCATTTGGATTAAGAATGATGGAGCCACTTTTCAGCGAGTGATGGACATCGCTTTTGCTAATGAGAAGGATATTTTCTTGGTTGTTTACTTAGATGATTTGACAATATTTTCTAGTTCTGATGAAGAACATTTGCATCACTTGAGGATTCTTTTTCAGAGATGTAGAAAGTTCAGGATTTCTCTCAACCCCAAGAAGAGTCTTTTTGCCATGGATGAGAGTAAACTCTTTGGTCATATCATTTCTAAAGATGATATCTGCATTGATCCTTCAAGGGTGGAGGAAATTCATCATATAGACTTTCCGCGCAACAAAAATGAGATTCAGGCTTTCAATGGTAAAATGAATTTCTTACGCAGATTTATACCCAATTTGGCTGAACATTTACGTGAAATAACTAATATGTTGAAAAAGGACAGCATTGTGAAATGGACCAAGGATGCCATGAAGTCATTCAATTTGGTAAAGTTTGCTTTGACCACAGCCCCAGTATTGATTAGTCCTGACTACACTTGTGATTTCATTATATTTTCATTTGCATCTGAGCACACCATGGTTGCGGTATTGATGCAAAAGCGAGAACATATGGAGCAACCCATTACTTTTTTCAGTAGGACTATTCAAGATGTTGCCTTACGGTATAATATCATTGAAAAGCAAGTGTTGGCTCTCATAAAAGCATTAAAGGATTTCAGAGTGTACATTCTGCATTCACATACCATAGCATATGTTCCTAATGCAACAGTAAAGGATGTTCTGATGCAAACTAATTTAGAGGGAAGAAGAGATAAGTGGATAGCAGCAATGTTGGAATATGATCTAGAGATTAAACCCACTAAACTGATCAAGGGACAAGGCTTGAAAAAATTGATGGCTGAATCAAATCTGCATGCTCTAGACATCAATCTCATTGCAACAATGTTGGAGGATGAGGATGGTGGCTCACTCATACAAGTCTCAGAAATGTTTCTCAAATCACCATGGTATTCTAATATAATTTATGTCCTTCAACATCTTCCATCGCCTCATGGAATGTCAAGAAGTAAGGGTAGATCATTAAAACTCAAATCTGCGAAATTTTGCATTTTAAATAGTGCTCTTTATTGGAAAAATCTGGGAGGGGTTCTTTTAAATTGTTTGGTTGAAGATGAAGCTCAGCAGGTAATGTAGGATTTTCATAGAGGTGATTGTGGCGGTCATTTGTTTTGGAAGACAACGACAAACAAAGTGTTGAGAGCAGGATATTATTGGCCCACTTTATTTTTAGATCTATATAAGACAGTAATGAGTTGCCATAAATGTCAGGTTTTTCAAGGGAATAGAAAGTTACTTCCTCTCCCTCTGAAGCCTATTGAAGTAAATGCACCATTTCAACAGTGGGGACTTGATTTTATCGGGGAAATCCATCCTATATCATTAGCACAACACAAATGGATCCTAATAGCTACCAATTACTTTACCATGTGGATTAAAGCTATTCCAACCAAGCAAGCCACAAACACGGTAATCATCCAGTTTCTAGAGTCTAATATTTTGTCTCGTTTTGGTTGCCCTCATAAAATCATCACAGATAATGCAACAACATTCAAGTCAAAGGGGATGATAGAATTTTGTAGTAATATAATATCACTTTGGGTCATTCTACAGCATACTACCTCTTAGCCTTATCGGCAAATGGCCCATAAATGAATCCAATTATGCACTTTAAGTCTCCATAAGCTAGCAAAATCACGCCAATGGATCCAAATATGCTCTTGAAGTCTTCGAAATTTGCTTAAGGATCATTCAAGGATCAAAACTAGTGGAGGAGGAAAGCCCTTAAAAGGGAGGAAAAACACTATCGGGAGGCTAAAACACTCAAAAAACCATGAAAAACCAAGTATCAAAGGCTTAAACTGAGAAATGCACAGCAGCTATTAGATCTGGTCGATCAACGGCCCAGATCTAAGTGGAAAATCACAAATCAGCAAGCAAAGAGGACGACTTAAGGATGGGTGCAAGAAAACCCCAATCATCGATCTCCGACGACTGGATCAACGATCATAATCAGCATAGGTAGGCAGTGGCAATCGGCACAGACCATGGGGCGATGGTGATGGCGATTAGCGATTCAACGTGGATCATCGATCAAGCGCGCAGATCAACAACCCACGTTACATCGGGGTTTCGCTATCGAAAAATACAAAGTGCGCTAGTATGGGCTCGGGGCACTAGTGATATGCGATTGCAATCAATCGCATTAGTGGATCGGATCTGGACAACACCATGGACCAGGGCTTTTGCATCGATAAACGGACCCGACGACATTATAACTATTATTTCATAATATTTCAGGTCTGCGGGAAAGCCTTTTTCAATGCATTTTTAGTATTTTGTATTTTAACAAAATACAAAGGGAGCCTTGGGCAGTGACTATGCGATTGGACTTGGACCCGAAAGCATCTGGGAAGGGAAATATATAATATTTGAAGTCCAGAGGGGGCCATTTTCAATGTATTTCCTGTGTTTTTTTTAACACATTCTAGAATATGAAGGGATGTAAGGGAACAGGTTGTGTGCGACTTGCGACAGTGACCGTAAGGGCAGACCTGATAGATAAATATACCATGTTTAAGGACTTTTGAATTTTGAAATGTTGAGAGCTTGGCAGGATTTCTCATAGCTGCAATGTTTTCTGTGTTTAACAGAAAAACATTATTCTAAATATTTAAAGGGAAAACAGAGGCCCGGAGACCCATCCCATCACAAAACAGAGTCCGGGAGACAGATTTCTGAGAAACAAAGATCGCAAAGGGAATAACAAGGGCCATAGCATGCACAGCTCATCCCAAACCAATAAGTAGTCATGGAGCACCACCGCACAACACAGCACGATGCAACCCGAAACAAACAATCATGGAGCAGACAACGCTCATCCAAAAACAACAAAACCGATTGTGGGGCATCTGTGGCATGAGGGAGCTCCCATACAACACAACAAACTACCCCACTACAGTTACTCTTCTGTCAAAAGGAGAAACCTCCGAGCCAACTCTTTCCTACTCAGAGCATCAAACAGTTAAAGGGACAAATAGGATAGATTAAGACTTCGAGCCTTTGAGAGCTCACGAGCATTGTAAAAGGCCTATAAAAGGCTAAAAACTAAATGTAATAAGGGTTAAACTTTTGGAGACTTTTGATACTATGTTCCTTGCAGCTTCTCATCTTCATTCCAATAATACAAGCTTCATTTTTTGTTATATGTTCAATGTTCATTTTCTCTTCTATTCTAAGCTTGCACTTGAACATGTTGTTTAGGTTTCTTTTGTGTCTAATGCAAGATAATTGACATCTTATCTCTGCGTTGATAAATTAGATTTGCAAGCTTCTTTTACTTCCTGTAGCTAGCCATTCATATGTGTTTTATATATGCATCTGCTGGTACAGTCAGTATTCTTCATTTACTGCCTGTAGCTACCCATTCATATGTGTTTATATATATGCATCTGCCAGTATGGTCAATATTCTCCGTCTATCCATTGAATCTACAAACTATTGAGCATTAGTGGTCTAAAGTTTTGTCAAGCTGAGGGTGTTCATGCATGTCTAGAGTGAAAAAATAGTTGAAACAGTTATCTAGCTTGATCCAAACCATCATCCATTCCAATAGTTTAGAGAACAACATTGAAGATTATATGTTACCACGCATCTCTGAGCTACAACCTAGGAGAGTTTCCTGGAGCCCTAACGTAATTGACGTCGTTGCCGAGGAAAGGAGACTGAAGCTCAGCTTCCCTGGGAGACGACACAGATCCAGCTTTGATGATAGACAAATTTTGGCCACTTTTTGGTTGTAATCATCTATCTGGCGACTCTACTGAAGGCCGAACATTTTTGGTGACTCCACTTCATAGTTTCGACTCATTTTGTGAGGCATACTCAGAGAAATACTCAGAAGCGACAAGCTGACCCAGTATCTTATCCTGAAAAAATCATCAAAGAAAGAAAGGTATTATAGAAAGGAGCATCAGATTCAGGTAAATCTAAACAATCTTCTATATCTCTTCAAGAAAATCTTGCAATAGAACAAATACATGTTGAGAGTATAGCATCTAATACTAGCAGTGAAGAAAAAATGTCAGAGATTCATAAAGCTCCTTATTCCTTAGGCTCTCCTTTTGTTGTAAGCCCAAAGGAAACCTCACCTCCTATCCATCATACTCCTTTAGTTTTGTCAGTCACTCCTCAACCCTCTATCATTCAAACTGCCAGTACTCTTATAGCCACCACAGCGATGGCAAGTCCACAAGCACCTACCAAAATGGAAAGAATCATAGCTACTAGGTATGGACCTCTAATACTTCCCACTCCTTTGAATGCCATGCCTACTGGAGAATATCATAAATATAGGCCTAATTTCATTGGGGCTGAAGGTGTTACAACTGAGGAACATGTTGAGTCATTCTATAGCTATGCTGATAACTTGGACATTAGTGAAGATGATGTCTGGATGAGAGTCTTTATCCAAAGCCTAGATGGAGAGGCTAGAAAATTGTTCAGAGAACTGAACTGAAGATCTATAGCTGATATTGAGGCTTTAGATGATGCATTACTAAAGCTTTGGGGGGATAAGAATGATCTCCTCTACTACCACACTAATTTTGGGAACTTAAAGAGGGAAATTGGTGAGTTGATGTCTGATTTTAATAACAGGTTTAACCGCATGTACAACAAGATACTAGCTGAAGTAAAACCCACCACTACCTTTGCTAAACTCACCTATTCCAGTGATTTTGATTCTAACTTTTGCCTACTGTTGAAGGAGAGGTAATGTGCTACTTTGGCTGATATGCAGGATGCAGCCTTAGAAGTAGAATCAAACATCATGGCTGCAAAAAAGCTCAAAGGAAGTGTTGATAGAAGAATATAGAGGGGTGAGTCTTCATCATCTTCAGATCCCAAGATCGATAAAATGACCAAGATGATAGAGTCATTAGCCTCTGAAATCTCCAAATTAAAGGTTGAGCAGCACCCTGGGAAAGGAAGAGTTCCTAACACCTTTGCTCCTAGAGATCCAAAACCATATAGGAGAGAAAATGAGCAGTTGCAGATTTTGCAAATAAGCAAAGATGCCAATGAAGACCAAAGGGTGAAGACCCCTTTTCAAAATGCAGTCATGGAAGAAGAGAAGTTTGAAGAAGATGATGGGATCCATTGTATGGAAGACAAAGGAAATGCCCCTTTTTTTACCTTAGCTGCCTATGAAAAGTCATTATTCAATCACCAGATCAACCAAGAGTGGGACAGTGAAGTTATTCTACAAACTGAAGATCAACACAAATATAATATGAGGTAAAAGATGAATAATGCCAAGGAAACTCCTATTCAAAGAGTTGTTGTCCCTACAAAACAACAAGCTAATAAGAAGAAGCAACCAACAGTTGATCCTATCATCCTCAAAGCTCTAGCTCACGAGGTAAGAGGACTTGACAAGTCTCCTTCTCCCTTCAGTTTTCAATCAGAAATTTAGAAGCTAAGAATACCTATGCCTCTAATTGAACTAGTGAAGAATGAGTCCTTCAAGAAATCCATCCTTGAGGCCCTTGAGCCTAAATCTATCCAAGCCTCCACTGACTATGTAAATCTACAAGATGACCAACCAGATGTTATTCTCAACCCAATGATTGAAAATTGTGAAGACAACTCCCCATCATTCTATGTCTCTCTGACTATTCATGATAAAATCCTTCACAATTGCCTTCTGGACACTGGAGCCAACCATAATCTAATGCCCAAGGCTGTCATGGATAAATTGGGTCTTGACATTAGCAAGCCCTATCATGACCTATTTTCTTTTGACTCTAGAAAGGTGAAATGTTTGGGATTAATCAAGGACCTAGCCATCACTTTGCCTCAGTTGCCCATGAAGAGCATGATGATGGATATTGTGGTAGCAGATGTACCCCCCAAGTTTGGCATGTTTCTTTCCAGAGGTTGGATCAAGAGATTAGGTGGAACATTGCAAAATGATCTGTCCTATGCTACTATCCCAGTTTTTGGAGGTGAAAATAGGAGATTGTATAGAGAGGCTCAGTTGGCTTATATTATCAGTAATGAAAGGAATCCCACTAATCATCCCATCTATGCTGTAGACACTGATTTTGGAGCTTGCTTTCTTCAGATTGAAGAATCTCAGTTGGCCTCCACGCAACTTAAAAAACCAGTTTGCCAGATCACAGAGGAAGGAGGCCCCCAAATTTGGGACATGTTCTTTGATGGGGCTTGCTCTAAGGAAGCTGCAAGGGCAAGTGTACTCCTTGTGTCCCCCACACAAGAATGAATTCATTCATCTTTCATATTAACTTTTCAGGTCACAAATAACACAACAGAGTAAGAAGCAAACCTTTTCATTTAGCAGCTGAACAAAACCTTCCAAGAAAAACATCCAAGGCTGAAAGCATACAGAGATGAGGTGAAATATAGACCATCTCTACTTGACAAAGTCAAATGCTGCAAATTTTTTGAAGAGGATGATGAAATTAATAGAATTTTACAAGTATTTGATGGCCTAGTCAATGGGCAGTTTCTGAAACTTTATTTCATTTAAGGCTTTAAAGCCTTGGTATTGTAAATATGTTTTTTCTAGTTTTTATTTTATGCAAAATAGACTCCATGCCCAACGCAACACTAGGAGGAAGGTTTGATGTTGTTTTTACAGGAAAGGCATTGTTCTGTAGTTCTTGAAACCTCACAGGGAGGCTTTCATCCCCAGAAGTAGCCAGTGTTAGCCTTGTTGGCAAATGGCCCATAAATGAATCCAATTATGCACTTTAAGTCTCCATAAGCTAGCAAAATCATGCCAATGGATCCAAATATGCTCTTGAAGTCTTCGAAATTTGCTTAAGGATCATTCAAATATCAAAACTAGCACAGGGAGAAAGCCCTTAAAAGGGAGGAAGAACACTATCGGGAGGCTAAAACAATAAAAAAACCATGAAAAAACAAGTATCGGAGGCTTAAACTGAGCAATGCATAGCAGCCTTTAGATCTGGCTGATCAACGGCCCAGATCTAAGCAGCAAATCACAAATCGGCAAGCAGAGAGGACAACTTAAGGATGGGCGCAAGACAACCCCAATCAGCGATCTCCAATGATCGGATCGGCGGTCGCAATCGGTAGTCGCAATTGGCATAGGCAGGCAGTGGCAATCGGCGCAGACCATGGGGCGATGGTGATGGTGATCAGCGATTCAATGTGGACCATCGATCAAGTGCACATATCGATGGCCCACATTACATCTGGGTTTCGCTATCAGAAAATACAAAGCGTGCTAGCATGGGCCCGGGACATTAGCAATATGTGATTGTGATCAATCACATCAACGGATCGCATCGGGGCAACACTGTGGACTGGGGCTTTTGCACAGGTATATGTGTGATGCGATAACTGGACCTGACGACATTATAAGTAATATTTCATAATATTTCAGGCCCACAGGAAAGCCTTTTTCAATGCATATTTTGTGTATTTCATATTTTAACGAAATACAAAGGTAGCCTTGGGCAGTGACTATGCGATAAGACTATAATATTTGAATTCTAGAGGGGACCATTTTCAATGTATTTCCCATTTTTTTTTAACACATTCTAGAATACGAAGGGAAGCAAGGGAACAAGTCGTGCGCGACTTGCGACAGTGACCCTAAGGGTAGACCCGATAGATAAATATGCCATGTTTAATGACTTTTGAAGTCCAAAATGATGAGAGCTTGGCAGGATTTCTCACAGTTGCAGTGTTTTCTGTGTTTAACAGAAAAATAGTCATTCTAAATATTTAAAGGGAAAACAGAGGCCCTAAGACCCATTCCATCACAAAACAGAGTCTGGGAGACATATTGCCAAGAAACAGAGACCGGAAAGGGAATAACAAGGGACATAGCACGCACAGCTCATCCCAAACCGACAAGCAGTCATGGAGTAGCACAACGCAACACAGCACGATGTAGCCCGAAACAAATAATCATGGAGCAGAAAACGCTCATCCAAAAACAACAAAACTGATTGTGGGGCATCTCTGGCATGAGAGAGCTCCTAGAAAATGCAACAAACTACCCCAATACAGTTACTCTTCTGTTAGAAGAAGAAACCTTCGAGCCCAGTCTTTCCTAGTCAGGGCATCAAACATTTAAAGGGACAGTTAGGATAGATTAAGACTCCGAGCCTTTGAGAGCTCAAGAGCATTGTAAAAGGCCTATAAGAGGCTGAAAACTAAAGGTAATAAGGGTTCAACTTCTGGAGACTTTAGATACTATGTTCCTTGCATCTTCTCATCTTCATTCCAGTAATATAAGCTTCTTTTGTTGTTATATGTTCAATGTTCATTTTCTCTTCTGTTCTACGCTTGCACTTGAACATGTTGTTCAGGTTTCTTTTGTGTCTAATGCCAGATAACTGTCATCTTATCTCTGCAT
This sequence comes from Pinus tabuliformis, assembly GCA_031772625.1. Lineage (NCBI taxonomy): Eukaryota > Viridiplantae > Streptophyta > Pinopsida > Pinales > Pinaceae > Pinus > Pinus tabuliformis. The sequence goes on from CM062806.1 coordinate 118,685,262, forward strand.
TGATAAATTAGATTTGCAAGCTTCTTTTACTGCTTGTAGCTAGCCATTCATATGTGTTTTATATATGCATCTGTTGGTACAGTCAGTATTCTTCATTTACTGCCTGTAGCTAGCCATTCATATGTGTTTATATATATGCATCTGCCGGTATGGTCAGTATTCTCCATCTATCCATTGAATCTACAAACTATTGAGCATTAGTGGTCTAAAGCCTTGTCAAGTTGAGGGTGTTCATGCATGCTTGGAGTGAAAACATAGTTGAAACAGTTATCTGGCTTGATCCAAACCATCATCCATTCCAATAGTTCATAGAACAATATTGAAGATTATATGTTACCAGGCATCTCCGAGCTCCAACCTAGGAGAGTTTCTTGGAGCCCTAACACTACTTGCAGGGCAATGGATTAGCTGAGTCGTCAAATAAGTCTTTGGTGAACATCATCAAGAAAATGTTGGAGAGAAATAAGAAGAATTGGCATCAGAATATTGTGGGCTAACAGAGTGAGCAGCAAGAAATCCATAGGTATGTCACCCTTCGAGTTAGTTTATGGTATTGATACAGTTTTTCCCACATCACTTGCAGTTTCAGTCATGAAACTACTATAGGAAGTTGGCAGTGAAGAGGATGATGTTCAATGCAAGATTAACCAAATGATCCACCTTCAGTAAAAAAGGGAATAAGTTTCCCAAAACACTTTCAGACTCCAAGAAAAGATAAAGAATATTTATGACCGCAAAACCAAAGCAGACAAGTTTCAGCTGGAGGATATGGTGCTGTGGTGGGATGCATGGAATGAGGAGAAAGGAAATAATGGTAAGTTCGAAAATCTATGGAAAGGACCATATAAGATATCAACATACAGAGGACGGAATGCTTTTATGCTCAAGGAGATGGATGATCAAGAGTGCCTAGGAGGACCAGCAAATGGTAGGCTCTTGAAGCACTACTATTTCTGAGGTTGTTCTCTAAAATTACGTCACTTCATTGTGAATATCGTTTTACTTTTCCTTCCAATATTTCAAGTATACTATTAGCTACCTATACCAATAGGTTTCATATTTCATGATGGGCAATAAAAGTTCCAAATATGCTCTGCTTTGATGATGCAAAGATCCCATATTTCCAAGAAAACAAGGTGTGTACATAAGGCTCATGTTTACTGAATTTTGATGGATGGTCCAACAGTGTAATCTGGATCATGCCATGTTTCAATTTTCTGTTGTAGAATAGAGAAAGAAGTCTGTCCAAACTGTTTAATCTTGGCAGACAAATAGTTAGGTAGAGAATTAAGGTTCCCAACTGCTTAATCTGGGGCCTTGGAAGAAATAAGGGTAGCATTTAGATAGGAAATCAAAAGGGAAAAGCCAAGGAAAAGAAAAGGCACACAAAGGGTCTGCAAGTCTAAATGCACCCTCCATGAAGAAACAAAATGCTAGGCAAGTAGATGGGTAGGCAGATAGGGGTTGCAGAAATGTCATTCCTTACAATTGAATATGTGCTAATTTGTTCACAAAAGCAAAATCAATGGATTGAGAAGATCTTCTTCTCCATCATCTTGCAGCAAAGCAAAGGAGCATGTCTAACTTCCCAAATTTCCCCTTTTCCATTCATTACTAACATCCCTTCATCAGTTGAGATTTATGAAAGAATTTATGGTTTCATGGTGGTTCTTATTCCTTTAAAAGGCCACATTTCTTGTCTAAAATTCTTTTCATTTTGATCTACTCCCTAAACTAAGTGATTCTCAAACAAACTTAGTAGTATCTCCCCTCATTCACCCTTTTCATCCATATTAACCCTAACTCTATTATGTAATTCCCCTATGTTACCCTTCCCCTACTATTATTAACACCATGGTGTATAAACCCCAAACATGCTATAAGTATCCCTCCCCTTGGCATTATAACCATATGTTCTCTAACAGGGATCAAAATGGCATCTGGTCACTTTGACAAACCTAAGCCTTACCCCTCTCCCCACTTCTAAACTCATTTGACTCATTAAATCTTCATTTGCTGAGAAAAAGCCTTATAAAAGCCCCTCTACCCATAACCCGCTTTGTATTATGAAATAACACAAAAACCCACTTTTTGCCATTTATCCAAAGTCTCCGCCCGCATTATTTCATTCCGAAAAAATACATTGAAAAACATTACAAAACACCATATCCCTAAGCTTTTCCGCCGGGCGCAAACTCCAAAAAATATGTTATTTTAATCCTTCCCCCGCGTCCGTATCATCTGATCAAATCATCAACCCGTCAACCATCCGATCGGGCACTTTTGATCGGACGGCTATTATGAATATCGGGTTGGGCCCGAGGTCCGACGTTTAGCACCCGAGAAACTGTCAGAGGGTGACGTCAGGCCTCTGCCACGTGTCGCCCTCACAGCTTCTCGGGTCGGCCTCTGACAAAACCGTCGCCGTATTGTAAGCGGTCCGAGAAAACCATTACCGCTGTTCCACTTACCACCTGTCTGCCACCTCATCATCCCCGTGGACCTCTCATATGCCGCCACGTCACCCGATGACGTCATGCTGACGTCATCCGACCTTGACCCCACCTGATGACATCATGCTGACGTCATCCAAAAAACGCGCCAATATGGCAAAAATCCATATTTTGGTCGATTTTTCGCGTTTTTTACACTTTTTGCAAAAGCGTTGTTGCTTTCTCTGCATGGTTTTTTTACGTCCAAACTTGCGCCATCTTGCTGAAATCGATTTGGAGACCTCCAGCGCGCCATTTCTACATACATTCGTGACCGTTGCTCGCTGTTTACCAGGTATTTACCCTTGTAAATCCTTCATACGCCTAATTTATCTGTGAATTCCCTCAAAAAAGCTTAAGAGACGCAGAAACTTATAATTCGCCGGCGAAATCCTTGTGCCTAGTCCCCATTTACAACTGTGAGATCGAAAAACATCAGCTGAGCCTTGTTTGCCTACATTTTCGTTAAAAAACCGCACTCTGTTCGCGCAATCGCGAAACAAGTTACTCAAACTGTACCTACCTGCTAAAAGAGACAGATTGAAACCAGACATTGGTCTTATTTACGCTTCAAGCAGTATTTCAATTGCTGTTTACTCAATTCACCCTCTGTTCCATACAATTCACAGTTACAGTGTCAAGAAACTCCTCTGCATTCTTCTGCTTACTCTAACCAGTTCACATACAATTCGGAAGCCTCATTAGCCATGGAGACACCAATAGCCCTGAATATTCAGCCCTTGAATGCCCCTCAAAGGGAGCTAGAATGGCAAGCCCTGGGAGATTTAGATTACCAGATGATGGACTCCTTCCCAATGAAATCTAAATTTAATATTCACATGCTAAATGAGTTGGAAGCCCAACACCTTAGTGGAGCTGATATATTAGGGATTTGGGACTCAAATTTGCCCATTTATAACCTCCCTCAAGTCAATGCCCTTCCAGACTTAGTCCATAAGTGCCAGGAGTGCTACGATCCATGCCAGAGAGCTGTTCTCAGTCCTACAGGCTCAGTCTTGTTCCATATCACCCCTGAATCCATAAATGACATGCTGTATTTTCACACTGCAAGACCATTGGCCCCTCTCTCCATGATAGACTTGGTCAAGAAAGGGAGTAACTTGTCAAGTGCCCAGATCACCAAAATCAATCAATTATTCATACAGCCAAGTTCTAAAATAAGAACCCCTCCTATTGGATATCCTTACCTAAATGACTTGGGCAGAATGCTGGTGGATTTGATCAGCTATGTCTTGGGGTACAGGGGAGTTGAAGATGTTGATAACACCATCATGGCAATGCTGTCCATATTTTCTCCTGGGAAACCTCCAGCTGTACACTATGACTATGCCACCTATATTGCAGAAAAGATTCATGAACAGTTAATGAATCTACAAAGGGAAAGGATGTTCAGATACACCTCCTACATCTACCATCTGTTCTTATTTTATCAACCAGATAGTTTCTCCGTTCCCCTCAGGAAACTTAATGTACAAGGGAATCCAAGGTCAATTGTGTTTTGGTCTTCAGTGTTTCACTTTGTTTCTGAATCACCCTATACATACTGTGAATTCATAGACCTGTTCATTCACCCAGCTATGACATTGCTGTATGGTTTCCCTCCTCCAAGGTTGACTGATGACATGCAAAGAGTTCTCCATCTCTCCAAAGCCTACAGCATTGGTGATTGGTATTTTTACCAACATCACATAGTAATCAGAATATATGGTTGTGAGTTGAATCCTTATAGGCTGCCAAGGTATGTCCCTATGAGACTTTTTGCCCTGGAATACTTCAGGCAGTTTGGAAATGCCGACTGTTTCCATTTCCAAAGTAACAATAAGAAGGTGCAGTTGAAGGTAAGGAGCCAGCTAGGCCCTTTTCTATACAACAAAAGAGAGGAGGGATGGAAGGAGGCAGATATGATCCTAGAGGGCCTCAAATTGCAAACCAGTTTCAAATGGACTCCTTATGACCGCAATCATTTTATTTCCTTAAGGAGGATAAAATATAAATTGGGTAACTATTCACATGTAAGGCTGCCTCAGATTGAGCAGTATGCCAATTCTTTGAGCTGGAAAGAGGGCACTCTAGAAGAGCCAATTACTAGAGAACAGATGCTAGAAAGTAAGGCTAGGGATATTCGAAAAGAGGCTGACTTGGAAACTTGTGGACAGGTTTCCTTCTCATATCAAAGGCAACTTGGAGAAGCTGCCTCATCTTCAACCGCACATCAGCAAGCTGCCATGGACACTCAACAGACATCCAGCAAAGCCAAATAAAAGGAGGTGGAACAGCAAGAAGGATTGCAGCAGCAGGAAGTGCATCAACAACAACAGCAACAACAAGAAGAGCAAAGACAGGAGCAGCCTGTACAGCAAGAGCAGATAGTGGAAGCCCCAAAATCCACTGAGCAACAGCCACAACAAACTGTGCCTCCAAGGCAAGAAACATTAGCTGAAGCATCCATCCTCCAAACTCCACAAAAGGAGGATATAAGCAGAAAAAGAGATAGAGAGACTCCCCTTACATCATCCATGAATCAGGGAGAGAAAAGACAGAGAATGAATCCTCTCTCCGAGGAGGAAATGCCAATGGGACAGACTTTGGGCATGGGCCCACCTAGCAGGGAAGCATCCGCAAGTTCCTTTCAACAGGAACAGGACAGAACAGTGGGAGGAGAAGTCAGCTCCTCAAGCCAGCAGAGAGAAGGTGAACTGGGCATTAAACAACAGTTCATTGACATAAAGAGGAGAAGTGAGCCAATAAAGATACAACTATACAATCATTTGTTGAAGATGGCTCCTACTAACCAGCAAAGACTTATGTCCGCCTATGATGTAAATGAGGGCAAGATGATCATGAGTCACTTCATGCCCACTGCACTACAACCACAGTCCCCTTCAGATTACTTGAGGACCAATCTGGAAGTCCTTGCCAAGGACATCCACCCAATGGACAAAATAGAATTGCATAAGCAAACGGGTGAGATGGTGTATGCATCCTTGGCAGACAAGACCTTGGATAATTACAGGCTAGTAAATAGCCTAAATAATACAGCTGCTCAACTTGAGTTGGAGAAAGCATCCTCTCAAGCAAAGGACAACAGGATCAGGTCCTTAGAAGATATAATCATAGAGATTGGGCATGATCCCAAGGATATCAAGGGCATACAAGAAATATTAAAGTTGAGGGATGCAGACATGGCAGCTTTGAGGAGGAAAATCAAAATTCCAGCCATAATTCATCCTCAAACAGATGAAGTTTCCCAGCAGAGGCATGATCAAAATGCCACAGATTTGCTGGTGTCCCTATATAAGCAGCTAATCCAGACTCAAGAAAAGCTGGGAGAAGCAGAGGCTGCACAGGCAGCATTATAGGCAGCTTTGAAACAAAAAGAAGAAAGTCAGACCTCCCAGCCTCCTCCTGAAATAATTAACCTTGAAGAAGCTGTTCCAACTACTGTTCCTCCTCCTCAACAAACTGAACAAGCAGCACCATCTACTTCAGCACCACCAACTACAGAGCAGGCCCCGAGCCTGGATATGCAAAAGCTAAGAAATGAGATTCAGGCCCTGGAAGCTCAAATGACAGAACTAAAGGAGGCCAGGGAGAATTTAGCCAAGGTAAATGAAAGATATGACAAATCCAAGCAGACTGTAGCTGAAAAAGAAAGGGAGACAAAAGCTCTCAAAAAGAGAATAAATGAGCTAGAAAAAGAGCTCACACTTGATAAAGTAACAGCTGAGCTCAAGGCAGTCCTATGGGCAAATATTGGCCAGTCCATCACTGACCAGTGGCACTACATTGAGACTATACATGAGCAGTCAGAGCTCATTGCAAAAGCACATAGGGAAATCCAAAGAGCAAGGGCATCTCTTGGCAATATGCCTGATGCTGCCAACAGAATGATCAATGTGCTAAATCACAGGACAAGTACTCAGCTGACCACCATGGGAATCGCCAACAGAACTGAGACCATCTCAATAGTTAAAAGGGTCCTGACCTTAAGAACCCTGGTGCAAACATTAGAGAGGAGAAGCCAGGATATACAGACAGAAATCAATAGATTCATGGACAGGTTTCTGGCATTACAGAACAGAGGTCTTCCTAGCATACTGAGCAGTGCAGGAAAACTACTTACTCATGAAAATTATGCCAAAAGGGTCAACACCTTTGCTGCAAGTCAGATTGCAGAAAACCCCAGCACTTCAGCAGAATCAGGACCAGCATCAGGGCAAATTCTCTACAACAGGGTAGAGAACTTATTTTTTATTATGAATGAAATCAATCACTTGTTTGATGTGCCTCCGAATTTCTATAAGTACACAGAGGCAGATGAGACTATAGAGGCAATTTTGAGACATCAACTGCCCACACAGGAAGTCTGGACTAGATTGACACAATTAATATTATCAAACCAGAGCCTGTAAATCAAGTTTTTATTCAATTTCATAAGTGATCATGCACAGGAAAAACTTAATAAAATCAGCATGCAAAGAAAAGGTAAAGGGCTGAGCCAACTCAGCAGAACTGTTCGGCCAGCATGTCAAGATGGACAGCTACAGGTGACAAGGCCGAAAAGTTACAGTAGAGCATCCACCAAAGCGCATTTTCCAGCATTTAAAGCAGATCATTCCAACCGACTCAGTGGCCTCCAAAGGCCAAAATATCTTCTGACTGATAGAAATAAACATTTATGATGTATTAAAGGTAGCAATAACTTTTTATCTGCTGTTCTGAACAAAGTTGGTGAAACATTTATTTCTCAGATGACTCAACGCCTTAGATATTTTGTATTACCGTTTTTATATATTTTCCCCTCGCATAAGCTTGAGGGGTTGTTGTTGATTTCTTTTGAAGAAGTTTCTTATGCTGTAATCTTTGTAGAGTCTAATAAAGGAAGTGATGGAATTTCTCAAGCTCTGAGTTGTTTGAATGCGTTCATGGTGTTTGTTAAAGTTGCAGGATTCCTGTGCATCTAACAATACAATAAGTTCCCTATAACTCTCTTTGTTTTGTGTTACAATCTTTTACAATCCATATATGTTTCTAAGTTTTAAGTATTTAGCAACAAGGAAAAAGAATAGCCGTCAGGATTTATTCATGGAATACCCTGAGCTCAATCTATGTTGTTAATGAATGTTTTCCTCAGTTATAATCTTGATAAGTGTAATTCTTAACTGCTACATTTTCAGATTATATCTTTCACAGTGACCCTTGTTTCAGGAATTCAAGTTTGCTCCTGAGCAGTATAGTTCACTTTCACACCGCCAGCTTAGTGGAGAATTCTTAATTGCTTTCCATTGGCTAATCATATATCATCATTTTAGCTTTAATTTGTATGTTGGGATACCCAATAGGCCCTGCAGTTTGAACATTCCCACAGAAGCATTTCAAACAGTTCACAGCTCTAGACTCCATTGCCCAATGAATTACAACTCTCTAAACACTGCATCTTAAGCATTGAAAGACATCCTTCAACCAAAACATAAACAAAACCCTGAGCATAATAGCTAGCCTAAAACAATATCAAAACAGAGACAAATCATAAAGAGAGATCCCTCTCTGATTGCAGTTTGGCTAGAAACTGCAATCCAAAGATTGGTTAGTGGTTACCCCGGCCATATTCCCTTGGGAGTCATAGGGAACAACCTGGGTGTTAACATATACTATCATTTAAAGCTTGGGGCCCGAAGTGAAGGCTATAAAGCTTGAATGGTATGTGTTGAAGTTTGGTTGTTTTGGTTTATAGTCAGGTTTCGAGTCACTTGTGAGTTAGCTTTCAATTTGTAATGAGTCGGTTTGTCTTAGTCTTTAGTTTGTTTGACTGTATTGGCCCAATCAGCTAGGCACTTGGTCTACGATGTTCTTGACACCTCCAAGGAGCTGCCATCCCCAATAAGGCCAATGTTAGTGTCAGTATCTTCATACTTCCATTAGGGATCAATATTCACTCTTTCTATTTTCATTTTAGGTGTCCCATATTGTAATTTTTGCATCATTCCATTAGGTCATGACACACTGATCCACTAATGCTTGTTCTCTCTTAAGAAAATCTAAAATTTCCCCTCATAGAGTATACTTGTTGATCCTCCTTCAGATTAACTTTAGTTATCTAATCATCATTTCATTAGGTCATAGGGCATGATTTCATTAGGTCATAGGGTTTTACCACCAAGGTCAAAAGTTTGATTTTAAAGAGTAAATAAAGTTCAGTAAGGGTATGAGGATGACTGATAAAACAAATACGATGATTTGTAGTCATAGCTTCTGAGTTCTTATCTTTTAACCTAATGTAATTTTCACCTCAAAACATGTTTTTGAGGTGAAAACAAAGTATTTTAGTTTATTTGTATCTCATATGTAATTTTAAGTTCATATATGTAATAATTGATCTTAGCTGCACCAGAGCATTTCTCCTTGCCGCAAGACATAGAAACACTGTAAAAATTCAGGTCAAATTGACCATTTATCCACCTACAAAAACATAAGAAAGAAGAGGAATTAAAACAGAGTTTAAAGAAGAAAAAGAAACATTAGAGAAGTGGGTTTTTTCAAGTGAAAAATTAAAATTCACTCCTATTTAAAACCCTCACATTTCATTTCAAGTCCACTATCCTCATTTGCTAAACAAGGAGTGACAAGGCGAGAAAGCAAGACAAGTTCAAGTGGGTTAGAGTGAAAAGAGTCAGGCACTGCGTGTTTCCTCTTGGCGCTGCGCCCATTTCCTCTTTGCGCTACGCACTCCCTTCAGGCACTGCGCACTCTGCAGAAGCATTGTGCACTTCCTCTGGGTGCTGCGCGTTTGGCCAGCTTCGCCATATTTATTCTTCACCATTCCTAATACCTCCTCAGTCTTAAAACAAGTAAGTATTCTCTTCCAGGAATCTTCACCATTCCTAATACCTCCTCAGTCTTAAAACAAGTAAGTATTCTCTTCAAGGCATCACTTTCCCTCCCCTCAAAATTATTTCCTCAATGTGGGAAGAAAGAAATCAAGATTGGTGTTAGTTTTACATTCAAAACCCTAGTTTTTCTTCTAAACCCTACATTTTTGCAAACAAGCTTCCCATTTCCAAAAAATACCTAATCAATACCCTATATCCCCTTTCAGAGACTCAATCCCTAAACTCATTAGTCTCCCATCTATCTTTTCCTTGTTTTTTCTTCCTAAGCACTTGCACTCCCCTACCATTTACTTAAGGTTTCATAACAAAGACACCATGGCTGATGAAGAATATAGGCCACATAGTGAAGAAGAGGGATCAGACAGAGAGGGAAACATAGAGTAGAGAAGGCCACATAAAGGATGAAAAATTCACAGGTTTGAGCCCACAGATCTCAAAGAACTCCTATCTTCTTCTATGAAAGTGACATCCTTCAAATGGTTAGGGTGTTTGAGTTTTGTGAATAGGTCCAAGCAGTCCAGTACCACCTTAAGTTGTCTAGGCTTTTCATAACCAAAATTCAAGATAACCAAGTCACTCTTGCAGGCATAACATTCACATTGTCTGCTGCCATCATATCAGTTGCCAACGGGATTCCAAAAGTTGGGGAAAAATGGTTCAAGCAGGGGGAAATATAAGCACATTTTTATGAACCATACATCAAACCTAGGTACAGAGGTGAAAGAAAAGGCCATTTCCCTTTCTCATACCTCCTTGACAGATATGCACCTATGATGAGGATTATAATGAAGTATTTTTCATGTGAGGGCAGATTCTCTAGGGTCTATTCTTACCACATCCGGTTACTTATGCATTTCACTAGGGTTAAAATGCTCAATATACCCTACTATCTTTTTATGAGTGTTGAGAAGATGGCTTACATTTCTCAAAGGAGAGAATACAAAGATCAAATGAAAAGCTTATTTCACCATTCTCTCATAAAGATCATAGTTATTTATCACCTTAAAGAACGTAACATTGCATGGACTACATTCATAGCTAACCCTATTTTCATTCAAGTTTCCACTCAGAATGTTCTAGACATTCCATCATCATCTCATCCACCAACTTCCACTCCTCCATCTCAGCCCATGCCCACACCATCACCCCCATTATCACCATTCCATGGACCTATTCTTTCATCTAACAGGAGAAAGGACAATGCCAAAGAACAAGGTGATCAGGGTCAAAGCAGCAAGCCTAGAGGGACTAATTTAGGTATTGTGGTGCATACCTATCAGAGACGAAATAAGCAAGTGTTTGCCCCACAAATTGTGGGAGGGGCCTTGCTCTCTTCATTAGTAAAGTAGGTACATAAAGGAAAGGAAAAAATGATTGAAACAGAAATGCAAAAATAGGAAGAAGACCCCCATGAAACTGAGCAAGATTTTGACTTAGTGGACTTAGATGAGGACGATGAACAGGAAAACATCAAAATGATCCTCAAAGAACAAGAAGCATTGATAAGTGAGTTGCAGTTGAAACTACAAAGAGCAAAATATGTTATATCTTATTATGAACAGGAAAATAAGCAAATGGAGACCAAGCATGAGCTTATGGAAGTTCAGCTCATCAAATCTAAAAGGGAAGTTGAAAAGACTAAAGTCCAACTTGAGAAGGCCTATGGTGACTATGGTGAGCCCATGGAGGAAGAAATGCCTAGGAGGAGGCCTAGGACTAGAGGCCTAAAGCGAGCTTTGGATCTTGAAAGAGAAAAAGAAGCTCAACTTTCCAACAAACTCACCTTAAATGAACAAGTTGACATAATGATGAATGAGAACAAGGAATATTGGCTTGAGAGGGTTAAAACTCATCTTGAGGACATGTTACCTAAAGCTAAAAGAGATACAGAGGTTCAAAGAAGAATGTCCAAATACTATGCCATGAGGAACAAAATTGCTAGAGCCAAACTCAAAAGGGCTCATGTTAAGGTCTTAACTCATCAGAAGGAGAAGGACAAGCTTGACCTATTGGTGGAGGCTTCACTCTAAGCTTAGTCACCTTTACATCAGCTATGTCAAACATTTTTGAAGACCCTAAACTCAGTTTTTTCTTTTTAACATTTCCTGTTTTTTTCTAGGTAATTTTTCTATCAGTCCCTTGGTCAAATGCACAACACCCACTTTTTTGGGGCACTTTTTGGAGGAATGGCCACCACCATTGGATTCAGGAAACCATGTTTCTAGATTTGAAAGTCAAAATTACTAGGTGGAGAAGGCAAAAAACCACCTAAAAATCATGTTTCTGCATATTTTTTGAGCTAGGCACAGCGCATTTGAGCAGTCTTGGGAGATTACAGTTTTGGAGGGGAAAATCAAGCTCAATTTGGAAACTAAGATATTTTTGGAAACTAGACAGGATAGGCTTTCCATTAAGCTATCCTGAGCTAGATTTGGACACCTGGAAGGCAGTCAAAACTCACCTTGAATATGGTGTTGCGCACTTCCTTCAGGTGCTGCGCGTTTGACACTGGCACTGTGCACTTGATAGGCAGCCAAATGTTTTCACTATTTTTCTCAAAAAATACTTTCACCTGTGGGATTTTGATTTTACACTGATTTAATTCATAATGATGATGTAATTAAAGTGTGTTTTTTGTTACCTAGAGTAGATACATCAGATGAATGGCCTAAGTGGCATGTAATGAATCAGTTTGCTTCATATTAGGGATGAGTCAATTTGATCACCCTAGTCTTTAGCTATCAGTTCAGGATTTTGTGCAACTGCTCCTCCTCTCATGGATTCAACCCCTGAGGCTAGGATTAGTTGTTTTGAGGCCTATATCATGTAGTTTCTCGGTCATTTTATAGGTTGGACTCAGTTTGGATGCTTAGACCTTGATTGTACATCTTTGTAAGCAGTTTGGCAGGAGATTAATAAGAATTGTAGCTATTTTTATGGGATTCCTATGGCATGGAGTTTTAGTACAGTTTCTTCTTCTGCGATTATATGTTTATATGTCTTATGTATGCTATTTATCATTTCATTGCTTCCAGTTGAATGTTTTCAGGTTTGATAGGCAGAATTCATTGTATCAGTGCTCTTTCTTTGGAAATCATTCACCATTTTATGTTTTCACCAGTCCAGGAAGGATCCATGATTATTACATGCCCTTCTTAGCTCCTCACCAGTCTAAAACACCTCACACCATCTAGCCCAAGAGTGCTAAAGCCTATGCCTACCTTGCCCCATAGAACACCCTGCATTTCTGACCTAATTTCCCAGACCTAAATTGCCCAGCTCCTCCTGATCTAGCAAAACCTCTACAAAATTCAATCAAAACTTTCAAGCTACTATACCTAGCCTAAAATCCTTCACTTGATCTAGACATCTTGACTGAGATCCTTACAGAAAGAGCCCTCTCCCGACCTAGTAGGGCTAGCTACTTGGCTAAGCTTGGTTTGTGGTTACCTTGGCATTGCCTCCCTTCAACGTGAGGTCAATCTAGGTGATAGCAAAACTTATACAACCTTGTAGAATCATCAGCAATGCCAGTAGCTAAAATCTATCTACGATCTCTTAGGTCCTTAATTACAACATCGTGAGATGAAAATTCAACGATTTTACCTTCACCTGACTGAGTTATCAGATATACAAATAGAAGGTTGCAAGATAAGGTTGGAACACATAATACATCATTAAATTGACCATTGTCTAGATGAACAGTTCTAGTCCCTACAACACTAATAGATCTACCATCACCAACATATATATTTTTGGTGTTACAATCATTTAAAGAAGAAAACATGGCTTTGTTTTGGCCATGTGATAAGAAGCTCCAGAATCAATGAGCCACTCATGAGAATGAGAAGAAGAAGATACATTTAGTGCATAACCATACCGAGATGCTTGATAACCACATGTAGAAAGTGCTATTCCTGAAGATGAAGTTGGAGTAGAAGAGTGATCCAAATGGATGTTATGCTTCTTCATTGCTACTTCCAAGGCTTCCATCTTTTTAAAGCATTTGGATTCTAGGTGGCCATCTCGATTACAAAAGTGGCAATGTCTATAAGTCTTCTTCCCTTTGTTTTTATTTGCCTTATCATTTTGTTGAAATGATTTTTCATTTTGAGGCTGAAATTGCTTAGGACCCTTGTTTGGTTTAGGACCATTCTTTTTAGGATACTACTTCTTAGGATTCTTTGAATTTGGTTGTTTCTAGGCGGCTAAGGCTTTCTTAGAAGAGTTTCCAAGATTAAGAAGATCAATATATAAGATATTTTCTTGTTCTCTTATTAAAGAATCACAAGAGGCATCAAAAGAGTTGGACTTGTAGTCTTGTCCTTAAGAAATAAAGGATTCTCTAGTAGAATGGAAGGTGGAAACAAACACAGAGTATGCTGGTCCCAACTTAGTAAGAATGGAATAGATAAGGCTACCATCTTCTTTCTTAACCTTAACACCTTCCAAGAGAATTCTAATGGTCTTGAACTTGGACAAAAAATCTTCAATGGAAGAAAGATTATTGGGGTCCAATGTAAGCAACTCATTTTTGAGTTGATGGGCTCTAATTGCATTTTTAATTTCAAAAACTTTAGTGAGTTGTTTCATTGCTTCATTAGGAGTATCAAGTTCTACGATATGGAATCTAAGGTCTGGAGAAATAGACATCCCTTTCAACCCACGTGCTTTATCTTGCCTATTTTCCCATTTGGCTGCCTTATCTTGATCTTGAGGTTTGGTTTCTTGGCCTAAGGCTATTCTGTAAAGACCTTTACTTCTAAGTAAATCCACAATGTAGGACCACCATTGGAAGTATTTGGTGTTGTCAAGAATAACTTTCCATGAACTTTCCATTTTAATAGAAACTGAAGCTGTATATGTTGAAACTAAGTGTTCCAATGGAAAGATCTTGAAAAAATAGGCCAATTTAAAAATAAAAAAAAACGGCTTTGAAAATGGCTTTCGGATGAAGAAGTTATGGCTTTTTGAAGAAAAGTTGTTGAAGATGTCGACGAAGTGTGTGAATGTGCGTAAATGAATGATAATGCTATATTTAAAAAAAATCCCCCCTCTTTCCAAACATAAATCTAATTAGCTCACTTAAAAAAAATATATATTGTTAAGAAATTTACTGCATAACATAAATAATTACTGAGCAGAATAAATATAAAAATAACCAGCAACAACCATAAACACATAAAAAAAAATGTTTATCCGGGAAAACCCCAAATCTGGGGAAAAACCCAACCTAATAAGATCTCAGTAGCATTGGCCAAAACCCTGGCCAATCCGACCAATTGAGCTTTCATCGCTCACCTCCAGGTCTTGCATTACAATGAAGTCCTTTCAGCCTTTTATAAGCTCCATTACATATAATACCATGGGCAGAATACCATGGGTGCATAATAACATGTGCCCCAAAACCATCACTATTTAACCTGGTCAACTTTGACTCTATCATGAGTCAAGTTTACCTAACAATTCCCCCCTTAAACTTGACTTGGGGTTCCTTGACTAACTCCAGCCAAACCTGCTAAGTGAGACAATCCCGCTCACTTTAGCTCTTACCCCCCTTAGAGTTTTTACCGAGGTATTGTTAACCTGACATCCCCCCTATCACCTAGGTCTAACACAAACTTTACTGGTGATCACTGAGGGGTACACATGCCTTACCAGGTCTTACAGTAGTATGCCCATTTACATGCAATAATTTTGACTTCATTAATTTTTTTTTTTTTGTTGCTGCAATTCTGATCCATCCTCTCTCAATTTGATTTGCTCAAAAACTTTTATCACACCGCTCGAACTGTGAGCCCATAGAGAACCTTGTAGATTCCAACACCGGTGGCCTCATGTAGCAGAAAACGAACAATTTTCGAAGTCGCATGAACAATTTTCTTCTGCTGACTTGCATGCAGCCCACGCCCACTGCGATCCCTGGCAGTTATGGCACTATCTTCCGCATATTCTCCTTGAGGTTCTTCCACGTACGATTGTTCCACCATTATTTTCAGACCCAGGTCTGTAAAAAGGCTGCATTGATCTCATCAGGCACTATAAACCCCTGGCATCAAAGAATCCCTTTGAAACCAATATCTAGCTCTGCTACCAGATGTTAAGAAATTTACTGCATAACATAACTAATTACTGAGAGGAATAAATATAAAAATAACCATCAACAACCATAAACACATAAACACAAATGTTTATCCAGGAAAACCCCAAATCCGAGGAAAAACCCAACCTAATAAGATCTCATTAGCATTGGCCAAAACCCTGACCAATCCAACCAAGTGAGCCTTCACCGCTCACCTCCAGGTCTTGCATTACAATGAAGTCCTTCAAGCCTTTTATAAGCTCCATTACATATAATACCACAGGCAGAATACCATGGGTGCACAATACCATGTGCCCCAAAACCATCACTTTTTAACCTGGTCAACTTTGACTCTATCCTGAGTCAAGTTTACCTAACATATATGTGACTCACTTTTATAAATAAGTGAAAGTCACTTTTACAATGGTACTTTATGAGCTATCCACTAAATTGTAACTTAAATAAAAGATAAAGATACTTTATAATTATAAGTGACTCACTTTTTATAATGGGTGAGAATACTTTTACATAAAGTAACTTTAAAACATATGCTACATGTGCTTTTTGAAAAAGTAACTCAACAAAAAGAAAGACTTGAACCCAAGACCTCTATTCTCATCAAGTAACTTTGCACCAAGTGACCTAGTTTAAAAGGTTACTAACTCTTGGAAAAGAGGAATGGGTTGTTGTTTTTTTCTTTTTTAGTCACTTAAGCTTTGGGATGCGTGCTTACTTGAGAAAGCTCTTTCTTTTCCTACAAAAAAAAAACCACAAAACCCAACACGGACATACAAAAAAAACAAACCTTATGGTTTCAAGTTAGCTTTACTCGGAAACTAAATATTTTCCTCAATGTTTCTAATTTTCTGAGATCACACTAAGGCATGGCAGAAAAGAGAATACACATGAGAAAAATCCTTCGTTTCTGTTTTTGATTTGCCTAGATCACACAGAGTCGTGGGGCAAAGAGCATATGAAAAAATGAAAGGTATAGATCTGGTAATAAAAAACAAATATATAAATAAACCGAAATAAACAGAGAGAAAATAACTAAATACTGCAAATAAATATTGTATACCTCCAGATCTTAAAAATGACATAGCTAGGGATACTAGAAACCTTTTCGCATGAAACGAAAGGGGTTCCTCACTAGAACAAATGCTCCTAACACAATAGAGCAGTCCTCTCAGCTCGAAAGGATTCAAAAATAATAGATCTAGGAAATGACAGTCGGATGCAGTTCTACCAGCTTCAGATTTGGATCACCAACAGATGTGACCCTCAAATAGCTCTAATACTATGTAGGAATTTACAGGGTAAGTTCCTCAGATAGAACACCAATGGACACTGCTCACAAACAAATCACAGAACAATACACCATTATTCTTGACGTGGTTAAAACCCTCAAAGAGGGAAATAGTCCATGGCCTGAGCCAACGCGACCACTTCAGGAAATTTATTAATAAAAGAATGAAAATTTACATAAGCTTCTCTCATTAATGGTTACCATACAAATGACCCTCCATGCTCTTTAAATAGAGATCATGGACCAATCGGGTGCTAAGCCATGGATCAAGTGTTGGTAATACCAAGGAGAGAATGAACCGTCGGATCACTACATATCGTGACCGTCGGATTGTAAGTTACAAAAGTACATAGTAAAGAAACACACTTTACCTAACTCTACACTAGACCAAGTTATACTTAACTATTTCCTATGTGTCGGATTATCCTAACACCATAAAGGTAAATCATGCTCTAGGGTAGGTTGTGCAGGAGGGTATAGGACTAACTGTTTGGACATATGCCCATTCTTGATGGTTATATTCCTAGCTCTACAGCTAATGTAAGCGTCAGCTATGGCTAACCATGGCCTCCCAAGGATGAGAGGATAACCGGCAAGCTTAGCCTTAGGTTGGAGAACTAGAAAATCTTCAGGGTACTCCCAGGAATCAATGGAGACCATCACATCCTCCACAATTCCCTCATTGGTGACTGTGGAATGGTCTACAAGTTGCAGAACTATTGTGGTCTTCCTCAATGACCCTTGGAGGTTGAGCTCGAGCATGGTGTCCTTGTTGATCACATTAATGGTAGCCACAAGATCAATCAGAGTGTGTGGGACAATGGTGCCATTGACATGCACATTTACTACAGGGCTTCTAGGGTCCAAATATTTTGGACATATCACTTGCCCCAACATTACGTTAGACAGTTGCCCAATGACATTAATGGTAGGGGTATCCCTTTTTCTTCTTCCTGGATGCTTGAAGCATTTCTCCTTAATCAACTTATTGTAAATGGGAACATCTTTGATTGCCTGGAGAAGGGGGATCTTTACACATAGATTTTTCAATTCTCCCAAAAGTTCAGTTTCTTCTGGGGTAAGCTTGAGTGGTTGGGCTAATCTCTCAAGAAAGGGTGGATTTACTTTAAGGTTGCTTTTCTCTCTTTCTTCCTCGAACTCCATGTGGAGAGGGAGGTTGCTTATCAGGAGAATTCTCCTAGACCTTAAGTTGATCTCCTGGATTTCTACAACATAAGCTGGGTATGATGTCTCTCCATTGTATACTTGTTGAGCCTGCCTATTGTTCTAGTTCGGATTTGGCTGGGCAAGAATCTGGGGTTGCTTAAGTGGAGAAGAGTGCAGGAGTTGTGGTTGTATAGGTGGTGGAGGAAATAGGGATGGAACATTGTTGAATTGGGGCCTCCACCCCTAAAGTGGGGTATTCCACTGATGTTGTGGCTGAACATAAGGTTGAAATGACTGGCTAGCTGGCTGGGAATGATACTGAGATGCATAGGATGAAGTGTTATAAATATATTTGGGCACTGCAACCCCAATCACATATGTCGATAAACCAAGGGCTCTCAAACCCCTAAAAGTTTTGTTTCACACCCTAAAAGATCAAGGTAAACTGATTACATCATTTACCAGAAGTTCTCCTTGGAAAACTACTCAGAACTGGTCAAAACTAGACCATACAGACTGCTCCATGTTGAGGGTGTAATGCATCTCACCTGTTACACACAAGGGCTGTGATGCATATTGAAAAGCCCTTCTGTAGGGTGCGATGAGTGAGAGCAGACAAATGGCAAAGGCATTTTGCTAGGTGGAAACTCAGAGAATCTTCTAGAAACTTCTCATATGACACTTGCCTATCGGAATTCGCCCAAGGATGAGTAAGAGATCATGAAATCTCCAAGTGGAACCAATAACTATCAGTGAAATGACACTAATCAAAATCCCAGAAGCTGACTCACCTCTCTGCAATTATCTATAAATGGATCCCTCATCCCAGAGATCCAGAGGCTGGAATTTTCTAATTTGTAAGGAAGTGTTGTTGGTTTGTATTTGAGACATTGTATTGTTGGGTGAGCTTGCTTTTCATGAGGTGAAGAGGGATTTCATGCTGGGAGGATGATGCTGGATCAGATAGCTGGGTTGTAATCCTCTCTTCTTCTTCTACTATCAATAAAGCTATTTGAGTTTTCCTCCATATACTTGTGTACTTGTAAATCTTTTATTTGTGAATGCAATTGTATGGTTAATGTACTTCTTATTCTAAATTGGTTATTGTATTATATATCTCTATGCTTTGATGGTATTTTGCTACTTTGCCTCTACAGGTGTTCTTTGAAGCGGCACAAGTGAGAAAAGGGTGGCGAACTCTATCAAAGGAGAGAGGAAACAAGCAAGGAGCCAAGCGAAGGATTGAGGTTGGTGCTCTCTGCTTCTCTCTTATCTATCATCCATAAAGGAAAACAAAAGTTGCTTTGAATTGTTTGTTTCTAAGATAGCTACCCGTCTTAGTGGGACTAGTAGATCAAATAGCGACACTAGTTTTCCTAGAAACAAAATGGCGACTCCACTGGGGAACGAATAGTTTGTTTGTTTGTTACTGTTGTTTGCTTTATAAACTACAGACGGAGCCTGAAGTTAAGCCAGCTAGCCTTCGAACTACACTTGCTATGCAAGTACAAAGTAGATCAACACTGCTTCAGTCAATCTCCGGGTTGGTTTATGAACTGAAAATCTGATTTGCAAACATCCTAAGTGCCCTAGTGGTAGCTCAATACCCTCATAAGATCATACCCCTATACTTTGTGTTTACTGTTTATCATAGCTTGACTAAAATAACTGAACTTAGCTGCAAATTTTGAGCAAAAACCAAGCTCACTTTCGTTTTCTGGACCATCCCACTGTCTCTCATTAGCAGTCTGGATGCATCACACCTCCCATGGGCTGCAGGTGAGATGCATCCCTGTTTCTCTTAAGGACAGGTGTGATGACTGAATGAGATTGTTTCCCTATCCATAATTTGGTTTTTTCTTCATTGTTTTCAGCTCTATTCTATAGTTTTGCAGCCTATGATCAGTATATCATTGAGAAAACCTTCTTCCTTTACATTATTAAGCCTCCATTGATAAGGAGTTGTGAATGTTTTTTATGTATTTTTCATCATTTACAGTCCTCCTTTGCAAATAATAGCTTAATAGAACTGTCGTCTTTTGATTCCAAAGTGTCGCAACTATCATTGTGAGTCGAAAAGAAGAGTGTCGTAAAGTCTTCCTCTTCTAGATAGTCGATTGTACTTTTTCCATTGTATTTGATTTGAATTGTCAGTATTTCAAGTGTCGAAAGTAGTTTCCCATTCAAATTGAAAGTGTCGTCTCGATCTTCCTTTCGTCTTTTGAAAAGAAATTGTTGAAGTGTCGCTTTAAAGAAAAATAGTTCAGATCTGTACTTAGTTTTCTTTTTGGCATTCTCACATTAAGGAAACGGAAAAACAAATACATGCATGTGCATTTGCATTTAGACTGCATGCGGAAATTGATTTAGGAAAAGTGCATTTAGTGTGTGCTCTTTGCTCTCTGGTGAAAGAATTGTACTCTTCTTTCCTTAGTAGCTGGGATTTTCATTGCTAAAAGAAAACAAATGACTGTTTGTCATTTTAGATTGAATATTTAGGAATTGTACATCTACATCATGCGTTGAACCTTGAAAGGCAAACTTCTTAAGAAAGATCAACTATAAAATAAACCTTAATGAACATAAAAATTCTTTGGAACCTAACGCACAACATCTAGAAGTCTAGGCTAGAGACATATTCCAGTGTCGTAAAGGCTGGTAACTATTGTTTTCATTGTAGGTTGGGTGATTCCTCCTCTTTGATACGACAAGTGCCAGTACGGACTTGTGCTCCCACGTACCGTCGAGTATATATTGGAAGACCACAATAGGCTGATAACCTTTATCCTTAGGAAGCTGTGTATGCTGCCTTATCAATCGCAATGCACTGAACACAGCATTCAGGAAGATTGACTGCCGTACGTAAAGTCCTCGGTAATTTCTCTTTAATTTACCACCGAGGTGTATATTGCAGTTTTGTGATTGGTTTGGTAATCCCTCTGTCTAGATTTCCAGAGTAGTCACTTTCATTCCTTTTCAACTCCTTAAAAGAAAAGGTCCATCTGAGCACTTGTCACTTTAGGCTCATTAAAAATCGAAGGAGACTAGAGTCACCTTTAGCTTTTTCTCGACTCTTAAAAATTAAAAAAGCAAGTTGTGTCAAAGCGTCACAAAATTTATTTAATTCGGAATAACAGCCATGTTCCCTCGTTGATCTTAGGTTGAGATAATGGAATCCACCAATCAAGGATTTTCCCTTGGGGGGAACCCTAGTCCTTTCTCTTCTTGGGGAGATATTGGTGCTCCATACATGGCTACATTGTCGCTTCCAGGAATCATAATTGGCCTGCCGGTATGGCTATTCTCGACCTCTGTTGTTCAAAACACTGTAATTCCTCAACAATAAAAATAGTAACCAGATGATGCTAGAGTTGCTCCCTCACCTTCTACTTCGTTTGTTTCTCCCTCTCCTTCTTCCTCTTCACTTGGTGAAGCTAGTGATACTAAAAACCAAGTAACTGAGAAGAAGAAGAAAGGGAAGGAGAGGAAGAAGAAGAAGTCGGTCCAGTAAGGGGGCAACCATGCATCGTCCAGAGAAAATCCGCACACCGCACATTATAAACCCAAAACTCCATGCATAATTTGCAAAGGAAACCACTATCATCGAGATTGTCCTTGCATCCCGCGGATCTTGAGAGACTAGTCTCCCCGCTTGCACCATCTGGTGTAATCAACCTCTGTCGATCATGTTGAGAATACACCATTGACTAGTGAAAATGAAGTCAATGGACAAAAAGGAAGATCTAAATTTCCTTGTAGGTTGTGTGAGGGCGATCATGCTCTCCACCGTTGTTAGTTTCTAGACGAAGCTAAAAGTGTCTTGGATAACCGTCCTGCTTCACCACAGTGACTTCCACTTGGATGCAAGAAACTCCTGCCAAGTCGATTGCTAGTTGAAAATCCGACTAACACACCTCTGTTGTGAGTCGAAACACCTATCATTGAAGATAAACCTTATAAGTCCACACTAGACCAAAGTCAATAGGTCAGGACGGCAGCTGACCCAATCTTGCCTTCAGAAGGTCCACCTTCATATGATATAGTCTCTAAAGAGAATGAGAATGACACCATTCAAATTCTTTTTGTTAACATAGAGTCTGATGAACATGGGGGCAATCTACCTATTCCTTTACCATAGGAAGGAAGTTCCCCATTTCAAGAAACTCATTCGGTCGTTTATTCGGTCCCTCCTCCAAGCAATCTAGTCATTTCCTTTGATTGGAATCTACTAGCGGGACCCCACCTTCCATCTAATGTGCCATTCAGAATCATAGTACAAGTTTACAGAATGATCATGGTTGGCACTATCATAGATGAAGGGGCTTCTGTGAGTATCCTTTCCTCAACTGCTTGGAAAGTTCTTGGTTCGCCATCGCTTCTGCCTGAGAATCGAAATTTGTTAGGCTTCAATAAAGGAACCAGTCGACCGATAGGGATCTTTCCAAATGTGCCTATAACTTTGAGAAGGAAAAACGTTCACTTGACCATGATGGCAGTCTAAGGGTTGCTAGATTACAATCTACTCCTCGAGTGTGACTACATTTACAGCATGGGACCTATTGTTTCCTCACTCTTTCGAGTGATGTGTTTCCTATATGAAGGTAGAATGGTACATGTTATCAAGAAATCTAGTGTCCACTCGGAGCTACTAGTCCCACTAAGAGGGGTAGCTATCTTAGAAACAAACAAAGTAAAACTACTTTTGCTTTCCTTTTAGATAAGAGGGGAACATAGGATACCAACCTCTGTCTTGCGCTTGGTTCCTTGCTAGGTTCCTCTCCCTTCTCACAAATCTTTGCCGCTTCCTTCCTTACTTCAAAGAGCACCTATAGAGTCAAAGCAGCATAACACTATCGAAGAACAGAGATCTACAATCTTAAACAATATAGGACCAGATATATATTGACCACACAAATGCATATATCATCAAACATACAAGAATGTGGAGGAAAACTTGAATAGCTTTATTAATAGAAAGACTAGCAAAGAGGATTAGAACCTATTGTTCTGACCTAGCATCATCCTCCCAGCATGAAAGCCCTTCTTCACCTCATGAAAAGCTTAGATCACCCAACACTATGATGTTCCACCAAGAAACCAATAGCACTTCCTTACAAAATACAAGATTCCAGCCTCCGGATCTCTGTGATGAGGGATCCATATATAGATGTTTGCAGGGAGGGGAGTCAACTACTGGGTTTTTTATTAGTGTCCTCTCTCTGATAGTTCTTGGTTCCACTTGGAGATTCATGATCTCTTACTCAGCCCTGGGTGAATTCAGAGAGGCAAGTGTCATAGGAGAAGTTTCTAGAAGATTCCATGATCATCCACCTTGTAAACTGTCTCTACCATTTGTCTACTCTCATTCATCGCACCCTACAGAAGGGTTATCCAGTATGCATCACACTTTTTGCATTGAGTAGGTGAGATGCATCGCACCCTTAGCACTAAGCAGCCTATATGGTCCAGTTTTGACCAGTTCTGAGTAGTTTTCCATGGAGAACTTCTGGGAGATGATGTAATCAGCTGACCTTGTTCCTTTAGGGTGTGAAGCAACACTTTTAGGGACTTAGAAGCCCTTGGTTTATGGACATATATGATTGGGGTTGCAATGCCCAAAAATGTCTATAACAATACAGCTTGTTGACCAGCTTTCATTTCCCAGTTCAAACACGGCTACAAGTCAAATGCCATCCCTAAATGGTCTCTTTGCACAAGGAATGTCTCTTCAACCTCCAGTTCATCCACCTAATTACCGCGAGTAATTCGGTGAATGTAACAAACCTTAGGGGGCATGCACCCTGGTCTGCCTCGGCAGGTAAACCCAGATGAAAAGATAGATTTCCTCGTAGGTTTTATGACCAGACTGAAACACCCGTCTATGTAGGATATGGGATTAGTTCGAAACAGGATCTCCTCGAAGGTTATGTGATTGGAAGTGCCGACCCATACCATTCACCTTTGTCTACTTTGATGGACAAATCCAAGGAAGTGTTTTGTCTACTCCGCAGTTGAAACAATCTTGCTTCAATGCAAGGACTTCCATATGGTAACCTGGAAACTCTACTTTTCTTTATACCTGGGGGTAGGAAAACCTTTTTATGCAAGTGAAAAGCGACCAACCTTACAGTGTTTTAGCTAGCTCCTAGTAACAACTTCTTAGGTTAGGTGATTGGTTTGATCAACCATTCACCTTTGTCGATGGCGCGTAGGCAAAGTAAAGGAAAGGTTTTATCTAGACGAAAGACAAAACTTTCCTACCTAACCTCAGTAGTTCTTACCTGTTAGTGTAGTTAGCTCTGTAGTTTGATCGTTTCTAGCCTACATCAAAAGGTACTAAGCAAAGTTTCGCATGGGGCAAGCTCACTAAAAAATGAACCTACAAAATAAGAGACATCTTTAAAAGATGACTGGAACGAGAAATGTTTCCACAAAGTTCAAGCTCGTTAAAAAATAAACCTAGCAATGAGAAATGTTTCCGCAAAGTTCAAGCTCATTAAAAAATAAACCTAGCAATGAGCAGTGTTACCGCAGGGTTCAAGCTCATTAAAAAATAAACCCGCCACTAAGCATAGTTTCCAAAGATTTAAGCTCATTAAAAAATGAATCCACCCTTGGTAAATAACCTTTGTGATCGCATTGCTATCATCCGTTTGAGCCTTGGTCATGTTCTTGCCATCACCTCCACTTGATTGTTTACCCTTTTGAGGAACAGCTGTGACAAGTGATTCTATTAGCCACCCTCATTATGCTGTTGTGTTTGAGAAGTTCCAAACTTACCTGGAACCAGTTGCTACCCAGATACATCACTCGTTCCTCAAAAACGAGTCTCTTTTAAGCTCTTTTTAGACTCGTGAAATATGAAAAGATTGCCGAGCCACTGGCCTTTCCAGCACATTAAAATAAAGGGAAGCATCATCCCTCCTCTATATTTTAATCTTTTTGGACTTGAGGGATCATTACACAAAAAGATTGAGTGCTTGTCTTATTTGGCTCGCTAAAACTATCGAAAAGTCATCCCTTTCGTATTATTTTATACTTTTTTGGACTTAGGGGATTATACCACGAAAAAGGACTACTGGAGTTTCCTTTCCATCTCTTTTCAAACTCTCTAAACATGAAAAGGACTAATTTATCTTTGTCGTTAAAATCGTTAAAACAATAGCGACAAACTTGTCTACCCAGACAAGAGCGAGTTTCACTGTCGCTAGACTCGCTAAAATAGAGTGACAGGTTTGCCCGAAGGGAAAATTATAGAACAAGCATATGTTATCCTCCTCAAACTTGAAAAAAATAAAGAGGTACTAGTCAGCAATGACTGGGGAAAAAGGGAAGAAAACTTGAAGAACTTCATTGGTAGCAAGTCGCTCTTGAACATGACACTTTCACTCCATCACCATGATTGAGTCGTGTTGGGTTATTCCGTTCACCATCATCATTGGTCCTCCATACCATCCATGGGGTTAACGCTACTGATCCATCACAGTGTCACTGATATGTTCAAGAGAAGTCACTCAGAGAATTCACCAACCCAGCTAACACCTCATCCACTGCAATACCTTCATGCTCCATTTTTCATGACCACCACCCTGAAGCTTGTATCATCAGACTGTTTTCACCTCCAGAAAATAATTTTCTTCATTTCATGTCGTTGATGTGGGATTCATTAAGGCCCTCCTACGACAGGTCACTTCTTGTCAACATCAGCTTAGTATCCAAGAATTTGACTTAGGAACAACCCTTTTAGTACTTTGAAGCTTGCATGCCTCAATGGCAAGTTTCTCACTTCTGGCGACATGTTTACATCAATGACCTTCGACCAAAAGATTTTGCATGGTGTTAGACATCAGATCCTATATTCACACCACGTGAATTGTACTGTAGTACCTTGAGGGTCATTATCATTATCGGTGATTCCTCTCGTGCCTGTTAACAACTTACATCATTGGCTGGTAATCATGGGATGTCTTTACATGTTCGACTTCAGGACATCTTTTCACATGGATCGACTTGTACATTGGGTGAAGATTGAATGAGTTTGTAGACCCCAGATATAGTTTCATCCATCCGGGTTGCGATATGTTTTGGAAAATAAAGACATCAAATGTACTGCATAGCTACACAGATGATCATCCAAGCTAAGGGATGATGGCTCTACCAGAATCATCAGTCTGCCACACAGACGGTTGTCTATCCTATGTACATGAAAATGAATTTATAAAGCTGAGCATGGGAATTCCCACCTCAACTAGATCATGAAAATAATATGAAGATAATGTATTGTATTGTATTTTATACAAGTCACCTTCTAGTTCAAAAAAACTCGGATCCTCATGATAAAGCATTTCACCCGACATCAGAAGATTTACGACCTCATGCTTTAGGGGCAACTGTTATAAACATATTTGGGAACTGCAACCCCAATCAAATATGTCGATAAACCAAGGGCTCTCAAACCCCTAAAAGTGTTGTTTCAGACCCTAAAAGATTAAGGTCAACTGATTACATCATTTCCCAGAAGTTATCCCTAGAAAACTACTCAGAACTAGTCAAAACTGGACCATATAGACTACTCCATGCTGAGGGTGTGATGCATCTCACCTGTTACACACAAGGGGTGTGATGCATACTGAAAAGCCCTTCTGTAGGGTGTGATGAGCAAGAGCAGACAACTGGCAGAGGCAATTTTCTAGGTGGAAACTCAGAGAATCTTCTAGAAACTGCTCCTATGACACTTGTCTCTCTGAATTCGCCCAAGGATGATTAAGAGATCATGAAATCTCCAAGTGGAACCAAGAACTATCAGTGAAATGACACTAATCAAAAACCCAGAAGCTGACTCACCTCTCTACAAATATCTATAAATGGATCCCTCATCCCAGAGATCCAGAGGCTGGAATTTTGTAATTTTTAAAGAAGTGTTGTTGGTTTCTCTTTGAGACATTGTATTGTTGGGTGATCTTGCTTTTCATGAGGTCAAGAGGGCTTTCATGCTAGGAGGATGATGCTGGATCAGACAACTAGGTTGTAATCCTCTCTTCTACTTCTACTACAATAAAGCTATTTGAGTTTTCCTCCATATACTTGTGTACTTGTAAATCTTGTATTTTTGAATGAAATTATATGGTTAATGTACTTCTGCTTCTACATTGTTTATGGTATTATAGATCTCTATGCTTTGATGGTATTTTGTTGCTTTTCCTCTACAGGTTTTCTTTGAAGCGGCTCAAGTGAGAAAAGAGTGGCAAACTCTATCAAAGGAGAGAGGAAACAAGCAAGGAGCCAAGCGAAGGATTGAGGTTGGTGCTCTCTACTTCTCTCTTATCTATCATCCATAAAGGAAAACACAAGTTTCTTTGAATTGTTTGTTTCTAAGATAGCTACCTGTCTTAGTGGGACTAGCAGATCGAATAGCGACACTAGTTTTCCCGGAGACACCAAGGAGGG
This sequence comes from Pinus tabuliformis, assembly GCA_031772625.1. NCBI lineage: Eukaryota > Viridiplantae > Streptophyta > Pinopsida > Pinales > Pinaceae > Pinus > Pinus tabuliformis. The sequence continues at coordinate 118,712,667 of CM062806.1, forward strand.
GGTGTAGACCAGGAAGGATGAGCAGGGGGTCCCTAAGAAGGTATAGTTGTGGTTTTGTTGGGGTTTTAATATGCATGGGATGACCATTGCATACCCTGCTTTTATGGTCTAGGCCAAGAGGTCTCCTTTGGTTGATGTAATAAAGCTGCTCAGTGACCCCTTCAGCTCCTTGATATACAACTTTGAGTCCAGTTAAAGAAGTGCACTTGTCTTTAGAGTTCTTTTCTTCATAGACTGAGAAAATCTCAATACAGTTCAATGGACATTCATTCCTAGGATGCCTCCTCATGCATCTAGGAAAAAACATGGCCAAGGCTCTCTTTGCTTCCTCTTGCTTCCTTTTGATATTCATGGTGTCCAATTTCAAGGCAATGGTTTGCAGCATATCACTTTTGAAATCTTCCAGCATATTTCCAATTTCATCCTTGATGGATGAGTTGGAGGATGATCTACTAGCCATAGCTTGACTACACCTACACCTTTTCATGGCTTTCCTAGAATGGTTTCTAAAGACAGTCTTGATATCCTCACAGGGTAATTGGTAGATATCTCCTCTTTCTAACATGTGTAAGCTATCCAGAATATCTTCCCTTACTCCTCTAAGCAGGACCAGCTCTAGTGACTCAGGGTCAAGTGTGCACCTAACCCTTTTGTAACTAAGGTGGAATCTTTCTTCATAGTCTTCTAAGGATTCATCCTGGCCTATGGTCATCTTGAAAATCTCTTCTTTATTATCCTTTGACCTACAGTAGTCCCTATATTTTTTGTTAAAATCGTGCTGCATTTGAGCCCAAGTTGTGATGTTATCTCCAGGTAAACCCATGAACCAATGCAATGCTGCATATTTGAGGGTAGATGGAAACAATTTTAACTTTTTCCCATCATCTGTATAGTCATCGGTTCAGCATATCACAAAAAACTCAAATAGGAAAGTGTCAAGGTCCTCTGTGGTCAGGCCATGGAAATGAGGTAGAGTAGAGGGGCTTATATTCTTCATCGTAGTGCCCCCATTGGTCTCCCTGATGGGGAAGGCACCCTTAATTCTCTCTCTATTTCCTCTATCATTTCATTTCTCAGCCACTGGTTCAGTAGGAATGGGTTCTTCCTCTTCTTCTTCCCCTGTAGGTTCTTCAAATATGTAAGGTTGCTCACCTAAAGGTTCTTCCAGTTCACAGTCACTGAAGAAGAGAGAAGGTTGATTGTTGGATGCAGTGGGGGTATTTGGTAAGAATTTCCCTAAATTTTCCCTATTCCAATGAAGCATGAAAGGAAATGTTTTTGGGTTGGTTTTTGGAAGATTTTTTTAGCAGGAAAGTACTTTGCAAAAATGAAATCGTTGATTGAATGAAAACTACTAATAAAAAGAATACTTGTTGAATTGAAATTCTACTTACAGAATGGAAAGGAAAGCAGATAATGACAAATGAAAGAAAGGAAGCTACTAGATTACTTTTGCAGAAATAAACTAATGGAAGAAAATTGAGGATAAGAAGTAGAAGAAAAGAAAGTTGGAAACTAGAAATAGAAGAAAGCAGTAATCACATTCTAGTTTGACACCTCCCTGACAACGGTGCCAAAAATTGATGAGCACAAGTATTGCAGCAAGGATGATTCAACTCCTGGGCTACCAGATTTACTTATCAACCTGGAGTTCATACAAACTTGGAGGTGATAGTGCTATATGCACAAGTAAAAGTGAAGGTCCTGTCTGTTGTCACTGTTCATCTGGCAAGAGACCCTAGTGGTTCCAAGCCATACTTCTATAGGGTTAGAAGAAGCTTGATTCTTTGATGGAAGAAGAGAAAATATATTCTAATAGAGAGCTACTCTACTGTAGTAATGAAGAAAACAACATGTAATGCTAACTCACACCATAACCTAATTAACCAATTAAACAGCTATGCTAAGCAAAAATGTTGAATCAATCACTAACCTAATGCTGCTATCTAAGTTGCAGAAGTAAAGAGCATCAAACCATACTAATGTGTAAGCAAAGGAACTAAACTAAATCCGTTTTCAAGGGGAAGAGCAGTTAGAGATCAAAATTGGTGAAAGGAGGACGTAAGAAAGCAGCAGTGCATAAGAACTGTTGGATCAGTCGGGTTAATGGAAGATGAACAACAGAGATTGTATCACAGGAGGTTACGTAAATAGATGGATAGATCGATCAATGAATAGGGTTAATGGAAGATGGATGGTGGAGATATTATCGTGGGAGGTGAGGTTAACAGATGTATAAACAGGATTAATCGGAATATGGACGGCAGAGATCTAATCATGGGAGATGAGGTTAATGGATGGACAAACAGGATGAATCAAAAGATGGATGGCAGAGATCATATCGCGGGAAAAAAATGTGGAAATGATGAAGCGGGTTTCGAAGGCGGTAAGCAGTTTCTCTCGCACCCTCAAAGCTCTAAGCAGGATTCTAAAATTTCACGTGCTTAGCCTAACTGGATGACACGTAGCACAGGGAAAACCACTTTTCTCCTATCCTCTCGGCCAGATAATGGACATGCAAGAATCAGCACGAGATTGTGTGATAGTCGTTGGATCAGGAGGGACTGATCAATGGCGAAAATTGGCCAAGCTAGTTGAAAATTGGGTGATGTGATAGTCGTGGGATCAGGCAAGGCAGATTGACGGTGGGGGTTTAAAGCGCATAAAGTATTGAGGTGATGTGATAGCTATTAGATCAAGAGACAGATCGATGGTGGAGATTGGAGCGCATAAAGTAGGTGGAAGACTTCATGCGCGATGGTCGTTGAACAAACTAATGAATCAGACGGTGATTTGTCAGGTTTTTTGTGGATCGGATGGTAAGGAAATTATGCATGAAGAACATGCTAAAGGAGATTTCAATGAAAACGATAGAAAACGGTGAGGGTGAGGGTGGATCGAGAGTGATGGAAAAAGACGACAGTGACATGAAACAAGTAACTCCATCAAACAATGAACTCCAAAGCTCATGCGAGAACTAGAAACCTATGTTTTTGGGGTTGTTGAAGGGTCTCTTCCTCAATTCATGGTCCCAGAGGGAGGAGGTGAGGCCGAGACACTTGTGGACAACCTTATGGTGATATTTTTCTCCTAACTACTCTGCTAATCAAAAGAAGGCATAAATGGAAGTAAACTAAAGCACAACCGATCTACTCTACACTACTGTAATGGGAATGCAACTACTTAAGCAAATGAATAGTTAAACCATAAATCTATGCTATGTTGTTGTAATGAAAATGCAACTACTTAAGCAAATTAATAGAAAACTAGGAGTCTATGCTAGCATACATGTACAATAAAGAGGATATTTAGTTGCTCGGGTTGGGCCCTAACCCAAGAGCTTTAGCCCTTTAAGTTAACTCAATGCTAGCTCAAAATGAAACTCATTCTTATTATCAAAACCATGGATTACATAACAAACTATCACAAGTCTTGCAACTCAGAAATAAAGTAGAGTTTTACAATAAAATCCGAATCCTACTGAGGTCCTAAGCCTCTCTACTTATACATCTGAAGTCTCCAACGACTTCCTTCAAATTTGGGAGGCTTGGCTCCCAACTCAAGATAAACTGGTTTCTGTCACTTTCACTTGCTCGGCTGCCTTCTATTCCTCATGATTTTTTTGTTTGCACTCAGAGCTGATGGAGGAATACTCGAATAGAGGAGCAGTAAGTGAGGAGGATTTACCTCCTATAATTCCTCTCCCTTGTCCCATTCGAGTTTTTGCCATGGTCTTTGCCACAGTTCCTTGCTTTTATCCTTTATTCTTGCATTTTTCCTTGCTTTTATCTTTTGTTCTTGCATTACATGCACATTAGACCACAAACCAAAATATCCAACTCTAACTCATCTCATAAACAAAATATAATCAAAAGTATGCAATAAGTTGTAAGAATAGTTGGTTTGAATATGCTAGGAGGTGAATTAAGGCCAATTAAGGCCCATATAATTACCCAATGATGAGGCTCATTAGTATGGGTGAAGATGGAGGTGATGGCGGTGAAGTTGGCGGTGGCATCGGTGGAGGTGGTATTCGCGGGATTCTTTGCCTTATCAGATGGATAGCACTTTGCGGAGAGACCTTCTAGAGCTTTTCCTCGTCCCCTCGCGGAGGTGAAATCAAGGGCCTATCTTCTGGTCCCTTGTTTCCTTCATTCCTGTAAGCTTTTCCACTTCGTGTAGCCCCAAACATCAGGGTAACTGCATAACCCTCTTTTCGCACAATAGCATTTTTAATCCAAGTATTCAAAAAACTTTACGTACCTACCTTGCAATCCTTTGAGAAAGCGTCACTCTGCCTCATTGTAGCTAACTGAGGTGTTAACTGCGAACTCAATAAAGAATCCTCCTATAATACGATCGAGCTAATGATCAACGATGTGTGTGATCTTATCCTCCAATTCTTCCAACCTTCGTACTAACTATGGGCTCCACACAATAGGGTCGTCAAGTTTCCACCTTCCTTGGATATCTGCTAGCTTCACGATCCACATGTATAGCTTAGTAGGGAAGGATGCGAAAAATATTTTGTGGATCTCTGTATATAGGTATCAGTCTAACCACTCTTCTTTTGACAATCACAGGTTCTTGTTCTCCTACGCCATGAACTTGTGAATTCTTCTATCCAACCAACCTTCAATTTCTTTCTTAGTCAGATTCCAATGATACGATATTAGACATCTCTATGCAGATTCCGGTCTCGGAAATGGAACCATTTGTTGGCTTATGGGGGCCTGATCCAGGTTCAGAGTTATTCAACTAAACAAATCCCTACACTACTGGCCCTTTCGGCATCAGCCCGTGGAACGTGGATTAAAGTCTCACCCGAAGTAGTATGGGGGGATGCTGGAACCAAGTTTCCACACCCTTGAGATATCTAAGATCTTGATTTAGTCCAACTAGACCTACCTTCATGCAGGTCACTTCGCACACTATTGTAACCTTCGATACCTTCATGATCTGTTATAATTGACTTTTGCATAGCCCTAACCAATGGGTGAGATGCTTTCGTGCTGCTGTGGTAGCGAACTGCGCTATTTCCCCAAACTACACCACGTATATTACTTATCTTCTTAGCATATCTTACTTATCTTCACGTAAATAGTTATTCTAACTTATGTTCACTTAATCAACATAGTTATACACATTCACGCATCATATAAGCATTAAAAGTGCAATTTATATCAAACATAAGATATGCATAAAACAGGAAACAAATACAGAGAAAAGGTAGGAAACTTCTCTTTATTAATACTTCCAACTACTATAGACTCAACCCACCCTGCACACTCAACTGCAGGGGTCTGCGCACTCAGCTGCAGATGATTAGGCCTCTGCGCACTCATCTGCAAAGCCTTCTCCTGCTCTATGACTCAAAACTATACTTTACTCCTCAGATATATATTGCATACATCATTGATTCTTTCATCATCCTTTGGTGTATTAAATACTTAGAGCCTCACTCTATTTATACAATCCCATGGTCTGTGGACCATGGGTAGATCTCTACAACTGACTTTACAATAACAAAATTAAGGGCAGACAACCCTATGACTCTTTAACCAACTGCGTGCTCCATGCCCACAAAATGCAAAGTCTTTACATCGGAATTACAATCTTCGACTAAAATTTGGGCTATAAGCACCAAAACTTCCCTTGGGGGATCCCGCGCCCAACAGGCACCCAATGCAAACATTGTGACTCACCCTCAAGTCACTTTGTCGGTGTGGAGATCTTTGCATGAAGACCTCCCAACTCTGACTGGATTACTGCAAGTTTGACAGCGCACTGAGCCACTGCCTGATGTACTTCCTTGACGCGGTATTCAGTGACCGATGTGGCTGCACTACTGCCCTGGATCCTCTCCTATGTTTCGTGCAACTGCATGAGCTTTTCTTCAATGGAGGTTGTAATGGTATACACCTCATCGATCCACCGTTGTAGGCGCGCCTTCAAAAATGCTTCCTTATGCTGAGCAGCATCCACTTTCTCCTTGAGCGCTTTAGCCTGTTGTATCCTCGCGAGCCTTTGTGTAAGGGAAACTATCTACATGGTCCCTTTTACTTCATCGTATCTCTGCTGCAGCTCACACACCTCTGTCTCTAGGTGCTGTATGTTCAGGTCCTCCTCAAGGGTGGTGAGGACCTCGAATGATTGCTCGAATAGCTTTGTGTAGTCTGTCACTACACTATTGACCACCACTATTGCTGTTGTGATCATGGTGGCACGCTTTTCCTTAACCTTTGGTGGAGTTGAAGGCTACACCCTCAGCTGTAGTTCTGCTATTTGAAGGTTCAGCTCCAGCTAAACCCTAGCCATTTCTTCCTTTTCCTCATGCACCGCTACTGCTAGCTTTCGGATGTGCACCTCCACCAGTTCGTTTACTTCGATGGCCAACTCCTGGATCATCTGACAGGCTTACTCCAGCACCTACACTATATGTCTATTCAGCACCACTACCTCAACATGCTACAGGCTCAACTGCTCAATATTGATGCATTGATCACTCATGACCTACAACACACGACCCTCCCTGGGTTGTAGTTCTGCAGTGACTCCATCCTACAAAATATACAGCTTCTCTCGAGGGAGCGGAGCCATGTTTAATATGATTCCCTTCAACCTGCTGACCATAGGCTTGTTGGCCTCATTTTCTATAATGAGTGCTCCATCTGGCAGCACTATTGTGTTGGTCATCTCGACACAAAGAATTTCCTTGGCCGTGGACGTACCTACTGTGAGGTTGTTTGACATAGTATCTACGTCCAGAGAGCCCCCAACACCATATGATGTTTCTCCTTAAACTACTAGAGTGCCTCCATGGTGACGTCCCTCACCGTCTCACCAATATCGTGTAGATCCCCCTTAGTGAGGGTGATCAGATCAAATGAAGTCTTTGAAGACTTCAACTTATTTCGTGGCCTTACCTTCTCTCTTGGGCACGGACGTTTTAGCTGGGTGGACGTTATCTGCGGATCCACGCCACCTTGCTCTGTATCAAGCTTTGGCTCAGGAAAAGGAAACTTTTTTCATTCGTGCTCTTCTTCTGCTACCTTCTGCTGCTCTTCTACCAACTTCGCAATGTTGCGTGCTGCCTGGGCCTTAGCCATTGCTGCTTCCTTCCTATGTTTTTCTGCCAACTGCACCATCCACAGTTTCGCCTCTTCCTTCTTCTGTTGCACAGTGGACTTCTCTGCTTCCACCAAGGATCCATCTAGAGTGCGCCACTCTAGCAGCTAAGACTCAAGGACCGTGAAGATGACATCATCTATCACCAAATAGGGTATCTTGCGCCACGTCTTTGTGGGGTTCGTCTGAGCCTTTATGTAGACATGGTGGAAATCTGCCTTTGAACTTTGCAAAGCTCTATAGGCTATTGTAGACCATGGGTGATAACTGCAACTTGCGATTAATCTCGATTTTTATGTTCATCTCCATGAACACCTAGAATATTTTGTTGTCTGTTATCCTTTGTGCATCCCTAGTTTCCCACAGTGAAGTGTACTTTGCTGCCTTCGGAAGGTCCTGCGTGATCGTCGGGAACTGGCTATCTTCAGGAAATTCCCATGCCACCAGTACTATTGATAATAGAAGCCAAGCACAGTGAAATTTTTTTCCCTACTAATGTGCCTCGCGGCAGTTCTCAAAGAACTGTCCGCATAAATAGTTTTCCCAGTTGAATTGTACCCCTTCTGTGTGTTGTGCTACTTTTGCAACCACCGATGTGGGCACCTCATCTGTGCGACACTTCCGCATAACCTTTCCTACCAGTATATACATTGAGACCTTGACCGCAGGGTTGTTGATGCTGGAAATGGCGTACCCTTTCTTCTTCTTCTCCAGCTTAAACTTCTTCTTCATGTCCTTCGCGATGGCCAACTCATTGCTCTTTCCCTTTGAGATTGATGGGTCCTCCCCTTTGCAAGGGAGCCAGGTAATTTCGTGAATCAAATGGTATGTGATGGGAATGGGCTCCTCTAGCCACAAGCACCCATCATGCACCAAGTAGAGCAGCTACCTGAAGACAAAAATGATCACTGGGGTGCAATGGTAATGCGGCACCCAGAATAGGTTTAACAGTCCTCCCTTATATACACCTCTAAGCCATTTACGTAGCTCCAAGTCTATGATTCTAGTTGGTGCATCTTTCTTATGGCACATGAGCTGTGCGGTCATGAGATGTGGGAACTTCTCGTGGTCTGCAAGATCCCAATCCTCAAACTTCAGCACGGGGACCCATCCCAAGTGCGCCCCTTCAAAAATAATGTCATCAAGAAGTAGCAAAGTCTACAAAGAGCTCTTGCTCTCATCGATATATTTGAGCACCTTTGCTTTACCCTTCCATGGAGGAACATATGCAGGCAGCCTGCTTAGAGGGTCTACACCCTAGGTTTCTTCCATTTCTACATCCTCCTCCTCTACCAATATTTCTTCAAACTCTTCCTCCTAATCAACCTCTAGATTGATAGCCTTCCCCTTTTCTTCCATGGTGAGCTTAGTCCTCAACGGATTTCTAGGTGATACATGCACCGGTACCATGGACTGCTTGACTTTCTTGGGTCTCGGTGTGCGTAACAATTTAGGGATTTCAGCGACTATCTTGGCACTTTCTGGGGCTTCCACTTCCGTAAGGGCCTGCGCGGCTTCCTCGGCAGTCATTACTCCGGTATCCATGGCTTCTTCAGGTGCTGCCATAGTGCGTTTCCACAATTATCTCAACATCTCAGGTAATTTCTCAAGCAACGAATTCTCCTTCAGAGGATCAAACAAGTATGGGTTCATGAATGTCTGAGCTCACAACAACTGAATTCTAAAATTTCCAACTATTGTTTACTAGACAACCCTTTGTAATTTATAGTGCCTTTTGAATTTGAATTCAACCGCTCCCCCACATTTGGTCCATTAATACTCGATTGGCAGCATATTTTCAAGAATCTAACCCATAAAGTTTTCCTTAAATGCCTGTTTCCCACTCCATTTGGTCTCAAACCATGCATCACATCATGAATAGTGACTGTAATGGTCACTTTCCAGTCGACCCATGCAACAGCGCAGCTATCCTTGTGCTATCATAGACCCTGTGACACTTAACTACTACGCGCAGTCCTGACATCGCGCAACTCCTAAGCATAGTAGTTTATAGTCCCACGCCTCCTTTTAGATGCCTGGAACACTAAGACTATGCTTCTGTTGGCTAGTTAGATGGTCGGGCGACCTGTGTATGGCTTCAGATGACTGCCATTTACTTTTCATGGGAAAGTTTATCCATTTAACTTTACCAACTAAACCGTGCCTCCATTTGTGATCTCCTTAATATCATACAGTCCCAGCCAATGCATTTTGAGCTTCCCCAGAAAATTTTCAAACTTACTATCATATAATAGCACCAAATCATTCACCTTAAAGGTGCACAACTTAATATGTCGATCGTGCCATACCTTTTCGCGCTGCTTTTGGACTTGCTGGTGAAATCCAACCAAAAATCGTTCTTCTTCAATCTCCTCCAACTGCGCGAACCTCTCCTCCACGGTTCCACGATCCGTCATACATATAAGCGCTGCTATACGTAGACTAGGCATGATGTATTTCATAGGCATTATGGCTTTCACTCCATAGACAAGCCTAAAAGATGTTTGTCCCATCAATTTCTTGCATGTCATCATATAAGCCCATAACACTACAGGTACACACAGGTCCCAATCACTTCGTTGCGCATTGCATACCTTGTTCAGTGCATTGCACACCTTGTTGAACGCCTCTGCGCATAGAATCTTCTACATGATAGTTCTTCCTACATAATATCTTCCCAACATTAAGAGCCATTTTCACATTTCCCCCCCAACACATTCTTATTGACCATGCATTTCAGTGCAGAGTACATGTGCATCTGTGTAGGCTATTTTCCATATGCCTATGCCTAATTGGCCAGATGCACACACGGATCATCCTGTCCATTGTACTTGTCTGTCAGTTGCACCCTAGACATCCCAAATCGTGTGTGCATCATTCTCCTACATTCATGCTAGTCATCAAAGCTTCCTTTGTGTGTACCCCACCATCTCATGGGCGTAGTGCACAGTACCTAGTCCAAGGCTTGGAAGTGTTGCTTCTTCAACACCTCCCTTTCAAATCCATCCAAGAAAGTATCTACCTCACTTAAGCCATCATAAGTAGGCAGATCTCTTACTTTTGTTGATATGTAGCGCAACGACCTTGTAATCATATTACAATTCAATGTAGTTACCTCATGTAACCAATTCTTCCATCGCTCTATCTCCTCATCAGAATCTGAAGTACAAGAGCTCACATGCTCCCATGAAATCCACCCATCCACGGTGGGATTTACCTAGTCTTGCTCTCAGCACTGTTATCTTGTAGATGCAGTCCAAATCATCATCACTTTCATAGTCGTGCACTACTCTATATAGCGTGATCCTTCAGTAGGGTCCACTGGTATAATTACGCTAGTGATTTCTTCTCAAAAGCCATCTTGCACTTCTTCAGATTAATCACCTCATTCATGTCAGTGGCCCAATCAATTCCTAACAGCACAGGATGGGGTTGCTATCATCAACAATCTCTATCACTTCAAAGTCTTCCAACATGCTCGCTCCCTGAATATCCATAGTTATTCCCTGCAATCACCCCATGGATATTATTTTCTGTTGGTTCACCATTCTTAAATGAATTGGAGACTACTACAGCACAGGTCTCCCCATTCATTCCCATGTTTGTTTCAGAAGAACATTCACATCCGATCCTAAATCCAATATGACTTGATCCATCTCATATTCTCCAATCTACGTGGTTAGTCTCATTTCTCTTCCCATCCTTGTCTTATGCTTTCCATTCTTCTTGACTATAAGCAGTTCTCCTAGTGCAATCCCAGTGCATCTGTTAATGACTTCCTGTAATCCTCTTATAGCCTTACTATCGCGCAATAACTTCATACATGTTTCCAGGAACACTGTGAGCATAGATGGGTCCATTTCTGGCTTTAGTCTATCTTTGCTTCCTAAAGTGGAGGCATCAGCGAAGCTCTTCTTAGCTTCCATGAAGGTTTCCCGAGTGCGCTCCAAATAAAACTCTACTTCTTTTGCCAAGGCTTTGCGAAACCAATTACTATCTTCTGGTTGTTTGTCTTTGTCATCTCCCATCGCGATTCCACTTCGGAACACAATGTTCACGTTCGGATCTTCCTCGCATGGCTCAGACCTCATCATCTACAAGTTTTGAGTCGAGGGAGGTGGTAGTGCTCCCTTGTCACATATCCTTGCTATTAGCGTAAGACAATCTTCTATCTCTTGATCAAACAATGTCCAATACAAACACGATGGGCATGTTGGATTCATACAATCACGGGCATAATGTGCTGGCCCTCCGTAATTGTAACAAATCAACTTTCCACGACCTCTTCCAGGTCCTCCTCCACCTCGGCCTTGTCCGCGCCCGTGAAATCCTATTCGCACCATTCCTGCATTTTGGTCAAGGGGCCGCGTTTCGGTCTGAATTCTATAGGTGGGAATTCTATCCATCATCAACTCATAACTTCTACAAGTGCGCTCATCATGTCCCACCGACCTACAAAAGTTGTAAAACAACTGTTGTAAATTTTGTGTATACTTCTGTAACAAGTGACAATTGTCCATGGCATGTTTTCCTGCTATTTGAGAAATAGCACACCACAAAGCAAGCAATGTGTTGGGTCCTGTTTGCGCTTCCAGCCTTAAAGGTGTTGGTCCTCCTCCTGCGAGGTAGTTTGTAAAAATTGGGTAGTGGTCCTTGTCATGACCCTGACCCTTTCATTTCATGCACCATACCTCTTCGTGCACTTCTAGTCGAGCTGTCTTGTCCTGTTTCAGACTCAGCATCTCAAGGCATAAATTCTTTAGCTGCATCTAGATCTATGAAACTCATAAGTTAGGATCCTATGTTGGGCTCTCATGTAACCTCATAGCAATCTATAGGGCCTTTTTCTGAGTTGTTATCTTCTGCTATGATAACACACTCCTTGAATGTGGTAGTAGCGAAGCTACAAACCACTTGCAATGTTGTCCATCCGTAAGATTCATATTAGCTTCACGAATTGTACATTTTAGCCTTTGATCTAGCTCCCAAGGAGTCTCTCCTAGTAGCATCGTGATTTCTTTAAATCCTACGATCGACTGCAGTTCATATTTCAGTCTGCTAAATTATTTATTTAGTGTGGCTTGGATATCTGCGACTCACGCATTTGGATTATCATTGGAGTGCTTAATATACTAGGTCAGTGCGCGGTCCTGCAGGGCACTAACCAGTGTCACTTTCTTTATCTTTTCATCTATAACTCCTTGTGCTTCCCATATAGCCCTTACAAAAAACCAGAATTGGTCTGGATCCTCATTTCCCAAACCCTTGAACACAGGAAACTTCACTGTGCTTTCCATATTAAATCGCGGTGATGATGGAGATGGTACGGATGAAGATGGAGGTGATGGCGATGAAGCTGGCAGTGGCATGGGTGGATGTGGTATTCGCGGGATTCTTTGCCTTATCAAATGGATATCACTTTGCGAAGAGACCTTTGCGAGCTCTTCGTCATCCCCTCACAGAGGTAAAATCATGGGGCTATTTTCTAGTCCCTTGTTTCCTTCATTCCCGTAAGCTTTTCCAATTCGTGTAGCCTCAAACATTAGGGTAACTGCATAACCCTCTTTTTGCACAGTATCATTTTAATCCAAGTATTCAAAAACTTTATGTACTTACATCGCATCCTTTGAGAAAGCGTCACTCTGCCTCACTGTAGCTAACTGATGTGTCAACCGCCAACTCAGTAACGAATCTTCCTATAGTACGATCGAGCCAATGATCAATCGCACGCGTGATCTTATCCTCCAATGCTTCCAACCTTTGCACTAACTCTAGGGTCCACACAATAGGACCGTCAAGTTTCCACCTTCCTTGGCTATCTGCTAGCTTCGCGATCCACTCGTATAGCTCAGTAGGGAAGGATGCGAAAAATATTTCATGGATCTCTATATACAGATAGCAGTCTAGCCACTATTCTTTTGACAACCATGGGTGTTGGCATTATGATGTATGTGTTGTACTTGATGGCAACCCACTTATAGCAGAACAAATTGCTTGTATATGGTAACTAGATGAATCTACAGAAGAGATATAAGATGTGATAGAATGCATGACAGTAGTGTTTACAGGTGTGATGAAATGCAAGGCATCTTCAAGGAATCAATTCAGAAGGAAACTCACTCTGATGAAAGATCATAGTATAGTAGGTAAACAACAAAGAATGACAAATCAGTCTTCACAGAATGAAGAAAGATAGGTATATTCAAGTTCACCATTGACCAAGCCACGTATACACGCAGGTTAATAGAACAAAAGGAGTGTATAATGTACACACACACTTTCATAGAAAGGAAAGCGTGTATACCTTGGAAAACTAAGTTTTGGTCTGAAGTATTTGGTCCATGGTATTTGGTCTGAGGTATTGATCCTAGGTATTTGATCCAAGGTATTGGTCCTAAGTGGTTTTGATCCATGGTATTGAGAAATGCCTAAAACTATAAAAGGAGGAGAAGATCATTAGGCCAAGATACACAAGCATTGAATATCTAATGAAGTGTGAGATCTAATATGTAGGATTATTGGGTTATGATGCATTACTGGATCTGAAGCAAGGAGGAACCTTAGCAGTTGGTGAAGGATAAGATCTAATGATGGATTGAGATCTTAAGGCATAAAATGAACTATCATTATGTGTTTTGCTCATGAATATTCTAGATCTGAATACTGACGCATATATTATTCTGTAAATGATATGATCTGGGTATAATTGAAGTTTGGTATAGGTGCAAAATTGTGAATTAATATTTGCATATGTATACGCTGGTTGGCTTTGAGGAAAGCGCATATACATGCAGGTTCAGAACATGAGAGTAGCGTATACCTTATAAAATATGTTTTAGTTGCTATTGTTTGCTGTTGCAGAGTTCTGGGTTCTGGTCTGGGTTCTGGTTATTGTATTCTGGTGACAGTATTCTAAATGATCAGATTGATGGGTTGTCAAAGTGATTGATTGATTTGGTTGTGGTTGGTTCAAAAGGTGATTGGTTGTTGTAGATATATTTGATATGATGTTGTTGATGGATCCAGTCTGAAAATTTATGAAACGTGGTCCCTGGAAGAAAAAGGAGAAGATCGCAACCTTCTGTAGGTCGGTTCCTATGTACTAAGCAAACATAACAGCTAGTACAAGAGCTAGGGGGTTGTAGCTCCCTTCTAGTAGAAGCTGGAGAACGAGAGAAGGTTGTAGCCTTCTGCAGATAAAAGCCTGCATACTGGTATAAGACTGCACCAGTACAAAAACTGTAAACATAATTTTCTTATTAAAAGAAGACAGAGACAATTGCAGCAGGTGGTTTTCACCCATATTGGGTTTCCACCTTATATCTTGGTGTTCATGTGTGTTGCTTATGTGTGATGCTTTAATCTATTTTTACTACACTATCTAATGAATTCATGATATATTGATTAAAGTTCAATACATGATAATTTGGGTAAATCAAAACATCTCTGCATATACGCTTGTTGCATTAAGTACAGTCATGTATACACGCTAGTTCACTGAGCTGAAGTAGTGTATACAAATTAGTTTTGAAAACTAAACTATTGATCTGATTATACTGATTCACCCCCCCCCCCCCCCTCTCAGTATTACTTCCAATAGTGGGTTCCTGTTCTCCTACACCACGAACCTGTGAATTCTTCTGTCCAACCAACCTTCAATTTCCTTCTTAGTTGGATTCCAATGATACAACATTAGACATCTCTATGCAAATTCCAGTCCCGAAAACGGAACCATTTGTTGGCTTATGGGGGCCTGACCCAAGTTCAGAGTTATTCAGCCAAACAAAATCCCTACACTACTGGCTCTTTCGGCATCAGCCCGCAGAGCTCACCGGAAGCAGTATGGGTGGATGTTGGAACCAAGTTTCTGCATGCTTGATATGTCTAAGATGTCAATTTAGTCCAACTAGACCTACCTTCGTCGCTTCGCACACTATTCCAACCTTCGATACCTTCGCTGTTATAATCATCTTTTGCGCAACTCTAACCAGGTGCTGAGATGCTTTCGCGCTGTTATGGCAGCGAACTATGCTATTTCCCCAAACTACACAATATATATTACTTATCTTCTTAACAGATCTTACTTATCTTCGCGTAAATAGTTATTCTAACTTGCATTCACTTAATCAACACAGTTATACACATTCGCGCATAATACAGGCATTAAAAGTGCAATTTATATCCAACGTAACAGATGCATAAAACAGAAACAAATACACATAAATGGTAGGAAACTTCCCTTTATTAATACTTCCAATTGCTACCAACTTGACTCGCCCTGGGCACTTAGCTACAGACTACTAGGCCTTTGTGCACTCAGTTGCAGAGCCTTCTCCTACTCTACGGCCCAAAACTAGACTTTAATCCTCAGATCTATCTCGCATATATCATTGATTCTTCCATCATCCTTAGGTGTCTTAACTACTTAGAGCCTCGCTCTATTTATACAATCCCATGGTCAGCGGACCATGGGTAGATCTCTACAGCTGACTTTACAATAACAAAATTAAGGGCAGACAACCCTATGACTCTTTAACCAGCTATGTGCTCCGCTCCCACAAAATGCGAAGTCTTTACATTAGAATTATAATCTTTGACCAAAATCTAGGATCTAAGCCCCAAAACTTCCCTTGGGGGATCCCGCGCCCAACATCCCCTTAATTTGAGAGCGAACCAAAAAGAACACAAATTTCCTAGTCTCGAAGGACCTTATTGCATTAATTAACAGAGATCAAAGAGATGGCGGTAGGTGGGAATAAATAATAACAGAGTGAGGATGAGACTCATATATAGCAAGCCACTTCCATAAGTATGGTTTTCCTAATAATACATCACAAACTTCAAGAGGGTCGACATCACACAATACCTCATATGTGAAGGGCTTGATGCTGTAGGGAAGGTTGTACCGCTGGCTGACGCAGAGATCTCGTCCTTGGTGAAGCCACAAAATGGTGTATGTCTGCAGATATGTTATAGTTGGTAGGCCCAGGCGGTTCATGGCCTCTTCTAAAATGAGCTTATTTTGGCTCCCATTGTAGAAAATGAACTGCAACGAAGAGCCCATCACCCACATATGTGAGTGGAATAGGTGTTCCCCCTCTTTTGTATATTCAGGCTTGATCTTCTAGATTTTTGTGGTGGCCATAGTGGCACTCAGCTCTACGTCAATGATCTTCTTCCCCTTTTCATTCCCCTTACCAAGTTCTTAATTAGAGTTAGAACATGCATCTAAATCGAAAGCCTTTATCTTGGCCACGAGTGATTGCTTAGCTCGACACTCACTTGTGTTGTGAGTGGAGGTCTTTTGGAACTGACACCATTTTCCCATGTCCTTATTTTTCTTTGTGGTGTTTTTCTTTTCTTGCAGCTTCAGTGGGTTATCTTGGGACACCCCGCCTTGGGATTTCCCTTTGCTTTGCGATTTGGGGGTACCTTTTCCTTGCTACGGATTCACAGATCCAAAGTCTCATTTTTTCTATTTAAACTTCTGCTAAATCTTGATAGTGTATCGGTATGACGTGCTGAGTGAGGAGATGTCCAAGAACTCCATATCATCTTGGATGTACCTGTGTAGGAAACCATAGTATTTCAATACCAAATGTTTCTTAGAATCCTTGATACCCAACTTTTTACGAATGGTATGAAACACATTGGTAAACTCTTGCATGTCTTGGTCTCTTCCTTGCCACAGCGTGGTCCACTTTACGTATTTATCCTCATAGCTCCCAACAGGGTAGTACTGCTCCTTGATGGCATCCTGGAATGAATTCCAAGTGGGTGCAGCCGAAAATAGTGAGGTCATAATTTAATCCTTCTTCTCATAGTAGGTTTCCCACCAGTCCTTGATGTGGGTGGCAGATTTTAGAAGTGCAAAAGTAATTTTTTTCCCAGCTGGAGAAACCATGAACAAAAAAATATCCTTCTAATAGATTTAATCATTTATCTATGGCGTCCACATCTATCTAACCATCAAATATGGGAATGTAAAAGTTGACATGTACCTTATAGGGTCTGATGCTTCTAGTGTAGCTGTTAGAAGGAGATGTGTCACCCTTGGGTAGTCGTTGAAGGATCTGGGAAATGTTGTCCATCATAGCATTCCTCTATTGCTCAAGGGCTTCTTCGAGCAAGATTTTGAAAGGATCTCCTTTCCTCTCGTGTATATTCTCTTCTGCCATGGGAGGCCATCGGGATTTGCGAGACTAGTCCTACAAAGGTTCGACCAGTTCGAGCCTTAACTCCTTATATCCCGACCTCGCTCGGGACATGCAAAGAAAAATAGAGAAAGAGCATACCACTCTGATACCACTGATTTGAATTTAAACAAGAACTTAACAAATTACAGATATAACCATAAATATAGAGATGCAATAGAAATAACACTTCATTTCATTAATATCAAAATCTGAAATATGCTTATAAATAGAATGGAAATAATACTAGCTCGGGTGATGGTAGCTTATCTCTAAGAAGAGATGTGGTGGCTACATGCCTCTAAACTATGTTAAAATTAGGCTAAAGGGCCTATTTATTATTGGAAAACATGAGAAGACCCGAAACAACTAAAACCCTCACCCCAAGAGATGAAGCACCAAGACTTTATGGGCCCCATTAGGGTTAGTTGGGCAGCCAACTTCCCAGGGTCGTAGCCTAGTCATATAATCTCTGTTTGGTGTGTACGATACCTTGTTGGAAAGGTCTCTCCATGTACTACAACTTTTGTCACAAACCCCCGTCATTACAAACGGGACTACAATAGACCTCCAAAAAAACGCTGTTTAGGGGGTCAAAACTGCTCTAGAAGTTCAAGACCCGAAAAACTGCTAAAAATAGTAAATGATGAAATAAACAAGGAAACAATTGAAACTGACTGTAGGTCTATGAGAATAAGTGGGTGGCAACCAATATCCACCTAGATCAGAAGGAAAATAGGTTGTGAAGTTGTTGGAAATATTTGGAATGAATGAATGCAATCTATGGTTACACTGATGGAAATGAACTTTAAGAAGTTATGTGGAGAAGCTACAGGACCCGATTTGGAAAATCCATCCAAGTATAAACAACTAATTAGGGCTATGGTGTTCCTTGTGAACACCTATCAAGACATATGCTATGCAGTAAACACATTGAGTCAATTCATGACCAAGCCCCTTCATGTAAATTGGATCGCTGCCAAACAAGTATTGAGATATTTTCATGGGATGATCACACCTAGTCTCATATATTATGCTGGAGATGTTCAACTTCATGGATACATTGATGCTAACTGGGCAAGAAATATTATCGACAAAAAGAGTAGATATGGATGTTTCTTTAGTCTTGGATCTACCATGATATCCTGGATGAGAAAGAAAAAAAAATCTGTAGCATTGAGCACCGCCGAAGCAGAATACATTGCTCCTAGCATGGCTAGGTGTGAAACAGTTTAGTTGAGGAAGCTCTTTGGAGAGCTATTTGAGTATATCCTAGACACTACAGTGATATATTTCTACAACAAGAGTGAGATCCATTTAGAAAGGAATCTCGTGTTCCATGACAAGTCGAAGCACATTGAGATTCAATATCATCTTAGTCAAGACATGGTGCAATGAGGAGCTGTTACAATCCATCACATATCGACAAATGAATAGATTGTAGATATTCTCACCAAGGAATTACCAAAAGGAAAGTTCTTGGTCTTCAAAGAGTATATTATACTTATGGATGTGGTCCCTCCGGATAAGGGGAAACATTGATCAAGGACACTGAGCAACTCTTCCCACCCTAATTGAGTTCTGAAGGCAAGGAAATGAGATAGAGGGATCTTGGGTGTTATAGACATATTTGGGCACTTCAACCCCAATCTTATATGTCAATAAACTAGGGCTCTTTAACCCCTAAAAGAGTTGTTTCATACCCTAAAAGATCATGGTCAACTGATTACATCATTCCCTAAAAGTTCCACCTGAAAAACCATCCAGAATTGGCCTAAACTCGACCATACTGACTACTCCACTGTCAAGGTGCGATGCATACTGATGAGGCCTTCTGTAGGGTGCAATGAGCGAGGATGGACAAATGTCTGAGACAGTTTTCTAAGTGGATGCTCATGGAACCTTCTAGAAACTTCTCCTATGAAACTTGCCTCTCTGAATTCACCTAGGGATGAGTAAGAGATACAAGAAATCTCCAAGTGGAACGAAATGCAACAAGTGGAATGACACTAATCAAACCCCAAAGATGACTCACAACCTTGCACAAATCTATAAATGGATCCCTCATCTGGGAGATCTAAAGGCTGGAATGTTGTAATTTGCAAGGAAGTGCTGATAGTTTGTGTTTGAGAAAGAGCATTGTTGGTGTGATATTGCTTTTCATGAGGTGAAGAGGGCTTTAATGCTGGGAGGATGATGCTGGATCAGACAACTGGGTTGTAATTCTCCCTTCTATATAATAAAGTTTTTTGAGTTTTCTTCCATATAACTGTGCAATTGTGAATGTTATTATTTATGAATGCCATTGTATGTTCATTACATTTTTTATTCTGTAATGCTTATGACATAATAGATAAAGATGCTTTGATGGTTCTTTGTTACTGTGTTTATATAGGTACTCTCCAAGCGGGATAAGTATGGGGGGGAGTTGCAAGATCTATCAAAGGGGAGAGAGATCAAGCAAGGAGTTAAGCGGAAGATCCAGGTTGGTTCCTTTGACTTTCTCTTATCTATTATACATCGAATAAATCGCAAATTGCTTTAAACTGTTCTTTCTAGGGTAGCTACCAAACCTAGAGGGCTAGTCGATTGAAAAGACACTAGTTTTCCCAGAAACACTAGGGTTGAGGGATCTCTGGAAATTAGGGTACTCCCCTATCTGTTACCCATAGGGTTGGAAATGTTTCTCCCCTATATTCGTGTGGTTGGAGATGGTGCTCCCCTATCTGGTGTATGCTGAGGATGCCCCAGTTGGCATCATACTCTCAAGCAAGGCTTGTTGGGAACATTGCTCCCCATTTCGCCAATGGGTTGAGAGTGTATCTGGGGTGTACAAACCAAGTTTATTATGATGCAGGTGTTCTACCACATGACTATTGAGGGTTATTGATGGGAAGATTAGTAGTCAATAGGATTGGGTTGATACTTGCTCCCCTTTTGAGATTTCGAGTTGAGGATGATCTCCTCGATGAGATTTCAGGGTCGAAGATGTGCTCCTCTATAAGATTAAGTTATATTATTGTTTGGTATGGTTGGAAATTATTACTCCTTGATTTTTCTTATTTTAGATCCGAGAAAGTGTGAATAGATAGAGTTGAGCAAATACAACCATAGCATGACAACAACAATATAGGATGATGTGATGATCAACAAATAGACATTGGGAGGTGGAATTCTTCCTAGTTTAGAGGAAGTTTTAATTTTTGTATTCTGGGTTAAAATTCCACCTTGGACTGATTAGATGACTAGATGATTATTGCATTGAATTCCTCCTTTTGAGAGGACCAAAATTTACCTAAAGATCACCCTATTTGGACCAACGGAAGTTGATTTTTGAATTATTTTATCCACTCATGTATAAAGGAATGGTCGGCCCTAAGCACATGTGAAATTGGTGAGGTTGGCCTCAATGCAAAGTGGACCCTCATGGAATCCTATAAATAGAAGAGACCTCAAGCTCATTTACACACATTGATCAAGCCATCTTATATTCTCTTCTTTTGTCTTGGTTCGCATAGGTCTGATGGAGGAAGTTTGCCCAAGGGTCTGAAATAACAGGGGTGAAGCTCACACATATATAGGGTTTTTTTGTTTATCAGATGTATGCATGTAACTAGGTATTCTCATCCTTTAACATTGGAATATAGTGGCTAAGGGAGCATCTAGTGGCATATAATCTTGAAGACAACGTCTAAGGTTTCTAAAGTAGATTGGGAGGTTTTGGTCTTCAGATGCAAGCACATAGTGGTCAAGGGTGCATCCGACAAGTCCCAGATGCTCACATGGTAATTGGAAGGCAGTGTTTGGGGGTTTGGAGTAGTTTTGTGAGAGTTTGACCCTGTACACACACATGAATTCTTCCTAAGAGCATCCAGATCAGTCACAGACCCCCTCACAGAGTGGTTAAGGGAGAATTCGGGCAATTTTAGACACACATAGTCTGCCTTTCTAGGAGCGTCTAGGGTTTTGATCAAGGGTTTGACAATTGCCTTAAGTTGGCTTTAGTGATCTGATGGATCAAAGGTTTCTCTCTATTTTTTTTTAGATCTGCAATCTGTTCTATAAATTTCTATTGCAAGTTTATGTATTAGGGTCATTCCACTCTTTGCTGGAATTTTTTTATGATGATCTAATAAAGAAGAAGATTTGAAAGGGTTTTCCCCTTTGTGGAGTTTTTCCCTGGTCTTGGACCAATTTGATGTCTCTTGTGGTTGTGTTGTTGTCTTCTTTGCCATTCCATGTATTGTTCTATCTTCAATTACAGTTTATGATTGGTTACATTGATAATAATTGGATGCATTATTAAATGAAAAAGTAAATTGGGCTAAAGTAATTGATACAGCATAGAACAGTCTAAAAAATTAATAGGCTTGTGCCTCGGTAGGCTTTCAAATTGTCTCTACCCTATTTTGTCTTATATGGGTACAAGTATCAATTGTAATATTATTTGTAATTATGTCGTAAGTGAAATTCCAAGTGTCAATATTGGAATATGAAGAGTCATGATGTAATGTAATGAGTCCTCTTGTAAATAAGTTGAAGAGTCATGAGGGTAGTCTGAAGGTCACAAAGGGGAGCTGAATATTTATCCCATCTTGTTATAAATAGAACCTCATAACTCATGTAAATGGATTTTTGTAGCCAATCTTTTGGCTAGGCTTAGGCTTAGAAGGAGTGTGGGAGTATTGTGAAGAGCCTTGGCTTCTCCATAGCATAGAGTGAGTACACTTCTTTGGAGGAGAACGTGTTCTTGACTTTAATGTTCCACTATTGGGGTTAGTAGTTCGTCAATGGTGCATGTATGAATAGAACTTTCACTTATAATAAAATCAGAGCGAACATCTTTCATACATATGTTGTGAATATAGTAGGACTATTCTTGTTGTATTTTCAATGTATGTTATTTAGCTTACACTTATGATTATGAACTATTTTGTTTGAATTTGTATGAATCTTGTTGAATGTGTGTTGTTGTATCAATTCATCACTTTAACTTCTGGACTATTCTGCATCTTAACTTGTGATGTCATTATGCTTGTGTGTTCCTTTCAAGTTGTGTACTATTACAGGCTTCCAATGGGCACATTTCCTTTTCCCTTCAGGTGCTCAAACCTCCATGCATCACAATTGACTTTCCGCAGGGTCGCACACTTGCTCTAACCCAAAATTGCCATACTTCACTCTGCGCATTTTCGCAGTCAAGGCATAAAATTACCACCCACTATTGGGACTCCTACTCCAAACTGTGTGAGGTCTAGTTGGGAATTCATATCAGGGAGATCCCCTGAATGTTGGTAGTTCTAGAATCGTCAACAATTTCCATTAGAGATTTTAGATTTACCACATCATAGGGAAGTTGAATTCTCTATTGATTTAGTACTAAGAGAAATACCAACGTCTAAGGCACGATACATGATGAGCACTCCAGAGTTGGTGGAATTGAATTTTTGGCTTAAGGAAATGCTTGATAAAGGATATACAAGGCCAAGTTTATTGCCTTTGGGTGCACCAGTGTTTCTTATGAATAAGCAGGATGGCACTCTTAAGTCATGCATTGATTACAGGTAGTTGAACAATGTGACAATCAAGAACAGTTATCCTTTGTCACAGATTGATGATTTGTTTGATCAACTAAAGGGAGAAGCATTGTTTTTGAAGATTGATCTTAGATCGAGATATCATCAGGTGTGCACCAAAGAAGAAAATATTTAGAAGACAACATTTTGTACCAAGCATGGAAATTATTGGTTTGTGGTGGTTCCTTTTGGTCTTACTAATTCTCCAACCACTTTGATGTGTTTGATGAACTATGTGTTGTGTCCTTATCTAGACAAGTTTGTGATAGTATTCATGATGATATATTCATATATCCTAAGAATGAGGAAGAGCATGAAAAGAACCTCGAAACAGTGTTAAGATTATTGAGGGAGAATCAGTTGTATCCTAAGCTTAGCAAGTGCAGTTTCTTTCATACTGAAGTTCATTACTTGGGACATGTTCTTTCTAAGGAAAGTATAGTAGTCGACCCAAAAATATTAAATCTTTTATGCAATAGCGAAATCCTAGGAATATGGACAAGGTTAGATAATTCATGGAACTAGCAGGTTACTAGAGGTTCATCAAGAACTTATCATAGATTTCATATCCTATTACATCTTTGTAGAGAAAAAGAAAGCAGTTTGAATGGACTAAGGAGTGTGCAACTAGTTCTACGTAGTTGAAGTATTTTCTTACAAATGCTCAAGTCTTGACGATTTTAGATCCTGATAAAGAGTTTGTGGTATGTACAAATTCTTTAGAGAGAGGACTTTGTGAAGTCCTGATGTAGGAAGGATAGGTGGTATACTATGAGTCGAGGAAGTTGAATGAGCATGGGAAGAACTATGTGAGACATGTTCTTGATTTAGCAGCTATCATTGATGCATTACAGATGCGGAGACATTACCTTCTTGGTAGGAGGTTTATTCTAATGAGTGATCATAGTCAACTAAGGTACTTGTTTGACTAACCCAATCTGAATGATATACAAGCTAGATGGTTGGCTACCCTTAGTGAGTTTGACTTTGAGATTAGGTAAATTAAGGGCAAGGAGAACGAGGTTGCAGATGCTCTCAGTAAGAGAGTGTAGGTGAATCACATTTCAACTCTAAGTTATTATGCGACAAAAATACAGGAGTGGATCTTGCACGAATGACAACATGATGAGAGGTACCAATAGTTGAAGCAAAGGTTACAACAACATGGTGAAGGTTATAGTGATGAGGAGTATCACATCACGACAGATGGCTTCGTCAGATTCATGAACAAGATTTATCTGTCAGATGGTAGTGAGATCAATAATATTACCTTGAGGGAGTTTCATGTCAAGCCATATTCAGGTCACCCGGGATATCAAAAGACATCAAAAATATTTAAATATTTAAGAATTTGTATCATTGAACGAATTTGAAGAAAGAGGTGGTTGAGTTTGTTGCTAGTTGTTTGGACTATCAGCAAGTGAAAGTGGAATGTAAGCATCCAAGTAGCTCATTACAACCTATTCTGATTCCAGAGTGGTAATGGGAGGTCATTTCCATGGACTTCATTATAGGTTTTCCGAGGACATTGAAGAAGCAAGATTCCATCATGGTCATGGTTGATAGGTTGAGTAAGGTAGCTAACTTCATTGCAGTGAAGTTTACTAATTTTGCTAGTGAGGTAGCTCAGATATTCAACAGGGAGATAGTGAGGTTGCATGGTGTTCCCAAGAAGATCATATCAGACAAAGATGTCAAGTTCACTTCAATTTTTTGGAAGGAGTTATTTTCAAGTTTGGGGATAGATTTGGCTTTTAGTATAACTTATCGTCCACATACAAATGAAAAGACAAAGAGGGTCAACAATATTCTTGAGGACATGTTGAGAATGTATGTCATGCATCAACAGTGGAAGTGGGAGGAGTATACTCCAATGGTAGATTTTTCTTATAATAATGGATATCCTCACCTTGGTATTATGGGCCTTTTGATATCCTTGAGAGGATTGGACTAGTGGCCTACGAACTTGCACTGCCTCCAAAAGTAAATTTCCATGATTTTTTCCATGTTTCATTGCTTAAGAAGTATGTCCTTGATGTTGATCATGTGATTGATTGATCTATATTATAGGTGGAACTAGATGAATAATTCTAGCCATAACCTAAGTGCATTTTGCAGAAAAACAACTCACGTTCTGGAATAAAGAAATAGAGCAAGTTAAATTGCAGTGGAAGCACTTTGGGCCCGATGAAGGTACATGGGAGATGGATGATCAAATGCGGGCTTTTTATCCTTCTATATTTGTTGGTTGAATAGATGTGTTTTCTCTATGTGTTTTGGTTTATATTTATTTATATGCATATGTGTATTGTATATACTGCAATGAGCTATGTTATAAATCTCCAATAAGCAGTGTGTTGTAGATACTACATCAAGCTATATTATAAACATTCAATAAGTAGTATGGTGTTCTTGTTTTCAGTAGTTTGGTATGATGTAAATTTTTCATCAACATGCATTATAAATCTCCATGGGAAGCATGCTTTCTAGTTATAAGCATTATTGAACACCGAGGGCGGTGTTCCCCCAAGGGGGAGGGGTTTCTAACAATGCCTGGTTGATTTTATATGTAAAAATAAATATAATACCAAGGTCATGCGACACGTATTCCAAGTTGAAGGTTGGGAAAACATCCTAGTGGGCATCACTTGTGATTAATAAGGCTTGTGGAATTTGGCAAAGGAATTGGTAAAAGTCAAAGATACATGATTGACATTTATTTACAAAAGTAAGGGAAAATAGGAGAAAAGGAACGTGAAGAGACACAAATTTGCATGCAAGGGAAATTAGAGTAAAAATGAAGAAAACTGAAGAAAATAGAGGCCTTAATTATAAAATGGATTTAGAGAAATAGTTGCTAGCTTATTGAGAGCTTTTGGGTTGGAGATCAAGTTCATTTTCTCATACTCTTGCACACTTAGGAGAAATCTTGGAGCATTATTGGAGCACTTATTAGTGTGAAAATTCTCGGAAGGTGTACCAAAAATAGTTCACTTAAGTCACTAGGTGACAAGTGAACCTAATAACAAGTTAATGGCTTTTGTTATTCTAGATCTGCAACAAAAATACAAAACCAGTAGTAAAATAAGACAAAATCCAAAACAAAAAGCAACAATATAAAGTATGATGTATAATAACCCAATTGGAAAGACTATTTTAAATAAATAATTATTTTATTGATAACACCAGGTGAAGGATATCTACAGATTTATCTGTAAGTCCCCCTCCATGGGTGGCTCCTTTGATATCCTTGATGCTTCAGAAATAGATTCCCACTCTTAATGCACGAAAAACCAAAACAAAAGTGGAGAACTAAAATGGGAGCTCAAGAAAAATGACGATAATGTTGACAATGATAATGATCATGGTGAAGAATGAATGAAAAACCCTCTGCTACATAGAAAAGTATGGAGTTAATCTCAAAAATGGAGAATAATAAAATACTATTGACCAAAACCAAATATAACTACTTGGAATACTTTATTATATTTACTGGAGAGGGAAAAGGTATTTAAAATGGTTAAATAACTTTATTTAGAAATAATTAACAAAGAAAATGATTTATTAATTATCTCGCAAGAAACAATAAAGGTGTGAAATCAAAATAATTATTAAATAGTGATTTATTAATTGTTTTAATAACAAAAATAAGGAAATTCAAGTAAATAATGATCTATTTAAATATTCCTAAAGGATTTAGTCAAATGTGACAAGGAATAATTATTAAATAATGGTTTAATAATAATTCCTAGAGAAAATTAAATAAATAATGATTTATTTAATTATTCTCATGGGGATTTTTGATTTAAATTAGAAAATAATTTAATAAAAGTGGTTTACTAAATTATTTTCCACAGTGAAAGTGATTTTATTATGGCAACATTAAATCTACATGGTGTAGTTGAATCCACCTAGTTAGAAATGACTACGTGGTCATTTTTTGGTGATAATAGATTTCCCCTACACATATGAGTGTTAGGAGCAAATCGTATGACTAAAATACGTTGTAGATACACTTCCACGAGACACCAAAAGGGGAGTCAGAGAGAGAGAGATATCTGAATCAAGTCAAGGATGGACAAATAATGGAGGGGGCGAGACCTACAATACTGATAAAAATCTCTTTTTATGTGGTAGTACATGATCTCAAATGAGGCAGGGAAGGCATACCCATGCCCACCGAGATAACTAAGTACAAAGAATAATTGTGATCCCAACAATGTGGGATTGAGCTACAAAGTAAATGATACATGATACATGATACCGATACACTGGCATCAATAGGCCATAAAATAATACAGTGGATCACATATACATAATGTGCCCAGAAGAACATAGGCCAGGACTGAATATAATAACATCTGAGTACATGAAACATAATTCCATTCAAAATGACATGGGGAGGGGGGGATCCCAACCAAAGAAGTCCTGCTGAATAGGAAAGGAGTCTGAAGATCTAAATGGATCATCTAAAGGAGACATGCATGTTGTGGGCACTACAAGCAACGAAAAATGAACCCATCAAATCTACAAAACTACATCTTAGACGGGATCAATATTTGTGGTCATCTGGTCATGTGGGGGGCTACCTAAAGGGCCACCCCCTCATGAGGTTTGAAACATCTCACACAAACCTGGGAATCACTGGGACAATCGTCTGGATCATCGAATCATCAAGCGTTCGAATCTCAAGCATGCAATAAGGAGCTGATGTCGAGCACGTGAGAAACAACCAAGTCAAAGGGAAATAATGGGTCCCTTTGCTTGATCTGAGGCACTAAGGAAATATGGAAGTTGGAACCAAGGTACACCACCCTCTAGACAACTCTTCCAGAACAAATGTGCTGAGGTCGATAGAAGAGAGTCCACCATAGTTAAGGAAATGAGGAATCCTCAACAAAGGCACAAGGGAACATATGAGAATGATTGATGGACAGACACCAGGGATGATGAAGGAAGGAAATATGATGGATATGTTGTAGTGGCTACAACCACCCTCCAAAATTTTGGCTCGCATGCAAATTTCAGAGCCTACCTTGGATCTTGCGATTGATTATCCTTGGTCGCTTGTTGGTAAGTTGATGATTTCAAGCTCCCCTCCTTGATCTTAAGAGTTTTCCATGTTCTAATATTCATACAAAAAGTGTAATATTTGGGCACATGGGTTGTTGTTTGTCATGCAAAGGTAATGTTGTCATTCTTCAAGGAAATTTTATGCGTATGACTGGTTGTCATCACATAGACATGTTTCACATTCACCTCTTGCAATCACATCATGAAGGTTGTTTCATCAATAAAAGTATTTCTTATGTATTTTGGATGGCCTACATTGTGTCACTAAGTTTCTGTGTGTGATCACAGTCGAGTTCTATCAATGTTTACATATGTTTCATTGAACTCACAGTTAGACATTTTCCCAAGAAACCTAGTCTTATCCAGCTTTCCTAAACTATGCGCTTTGATTCTGCAACCATCAAGCTTCCTCCCTTGCCTGATAAAACCCCGCAGTGCATAGAGACACCAACCTCCCTTGCTGACTAAAACCCCGCAGCCTGTAGAGGCCCCATCCAACACTTCTGTCTAGAAATGTGCAGAGCAGTCTAGCTACATTGCACTGAGAAATTGCGCAGAGGTGTCCTCCGAGGACCCCTGTCACACAATAGTGACCTGAACCTCAAACTACATAGTGTTCTCCAAGTTGTCTTGTCAGTCTTACATGCAGAAACTGTGTAGACGAGCCTCATTCTGACAACAGTCACTATCCGCTAAAATTCGCAGATCTACCTCTCAGTGACTATAGGAAAAGGTGACATGGTGAAATCTCTTCCAAGGAGTTGAGGAGAAGGACCAAGGAACTGAATAATGGAAAAGATCAAGACCACATGTGTTGGGTAGCGAAAGCCCCGCGTAATGGTTAGGAGGCTCAAAACCAGACATTTTGGGTAAAGTTAGGGTAAAGACTCTGCTGAAATCGCGGAGCGTGAATTATAATGGGTTGAGTCAAAGGGTAGTCCGCCAGAAAATAATGTAAAGAAATGTAAATAGAGTCAGCCTACGCAAGGGTCGTGGGCTAGGGAAGGGTATAAATAGAGCGAGGTGCTATGGGTAGAAGGAAGAGAGGTTTTGGATAATTAATCTGGAATATGGAATGTAATGGGTTCTTGAGGAAGATAGTCTGAAAGCATCTGTAAGTCCAAGTCAAGGGTTAGGGTAGTAGGTAGAGGCTCTGCAGTTGTGTGCACAGAGGCCTAGAAAGTTCACAGCTATGTGCGCGGACCCCTGCAGCTGAGTGTGTAGGGTAGATCTGAATGTATTAAGGATAAGTGGAAATAAAGATAAGTTTCTTCTAAAATTTTGTATTCCTTCTGAGCTATCATGAATCTAACTTTCATAATATCTATTTAATTTAATCCGCTTATTGTATGAATGAATGTAAATCTGGGTTCATTTTAATGTGTGAATCAGTTGAGTTGGTTAAATGTTTGCTTAAAGATATTGTTAAGTTGTAACTGCATTCTCCAATTGAATAGTGCACTAATAAGAAAGATATAATCAATTTGGATCTGTGCGAATACCGAGTAGCGCGGAGCTTTAAACCCATGCGCGAAACCTCCAGACCACACCAAGACATCCCTAGGGTGCGGAAACCTGGTTCCAACACCCTCCCCTGCTACCTCAGGTGAGACTTCAGTCCATGCTCCGCGAGCTATTGCCGAAAGGGCGAGTAGCTGCGGGATTTGTTTGGCTAAATAACTCTTCCTAACCTAGGTCAAGCCCATATAAGCAAACAAATGGTTCCATTTCCAGGACCGGGATCGGCCTAAGAGTCATCTAATGTGGGAACACTAGAATCCTACGAAGAAAGAGCTTGAATATTGGTGGGATCTGAAGCTTCACGAGTTCGCGGTTCAAGAAAACAGAAACTCGCGGATATCGGAGGAACAGTGGTTGGATTGCTATATATTCACGGATATACACGAGATCTTCTTCATAACATTTCCAATAGAATTGTACGAGTGGGTCGCGAAGTTAGCTGATAGCGTGGGGAGGTGAAAATTAGACTAGCCAATAGTGTGGACTCCAAAACTAGAGCACAGGCTGGAAGCCACCGAGGATAGACTTGCGCGTGCGATGGATCACTAGTTAGATCAGATCATAGGGGGATTTATCATTGAATTGACGATAGATACAACCATAAGTTATAGCGAAATAGAAAGGCAATTTCTCCAAGGACTGCAGGGTAGGTACATCAAATCATTGAATACTTGGATTAAGATACTGTTGTGCAAAAAACAGATCATGTGCATATATTGATGTCTAGAGTAACACAGAGCTGAAGGGGTTGTCGAAGAGCAGGAGAAGTAGAGAACAACCCCTTGATTTCTATCTCACGGGAAAGCGAGGAGGATCTCACCAGGATCTTGCCAGGAAGTGCGGTCCGGTTGATTATAGAACGCTTCCCACTGATACCACCTCCATCTACACCGCCACCCACTTCACCCACATCAAGTCCATCCACACCAACACCACCTCCATGCCCCCCACCACCAAAAGCTGGGATGGCGACCGCAGTCAAGTTACCTACATTTCGAGGTGTAGGGAATGAAGAGGCAAGTTGGTTCTGGTTTGTGATAAAATCTATATGGGACAAGCAAGGCATAACAGATGAAAACATTAAAAAGGCCATGCTGGTTAGTGCACTACAGGACCGCGCACTGACATGGTACATAAAATACTCAACTGACCATCCAAATGAGGGAATAGTAGCGATCCAGGACATGCTTAATAAAGAGTTTGGATGACCAAAGTCTGAAGCCCAGTTAGTCATTGGGTTCAAGGAGATAGCAATGTTGCCTAGTGAAACTCCGTGGGATCTGGACCAAACGTTAAAGAGTACTATTCGCAAAGCTAACATGACTTTGACAGATGGGTAGCATTACACGTGGTTTGTGGCGTCATTAACACCCCATCTGAGGATGGCTTTGTCACAACATAAGATCTCAACCCAAGCTGAGGCACTGGAAATAGCAATGAGGTTACACGCGACCCCAATACCAAACCCAGGGTTGGGAGTTCAGCAAATCCATGCACAACTTCAAAACTTGAGTCTGGAAGTGCAAAGCGTGAAGCAAGGAAGAGTGTCCCAACCAGAGGTATGCTCAGAGGTAGGCTATATTAAATGTAAGATCTAAGCACACGAAAAGGACCATTGTCCTGTCTTCCCGAACTATTTGGCAAGAGGAGGTCTGATGCCGTTAAAAGTAGAAGTACAAGCAGGACCAAGTGCTGCGCCTGCACTCTGGTGTACGATTTTCCAGGAGGGAGGGAAGCATGCAACAAATAACTACCACCTCTTACAAAATTATACCCAGACCTCACAACAATTATATTGTAACTTTTGTCGATCGGTAGGACATGATGAGCGAACGTGTCAAAGTTATGACGTAATGCTAGAGAGAACCCCGGCTTACCAGGTGCAGACTAATGTATGGGGAGGATTGCAGACTGATTGGGGCCCAGATAGGGCTATAGATAGCTAATTTGTTATAATTATGGTGGACAGGGACACTACGCTCGCGATTGCACGAACCCAACCAGGATCTCATTCCCCTACTGTGAGCAGTTTGATCACGAATTGGTAGACTGTCCAACCATAATTGCAAAATTGAGCAAAAAAGGAGTACTCCAATCTCCACCAATCCAGAATGTCTAGATGATGCATGTGGAACCTCGCGAAGAGGACCCCAGTATAAATATGGTACTAAGAAGCAGCGCAACTGTAGGAGGGAATGAAGACGGGAAGAGGTGTGACCTACCCATGCAGGAACATAACACTGAGCCAAAACAGGGGAAGATGGGGCCAAGAGAAGCTCAGCGGGGCTTCGCGAAAGCTTCTACCCCAGGAAGGAGGGATCAAATGGAGGCAGGAGTGGACCCCTCCATGATCACTACCTTTCTTGAAACCTACATGAAATTACTGTGCGATCATGAGGCTGTTCAAGGATTGCAAGAACTGATCACCAGGTGTGCCAGATCCAGCAAACTACAGGTTGTCTAGAAGATAGGAAGACATGCTATGTGCACCGGATGAGAGATGAGACTGACCATGCAAATCAGTGACTATGAAATGGAACAAGTCATCCTGGATCTAGGCTCGGATGCAAACATACTGCCTAAACAAACCTGGGAGAATATGGACAAGCCCGCACTGCAATGGTCCCCGATTCAATTACAAATGGCCAACCAACAAAAGATCTTACCAATGGGCTGATTGCAAGGAGCAACGGTGGATATCGATGGCATAAGTACCCAAACTGATGTTGAAGTTATAGAGATTGTTCATGACAACAATCCTTACCCTGCACTGCTTGGAATTTATTGGGCCATAGACATGAAGGGGATCATTAACTTAAAAGATGCAAGATGAAATTCGAAAAGAAGTCACTACGGGTAGTAGTTCCGCTGGACCCAGCAGATGGAGAATGTTACACCAAACCTATACACGATGAGGAAAGTGACGATGAACTGGATTGCATTTATCAAATAACAATGCAAGTCCCAGATCGAATGTAGTCCACTGATAATAGAAGACCCTCGTGGGAATGTGATAGCATCTGCACCATGGATTTCGAGGAGGAGGCAGAGCGATGGCAGAATCAACTACAGGCCATTACGACACTCAATTACAATATGGTGACTCGATCGGTACGGCACGTGACGACGAAAGAAAGACCACGACCAGAGAAGAATGGTGCAACAATTGAAGCATAGCTCGCCCTGCCTGGTACATTATGTGTAATCCAGGAGCAGCCCAGTGTGCTGAAAGATGGGTTGCGAGCACTTGGAGGGGAGCTGCAAAAGCTGGGATGTAGGCGACGGTTTCAAGTTTGGATTAGAGAACGTACGCAGTGGCCAAAATGGCATAAAGTGGTAGTTCAAAAGATATGGGTTCCCATCAGACGACTGACAATTCACCCGAACCTGTGTGGAATACAGGGTCACAAAGCCGAAAGGGATCATCCCTCTACAACCAAACCAACCACTATAGGTGCAGCTCACTTCACCAGTAACGACATCCGCGACAGAGTTCAACAGCTTTGGGCAACCATTCTACATGGAAAACTACGACTCAATGAGTTAAAAGAAACTAGGGCCCGACTCTGTGCACAAAGTATGAAGCTGGACAAAGCAATTGTGGAATTGCAGTTAGAAGTTGCCTACCTGGATTATGGGAAGGAATTTCCAAAGGAAACTGATGTGGCTGGCTCTCCTACCCTGTTACAAGAATTGACCCCACTAGCATGGTTGCGACTGCATCCGAGAGAACAGGGATTCATGTGCCATAATTCAGCAGTAGAATCAAAGGAATGTATAGGGTGCTCACAACCTGGGCTAGTCGGGAAACGGAAGTCCTGTACTAGGGGTTCACCCACCTGACTATCCGCAGGAGACCCAGTCCTAGTGCCCCATGCAGTTGAAAGAGGGTGTGGGATGATAAACCATCCTGTTGTAGAGTTGCTCGACAAAACCACCACATACATACAAAAATCGCATCTACATCCCTAGGGATTCGCTACCGCGAAGGAAAGATGGAAAGCGACCGTTGCAGGTACTGTTCATGATATGATGACCCATTTAAAGCACTACGAAGCCGCCGGCAAGAAATTAAGGCAGAGGAATAATTGCCACAATCTCATTTATGATCTACCGCAAGGCCAAGCAATCAATTTTCAATGCCGAACCATATATAATCGGAGTGAGGATCACGCCACCACGTCTTACCGCTCTGCAAGAAAAATGCCCTGCATCAACAACATGATGAGTGATGAGAAATTCAAAAATAGTCCATGGTTTCCGGCATTGCCAAAGTATTATCAAGATGCAATCTTGAAGGCACAAGATCATATCACGAACAGGCCGCAGACAGCCACGCCATAGACCACCGAGCTCCCCAAATCTCCCCAGACGCCGTGAACCAAGAAAGATCCCTAGAGCCCAGACCTAGTAATAACGTCACCCCAACACCTACAATCTAGAAAATTCACGATGGAGGAGAAGGCTAAAATTATTATAATTGAAAGCAAGGACGAAGATAAGGGTCCTCCCACATACGTCGAAAAAGTCCTCCCTGAAGAAGATCCCATACAACTAGTACGGCGTCCCAAGTATGTGTCGCCAAGCAAAGGGAATGCCAGGGTACCTGCAAACCTGGATGAATTTGCCTCTGTAATTGTCACCCTGTTGCTACCAAAATATGTGCCAATGGAAAACTCAGTGGTTGGCTATGCAATGAAGTTCGAAGATTAGGACCTTGCAAATATAGTAAAATTCCCCACCTGGTGACGGACGAACTAATGGACCCAAAGATAGAAGGGACGGTGATATCCCTACAGCCAAAGGAGTGGCTACAGGAGGTGGACAAAACTAGATTTCTCTGTCTCTTGTCAATTCCTCACTTCCTCCGACCCCCTATCACCATGTTGGTCATAAAACAATTGCTCTATTTAGTTCATGAGGACATATTATGGGTTGGTAAACCCATCCATATAACATCGGAACTTGCTCATCGGGTTTTGCACCTCCCCTGTGACAAAAGAGACCCTCGGGAGATTACTAATAAAGGTAATGATGTCACGATGATAGAACGACTGAAAAAGAAGTACCAGCTCACCAAGGGACAGCTAGGGTATATCAATAATAGTATCTCCGACAATGTAGTCTGTGTTGCCACCTAGTTGCTGCCCGGGAAAGTCATGAGGAAATGTCGTGGCACTGAGGTCCCCATTGTCATTATCGCTCTTGCTGAGGAATGCACAGCCAGCATATGGTTCAATCAGTCATAGTTCCTTTGTGAAGAGTTTCATACCAATTTCCGTGAGGTGCAGGAGGAAGGCATGCGATTCCATTATGCATGGCTCCTCCTGTCCATCATGCTGGTCGCCACTAGTTTACCCGAGGAAAGCCAGTTTCTAGTCTTGGATCTGGAATGGCCTAAAGCCACTCGCTATGCTTCCCTTCAGGCGACAAGGGATGCGGGACAAATTCGCAATATCAAAATCTTTTGGGTATTAATGGACATGACTATGCGTTAGTGGATGAATCAATTACCCTACTTAACTGACGAGATCTATGAAATCATGAAGCAAATTATCGAATTTAAAGCAGACATGCATCATGTCTACATCAGGGTGCGCAAGGACCCAGCCCAGGCATGGACATCACTCCAGTTTATTGCTATTAATGACATTATTGATAGGATTGTGGATACTTGGCCAACGGCCTGCTGCAGACCCTTGGCAGAAGAGCGTGATGAGGTTGCCATTCAGAAAAAAAGGAGGAAGCCAGGTGCACCGCACAGTAAAAGCGAAATGCACAGTTGGCCGCGCAAATTAAAGCAGCTCAATAGGCGGAATTCGCAACAGCAGGCAAGACACAACCAGGTGAGGAGGCATCGACAAAGAACAAAGGTAGTCAGAAGGAAACCACTAAGCCGATTGTGACAGATACTCCATCCACTACTATGGGGGCCCCTTTAAAGCGCTTAGTGACACCAAAGTGGCCGATGCCATGGAAGAAAGCGAAGGCATCTAAGACAGACAGCAAGGTGACTACCCTCACTGAGGGAGACCTGAATGACATCTAAAATGCCATTCATGAGGCCACATGTGATCTAGTTGACGAAGTCATGTTCGAGCAACAGATTGTGTTAGGGGAGCTCCGTACGCAGTTACAGACATTAGGAATCCACGTCACAAGTGAAAGTACTACTATAAAGGGTTCTGGTATGGCAACTACGAAACCATTACTGAAAACCCAAGTCACCTATTCTGTTGCAATTCCAGCAGGTGCATTGATCGTCGACGATGCAGAGGACAGAGTTGTGCTGGGACGGCTTACAGGACTGGGACTCAACATAGCTGCTTTGCCACGAGAAAGCTTGCAGTAGCTCCAGAACAGCGCTACGATAGAGCTCCATAACCAAGAAGGCTACACCAAACAAATCATCCAGGGGTAGAAATAAATCTTGAACAGTTGTGCCTCCAACGGGACGAAGCCGTCACACAGAACCATCAAGTGCAACAGATTGTCATGGAAGCTTGCTCAAGTGCCCCGGAGCTGGAGATTACAGCTGATCTCCCTATTGAGACCCAAATTCAGAAGCTGGCTACTGGGTTCCATAACGCTAAGGAGGAGGTTGCGTGGATCCATCTAGAGCTTAGTGTGCAAATTGCAGAGTTAAAATTGCAGACTCAGCCAGAGACGCACCCTGAGATTATGGAGTAGTGCAAGAACATCATCACCACTACTCGCGTAATGCTTATAAGGATGCTAAAGGAATGTACAGACCTGTTCACACAGTCGATTGCTACACTTACGACACTTCAAGAGGATCCAACCCTTCAGCGCTTAGAAGCTGAAGCTTGGGAGCTTCAGGAAGCCTATGATAGGATCAAAGGAACCGTGTCTATTATCGTTATTATGCAGCGCTTGGCTAAGATAAGGGAGGCCCAAGACCTAAAGATCCAAGTTGATGTGGCCCGTCAGAAGGCAGCCATGATTAAATCCCGTCTCCAACCATGGCTAGATGAGGCATTTGTAGTTTGGACCACCATAGAGCGCAGGGTAGCTCATATTCAAAGTAGGTATGCCACCATTGAGACAACATCGTTAGAGACTGAGTTGATGGCCACACGCATGGAAATGATGCAACGAATGACAGAAGAATTTTCTGCTGGAACAAGTGAAGCACAGAGGATGCTAACTGCCCAATGTGAGAAGATTACTACACCAGCTGAGTGACTCGGGACAAGTGATGATGATTGTGTTGGGGGATTGTTGGGTAGCGGAAGCCCCATGCAACGGTTAGGAGGCTCGAAGCTAGACATTTTGGGTAAAGTTAGGGTAAAGACTCCATTGAAAGCACAGAGCGTGAATTATAATGGGTTGAGTCAAAGGGTAGTCCACTCGAAAATAATGTAAAGAAATGTAAATAGAGTCGGCCTGCGCAAGGGTCGTGGGCCAGGGAAGGGTATATATAGAGCGAGGCTCTATGGGTAGAATGAAGAGAGGTTTTGGATAATCAATCTGGAATATGGAATGGAATGGGTTCTTGAGGAATATAGTCTGAAAGTGTCTGTAAGTCTGAGTCAAGGTTTGGGGTAGTATGTAGAGGCTTTGTAGCTGTGTGCACAGAGGCTTGGAAAGTCCGCAACTGTGTGCACAGACCCCTACAGCTGAGTGCGCAAGGTGGATCTGAATGTATTGAGGATAAGTGGAAATAAAGATAAGTTTCTTCTGAAATTA
This sequence comes from Pinus tabuliformis, assembly GCA_031772625.1. Taxonomy (NCBI): domain Eukaryota; kingdom Viridiplantae; phylum Streptophyta; class Pinopsida; order Pinales; family Pinaceae; genus Pinus; species Pinus tabuliformis. Next base: position 118,749,868 of record CM062806.1, read on the forward strand.
TGTATTCCTTCTGAGCTGTCGTGAATCTGACTTTCATAATATCTGTTTAATTTTATCTGCTTATTGTATGAATGAATGTAAATCGGGGTTCATTTTAAAGTGCGAATCAGTTGAGTTGGTTAAATGTTTGCTTAAAGATCCTATTAAGTTGTAATTGCATCCTCCAATAGAATAGCGCACTAAAAAAAAAAGATATAATCAATTTGGATCTGTGCGAATACCAAGCAGCGCGGAGCTTTAAACCCGTTCATGAAACCTGCAGACCACACCAAGACATCCCTAGGGTATGGAAACCTGGTTCCAACACCCTCCCCTGCTACCTCGGGTGTGACTTTAGTCTAAGCTCCATGGGCTATTGCCGAAAGTGCCGATAGCTGTGGGATTTGTTTGGCTAAATAACTCTTCTGAACCTGGGTCAGGCCCATATAATCCAACAACATGCAAACTTTTCCGAATGCATGATCATCTTGGGGGTAATTATGGTAAGTAAAGAACATCTTCTGAAGTACACCTCTTAGTTGATTTTACAGGAGTGATTTTCAATGTCATATCATCCTGTCCTTTGTAACATGCATGTGTGCAAACACGAAAAGTCATCTCATGTGTTTCTTCTACATGTCTTTCTTCTTTTTCACTTATACGACCAATTGTCAGCTTCCGCATGTTGATTGCTATGTCATGCTTCCGACCTCATTCTAGTGATGTTGAAGGTTTTGTTTTAGTTGTGTTCGCCATGTACACATCTATCACACTTACACACAATGTTGTATGCATTGTCGCACATGTTTCATCACAATCGTTCAACAATCTATCACAAGTGTCGCACTTGTCTCTTGCACCATCGATCAGTCACTCTTAGTATGTTGTATTGATGGTTTGAGGCATCTTGTCGTCGATTCATGTTGAGTTTGTGCTTGCAAGGTCACGTATGCATAATTTTACTCGCTCACACACCAAGTCATTTTGCTGAAGTTCTAACAACCATATCACCATCCAACAACTGAACCCTCGCTAAGCTGGATTACACAGTTTCAACCCTCACTGGACATGTACTATTGCCCAGAATTGCACAGAACTTGAGGCTGTCTTCCAGCCAGCTTGCACTGCACAATGCTAGAATCCACTGAACTGATTGTCACCCAGAATAGTGCAAAAGTTTCTCAAATAGCCATTTTAATCTGTGGTGCCTGCAAGAGAATCAACCAACCCTCCTATTGGTCAACCAAAGAGTTTGACCGGGCAGTGACCCCGGGACTCACTCCCCCAAAATGGTGTGCAAAAGATGTATAAATTTCCCACTCTGCTGACTAAAGAAATTATGCAGGCATGTAGGACAGAGACTGTTAGGATATTCCGACACATAGGATATAGTTAAGTTCAACTTGGTCTAGTATAGAGTTAGGTATAGAGTTAGGTAAAGTGTCTTTCTTTACCGTTGTACATTTTGTAACTTACAATCCGACGGTCACGATATGTAGTGATCCGACGGTTCACTCTCACCTCGGTATTACCGACACTTGATCCGTGGCTTGACACCCGATTGGTCCATGAGTTCTATTTAAAGCGTATGGAGGGTCATTGTTCGGGTAATCCGTGCATGAGAGAAGCTTATGTAAATTTTCATTCTTTGATTAATAAATTGCCTATAGTACCCACGTTGGGACAGGCCGTGGACTGTTTCCCTCTTTGAGGGTTTTAACCACGTCAAAAATACTGGTGTATTGATCTGTGATCTGGTTGTGAGCGGTGTCCTTTTGGTATTCTTTCTGAGGAACTTACCCTGTAAATTCCTACATGGTATCAGAGCTATTTGAGGGCTGCGTCCGTTGATGATCCAAATCTGAAGCCGGTAGAACTGCATGCGGCTGTCGTTTCCTAGATCTGCTGTTTCTGACTGCTTTCGGGCCGAGAGGACTGCTCTGTTGCGTTCGGAGCATCTGTTGCAGTGAGGAACCCCTTTCGTTTCACGCGAAAAGGTTTCCGGTAGCCCTAGCTACGTCATTTTTCAGATCGAGAGGTATACAGTGTTTTTTGCAGTTTACTGTTATTTTCTCTCTGCTTATTTCGGTTTCGGTTTATTTAGCCTTTTTTTTTAACCGGATCTATACCTTTCATTTTTGCGTATGCTCTTTGCCCTGCAACTCTGTGCGATCTGGGCAAATCAGAAACAGAAAGGAAGGATTTTTCTCATGCGTATGATCTTTTCCCTGCACCTTTGTGTGATCTCGGAAAATCAGAAACATTGAGAAAAATATTTAGTTTTTCGGCTAAAGCTAACTTTGAGATTTTTTTTTTTTAATTTCTAGTTTTTTGGCTAAAGCTAACTTCGAGCCACAAGGTTCGTTTTTCTTTGCATATTCGTGTTGGGTTTTGTGTTTTGTGTTTTGTAGGGAAAAAGAGCTTTCTCAAGGCAAGCACGCAAACCAAGCCCCCCCCCCCCCCCCCCCCCTCTCTCTCTCTCTCTCTCAAATTTTTTGTATAGATCAATTGGTTCAAAGCTATTTTAAGAGAGTAGAGGTCTTGGGTTCAAGTCTCCATTTTGTGGGGGCGGATTTTTTTTTCTCATTCCCGCACATTCGCGCACTTTGCCGGCAACGTCAACAATTTTTTTTTTCAAAAAGCCATAACTTCTTCATCCGGAAGCCTTTTTCAGAGCCGTTTTTTTTAAAACCGCCTATTTTTTCGAGATCTATCCATTGGAGCACTTACTTTCAGCATCTTCAGCTTCAGTTTTTTTTAAAATGGAAAGTCTATGCCAAGTCATTCTTGACAGCACTAACTACTTCCAATGGGTAGCCTACATGGAAGATTTACTTAGAAGTAAAGGTCTCTTCAGAATAGCCACAGACCAAGAGAAGAAATCAAAAGATGAAGACAAGGCTGCAAAATGGGAAAATAGACAAGATCAAGCACGTGGTTTGATAGGGATGTCTATTTCTCCTGATCTTAGATTCCACATTGCAGAACTTGAGACTCCTCATGAAGCATTAGAAAAACTCGCTAAAGTTTTTGGGATTAAAAATGAAATTAGAGCCCATCAACTTGAAAATGAGTTGCTTACTTTGGATCCTAATAATTTTTCTTGTATTGAAGATTTCTTGTCCAAATTCAAGACCCTTAGATATCTCTTGGAAGGTGTTAAAGTTAAGAAAGAAGATGGTAACCTTATTTATTCCATCCTTACTAAGTTGGGACCAGCCTACTCTGTATTTGTTTCCACTTTCCATTCTACAAGGGAAGCTTTCATTTGTCAAGGAAAAGACTACAAGGCCCCTTCCTTTGACTCCTTTTGTGATTCCTTAATAAGAGAACAAGAAAAACTCTTACACCTTGGTCTTCTTACTCTTGGAAACTCTTCCACGAAAGCGTTAGCCGCCCAGCAGCAACCAAATTCAAAGAATCCTAAGAAGTCATATCCTCAAAAGAATGGTCCTAAACCAACTCAGCCTCAAAATGAAAGATCATTTCAGCAAAATGATAAGACCAATAAAAACAAATGGAAGAAGACTGATAGACATTGTAACTTTTGTAATCGAGATGGCCACTTAGAATCTAAATGCTTTAAGAAGATGGAAGCCTTGGAAGCCGCAATGAAGAAACATAACATCCATGTGGAGCCTACTTCAACTTCAACTTCCGGAATGGCACTTTCTGCATGTCATTGTCAATCATCTCAGTCTGGTTATGCATTAAATGTATCTTCTTCTTCTTCTCATTCTCATGAGTGGCTCATTGATTCTGGAGCCTCTTATCACATGGCCAAAAACCAAGCCATGTTTTCTTCTTTAAATGATTGTAACACCAAAAATATATATGTTGGTGATGATAGATCTCTTAATGTTGTAGGGACTGGAACTGTTCATCTAGACAATGGTCAGTTTAATGATGTATTATGTGTTCCAACCTTATCCTGCAACCTTCTATCTGTCTATCAGATAACTCATTCAGGTGAAGGTAAAATTGTTGAATTTTCACCTCATGATGTTGTAATCAAGGATCTAAAAGATCCTAAACAGATTCTAGCTACTGGTCTTGCTGATGATTCCACAAGGTTGTATAAGTTTCACAACTTTGGGTCATCAAATCTTCCCTCAGTATTTGTTGCTCATAATGATGAAGTGAGCAAACTTTGGCATGAGCGATTTGGTCACTTAAACTATCGCTCCCTTCAGCATCTATGTAAAGAAAATATGGTGACAGGTCTTCCTATGGTATCTTGCAGAGATGGTGTTTGTTCCGGATGTGTACTCGGAAAACATCACCGGGACAGTTTTGACAAACGTGCCTCTTGGCACGTCTCAGCCCCTTTACAGCTTGTGCACAGTGATTTATGTGGTCCTCTTCCTGTTGCTTCATTCTCTGGCTGCAAGTACTTCTTAACTTTCATTGATGATTTCTCCAGACGCACTTGGGTATACTTCTTAAAACTCAAGAGCGAAGTATTTAACACATTTTTGGCCTTCAAAGCCTTTGTTGAAAAACAATCTGGACATCAAATTCTTAAGCTAAGAACTGATAATGGTGGAGAATATGTTAAAAACACATTCATCAACTTTTGCACCGAAAATGGAATTCAAATGCAACATACTGTTCCATACACTCCACAACAAAATGATGTAGCTGAAAGGAAAAATCGCACCTTAAAGGAAATGGCTAATTGTATGTTGCAATCTAAAGGACTCAGTCTTAGTTTTTGGGCCGAAGCAATTAATTGTGCAAATTAGATAATCAATCGCACTCCTACTAAGGTTCTAGAGAATATCACTCCAGAAGAAGCTTGGAGTTCCATTAAACCAGATGTAAGTCACTTTCGTGTGTTTGGAAGTGAAGCATGGGCCCATATTCCAGATGAAAAGCATAAAGCTTTAGAACCTAAGAGTGAGAAATGTACTTTTGTTGGATATTCTGAAGATGTAAAAGGTTATAGACTTATTCCATTTAAGTCCAAAAATGTTATCATTAGAAGAGATGTAAAATTTGATGAAAATAAATCGGCCTGCGAGCCTAGTCCGGCGGATGTGCCACCTCTTCCTATCTCTTCTACTTTTGAAAACATTTCTTCTTCAGATGATGAAAGCGAGGATGATAATCCTCCCCCACCTTCTCAGGATCCTCAACTTCCAAGATGGGTCCGTGCTACTCGAGATGCAGCAGGTGATCTTGCTGGTGATCCTACAGATCAGCGACGTACACGTTCTCAGTTTGAAAGAGCCTCTTCTTTACTGGCTCAAGCTCCAGTAAATCATGATCCTGACACTTTTGCAGAAGCTTCAGGCCATCCACATTGGGAAGCAGCTATGAATGAAGAATATCATTCATTGATGACAAATGATACATGGGATCTTGTTCCTCTACCAAAGGGACGCAAACTTGTTAGATGTAAATGGGTTTACAGAACCAAGTATGGACCAGATGGGAAAGTTGATAAACATAAAGCTCGTCTCGTTGCTAAGGGCTTTTCACAGGTTGAAGGCATTGACTACACTGAAACCTTCTCCCCTGTTGCCAAAATGAACTCTATCCACCTTGTTCTTTCCCTTGCTGCCTCTTTAAAATGGGAAGTCCATCAGATGGATGTTAAATCTGCCTTCTTGCATGGGGACTTGCAGGAAGAAATCTATATGGAACAACCCATTGGCTTCATACAAACAGACTCCAGCCTTGTTTTTCGACTTAAGAAATCCCTTTATGGTCTCAAGCAAGCTCCTCGGGCTTGGTATGCCAAAATGGATAGCTTTCTTTTAGAATATGGCTTTTCTAGGTGTCATTCTGATAATACTGTCTACACCAAGAAAGTGGGCAACTCTCTTATCATCCTTGTTCTTTATGTTGATGATCTTATTCTTACTGGCAGTGATCCCAACCTTATAAACCATGTGAAGTCCAGCCTTAAAAAGAAATTTGAAATGACAGACTTAGGACACTTACACTATTTTATCGGTCTTCAAGTCTTGCAATCCAAGGAGGGTATTTTCCTTTCCCAGTCCAAGTATGCTTGTGATATTCTTCGTCATTTTCACATGGAAGACTGTAAGCTAGCCCCTTCTCCCTTTCAGTCTGGAGTCAAACTTTCAGTCTCTTGTACTTCTCCTGAAGTTGATGCTACCTTATACCGTCAACTTGTAGGAAAACTCTTGTATTTAACCCATACTCGTCCTGAACTTTCCTTTGTGTTGGCCTTGTTGCTCGTTTTATGCAAAACCCCCGTGAAAGTCATTGGAAAGCAGCTAAAAGAATACTTCGTTATGTTCGAGGTACAGTACAGTTTGGGATTCATTACAGTGCCAAAGCAGCTCCTCTATTAGTTGGTTTCACTGATTCTGATTGGGCTGGTGACCCTGATGATCGGAAGTCTACTGCCGGTTATGTCTTCACTCTTGGTTCAGGACCTATTACATGGGCTTGTAAGAAACAGGCTGCCATTTCTCTTTCGTCAGCAGAAGCAGAGTATCGTGGTGCCGTGGAAGCTAGTAAGGAAGCCTTGTGGCTTCGTCAGATCCTATCAGAGTTTGGCTTTGAGCAGCAGCATCCAACCACACTTTGGTGTGATAATCAAAGTGCCATTCAGCTATGCAAAGATCCAGTCCAGCATCAGCGCAGCAAACACATTGAACTACACATGCACTTCATCAGAAAGCTCATTCATGACCATGTTCTTGAAGTGCAATATTGTCCAACAGATGATCAGGTTGCAGACATCTTCACAAAGGCTCTCACAGAGGCGAAGTTCACTAAACTTCGATATATGCTTGGAGTTCAGGAAGTTGTCACTAAGGGGGGATAGGCTCTAGTGCCTCCTTCCTTCTCCTATTGTGTCATATTTGTAAATCCTTCAATCCTATCCCAAGTTGTTCTTAAGGGGGGATGTTAGGATATTCCGACACATAGGATATAGTTAAGTTCAACTTGGTCTAGTATAGAGTTAGGTATAGAGTTAGGTAAAGTGTCTTTCTTTACCGTTGTACATTTTGTAACTTACAATCCGACGGTCACGATATGTAGTGATCCGACGGTTCACTCTCACCTCGGTATTACCGACACTTGATCCGTGGCTTGACACCCGATTGGTCCATGAGTTCTATTTAAAGCGCATGGAGGGTCATTGTTCGGGTAATCTGTGCATGAGAGAAGCTTATGTAAATTTTCATTCTTTGATTAATAAATTGCCTGTAGTACCCACGTTGGGACAGGCCGTGGACTGTTTCCCTCTTTGAGGGTTTTAACCACGTCAAAAATACTGGTGTATTGATCTGTGATCTGGTTGTGAGCGGTGTCCTTTTGGTATTCTTTCTGAGGAACTTACCTGTAAATTCCTACAAAGACCCACTATCCATCCCTATCTCCCTCAACAAATTGTGTAGTTTTTCCAGCCAGTCACCCAGACAGTCAGTCTGCTGCTGACCAAGAAAAAATTGCAGTTTTCATGAGTAGTCACCCCCACTGATGAGCATCCCACTCAGATCAGAAAGTGTGATGGGATGTTCAACAAGCCAGCATCCTATTGCCAGCTCCCCAGAGGAATTGTACATTTTTTGTTGCCAAGCCCCTCTACCACCTGCACTGCTTCCCTCAAGAAATTATGCAGATCTTCCCTCCAGTTGACCTAGATCCCACAAATAGTTGTTGCTAATCTAGATTATCCATCTCAGTCTCCCAGTGACTTCTGCACAATTTTCACCGGCAATTCCTAGAGCCCACATCCCAGCTTGAAATATGCCTTGTGAATTTTCATAGCCTTGTCCTCTCCCCTAGTCACATGCATCCAAAAGTGAACGATAATGCATCATGTTAGACTAGGATATTTATGGATTTGATGTTGTCTCGTCATGAGTGATTGTAGATACAAGTAGATGGATGAGACAAGATGCGATGATGAACGTGATGAAAAAGAAGAGCACATTGAGGAGATTTTTTCACAAACAAACGATGCATGCGAGGAGATTTTTTCACAAATAGGTGATGCAATCAAGGAGAATTTTTTGCCAATGGAAAAACATGTGAAGCATGCCAAAGTAGAAGCGAAGGAGGAACATGCACGTGAAAACATCAAGTGAACACCAAGACAATCAAACACTTTGCACACCAAGAGCACATCCATCACTCAGTAGCACTGCACCTTGACATGGACAATAGCAACAGCATGAACATACTAGTACTGCTGTGTCGAGTTGTATCATGAGTCATGTCAGCCACATCACTAATGTGGGCCATACTATTTTAAATCAATGTAATGTAACATGGAAGTTTAAGAGACCCACGGGTAATCTGAAGAGTCATGTAAAGTTGAAAAGTCATGAAAGTCAAACAATCATGAGGGAAGTCGAAGAGTCACAAGGGCCAGTTCTACCCTTGGCTATAAATACCCCTCATTTGTACATGAAAATTACTTTTCACCTTATCTCCTCCCACATAGCTGTTTGGTCAATTTAGTGTGATCTAAATTGCTATTTATAATGTCAACCCGGGGTTCGTAAACTGACGAAGTGAAGTGTACTATATGTACTAGATAACCAATTCTTTAATCTTTTGTCGTTTTTGAGTTTTTTAGTTTATTTTTGGATTTATCTTTCCCTAATGTGTGATGGTGAGAGTGAAAGTGAAGTATGAAGTATGGACAGTGATGGTGGTTTCTACAGTGATTTCCTCAAACTTGAAAGTGCTCAAGAAGAAAGCTAAACTGAAATCAATTCTTAAGAGAAAGTAAATGCATCAAAAAGTGAACTAGTGACAATGGCCCAGTATCCTTGCTGCTGAATGAAAAGAAAGTAAAAACTAAACTTAAAGCAACTCAAACCAAAAGCAAAGCAACTAATTCACACTACTCAAACTCTTCAGCTCCTTTACCCTTCAGCTCAATCTACCTTGTGGGAAGTAATCATGAATAAGTCAAGCAATATGCTATCTAAATGGCAAGAAATTAAATTGCATAAAAGAAACTAGTCACACTACTTTAACTCTTCTGGTACTTTACCCTTCAGCTCAATCTAACTTGTGGGAAGCAACCAAGAATAAGTTTAAGCAATATGAGAACTAAATTGCAAGAAATTAAATTGCATAAAAGAAACTAATCACACTACTTCAACTCTTCTGATCCTTTACCCTTCAGCTCAATCTACCTTGTGGGAAGCAATCATGAATAAGCTTAAGCAATATGATAACTAAAATCACACTACAGTTAGTGATATTCTGATTTCTTGCTAATAGAGACACTTCACTTATAGAAAGAAACCATAATTTGATGAGCAGTATGATATCCAAATAACAAAGAAAATAAGTAAGCAAATCACAACTTGGAAAAGACAGTGCTGAATTTAAACTTCAGAAAATGAAAGTTAGCAGGAAGGACAAGATGATCTCATATTCCAATAGTTATCAAAAAGATAAAAATTTGCCCGAGCTACATAAGAAAACCTGCAGAAAAGCACTGATCAGTTGACAAAAACAGAGATGAAAATCTAAGCAGCAGTGAGTTAAGAAACATCAAAAGTATATTATGTACAAGCTAATGATACAAAAGCATAATAAAATCAAATGACAACTTTACAAGGCTTCAGCGCGCAGGGGCCCTCTGCCACTTCGGTCGGTCACAAGGAATCACACGAATAAGCTCAGAAAAGTCTCCTCATATATTAAAACAGCAATATGTATAAACAGTGGGGTGACAACACGATAGTTCAGAAATTACATATCAAGAAAAAAAACTCCTTTACAGCGTTCATCGACGCGTTATTTATAATGCCAAAATGTTGAGACTAGCTAACTAACTCCTACGCTAATGACTGTATTGACAAAGACACATAGATCCCTTCAGCCGAGATCTAGCGTAATTGTCATCATGTTTATTAAATCTCTGGAGTGGTTGCTGTTAGATTTCGGTTTCAGAAGTGATCTCCAGGTGTGCTGGTGTCTTCGTGAGCTGAGGACTGTGCCACGTAACGTTCACGTACTCAAAACAGAGTCGTGCCACCGCTGGACTCTTTGGTTGGCTCTACCTTTGACCTTCGTTGACCGTGACCTTCCATGGATGATTTGGCTACTTCGAAGGGACACGTTCCATGTATTCGTCGCCTGGAGTTTGCCCATGTGGCTCGTTTCTTCTCAGGACACCTGTAGCACAGCTTTTAACAAAATAGCTGCGGAATCCTGTGCTGGCTGCGGAAACCTGTGCTCGCTGCGGAAATTGACAAGTTTCCGCAGCTGCATGAACAAAAAACTAAACCAAACAACAATCATAAGTATAGTCAGAAAACCATGTAAAGAACTCTTTTTAAACTATAATGCAATGATTTAGCAGCTGGGTGGATGCAATAAGTGGAAAAGGAAGGCTGAGAGGGTGTATATGAAGGTGCAGGTTTGAGGCTCAACAATAGCCTTGAAAGTCTATAATATTTTATTAGAGGAGCGAGAAGTGGCTGCAATGCCTTGCCTTCGGGGTTAGTGATGTATGGTGTACCGATGTGTCTTGGAACTTTCGCTTAATTTAGAAGCTTATTAATAGGCCAACACATTTTCACACATGTATTGTAATTATTTGTATGACTATTCTTGAACACTTGTAATGCATGTTTCTTTAACCTTTGTTAAGATAGTTGAACTATTTCGGTTGTTCTAATACATATGCTTATGAAAATGTGTTGTATAAGTTATTAACACTGTCCTTCCCATGTGGATTGCCTTGCTGTACAGTGGAAAAAACCATTCCCATAAACTGCTTATAATGACTGTAAGACTCACGTGGACTACCCCACTAGGTGTTTTATGTACTATCCACTCATTGTGTGTTTGTGACTACCGCATCCGTGTGAACTACTCCGCTGCAAGCTGCAGATGGCTTGTTGTGTTGTGTGTCTTTGATAGATTTGGGTCTCTTCCCTTTCGACTGGAGCCTCACATCCACCCTCTCCCTCTGCGGTGAAAGAAACTTGACACAAGTAACACTAAGCACTCACTAGGCACATGAACGTCATTGTTCAAAGACAAAGTAGACCACTCTCATGTGTTGACAAGCAAGAGATAAGGCATATCTTTAATATAATGGCAACCGAGCCATCGTACCGGATGGGACTCCTACATCAAATGGTGTGAGGTCTAGTTGGGACTTCATACTGGGGGGATCCCCTGAATGTTGGCGGGTCCAGTACCGTCATCATTTCTGGTGCTAGAAGGAGGGCCAAATGACAAGCCGAGTCCTCAAAAATCTATTTTGAATCTTTGCATACTTATCATGACTAACTACATAGTTTCTCTTCTGGAGTGTATGTCTTATGGAAATGACTTTGAAGTCTCGAAAGAGCTCTCATATAACTTGTCACATAAGACATGAAATCTTTGAAGATTACATGACCTGCATGTTGTTCGAATACACACTTGGAGGGCACCCAATGCATTAGTGTGCCATGCTTCCCGAAAAATCTATTCACTCTCTCTCTAATCTAGTAGCATAGATAGACCGTGCTTTGAATAATTTTGATCGTAGAGCACTCGATAAAGAAATTATAAAATTACAGAAAGCACGTGATGAATCCATTAAATAATTTCACACATGCTTTTGTAATCTTGTATACCGATTTCTCGAAGATGAAATTGATTGGAAATTTCTCAATGAAAGATTTGAGTATATTTTTTACATATCTGAAAATCTGCAATTCTTCGAATCGTTTGAACCCCTCCTATCACACCTTAGTGTTAGAGCTACCAAATCTAAGATAGACGAGGTCCTTGTCACAAGTGACTATCCTTCCTCTTCTCATAAAACATCTCTTTCTCCGCAGTGTGAGGTGGGAGAAGGTGTGCGCACATATGTTGAACTGAAATATCCCGCTACCCCACCTACTCTCAATATCTAAGTAGATTTGGATTTCAAGCCTACTGGTCATCATGTGGATTCATTCCCTCAACCTCTGTCCCCACATTCCATTGACCCTACATATTGTATTGTCTTGTGTTCTTCCTTTCCAGACTCCACACATGTTGTGAACAAGGATCAAGTTATCGATGGAGTTGGTGTTGTGCAGCCAACCTACATTATGATACATGATAAGTGTGTTAAGGAATCTAAAGAAGAACCAACAGTGAAGGATGACTCCCTTCCACCCGTGTCTCATCCACTCTATCCTGATGTCCCTTGTGATTCTGCCACTATTGATTTCCCCTGTGAAAACTCATTTCCTAATGTTTCTACTTCCAATCATTTACAGGACAGACCGGATGTCAGTATGTCATTAAATTGCGAAGAAGACACATATTCCTTTGAAAAATCGTCCCATCTGTCCTCTATCATTCCTAAAAACACATAGGGTGAACATCCTTGCTTCTCATCTACCCCTCTACACAATTCATCAAATCATGAGGATCCTGATGAATATCCTAAATTTTTTGATCATGGTTTTCGTGATCCCCGTACTTCTTAATTTGATCACGATGTTGATTCACTCACTTTTAATCTATCTAAGCCACTAGTATTTGATCACCTATCTCTTGACGAAGTGGAAACCCCGCATGCTGTCGAGGCACTTTAGCCTCAGTTGATGGTTATGTTAGGCCCTCATTGTCCTGAGGTTAGTTCCACTTCCGATCAAAAAACTTTTGAAACACCCAAGGTTCCTCATCACTCTCTACTTCGCATTGAAGATCAACGAAACACCTAGATTTCACTTCCTCCACTCGAATCACATGATCCGATCGATCAAGATTTGGAGGAATCTTACACAATGAGCACGCTTGTAAAGAATAAGTCCTTGGTATTTCTCATGTTCGCTCGTATGTCACAATCCAAAGAGTGTATGTTTACTGTCTGCACATAGTGTGTCACAACACCATGTTAAGTCTGTAGAATCTTTGTCTTGTGCATTCACTCTTTCCTTTTCTATGGATGTTTTAGAACTCAAAGCATGTTGGTGTTCATTGTTATATCTTTCTTGTTTACTAGTTTACTTGACCATGCTTCTCGCAAACCATGTGTTCACCAACATGGGCCAGGCAATGCGTTGGTGGCTGCATCAGAAATATCACTTCACATGAGTAGGCCCATGCACTATTTAGCGTAGGAGTAGGAGTAGCCTTTTCTTTGCTTTGCGTTTTGGTCTGCATGTGTGTTTGCTTGCTTTCTTGGTTTGGTTTGCTTTCTTCCTTTCTTTTCTTACCTGTTTTTATCTCGCGTCTACTTCTACTTTTTTCTTTATTCTTCCATTTCTTTCTTGTACCCATAGGTTAGCCTCTTGTGAAACCATGTTTTAATCTCGAGACAAGTCAGGTGAATCTAAGAGGACTTGTACAACTATCAACATCTGGTTATCTGTTGTCCTCTCTCTTTATGAATAATTTTTTGTCTTCAGTCAATGATGCCTTGATGGAAAATGCATTCTGTTTAGAGTGAGTCTTGGTGAAAACACAACACTTGCACTCTAACTAGCACCACCTACTCTAGTCGGTTGTTTTGGGCTAACCCTTGTTACCTCAATTACCTCAATTAGTGTGGAAACCATAATGATCAAAGAATCAAATACTAATTTTGGAAAGGTTAGACTCATTTTTCATGAAACAAAGTCCATACAGAGAGCTGAAGTTCTTCCAGTGTGTCAGCAAGTGTTGTATCGTCTACAACCACACTCCAAAACTTTGGCTCACATGAAAATTTCATAGCCTACCTCGGATCCTATGATCCATTATCCTTGGTTGCTTGTTGGTAAGCTGATGATTTCAAGCTCCCCTCCTTGATCTTAAGAGTTGTCTGTGTTCTCATGTTCATGAAACATGTGTCATATTTGGTCATAGGGGTTGTTGTTTGTCATGCAAAGGGAATGTTTTCCTCATTCAAGGGAATTGTATGTGTATGAGTGGTTATCATCACATACACATGTTTCATACTCACCTCACACACTCACGTCACGAAGGTTGTTGCATTAAGCAATTATGTCTTATGTATTCTGGATGGTATACGTTGGGTCACTAATTTTCTATGTGCGATCACAATCGAGTCCTATAATTGTTTGAATATGTTTCACTAATCTCACACTTAGCCATTTTCCCAAGCAACCTAGCCTCATCTAGCTTCCTGGATCTGTGTTCTTTGCTTCTACAAACCATTAAGGTTCCTCCATTGCCTGATGAAACCCCCAAATACGCAGAGACACCAACCTCCCTTCCCTGCTAAAAGCTCGTAGCCCGCAGAGACCCCAACCAACACTACTCTCCAAAAATGTGTAGAGAAATCTAGTTGCACTGCACTCAGAAATTGCATAGAGGTGTCCTCCCAGGACCCTTGTCCCACAACATTTCCCTAAGCCTCAAAACTGCCCAGTGTTGTCCAAGTTTTCTTGTCAGTCTTTCATGCTGAAACTGCACAAACGGGCCTCCCAGGGCCTTATTTCAGCAACAATCATTGTTCGCTGAAATTGTGCAGATCTACCTCTTACTGACTATAGGAAAAGGTGACATGATGAAATCACTTCCAAGGAGTCGAGGAGAGGGACCAAGGAATCGAGTAATGGAAAATATCAGGACCGCATACAAACTCTGTCAGATGCATGATCATCTTCAGGGTCAATACAGTAAGTAAAGAACGTCTTCCAAAGTACACCTCCTAATTGAGTTTGCAAGACTGCTTGTCATTGTTATATCATCCTGTCCTCAGTAACATTCATGTGCGCAATCATGAAAAGTCATCTCATGTGTTTATTCTACATGTCTTGCTCCTTTTTAACTTGTTCGACCAACTGTCATCTTCCGCATGTTGATTGCTATGTCATGCTTCCAACCTCATTCTGGTGATGTTGAAGGTTGTGTTTGAGATGTGTACACCATGTACACATCTATTGCACTCACACACAATGTTTCATACACTATCGCGCAAGCATCGTCGCGGTTTTTCAATGATCTATCACAAGTGTTGCGCTTGTCACTCGCACGTCGATCAGTCGCATTGAGTATGTTGTCTTGATGGTTTGAGGCGTCTTGTCGTTGAGCCATGGTGAGTGTGTGTTCGCAAGGTAACATATGCACAAGTTCACTTACTCACACATAGTCATTTTGTTGAAGTTTTTATGACTATCGTCGAGTTGCATTGGTAGTTTCAGCCCTTAGTGGACATGTAATCCTGCCTAGAATTGCCCAGAGCTTGAGGTCTTCTCCCAAGCATCCTACATTGCGCAATACTGGAATCGACAGAACCGATTGTCGCCCATAACAATGCAAATGTTTCTCATCAAGTCATCTCAATCTGCGCTACCTGCAAGCAAATCAAACAACCCTGTAGTTGGTCAAATAGAGAGTTTGACCAGGCAGTGACTGCGGGACTCACTCCCTCAAAAAATTGCACAAAAGATACATAACTTTCCTACTCCGCAGACTGAAGAAATTGCACAAACATGCTAGATAGACACCCATTATCTGTCCTTGTGTCCCTAAAAAAATTGCGTAGTTTTTCTAGCCAGTGTCCTAGACATTCGGTCTATTGCTCACCCAAAAAAATGCATAGTTTTCATGAGAAGTCACCCTCAATGCCCAGCATCCCGCTTGTTGTATCTTTGAGATGATAATGGTTAGCTATCATGCTAGGGAATCTAAGATGTTTGTTTTGGGGATTTTGTTTTAATTTGGAGGACCAATGTATGAAACATATTTAAAATAGTGATGCCTAACCTTTTTGAATAGTATTAATATTTAAACAGCGGGCTTCTATTAAAATTCACACAGTGATATAGCTTGTATGGTGGTGAGCAGACATAGAGAGATGATATGACTATCACGGTCTTCAAACTGGAAATTAAATAATCATAAGTAAGAAAACCTTTAAACTATGTTCAGAAGGTTTAACAAAATATGCTTAAGATTACAAAAGATGTTGATGATTTTATGATTTAGAGGGAATTGATTAAACAAACAATTTATATAATTCATTGTCTTTATAGATGATCACTTCATAAGCTTATAGGAATAGATTGAAACTCAATTACTCCTACCTAGTTATCTTTGTAAAACATAAGAATATGAAGAAAAAAATTGTGAAGAAAACTGGAAAACTTACAGGAGAAACGAAATTGTATGAATCAGAATTCAGAATTCTTTGGTTATGTATTGATGATTCAGAAAAAGTTGAGTACATTCGGTGTTTTTGAAATGCTTCTTCAAGGGTGAAACCCTTAATAACTCATGAAAGAGAGTTACTTATATAATCTTAGAACTGAGAAAATATCTTAAGCTATTTTACAAAAATAGATAAATACAAAATTGGGAATATAAACTGATAGTCGATCTCTCACTATTTTGGTGTTGAGCTCTTGATGACTATTGCTGGAAAAACTGAGAACTGTTGAGCTAGTGATGACTGTTGGTGAAAATACTGAATGTTGTTTGATCGCCCTTTTAGTCAAGTAAATCAGTTAATTCTTCCTATAATTTCTTATTTGGCATAGATAACTTAGTTACCCGTCTATAAACTTCATCCATCTCTATATATTTAGTAAAAGTGGGTTTTACTAGAAATATATGTCTGATTTCATCCATAATGAAAAAGGAATCTTTGAGTGCATTTAGTACAACCCTTGGTGTTGCTGCACCTCTTATGTTTGAAACTGAAGCTGCATTAGTGCCTACCTCTGTAAGCTTTTGAAAATAATCTTCAACATGCATTAATTTGTCATTTATCACAAGCATAGAGGGAAAACCCTTGCTGCTCAAGGGTTCTAACCTACTAGAAAATCTTTGAACTATGACATTAACATTGTTTCATTTTTCTTCCAACTGAAGGATGAGGTTTTTCTTGGTAATGATCTTCTTTATGTCTAGTATAGTTGTTGTCCTATTATTTATGCCCAATTCTTGAAGCTTATAGTTGTCTTTAGAATTTAGGAACTTGATTATTTTGGAAGTAATTTCTAGCATGTCCTCAAGCTCTTTAGAAATAGTATCAACAGCTTCCTGAGCTTTCTGCAACAGGTCATTTTGATCAAAGATTATCTTGATATAGGACCATATATCCTTGACTGATTCAATAATTTCTTTCCATAGAGTCTCCTTTGCCAAACACAGTTTGTTTCCAAGGTAATATTTTTTGATTTCCTTTCACAAAACTTCAATTTGACTTTTTTTCCTCAGCAACTCGGTTGCATGTGAACTGTTTGCAATTGCCTTCATGTGTTTTAATTCCTTCAGTTCATCCTGCAACTTCTTAAGTTCAACTATCTGAATGGATAGATTCTGAACAACTTTTGCAAGTTGTTTAGCTCCTTCTCCTATGCCTGTAGTTGGTGTTGTACCTGAAGTAGAAACTCTAGTTATTGAGACTGCTGAAAGAGGAACTACATCCATTGGAATTTGAGTTCTTTTCACAGCCTCCTCTTTCTCTTTGACCAATTTTTCCAGTTTATCCTCCATCTGTTTTATTTGCAGATTTTGTTCTATGATGAGCTTCATCATGTCCGATTTCTGAGTCTCGATTTCTTCAATCTCCTTGGTCATTGGGTCCTTAGAAGCTGGCAGTTTGAGCTGCTTCCTTAATGCTGAGAGCTCAGTATTTTTCTTCTTGATAAGTTCTTTTGCAACATTTATATTTGAGGGATCATGTCCCATCTTCAACACTAGATCTTCCAAGGACTTTAACTTGGTGTCCTTTTCTAGTGAGGAAAATTTCTCCAACTTGAGTCATGACTATGTATTGGCCAAGGTGACCTGCAACTTTGACAAACTCATGGCAGCATGAGTTAAAGTGGAAGAAATCATCTGACTAGTTTGTTTTTTCATCTCAATTTGATCAATTGGATGCACATATTTTACATTAAACTCAAATGAGGATTGCTTATGATAATATGCATGAGTCCTGGGCTGTGGAATTTGAGCTTGCAAGAAATCCATCTGCATATTTCCCTTCTCAGGTGTCAGAATAGGCAGCAACTCCTCAAAAACAATTCGTTGATATTCATTCAGGTTGGTCTTTATTATATACATGAGGGAGAGACTGTTCATTTCATCTCCCGGTGACTATTCATATTCTCTATTATTTATTTACATCAATTTCAATTATTCACCCAATCCTAATGATTAGGTGTCAACATTCCCCCCCTTAATTTGAAGGGATGTTGGTGAGTGCAAGAATTGTTCTAAATCTTTCAAGCTTTTCTCTTCCAAGCGCTTTGGTGAAGATGTCTGTAATTTGCTCATTAGTGGAACAATGGCAGAGATGGATTGTTTTGGCCTCAACATGATGTCGAATCAGACGATATTTAGTATTGATGTGCTTCGTTCGATCATGGAACTTTGGGTTCTTGGCCAATTTTATTGCCGAGGTATTTTCAATCATGAGTGGAGTTGATTGTACTTGTTTTACCTGCAAATCTTCAAGATTTTTCCTGAGCCACACAATTTCTTTTGTTGCCTCAGCTGCTGCCACATATTCTACTTCTGTTGTGTAATCTACTGGAACTGATTGTTTGCTTGATCTCTAGGAGACAGCTTCTGATCCAAGACTCATAGCATATCCTAAAGTAGATACCCCAGTTTCTTTGTCTCCATAAAATTCTAAATCAAAGTATCCAATCACGCTGAAGTCGTCCACCTGTGTATGCTTGATTCCAAAGTGTTGAGTTCCCTTCAAGTACCTTAGAACTCTTTCTGTAGTAGACCAATGTCCCTCACAAGGCTTTTGCATAAACCTAGAGAGGATTCCAACAACAAACGAAATGTCTGGTCTGGTAGTAGTTATGTAGTTGAGACTTCCTACAAGCTTTCTATACTTTGTTGCATCCTCAAATTCTTTTCCTTCAGTGGATGTGAGCTTTAAGTTTTGTTCCATTGGAGTAGTAAGAGGATTGCATTCTTTCATGCCAAACCTATTCAACAGATCTCCAATGTACTTCTTTTGACAAATAAATATGGACTTCGGATGTTGAGTTACTTCAATACCAAGATAGTAATGAACATATCCCAGATCAGTCATTTCAAAACCTTTCCTCAATTCCTTCTTTATGGATGTAATGTAGATTTCATTGTTCCCTGTCATCAAAAGATCATCTACATATACCACAAGATATACAATTCTTTTGCCAACTTTCTTGACAAATAAAGTTGTATTATCAAGATCATAATGTTTGAAATTGAGTTTTAGAAGATTCTCAGTTAGCTTTTCATACCAGGCTCGAGGTGCTTGTTTGAGGCCATACAAGGATTTCACAAGTTTGCATACTTTATGTTCATGTCCTTTCACAACAAATCCTTCAGGGTGGGACATAAAAACATTCTCTTTTAGATCTCCATTCAAGAAAATAGTTTTTACATCCATTTGATGGATTTTCCAACCGTTCTGAGCTGCTAGGGAAAAGAGTGTCCAGATGGTAGCCCATTTTTCTGTGGGGGAAAAATTTTCCTCATAATCGACCCCTTCCTTCTGTGCAAAACCTTTTTCCAAAAGCCTGGCTTTGTCCTTGTCAAGTGAGCCATCAGCTTTATACTTGTTCTTGTAGACCCACTTGCAGCCAATTGGTTTGGTTCCTAATGGAGGATCAACCAGCTTCCAAGTGCCATTCTTTATCAGGGCATCATACTCCTTTTGCATCGCTTCTTCCATTCATCATGAGAAGTAGCTTCTTTGAAGCAAGTTGGTTCGAAATCTGTAGACAAATTCAATTCACAATCATAAGAAACATCCATATCAATAGGTGAATCAGAGTCATCTACATCACCTCCATTTTGTCGGTTTGAATTTCTAGTTCCTGTCTTTCCAACCTCATCAGGATGAACACTTTCAAGTGTCTTTGTCAGCCACTTTGGGGGACCTTTCTCAGATGTCCAGGCTGCTCCATTGATTGAGTTGGGACTGAATCAAGATTGAGTCTCCCAATTCTATCAATCACATCACTTAAAGCATCATCCGTTGTTGGAGCTTCATGCGGGGGAGAGAGTGCTTCAAAATAATATTCCATGGGTTGATCTAGTATAGGAATCCCCCCCTCAAGATGTGGAATCTGATTATCAAATTCTTTAAATGATTTTGCATTTGAGAATCTATCCAATCGATCAAGTTGCCGCTCAACAACATTGTCAGTTTTGGATGTTTCAAGAAAGATTACATCTCTAGATACAACAAACTTTTTATTGACTTCATCATAGAGACGGTATGCTTTGGAGGTGTTTGAATACCCCAGGAAGATACACTTATGAATTCTTGCACTAAATTTGTTTCTATGTACCTTTGGTATCAAGGCATAATAGGTGGAACCAAAGACCCTGAGATGCTTTACCGAAGGAATGTGCCCATACCACATTTCATAGGGAATCTTGTTTCTGATAGCAATAGATGGACATATATTCTTTATATATATAGCACATAGAACTGCATCAGCCCAAAACATCAATTTTACATTTTTGAAAAACATCATGGAGCACACCATATTTAAGATTGTCCTATTCATTCTTTAAGCTACACCATTCTGTTGGGGATTATAAGGCACAGTTGTTTGATGTTTAATCCCATGTTGGCGAAGATAGTTTTCAATCTCATTTGAAGTGTATTCTTTTTCATTATCAATGCGAATAGAGCGAATATGAGATTGTGCATCATTTTCAATCCATTTATGAAAGTTATTGAATGTTTGAAAATCATCAGATTTGTCTTCAATAAATAAACCCAGCACATTCTGGTGTAGTCATCAATAAATGTCATCATATATTTATTTCCATTTGAAAAATGAATAGGCATTGAACCACATAAATCTGAATGAATGAGTTCAATTTTCTATGTGCTCTTGAATGTGAATCATGAAAACACTGTTTGTTATGCTTTCCTAGAATGCAAGCATCACATTGCTTAAGTTTCCTAGGAATTGTAGGCAAACCAGCAACACCATTTTTCTTCAACAAGTGGAGGCTGTCATAGTTCAAATGTCCAAATATAGCATGCCATAATAAACTTGATGGAAGTGTACCTTCTTCATAATGAGAATTCTATGAGAAATGTTGTGCACAAGCAGAGGTACCTTGCAGCTTGAGAAGCCTTTCTTATTCTATTCCCCTCATGACAAGTGAGTGGTCAGATGCTTTTATCACATCAAGATTGCCATCAAACATATGAATGGAGTGACCTTGCTGGCGGATGTTGACCAAGAACAAAAAGTTTCTCTTTGGCTATGGGAGATATAGAACATGATGCAGAAGAAAATCTGGAAGACCAGGCAATTTGAGCCTGATTGTGCCAAGCCCTGATGGCTTGATTTTTTATTGGTCTACAAAGTATACTCCTCCATCAAAATTGTCAGTAAATTCTTCAAAAAAATATTTTCTATGAGTCATGTGGCAAGTTTCTCTTGAATCAAGCAACCAATCATTTTTCCAATAAGTAAGTGAAGCATTAAATAAATCTTCATTTACTCCGATATTACATTGTGCCACAACATAATGAGTGGATTCAGGTGCTTTACCTTTGTTTGTGTCATTAATTTTACCTTTGGGTTGGTTTCTTTGCTACTCAATTTTGTCCCAAGGTAACTTGCATGTGGAGGCATCATGTGATCCATTTCTTTTGCAGCGTATGCAGTGAAAATCTGACTTTTCTTCTTGAGAGTGTCTTACTCCCCCACCTGCCCCCCCCCCCTCGCCCCCTCGCCTTTGAAATATCTTCCTCTTCCTCTGGAAGAATCTTGGGCAAGATTCTTTTCTTTATGAGCAAGGCACACATCCTCTTCAGAAGATTCAAGGGCTGTCTTCTTTCCAAAAGCTTTCTCTCTTTCAACAAATGTTTTCACAAGAGAGTCAAAGGTAATATCTTTGAGATTTCCATTTGCTTGCAATGACTCAAGATAATTGGAGTAAGTAGGATAGAGTGCCTTGATAAAAGCAATAAGAGGAATATCCAATTCAACCTTAGTTACTTTGATATCATGCATTATAGATTTTACTTCGGATGCAAGAGCAAGAGGATCATTATTTTGTAATTCAAGAGTGAAGAGTTTAATCATGAGTTGAACAACTTCAAGTGCAGAATGTGAGTCATAGAGTTCTTTAAGCTTTTGTAAGGCTTCAAAAGCAGTTGAAAATGGTGAAATATGGCGACTCACCTCTTCACTTACAGATGTTACAATTAATGCATAGGCTTTGCTATTCTTATTTTCCCAAATGGCAAACTCTTTGTATGAGGTAGGCTATCTTGGCCCTTTGTCTCCGTCTCCAATACACACTCCTTTCCACAACTCATTGAAAATGAGGGTGTGTTTTATCATTCGGGACCACTCAGGATAGTTCTCCTTGCCAGTGAGAACTATTCCCACAATGGATATGATTGAATGCATTGTAAAATCTGAGTGCTGTAAAAAATACTTCTGCTGCCAATCTATAAAATATTTTCACTTCTGCACTGTAATAGCAATATTCTTAAGAAAAAAAGTGCAATTCTGATCAAGAATGCAGTTTTGGTCAAAAATGCATTACTAATAAAAATGCAATTCTGGTAAAAAAAATCATCTTCCAGCATGGCTTTAAAGGACTCCTGTAGCTTAGAGTTTTTGTTCAAAACCCCATAAAACTAGAATGGAGCAGCGTATGGAGGGAGAAGTTGCAAACGCAGTGTATTTACAAAGGAAATTAATGGTGGTATGTGGGTAAAGTGTGGGAACCAAACGCATTGTTTCAATGCAGCAATTAAGTCACAGTTTCATTAACCATAAAAACATAATTTTGACAGAAAGATGAAGCACAGACAGGCGAATGCAACGATGATGAAGCTGAAGTAGGTAAGATATAGATAACAAGACATATGAAGCTCCAACATACATACGATTGTTGCAACTACACGTAGCAATGTGACCCACATAAAGATTATTTATGTTATGCGAACAGACAGGTGTTTAATGCTTGACAACTCGTGAGTTGTTATGTGGTCCTCTCTGAACTGATGGTGTTGACCATTGTCTCAATGTTAGGAAACGTTTAGTGCTCAAACCAATTCACATATATAAATAACTACACCAGGAGATATATCCATGCTCATGCACCAAGAAACATCTCATTATTCAATGAACAACCACCATTATTCAATTAACACGGAATTTAATTATTCAAACAGACATACAGCCCTGGGGGCAGTGTAATACCAGAACTTCTTCAAGGTAATGAAAAACTTGTGTATGGTAGTAGAGAGGAGGGGAGTTCTACGTATTACCAATGCATATTGTTGGGAGCAGTGTGAGGTTTGACAACAGAGGTCTAGCAATGGAACACTGGCAGCACTGTAGGAGCAATACATTGAAGAGAGGTAAGGGAGACTGACAAATGGTTCCCCTATCTTCTCATTCCCCCGCATCGGCATAGAGACCAGAACATTTCGGAGTTCATTCTTTTCAAATTGTTGCAAGGGAATGAACAGTTATGATGTAGTGTAATATATGTTGATGCCATTACTTGTTCGCTTCCTCCATAAATCGAGCGACTAGACCATTGAAGATTGCAACCCAAAAAGAGAAGTTCATGAAAACAACAGGCTAAATGTTGGATGAGAGACAATTGCAATGAGGAGTAGGTGTTCGATGGGTATACCAAGCATTACCCAGATTATCACGCAGAGGGAAAACCGGGATTATCACACAGAGGGTAGACCCAGAATATCACGTAGAGAAGAATATGGCACACTGTAGGAAATGCAGAACAGATTTCTAAAAAATGGTAGAAGGGAGTTACAATGGCAGATAGAAGCCAAAAATGGCGTTGGCTCTGATACCATGTCAGACCAGGCAGTAACTCCTCAAAAACAATTCATTGATATTCATTCAGGTTGGTCTTTATTATATACATGAGGGAGAGACTGTTCATTTCATCTCCTGGTGACTATTCATATTCTCTATTATTTATTTACATCAATTCAGTTATTCACCCAATCCTAATGATTAGGTGTCAACAGTTTGTTTCCAAGGTAATATTCTTTGATTTCCTTCTGCAAAACTTCAATTTGACTTTTTTTCCTCTACAACTCAGTTGCATGCACACTGTTTGCAATTGCCTTCATGTGTTTTAATTCCTTCAGTTCATCTTTCAACTTCTTAAGTTCGACTGTCTGAATGGAAAAATTATGAATAGCTTTTGCAAGTTATTTAGCTCCTTCTCCTATACCTCTAGTTGGTGTTGTACCCTAAGTAGAAACTCCGGTTATTGAGACTGCTAAAAGAGGAACTACATCCATTGGAATTTGAGTTCTTTTCACAGCCTCCTCTTTCTCTTTGACCAATTTTTCCATTTTATCCTCCATCTATTTTATTTGCAGATTTTGTTCTATGATGAGCTTCATCATGTCCGATTTTTGAGTCTCAGTTTCTTCAATCTCCTTGGTCATTGGGTCCTCAGAAGCTAGCAGTTTGAGCTGCTTCCTTAATGCTGAGAGCTCAGCATTTTTCTTCTTGATAAGTTCTTCTGCAACATTTATATTTGAGGGATCATATCCCATTTTCAACACCAGATCTTCGAAGGATTTGATCTTAGTGTCCTTTGCCAGTTAGGAAACTTTTTCCAACTTGAGTTGTGACTGTGTATTGGCTAAGGTGACCTGCCACTTTGACAAACTCATGGCAGTATGAGTTAAACTGGAAGAAATCATCTGACTAGTTTGTTTGTGAATCTCAATTTGATCAATTAGATGCACATCTTTTACATTAAACTCAAATGAGGATTGCTAATGATAATGTGCATGAGTCTTGGGCTATGGAATTTGAGCTTGTAGGAAATCCATCTGCATCTTTCCCTTCTCAGAGTCAAGGCTGAAAGAAGTTTGGCTTGAGAGCTGAAGGAATGTTTCTAGAATTGGGAATAGGTGTTCAATTTCAATTCTTTATTCTTCTTTTTAATCTCACTGAAAAAATGAAACATGTCCTCATCCTTGTCCTTGTGAATGCTTCCACTGGTGTGAATTACCTGTTGTTCTTGAGAAGTAGTGGAATGAGTTGTGGATTGGGTAGAAGGTCCACCAGACTATGTATAGAGCAAAGTCTCTCCAAGTCCATCAAATGTTGTTTTCTGAGATTCATTTGTTGGACCAACAATCACAGAGATCCTAGGTCTCTTCTTTCTATGCACAATCCTAAAGCCCTAGCTTGATGCCTTAGAGGTATAGGATGACTATTCTTCCCTTCCTCATTTAGTTGTATTTACCTGTGCAAGTGGATTTTGTACATTTGAAGTAGAAACTACGTGCTCTTCAGCCTCTTGAAGGGTGTTCTCTTTCCATTCCAACTGATTTTTGTATTGCTCTATTTCAGGCCTAACTGTGTGGTGATATGCAATAAACTTATTTTCAACCCTAAGTTTATAAATCACTCCCATTGGGTCATAAGACAAATGAAACTGAGACCAAACTTCATTTCCTTTAATAACTTGTCTACTTCTTCTCCTGCTGCTTTAGTGTTGCAAATGAATGGACCATGTTGGCTTAGTGGGGCCTAACCCAGGTGTTATAGCCTAAATCTACCTAAGGCTGAGAAAGGCAGGTCTAGGGTAACATCAAACCACGCTTAACCTGTTAGCTAGCCCTACTAGGTCAGGAGAGGGCTATCTCCTTGTCAATCTCAAAGAAAATATGGCAAGTAACACTTGAGATGACTGATATGAATACTAATTTTAGGCTAGGTATGTTTTCTCAGAGGATTTTGTTTGATTTTAATGGTTGGTTGCTGGATCATATGGGGAAGGCAGCTTTAGGTTTGCAGAGGTTTCTGTGGGGCGAGGTAGGCAAGTGTTTTAGCACTTTGAAATGAATGTGATGGTGAGTCTAAAGAATAGTGAGGAGTTGGAGAGGGCATGAAAATTTCATGAGTCCTCTTCAATCAGGAGAAAACATTTAAAACTAAATAAACCCCAAGGCAAAGCATTGAAACACCAATGGATTCCACCCTTTAATATTGATTCATTTAGTTATGCAGAAAAAGATAGATGATGGCACATATACACATAAGATAAACTGAATAACAAGGAGAAAACAATGCTAATTCACATTACCATGAGAATCCCACAAAATGCTGCAAAACCCTGGTTCATTTCCTCGCCAAACTATAGAAGTGATGTACAAAGTAGCTCAATGCATCCACAAGAGTCCAACCTTGACAAATGACTAAGAAAGTACAAGATGTAGGCATCAAACCACCTATGCTACCCATCAGGGATCGAATCCATGAGTCAAGGAGTTGTTTCAACAATATCTAAACTAGGAATTGAAAAATAGGCAATGGAACAACTTGCCTCTAAAACTATGGAAACTGATTCATTCATCCTCAAACCAACTCTAACAGTTGCATCTACCTCCTCAAGTCACTTTTCATCATATTTTACATCATAGTACATCAGGTTACATCATATTACATCATTAATTGACCAAGAGAGAAGAAAAAGTCAAACTAACAGTAAACTGGGCAAAATTTTGAAGAAACGGGCAAAACAAGCAAATTTTCCTCCTATGTGCAACACCATTGATCCTATGCGTAGCGCTCTTTCCAGGCCAGTTTTGGAAGGCCTCCTGATGTCCAAATCAGGTACAGAATAGCTCATTGGAAATCTTGGTGAGTCTATGATTTGGAACAACTTAAATTTTTTGATTTGGAGTCAATTTTCTCTTCCAAAAATGAAATCTCCCAAGACTGCTTCCTGTGCAGCAAAAAAGTGGCAGAGAGGGCACTTTTTGGGTGTTTTTGCCCCTTTTGGAGGTCCAGAACTTGTCAAATTTCTCAGCCATTTCCAAGCATGCATAAATTTTAATGTTGATTCCAAAAGTGTAAACCATTTTTCAAATGGAGGCCCCCATCAAAAGCGTAGTGCCGGTGGCGCTACGCACCTACTGAAAAAACTTGTTTTGAAAATTTCTATGCGCAGTGCCACTGATTCTATATGTAGCACCGCTTTCAGACCACGTTTTGGAGGCCTTCCCAGATTTCCAATTGGGTGCACGATAGCTCGTTGGAAAGCTTATTTAGTCTAATTTCCAAAACAACTTTAATTTTTCAATTTGGAGTTCATTTTCCCTTTCAATAGTCAAATCTCCCAAGACTGGTCAAAATGTGCAAAATGAGGTTGTCTTAATGCACAGTGCTGTTGCAGTCAACTTTTGAAGGTCTTCCTCAACTCCAAATTAAGCTCATGATAGCTCATTGGAAATATCTTTGTGTCGAGTTATCATTTCACTCATCGAGAAAGTAATTTGGCCAACCAAGCTAGGAGAAATCTTGATTTTCCTAAGGTCACTCCAGAGGTGCAGCAACTCTCCTGAGGCAACTATATTTTTGACATTTCTCTAAAACCATGATACCTGTGTACAACATGAAGGAGTTTTTTCTTCCTTGGACTGGTATGGACAAAAACCTCTCTCACATTTTCCAAATTCATATTTTCTTGCTCAGAAACATCATTTGAGTAAAACCTATCCCAATGTGTGGAACAGGGGATTTGTCGAAGTGAAGTGAAATGAAGGGGATAAGGGGCTTATAAATTCTTGCGAAAGTTGTGACAAGTAGGGAGGGATGTTAGGAAATATGGGAAAGTGGAATTTCAAATATTGAGTGAGAGGAAGGGGTCCAAAAGGACAAAACATAGGCCTAGCCTAGAAAATTGTCAAATTGTAGCAAGAAACTAGGGTTTGTGGGAAAATGAGGAATTTGAGGGATATCAGTGATGGGAAGTGTTTAATAAGGTACATTAAGGATAGGGGAAGGTGTATGAACATCAGGACACAAGTTTTGTTGATGATTTGACCATACAAGAGAAATTACCTTCAAAACCCTAGGAGAGGGAAATGAGTCTCACCCAAGCACAACTGAAACACGAACAAGGTGTAAAATGACCCATTGGAACCTGAAATGATGATGACAACCCTTTGAATGATGGTACACTCAACTGAATGGTGACATGCACTGACATTTGGACAACTTTGAAAGAAGTGAAAAAAACCCTAGACCTAATACCTAGAGACCAAATTTTACTTGAAGATTCTCTGAAATGACAAAATTTGACTTTGACACCCTAAGACCACTTTGTAAGAGCATATTTAATCACTGGTGGAAGATTTCAAAGACTGACACTACACCAAGTTTGGAGTTGATTTAGCTAAACAAATCCCAGTACTACTGGCCCTTTCGGCAACAATCCACGGACCGCAGACTGAGGTCTCACCCGAAGTAGTATGGGAGGGTGCTAGAACCAGGTTTCTGCACCTTGGAGATGTCTGATGGTTTCCAAAGGTCCACGTTTCGACCCTGCGTGCACGTCACTATGGGAACTTACCCGGCTCTCGCAACCTGTGATGCTGCCTTCACAAAGCACTACTCAGGGCCTGAATGCTAATATTACCAAAGTCTTACGAGTGTTCCACTGTTAGTTGATTATTTTAGCCTATCGATGAGCTTTAAGTTATACTTTAACAATATAAATCATTCATACATGTGCGTGCAGTAAACAAACAATATAATTGTAATTTAGATCAAAACATGCATTAATCCAGAAACAGATACACAAATTGATGCCAAACTTCTCTTTATTAATATCTTCTTAGGTTACAAGCTCGACTCCGCCCTACGCACTTAACTGCAAGGGTCCGCACACTCAACTGCAAACTACTAGGCCTCTATGCACTCAGTTGCAAAGCCTTCTCCTACTCTATGACCCGAAAACACACTTAGCTACTCATAATCTCTTAATTTTCTTTGCTATCCTTCATTATTCCATGCTTCACTATCTTTTTACATTTAGAGCCTCACTCTTTTTATACAATCCCATGGTCTGCGGACCATGGCTAGGCTGACATTGCATTACAAAACTTAGGGCGGACAAACCTATGACTCTAACATACTTCCGCACCCACAATTTGTTGGGATTTACAACATTATTCAGTCAAAACATGGGCTTTTAGCTCCAAAACATGCCTTAGGGGGGATTCCATGGCCAACAGGCCCCCAACATAAATAGCGTGAATCGCCCTTGAGTCACTCTGTTGGCATGGTGATCTTAGCATGGAGGTCCTCCAACTATCTTTGAACCTTGCTAAGGTTGTGGCGCACTGAGCCGCTACTTGCTGAGTCTATTGCATCGTATGTTCTGAGACCTTCGTGTTTGGGGTGCATCTCTACATTAACATGTGCATTCCCTGTATGTGTGCAAGCTTTCCTTCGATGTTTACTGTGATAGTGCAAGCCTCATTGATCCACGACTGGACGCGCACTTTGAGAACTACCTCCTTGTGTCATGCCGCATCCACCTACTCCTTTAGTGCCTTCGCTTGCTGCATCCTCACAAGCGCTTAGTGAGTAATATTGTCTACGCAGTTCCTCGGACACTGTCATATTGTTGTTGGAGTTCTCGTGCCTCTGTCTTCAGGTGCTGTATGTTGGGGTCCTCCTATAGAGTTGTGAGGACCTCAAGTGCTTATTCCAATAATCTGGTACAGTCTTGCACTGCACCTCTGATTTCTTCCAGTCCCGCTGCGACAGCGCTAGTGCATTGTTCTCTGACTTCTGAGGAAGTGGAAGGCTGCGCCTTTAACCTCAACTTGGTGATCTGAAGATTCAACTCCAGCTAAACCTTGGTTATTTCTTCTCTAGCCTCACAGATCCCTATCGCCAAGTTGTGGATCCGTACTTCTACTGGTAGATCTACTGGGATGGCTAGCTCTGGCACGCATTGGCAAGCATTGTTTACCATTTTCACCAACTGTTGATTATGCGACACCAACTCGTCATGCTGCAAGCTGAGTTGTTCTATGTTTATCTTCTACTCGCTGAGAACTTGTATCATGCGAATCTCCCTAGCATGCAATTATTTCGTTAATCTATCCTGTAGCAGATACAGTGTCTCTCACTGAAGGGCATCCAGATTAAGGCCAAGGCCCTTCATCATGCTAATTGGCAATCGATCTGTCTCATTGGATGACACTAGAGCCCCCTCCGGAAACACTATTGTGTTTTCCATTCGTGCACGCAACATCTGTTATGCTGCTGAAGTTCCTATTGTGACGTGGGTGGAAAGGGTGCTTTCCTGAGGGGGGAGAACCTGTAACTCCTGTAGTTGTGCTTTGAGGGCCCCCAACACAGTCTGGTGCTCCTGCATAAAATATTGAAGGGCCTCGCTTGTGACATCGCGCATAATCTCGCTAATGTCATGAAGATCACCCTCGGTTAGAGTGATCGGGTCAGTGGCCAGTTTCAAGGCCTTGACTTTATTCCTAGACCCTTCTCATTCTTCCATGTACGGGCGCTTCAACCATGTGGGTGCGGTTTCTGGGTTCACGCTCCCTTTTGTTGTTTCTACTTCCTCTACCTCCTACCCCTACGAGGATGTTTCTTGGCCCTTGTTCACCTACGCAGTTGCTTCCTTAGCCTCCTGTCCTACTGTTGCTGCTTCTGCAACCTTTTTCTACTCAGTAGCCTTTTGCGTTGCTTCCTACACTACCCATACCTCAGCTACTACATTCTCCTAGCAGCTTTTCTTGACCAACTGTGCGATGCGTAGCTTGGCATCATTCTTCTTCTACTGCGTTGTCATCCTTTCAAGTTCTGCCAAATCTGGGGCGCGCCATTCTGGAGTCCATGTCTCCAAGATAGTGAAAATTTCATCATCCATGGCTACAAAAGGTATCTTCACCCACTGCTTTGCCGAATCCTTACGCGCTCTGTGATCCGAATCGGATCCATAAAAGACTATCAAGAACCTTGATTGTATCGAGTTGAACAAATCTCTAATGAAATCCAAAACAACATCAAAAACCCCCTGAACCAGTGGCAATGGCAGCCAGCGTGGAACGATGAGGACCTCGGTCAAAGCGCGCTGACCGAGGTCCATGGAGACTGCGCGGGAGGCCAAAGTAGCCCCTGGGAGCCCCGGATCGGGAAAAGGAGGTGATTTTCGATCACGCATCGCTGGGCAAATAGGGTCGAAATGGAGGAACCTTAAGCCCTTGGTCATGTTGGGAGCCGGAAAACCGCAGGTGGAGAAACAAAAAGCGCTAAATGATAAAGGCGAGACCCACGCTCTGGAAAACTGGTGGTATTGATCAGGGTGCCCTTGAACGGTAAGAGGTTTTGGAGGAGAGTGGAGCAATCCCACTCAGCGATCGACGCGTGGCAACGGAGGTGAGAGAAAAACCACTGTGATTGTGCGCTATCGGTCGAGCAAGTCAACTGTGCTCGACATGCGTACGACGTTGGATCTGGAGGAGCCCAGATCGGATGGCTGAGATTGCACCTGATAGAAAAGAAGTGGAATTGACAGGGAATTAAGCCACAATTTAGAGGGATTTGGAATCCGTTGACCGCAACGGTGGAGAAAGACCGCATACATGACATAACAGAAGGAACAAACTGATGAAGCATGCTGGCACCAGTTAGATGGAGACACGTGGCCACTTCCCGAGCATTCATGCTGACGTCGAAGAGGGAACTCCAAGCGCAGCTGCAGAAGGTGAATCAATGCGGGTGGTGTTATAGACATTTTTGGGCACTGCAACCCCAATCATATATGTCCATAAACCAAGGGCTCCTAAGTCCCTAAAAGTGTTGCTTCGCACCCTAAAGGAACAAGGTCAACTGATTACATCATCTCCCAGAAGTTCTCCACAGAAAACTACTCAGGATTGGTCAAATCTGGACCATACAGACTGCCCAGTGTAGAAGGTGCGATGCATCCCACCTGCCCAGAGTAAAAGGTGCGATGCATACTGGATAGCTCTTCTGCAGGGTGTGATGAGCGAGAGTGGAAAAATGGCAGAGACAGTTTGCAAGGTGGTTCGACATGGAATCTTCCAGAAACTTCTCCTATGACACTTGCCTCTCTGAATTCGCCTAAGGATGAGTAAGAGATCATCAATCTCCAAGTGGAATCAAGAACTATCAGAGAGAGGACACTAATCAAATCTCAAAAGCTGACTCACC
This sequence comes from Pinus tabuliformis, assembly GCA_031772625.1. Taxonomy (NCBI): domain Eukaryota; kingdom Viridiplantae; phylum Streptophyta; class Pinopsida; order Pinales; family Pinaceae; genus Pinus; species Pinus tabuliformis. Next base: position 118,781,739 of record CM062806.1, read on the forward strand.
TCCCTGCAATCATCTATATATGGATCCCTCATCCCAGAGATCCGGAGGTTGGAATTTTGTATCTTGTAAGGAAGTGTTGTTGGTTTCTTGGTGTAACATCATAGTGTTGGGTGATCTAAGCTTTTCATGAGGTGAAGAAGGGCTTCTTGCTGAGAGGATGACACTGGGTTGGAACAATTGGTTGTAATCCTCTTTGCTATTCTTGATACTAATAAAGCTATTCAAGTTTTCCTCCACATTCTTGTATGATTAATGATATATGCATTTGTGTGGTCAATATATATCTGGTCCTATATTGTTTGTGATAGTAGATCTCTGTTCTTGGATAGTGTTATGCTGCTTTGATTCCACAGGTGCTCTTTGAAGCTGGGTAGACGAGGAAGCGAGTGGCAAAGATCTATCAGAAGGGAGAGGAACCAAGTGCAAGATTGAGGTTGGTGTCCTTTGTTCCCCTCTTATCTACTTATCATAAAGGAAAACGAAAGTAGTTTTAGTTTGTTTGTTTCTAAGATAGCTACCAGTCTTAGTGGGACTAGCAGCTCTGCATAAACACTATATTTCCTGATAACATGTGGGAGAGGAATTGAACAGGCATAGGGATCGAATGGCTAAAGCCATGAATAGAGACAGTCGGAACAGAGGAGACGAATTGAGAAGAGTTAATTGGAAACCCGAATTGGGAAGAGTCTGAGTGACCAAGAGAGATAGTGAACACAGAGAGAAGTAAAGCCAAGCAAAGAAGATAGAGGGCCAAGCTGACCACAGGCAGCATCGAGCACCAGAGAGCTTGAAGATTCAAGCCTTCCCATAGAGGAATCTGTCTGGATTGAGCATCATAGTTGGCTCTTTCCACTGTAGACCGAGGGTCACAGAGCTGGTAGGAAGAGAACGAGTTTGTGTACTCCGAGTGGCTTGGGGAATCCAAGAACCACCCTGCCAAGCAAAATTTGTTGTCAAGAGAACTCATATTGAGTTCCTGTATTGTAATTTCTCTACTGTAAGACACAGTAAAACAAGGCCACCACTGAAGCTGGACCGGAGACATAGCCCTAGAGAATAGGGTTAACTCCTTATTAAAAAATTCTTGTGTCTTTGTGTTGCTTACTGTATTTCTCTGCTATCTTTCCACTTATTTTCTGTGTATTGGCAATCTGATCGATCCATTGTTTCAATGAAACAGAACACACACACCAGCACATGAGTCTATAATACCTTTATTTAATAAATCTTCAACTGAGGTCACTCATAGGGTGGTTATCATATCAAGTGGTATCAGAGCTTTAGTTCGTAAGGTTAGACAAGCTTTTGTTGGGTTAGCTATGAATGCTCACTAGATCAAAGCTCAAATTAGGAGAAGGAGAGTTGGTGGAAACTAATCCTGAAATTGGGAGAGTCTATTCTCGCAAGACAATGTCAGAGGAAGGTTCTATGGGGCCAGACCCTCAATTCATAGAAAGTTTGCTAGCTATAAAGTCTATGGTAGAAGAAATGTATAGGGACTTTAGAAATCATAGGGATGAAGATTCATTAGGTTCTAAACAAGATAAAGAAAAATATGAGTCTCATTCTCATGACCACTCCAAAGGAAAGGGGAAAGAGGAAAGCTTTCTCACACCTCTTAATAGCCCTGTGCATAATAAGAAATAATCTTTGATTAAGTTAGATGTCAAATTTGATTTGCCTATATATGATGGAGAGCTAAATGCTGAAAAGTTGGACAATTGGATTAGACAAATTGATGTGTATTGCAGGGTATATAACATAGACTTAAACAAGAGTAAGATTCAGCTGGCAAGCCTACGCCTAGGAGGCACTGCCTTGGTTTGGTGGGAAGGCAGAACCCAAGCTGATATGAAAAGACATGGTAAGACCATCTCTGTCTGGAGCAAATTTGTTGCTGCAATCAAAAAGTAGTTCTATCCATTGGCCTACATGCAACAAGCCTTGATGAGTTGGAAAACACTTCGGCAGTTGAAAGGGAAAAGTGTACAAGGGTATACTCAAGAGTTCAGAAAGAGAGCATTGATGTTGGGTATCTCATTAGACTCACCAGAGACTCTTTTGAAGTACATTGGTGGTCTACATAGCTACATGAGGCATACCATCCTCATGTTTAATCCCACTAGTATAGATGAGGTCTTTGTACAAGCTACTCATCTAGAAGCTAGAGGAAAGAATGGAAATCCAGAAGTTGGGGGACCATCCCAACCCACTGTAAGCAAGAGCAAGGAGAAAAGAAAGCAGAAGTGGAAAGCAAGGAAGGCTAACACTACATAAAAAGGCAAAGCTTCATGCACTCACTGTAAAAAGGAGGGGCATGATGATGAGCACTGTTGGATTCTGCATCCAGAGCTGAGACCTAAGAAGTCTGAGGGCAAGAAGAAGAAGATTGTTGCAGCTATTCAAAAATATTTGGGGTCAGACTCGGGAGATGAAACAATCATTGTAGCCACAGGTATAAAAGGTAAGAATTCTGAAGCATCTACTAGTAATTCTACTCAATTTGTTATTGATGAAGAACATGAGAGAAAAAGGCATGAGCTTTTCCATATTCGAGTTATTTCCAAAAATCAAAAGATTGATACTTTGTTTGATAGTGGCTCACAAGTAAATCTGATTTTTGAAGCAATTGTAAAGAAATTGGGATTAGCAACTACACCTCATAAGAAGCCATACCCATTAGGATGGTTGAATGATAATGCACAACTACAAGTGACTAGACAGTGCAAACTCAAGTTTTTTTTTGGGTCAGCATTTGTAGATGAGGTTGAGTTAGATGTAATTACTTTAGATATATGTGGAATTGTTTTAGGAAGTCCCTACTTGTATGATAGAAAAGCTATTTTCTATAGAGCTGAGAACAAGTATCTGCTTGTTAAAGATGGAATCAAATACTTTGTAAGGGATCATAAGCTCAAGAATAATTATACTCTCATCAACTCAGGACAGATGAAAAGAATGATAAATTCATGCAAACAGTTCTTACTAATGGTTGTAAAGGAAAAGAAGTCTGATAAAACCAATGTATTTGGGGGCTGTAATGCTGATCAACAAGCTGATATAGAAAAGATTGTTTCAAAGTATGATGTCTTATTTCAAGAACCTAAAGGCCTACCACCCAAAAAGGGGATAGTACATGATATTATTTTGCAGCAAGATGTTCCTTTACCTAACATTGGGATGTACAGGTTGTCTGCTATAGAGAATGCTGAAATCAAGAAGCAGGTGCAGGAGTTGCTCAAGAAAGAGTTCATTAGGCCTAGCACATCACCATGTGGGTCACCCATCATCTTGGTGAGAATGAAAGATGGCTCGTGGAGAATGTGCATTGACTACCGAGCACTAAATAAGATAACAATCAAAAATCGTTATCCCCTTCCTCGCATAGATGATATTTTAGATCAATTGAAGGAAGTTGTTTATTTCATAGTGGATACCATCAGGTCAGAGTTGTAGAGCAAGATGCATGGAAGACTACTTTCAAAACAAAGCAGGGATTGCATGAATGGCTGGTTATGCCTTTTGGCCTAACTAATGCTCCTGCTACTTTCATGAGATTAATGAATGATGTACTCAGACCTTTTCTTGATGATTTTGTTATTGTGTATCTAGATGACATTTTGATTTTTAGTAAAACATGGGAAGAACATTTAAAGCATGTTAAGTAGACATTAGATGTTTTTAGAAGAGAAAAACTTTATGTTAAACTCTCCAAATGTGAATTTGGAAAAACCTCTCTAAATTATTTGGGTCATATAGTAGGGGGAGGTGAATTGAAAATAGATCCCTCTAAAGTGGCAGTCATTGTAAACTGGCCTAAACCCCAGTCTGCTACAGAATTGAGAAGCTTCTTAGGAGCAACACAATATTGGAGGAAGTTCATTTCAAATTTTTCCTCAATTGCAGCTCCCTTACATGCTTTGACAGGATTGAACAAGGTGTTTCAGTGGGGAGGCAAATAGCAGAAAGCCTTTGACACCTTGAAAGAGAAGATTAGTATAGCCCCTGTACTAGCACTGCCAGATCTACAAAGACCATTTGAGATCCAAACTGATGCCAGTGACTATGCCATGGGAGCAGTGTTGACACAGCACAGTAAACCCATATGTTATCATTCTGAGACTTTTAATCCTACAGTAGTTTACTATCCTACCTATGACAAAGAATTGTATGCATTAGTTCAGAGTGTGAAAAAGTGGAAACATTACTCAATGGGAAAAGAAACAGTAATACACACTGATCATCAGCCACTTCAATATCTACACTCCCAAACTAAGTTGCAACAATCAAGACATTACAGATGGATGGGTTTTCTACAATATTTTCATTTAGTCATCAGATATAAAAAGGGCATACATAACAAGGTTGCAGATATGTTATCTAGACCCATTATAAATGCATCTACCATACTTAAGCATAATTCTATGCTGCATGAAAGCTACATGGAACAGTATGCTTAGGACATGGACTTTCAAGATGTATATGCAACTTTGAGTCAAGGAAAAAGAGTAGAAGAATTGGACTATCATGTGAAGGACCGACTCTTATATCATTGTGGGAAACTCTTCATTCCACAAACTGAGAGAGTAAAGATAATTAGGGAAGCACACACTTCTCTGATATCAGGTCACTTTGGGGTAAGTAAAACAGTTGCACAACTGCAAAGGTTCTACTATTGGTTGAAAATGAATGAGACAGTTTCTAGATATGTGAAGGGATGTGCTCTGTTTGCTAAAAGCAAGCCCGCAACAGAAAACTAGGCTTATACACTCCATTACCAATTCCTTCTCACCCTTGGGAAAGCATTTCCATGGATTTTGTTGGAGGACTGCCTAAATCTAGGAAAGGTCATGATTATCTGTATGTTGTTGTGGATAGGTTCAGCAAAATGTGTATCTTGATACCCTGTAGTAAACAAATTACAGCTGAACAAACTGCAAAATTATTCTTTGAACATGTATGGGTTCATTTCGGATTACCCACTTCTATTGTATCTGATCGAGACACCCGATTTGTGGGGAAGTTTTGGTCAAGTCTGTGGGAACTAATGGACACCAAGTTAAAGAAAAGCACAGCTTTTCATCCACAAATAGATGGCCAGACAGAAGTAGTTAACAGGATGGTGATCCAGTTACTGAGGGGATATTGCAGCAAACACCCTAAGCTTTGGGATGAACACTTGTGTTATGTGCAGCATGCTTACAATAGAGCCAAACACTCTTCTACACAGAGATCTCCTTTTGAGACCTGTTTTGGTTTCATACCAAGGTCTCCTTTGGATTTTGTCTTTGGTAAAGATACCATGGTTGATAAACACAGTGATGTGGACAAGGCAACTAGGTTCATTGAACAGATCCAGGAGATCCACCAGGCAGTACAGGAACAGCTGGAAAAGAGCTAGGCCAAGTACAAGGATAGGCATGATAAGCATTGGATGGAGCATAGTTTTCAAGTTGGAGACCAAGTCTGGCTATATATCAGCAAGTACATGATGCAAGGTGAAGGTAAAAAGCTAAAACCTATCAGGTATGGACCCTTTAGGATACTTGAGAAGATTGGTGAAAATGCCTTCCGCCTTGAGCTACCAGCTTACATGCACATCTACTCAGTCGTAAATGCAGACTGTTTGAGGTTTTTTGAAACTTCAATGATTGAGGACCCTGAAGAGCAGAGTCAATTACCTGCTGTTGATGACCTACTACCTGAATATCTTAATGAGTTGCAAGAAGACATGGTGCTGGATAGGAAGGTAGGGACGACGTGCAGTGCACAAGTGGAATACCTCAGGATTGGGCTTAAGGGTTCGAAGCTGAGCAGTGCAAAGTGGATTGAGATTAGACAAGTGAGACAACAGTTTCCTCACTTAGTCGATGCTTGAAGAAAACCAACTTTTGGTGGTCCAAAAGCGTTTTCAGTGAGAAGGCCGTGATCTGAATTGGATCCATAAAAGATTGTCAAGAACCTTGACTGTATCGAGTTGAACAAATCTCTAATGAAATCCAAAACAACATCAAAAACCCCCTGAACCAGTGGCAATGGCGGCCTGCGTGGAACGACGAGGACCTCGATCAACGCACGTAGACCGAGGCCAATGGAGACTGCGTGAGAGGCCAAAGTAGCCCCTGGGAGCCCTGGATCAGGAAAAGGAGGTGATTTTCGATCGTGCATCGCTGGGCAAACAGGGCCGAAATGGAGGAACCTTAAGCCCTTGGTCACATTGGGAGCTAGATAACCGCGGGCAGAGAAACAAAAAGTGCTAAAGGACAAAGGCGGGACCCGCGCTCTGGAAAACCAGTGGTATTGATCGGGGCACCCTTGAACGGTGAGAGGTTTTGGAGGAGAGCGGAGTGATCCCACTCAGCGATCGACGCATGGCAACGAAGGTGAGAGAAAAACCGCCATGATTGGGCGCTATTGGTCAGGCAAGTCAACTGCGCTCGACGTGCGTACAACATTGGATCTGGAGGAGCCTAGATTAGACGGCTGAGATTGCACCCGATAGAAAAGAAGTGGAATCAATAGGGAATTAAGCCGCGATTTAGAGGAATTTGGAATCCGTTGACTGCCATGGTGGAGAAAGACCACGTACACAATGTAACGAAAGGAATGAACCGATGAAGCATGCTGGCACTAGTTAGATGGAGACACGTGGCCACTTCCCGAGCTTTCATGTGTTCATGCTGATGCCGAACAGGGAACTCCAAGCGCAGCTGCAAAAGGTGAATCGACGCAGGAGGGAGAGGAACCGAACAGGCATAGGGATCGAATGGCTAAAGCCATGAACAGAGACAGTCAAAATGGAGGAGATGAATTGAGAAGAGTTAATTGGAAACCCGAATTGGGAAGAGTCTGAGCGACCAAGAGAGACAGTGAACACAAAGAGCAGTAAAGCCAAGTAGATGAGATAGAGGGCCGAGTGCACCAGAGAGCTTGAAGATTCAAGCCTTCCCATAGAGGAATCTGTTTGGATTGAGCATCACAGTTGGCTCTTTCCACTGTAGACCAAGGGTCACAGAGCTGGTAGGAAGAGAATGAGTTTGTGTACTCCGAGTGGCTTCGGGAATCCAAGAACCACCCTGCCAAGCAAAATCTGTTGTGAGGAGAACTCATATTAAGTCCCTGTATTGTAATTTCTCTACTGTAAGACACAATAAAACAAGGCCACCACTGAAGCTGGACCAGAGACGTAGCCCTGGAGAATAGGGTGAACTCCTTATTAAAAAAAATTGTGTCTTTGTGTTGCTTACTATATTTCTCTGCTGTCTTTCCACTTATTTTATGTGTATTGGCAATCTGATCGATCCGTTGTTTCAATGACACAGAACACACACACCAGCACATGAGTCTGTAATACCTTTGTTTAATAAATCTTCAACTGAGGTCACTCATAGGGTGGTTATCAGATCACTCTGATAAAAATTTTGTGTATGTTGGCCTTGAATTCAGCAAAACTTGCAGACTATTGTACACTATGGGTGATAGGTGCGGCCTCTGGTTGATCCACATCCAGATGCTCATCTCCATGAGCACCCAAAAAATCTTGTTGTCGCGGATCCTCCTTGCATCCTTCATGGCCCAGAGCGAAGCGTACTTCATGGCCTCTGATAAGTCTTTGTCAATGATGGGGAATTGATTGTCTTCTGGTAGTTCCCCTACTACAAGCATGATGGATAACAACAACCACGCGTAGTGGAAGATTTTACCCTACTCCTAGGTTTCACGACAATTTTTCAAAAACTCCACACAGAGGAATTTAGACCAGTTGAACTGGACCCCCTCCGTGTACTGCTCATCCACTATGACCATCGACGCTGGTACTTCATCGACGCGACATTCCCTCATAACTTTGTTGCCAAGATTTGGGTTGTTCCGTGTACCCCTTTGTCCTTGATGCTGGAGATGGTGTAGCCCCTCTTCTTCTTCTCTAGTTTGTACTTCGTCTTCATGGATTCTATAAGGGCCAAATCACTGCCCTTTCCTTCAGCTATGGTTGCGGGGTCCTTTCCTTTGTAAGGGAGCCGAGAAATGCGTTGAATTAGGTCTGTCATGATGGGGATAGGTTCCTCCAACCATAGATACCCATCATGCACTAGGTAGAGCAGCTGCCTGATGATAAAAATTGTTATTAGCACATGGTGGAAATGTGGTATCCATAATAAATTCAACAGCCCGGCCTTTTCCACATCATACAACCACTTTTGTGGCTCTAACGTTGTCACCACCCCCACGGTGTTCTGTTTCATGAGGTTCCCGGTCTCCAAGTGCGGGAACTTCTCGCGGTCATTGAGGTTCCAATATTCAAACTTCATGGTTGGTACGTAGCCCAGGTGCGTGCCTTCAAACAGAATTCCATTTGGGAGGAGCGGGATCTGGAGTGAAGTATTGGTTTCGTCCAGGTCCTTTGGCACTTTGGTCTTTCCTTTCCATGGAGGGACATATGTGGGCAGTTTTGTTGCAGAGCGTGTAGGTTGAGTATCCTCCTCCATATCTTCATCTTCTTCCTCTGCGATGATCAAGGTCTGCAAGTCTTCTTCTTCCTCATATGTTTCTATCGTGATAGCTTTCCCCTTTTCTGCCATCGATAGTTTGCTACACAGTCAGTTCCTAGGGCACACACATATGAGGGCCATTTCTTGTTTATATTTCTTGGGCCTTGGCATACGCGGTGACTTGGGGATCTCTTCTACAACCCTGGATCCTTCAGGAGAATCTTCCACATTTAGGGCCTACGCGGCTTCGCTGGCGATTACCTCTTCAATTCCTGGACCATCCTTAGTTGCAGTCATTGTGTCTCAGCTGTAATCTGTCGCTCACGAATTCAAGGGCTCAATCAATGCTCGGCTCACAATGTTTAGGGCTCTACTCAAATGCTCAATTCCAAAATGACCAAGTGTTGTTTGTTGGGAAGTCCTTTGTGTTTTATAATGCCTTTTGAATTCAAATTTGATCATTCCCCCCAAGTTCGGTCCATTAATGCTTTCTTGGCAGCAGATTTTCCCAAATCTTGCCCATAATTCGCATCTTAAATGCCCGCCACCCGCTCCATTTGGCCTCAAGCCATGCATCCCATCATGAATAGTCACTCCAACAGTCACTTTCTGGCCAAGTTGCATGGCAATGCAGCCCTCCGTGCATTGTCACAGACCTGGTGACGCTCTGCTTTTGCACACATCTCCCATATGGCGCAGCTCTGAGGCAGAATAGTTTATAATCCCACGCTCTCTTCCAACTACCTGGACCACTGAGACTATTCCTCCCATGGCTATTCTGGTGGTCGCACCACCCATACGGGGCTCCATCCTGTCCTCCATCGTGGTTTGTGGAGACTCCCTACCTCTTATTGTCAGGGCCTACATCGCTTACTTCACCATTTGCAGTGTGCTATCCTGGTCACTATGTTTAGTAATATGCAGTCCAAGCCAAGGCATCAGACTAACTAATTCACTGCAATAGTTCTCAACTATGTCATTTTGATTGTGCGCACCTTTCCTTACCATCATAGTTTTTTGGGCGAGAAACTGTTCCTTTATTTTGTCCTCCATCTTTTTGACTTCTATGTCCATTAAAGCGCTTTTCTGCTATAACTATACCCTTTATTTTTCCAGTTCACAGATTCTAAGGTTTCCCTGTTGGATTCTTTCCTCCAATCCCATGTGTTTTGTTTCGTACAGCTTTGTGATCCCTCCTTTCCAGGCTTCGCGAACCAGTGTATCTATGGGTACTATTGTTTGTGGTCTCGGCTTTGCATGCTCTAGCGGGATTACAGCCTCTACTTCATACTTCAACTTCGGAAGTGTCCGTGTGGTCAGGGTTTTGTGCATAGTCCTATAATCCAATAGAACCGTTGGCATGCACAGGTCCCATTCGGTATGTTTCACCTGGTAGACTTTGTTTAGTACTTCACATACTCTGCCAAAGGATTCCACGAGGATAATCATTGGCGCACGCAGTCTAATCATACTTCATTGTCTGCGCCATCTTCTTGCCTGCTCCTACTTGTTGGTCCTGTTTCCTATCGTGAGGACATTGTGCATTTGTGCAAGTTGTGTACCATACACCTGTACCCATCTGGAGAGGTGGGCACGCAGGTTGTCTCACCCATTGTACCTGGCTTTCATTTGCATCGGAGGCTTTCCAAACCATATGATCATCATTTTTTTTCATTCTCGCCAGTCCTCAAACTTCTACTTGTGCACACCCCACCATCTTGTAGGCGTAGCATGCAGTGCCCATTTCAGTGTGTCAAAATGCTGTTGTTCTGGTACTTCTTCTTCAAAGTTGTTCAAGAATTCCTTTACATCATTCAACCCATCATACATAGGCAGATTTCTTGCTTCCGTTGCTACACATCATAGTGAACTTATCATCATATTGCAGTTGAGCGTGGTCACCTCATGTAATTGGTTCTACCATCTTTCTATCTCCTCATCTGAATTTGAGGTGCAAGAGCTTTCGCGCTCCCACAAAATCCTTCCATCCACTGTTGGCTTCACCTAATCTTTCTCTCATGTGGTTATCTTGTAGATACAATCTAGATCGTCGTCGTTGTTGTAGTCCTGCACTGACTTTATGTAACGCGATCCTTCCATAGGTTCTAAAGGTACCACTACGCGTAGTGACTTTTTCTCAAAAATCATCTTGCGCTTCTTTAGATTTATCACTCCATTCATGTCAGTGGTCCAATCTATTCCTAGTAGCACGGGATAGGGATTGTTTTCATCGACAATTTCTATCACATCGAAATCTACAAGTGCATTCGCTCCTTCAATATCTACCGTTATTCCCTACAATTTTCCCATTGGTAGCATCTTTTGTTGGTTCACCATTCACAATTGAATAGTAGATCATTGCAGTGCGGGCCTACCCATGCACTCCCATGTCTATTTTGGAAAGATGTTCGTGTCCGATCCTAAATCCAAAATTACCTGATCCATCTCATATTCTTTGATTTGCGCAGTCAATCTCATCTCACTTCCTGATCGCGTTGTGTGCCTTCCGAGCTTCTGGACTACGTGGGGTTCTCCTGGTCCAACACATCTAGTGATGAGTTATTGCAATCCTTTCATAGCTTTGCTATTGTGCAACAACTTCATGCAAGTCTCCAGAAAGGTAGTGAGCATTGATGGGTCCTGTTATCACTCCAAGAAACTCTCCTAGGTTGAAGCTCAGAGATGCCTGGTAACATGTAAATCTTCAATATTGTTCTCAGAACTATTGGAATGGATGATGTTTTGGATCAAGTCAAATAACCATTTCAGCTCTATTCTCACTCAAGACATGCATGAACACCCTCAACAGTACAAGGCTTTAGACCACTAATGCTCAATATATTATAGATTCAATGAATGGATGGAGAATCCTGATTGTACCAGTAGATGCATACATTAACACATATGAATGGCCAGCTACAGAAAGTAAATTAAACTTGCAAATCTAATTTATCAATGCAAAGATAAGATGACAGTTATCTGGCATTAGACATAGAAGAAAACATGAATAACCAATTCAAGTGCAAGCTTAGAACAGAGGGAAAGATGGCAATTGAACATGTAACAACAAAAGAAGCTTGTATTGCTAGAATTAAGATGAGATGCTTGGAAGTAACAGAGCTCACAGTCTCCAAAAGTTGAACCCTTGATACTTCTAACTTGCAACCATTTACAGGCTTTTTACAATGTTCTTGAACCCTCTGAGGCTCGACTATCTTAATCCATCCCTTCTGGCTTCTAACTGCTTGATGCCACGATTAAACAGATATGAGTGAGAGGGCTCCTTTTCTAATAGCGCATTAACTAATTCTGGTAATACTCCACGCTGGTAGGTGGCTCGCTCATGTAGGCGATGCTCCATGATCTCTTTGGGTTGATTCGGCTGCATCGTGCTAGGTTTTTCCCCTTCCAGCCTCTGTCCGTCGACCGCTGTATCCCGGCTGAATCCTTCTTCCGACGTAAACAATCATCGCTAAATGCTTCTAAGGATATGTTAGCCACCTGTACTTGTAACGGAATGGTTATCGAGCCTCTCAAATCCCTGCAATGGCCCCTTTTTTGTTTTACACAGAGCAATGCTGCCATACTGCAAAATTCCACCAAAGCACTGCTCATTCGGACTTCAAAAGTCCTTAAATATGGTCTATTCTCCCATCGAATCGATCCCCTGAGTCATTATCACATGTCACTTCGGCCGTGTTCTAGCCTTCTAAGCTATCGGGAACATTCCTTAACGTATTTTTGTCTTTGTACCAAAACTTGCCAATAACTTGAAAAGCCTTTACATGCGGAACTCAAGGTTTATGAAATTGGGTTTATCAAACCCATTGAGATCAGCTGTGCAATCGCAATCGAAAAAATTAGGCTTCTGGGGATCTTTTATATATTGTCCCCATCATATCGCCGATGACTGATGGGCTGATCCTCCTGCAGATGTGATATAATATATAATAGCTTTAAGGAACCCTTTCAGGTCCGGCTTATCGCATAAATGCTTCACTCCTTGTATTTCGTTTAATGAACAAAATATGCGAAATACATTGAAAAAGGCCTTTTCTGTGGATCTCAAATCTTATGAAATAATATTTATATAGCCATCAAGTCCGACTAATTGCATCGCACACATGTATGGGTATAGGCCTCGCTCCCTAATGCTTCTCTGTTTACGATATCGCGATGCGACTAGTCACAATCGCATATCGTGATAGCCCCGAGCTGTTATATCTTGCTCCTTTGTCTACTGTGATGCGATTCGCTGATCAGATTTGGACCATTGATCGGCCAGCTCTGACGGCTGCTATGCCCAGTTGCTGTAAGCCTCCACTAAGCCTTATTTCACTGTTTTCTTGTGTTTTTCGCCTATTTGAAGGTTCCCCTTATGCAACAATTTTGATATTTTGAATTATTTTTAAGAAGGTTTTGAAGACTTAGAGAGTGTCTTGGATCCATTTTGGATCGCATGCCAACAGGGCTAACACTGGCTCCTTCTGGGGATGAAAGCCACCCTGTGAGGTTTCAAGAATTGCAGACCACTACCTTTCCTTTAATAATCAAAACACTTATCTCCTAGTGTTCCATTCGGCCTGGAATTTATTTGCACGAAAAACAAAAACTGAAAAAACCTATTTACAATATTAAGACCTTAAAGCCTTATACGAATTAAAGTTCCAAAAACTGCCCATTGATTGGGCCATCAAAAACACCTTCCCCCTCCAAATTGTGCAACATGAAAGTATTGTTCATCTGAACTTCAGCAATGACAAATGGTCTTGTCCATAAGGCATCAAATTTACCATGGCTGCCCTTCTTTTCCTTAAATGCATCCCATTTGAGAACCCAGTCACCAACCTAAAACTGTCCATTTTTGCCTTTCTGTCAAAGGTTTCTTTGATCTTCTTCTGATGAATTCTTGACTTCTCAACCAGTTGTTCTTTGATCTGTTGTAATTTAACCAAGTTACTCATTCTCCTTGCTATGTCACTCTCTTCATCCTGTTCTTCTTGCAAGAATTCGGCCATGGGGAGAATCAGCTGAATAGGAAAAACAACATTAGCGCCATAAACCAGCTTAAATGGAGAATTTCCTATGGACTTCTTGTTGGTAACTCTGTCAACACACAGTGCAAACTTCAACTTGGAATCCTAGCTCCTTTTAATTATCCTTACAATCAAAGGCAATAAGATAGGGCTGTAGGCCTTGATTTCGGCTTTCAAGGGATGGTGTTCTTCACCAGTGGAATCTTATGCTGAATGATGTTGGTATCATAGGTCTTAAGCTCACTGTACTCCTAAGAAAAAATATCAGCATATTGTTTCACCAGGGTGTAATACTCAGAACTTTAGCCATAAGACAAGTGAGTGGATAGATTTATGTACTTTGGATGGGCTGGACTCCCTATATTATGTTTATGAACAACAAACTCATTTTATTTTTTGGCGGGCTTATAAGGTACATCATTATGGTAAAATAGCTTCTCTAGGGGCACCAATCCTTTGGGTATATGGTTACTAGGCAGCTAAACAATGTTGTCCTGACCAATCTCGTCCTTTAGCTTAGACTGGTTGCATTCTTCAATTGTTTCATTTTCTTGGTCAATGTGCATTTCAGAAAATTCATCAATGACTTGTAAAAACCTATTAATTTCATCATCATCTTCAAAAAATTTCCAATATTTGACATTGTCAGGCAGAGATGGTCTATATTTCACCTAAACTTCATAAGTCAATTTAGGAGGCAAAGGAGGAATAAACGTGCTAGCAGACACAGCAAGGGAATTAGCAAGCTTGTTCTTCATTCTATGGATGTAAGAAATGCTGAAACTATCAAAAGAACCCTTGAGATTCCATACCTCATCTCTGTATGCTTTCAGCCTTGGATGTTTTGCCTGGAAATTTTTGTTCATCTGCTGAATGATAAGGTCTGCATCTCCAAACACCTTCAGACCTTTGATGCCCATTTCTTTAGCAACATTTAAGACCAATATCAAGGCTTCATACCCTGCTATGTTATTTGTGACCTGAAAAGTTAACTTGAAAGATAAATGAATGCATTCTTGTGTGGGGGAAACAAGAACTACACCTGCCCCTACATCTTCCTTAGAGCAAGCTCCATCAAAGAACATGTCCCAAATTTGTGGGCCTTCTTCCTCTGTGATCTAGCAAACCAGTTTCCTGAGTTGCATGGAGGCCAACTGGGATTCCTCAATCTTAAGAATACAGGCTCCAAAATCGTTATCGACAACATAGATGGGATGATTAGTGGGATTCCTTTCATCACTGATGATATAAGCCAACTAAGCTTCTCTGTATAGTCTCCTACTCTCACCTCCAAAAACTGGGACAATAGCATAGGACAGATCATTTTGCAATGTTCCACCTAATCTCTTGATCCAACCTCTAGAAAGTAGCATGCCAAACTTAGGGGGTACATCTGCTACCACAATATCCATCATCATGCTCTTCATGGGCAGCTGAGACAAGGTGATGGCTAGGTCTTTGATTAACCCCAAACATTTCACTTTTCTAGAGTCAAAAGAAAACAAGTCATGATAAGGCTTGGTAATGTCAAGACCCAACTCATCCATGACAAATTTGGGCATTAGATTATGGCTGGCTCCTATGTCCATAAGGCAGTTGTGGAGGATTTTGTCATGAATAGTCAAAAAGACATAGAATGATGGGGAGTTGTCAACACAATTTTCAATCATTAGGCTGAGAATAACAGTTGGTTTGTCATCTTGGAAATTTACATAGTCAATGGAGGCTTGGATGGCTTTAGGCTCAAGGGCCTAGAGGATAGATCTCTTGAAGGACTCATTCTTCACTAGTTCAATCAGAGGTATAGGTATGCTTAGCTTTTGAATTTCCAATTCAAAACTGAAAGGAGAAGGAGACTTGTCAAGGCCTCTTACCTCGTGAGCTAGAGCTTTAAGGATGATGGGATCAACTACTGGTTGTTTCTGCTTATTAGCTTGTTGTATTGCAGGGACAGCAGCTCTCTGAATAGGAGTTTCCTTTGAATTATTTGTCTTCAACCTCAGATTATATCTGTGTTGATCAATAGTTTGTAGAACATCTTCCTTATCCCACTCTTGGCTATTCTAGTCATCGAATAATGACTTTTCATAGGCAGCTGAGGTAAAAAATGAGGCACTGCCTTTGTCTTCCAGACAATGGATCTCATCATCTTCTTCCAACTACACTTCTTCCATGAATACATTCTAGAAAGGGGTCTTCACTCTTTGGTCTTCATTGGCATCTTTACTTCTTTGCAAAATCTGCAACTGCTCATTAGCTCTTCTATATGGATTTGGATTTCTAGGGGCGAAGGTATTAGGAACTCTTCCTTTCCTAGGGTGTTTCTCAACCTTTAATTTGGAGATTTCAAAGGCTAATGACTCTATCATCTTGGTCATTTTATCTATCTTGGGATCTGAGGATGATGAAGATTCACCCCTTTGTCTCCTTCTATCAACATTCCCCTTGAGCTTTTCTACAACCATGATGTTTGATTCTACTTCCAAGGCTGCATCCTACATATTAGCCAAGGTAGCACATCGTCTCTCCCTCAACAGTAGACAGAAGTCAGAATCAAAGGCACTGGCATAGGTGAGTTTTGCAAAGGTAGTGGTGGGTTTTACTTCAACTGGTATCTTGTTGTACATGCAGTTAAACCTCTTATTAAAATCAGACAACAACTCAACATTTTACCTCTTTAAGTTCCCAAAATCGCTGTGGTAGTAGAGTAGATCCTTCTTATCCCCCCAGTGCTTTAGGAATGCATCATCTAAAACCTCGATATTTGGTATAGACCTTGGGGTCAGTTCTCTGTACCATTTCCTAGCCACTCCATCTAGACTTTGGACAAAGACTCTCATCCATACATCATCTTCACTAATGTCCAGGTTATCAGCATAGTTATAGAATGATTCAAGATGTTCCTTAGTTGTAACACCTTCAATCCTAGTGAACTTCGGCCTATACTTATAATATTCTCCAGTAGGCATGGCATTCAAAGGAGTGGGCAGTACTAGAGGTCCATACCTTGCAGCTATGATTATTTCCATTTTGGTAGGTGCTTGTGGACCTACCATAGCTGTGGTGGCTATAAGGGTACTGGAAGTATGAATGAGAGAGGGTTGAGGAGAGACTGATAGGGCTAAAGGAGTATGATGGATAGGGGTATGATGGATAGGGGTAGAGGCTCCCTTTGGGCATACAACAAAAGAAGATCCTAAAGAATAAGGAGCTTTATGAATGTCTGAGATTTTTTCTTCACTGCTAGTATTAGATGCTATACTCTCAACATGTATTTGTTCGAAAACAAGATTTTCATGAAGAGATATAGAATTTTGTTTAGAGCTACCTGAACCTAATGCTCCTTTCTGCAACACCTTTCTTTCTTTGATGATTTTTTCAGGGTCAAGTACTAGGTCAACTCATGGCTTCTGAGGATTTCTCCAAGTATGCCTCACAAATTGAGCTAGAACTAAGGAGTGGAGTCGCCAAGAGGTTAATCCTCTAGTAGAGTCACCAGATAGATGATTACAACCCAAATAGTGTCTAGGCTTTATCTATCATCAAAGTTGGATCTGTGTCATCTCCCTGGGAAGCTAAGCTTCAGTCTTCTCTCCCTGGCAATGGCGCCAATTATGTTATCACTCCAAGAAACTCTCCTAGGTTGTAACTCGGAGATGCCTGGTAACATGTAAATATTCAATATTGTTCTCAAAACTATTGGAATGGATGATGGTTTGGATAAAGTCAGATAACCATTTCAGCTCTATTCTCACCCAAGACATGCATGAACACCCTCAACAATACAAGGCTTTAGACCGCTAATTCTCAATAGATTATAGATTCAATGAATGGATGGAGAATCCAGACTGTACCAGTAGATGCATACATTAACACATATGAATGGCCAGCTATAGAAACTAAATGAAACTTTCAAATCTAATTTATCAACGCAGAGATAAGATGACAGTTATCTGGCATTAGACAATAGAAGAAAACATGAATAACCAATTCAAGTGAAAGCTTAGAATAGAGGGAAATATGGAAATTGAACATGTAACAACAAAAGAAGCTTGTATTGCTAGAATGAAGATGAGACGCTTGGAAGGAACAAAGCTAACAGTCTCCAAAAGTTGAACCCTTGATACTTCTAACTTGCAGCCATTTATAGGCTTTTTACAATGCTCTTGAACCCTCTGAGGCTCGACTGTCTTAATCCATCCCTTCTGGCTTCTAACTGCTTGATGCCACAATTAAATAGATATGAGTGAGAGGGCTCCTTTTCTAGCGTGTTAACCAATTCTGGTAATTCTCTGTGCTGGCAGGTGGCTCGCTTGTGCCGGCGATGCTCCATGATCTCTTTGGGTTGATTCAACTGCATCAGGCTAGGCTTTTTCCCCTTCCGGCCTCTGTCCACCGGCTATTGTCTCTCGGCCGAATCCTTCTTTTGGTGTCAGCAATCATCGCTAAATTCTTCTAAGGATATGTTGGTCACCTGTATCTGCAATGGAATGGTTATTGGGCCTCTATAATCCTTGCAACGACACCTTTTCTGTTTTACCCAGAGCAACGCTTCCATACTGTGAAATTCCACAAAAACACTGCTCATCTGGACTTCAAAAGTCCTTAAATATGGTCTATTCTCCCATTGGGTCCATCCCCTAAGTTGTTATCACATGTCGCTTTGGCCTTGTTCTAGCCTTATTAGCTATTGGGAACATTCCTTAACGTATTTCTGTCTTTGCACAGAAACCCGCCAATAACTTGAAAAGCCTTTACACATGGAACTCAAGGTTTATGCAGTCGGTTTTATAAAACCCATCGAGTCCGGCTGTGTAATCGCAATCGGAAAAATGAGGCTTCCGGGGGTCTTTTATATATCATCCCCATGATATCACCAATGACCAACGGGCCAATCCTCCTGCAAATGCGATATAATATATAATTGCTTTAAGGAACCCTTTGAAGTTCGGCTTATCACATCAGTGCTTCACTCCTTGTATTTCGTTTAATGAACAAAATACAAAAAATACATTGAAAAAGGCCTTTTCTATGGATCTCAAATCTTATAAATTAATATTTATATGGCCATCAAGTTCGGCTAATCGCATCGCACACATGTACGGGTATAGGCCCCGCTCCCTAATGCTTCTCCGATTGTGATATCGCAATGCGACTAGTCGCAATCACATATCGTGATAGCCCCGGGCCGTTATATCCTACTCCTTTGTCTGCTCCAATGCAACTAGCCGATTAGATTTGGACCATTGATTGGCCAGATCTAACAGCTACTGTGCCCAATTGTTGTAAGCTTCCACTAAGCCTTAATTCACTATTTTCTTGTGTTTTTTGCCTGTTTGAAGGTTCCCCTTACGCAACGGTTTTGATCTTTTGAATGATTTTTAAGACGGTTTCGAAGACTTAGAGAGTGTCTTGGATCCATTTTGGATCGCATGCCAACAATGCTAACAGGTCCATCTCTGGTTCTATTTTGTCTTTACTACCTGAAGTGGAGGCCTATGTGAAGCTCTTCTTAGCTTCCATGAATGTCTCCTTTGCACGCTCCAAATCAAATTCTGGTTCCTTCGTTGGAGCCTTGCAAACCCAGGTACTCTCTTCGGGTTGTTTACCTTTGTCATCTCCTATTGTGATACCACTTTGGAGCATGATGTTTACATTTGGGTCCTCCTCATGTGGCTCAGACCTCATCATTTGCAGGTTTTGAGTTGGGGGAGGTGGGAGTGTTCCTTTATCACGCAAGCTTGCTATCAGTGTGGGGCAGTCCTCCATCTCATGATAAAACTAAGTACAATATAAACAGGATGCCCTCATCGGATTGGTACAATCATGGGCATAATGCCCTGGCCCTCCGCAATTATAGCAGATCAACTGTCCACGACCCTTTCTTGGTCCCATTCCACCTCGACCTCGTCCGCGCACTTGAAATCCAATGCGCACCTGTTATAGACATTTTTGGGCACTGCAACCCCAATCATATATGTCCATAAACCAAGGGCTCCTAAGTCCCTAAAAGTGTTGTTTCATATCCTAAAGGAACAAGGTCAGCTGATTACATCATCTCCCAGAAGTTCTCCACATAAAACTGCTCAGAACTGGTCAAAACTGGACCATACAGAATGCCCAGTACAGAGGGTGCGATGCATCTCACCTGCTCAGTGTAAAGGGTGTGATGCATATTGAAATACCCTTCTGTAGGGTGTGATGGGCGAGAATAGACAAATGGCAGAGGCAGTTTGCGAGGTGGATGATCATGGAATCTGTTATCACTCAGGTTGTCCTTTTTACCAGCAGAAAAGGATACAGCCGAGGTAACCACAAACCAACTTTGGACTACAGGTTCTAGCCCACCTGCAGTCAGAGAGGGCTCTCTCTTTCTGATTTAGCTTTGTTGAAAATGATTTTAGGCTAGTTCTTGAGTTCAAGCGGGTTTTGTTTAAGTTTTGGTGGGAAGGATGATACTTTCAAGTAAAGAGGCAGGTATAGTCTGATAGTTTCAAACCATTGGGCATGGAGTCAAGGAGCAGGACTGTTTGGTACATTTTCTTGGTCACAAGAGGGATGAGGAGCAAGGTAGCTGCTCATGAAACAACATTTAAGCTTAAAAGGATGGAATGAATGCTAAGGAATGAGAGGCAACAAAGAATCTCTCAATCAAGTTAGCAGAAGGAAGGTGAGCTGACTCTATCTAGGAGCAGCTAAGAATTCCTAGATAACAGTCATTCATATGTGAAATAGATCAAAAATGAGCCATAAAAGAATTCATATTTATGCCTAGATCAAGAGGAAAACATTAAGAAGCCACAGAACCTGAGCATAGAGTGCAGCCAAGAAAATTCTAAACCAATCTTTGTTCTGTAACTTGAGCATGTATGAAATCGAAATAACAGAGGTAAGGAACACTTATTGATTCGTGTTGCAGCACATGAATTCCACATTCAACTCTTCAGAGCCATTAACAACACATCAAAACAGTCCATTCTCCAAGCTTGTGAGCAATCTTTGATTATAGAAAGTTTATCAGGTATACAGTGCGAGTCTCTGATGAAAATTATCAACCAACCCACCCTTAAAACAATACAAAGGCCGGTATGTATAGGGAAAATTGTCTATTACAGCTTGACCTAAAACAGGTCTGAAGGAAATGACTACTTTAGCCTAGTCCTGTCAGTAATAAATGCAATAAAATATCTTGAGCTGCGCTGAGGGCAGCCGTATCAAAACTGAGTAAATGTGTTGTCCTTGGTAGCTTGGTGCAGTGTTTTCTGTAATAACTGTGCATGGGTCTCTGCTCCATTGTTGTGTGGTGGCTTTAAATGCTTTAACTGTGATTTGAGAGCTGGGATGGTCTTACACCGCCTGATTTGACTTTGTTGGAGGCCATCAATGTTAACCTACTTTGGGAACTGAAGATCTCCATTAAAAAATTCAACTGATACTCTTTGCCGTTACATCTTTCCTCTGATACTCTTTGACAAATGAATTGGGCTGCTTCTCTCCTTTACTATGTGTCAAATCAAAATTTAATGGTCGTTGTTCGGCCCTCTGTCTCCTTTAGAACTGTCTTTGTTTACTTTCTGAACCTGTATGAAGAAATTTCTGACCAAATGCGAATTTCGGGCTTAGCAGGTCACAGGGCCGCAAGGGGGGTTCCATTTTGGCTCTTTTTTCTTAGCGATGCGCGATTAGCGCTAGCGCATCAAAAATTGCCTCAGAAACTGATTCCGGGCTTCCAGAGCTGCGATTTCGCCTTTCGCACCAAAAATGATGATGACGTCAGCATGACGTCAGCGGGTGGAACCAAGTACGGCGGATGACGTGACAAGATGACGTCAGCAGGGTGATGTCAGCATGTACGGATGGGTGATGTGGTGGTACGGTGGCAGGATGACTCGGCAGGAGGCCGACGCAGGCAGGTGATGCAGGCAGATGACGTAGGGCGGGGGCGGTTTCCGGTTTTGGGCGCACCGCCTTTGGGCACAAGCGGTATTGGAGGAGGGGGCTCCGCCACACCTGAGAAGGTGACGCGTGGCGGGAGTACGGCGGGAATACTGCCCATCTCCCGGACGCTAACCTTCGGCGCGTTGGCGTGGGAAAGGGCCCGCCCACCGTAGATCTATGGCGCGGGCGATCGGACGGTTGGCGGAACAGGTAAGATGGCGGAGGGATAAGGGACAGGGCCCGCGGGGAATATTCGCATATTAATATTGCGCGGCGAGGGTTTAAACTTTTGGAAAGGTGGGTTTTGTGTTAGTTTTAAGCGGGGGGGAAAAACTTTAATGTTTAATAAAGCTTTTAAACATTAATCTTTGGAAAAATGACTGTGGAGGGGTAGAAAATGTGATGTTTTTAAGCGCGAAGGGGTGGGTAAAGGTTGTTACTCTGACCAAGTGTCAGAGTAACTCCAAGACACGGATGGGCTAATAACAGCCCCAGATGAACTGCTATTTCCCAGACTTAGAAGAATAGGGCTATAGTGCCAGGGAGGGAATATTATTATATTGTTGGGATTTTTACACATAGTTTTAGTAGGGGAAGGGGAAATAGATAACGAGCTAGATAATAGAGTTAGGAGTTAATATGAAGATGATAAGAAAGTGCTAAGGTGAGGGACCTTGGGCTATTAGGGGGAAGTGACTCATAGAAGAGGAATGAACAATCCTTGAGTGAAGCTGATCTTCACCAAGGCAACTGATATGGAGAATGATGAAACTAAGAGGCTCAAGCAGATCTTGACCTCTTCAGGGAAGTTAGTAAGTGATTTGGGGAAAGAAGAAAGGGGAGTTAGTTATGTCTAGCTTGAGCTCCTGCATATGAAAACTGTATCATGGCTATGATCTGAAAAGATATGACACTTTGAAACACAAAATTGATCATCAATCATCATTCTGTAACTTCAAAAACTACCTACCCAGCCTACTGCCCTAACATTTTTTCTTCTTTTTGGTTTGGGTGCACTTAGACTTGCAGACCCAGCTTTACAATTTTTCCTTTTGACTGTCTTCCTATCTGAATCTACACTTATTTCTGCCAAGGGCCCAGATTAAGCAGTTGGGCTCCTCTGATTCTCTACCTATCTATAAATCTGCCAATATTAAGCTGTTTGGACAGATATCATTCTCTATATTCTAAAACAGGAAATTGAAACCTAGGGAGGCCAAGATTAAGCTGTTTGGCCTTCCCTTAACTGAAAAAAAACTCATCAAAAAGAAACAACTCATCAAAATTGGAATACAGCAGTGGCATTTGGACCAGCACACTTTTATGACCTCTTCGTTGGCTTCTTTAAGGAAATATGGAACCTTGCAGCATGAAAAGATGACATATTTGGCACTTTCAATTTGTCAATCATGAAATATGAACACCTGTTGCAACAGGAGGCTAACAGTGGCTCCACTTGGGGATGGCTTTTCCTTGTGAAAACCCAAGAACAGCAGGTCAGACTGCCTTGATCTTTTGTTGTTGCTGTAGATTGAAAAACTTTTTTGTGGTGGCTGCTAGGAGTGTGAAACTTTTGAAACATGGACAGTTCTTCTCCTCAACCGAATTACTAGCAACTGTGTAGCAACGCCTGCTTTCTTCTGCGTGCTTGATTTTACGTACAATGTTGCTTAAGCATTGTGTCTTTAGAAACATGGATTAAAAACTGATGTACTTCCTTCAGCCTTAGTCTTGGGATAGCTGCTGATGTGAAACTTAAGATTGCAAGACTGCCTTAGCTGGGTCTTCACAAAATTTACTGTTGCTCCTCTAACAATCGGTCTGCTTATATAAAAATGAAAACAAAGTGCTGATATATACAAATGTTACTGTACAAAAAGATATATACAAAATTGCATTGCATCCCTTAAAAGGGATCATGGTAATGTTTCAGCATACGGCCATTCACAGGGCCTTCTTCAGCAGTGTTTCCCTCTACAGACTTGAGAAAATATGTGTTATTTCTCTGAACAGCAGAAATAACGAATGGCCCTTTCCATAAAAAATCAAACTTAGCATGTTTACCCTTGTCTTCTCTTCGGGAATCCCACCTTAGAACTTTGTCACCAATGTAAAAATCCTCAGCCTTAACCCTCTTGTCAAACATCTTCTTGAGCTTCTCCTGCAAAATTTGAGTTCTGTCATAAACTTGCTCTCTGGTCTACTGAAGATGAATGGTCTGATTGATTCTTCTTTGAATGTCATTTGGTTCAGCCTGAATCTCCTGCAGTAGTCTGATGGTAGCAATGCCCAAGGATGAAGGAAATCTGGCCTCCATGCCATATACAAGCTCATAAGGGCTCATCCCAATGGATCTCTTTGTTGAAAGTCTATCTGCCCATAGGGCGTTTACCAGCTTTTTATGCCAGTTCTTCTTGTTTTGTTTCAGCACCTTCTTTATGATGTTGATGAGGCTTTTGTTGGATGATTCAGCCAAGCCATTACCTTGAGGGTAATAGGCTGTAGAGTGGCCCAAGGTAATATGAAATCTGTGGCAGAAATTGATCATCTTTTTGGACTTGAAAGCAGCGGCATTGTCAGTGATAATCTTCTCAGGGCAGCCAAATCTAGAAAGGATATTGCACTCAAGGAATTGGATAATGATGGTATCATTGGCTTGCCTACATGGGATAGCTTCAACCCACTTAGTGAAATAGTCGGTGGCTGTTAGAATCCACTTGTGCTGGCCTAAGGAAGAGGGATGGATTTCTCCAATGAACTCAAGACCCCATTGTTGAAAAGGTTTTTCAGTTGAGATGGGTTTAAGGGGCAGGGGCAACAGTTTTCTTTTTCCTTCAAATATTTAGCACTTGTGACATGAAATGGCAAAATTTTTTACATCTACAAAAAGAGAGGGCCCATAGAAACCAGCCCTTAAAATTTTATCATCCATGGACCTCCAATATAGATGTCCTCCACAGTCACCTGCATGGAACTCTTTCATGACATTGTTAGTTTCATTCATGGTTAAACAATTAAGCAATATACCTTCATGATTTTTCCAAAATAAAGCACCATCTATAACACAAAACTTTAAAGCCTTCATTTTCAAAAACCTTTTCTTGGTTCTGGACAATCTTGGGGGAGCAAACAGGTTTAACAATACAAAACATATATCAGCATACCATGAAGATTGCAAAAAGGTTTCACTCATCTGTGGAGTCGCCAGCTCCTGTTCATTGTCCAGCTGGTTAATGTCTAAGGCTTGGAAGTTTGTTTCGAACATCAGTTTGGCTAAACCTTGTCCCTTTATCAGCTTGGTTGGTTTTATTTCTATGTCATACTCAAGTATGTTTGCAATCTGCTTGCCTCTTTTGCCCTCTAATCCCTCTTGGGTTAATATGTCCTTCACAATAGCATTTGGGACGTAGGCAATCACATGTGAATATAGAATGTACACTCTAAAATCCTTGATGGCCTTAACAAGTGCATAGGCCTGCTTTTCCATGATTGGGTACTTCAAAGGAGCATCTCTTAAGGCACGGCTGAAGAATGCAATTGGCTTTTCATTGCCCTGGTCGTCCTTTTGCAAAAGGATAGCAGCGATTGTGTGATCGGATGCAAAAGAGAAAATGATAAAATCTTTGTCAAATTGTGGGCTGGTGAGGACAGGGGTTTGGGTTAAGGCAGATTTTATGCCCTTAAAGGCTTTCTTGGTTTCAAGAGACCATTTTACCTTGGCATCCTTTTTTAACATGTTGCTTAACAATCTTATCATTTCAGCTAGATTTGGGATGAATCTCCTCAGGAAGTTGATCTTCCCAAGGAATGCTTGTAGCTCTTTTATGTTTCTTGGATACGGGATTTGGAGGATGGCTTGGATTCTTTCAGGATCAATTCTAATCCCATCCTTTGATATGATGTGGCCAAGTAATTTTCCTTCTTCAAGGCCAAAGAGAGACTTCTTGGGATTCAAGGAAATGCCATATTTCCTACATGTCATGAATATTTGCCTCAAGTGTTTGAGGTGTTCCTGATCAGATTTCGAGAATGGGGTCAAGTCATCAAGGTAGACAACTAGGAAATCATGTATTTCCTTAGCAAATGCAATATCCATTTCTCTTTGAAAGGTGGCGCCAGCGTTTTTGAGTCCGAATGGCATCTTTACATATTTAAATGTTCCCCATGGTGTGGTAAATGCTGTCTTGTCTTGGTCATCTGGGTGAACAAGTATTTCGTTATAACCTGAAAAGCCATCTAGCAAAGAGATTCTAGATGACCCCACTACTCTTTGTAGGATGTGGTCCATTTTGGGCAATGGGTAGTGGTCTTTTAGTGAAACTTGGTTTAAATTCCTTAGATCTACACATAGTCTGATTTCGCCTGTCTTCTTTCTTGTGGGAACCAGATTGGATACCCATTCAAAAAATCTGATGGGTGCTATTATGCCTGCATCAAACATTCTTTTCACTTCCTTTTCAATCAAAGGGAGAAGCATAGGATTGATTCTCCTCAATTTCTGTTTGAAGGGTTTTTGGTTTGGCATTTAGGGGAATGGTGTGTTGGATTACTGAGGTGTCATAGGACTTCAAGTCCTCATAGATCCAAGCAAATACATCTTGGAATTCTTTGAATAAATCAATATACTTGGGCTTTTGATCAGGTGGCAGATTTTTGGATAGTTTGATCATTTTGGGATTCTCTGCTGTCCCAACGTTGTGTTCCTTTATATCAGAATTCAATGGTTTCATTTTTGGTTTTTTGGGGACATCATTAGCATCAAACATGTCTTCTAACGGGGTTAGGCCAGCAGGCAAAAAGTTATCCTTCAAGTCAATGATCTCTGCCTCTGTTTTGTCTATTTCCTCCGAATATATTTGTTTCAGTTGTTCTATGTTTGTTTTGTCAAAGACAGTTGGATTCAGGATTTGCTTGGCTGTTGCAGCTGTTACAGCTTGCTGATTTTCATTTGTTTGTTGTTGGTTATCTGTCATAGCGTCCATGTCAATGTTAATATTTGAAAACTCATGCTCAAGGGTGAGAAAACTGTTAATTTGGGCATCATTTTCAAACACTTGCCAGTATTTAATGTTATTTGGGACAGTCGGCCTATGTTTTATCTCAGCAGTGAAGTGATGATCTGGTCCAAAGGGAAGCTTGCATGTACTAGCAAAAGTGGCTAGGTTGTGTGCATGAATATTATGATTTCTTGAAATCTTGTCAAGCTTGAATTCAGTGAATGCATTGAGTATAGTAGTGGCAGCAGTCCTATAGGCCCTCATTCTATTGTCATTGGTAACAAAGTTACCTTTCATCTGTTGTATGATTAAATCAGAGTCACCTAGAATAAACACTTTTACAGCTCCTAGAGCTTTGAGCAGCTTGAGGCCTAAAAGCAGAACCTCATACTCTGCCATGTTATTGGTGCATTTAAAGTTCAGTCTGTAGGCATGGCCTTTTGCATAACTGTTATGTGTGTTGTAAATCCAGACACCTGCCCCTGCTCCTAACTTGTTGACAGAGCCATCAAACTCTAAATACCATGTGATTTCTTGCTTGTGGTAGATACTAAAGGTGTCAGCCAACTTAGGATTGGGCAGATTTGAAACTGCTGTTTGGGGAGGTTCTTCTTGTATGCTGGTTGCGTTAACTATTGTGACAGTCTCATGGGTATGTGCAACCGATTCTTCGTTGATGCATGCTTGTTGTTCTAGAGCCAAAGGCTCATCATCAGTTGGATAATTTGTATCATCATTAAACAAAATAAAAGAATCCATATCAGAATGGATTGAGTAAATGGGAAAATTTTCAGGCTTGCTCTCACTACTTACCACATATTTCATGAGTGTTTCTTTGTACAGCCTCTTTGGTTGCCCAAAGACTGAAATAGTGGCATAGGAGAGGTCTAATTGAAGGGATCCTTGGAGCTTTGCTCCCCATGATCTTGACAGGAGCATGCCGTACTTTGGTGGAATGTCAGCAATCACCACATCCATGAGGATGGTCTTGTTGGGATATTGGACTAAGGAGACACACAAGTCTTTGATGAGGCCTAAACACTTGACTTGACTTGAGTCAAATGAGAATAAATCTTTTTAGGGCCTTGTAATATCAAGGTTTAGCTTATCCATAACTGCTTTGGGAATAAGGTTGTGTGAGGCTCCTGAGTCAAACATAGCATTGTGCAAAATTTTGTCATGTATATGCAAACTGACATAAAATGGTGGGACAGGTCCATATGTTGATTTTCCATTAGCTTCTGGACCAAACAACAGTTCAGGGGTGTCATCCAAAACATTTACATCGTCCTTATTTTCTGGGATTTGAGGTGACCTTTGAATTTGTTGCCTATACACATCATGTTTGGCAAGTTCTGACAGAGGGACAGATATCTTCAATTTTCCTATTTCGGCCTCTAAATCAAATGATTTTTCAGATTGTGTTTTAGTATTATGCGATGCAGGCTTTCCTTTTTCAGGTGGAGTGTCAGAGATTTCCTCCTGTTTGTCATTGCTAAGGGAAGTAGCTGTTTGCGGTTTTTCAGTTTTAGGAGGGCTTTTTGGAACACTGTTGGAATTCTCCTTGGAGGAAAACGGTGGCAAAGGCTGTATTTCTGTTATGTCTTCTACAGTCACTTGATGCGGGTTTGGGACAGTTATATCAGCTGGTTCGGTTATAACAACCTTGCTTTTAATCCTGTTGGGCTGTTTGCCATCCTTTGGTTTGCTAGGTTCAGAAATATCAATGGTCCTAGTTCTCAGTTTATATTGTTTGTGTACTTCATACATAGCAGTATCATATCCTTATTTAAAGTCAAAAGACTCACCAGACTTAGTCTGAAATTGACTAGAGTCATGTTCATTTTGGTTTTCTTGAGTTAGAAAGGTTTGATGCTCACCCTTTAGATCCATCAGATTCATGTGGGTGTCTTCTATGGGCTCACTAGATGTGGATCCTTCAACATAATTATCTTGAAAAGGGGGTCTTATGTCATGGTCTGGGCTAGACCTACCAACATTTGTGTTCTGCGTTTTCCTGAAGTTTAGGTTCCTTATGGTATTGGACCGTTGTCCTTCCCATGATGCTTTTCTTTCAACACTTTCTACTCTATCTCCCAGTCTTTGCATGCCATTGATAATAGCATCAAGCATTTGTTCTAAGGATGAGGGTTCTTCCTTAAAGGTGGTTCTTCTTTCCATTCTGGCTCTGTTTCTTTTGGCAATCAAATTCGATTCTACGCTAACAGCAACATTTTGCATGTCAGCAAGGGTCTCAGGAGCTCTTTCTTTTAACTAGTATGCCATATCAAGGTCAAGACCATTAGGGAATTTGTACAAGGCAAGGTCTGGTGGAGGTCTTAAGTTCTGTGGTATTGCATTATAGACATTATTGAATCTTGCACAGTACTCCAAAACAGTCTCTTGAGGACCTCTTTTAATTGTATCATATTCAGCCAGTATATGCAAGGGGTCTTTCTTCTTCTCCCATCTGTTGGTAAAGGATTGGTAAAGCTCATCAGGAGTGGTTATGGAATTTGCAGCAAGTGATCTGAACCAAGTTCTTACATCACCTATTAAACTTTGAACAAAAATTTTCATTCTCACACTATCATCATCTATTTCGTAGTTCTCAAAATAATCTTGCATCTTTTTGGTATGCTGAAGGGCTGTGAAAGGACTAGTGGAATCAAAATATGTGATTTTGGACTAGTAATCTTGAGGTAAAGCCCCAGGATTAGCAGGCAGTTGCAGGGGTGCATATCTATTAGCCATATTGGCAGGGATAAGTGGAACGACAGGGATGAATGGAACAACTGGGACAACAGGGATAACAGGAGTAGTAATGGGAGTATGTGCAGTGAATAGAGGTGTGGAAGGAGTGCTTTGAGATGATGAACAAGGGGAAGCAGGGGTCGAACGAAATAAAACCTTGACAAGAGTTGGAACACAGCTTGGATGAGCTGTTTCAGGACTCGAATCAGCAAAATCTTCCTGTCTTTCTTGCTTCCTAAGGATTTTCAGGATTAAGTTCAGATTTTCAAAAACAGCTGGAGGGTCTGGATCTGGGTTTGACCTTGTATGTCGAGTTTTTCTTTTGGGAGCCAGCTTCCAAATTTGTTTTTGGTATTTTTCTGGTAATACGTTTAGAATTAGCAACGAACTGATCAAAATTTGGGAACAGCTATCTGCAGCTTAAAACTAGCATGAAGATGGACTGAAGCAGCTTTTATTTACTCCTGAAAATGCAAAGCAAGAACAATTTCAAAGGCTTCCTGGCTGATATTCAGACTTCATCTGTAGTTTTAAGGAACAGACAGCACATGAACAATTGATTTTTCCCCAGTGGAGTCGCCATTATGTTATCACTCAGGTTGTCCTTTTTATCAGTAGAAAAGGATACGGCCGAGGTAACCACAGACCAACTTTGGACTGCAGGTTCTAGCCCACCTGCAATCAGAGAGGGCTCTCTCTTTCTGATTTAGCTTTGTTGAAAATGATTTTAGGCTAGTTCTTGAGTTCAAGGGGGTTTTTCTTAAGTTTTGGCAGAAAGGATGATACTTTCAAGTAAAGAGGCAGGTATAGTCTGATAGTTTCAAACCATTGGGCATGGAGTCAAGGAGCAGGACTATTTGGTGCGTTTTCTTGGTCACAAGAGGGATGAGGAGCAAGGTAGCTACTCATGAAACAACATTTAAGCTTAAAAGGATGGAATGAATGCTAAGGAATGTGAGGCAACAAAGAATCTCTCAATCAGGTTAGCAGAAGGAAGGTGAGCTGACTCTATCTAGGAGTAGCTAAGAATTCCTAGATAACAGTCATTCGTATGTGAAATAGATCAAACATGAGCCATAAAAGAATTCATATTTATGCCTAGATCAAGAGGAAAACATTAAGAAGCCACAGAACCTGAGCATAGAGAGCAGCCAAGCAAATTCTAAACCAATCTTTGTTCTGTAACTTGAGCATGTATGAAATCGAAATAACAGAGGTAAGGAACACTTATTGATTCGTGTTGTAGCACATGAATTCCACATTCAACTCTTCAGAGCCATTAACAACACAAAAAAACAGTCCATTCTCCAAGCTTGTGAGCAATCTTTGATTATAGAAAGTTTATCAGGTATACAGTGTGAGTCTCTGATGAAAATTATCAACCAACCCACCCTTAAAACAATACAGAGGGCGGTATATATAGGGAAAATTGTCTATTACAGCTTGACCTAAAACAGGTCTGAAGGAAATGACTACTTTAACCTAGTCCTGCCAGTAATAAATGCAATAAAATATCTTGAGCTACGCTGAGGGCAGCGGTATCAAAACTGAGTAAATGTGTTGTCCTTGGTAGCTTGGTGCAATGTTTTCTGTAATAACTGTGCATGGGTCTCTGCTCCATTGTTGTTCGGTGGCTTTAAATGCTTTAACTGTGATTTGAGAGCTGGGATGGGCTTACACCACCTGATTTGACTTTGTTGGAGGCCATCAATGTTAACCTGCTTTGGGAACTGAAGATCTCCATTAAAAAATTCAACTGATACTCTTTGTCGTTACATCTTTCCTCTGATACTCTTTGAAAAATGAATTGGGCTGCTTCTCTCCTTTACTGTGTGTCAAATCAAAATTTAATGGCGGCTGTTCGGCCCTCCGTCTCCTTTAGAACTGTCTTTGTTTACTTTCTGAACCTATATGAAGAAATTTCTGACCAAATGCGAATTTCGGGCTTAGCAGGTCACAGGACCGCAAGGGGGGTTCCATTTTGGCCCTTTTTCTTAGCGATGCGCAATTAGCGCTAGTGCATCAAAAACTACCTCAGAAACTGATTCCGAGCTTCAGAGCTACGATTTTGCCTTTCACGCCAAAAATGATGATGACGTCAGCATGACGTCAGCGGGTGGGACCCAGTACGACGGATGACATGGCAGGATGACGTCAGTAGGGTGACGTTAGCATGTACGGACAGGTGACGTGGCAGGGACACGGTGGTAGGATGACTCGGCAGGAGGCCGACGCAGGCAGGTGACGCAGGCAGATGACTTAGGGCGGGGGCGGTTTCTGGTTTTGGGCGCACCGCCTTTGGGCACAAGCGGTATTGGAGGAGGGGGCTCCGCCACACCTGAGAAGGTGACGCGTGGCGGGAGTACGGCGGGAATACCGCCCATCTCCCGGACGCTAACCTTCGGCGCATTGGCGTGGGAAAGGGCCCGCCCACCGTAGATCTGTGGCGCGGGCGATCGGACGGTTGGCGGAACAGGTAAGACGACGGAGGGATAAGGGACAGGGTCCGCGGGGAATATTCGCATATTAATATTGTGCAGCGGGGGTTTAAACTTCGGGAAAGGTGGGTTTTGTGTTAGTTTTAAGTGGGGGGAAAAACTTTAATGTTTAATAAAGCTTTTAAACATTAATATTTAGAGAAATGACTGCGGAGGGGTAGAAAATGTGAGGTTTTTAAGGGCGAAGGGGTGGGTAAAGGTTGTTACTCTGACCAAGTGTCAGAGTAACTCCAGGACACGGATGGGCTAATAGTAGCCCCAGATGAACTGCTATTTCCTAGACTTAGAAGAATAGGGCTATAGTGCCAGGGAGGGAATATTATTATATTTTTGGGATTTTTACACATAGTTTTAGTAGGGGAAGGGGAAACAGATAGGGAGCTAGATAATAGAGTTAGGAGTTAATATGAAGATGATAAGAAAGCACTAAGGTGAGGGACCTTAGGCTATTAGGGGGAAAGTGACTCATAGAAGAGGAATGAACAATCCTTGAGTGAAGCTGATCTTCACCAAGGCAACTGATATGGAGAATGATGAAACTAAGAGGCTCAAGGAGATCTTGACCTCTTCAGGGAAGTTAGTAAGTGATTTGGGGAAAGAAGAAGTGGGAGTTAGTTATGTCCAGCTTGAGCTCTTGCATATGAAAACTGCATCATGGCTGTGATCTGAAAAGATATGACACTTTGAAACACAAAATTGATCATCAATCTTCATTCTGTAACTTCAAAAACTACCTACCCAGCCTACTGCCCTAACATTTTTTCTTCTTTTTGGTTTGGGTGCACTTAGACTTGCAGACCCAGCTTTATAATTTTTCCTTTTGACTGTCTTCCTATCTGAATCTACACTTATTTCTACCAAGGGCCCAGATTAAGCAGTTGGGCTCCTCTGATTCTCTACCTATCTACAAATCTGCCAAGATTAAGCTGTTTGGACAGATATCATTCTCGATATTCTAAAACAGGAAATTAAAACCTAGGGAGGCCAAGATTAAGCTGTTTGGCCTTCCCTTAACTGAAAAAAAACTCATCAAAAAGAAACAACTCATCAAAATTGGAATACAGCAGTGGCATTTGGACCAGCACACTTTTATGACCTCTTCTTTGGCTTCTTTAAGGAAATATGGAACCTTGCAGCATGAAAAGATGACATATTTGGAACTTTCAATCTGTCAATCATGAAATATGAACACCTGTTGCAACAGGAGGCTAACAGAATCTTCCAGAAACTTCTCCTGTGACACTTGCCTCTCTGAATTCGCCCAGGGATGAGTAAGAGATCATCAATCTCCAAGTGGAATCAAGAACTATCAAGGAGAGGACACTAATCAAAATCCCAGAAGCTAACTCACCCCCCTACAATCATCTATATATGGATCCCTCATCACAGAGATCCAGGGGCTGGAATCTTGTATTTTGTAAGGAAGTGCTGTTGGTTTCTTACTAGAACATCATAGTGTTGGGTGATCTAAGATTTTCATGAGGTGAGGAAGGGCTTTCATGCTAGGAGGATGACGCTGGGTCAGATCAATGGGTTGTAATCCGCTTTGCTATTCTTTATATTAATAAAGCTATTCGAATTTTCCTCCACATTCTTGTATGTTTGATGATATATGCATTTTTGTGGTCAATATATATCTGGTCCTATATTGTTTATGACTGTAGATCTCTATTCTTCTATAGTGTTATGCTGCTTTGACTTTACAGGTGCTCTTTGAAGTGGGGCAAGTAAGGAAGGAGTGGCAAAGATCTGTCAGAAGGGAGAGGAAACAAGCGAAGGACCAAGCGCAAGACTGAGGTTGGTATTCTTTGCTCCCCTCTCATCTACTTCTCATAAAGGAAAATGAAAGTAGTTTTAGTTTGTTTGTTTCTAAGATAGCTACCCATCTTAGTGGGACTAGCAGCTCTGAGTGGACACTAGATTTCCCGATAACAAAATGGCGACTCCGCTGGGAAGCGAATAGCTTGTTTGCTTGTCTATATTTGTTTGTTTTATAAACTTATAGACAGAGCTTGAAGTCAAGCTAGCTAGCCTTTGAACTGCATTTGCTATGCAAATGCAAAGTAGATCAATGCTGCTTCAGTCTATCTCCGAGTTTTGTTTATAAACTGAACAGTCGATTTGCAAACATTCTAATTGCCCTGGTGGTGGCTCTAGTAACCTCATTAGATCAACCCCTGTGATTTGTATTTACTGAACATCACTTACCCGGCCTAAATCCCCGAACTGAGCTGCAAACTATGACCAAGAACCAAGTTGAAGTCTCGTCTCTTGACCATCACACTTTCTCCTCTTGGGACTCTACATGCATCGCACCTCCCGTGTGTAGTAGGTGCACTGCATCGCACTTTCCCTGTGTAACAGGTGCGCTAATCAGACAAGACCTCTTCTGCTTCCAGATTTTGGTTGTTTGTTCACTCCCTTCAGCTCTATTCAGGAGTTTTGTTGTCTGTGATCAGTACACCTCTGTGGAAACCCCCTCCCTTTGCATGATTTGGCCTCTATTGTACAAAGAATTGTGAATGTTTTTATGTATTGTGTGCCATTTACAGTTCTCTTTTACAAAGAAGTAGCGTAGTCGAACAATCGATTTTTGATTTGAAAGTGTCGCAAGTGTCGTTTTCAGTCAAAGAAAATAATTCTATTATTATTAATGTTCGATTACACTGTTACTCTTGTATTTGATTTGAATTAGTAGTTTTTCAAGTGTCGAAAGCAATTCATTTCAAAATCGCAAGTGTCATCATTATCTTCCTTTCGTATTTTGAAGAAAAATTGTTAGTATTGTCGCCTTGAAAAGATAATTCAGATTTGTAATTAGCATTCTTCTTGTCATTCACACATTAAGAAGGCTGAAAACAAATACATGCATGTGCATTTGCATTTAGACTGCTTGTTGGTTTGATTTAGGACTGTGCATCTAGTGTGTGCTCTATGCTCTATGTTGAAAGAATCTCATTTCTCTTTCCTTAGTAGCTAGGATTTTCATTGCAAAAAGAAGGTTAAATGATTCTTTATCATCTTAGATTTCATTTTAGGAATTGTATATCTACATCACGCGGTGAACCTGAAAGGAAAATTTCTTAAGCAAGGTCAAATGTAAAATAAATTCAATGAATATAAAAATGCTTTGGAATCTAACGCACAACATTTAGAAGTCTAGGCTAGAGATGTATTCTGGCGTCGTAAATCCTGGTAACTATCGCTTTCATTGCTGGTTGGATGATTCCTCCACTTTGAGACGACAAGTGCCAGTATGGACTTGTGCTCCCACGTACCATCAAGTATATATTGGGAGACCACAATAGGCTATATCCTTTATCCTTAGAAATCCGTGTCTGCCGCCCTATCGATCGCAATGCACTGAACACAGCATTCAGGAAGATTGACTGTCATACTGTAAAAAGTATTCTGCAGTTTTGCGATTGGTTTGGTAATCCCTCTGTCTAGATTTCCAGAGTAGTCTCTTTCGTTTCTTTTCAGACTCCTTAAAGGAAAAGGTCCATCTAAGCACTTGTCAGTTGGGGCTCATTAAAAATCGAAGGCGACTAGAGTCATCTTTTGTTTTTTCTTGACTCTTAAAAATTGAAAAAACTAGTTGTGTCAAAGCGTCTAAAATTCATTTAATTCGGAATCGTTTTTCCCCTTTTATTTTGAGTTGATCAAGTAATCTGCAATCATGGAAGAAATTCAATCAAAACTCCGTCGTTCGCGGAGACTTACGAGTCAACCGTCTTTGACTCCGGAAACAAAACTATTCTGAACAAAGTGAACTCGTCTAACCGGATCAAGGTCCCCTGGTTTGGTTGGAACTTGTGTTCCAACATCCTCAGAGACTCCGGTTACTCCATTTCTGGTATCCCTGCCTCCACAAAAGAAGTTTTGCAGCCACAACAAGACATTAGAACTAATCCTAGTGTGACGGTAAACACTTCCATTCCTGAATCGGCTCCATCACGGCTGATTCAGAAGGTGTTATCCCCCATACATATGTCGCTACAGAGTCTATACCTTCTTCGGCACCAGAAATATTTTACGGACCTGACAGTCTTCCTCTTCCACTTGGATTGATTGCCATAGAAGAGATTGTGGAGGATCCTCCATCTAGCGCTCCATCGCAATTTGGAGTTGGGATCACCCTATATCCTTCTTCATCAGAAATTAGTCTCTCGTAATCGGAAGTTCCTGAAGAATCACTAAGGAATCTTTTGTATAGACTAAATATGTCTGAACAACCGTCAACATCTAGGACTGTGTCATCTAACACAGCAACGACAGAACTTCCTACCGCTATTCCGACAATGTTCGTCGGCGTACCATCTGTCCCAACTAGCTCTCAATCACTGGATGGAGTCCATCCAGGGGTTGTTTCGACAGTATGGTTTGTTCCCATTTGTTCGTCCGGAATAATATCTGGAATCTCTTATGTTGAGTCTCAAAAAATTGATCCTTCGCAGTGTCAATTTGGGCAATCTGGTCCCCAAAGGCAAATCATTCCTTTGAGCACTAGATTTCCACCGTATGGAGGGCAGTATACCCTTTCATTATCTCCTCCGGGAGAAAAACCATATGAGAGTTCGCAACAGAATTCAGGTTATGCTAGAATTACATCTAGCAATTGGGTACCAATACTACCTCAACAACCAAGAGTTGCATACTCGATGCAACAAAGTCTACCTATGTCAAGTATCCCCACTACGCCGGCTATTGTGATGGTGTCGCAAGTACAAGCGTTGCCCGTTGTATGCCAACCTCAGGTTTCTCAGGTCGTAATACAACAACCCCTTGTCCCTGCGACACAACCGCAATCACCGACTAGCGGAATGACCCAGGCTCAAATGGGTATGATTACCCCTCATCTTGGTCAAACAGCCAGTATTGGGCAGCAGCAAATGGCTTCACAACCATGGCTGATACAATGTCAACAACCGCAATTCCAACAAGCTTACCGAGGATCTGAGCAACAAATCTTTGCGAGTAATGGATAGCCGTGTATTCAAAACGATCAACAACCATCATATCGCAATGGTTATCCCCATCAACCTTACCAAAGTTATCAGCATCAAATGCATTATGCTGGTATGCATAGACTGACTACTCAGGCAATCCCATCTTATCCTGGGTATGCTTTGTCGAACTTGAATCAACAGTTGCCCTTCGTGGCGAATTTAGAGTTACCGGATCTAAATTGACTAACGAACGATCCAATTTCTTACGCCCCTTAGTGGCTGGCGATTCCGCATAAACTCCCGTCAAATATTCCTAAATTTAATGGAAACCTGGGTGAAGACCCGTCGAATCATGTGATGACATTTCATCTGTGATGTTCATCCAACATTCTAAACGATGATTTGATCAGGCTTTGCCTTTTTCAGCGAACATTAACTGGTCCAGCAGCAAAATGGTATAGCGAATTGCCTAGAGCTTCGTTTGATAACTTCAGTGCCCTAGCCACAACCTTTCCAACCCATTTTCAGTTACCCATAAGGTACGAAACAGGAACAGAGCTTCTTACCAATTTCAAACAAACGACGGCCACTCACATATCCGATCATATTCATGAGTGGCGACGTCCTCGTAGAATGGTGAAAACATATGTTCCTGATCAACTGCTAGCTGAATGGTTTATTAAGTCATTGTTACCTTCTATTATAGAAGATGTGGCAAAGGGAGGAGTCGTCACCGAAGAGCAAGTTATTGCTCGTGTGCAATATCTAGACTTGATCTATACTCAGTCTGGCACGCTCTACGATAAAATCCCTGATGCTCCTAGACCAGAATTTTCCGTTCCTCCCCCTCCTAAATCAAACAAAGACTCTCATGCCGGCGATGGCATGATAGGTACGACTAGCACGAAAATCGTAAAGGCTACATCAAAGAAAGCCCATACGGTTTCAAGTCAAAATGAAAATGAAGAACTTCTCGCCTCGGAAGTAAATGCCGTGTCAACTGACAAAGGCAAAGAAACCAAGAAACCAGGAGGCAAGAAGAAAAAGAAAGGGAAGAAGAAGAAACAGGAGGAGTCGTCTCCTAAAAAATCTTCTGCAAACCCTTCTGGAGATAGGAAACCAAATCATCCATGCTTTATATGTGATGAGGATCATTGGACGAGAGAGTGTCCATATAAAGCTGAGCTTAGAAAATTCTTCAAGAGTTCAAAAACCTCGGCAGTATTGACCGATCCGTTTCCGAACCCAGGAACAAATCTGGTTGCTAGCGACAATGCTTCCCCGTCCCAAGTGCTAATGTTGTCTGTTTCGAAGCAGCTGAATGATGCTTTGATATCGACAAGGAATAAAGATTACGGGAATCCACAGATGTCGAACAACAAGGATAATGATCAACCTAGTAGTTCGACAACAACTTCAACCGAAGTTGTGCCACCCATCACTCCTGAATTAACGATAAAACCGCCAAAGGGAGTAGTACACAAACCGACGTTTAATCCTCATGCTAGAGCAGCACAACATTATAATATAGTGGAAGATCTGGCCCAATCGGCATTCGCTATGTCGACACTTGAGTTACTGCAAAATTGCCCCTCCCAAAAGCAGGCTTTATTGTCAGCAATAGGTGGGATTGACCCAATGGATTCCAATCTTGTGGCCTTTAATCACAAAGGATATGACCCTCAATTACCAGCTCAACTAGCTTTCCCTATTCAAGTGAAATCCCTCAACAAAACTGTTCATTGAACAATTATTGACAAGGGGCCATCACATGTATTATGTCGATGAGTTGCTGGAAAACTTTAGGATCTCCACCCTTTTCGCGATCGGCGATGACATTAAAAGCATTTTATGGACAAACATACACCTCATATGGGATATTGAGTAACTTGCAAGTCGAACTGGGGGGCAAAACAATAGAAATTGATGTTGAAGTTATCGACGGAAACCTCGATTACAACATCCTACTAGGAAGGCCCTGGATATATGTTATGGCTGCCGTTGTGTCGACGTACTTCAAGAAGGTTGCATTTCCCTTCCAAGGAGGAATTACGATCGTCGACCAACAAACATTTCTCCCCAACAGTTCACAAGTTACGGGAAGCATTCTGATGATCCATGGAAGCACTCATTCGCTTCAAAATATTGGAGTAGGCCTACTAAAAGACCCCACATTAATGGGAACTTTTACCCTACCGCCTCCAAACAATTTGGTGGAAGTGGCAATAGTGGGAACCTGCAACATGATATCTTCTATTCGAAAGATATCCGAAAACGATATTAACTTGGATCATCTCCAGGTATTGCCTCCAAGCCCAATAGAAATATTGTAGCAATCAATGTTCTCGGCATGGGAGGCAAACCCAAATCAATGCTCATCAAGCGTGTGGATAGATAGGTCTAGGGAATATGGCACCCTTTCAGATCCTTGGTCACAAATACATTCAACAGATGAAGGAATTGTTCAGTCAATGATGATTGACGGGGCACCATGGGAAGATTACCACCATCGTTCCCATCTTCCAAATTGTAAGGAAGATAGTTCCAGTGACCTTGATCATCCCTCAGTTTTTGACTTTCTGTCAAATACTGTAAATACGGTGGATTCCAAGCTAAACCTGTCCAATATTGAAGAGACTATCGCCATAAATATCTCGACCAAAATAGATGTTGTAGAGAATATTCATGTCGGAAAATCTTGTTCTCCTTCAGAACTGGAAGTATATTGCGCTCTTTTTTTTCAGTTTAGAGATGTCTTTGCTTGGTCATATGATGAAATGCCAGGCATTGACTCAAGCATAGTTGAACAAGAAATTAAGATGTATCCGGATGTCAAACCGGTAAGACAACGACTCCAGCAGGTGCACCCCAAGAAAGCCGCTGCCATCAAGGCGGAAGTTGAAAAACTCCTCCATGCTGGTTTTATTTACCCGGTTCCTCTAACCGATTGGGTATCAAATATTGTTCCTGTAATGAAAAAACAAGGAATGATAAGAGTGTGCATCGATTATAGGGATGTAAATCAAGCTTGTCCAAAAGACAACTACCCTACACCCTTTATTGACCAGATAATTGATGAATGCGCTGGATCTGAAATCTTCTCATTTATGGATGGATCCTCTGGGTATAATCAAATAAATATCCGCCCACAAGACCAGTCAAAGACTACATTTATTTGTCCGTGGGGTACATTCGCATATCGCAAGCTACCCTTTGGTTTAAAGAATGCAAGGGCAACATTTCAGAGGGTAATGAATTATGCCTTCCATGGCATCAAGAACATCGTTCAACCGTATCTCGATGATCTTCCGGCTCATTCGCGAAAGCAGACCAATCATCTGCAGCATTTAAGAGCGATATTTCTACGTTGCCAACACTACAAGATACGACTCAATCGACACAAATGTGTGTTTTGTGTTAGTTTTGGTCGTTTACTTGGTTTTGTGGTCTCAAAGCATGGGATTCATCTCGACCCATGTAAGGTTCAGGCAATCATTGATTTGCCTCCACCTTCAAATTTGCTTCAGATTCAGAAACTCCAAGGGAAAGCAAACTTTCTGAGGAGGTTCATTCCAAATTACGCCGAACTTGCTAAAGGTTATACTTGTCTGTTGAAAAAAGAAGTACCCTTCATCTGGGATCAGGTTGCGCAAGCTTCCTTTGATGCTTTAAAGGAATCCCTAATAAAAGAATCATTAATGTATGCTCCTGATTATCAAAAAGGCTTTAACCTATATCTGGCTGCAGCGGATACGACCATCACAATGGTTTTAGTTCAAGAAGACAATGGAATTTAGCATCCTATATATTATTTAAGTCGAAACTTAAATGATACAGAAAGTAAGTACTCCTACATTGAAAAGCTGGCTCTTGCAACTGTTCAAGCGATACAAAGATTTCAACACTATGTCCTCTTTCAAAAAACTACCATTTTGTCAAATTGCAACCCCATGACTTATACATTGTCGCGATAGTTGCTGGGGGGAAAATATTCAAAATGGATAGCAATTTTACAAGAGTTTGATCTGGAATTCATAAAATCCAAATCGAAGAAAGCCCTGGTTTTCGCGGAGTTACTATGCGATCTCCCATCGTCATCCAATGATGCAACATCAGAAGAAGCAATCGTGGACGAATCTTTGTTTCTGATATATTCAAGCAGGCTGTGGTATGGAGATATAATAATCTATCTCCAAACCCAAACATATAGGTCTAATACCTCACGCTTAGAACAACGACGGATTCGATACCAAGAAAAAGACTACGTGATCGTCGGTGATACACTTTACTGTCGTGGTATCGATACAGTTCTGCGGAGGTGCCTCACCCATGAGGAGGCCGAAAAAGTCCTGGATGATTGTCATTCAAGCGCGTGTGGGGGGCATCAGTCTTGTTATGCAACGACACAAAAGATTTTACGAGCAGGATACTTCTTGCCAACAATGTTCAAAGATTGCATAACCGCAGTCAGAAGTTTCCATGCCTGTCAAATCTTCAATTCCAAAACCAGAAGACCACTGGCACCTTTGCAACCAGTAGTTGTTGTTGGGCCATTCGCCGAATGGGGCATATATTTCATGATATGTAACCCCACCTCGGCCGGGGGGCATGGGTATATCATAGTCGCAGTAGACTATTTTACCAAATGGGCTGAGGCGATGCCTACATTAAACAACAGTGGCGAAACGGCTGCCCTCTTTCTTTTCAATCATGTAGTCTTCAGATTCGGCGTTCCACAAGCCATAGTCACAGATCATGGATCGCATTTTCGCAATCACATGATGGTTGAGTTGGCTGCCAAATTAGGACTGTCCCAACGCAGCTCCACTCTGTATTATCCGAAAGCTAATGGACAAGTTGAGGCAATCAACAAAGTCCTGAAGCACATGCTGCAAAGGATGATTGGAGTCCATAAACAAAATTGGCAGCTAATCCTGTACTCGGCCTTGTGGGCATACCGGACATCAGTGAGGAATGCAACCGGGTTCACACCTTTTCAGCTGGTGTATGGCTTGGAAGCGATCTTTCCAGTTCAGTGTGAAATCTCGTCCCTCAAGCTCGCGGTCGACCTCCTCCCCGGAAATTCAGAAGAGGAGGCTCGTTTCTTAGAATTAATCCAATTGTATGAAACCTGTCATGATGCCGCTTTGGCTATCGAAGCCCATAAGAAACAAGTCAAAGCGCAGTTTGACAAAAATGTCAAACCTCGTGTCTTCTCAGAAGGTGACCTGGTCTTACTTTACGACCAGGAGTCCGATAAGTTAGGAGCAGGTAAGTTCAAGTCTTTATGGATGGGCCCCTATATTGTTAAGTGTGTATTAGCAAAAGGAGCCTACGAGTTGGTGGATTATGATGGGATTCCACTGGCGCAACCCCGCAACGGGTTGTACCTCAAGCGTTACTATGCTTAACTCAGCGTAGTAACCCCTATGTTTTTGTTACATTTTTGTTTTCGCTAAGGGAAATTGTTTTGGTTAGGTAATCCACTTTTTTCATTTGTTGCAAATGTCAAACCTATTGGAACCTTTTGTTGGATATGCCGACGAAGCGAGTCGTAGTTCGCGGAACCTATCTTCTGCGGCCTGGGCCATCTTCGATCCCAACGGCGAGTTAGTGAGTTTCAGAGGCGTATGTATTGGTCAGTCAACAAACAATATCGCTGAATACAGTGCGTTGATAGAACTCCTCTCTGATGCCATCGCCCATGGCATATGCCAACTTGTCGTCAGGCTAGACTCACAACTCGTCATTCTACAACTCACTGGTATCTACTCTGTACAGAATCCAGCTATCTACCGCATGTTCCTAAGGGTTAAGATTATGGAAAGACAATTTGATTCTATTCAATATCAGCATATTTCTAGGAACTTGAACACATTAATAGACTCATTGGCAAATTATGTGTTAGATAGACATTTGCGACATTTATAAAAAGCATTGCATCAGGATCACGTAACTTAACCAAAATAAAGCTCCGAAAATCAAAAATATATATATATAACTATT
This sequence comes from Pinus tabuliformis, assembly GCA_031772625.1. Taxonomy (NCBI): domain Eukaryota; kingdom Viridiplantae; phylum Streptophyta; class Pinopsida; order Pinales; family Pinaceae; genus Pinus; species Pinus tabuliformis. Next base: position 118,824,406 of record CM062806.1, read on the forward strand.
TATGGTTTACACATAATGTTCTGTAACCAAGACAAAATCAATCAAATGACCCAAAACTCAAAATGCTACGGGGCACCCTAGTCTAATGATGCTGGTGATAACAAGTCACCGCCTGTGCAATCATGCGTAAAAGCCTAGTCCATCGACTCGGCACGCCAGTAGTATGTCGCTGCAACCTCAGAGGCAGCTCGTCGGTCCTCACGTCCGAAATACCAAGAGTGAGACCCTCAACCTGATCCTATAATGTTGAAAGAGTCTCTTCCACATCAAGGTCGCAAAGGATAGCCCTCCCCATAGCCTCTCCTGCCGGAGCGGCAGTTGGTGCTCTCAGGCGTACTGCTGGTCGAACTGGTCCAATATCTGCATGAGCACATGAGTTTTGATTAGTCTTGATCAAAGAAAACACAAGAACATCATGAAAACAATAAACAGAGATATGGTCAGAGAATTTACCTATAGCACCCCACTACTTGCCAACCGGCAGCACCAAATTCGGGTCACCCCTGAAATCCATACCAACATATGGACACTCGGCATAAACTATCTCCTGGTGGTTGAACCACTCAAAGAAAGTGTCAGAGAAAGAAATCTGGGATTGACCAGCATGTCGGGCCATGAGGTCAACCCATCTCTGCATCGGTGGTTCAGTCGGTGGAGGTAAACCAAGTGAAATGCACTGCGGCTGCATCAGTGGGATCTTTTCCAAGGCGAAAGCGGTTAAAATAGAACCATAGCCAAAATTTTTGGATCTTCCATTTTTCACCTTGGTCAGTTTTTCTTTCATCACAAGGAGTACTGCATCACACTAGTTGAACACCTTTGGTTCAAGGCATTCCAAGGCGTACTTCATATAGGACCTGTTAGCCACGTGAAGAGCCGCACTACCAGCCAGTCTAGCAAAAGTAAACAGAATGGTCCTCAAGGACCGGTCAGTGACATCTCAGATGTTGATCTTGCTGTCCCTACTCGGTTGAGATCCCTCTCTATTATACCAGCGAATGTAATCTCTCACGGATTCGCCCCCACCAGCGGAGCCTGATAATGAGAGAGGGGCACCACACTTCGATAAACTGGTCAAAAAATAGATGTCCACGACAGTCAAGGGGATAGATTTGCCTCTGATTTGGAACATCTGGTCGGTAGGATCCCATGCATCGAGGAAATATTGTAACAAGTTGATTTGTTTCCTCATGCTAGAGATGCGGAAGAACTTGAGCAGACCACAGTTCCGCAGTGCAGTTACCATACCCAGATCATGTAAAGAAACCATGTCTTCTTCTTCATGCTCGCGTTCTCACCATGTAACAACCATTTTGCTCCGATGAATCTCTAAAAACAAACAAGAGAAGAGTCAGGGTCCTGATTTGGCAAAAAAGGGCAAAAATTCCATCAGAAAACAGTGCAAAAGTTTCCCTCCTTGCGCCCATCGCACCCCAGCAGTGTACTGGGTGAGATGCATACTGACTGGCCAATGGCCAAGCCAGTGTGCATCACACTTTTCGATATAGGAAAGGTGCGATGGAGCCAAGGCAAATTTTTCAAACCCCAGGGGCTCAGAAAAACAGGGAAACATGATCAGAGTTCAAAAAGGAAGGAATGCAACTGAAGAGCTCAGGTTTAGCTCTTACCTAGTCCAGACGGCGCCGAGAATCGTCCATAGAATCTCTCAGAATCAGCTAGTGAAAATCAAGGGGGAAAAGCACCTCCAAGAGCTCCAACAAACCAAGTTCAAATGAAATGGTAAAATGAGAGGTAAATGTCACTTTTCAATTACTATACACGTAATTCAAGTAAGGTATTAGTGTTTTTAACTCATTTCTCAAATATATGTTTTCATTTCTAATCGATTTGATGAAGCAATTGCACAGGAAGTACGACCATTGAAAGAACAAAGTGCTAACGGTGAATCAAATAATCAATGACCATTATCACGAGCAGTTTTTATGTGAAGTTCAAACTTGTTAAAAATTAAACCTAAGCAATGAGCAAATGTTTTCCCAGAGTTTAAGCTCATTAAAAAATGAACCAATATCTGGTAAATAACCATTGTGAATGCATTATCATTAGCTTTTGAGCCTTGGTCGTGTTCTCATCATCACTTCCACTCTGTTTTAGCCGATCATAGGCCTCCATTTGATTGTTTACCCTTTTGAGGAACATTTGCGACAAGTGATTCTGTTAGCCATCCTTGTGACACTGCCGTGATTGGAAAATTCCAAACCTTACCTGGAATTAGCTACTACCCAAAATTATCACTCGTTCCTCAAAAAACGAGTCCCCTTTAAGCTCTTTTCATCTGACTCATAAAATATGAAAAGATTGCCGAGCGATTGGCCTCTCCAGCTCGTTAAAGCTACCGGAAGTGCTATCCCTCCTCTAGATTTTAATTTTTTTGGACCTAAGGGATTATTACACAAAAAGATCGAGCGCTTGTTTTGTTCAGCTCGTTAAAACTATCAAAAAATCATCCCTTTCGTATTATTTTATACTTTTTCAGACTTAAGGGATTATATGAAAAAAAAGGATTATTGGAGTTTCCTTTCTGTCCCTTTTCAGACTCTTTAAAATTGAAAAATGACTGACTTATCATTGTCGTTAAACTCGTTAAAATCAATAGCGACAAACTTGTCCAAATGGACGAGAACGAGTTTCACTGTCGCTAGGCTCGTTAAAACATAGCGACGGGTTCACCCGAAGGGCGGATTATAGAACAAGCATATGTTATCCTCCTCAAGCTTGATAAAAATAAAGAGGTACTGGTCAGCAATGACTGGGGAAAATTGGGAAGAAAACTTGAAGAAACTTTATTGGTAGCAAGTCACTCTTGAACATGACACTTTCACTCCGTCCGAGTCGGGTTGGGTTATTTCGTTCACCGGTCATATCACCATTGGTCCATCATACCATCCATCTTTGGGGTTAACACTACCAATCCATTTCAGTGTCACCGGTATGTTCAAGAGAAGTCACTCAGAGAATTCACCTGTGTCTCATCCGCTACAATACATTCACAGTCCATTCTTTCATGACCGCCACCCTGAACCTTGTATCATCAGATCGTTTTCATCTCCACAAAATCATTTGCTCCGTTCCATGTCGTAGATGTGGGATTCATTAAGGCCCTCCTACGATGGGTCACTTCTTGTCGACATTAGCTCATTATCCAGGAAGTCAACCTAGGAACAACCCTTTCAGTACTTTGAAGCTTGCATGCCTCAATGGCAAGTTTCTCACTTCCGGCGACAGGTTTACATCAATGGCCTTCGATCGAAAGATTTTGCGTGGTGTTCGATGCCAAGTCCCTTTTTCACACCACGCGAATTGTACTGTAGTACCTTGAGGGTCATCATCATTATCGGTGATTCCTCTCGCGCCTATTAACAGCTTACATCATTGGCTGGTAATCAGGCGATGTCCTTCCATGTTCGACTCCAGAACATCTTTCACATGGATCAACTTGTACTCCAAGTGGAGATTGAACGAGTTTGAAGACCCCGGATCTAGTTTCATCCATCCGGGCTGTGATATATTCAGGAATATAAAGACACCAAATGTACATCATTTCCAAACAGATGATCATCTGAATCAAAGGATGATGACTTCGTCTGAATCATCAGTCTGTTACACAGACGATTGTCTGTCCTATGTACATGAAAATGAATTTATAAAGCTGAGCATGGGAATGCCCACCTCAGCTAGATCATGAAAAATATAATGAAGATAATGTATTGTATTGTACCTTATTACAAGTCGCCTTCCATCTCGAAAAAACTTCGGATCCTCATGATAAAGCATTTCACCCGACATCAAAAGATTAACAACCTCATGCTTTAGGGGGCAACTGTTATAGACATTTTTGGGCACTGCAACCCCAATCATATATGTCCATAAATCAAGGTCTCCTAAGTCCCTAAAAGTGTTGTTTCATACCCTAAAGGAACAAGGTCAGCTGATTACTTCATCTCCCAGAAGTTCTGCACATAAAACTGCTCAGAACTGGTCAAAACTGGACCATACAGAATGCCCAGTGTAGAGGGTGCGATGCATCTCACTTGCTCAGTGTAAAGGGTGTGATGCATACTGAAAGACCCTTCTGTAGGGTGCGATGGACGAGAATAGACAAATGGCAGAGGCCGTTTGCAAGGTGGATGATCATGGAATCTTCCAGAAACTTCTCCTGTGACACTTGCCTCTCTGAATTCGCCTAGGGATGAGTAAGAGATCATCAATCTCCGAGTGGAATCAAGAACTATCAGAGAGAGGACACTAATCAAAATCCCAGAAGCTGACTCACCCCCCTACAATCATCTATATATGGATCCCTCATCACAGAGATCTGGGGGCTGGAATCTTGTATTTTGTAAGGAAGTGTTGTTGGTTTCTTAGTAGAACATCATAGTGTTGGGTGATCTAAGCTTTTCATGAGGTGAAGAAGGGCTTTCATGCTGGGAGGATGACGCTGGGTCAGATCAATGGGTTGTAATCCTCTTTGCTATTCTTTATATTAATAAATCTATTCGAGTTTTCCTCCACATTCTTGTATGTTTGATGATATATGCATTTTTGTGGTCAATATATATCTGGTCCTATATTGTTTATGACTGTAGATCTCTGTACTTCGATAGTGTTATGTTGCTTTGACTTTATAGGTGCTCTTTGAAGCGGGGCAAGTAAGGAAGGAGCAGCAAAGATCTGTCAGAAGGGAGAGGAAACAAGCGAAGGACCAAGCGCAAGACTGAGGTTGGTATTCTTTGCTCCCCTCTCATCTACTTCTCATAAAGGAAAATGAAAGTAGTTTTAGTTTGTTTGTTTCTAAGATAGCTACCCGTCTTAGTGGGACTAGCAGCTCCGAGTGGACACTAGATTTCCCGATAACAGCACCGTACCTGTATTTTGATGAGGGCTCACATTTTGGTTTGGACTCTGTAGGTAGAAGTCCGATCCATCATCAGTTCATAACTTCGACAAGTACGCTCATCATGGGCTACTGACCTACAGAAATTATAGAACAATTGTTGGGACGTCTTCGTATACTTCTGTAATAGATGACAATTATATGTAGCATTCTTTCCTCCTATCTGACAAATCATGCACCATAATGTAGGTGCCGCACTCGGTCCTACTTGCGCCTTTGGTCTTAATTGCATTGAACCTCCTCCCACCTGGTAGTTTTCGAAGACTGGACAATGGTCCTTGTCATGTCCTTAGCCTTTGCACTTTATTCACCATACCTCCTCATGCACTTCTGGGTGAGTTGTCCGGTCTTGTTTCAAACTCTGCATTTTGAGACACAAATTATTCAACTGCGCGTGGATTTGTTGGACTCCCAAGTTAGGATCTTTGATCGGGTTCTTGTGCAGTCTCATTGTGATTTCTAAGGCTTCGGCCTGAGTGGATAAATTTTGTTGTGATAGTGCAGTCCTTAGATGCGGCGTTAGTGACGCTACAAACCACGCGCGGTGTTGCCCATCCTTTAAGGTCATATTGGCTTCATGAATCATACACTTCAGTCTTTGGTCTAGCTCCCAGGGGGTCTCACTTGGAAGCATCGCAATTTCTTTAAACCAAATAATCGATTGTGTCTCTGATTTTGGCCTGTTAAATTCCTTGTCCAACGTTGCTTGGATATCTGCGATTCCTGCATTTGGGTTGTCATTTGAATGCTTAATGTACCACGTCAATGTGCGATCTTGCAAAGTGCTGACTAGTGTTGCCTTCTTGATGTTGTCATCTGTGATCCATGCGCTTCCCATACAACCTTTATTATGAACCAAAATTGGTCCAGATCCTCATTCCCTACTCCTTTGAACACCAGCGACTTTATTGCACTCACCATATTGAACTGTGGTGGTGGTGGAGGTGGTGTGGGTGAAGATGGAGGTGAAGAGGGTGAAACTGATGGTGGTGTGGGTGGGGGTGGTAGATGCAGAATTTACTGTCTTATCAAACTAACCACACTTCTGGGTGAAACTTTCACGAGCTCCTCCTCACTCTCCCACGAAGGTGAAATCAAGGGACTAGTCTCTAATTCTTCACTACTTCTGTTTCTGTAGATCCTCCCACTTCGCGTGGCCCCAAACATCAATTTATTTGCATAATCTACTTTTCACACAATAGCATTTTAATCCAAGTGTTCAAAGATTTAATGTACTTTACCTCGTGGTCCTTTGAGGAAGCGTCATTCCGCCTCGTTGTAGCTGACTGACGTATCTACTGCAAAATCGGTTATAAACCCTCCTATAATTTGATCGAGCCAATGGTCTATAGTGTGCGTGATCTTGTCTTCTGATGCTTCTAGTCTGCACACCAACTCTAGAGTCCACAAAATAGGTTTGTCGGGCCTACACCTTCCCTGACTGTCTGCTAGCTTCACGATCCACTCGTACAATTCCAAGGGGAAGGATGCAATGAAAATTTCATGGATTTACGTATATAAGTAGCGCTCTAACCACTGTTCCTTTAACACTCGCAGATTCCTATTTTCCTACACCGTGAACTTGTGAATCTTTTTGTCCAGCCACCCTTCAATTTCTTTCTTTGTCGGATTCCAGTGACATGACATCAGACATTTCTTCTGCAAATCTTGGTCCCAGCAACGGAACCATTTGTTGGCTTAGTGGGGCCCGACCCAGGTTCGGAGTTGATTTAGCCAAACAAATCCTGGTACTACTGGCCCTTTCGGCAACAATCCGTGGAGTGCGAACTAAGGTTTCACTCGAAGTAGTATGGGAGGGTGCTAGAACTAGGTTTTTGCACCCTGGAGATGTCTGATGGCTTCCAGAGGTCCACAGTTCGACCTTGCGTGTACCTTGCTAGGGAACTTACTCAGGTCTCGCAACCTATGATGCTACGTTCGCGCAACACTACTGTTGTGGTGAAAACACAACCCCCCCATTATTGATTTGCTCAACTCAAATAATGGGGACCCTTTCTATAAAAATTTTTGGCTAAACACCTTTTAGGATTTTTATTTAGTTAATTATTCTACGGTTTTGTTAAATTTTCATTTTCTTTGAGTTCTTGTTTTGATTGCTTTGTTAGAATCAATTTTTTATAAACTTCTCATTGACGCTTGTTTCGCCTCATTTGGTCAACTAGTTTGAAAATGACACTTCTTTGAAAGTCTGATCATTTATGTAGCCTGGGTTAAAAATGCATAAAATGTACAATATTGCATTTTGTAAATAAATTAGTTCAATAATGCATTCATTTTAATTAGCCCGTAGTGATTTTTTACTAACATTTTTCTATTTTTACTTAAGCAGTCAAATTATTAAACATCGGGATTTAAGAAATTTACTCCAATTTCCAAATTAATTATTAATCTTAAAAAAAAAACCCATAATATCCAAGTGGCTGTAGTTTATTTTTATTCTTTTTATTTATTTTCAGAGTGGCTGTAGTTTAGATAATTTCATAACTAAATTTCATTAAAAAAAATCAAAACAAAACATTAATTTTATATACTAAATTTCAAAGTAATTAAATTAATTATTATATAAAATATAATTAATTTAATTAAAATTAAAATATAATATATAAAATTAATATATATAAAAAAAAAATTAATCGCATCAGAGAGTTTGCATTGTGACAAGTTTAAACAACCCCGATACCTTCATACCCTTGATGCCGATTGCCGATACCCCTCCCGACGCCGATTTCTGATTAACCAAAGGGCAAAGGGGCATTGACCAAAGTTTTATTAAAACTCATCTTTTGTTTTGTTTCAACTCATTCATACGAATAAGTTAAAAGGAATGGAACGAATAAAGGTAATGGAGGTTAGTGTAGATTTAATTTTTTTAATATTAGTTTATATTAATATTTTATATGTAATATATAATTAATTTAACTAAATTAAAATTTAAAACATAATATATATGAAAAAATAAAAAATAAATAAAAATTTCACATCGGGAAATCAGATGGGATCGCATCGGAGATTTTATATATCGCAAGTTTAACAAAACCCCGATAGCCCTCATTCCCCCGATCCGATTTGCCGATTGTGAAAAGTCAAAAAAGCATGGGGGCATTAACTTAGGTTATCTTTTAAGTTTTGTTTTAAGTTTCAACACTCATACGTATGAGTGAAAAATGATTAGGTAGTTATAATTTTAATTTTATAATAATTTATAATATTTAATGTTTTATTTTATATTAATTAATTAATATAAAAATTTAATTAATTAAATAAAATAAAATTTAAATATTATTTAGATTAATATTAATTAGTTTTTGATTACATTTAATTTGTTTATAAATAATTAATTATATTAGTTAATTAGATTAATGTTAATTAATAATTAGTTTAGTTTATAATTAACAATTAATTTAGAATTAATTAGAATTCTAATTTAGGATTTAAATTTTAAATGAGAATTTTGATTTGTTAGCCCAGCAACAGAATTTCGAGATTCATGCAAGATTTGACTCATCAACTTTGGAAGCTCATAGAATGAGTTTTACTTTGCCAAATGAGGCCCAGGACGGCTCATTGGAAAGAGAAAATCAAGAACATTTTTGAGGAGATTTCACTAATAGATTTGGTCATTTATTTGGCAGAAAATCAAGCTTCGAATTTTGAAAACAAAATCAATTTTCTGAGTTTTATTTTCATTTGCCCAAGCCTCTTCTAATTGCAGATTCGCTCATCAATGATATTCTTGGCCAATTAAAACCATCCCAAGCATCAATAAAAAGCTTACATTTTATTTTCAATTATTTATTCAATTGTATTTGATTGGATTTGTTTTAAATGCCAGCAATGACATTTTGATTTTATTGTTGCATTTTAATTTATTTTAATTTCTTTTTGCAGGAAAACAGTGGAAGAAATATGGAGAAAAGGTCTCAGTCAATAAGAATGCTCCATCAATTGAAGATTAAAATTTTTGAGCAAATAAAATTGGATTTGGCAGATTTCTCTTCAACAAACTCTCCTTTCCAAAATTGCTTTGCAAATAGTATAAATAATAGATTGCAGAATGTAATGAGAGGCTACTCTCCTCTACAATTTTAGACTTCTAAAAGCACTACTGTAATAGGAATTTAGAGTTGTAGGAGAGGGGAAAAAATCTCAGATCTGGGGATTATTGAGGATTTTCCCTTTGTATCTTGAATTATACATGAAGGGCAAAGTTTGCACTATTGTGGCTTTAGCTTTAAAAGTAGAAGTTCAAACAATGTAAAGAGCTGTTGGAGATCAGGGACAGAGAAATGGATGCAATAAATTGGTATTTCTAATACTATTGTTTCAAATATCAGTTTTATTTTTATGGTAACAGGAATGTGTCATTTTATTCATGTTTGTGCACTATTGTCAATATGGGTAATTTGTCTCAATCTTGTTATTATGTATCTCTGTTTTTATGGATTAATTTTTCATTTTTGAGTAACTACTTACTCAGAAATCTGTCTTATAAAACTGATTTATTGAATGGTAATGTGTTGTGAACTATTTCCACATATCATTATTCAATTATTGGATTTACTGATTTGATAATTGATATCATTTTTGTGAACTACTTCCTGAATGTTGTTGGTTTATTATTTCAGTTAAGAGGTCTCAATAGGATTTGTTTTGGTAACCATAATATTAGTTAATTGAACTACTTCATTAACTTGATATTCATTATAAACAAGACATATTTAAATCTCAATACTTTAATTATCTTGCTCTTAGTTGGGTTAGATCTATATCTGCCAAATTAAGATAGGATTTAGATCAGTTTCTTTTGCTTGCATCATAGAATAAGCTTGCATTTAAAGTAAATTCCACATTTTTTTAAGTCCTCTCCTCAAAGAGGCAAAACTTTAGTTGTGGCTTGGCTGAACCCAAATTAGCTTAAGGGTCATTCTCTTACCTGATCAGCAAGAAGAAGTGATCTGATATCCTTGTCTATTGGTAGTTAAAGATACATCATAAACCAATAGCGATAGGGAAAAGGTAATTGGACTTAGTTAAACCAGTGGGAGCCACCACACCAAATGGAAAAGGAGCTACTTTAAGGTCCGCACTGGGTGGTTATCCCCCATTGTTGTTGCAGCGATTTTTGAGGCATCAACATTTTTAGCGCTAGAAGGAGGGCTAAGATTTTTGTCTATTGGAGTCCTTTCAATTTTAACACTTTATTTAATCACGATGGCTCCTCTTAGGCTTCCAATTTGGAGTTGCATCCATGGACGTGCGTCCTCCAATACTCCACCCGAAGTGGTAAGACTCTTGTCTCAGGTAAAATTCAATGGTAAGAGAAATTCTTCTGCTTTTAATCATGTCTTTCAATTTATTCAAAATGTTTCAAATTATGATTTTCAAGAAATTGATGAAGGCATATTATGCAGAATCTTTACTCTCACATTTGCGACAAAAGCCAGAAACTGGTGTAAAACTCTTCCAGTTGCCTCAATCCACAGCTGGGATCAATTTGTTTCAATTTTCATTTGTAAATTTGACAGCTATGATTATGGACAGGTATGCAAAGAAATTGAATATCTACGAAGGTTTGAAAATGAGTCTGTTAATAATTTTAATATTCGATTTTATTTGAATTGTTTAAGATTCAAAATCGAAGATAAACGTACGGAAGAAGAATCATTAGATTGGTTTGAATATATTTGTTCTCTTCCACCCATTCCCAATCCATATGAAATTAGTTCAAGCTTTGTTCCATTCTCTTCCAACATAAATGAGAATTCCAATTTGGATGTGCAAATAAATTGTGATGAAGTGGTTTCACAAAGCTTGAAAAATATTTCTATTCAAATGTAAGAAGACAACAGCAGCAATTTTGGAGAAAGAGCTACCTTGGAATCTGAAAATTACTTTGTGGTCAATTCAAAAAATCAGATTGCAAATCAACAAGTACAAGCAGCAATCAAAGTAAATAATAACACGCAACCTGCTGTACAAATTTCTGAATTTTTCCATGATGAGCAAATGCTGAAATCAGAGCAGCAAAGCAGCCTTCTTCAACAAAGCATGAGCACACAAAGGAATGATCTGCAATCTGAAATTTACAATCAGCATAACGCACAAGAGTTCTCAAACAGAGACAGTTTTAAATGCATTGTTTTATGTTCACATTTTTCCCTTTATCCTAATATTTTTAATGATCATAATTTTTCCCCTCTTGGTGTTAATGATATTTCAAAAAATACAGAGATTGATCTAAATGAAATACCAATTAATTTTTATCAAGATAGAGAAACAATTAATGATCATTATTTTGCCATTAATGAACATAAAATTATTGTTCCTCCTTGTTTTGATATATTGGATAAGATAGAAGAGAATTCTAGAGAATATTGTAAAGTCATTTATGATAATTACTCTGACATGGAGGTTGTTGATTTCTATTCTTCTCAAGAAAATCCTCATGATAAAATTCAAATAACATCTGAGAATGAGGAACGCTTCAATTTAGAAATTATCCCAACCAATCCTCATTTTAGAGCAGCAAATTATCTTCATGATTTCATTATTCGAGAAAACTTTCCAATTTATGATTCGTATCATGATCAAGCTCTCATTCCTACTCATAATCATAATTCATTTTCTAATTCACAAGTTGGAATTCAAAATTACTCAAATTCCATAATTCTGGCCAATCCTTGTGAAAATGAAATTATTTCAAAATGATCCCAATTGTGCTGTAACATTAGTTGTACAAATAGTGATTTCATTTTAGATTTTATTTCACACTTATTTTGTTTAAATTTAGATTTATTTTTTTATTTTATTTTTCAGAATTTTAACACTTTATGCTGCCATTTTGAGCACTTTACTGTCAAACACTCAATTGATGAATTGCTTTATTGGGAAATTGAAGTTTCATGTTATAACCATGAACATCAAAAGTTGTTAACATGTCAATATCAATTGATGTTCATTTCTTATCAAAAGCTTCTATTTCCTCAAAGACAATCTCAACTAGAGGATATATTTTTACAATCTGGCTAGCATTTTAATTCAATTAGTAATTTTCAATTGCATTTAACAGATTTCCGTTCATTTTTCATTAACTCATTTGAAAAATATTTGAAAACTTTTCATTCATGGAAGATCGTCAATAATTTAACATTTTCATATAACACTAATGATTTTTTTCAGGCCTTTGAATTTAAAAGCTCATCTTCACAATCTGGCCTGTTATCTCTTCCTTTGAACATTTCCCAATCATTAATAGAGATCCATCCAGATTTCTATGATCCAATTGGTATTCAATTGGAAAGGAAAATTCAAGAGAAAGAGATTTTAAATAAGTTACTAACAATAACAATAACTGTACATTCTGATTTCATATTTAATTTTCTTAGTTCAATAAGATTTCTATTTTTATTACTAACATTTGAACTGTACATACATGCAGGAATTAAAATGAGAAAATGGTTACACTGGAAATATGACTATACCTAGTCATTTTCATGTATATGGTTAGAATAGGAGTAGAATTAATTTAGTTTGTTTGTTTTATGTAGTTAATTTATTTTCAACAATTCTGTAGATATAAATAAAACAAAGCAATCAGCCTCCTCATTCATGTTCAGTGAAAACATTTTCTTCCTATCAGAAAATTTTATTTTTGTTTTCCTTTTTAAAAAATTTCTTACAGCAATGCCTCTACCCATGAATACATCTCTGCCTATTTCGAATAATGTATTGATAGGATATGCACCTGGCACACATTTAAATCTGTGTTGATATTTTTCTACAATTAGTGGCTTTATCCCATTCTAATCTTTAGTTTATTATTTTCTGCCGCAATACGCATCATATTCATTTACTAAAGGCATTATTGAACAGTCGCTATAACAATACAAATTCTTCTCAAAATTATTCATAATAAGCGGAAGTAATAAATTGTTGTTTCAATTCAAAAGGGAAGCCTATTTTTATATTTATTTCTGGTAAATTTTCTGTTTTATGAACATGTATAATTGATTTCATTCAGCTTGATTGCCCACTCTAATTTAGGATAAATAATGAGATGATTTTGAACAAAGTTAAAATTTTAATCGAATGAAGGATTTGAAGATTTATGAGGTAAAATCTACAGACAATTTCCTTCCAGGTACACATTTACAAGTTCGTTCTCATCTCTTATTAGTTTCTATTTTTCTTAGTTCATTTTTGATTCGTGTTCTGTTTTATTTGCAGGTTTTTATTTCTTTTCAAAACATAAAGTAAGCAGTAAACCCATTTCAAATTTGGAATAGGTTCAGGGAAATTTTACTTTTGATTCATTAGAATTTAAGCATTTTTTTCTTTTTTTTTTAACGTTGCTTTTATTCACTTAGAAAGCCCAATTGAAATTTCAAGGAATATCATAAGACTATTCGCATCATAAGATTTCATCGGAAGTAGTTCTTAGCATTTCTTTTGATAACAAATTGTTCATAAAAGACCTCCGATGTATTATCTTACTTATATGCCATATCGCATTTCGCATATCGGAGCTTTGCAGTTGAAGTATACTTCCATTATCATGAATCGCCAATCTCTGATAATCGACTTTACCGATATTGCGATGACCACATAATTCCGGACCCGATATGAAATTCAAATCAAGTTTAAAAAATATCGCGTCCGTTTAATCGCAATAATGGTAGGAGCATAACTTTAAAAGGGTCGATGTCTCGGATCCGATATGTTATTAAAATCCCATCATAAAAAGTTATCGGGTCCACTCTTCATCGCATATCGGCATCGCAAGAAATATATTGTGTTACATCGGATGCTTAAGTTTGCCAATCGCCGATTAGTTATGATATCCATCGCATCGCCCATATTGCAATCGCTTCATCACATTTTTATGGCGATATCACTATTTCAAATTTGCAATGCGCAATGTCCAATGTGAAAAATACAAATCGCGAGATGCGATGTGCAATATAAGAATTGCAGCATGACTGTCCCCGATTCGCAATATAACAGCTCTTCAATAATGTGATCACTACATCTCATCGCATATATTTTCTTCGCATGATCTCATATCTGCAATTTGATATTTCAACCACCGACGCAATAGCTTCCAATGCATGCCTTTGAGCCATTAACATTTAATCTACATATGGCATAGCAACAAAGGTGAAGTCTTGCAAATTAAACTTGAAGCATGGTGAAAAAACATGTTATGTGAATCATCCGATATGGCGATGTGTTATTTTAAAAGCAAGATTGGGTAACCGCTATAGGAAAAAAGCAATTGATGACAAATTTGCAGCATAAAAAAATCATTTCAATTTCTCATACATTTTAGTTTTAAATATATAATTCCATAATTAAAAATGGAATTCAAGACCTCTCTATCTTCATATTTAAATTTTATTATCTTGGATTTGGTCTTGATTCTGGACAATTTATAAAATCATAGAGTTTATATAAAACTTATAATATTTTGAGAAACATTCGTTACTACAAATTCTCATTCTCATTTCTGATGCATTTCTTTTAATTTCAATTCCCTTGAGCACTAAGCATTCCATTTTTACATTTTACTGCTTGCTTTAGTGTAAATAAAATAAATAATGATTTTGGGTTATAGGATTTTGGTTAATTTGACTTCTTCATGTTTTTAATTGTTAATTAAAATAAGAAGTCAGCTAGCTTGGAGAAACTGATACCTTTCAGGTAAGATCAAAAGCAATTATCCAATGGTAAGATTCATGTGCCCACTTTCATTAATTTCCATTTCATTACTTTAGTTTCAGTTTTGTTTTTCTGATATTTAAATCTGTTTTGCAGCTCTTCATAAAAAGCTTCCAACCTTCTGCTAGATCATACTTTCGAAGTCCTATACTCTTCTCTTGGTTCTATTTCAAGAAGCAGCGATAATCTTCATTGAAACAGCTACATCGGGAAGTTTCTGAACTTTTAGTTTTTTTCTTTAAGCATTCTTTTTATTAGAAAATGATCAAGATGATGCTTTGAAACAAGAAGATTGATATGAGACAGAAAGTTTTCATTATGGTTGAGTTTTATCGTCATTGCGATCCAAAAAGCCTAAAACACTTACAACCCTGCAAGGTATGATTTTTCCCAAATCTCAACATGAGAATGATTGATTGCATGATTATTTTCTTTTTCTTCATATTGTTGAGAGATTGATATAAACATTCTTGTTGGGGTTTATCTTTTGAAACTTGGATTTTCCTTCATTTTTTCAAATTTCTTCATCTTTATTTTTGTTTGTTGATTTCTTTTTCACTTTAGCATAAGAATTATTTTCCTTTGGTTTTCATTTTTTATTTTGGTGACTTTGCCATGATTTATATGGAAGACCTACTTGTTACCTAACAATGGTTAGCATACATGGAGAATGATAGTTAATAGTCACCTATTAGGTTTTTTTCAAATTTCTTAGTAATGTTTAATTTTCTTATTATAAAAGTAGATATATTTAAGGAAGATATTACCAATCAAGAGAAGTTGGCAAAGTATCATAAAATCTGAAAAATTTCTTTTTCATAAAATTGTAATTATTTTGAGATTTCAAAATTTTATTAGGATCTTTCAAAGTTCTATTATTAGTCAAGAAAAGTTATTTTTAACCAAGTAAAGACACTTTACAGCAAAGCACCTTTAACTCTGAAATTGTCATTCTTAACTCTTAAGGAGTCAATGATTCTCCCTGTCCCAGAAAGTCTTATTTTTCTAGAGTGTGATCCAGAAATATATTTAAACTTAAAAGATAAGAGGTCTCATCATGAGCCTGCTTACCATGATCATAGGGGAAAAATAGGCTGACATTACCAACACTGCTAAACAAACCAGGGTAATGACTTATGATTGCCAACAATTATAAGACAAGGGGTCTCATCATGAGCCAGCTTGTTCAGTCCAATAATAACCAGTGAATGGCATTGTCAACTATCTGGCCACCAAACCAGGACAATGGCTTTTAAGATTTATAATAAAAATAAAAATAAAAAAATAATAAACATATATATATGGATTTATCTCTAGATCAATAATTCTTAAAGAGATGGGATTCTGAATCATTGATGATTAAAAGGTAACCCTGTCGAGACTATAGACGTTTGCTGGCAGCAGTGGCTCTACCTGTGACAAATGAGTGTATTTTAAAAGCTAAAGCTGTAAAGTGACCCCTGCTTTATCTCTACAACTAATTAAAGACTGATATAGAGTTTTGAAATATTTTAATTTATGAGAAATTTTAAGAAAATTTACAGTTAGATGATTTTGGCTTTTATTCAGATTAATGAACCTAGTCAAACATTTCAAACATAATTCTCTCTTCTTTAACTATTTTTACTTTAATTTTAGGAAAATCTCATTCATATCAAACAAAGATAACTGGTTCTTCTCCCGTGTGTCGCCATTGTTGTGGTGAAAACACAACCTCCCCATTATTGATTTGCTCAACTCAAATAATGGGGACCCTTTCTATAAAAAAATTTGGCTAAACACCTTTTAGGATTTTTATTTAGTTAATTATCCTACGGTTTTGTTAAATTTTCATTTTCTTTGGGTTCTTGTTTTAATTGCTTTGTTAGAATCAATTTTTTATAATCTTCCCATTGACGCTTGTTTCGCCTCATTTGGTCAACTGGTTTGAAAATGACACTTCTTTGAAAATCTAATCATTTATGTACCCTGGGTTAAAAATGCATAAAATGTACAATATTGCATTTTGTAAATAAATTAGTTCAATAATGCATTCATTTTAATTAGCCCGTAGTGAGTTTTTACTAACATTTTTCTATTTTTACTTAAGCAGTCAAATTATTAAACATCGGGATTTAAGAAATTTACTCCAATTTCCAAATTAATTATTAATCTTAAAAAAAAAACCCATAATATCCAAGTGGCTGTAGTTTATTTTTATTCTTTTTATTTATTTTCAGAGTGGCTGTAGTTTAGATAATTTCATAACTAAATTTCATTAAAAGAAAATCAAACAAAACATTAATTTTATATATTAAATTTCAAAGTAATTAAATTAATTATTATATAAAATATAATTAATTTAATTAAAATTAAAATTTAATATATAAAATTAATATATATAAAAAAAAAATTAATTGCATCGGGAGTTTACATCGCATCGGAGAGTTTGCATTGTGACAAGTTTAAACAACCCTGATACCTTCATACCCCGATGTCGATTGCTGATACCCTTCCCGACGCCGATTTCCGATTAACCAAAGGGCAAAGGGGCATTGACCAAAGTTTTATTAAAACTCATCTTTTGTTTTGTTTCAACTCATTCATACGAATAAGTTAAAAGGAATGGAACGAATAAAGGTAATGGAGGTTAGTGTAGATTTAATTTTTTTAATATTAGTTTATATTAATATTTTATATGTAATATATAATTAATTTAATTAAATTAAAATTTAAAACATAATATATATGAAAAATAAAAAATAAAAATAAAAAAATTTCGCATTGGGAAATCAGATGGGATCGCATCGGAGATTTTATATATCGCAAGTTTAACAAAACCTCGATAGCCCTCATCCCCGATCCAATTTGCCGATTGTGAAAAGTCAAAAAAGCATGGGGGCATTAACTTAGGTTATCTTTTAAGTTTTGTTTTAAGAGTTTCAACACTCATACGTATGAGTGAAAAATGATTAGGTAGTTATAATTTTAATTTTATAATAATTTATAATACTTAATGTTTTATTTTATATTAATTAATTAATATAAAAATTTAATTAATAAAATAAAATAAAATATAAATATTATTTAGATTAATATTAATTAGTTTTTGATTACATTTAATTTGTTTATAAATAATTAATTATATTAGTTAATTAGATTAATGTTAATTAATAATTAGTTTAGTTTATAATTAACAATTAATTAGAATTCTAATTTAGGATTTAATTTTTAAATGAGAATTTTGATTTATTAGCCTAGCAACAGAATTTCCAGATTCATGCCAGATGTGACGCAT
This sequence comes from Pinus tabuliformis, assembly GCA_031772625.1. NCBI lineage: Eukaryota > Viridiplantae > Streptophyta > Pinopsida > Pinales > Pinaceae > Pinus > Pinus tabuliformis. The sequence goes on from CM062806.1 coordinate 118,842,336, forward strand.
CAACTTTGGAAGCTCATAGAATGAGTTTTACTTGGCCAAATGAGGCCCAGGACGGCTCATTGGAAAGAGAAAATCAAGGAAAACATTTTTGAGGAGATTTCACTAATAGATTTGGTCATTTATTGGGCAGAAAATCAGGCAGAAAATCAAGCTCCGAATTTTGAAAACAAAATCAATTTTCTGAGTTTTATTTTCATTTGTCCAAGCCTCTTCTAATTGTAGATTCGTTCGTCAATGATATTTTTGGCCAATTAAAACCATCCCAAGCATCAATAGAAAGCTTACATTTTATTTTCAATTATTTATTCAATTGTATTTGATTGGATTTGTTTTAAATGCCAGCAATGACATTTTGATTTTATTGTTGCATTTTAATTTATTTTAATTTCTTTTTGCAGGAAAACAGTGGAAGAAATATGGAGAAAAGATCTCAGTCAATAAGAATGCTCCAGCAATTGAAGATTAGAATTTTTGAGCAAATAAAATTGGATTTGGCAGATTTCTCTTCAACAAACTCTCCTCTCCAAAATTCCTTTGAAAATAGTATAAATAATAGATTGCAGAATGTAATGAGAGGCTGCTCTCCTCTACAATTTTAGACTTCTAAAAGAACTACTGTAATAGGAATTTAGAGTTGGAGAGGGGAGAAAATCTCAGATCTAGGGATTATTGAGGATTTTCCCTTTGTATCTTGAATTATACATGAAGGGCAAAGATTGCACTATTGTGGCTTTAGCTTTGAAAGTAGAAGTTCAAGCAATGTAAAGAGTTGTTGGAGATCAGGGACAGAGATATGGATGCAATAAATTGGTATTTCTAATACTAATGTTTCAAATATCAGTTTTATTTTTATGGTAACAGGAATGTGTCATTTTATTCATGTTTGTGCACTATTGTCAATATGGGTAATTTGTCTCAATCTTGTTATTATGTATCTCTGTTTTTATGGATTAATTTCTCATTTTTGAGTAACTACTTACTCAGAAATCTGTCTTATAAAACTGATTTATTGAATGGTAATGTGTTGTGAACTATTTCCACATATCATTATTCAATTATTGGATTTACTGATTTGATAATTAATATCATTTTTGTGAACTACTTCCTGAATGTTGTTGGTTTATTATTTCAGTTAAGATGTCTCAATAGGATGTGTTTTGGTAACCATAATATCAGTTAATTGAACTACTTCATTAACTTGATATTTATTATAAACAAGATATATTTAAATCCCAATACTTTAATTATCTTGCTCTTAGTTGGGTTAGATCTATATATGCCTAATTAAGATAGGATTTAGATTAGTTTCTTTTGCTTGCATCATAGAATAAGCTTGTATTTAAAGTAAATTCCACATTTTTTTAAGTCCTCTCCTCAAAGAGGCAAAACTTTAGTTGTGGCTTGGCTGAACCCAAATCAGCTTAAGGGTCATTCTCTTGCCTGATCAGCAAGAAGAAGTGATCTGATATCCCTATCTATTGGTAGTTAAAGATACATCATAAACCAATAGCGATAGGGAGAAGGTAACTGGACCTAGTTAAACCAGTTGGAGCCACCACACCAAATGGAAAAAGAGCTACTTTAAGGTCCGGACTGGGTGGTTATCCCCCATTGTTGTTGCAGCAATTTTCGAGGCATCAACAACTACTTGAGGCCCGAACACTGATATTACCCAAGTCTTACAAGTGTTCCACTATTATTTGATTACCTTAGCCTATCCACGAGCTGTAAGTTATACTTTAACAATATAAATCATTCATACATGTGCGTGTAGTAAACCAACAATATAATTTCAATTTAGATCAAAACTTGCATTAATCTAGAAACAGATACACAAATTGATGCCAAACTTCTCTTTCTTAATATCTTCTTAGGTTACAGACTCGACTCTGCCCTGCGCACTCGGCTGCGGGGGTCCGCACACTTAGCTGTGGACTACTAGGCCTCTGTGCACTCAGCTGCAGAGCCTTCTCCTACTCTACGACCCTAAAACACACTTAATTACTCAAACTCTCTTACTTTTCTTTGCTATCCTTCGCTATTCCATGCTTCACTATCTTTTTACATTTAGAGCCTTGCTCTTTCTCTACGCTCCCATGGTCTGCGGACCATGGGTAGGCCGACATTGCACTACAAAGCTTAGGGCGGACAACCCTATGACTCTAACATACTTCTGAACCTGCAATTCGCAAGGCTTTACAACATTATTCGATAAAAACATGGGCTTTGAGCCCCAAAACATGACTTGGGGGGAGATTCCATGCCCAACAGACCAACTTGAGTTTTCAGTTTGAATTGTGATTTTTTCTTTGCTGCCACAAAATGTACTTCATCTGCATTTAACCTCTGCCTAATATATTCCAGTGTAAAGATTCTAATAGGGAGGTACTTGGGAAGTTTGTAGGGTGGAATCTCACAACCATAAACCCTAATTTCTGTATATTTTTGGTAAAGATACCAATCCCCTGTTGTGGCTTGATCAACCAACTGCAACACTTTCACAATTTCATCACTGATTCTTGGTACTGGAGTGCTGCCCATAAGACTAATAGCTAGATGAATAAACAATTCTATGAACTATTTATATGTAAATTCTTCTTTCTTTTTCGTTCCCATTGAAGTCCAAAAGATCACTGGTTGCTGGTTGCCTTCCTCATCTAGTTTCTATAAGGTGAATGGAAATTTGTCTCCCTGAAAATATATAAAAAGGTATACAAGTACTAAAGCATACTTGAATACTTCTTTAGTGTTAAACTGGACAAATTGTTCATGTATAGCTTCAGTTAGGAATTGGCAGTAGTTATAAATAACAGTAGGTTTGGAATCAACAAAAAAAATAGATAGGAAACCTAAGATGGCTTCATTGACATATTGATCAGAATTGTAACCAAGCAGATAAGACATAATGGTAGTGATTTGCTTGGTTCTATCTGGGAACATGGATGAATCATAGGGAGGGTTTCTTTAGGCAGAGGACTATCAATAGCTAGGAAAAGTTCAAGAGTCTAGGATCTTTTAGTAAAATCTAGCTTTTGATAAGCTTCTATCAGGCTTTCATGAGAAAAAGGATGGGTTGGTGCAATAGTTGGGGCTTGCAACATCTGTTCAATGGACTCAGCATCAATGAAACATAGGATTTCTCCTATGGGTGAAATGATTGATCTTTGAGTGGGATCATAGGATTCATGGCATTTCTAGACAAATTCAGGTGCTCTGTGTATCTGAGGGAAAATGTAGTGGGGAAGGTGCGAGTCCCAATTTCATCTGTCTGATCAATTAATTGATCCTCCAACTAGCAGTAAATTTCATATAAATCAAATTCAGAAGAAGACTAAATTATTTTACAATCTATGTCGACCAGAGGAGTATGACGGAAGTCAACTTGTGGATGAATAAGAGGGTTTGGGATTTATACAGTTTCTTTTCCCTTAGGAGGCATCTTATCAAAATAATTGCAGACTGAAAGTGATGGACATGGAAAAAATCAGTATGAAACTGAGTGATAACAGTAAAAATAGTATGACTGAAAAGAGACAAGTGGACCTGGATGTCGGCTCCCTTTTGAACAGGACAAAGGAACTGCTTAAGTGTTGAATGGTCATTGAGCTCTAAAGAGGAAATCTTCAGTGATCAATTTAGTTACAGAAATGCATTATGTAAAAATTTTCATGGAGGAATAGGGTTATAATGGAAAAAATGGAGTGGATTTGTTTATTGAATGGCTAAATCTTCATTAATTACCCAATGGGATTAATAAACAAGTCTTTGGGACATAAATTCTCGGGAGTTACGAATTGAATAAATAACAGATAGGCGACAACTGATTGGATGGAGGAAATGACATGGATCAGACGTGGACAGTGACATAGGAGCGGTGGTAACAATCAAATGTAAACCATGTTCGGGGGAAACTTCAGGCGGTAATTTGTTTCAGGATTTTAAGTCCCAAAAGACTAAGACGGGTGAAAATTAGTTTCAGAGGATGGTTTCAAAAACTGCCCACTTCGGACACACAACCCCCCCCCCCCCCCCCCCCCCCCCCCGGCCGATAAAGTTCAAACGACAAATGAGGGCCGAGGAGGGATGTGGGCCATCAGATCTCTGGGTAGTATGCGGGATGTGCGATAAAATGAATGGGATTTAACATAGTGAAGTGGAAAGCGATGGTGGGGTCAAGATTTATGGTAGATGTGACAACTGTGGGTTATGGATAAATAAATGGGTGAATGAAGTTAGGATAATACAAAATAACATTGGTGATTTAGAACTTATGGTTAATTAAAACCCATTACTATATGCACACATTTTCAATGTTACAACTTAGGATAAAATCCTTTCATGCTCCAATTATATTCCATTTGTCTACCTATCCTTATGTTTCCTAAAAAAAATTCACTTAGTTCTCCGAGTGCACTTAGACTAGCAGCTCAATATTTTCTTTTAATGATTAATCTACTTCTATCCCTTATTTCCTCCACTGGCTCAGATTAAACTATTGAGCCAAATTTATTTGCTACCTATTGACAAATAATTTAAATAAAATTCAATTATGATTAAACTGTACAATTGGATTGTATAAACTATGTGGCATTTAAACAATCTACTCACAACTTTTGTTTGCAAAACTAAACTTAAATAAGAGTAGTGGAATTTGAATTTGCAACACTTTCAGAGTTTATTATTTTTTCTTTTATTTCTAACCTAACATTTTATTTTTTCCTTCATTTTTTAGGGCATATATTCTAACATTGTATTTGATATGGACTTATTCATCAAATATCCCTAACATTTTTTAAATCCAATATTCTTTTTGTCCATATCCTAACTTAACATTTTTTGAAATATATTTTCATTTTTGACTATTTGATACTAACTTACCGAAACCAAAAAATGCTACAACATTGGCTCCAACTGAGGACTTCTTTCTCCTGTAGAATGCAGAGAACTTGCAGATCCATGTGCATTCTCCTCGGGCTATGGAGTCTTTGCTGTGAAAAATCACATTGATAGCTTGAAAAGTAAAATAAACCAGAGTTTTTACAATGACAGTATGAAATATACTTCAACTTCTCAGTACTAAATGTAATGCTTGAGAAACCTTCCATTATCAGGATAAGTAGAATATAGTCCTTCAATATTTTGTAGCACAAAAGTTTTGTTTCCCTTTACTTCAGCAATAGCTAAAGGTCCAAACCACATGTTGTCAAACTTGCCATGTTTTCCCTTGTCTTCTCTTCTGGAATCCCATCTTAGAACTAGATCACCCTCCTTGAAGTCCCTTTCCCTGGCACTTTTGTCAAACAGGCTCTTCATCTTATTCTGATACTTTTTTCAATTTATATTGAACTTCATCTCTGTTTTCATTTAGTTCAATAATCTGATTTATTCTCCTTGAAAAATCATCAAGTTCATCAGTTGAATCCTGCAGGAATTTTAAAATAGTGAAGGCTAAGTTGGTAGGGAAGATTGCATCTTTCCCATAGACTAACTGAAAAATGAGATTTTCCAGTAGATCACTTTAGAGTAATCCTATTTTCCCACACTGCACAAATTATATGAAAGTCCCAGCTCTTTTTATGATCTATTAAAGTCTTTTTGATCACCTTTACCAGACTTTTATTTGAGGATTTTGCAAGACCATTGCCTTGAGTATAATATGGAGTTGAATGATGTAACAAAATCTGATATTTCTGGAAAAACTCAATCATTTTAACACTGGAAAATGCTATTGCATTATCAGTAACAATCTAGGTTGGGAAACCAAATCTAGAAAAAAACATTTTCTTCAATGATTTGATTACTATTGAATTAATAGCATTTCTTACTGGAATTCCTTCCATCGATTTAGTGAAATAGTTTGCTGCAGTGAAGATCCATCTATGTTGATTACTTGAAATAGGATGAATCTCTCCAATAAAATATAATCCCCATTGGAGAAAAGGTGTTGAGACTATTGTTGGGATCAATAGAAGAGCTGCTAGTTTTTGCTTACCAGCAAACATCTCATAGGGAACACAAATTTTGACCTTTGCTGCTACTTGTAAGAACAATGTGGGCCAATAGAATCCTGCCCTTAATATCTTATATGATGTTTCTCTCCAAGCATAATGTCCTCCACAAAATCCTGTGGGAAACTGATCAATGATTCCTTCAGTCTCTGATTCTGTTAGACATAATAACAAAATATTTAGTGGTTCTTTCCAGTATAGATTTGCATTTATGATACAGTATTTGACTCCTTTTAATTTGAGATCTTTGCACTAACTTTTAGAGAATGATGTTGGACATTCAAAATGGACCAAGAAATTTACAATATCTTGATACCAATTTGAAGAATGGAATTTGTCATCAATGTGTAAAAGGATAATCTGATCTAAAGGTAAAGGTTCTTATGGATTCTTATCTTGAGGATGAAGGGAAGGTTCTTGTGGATTCTCCTCATTCAAATTTTGGGAAGGTTCTTGTGGATTCTCCCCTTCTACAAGAACAGAAGGTTCTTGTGGATTCTTCTTATCTGAACTTTGAGAAGGTTCTTGTGGATTGTTCCCTTGTATTTCCAAAACAAAATTGATTCTGAGCACTTTACAGTTGGATTCAGCTAGAAGCTTAACTAATCCTTGAGCCTTTACTAGCTTTGTAGTTTTCAGAGTTAGATCAAACTCCAGTATTTGAGTGATCCATCTACCTCTCTTCCTTGGGTTTATAATATTAAACGGTTGGTTTTATTAGTTCCCTGGGTTTATAGTATTAGTCCATTTTGTTTAATATTATTCCCTTTGGTTCATAATTCCTTGGGTAATAATAAAAAAAAGGGACTAATATTATAAACCCAGTGTATACAAACCCTAAGATAAATATTAAAAATACTAAAATAAACATGGTTGAATTAATAAAGCCTAATAATAATAAATAATAATAATAATAATATGAGTTTATATTATTATAATAATATTAAAATAATAATCATAAATATATAAGAATATCATGTTATTATTTATATAGTTATTAATTATCATAAATAGTTGGTCTTTAAAAAATTACACATAATAATTTACTTATCACAATTATAATTATTATTGGATCATGGTTGTTTTTTTTTATTTTATCAAGTAAGAATGGATCCATCTATTAATAGAGCAAATACATTAAATATGTTACACATCTGTGCAAATGCACAGACCATCACAAAAACCAGGGAAAACATCAAATCCTGTCAAACAAAAAGGAGTGTAAAACTCCCAAGGGCTCTATGTCATTCACAGAAAACTGAAGGGCATCCGCACCACTGCTTCGGACCCATAGGTGACTCAAACCTTAGTTAAGAAAGTTTGAGGTCTGCCCTTCTAAACAATCTTCAGCTCTTTTGCATCGTTGATCACGTCAAGACCCAACGGTCAGAGCACGTCCAGATTATGAAACCTACCCTCTTCTGTCATCCATCGATCTCACTTCACTAGATCGAATGGCTCACACTTATTTCGCACATTTGACTTGCGCACTCCAACTGCCCGAAAAGTTGTTTCCGTCTCTCACCTCTCTGCAACGTGTCACTGAGTGAGTGGAATCAAAGCCAATGGGGAAATACCGCTTATTGCCTTTCCTCTGCCCGAAATCTACTCGAGGTAATCCTTAATCCACTGATGCCAAACCGGACCCAATGAAGATACAAACCATAGTTCTCAACCGAGTTTGAAATCTGCTCCACTGAAGAAACAACCACAAATCTCCATTGTTGATCTTTTCAAGATCCAACTTTCTCAACACTTCCCGCCAAAGGAACTAGCTCCTCGTTCTTCCACCGTTGATCTCGCTCCTCCAGATCCAACGGCTCCCTTGTATTTCACGCGTTCAACTTGTGCACTCCAAACCCACCCGATAAAGCATAAACCTTCTCTCACCTAGCTACTACGTGTCTCTATGTGAGTGGAATCGGAGCCAATGGGGAAATACCATTTACAATTTTTTCTCTGCCCAAAATCCACTTGTGGGTTTCATCAACCCACTTCTGCTTATTAACCATCAGGTAAATTTCTCGCCCGAGCACCGTAGATCTAATACAATCATGATCTAACAAACCATAACTAGTCTTCACACCACTGCATCCTTGGTCTTCCTCTACCAACCACAACCATTCTCTCAGATCCACCCGCCCGATAACTAGAGTCCAAGTTTTAGTTTTGTCCATGACCTCCTGCTCATACTTCTTCCTCATGTCAACCAAAATTCCTCTGTTTACTTTATGCTTCATCCTCTGCTCTGATAGAACTCCCTATCTAAGGTTGCCTGTTTGTGGCAATCATCCTGCAAATGACCTTGTGGAGTATCTGTCCATTCATATATTTTATTGCTTTTGGTACTGGGTACACCTTCATTAGCCATAATATCCACTAACCTGTTGGCTGTTCTTCTCACATGCATGAAACTAAGGTTTCTCATGGTCCGCAGGTGGGATTGAATCAGTTGATATATTTGCAGTAACCTCCAGTGCTTTGAGACTTTGTCTGGCACGGAGCCATTGCATACTCTCTTGATTGAATTGATTATCAGTTCAGAATCAGCTTCAATTATGGTGTTATGTAAATTTGAGTCCCTTAAGATTTCTAGGCATTGCTCAAGGGCCATGAGTTATGCCATATTATTAGTAGCTTTACCCAAATGACTATGAAAGATGGCTTTTATTAAACCCTTTTCATCTCTAATTACTCCTCCATAAACAGCAATGCCAGGGTTTCCTTTTGAGGCCCCATCTATATTTCATTTCATAAAGCCATGTGGGGGGGAGGGGGGGGGGGTTGCCAAAAGTCCTTATCAGCTGTTATATCCCTTACATTCTTGATTATTCCTTGGGGGAAGATCCCCTGAAGTCCCAAATTCAGAAGTGTCTGCACATCCTGATCATGAGGTTGGTTCTCACTAGGGGATTTTATAAGGCTTCCTACCATCTCTTTGCGCTGTCTTATGATCTGATCCATAATGCTCTGGGCAGAACCAATCATGTTCTTGAAGACTCTATTATTGCATTCTTTTCAAACATCCTAGATTAGAAAGTAATGTACCTGCGCACTTGACCAATGAATTACGCTTCAAATCGCAGAATCCAGTTTTATACAAAACAATCCATTTAGCCTGAACTGCAGGTTATCACACAGAACCTCTGTATCTTTATACATATATGCAAAACTGTGATTGAATATCATTCAATTAAAACGGTCTTACTTTTCAATGTCGACGTGCGCCATGAATATGTCTCATTTACGGGCATATGCCTACAAATTTTGTATTACATACCAAAGGAAATAAATTAAACCAAACTGAAATTCATCCTACAACAAAATATTGGTGCCATCTTGAGTGATACCTCTCCACCGCCTCAATCAAACAAACTGAAACCCATTCGGGCAAACACCGATGCGCAACACCTCACAGACATTTAACACACGCACCAAAACAAAGAAACAACGTACACAATACCTCTGTTTTTAATAATTATTGGAGAACGCCCGTTCTCAATTTTACATCGCCATCTCAGTAAAACGAACAGCAACCAATACTAAAACCAGAACAACGCTGGTTCAACACCCGCCTCTCGTATCTGACTATCACAACTAAAACAAACAGCAAAACGAAAATAGCAAAACGTCTGTGGATTTATTCATTAACAACGAAAATCCTAAATGTTACAACTGTCCCATATCAGAACTAAAACCAGCAAAGCAGAACGCCGGTTGTCTTTATTGCCCGGCATTTTCATCGTTTTGTATGCAATCACATCAAACAAACTTCGCACCATCGACCCCGGATTCGGAGCCAATTCCCCTGCTCTCCATCTGTAGAATCTTCTGTTTTTTTTTCCCACGGAATCGGATTATGAATGGTTGGATATGGCGCGTTTGGGAAGAGCATCCACGCGTTTCCTTTTTACCGCAATTTCCTCCAGTGAATACGCCCCTCCGCCTATCTCCGTTGGACGTTTAGTACAGGTTCGATGATTGCCCGAGAATCTGGTCCAGCACAACTGTATTTGCCACAATCTGCGTTAGCACAGGTATATAACACAACAATTTACCAAATTTCAGGCCCATGAGGAATCGGCGTTGATACGCTCCAAAGATCTTCAGTTTACAATTAATTGCCACCAGAATCGCCCCTTAATTAACTCCTGTCATACCACTAATTACGCTAACAGATAGATAAGGTGAACGTCCAGAAATTTATTCCAACAGAACTATTTTAATGCGCCTAACAATCAAATACTAAATGGAGATATGTCACTCATTACAATAACAAACTAATTATGAAATCAACTTTCATAGTAATGCTAAAATTAACAGCAAATGAAATCCAATTTGTCAAGCCACAACATGCGGGGCATCAGACTCCCGGAGAAGAAAAGATTGGTTCTTTAAACTTTCAAGATTTATGCCATATTTCTGCAATTCAGTTGTTGTCAACCAACTGGAATCTTCTGCTGGCTGCTCCTTCCACTTGACAAGATACTGAAAATATGTCTGCCCTCGAGTTTTCTTGGATATCCTCTGATCTAAAATAGCTTCAACTTCTTTCTTGAATGTTTTCGGTACCTGTTCTTTCCAATCCACAGTTTGAACTTCATCACCTGTAGTTTCAGTCTGCAATTCTGTTTCTGCCTCTCTGAATGGATACAAGTCTGCAATATTAAAAATGGGGGATATTCCAATCCCTTCCGGCAACTCAATCTCATATGCATTGGCTGAAAATTTCCTTTTGATTTTACATGGCCCTATCTTCTTCAGTTTCAGCTTATTGTAGGTTTTTGTAGGAAATCTCTCTTTTCTCAAATATGCCATGACCAAATCTCCTACCTGAAACTCTTCTTCTCTCCTTCTCAAATCTGCTCTTTGCTTGTATCTCTTGCTGCTTTCCTGTAGTTTACCTTTAACCTCTTCCTGTAGCTTTTGCATTTGTTCAGCAAACTCTTCAGCACTTGCACTTCTAGCTTCTTGTTTCCCCAAGTCTCTTAACTCATATACTCCTCTCGGATGCATTCCGAAGACAATCTGAAATGGACTCATTCCAGTGCTTCGGTTTGGTGTGTCGTTGTAAGCAAATTCAGCTTGCGCTAATGCCAAATCCCACTGTTTGGGATTTTGATGTACCAAACTTCTTAATATATTCCCCAAACTTCTGTTTACAACTTCAGTTTGACCATCCGTTTGAGGATGGTAAGCTGAACTAAAACTGAGCTTAGTTCCCAGTTTCTTCCAAAGTGTCCTCCAGAAATGGCCCACAAATTTAGTGTCTCGATCTGATACAATACTCACAGGCAAACCATGCAATCTTACAATCTCTGAAAAGAACAAATTTGTTATGTGTGTGGCATCATTAGTCTTCTTACAAGCAATAAAATGAGCCATTTTAGAAAATCTGTCTACAACAACATAAATAGAATCATTTCCTCTCTGAGTTTTTGGTAAACCCAAAACAAAGTCCATACTCACTGCATCCCATGGTCGATCTGGTATGGGCAATGGCTGATATAGTCCGGTATTTTGACTCCTTCCTTTGGCATACTGGCATACCCTGCATTTCTCAACAAACTTTTTGACATCAGTTTGCATTTTAGGCCAATAATAAAAAGCATTCACCTGAGCAAAAGTTTTGTCTTGTCCAAAATGACCAGACAATCCTCCACTGTGTTTCTCTTTAATGATGTTCTCTCTCATGGAACATTTTGGGATGCACAATTTGTTGCTTTTAAATAACAGGCCTCCTTGAACAAGGTAATCCATCCATTGACTTCTGTTATGGCTCACTGGATTCTGCACTGTTGTGTAGATGTCTTTAAAATCCTCATCGTCCTTATACATTTCTATCATTTCGTCAAAACCTACAACACCCACTTTAAATTATTGCAAAAGAAAACTTACTCTGCTCAATGCATCCGCTACTTTGTTAGACTTACCACTTTTATGCTTTATTACAAAAGTGAAACTTTGCAGAAATTCCACCCACTTGGCGTGCTTCTGATTTAGCTTTGGCTGGTTATTGATAAACTGCAAAGCATGGTTATCTGAATATAAGATGAACTCCTTCGGTAGCAAGTAATGTCTCCATTTTTTTAATGCCTGCACAATAGCGTAAAATTCTTTATCATAAGATGAATATTTTTTCTTTGCATCATTTAACTTCTCGCTGAAATATGCTATTGGCCTTTGCTCTTGGCTTAGCACCGCACCAACTGCTTCTCCACTTGCATCGGTTTCCACTTGAAAAACTTTCTCAAAATTTGGTAAGGCTAGAATAGGTTTTTCTGTTATCTTTCTTTTCAACAGATTGAAACTTCTATCAGCTGCTTCTGTCCATAGAAATGGCTGATTGACCTCCTTGATTGTCTCAAGGATTGGTGCACAAACTTGACTAAATCCCTTTATAAATTTTCGGTAAAAACTAGCAAGTCCATGGAAACTCCTTACCTCAAAGACACTCCTGGGAGTAGGCCAGTCTTTGATTGCTTGTACCTTTTCCGGATCCATTTTCAAACCGTCTCTGGAAATCACAAACCCCAAGTATACCAGCTCCTCTTTCATAAAACTACATTTCTTCAGATTGATTAGTAGTTTCTCTTTCTGCAGAGTTTTCAAAACTAACTTCAGGTGTTCCAAATGCTCCTCTTTACTTTTGCTGAAAACTAGGATATCATCAAGGTAAACAACAACAAATTTACCTGTATACTCTTTCAGAACCTCATTCATTAGTCTCATGAATGTGCTGGGCCCAAAAGGCATCACTAACCACTCATACAATCCACTGTTAGTGAGCCCAAAAGGCATCACTAACCACTCATACAATCCACTGTTGGTTTTGAAAGCGGTTTTCCACTCATCGCCTTCTCGAATCCTGATCTGATGATACCCGCTTTTCAGATCTATCTTAGTGAAGTACCTGGATCCACTTAAACAATCCATTAAATCATCCATCCTGGGCAAAGGAAATCTATACCTAACTGTTATCTTGTTGATAGCTCTGGAATCGGTGCACATGCGCCATTCTCCTCCCTTTTTCGGACTAAGCACCGTTGGTACAGCACACGGACTCAGACTTTCTCGAATCAGCCCTTGTCCATCAGCTCCTGAACCTGTCTTGCAACTTCTGCATTTTCCTGAGGAGTTAATCTATATGCAGCTTTGTTAGGTAGACTTGCTCCTGGTATTAAGTCGATATGGTGACTTATACTTCTAACCGGTGGTAATTCATTTGGCAATTCATCCACAATGATATCCATGTAACTATCTAACACAGATTGAATTTCTTCAGGCAAATCATGTAAATTTGTGGAGGTTAAAATTACCTTTGGCCTTCCCACGATAGCGAAATGCACCTCTTCGCTTTTATCAACCTCCTGTAGCAATTTCTTACCACTCACCAACATGATACTATTTTCAGGCAGCTCTTTATCAACATCATTCTTCACGGGCAGCAACGTATGCTTAACTCCATCCTTTTCTATGGTGTAGGTATTTCTTCTTCCATCATGAATCGCCTTTCGATCAAATTGCCATGGTCTCCCCAATAACAGGTGACATACGTCCATGGGCATTATGTCACATAAAATCACATCTCTGTATGTGCCAATCTGCATTTCCACATTACATTGCTCTGTCACGGTGACTTGATGACCCTTCTGAAGCCAAGATACTTTGTACGGTGCAGGATGCGCTTTCTTTGTTAACCCAAGCTTTTCCACCATCTCTGTAGACACAAGATTGTCAGTACTCCCACTATCAATTATAACCTTACAACACTTACCCTTTGATTTGCATGTAGTCCTGAACAAGTTCTTCCTTTGTGCAGGTTCTCCAATCTCTTTTTCTGATCTGAGCAAAGTTCTTCTGAGCAGCAATGATTCACCTTCCTCCGGTGGTTCTTCCTTCTCTACAAGTCGAGGTGGTTCCGGCTCTGCCTCAACCACATTTGCACCTCTCTGGCTTGCTGATTTGTTCTGAGGACAATTCCACGACGTATGTCCCCATTCTCCACAGGTATAACACCTGACATCTCTTCCTCGCCCTCTTCCTCTGGGCGCGAATCTTCCTCTACTAGAATCACCCCTCTGTGGTGATCTGCCGCTGGAACTTCCTGCTTCAAACTGTTGCTGTGTTTCTCTGGATCTGACTGATCCTCTACCTCTTGCTGAGCTCTTTCCTCTGTTTCTTTGACTCTGTTTCCGCAATATTTTCTCCTCTGCTTTCAAACTTGCTTGATAGGCATCTTCAACAGTTTTCAAACTTAACAGGCTAATCTCGTCTTGGATCTCATACCTTAGCCCATTAACATATCTGGCTACTTTCTCCAGATCATCTTCTACATGCCCTGTTCTGATGTTTAACCTGTAAAATTCTTCAGTATATTCTTTAACAGACATTCCTTTCTGCTTCAAATTTTGCATCTGCTTAAAAAGATTCAAATGATAGTCTTTAGGCAAAAACTTGGCTTTCAGTTTGCTTACCATTTTATCCCACTGCTTGATCTTAGATTTCCCCTTTCGCGTTCTTGATGTCTGTAACTCGTCCCACCAGATGGCTGCATGGCCCTTCAGTCTAGTGACTGCAAACTTCACCCTCTTATTCTCCTCAACCTCTTCATAATCGAAATACTGATCTATGGATCTGATCCAATCCATGAGCTCCTCGGCATTTAAACTCCCATCATACATAGGAATTTCTATCTTGGGCTTGCTGCCAACTTTTGCCAGCATCTTGAGGACTTTGGCAGTTTCATTTTCTTCTCCTGCTTCCGCTTCTTCCTCAGATTCTTCTGAAGAACTCTCAGTTTTCACATCTGGTGCTCTTCTCTGGGCTGTTTCCATTGTCTCCATTCGTTCACGCAGTCTTCGTACTTCTTCTATCAGGACTGCATTTGGTTCTGGTCTTCCTCGACCAATTCCCCGCCTTGGCGGCATCTTAGCTGCAAACCCCTGTATCTTTTGGCTCTGATACCAAAAATAATGTACCTGCGCACTTGACCAATGAATTACGCTTCAAATCGCAGTATCCAGTTTTATACAAAACAATCCATTTAGCCTGAACTGCAGGTTATCACACAGAACCTCTATATCTTTATACATATATGCAAAACTGTGATTGAATATCATTCAATTAAAACGGTCTTACTTTTCAATGTCGACGTGCGCCATGAATATGTCTCATTTACGGGCATATGCCTACACATTTTGTATTACATACCAAAGGAAATAAATTAAACCAAACTGAAATTCACCCTACAACAAAATATTGGTGCCATCTTGAGTGATACCTCTCCACCGCCTCAATCAAACAAACTGAAATCCATTCGGGAAAACACCGATGCGCAACACCTCACAGACATTTAACACACGCACCAAAACAAAGAAACAACGTACACAATACCTCTGTTTTTAATAATTATTGGAGAACACCCGTTCTCAATTTTACATCGCCATCTCAGTAAAACGAACAACAACCAATACTAAAACCAGAACAACGGGTTCAACACCCGCCTCTCGTATCTGACTATCACAACTAAAACAAACAGCAAAACGAAAATAGCAAAACGTCTGTGGATTTATTCATTAACAACGAAAATCCTAAATGTTACAACTGTCCCATATCAGAACTAAAGCCAGCAAAGCAGAACGCCGGTTGTCTTTATTGCCCAGCATTTTCATCGTTTTGTATGCAATCACATCAAACAAACTTCGCACCATCGACCCCGGATTCGGAGCCAATTCCCCTGCTCTCCATCTGTAGAATCTTCTGTTTTTTTTTCCCACGGAATCGGATTATGAATGGTTGGATATGGCGCGTTTGGGAAGAGCATCCACGCGTTTCCTTTTTACCGCAATTTCCTCCAGTGAATACGCCCCTCCGCCTATCTCCGTTGGATGTTTAGTACAGGTTCGATGATTGCCCGAGAATCTGGTCCAGCACAACTGTATTTGCCACAATCTGCGTTAGCACAGGTATATAACACAACAATTTACCAAATTTCAGGCCCATGAGGAATCGGCGTTGATACGCTCCAAAGATCTTCAGTTTACAATTAATTGCCACCAGAATCGCCCCTTAATTAACTCCTGTCATACCACTAATTACGCTAACAGATAGATAAGGTGAACGTCCAGAAATTTATTCCAACAGAACTATTTTAATGCGCCTAACAATCAAATACTAAATGGAGATATGTCACTCATTACAATAACAAACTAATTATGAAATCAACTTTCATAGTAATGCTAAAATTAACAGCAAATGAAATCCAGTTTTTCAAGCCACAACATGCGGGCAATTTCCCACATTGCTGGCTCGTCCCGATGCTCTTGCATCAGAAAGCCAAGAACCAGCTCCCAAGCTTTGTTGATTATTTCATTTGCAAAGAAATTTCTTCTCCAATTCCTCAAAGTGTTGTTAATGTTGCTGATGTCCCTGTCAGAATGTCTGAAAATTGATGCCACCCAATTCCACAAGGTGGAGGTGAATGGGCAAAGGTTGAGAAGGTGTTCCATAGTTTCTTCTTGTTATTTTCACAGCTGGCATCTTCATGGACCAATTACACCTCTCTTTCGAAGGTTATCCCAAGTTAGAATCTTTTTATGTTGCACCAACCACATGAATAGTTTGATTTTCATCTAGTTTTGATTCTTCCATAAGTCCTTCCATACAGTGTCAGGGTTTGGAAAGTCGAGCCCAATGGCTATTCGCTTGGCCTATTTAAGGTTAAATTTTCCTTCATTGTTTTTTCCCCATCTTAGTTAGTCTGGAAAAGTTGAATTGAGAATCTTTCTCTATTCCAAGATGACTGTGAGAGCTTCTGCCTGGGCCTTCAACGGGGAGTCCTCACTGTAAATCAGGTTCTTCCATACTCTCCATTTTCCCTCATTTCTATCCTACTCACAGAAGTCATTTACCTTGTGTAACCCTTTGTCATTAGTATCCTTCATAAGATTGTCAAAATATTCTCTCAGCACTTTTGGTTCTTGTTGCCAATTATCTTCCCAAAACCACGCAAAGCTTCCATCTCTAATTTCCCAGAAACTGTGTTTTTGAACAATAGCTCTATTCTCCCAAAGCTTTGTTCAAGATGTGGGAGCCTTTGATGATTCCAAACATTCTGATGTGCTCCCTTTCCTGCCAATTGTTTGCATATTTCTATTTCCATACCTTGGCCCAAGGGGCATCCGAATCCTTTAACCATCTCCACCATAATTTTGCCCCCAAAACTTTGTTTAGGGTTTCAGGGTCATCCAGTCCCAAACCACCATGTGTCTTAGGTTTATAGATCTTTTCCCAGGATACCAAATCCCGTTTCTTTTTCTCTTCCCCTTTTCCCCAAAGAAAATATCTTTGAATATTTCTGATGTGTTGCATAACTCCTTTATGATCTGGAAGTGATGAAAGCATGTAAATGGGAACAGTTTGTAGGATGGCTTTTGTAAGAACTAGTCTTCCTACCAAATTCAATGACCTGTTTGTCCATTTCTGTATTCTGTCCTGGAGTATATTAATAACAGGTTCCAAAACTGTCTTGTTTAAAGGTTTGTCTGTTAGAGGAACTGCCAAGTATTTGGAGGGTAGCATTTCTCTTTGAAAACCTAGAATTCTGGTGAGGTTCCTCTGAATAGCAATATCAGTATTAAAAAAGAAAATCTTTGATTCGGTAAGGCTTACCTTAGTACCCACATCCATAGCAAAGTCTTTCAGAATTTGTTTGAAGGCATGAGCTTCTTTGACCAAAGGTATACCCTGCAGCATGGTGTCATCCACAAATTGTTGATGAATCAAAGCATCCCAATTCAGGGTGAGTTTAAGACCTTGAATTTTTCCCTCTACTTTGGCAGCTTTGATCGCATTGCCTAGCCCTTCCATCATGAGTATAAAGAGGAAGGGTGAGAGCATATCTCCTTGTCTGAGTCCTCTTGAAGGCTTAAAGGTTTTAGATGGTGAGCCATTTAACAGTATTGAAAAACTTGAGGTGGTAACAAGGGCCATTAGCCATCTTATCCAGATATGGTGAAAGCCAAATGCTTTTAGAACTTCCCTGATGTATGCCCAACTAAGCTTATCATAAGCCTTTTCTAGATCAAGTTGTATGATCATACCTACTTGCTTATTGCTCTTCAGTGAGTGGACCACTTCGTAAGCTTGAATGATATTGTTTAGAATTTGTCTACCTTCCACATATCCGGTTTGCTCCTCAGACACAAGAGTTCGAAGAAGAATTTTGAGCCTGTTTGCAATTATTTTAGAAATAATTTTGTACACCACATTGCATAATGCTATGGGTCTAAATTTGTCAAGTGTCATCGCATTTTCCTGCTTTGGAATCAAGGATATGAAATCGGTGTTGAGCACCTTCAAAACAGTTTTGTTTTTCCTTGAGTCCTCCACCACCTCCAAAATATCGTGTTTGACTATGTTCCAGCGAGATTTCAAGAATTCAACATTGAAACCATCCGGGCCTGGAGCTTTTCCATTTTGCATCTCTTTGATGACTTCCCTGACCTCTTGTTCATTCACTGGCCTGTTAAGATTATAATTATCTTCTCTTGTCACAAGCTTTGGAATGTGCTTAGTGATGTCATTGATGAATTATGATCTGTCTACGAGAGGCTCCTCTGCTATGCCTTGGAAATGTTGAACTAGAGCAGATTCTATTTCTTTGTGGGTATTGAACTGATTTCCTTACGTATCTTTCAATTTTAAAATCCTATTATGAGATCGATGATCCATAGTGGACTTGTGAAAAATCCTTGTATTCCTGTCTCCTTCCTTTAACGATTGAACTCTCGATTTCTATTTCCAGAAGATTTCCTCTTGCTTACATAAGCCTTTCTAGTCCTTTGAAGCAATTCAGCTTATTTCTTACCCTCCTCGGTGAATCCCTTTGAGATGAGTTCCTGGTTAATTTCCTGTAGCTTTCCCTCAACTACTTTTTTGGCTTCAAAGATATTGCCAAACTCATTCTTATTCCAATATTTAAGCCTGTGTTTGATGTGTTTCAACCTCTGCTATAAAAGGAACATTTTAGTACCCTGAACATTCAAATCTTCTATCCACCATTTTTCAATATTGTTATTGAAGTCAAGCTGGGTAAGCCAAATGTTTTCAAACCTAAAAGGTCTATTTCTTGGTGTGCCTATAAAGGACACTTCTAATTGAATATGCCAGTGATTCGAGCCTCCAAAAGGGAGGATCCTAGCTGACAAGTCAAGGCCTGAGAGGATAAGGTCCTTAGAGATAATGAATCTATCTAGTTTAGAGGGCCACTTGAGCAGCCCCTCCCCTTTTATTATTCCAGGTGAAGATACCATTGTAGGTCTCTGTATCTATTAGCCTCATGTTGGTAATAAAGTTTTGAAAGCTATGGAATCTCTGCCTAGAGATCTAGTCCCACCTTTTTTTTTCGAGAGAGATCTGATCATATTAAAATCCCCTCCTAGAATCCATGGGATGCCTGGATGGATTTATTTTAGCTCCTCCAGAGAGGTGAGAAACCTAAATTTATCTTCAAGCTTTTGTGGACCATAGAAATTTGTGATCAGATAAACTTCCTTGTCCCCCAAAGGTTGGATGACCACTGATAGGTAGTTCTTGGATGCTTCAGCATCTAAGATTCCAAGTTTCTGAGGGTTCCACAGTGTAAGAATTCCCCCTGTTACGTTGTCAGCTTTAACTTCTAGATATTCATACTTAATAAGCCACTTGCTGTGTATCTCTCTTATTTTGTCTACAAAACATTTTGTTTCCTGGATAAAAACCAAATCTGGTTTTTCTTCCTTCATTCTATTGCTAAGATTTCATTGTTTCCTTTTACTTCCTAAAACCCTAATATTCCATGTTGTAAGCTTCATTAAGAAAGATTTGTAAATGAGTAACTAGTTAGGTCTTTCGTCTTACCTAAGTTGATCATGAGTTTTCTACATTCAATTAGCAGCTCATTTTTTCTTTTTCTTCCTCTTTTTCTTCCTGGGTTCTTGGGAGCTTGTCCCTCTGTTGCCACCATAGTTCTGACACCTCTGTTATCCTGACTATCATGGTTTCTTTTTACCCCAGAACCCATTGCATGAGTTCTCCAGAGGAAGAGCTGTTGTACTCTGTTAAATTCCTCTTGAGGTAGTGAGTCCACTCCTCTAGTAGTTCCTTCCTCCAGGAGCATTTCTAGATCGAGATGCTCCCTCTCTAGTATGTCCTGCAGCTCATGCTCCTCCGTTCCCACTTCGCTTGAGGTCATCTCTTGGTCCTATCAAGTTCCATCATGCTAGGTTGATCCTTCTTTTTTTGGCTTTTGTCAGGTCTATCCTCCATGCTGTCATCCTTTTCCTTCTCTACTGGATTGTCCTTCAAAACTTGCTTCACTCTTTCATCCTCTTCTTCTTCTTCTAATAGCTTGAACCTTTTATGACTAGGCTGCTTTTCCTCATAGATTTTTTTTTGTTCTTTCTTCCTCCTTTTCCTTTGCCTCCCACTTTGGTAAAGCTTTCAGTCTCTTTACCTGAGGTTGCTTTGAAACTGCTCTCCATTTTATTTAAAGGGCAGTCTCTGAAGAGGTGCCTGTGTTCATGGCATTTACGGCATCTGAAGGGTATATGCTCATAGTCCACCGCTTGCACCCAATCTTCATCATAAACTTCTAGAATTATTTCATCTGGCAAAGCCCCAGAAAGGTCCATTTCCACGCATATTTTGGCAAAGGAGGTATATTTTTTGCACAGTGTGGTCTCCGATATTTTTATGAAATGCCCTAGTTTATTACCTATGGCTTTTAGTGAATCCGGCAGCCAATAATCTAGAGGTAGGGAATAAATTCTTATTCAAACCGACACTGAAGTAAATGTTTCTCGCTCCGGGATGAAGTTCATCACCCAAGGTCGCATATAGAGACCTGCAACTGCATAGAAGTAGGGTCCTCCTTCAAATATCCTATCCTTATCCTCGAGGTTTGTAAACACAACTGTGAAGAAACCCTTGGATCCAAGGTGCGGATCTTTATCTCCCTTAGGTTTCCAATGGTTCTTTATTTACACGTGTAGGGCCTTCTTTGTTGTCCATAACCCCATGAATTTGCAAATCACTGCATAACTCGCCATGTGCTTCCTATGCACCTATAGCACTAGGTCACTTAACACCACTCTAGCTATGATGGAAGCCCTGGGTTTACATGGTCCTGTCTGAATTTTGGGGTCAGCCTTTTGACTATCTACTTCTGTATGTTTATCCCTTCTGACTTCCTCCTGCGTCTCTGCCATCTTCTGTGCTCTGCTTTTTTCTTGTTTTCCTCTTTCTGTACACCCAGTTTCCACTTCCATGGGCTTCTTGAAATGATTAGTGACTACATGATTGTAGGAGGGATTAGAACTCCCCCCTTCTCGCCCCTCCATGGTACCCAAGTTCGAAATTCTGCTCCAAACCTTAGTTCTGTGCGTTTTTTCTCTTGCTCCACCCTGTTGAATCCAATCTCCCATAATTCAATTCAGATCATGGTTGTTATTATGAGCTAATATTATTATTATAATAATAATTCAATATAATTGTGATTATTATTATTATTATTATTATTATTATTATTATAATAATAATAATATATTATTATAATAATAATAAAATAATATAATAGTAATTATTATTATTATTATTATTAAGATAATAGCTATTGTATTATTATTATAATATTAATTATATTATTATAATAATAATTATATTTGTATATTATTATAATAATATAATGATAATATAATATTATTGTAATATTATTATCAGATATTATTATTATTAATTTATATTATTATGACTATTATTACTATTATAATATAATACTATTATTATAATAAAATAATAATAATTATATTATTATATTTTTTTAATAATATAATGATAATCTAATATTATTATGAGCTATTCTTATCATTAATTAATATTACTAATATTATTATGGGTTTATATTATTATTATAATATTCATATAATAATATATATAAATAATTTGGTTGTTAATATTTATTTAGTTATTAATAATCATAAGTAGTTGATGTTTAAAAAAAATACCCATAATAATTATTAATGTGGTTGATATAAGTCTATCGGCGTATATCAACCACATTGGAAAATGTGGTTGTATATATGTTTCATATACGCCTATTAGGGTTTGTCAACCACATTGGTAAATGTGGTTGTGCTAGTAGTTAACACACACAATGCATTCTCTTGGTTCCGCTTTTTAAATGATCCAAGCATAAAGGAAGTTCAAGGAGAAAAGTCGAGACTTGGACGTTGTGAATGGGTGTCATGGTGTTTTTATGAATTTGGTCTTTGCAAGAAAATGTGAGTAATGTGACCTTAAATCTAGTGTCTCATCAACTAATCTAAATCTACAAGGTATCAAAACCCTCTTCCATGCCTAAATAAAATTAATGGAGCACATCATTCATGGAAATTTTATATCTAGTATATTGTGCCTTCAACTAATGGTTACATGAGTTGAAATCTGGTTCATCCTGAGTTTCAAGTTCAGAAGGTACTATTATTGATTGTTTTAAATTTTCCATATATGAATGATTTGTTTCTTTAGGTAATGTAAATTATTATTCCTCATATCTTTGTATTGCTAGTCTTTTTTTTTTAGACAATGGTTGGAGAA
Source organism: Pinus tabuliformis (assembly GCA_031772625.1). NCBI lineage: Eukaryota > Viridiplantae > Streptophyta > Pinopsida > Pinales > Pinaceae > Pinus > Pinus tabuliformis. The sequence continues at coordinate 118,864,982 of CM062806.1, forward strand.
TGCAATATGTCCACAATTTGTAAGTTGTATAAGATCTATTTTAAATACGAATCTAACATGAGCCGACAAGGATCCAATTTCTTCACGTGCAATTTTTTTATGAGCAGGCATTATTTAAATGTTTTGTATAGTTATTTAATTTTTTAATTTTATATAATTTTTTTAAATTTTATTTTAGCCCACATAGAAAAATTTCAACTTTGTTTTGTATAGTTATTTTTTTTAATTTAAAAAAAATAAATTATTCTGGCCCGACATGAGCAAAATTTCAACTTTGATAACGGAGGGACAAAGTTACACATCATGTTGGGTTGTAGAATAAGTCTCTTGGCTCAAACATGTGAAGTACTTGCTGCATATTAATGGCATTGTGATTTTTTTTTTGGTTTTAATTCGGGGATCAATATATTTGTGTGAGAACTTCTGCAGGATGTCGAAATGCTTGTGTATCCATGTTGTCGATACGTGTCCTAGTGTATCTTCCCTAAATACAAATGCTATAATCACTGGAAGACAAAATGAGACGACCCCAAATACCCCTGATGGAAACCTCTAAAGCTTTCTAGTTTTACTTTTTTGTTGATGTGTACAACTTAAGGTTGTCTCTCACTATGGTAATCAATTAATGGATTTCAACTATTTCATCGAAATATAACAAGTATTCAGTTTGTTTCCATATCATTTTGGGTAGAATATCTTCCTTTGTCCATAAACTTGCAGCCTTGGCAAATATGGTTTAGGAATGTTTTGGAATCTTGCCATAAGGTTTCAATTTCGCATCGAAAATTTTGAACTTTAATCTTCAGCTCTATGTTTCGTTCAACAATTCTGCATGGTTTTTGTTTGTGTATTTGTCAGCTATCCTTTTCTAAATGTGCAAGTTACCTCTTCTCACAATGCTCCAATATTTTGATTAAGGTTTTAAACTCCTGCAGATCCTCTTTTAAAAGGTTATAAAATCTAACAAAAAATTCTACTATACAACTATTTGTAATTCTTCCCTCGTTCAACAATTCTGCATGGTTTTTCTTTGTGTATTTGTCAGTTATCCTTTGCTAATTGTGCAAGTTACATCTTCTCACAATGCTCCAATATTTTGATTAAGGTTTTAAACTCCTGCAGATCCTCTTTTAAAAGGATATAAAATCTAGCGAAAAATTCTACTATACAAGTATTTGTAATTCTTCCCTATTATTACATCTACGAACATTTAGTTGTCCATTTATTATTTAATAATTGGTTAAAGCACTGATTTCACAACCTCAACAATGATATTTATTCTATTGCCCTCTTCCTAAATCCCCTTAAAGTGAGATGTTACTAGCTCAACAATTTCCGTTTAAAATTGCTTTGTTTGAATGCTAACACTATCTTCGGAAAAATTGATTACCCAACTTCGCGGATTAATTTTTTAAACATAATCATAAGCATAATTTTTAAAAGTGTGTTGTTGTTAACTGAAACTTTGGAATCCAAACTAAGATCGTTTTTCCACTATCACAACCCATCTGGCTTTATATCATATTATAATAATATTATATTATTAAAAAACAAATATTTTAAAAACAAAGAGTCAAAGAAAGAGAAGGAAATGGTTGTAAACTATAAGGAAGTGCATTACTCAGTAGTTCTTTAATTTAGAAAGTATCACTAACTATTGAACTCAAATTAAAAGAATATGATTCGATTCTTTTGAGAAGCATGGTTAAACGATAAAGAATTAATATCATTTAATATTGTAGATTTATTTGTTATCATTCATAGGAAGGAAAAGGTTAAGTTGAATTTATGTTCATTTATTAAATAAATAAGTTATGATTGGTTAAGAGTAATTATATTATTAAAGTAATTATTTAATTAAAATTAATATAATTATAGAAATAAAATAATTCATAAATATTTATAAACATGTTAGGTCCCTATAATACTAGTGATTCCCCCATTACTATTGTCGTTGTAAACCTTATTGTTATTGTTGTGTCCCTATTGTCCCCATATTGTTATTATTGTGCCCCATAGAATCCCACTGTTGTTATTTTTGTGCCTTTATATTATTATTGTTAGGTCGGCTTTGGTTATATTGTGACCCCTTAGACTCCTATATATAAAAGGGAGGTATTGTCATTTGAATCATTGAAGAATTGTTCATTTGTGTAATGTAAAGGAGGTTTCCCCCTCGAAGACGCTAAATTATAAGGCATTGATCTATATTTTCTATCTTTCTGTGAGCTGGTTTCGTAACATTTGGTATCAGAGATTTGGATTCTAGGGTTTCACTGCTCCAAATAGGTCATCTTGGAATTTTCACTATAACAATTTTTCTACGACATTTCAGAAGCTTAAACAAAACCCATTTGAGATGAAATCTCGCTAAAACTCATGTCTAAATTTCAGATATTTTCTTGCTATATTTTCAGAGATATGATCTGAGGAAGTTAGCGTTTTTACAAGCTACAGAATTTCATCTAAAACAAGTCATCGTGGACTTTTCGCTATAAATCTTTCGCTAGGAAGTTTCAAAAGCTAAAAAAACCATTTGAGAGGAAATCAGTCTGAACCTCTACTTCGAATTGCATATCCTGTCTCACTATATTTGCAGATAAATAATCTGAGTAAGTTAGGGTTTTTGCAAACCACCAAATTACATTCCAAATAGTTCACCTTGGGAACATCGTTATAACTTTCACTCTAAGCATCAGATTGAATTTTCGTAAGATGTTAAAGAAAGAGGACGGACTGTAGTTTTTTGGGTACCATTTTCAGAACCTAAGGTTGAAACAGCGACCCGCGACACATCGTACAAGTTCTCTCTACAGAACCAGTCTATACTCAAGTCATCATGGGAGATTTGGCATAACTCTTCATTGGAGAATCCAATCTTGATCAGACTTGTGGGGTTAGAAAGATTAATCAGAAGGTTATCGTAGGAAGAAATTTCAAACCTTGGAGATCCAAAATTACAGAGATACATCATATTCAATATCAAGCTCCTATAAAGTGAAAAAAGGTGTGTAGTGTTTTTTAAATTTTTGCATAAGCTTGGTTTGAAAAATTAGTTTGAAGGAATTCAAAGGGCATAGTGAAGCATTATTATCGGTAATTGATGCCCTGAAGAAAGAAAATGGAAACATCTACTAAGCAACCTGAAAGCTCTATCATGACTCGTGAAGAAGAGGAAGAAATGCAACATGATATATCAAAATTACAAGACCAAATGAAACAAATTTCACTCGCACAAAAAGTAACAGAAGCTAAGATGGATGGTTTAAAGAAAGACATAGAAGCTAAGATGTATGGCATGGAATCTAATATGGATGGTTTAAAGAAAGGCATATATGCTAAGATGAATGACGTGGAAGCTAAGATGGAAAAGCATGGAAGCTAAGATGGATAATTTAAAGAAAGGCATGGAAGATTTGAGGACAGATTTAAAGACAAATTTGACAAAGTTTCTACAAGAAATTATTACTAATGGAAAAAGGGTAGTAAAGGAAACTCATGATGAGAGCAAAATAAATCCTAATCGTGATTTCATAGACTCTAATGTTGGATCGAAAAACCACCATGTTCAAAATATCGATATGTGTAAGTTTGATGGCAGGGATCCCGGAACATGGATACTACAGATGGAGCAATTTTTCGATCTCCATAATGTGAAAAACACACAAAAACTATGCATTGCAACTTTATATTTGGAACCAAATCAGTTTGTATGGTATCGATGGCTTTGTTCTCATAAACAAATTGTCACTTGGTCTATTTTTACGGATAAAATGATATCACACTATGAGGATACAAAAGCAACACTTATTTTAGCCAATTGATAAATCTCAAACAAAAGGGTTCAATGATGGAGCACAATGAGGACTTCCAAAAATTGAATACAAGGGTAAAATATATTCCAGAGGAACATAGGATTGATGTGTTCATAGGGACTTTAAAAGATAACATCCACCATGAGGTTCGCCTTTGGGAACCAGATTCATTGGAGAAGGCATTCAGGTTGGCAAGAAAAATGGAAAGAAAAATTATGGCAACAAGGAAACCTACCACTCACAATCATAAAGATGGAAGTGTTACTGCCCCTAGCCATCCACAACCTATAAGGTTGACACCACAAAAATTGGAAGAAAAAAGAGCAAAAGGGCTTTGTTACAGTTGTGATAGAAAATACACTAAAGGTCATAAGTGTGCCGAGAAGAAATTATTTTACATAGATTATGAAGAGGAGGAAGAAAAGGAACAAGAAACGTCAAAAGAAGAGGATATACACCAAGAACAAACCCTAGAAAAAGAAGAAATGAATCTGACCATATCTTGTAATGCATTGGCTGGAATTACCACTCCTCAAACTATCAAGATAGAAGGGCATTTCAAGAAGAAAAAGGTAATAGTGTTGATTGATTCAGGAAGTACCCATAATTGTATTCATTGTAAGATAGCCAAAGAATTGAATTGCTTCTTATATCCAGCACTAGAGTTTCAAGTGATGGTTGCAAGTGGAGGAACCATAAATTGCTCAGGAAAGTACCATAATATCAAGCTATCCATGGGAGAATATGTATTGAATATCCCAATGCTTTCCATTCCAATGGGTGGTGCTGATGTTGTACTAGGATTCCAATTGCTACAATCCTTGGGTACAATAGCTTTTGATTTTCAATAACTTTTCATGAAATTCTCTTCATAAGGAAAGGAAGTTGAATTAAGGGGTATCGCAAGGAAACCAGGAAAGATAATCAGCTCTAACAGGATGACAAAGCTTCTAAAGAAAGTGTTATCACTCAGATTTTCCTAGAAGTTGTAAAAAGAGGAAAGGGGTCCGAGGTAACCACAAACCAACTTTTGGGTACAGAATCTAGCCAATCTGTACCTAGAGAGGGATCTCTCTTTAGGATTTAGCTTTGTTTTATAAGGTTTTAGGCTAGTTATGAAAGCTTTGGGCTTTTGGTTGAGTTTGGTGGTGAAATTCAATAGCAGAGGGTTGGAACTGAATAGTTTAGGCCATTGGGTTAATAGAGTCAAAATAAATGGCTCAACTAGATTTAGTTTCTCAGCAAAAGATGGTTTTACAGGGCGGGATAGCTAAAACAAGGATCAAATGGTAACTTGATTGGATGGAATGGGCTTAAAAGGTATGAAGGGCAATTAAGAATCCTTCAACATGTTTTAAGAGAAAAGAACTTGAATGATCACCAGTAAAGAGCAACTAAGAATTCTTTAATAAATGATCAAAATGATTAAACTAGGAAACATGAGCAATTAAGAATTCATTGTTTATGCTAGTTTAGAGGAAAACATCAAGAATATAAATGATTGAAAACAGATTGCACTGAAGCACTTTCTGAATTAAACTTTTTCGTTTAAGTATTCAAATATGAAACACAACTGATATAATAAACAAGAAAATACTAACACTTGAAATATAAATACTTATTTGTCTGATGTATTGCACATGAATCCTGTGAAAATTCCTTTGTATTAATTCTTCATCCAGCCAGCCATGAAAGATTTTTCCAACAGCGCTTTATTCCAAAGTAATCAATTTTACAGCAATGTCTAAGAATCCACACTTAATACTCCGAATGGGGGTGTATTTATACAAAAAACTTTACAATGAAAAATATCATAACAAAGTGAGATATAATCTGAGATGACTAACTAGAAGTTACGTGAAGATAGGGCCAAATGGTCTTTTTGATAACAGATAGAGGTAAACGAATGGATTGTTGTCCCTATTCTTGACAGTGTGCTGGAGTTAGGCCCTAATATTTGGCATCTTGCTGTCTTTGATGTAATTCTGTGCTGGCTGCGCTGTTTTTATCTTCCTACTGATACACTTTACCTGCATCTGATACTATTTACATGTTTGATCTCTGTTCATCCTCGTTACCCTCATTGACTATAGTAAAAACCAAAATTTAACTTTTACAAAGGATAAATTACAAAATTTCTAGCGTTTCTTCCCACCATTTTGGCTGTGGTATTCTGGTTTTTTGAAGCTTTCTGAGGGTTTCATCTGTTTCTGTGTACCTAAAGAATGTAGGTTGAATTGGGAACAAGTGCTTTAAACACATATTTCATTAAATTTGGAATTAAATTGTGGATCTAGAATTTCAAAATAACTAAAAAACTCAATTATAGTGATGTCCTTGTAATAAAATTTCTCCAATTTTAATGAAATATGTGTTTTTAGTTCATGCTCGACATAGAACAGGTTCTCTAGGCTATCATAGAGAACTTTGCCTGTAGGGAGTGCTTTTATTCTTGATGCACTTGTTGATGAACTTGCTTGATTTCCTACATATTGATTCAATTTATCCACATAGTCACTATGCCTCATTAATTTGTCATTAATCACTAAAGGACTAGGTAGCCCTTTACTCTGCAAAATGGCAAATTTCTCCATAAAAGAATTAATCTCTGCCTGCATGTCATGGCATCTTCTTTTTAACTTTTGCATCAAATTTATTTTGGTTAATACCCTTTTGATTTCTAAAATGGTCCATGTTCTGTCTTCAATGCCAAATTCTTCAAGCCGATACTTATTCTTAATATTCAAAAAATTTATGAGCTTGTTAGCTTCCTCAGGCATTCTTCCTAATTCTGCTCTTGTCCTTTGTATTTCTTCTTGGGCTTTCTTTACTAAATCAATCTGCTCAAAAATTATTTGAATTGATGGCCAAACATCATTTATTGACTGAGTGATGTTGGCCCAAAGAATTTTCTTAATTTCTACCAAAGGCTTGTCAAAAGTAAGATCCTTTTCTAATGATTTCACTTTATTTTCTAATCCTTTAATCTCTCTTGATTTTTTTGCAACATTTATCTTTGAGAGATCATACCTTTGCTCTAAGTTGGCATACTGCTCTTTCACCTTATTTAGCTCTGAAACTTGTAGTTTCATGTCCTCCATTGACTTTATTAGTTCCTCTGTGCTCAAATTGGCAGTGTTGCCCTATGCTATTCCTGTTGTTGTTGTACCAGTGACCACCTCTGATGTGGATGCTGGGATGTTTGGTGCTAGTGTTGTCCCAAGTATAGAAGGGACTGCTGTTGAGACTACTCGTATCACATTGGGAGGCTGAGAGGTCGACTCTCCCTGTTTGTCCTTCAATGACTTTTCAAGTGCTTGCTCAGTCTCGTTTAGTCTTTCATTGAGTTTTAAGAGTAATTCCATCATCGCTTCTTCAGACCTTTGATTTATCACCTCAGCAGTCTGTGGATGTCTTGAAGGAGGTAGCTTTAGCTGCTTTCTCAAGGAAGCTATGTCTTCATCTTTCTTTCTTATTAAGGCTTCTATAGCTTTCACATCTTTGGGATCATGTCCCAATCCAATAATTATTTCTTCCAAAGACTTTATTCTGTTATCTTTAGCCTCGGAGGAGGCTTTCTCCAAGTGTAGTTGGGCAGTTGTGTTATCCAAAGAATTTTGCAACCTTTGGGCCATCATAGCCTTATCAGTCAAGGTGGAATAAATCATTTCTCCAGTTTGTTTGTGCAATTCAATCTGATCCAAAGGATGAATATATTTTTCCATGACCTCAAAATTTGTTCTGAGATAATCTGCTGCTGATTGAGGTTGTTGCACTTTAGGCTTGAAGTAGCTCATTATCATTTTGCCTTCTTTGATGTCATAGGCTGACATCAATCTCTGTTGATTTGTGGGGGCCATTTTCAAATATTGATTGTAAACTTGAAGCCTCAATGGATCATTCCTGGCCTTTATTTCTGTGAATGTTTTCTTAATATCTGAGGCATATTTCCCTGGTGGCCTGAAAGATGATACCTCTGCACTCTGTTGTCTTTCCAACTCTTGTCTCTGTGAGCTAGTGGATGTTTCCCCCACTGGAAAAGTTTGTTGGCTATCTACTCCTTCTCTCCGCTAACTATCTATAGTCTCTTCAACAAATTCCTCCTCTGAAAGGAGATTTAGTCTTTGCCTTTTTGTACCAGGCTATCCTGAAGGTCCACTGGTAGGGGTAGATGTTTCCCTGTCTCTATTTTTGTTTCTTTCCTCATTTAGAGGAGTTTGCAAAACTGGAGGTTCTCCCACATTCCCTGACTGGGAGGAGTATGTATTTGGGTCTTTTCTTTGCAAGTTTCAGGATGCTTAGACATTGTAGATTGTTCTGTAGCTTGAATGCTGGTCTCTAGTTCCTTGCCTTTTAATGTTCCTGTGGCTGGTGTGTTGGTTTCCTATGAAGGTTGTTGAGATGTTTCAGTAGTAGATGCACCAATTCCTAATCTTTATACCTGCCCAAAAGAATCTAAGTCAAGTGTTTTCTCAAGATCTCTCATAACATTTTCAATATTGACCTGTTCACTATCATTTTCTATTAAGGTTCCTTCCCTCCATTCATCCATATTTGCAAACTATTCCATCTCTGGAATCCTATGGTCAATATATGGTGAAAATCTGTTCTTCATTCTTCTATCACAGATAAAGTTGTTACAGTCATATGGTATCCACCCAAAACTCTTTTGTAACTTAAGATGATCTTCTAAAATTATTTCTACTTTTCTCCATGCTTCCCTAGTGTTACAGACAAAAGGACCTAACTGATTCTTGATTCTAAGCTGAACTTTCTTCTTGGCATTATAAAAATGGACCAGGTCTGAATTTATCATTTGCCTGAAATATTCCAGTGCAAACAGTCTCATTGGAACATACTTTGGTAGCTTAAAAGGGCAGAGCTCACACCCATATATCCTGATTTCTATTTGGTTCTTGTATAGGTACCAATCACCTATTCTGTAGTGCTTGGAGAGCTGAAGGATCTTCTTCATATCACCACTAATCCTAGGAGGGGAAACTCCTGTCAATAAGGTGGTTGCTGGATGAACAAATTGATCAATGAACTCATTGTATGAGTAAGGGGACTCTAAGGATGCATGGAAAATGGAACTCCAAAAGATGACAGACCTCGGATTTCCTTTGGTATCAAGTTTCATGACAGTGAAAGGAAAGTGTTCTGACTGATAATACAGCATAAGATAATAGATTAAGGTGGTGTATTTGAAGACTCCCTCATTGTCCAGTCTCAGGAATTGGTCATGAATCTTGTTAGCAATATAGGAGGCATAATCATACCTCACAGCAAGGGGCTGTCCAGGAGTAAAAATTGACAACAACACTAGGGTTACCTCATCAACAAACTCACTAGTGTTGAATCCCATAAATAAAGATATCATATCAACAATGAGTCTTCCCATATCTATGAATAAAGTTTGCAAATAAGGAGGTGGGCCCTTAGGCTGATGTTCTTGTAACATGAAAGTCTGACAGATGCAGTTCAGTTCTGACTGAAAGAATTGAATGGATTTCTCAAGTAAATATCCCATGGAGATGGGAGTGAGAGCTTGACTGGAGTGGAATTGCAACATTTCATTGATGGATTGAGCAGTTATTGGGAAGAGGACTGTTTGGCTTGGAGACATAACTGCTCTGTGGTTAGGGTCATAATTGGCCTAGCATTGATGAATTATATCAGATAAAACATGGACTGAGGAGACAAAATACATGGGAAGGTTAGATTCCCACAGTCCTAGGATGTCAGAGCCATTCAGATAGTTGTCTCTACTTTGGCAAAAGACTTTAAGGTGGTTTTTATCAATGGATAAGTCTTTTATCTGGAAGTATTTATCTACAAGAGGTAGGTAGTCTAAATCTTTATGAGGAGCATTCATGGGTGCAACAGTCAAAGCCACAGGGATTTGCATTTCTAGTTCTTGTGGATTCAGAAAGGAATTTGGGTTTTCTGTGAGAAATGGGCAAAACAGCAGGTGTGGGAACTTATATAGTTAAACAAAGACTGAATTTGCAATGAAGTTTGGCCTTTTATGTGGAATTTTAGTGTAAAATGTGAACTTGTAGGGTTTCGGCGGAAATTGGATAAATACTTGTGTTCATGGAGTGAATAGTGCAATAATAGGTGTAGGCAGTAGCTAACAGGTTCTGGGCTGCATCGACTGCAAATTTCTTAGCAAGGTGGTATTTGTAAACCTTGGATAGTTGACCTCGACGTTCTTTGCATGGGAGCAAAGGTTTGTAGTACAGAACAATGAAAATGACATTCGTTTGTTTTAGTAACAAAGTCAAGGGTTGGCGGGGGTTTTGGTTTTCGGGCAGATGACGTGCACGGGAAATGATGTTTTGTCGTATGCGAGACAGCGGTAAGCAGTTTGGTATCGCACCACTTTTGGGGATGGGTGGTAATTAGCCTCAGAACAGCAATTCCATAGGTTGCTTGATGCGTCGCTGAGGCACTGTGCGAAAACCGCTTGGTTATCGCGCGTTAATGTGCAGTCACAAAGTGGTGCGTGATATGGATAATAACCGTTGGATGAGGAAGGTGTGATCGGACGGCAGACGGGAGGTGCGATGCAGCGGGGTTTAACAGTGTCGGGCCCAATACAATTAAGAGTTAATTAATCATGTCGTGGTTTTTGTGAATGGATGGGGAGGTTATTAATTAACCATGAGGGTTAATTAATCCATTTTTATGCGGCGGGAGGATTAGGCTGTTAAATAGTTACAGGTTAACTACTTAATCCTAGTTAGCATGTGTTTATGATTATATTTAACCAAAGGGGTGAGATATATAGATTTTTAGGATTTTCCATATATTTAAATAATACAGGAAAGGGTGAATATGTGCAGGATTTATATAATATAAGTTAGAAATTAATATGAAAAATGTAATGAAAAAGCACTAAATAAAAACATTAGAATTGTGCATTTAACTTAGGCTGTTTAAATTATTGGGCTAAGGGTCCAGTCCCTCCAGAAGTCAGAGAAATGCTCTGAGCCCCTCCAATTTAGCAAATGCCTTAGTACTTAGGAGAAATTAGTGAATAATTAGGGAAAATGAGAAGGGGAGTTAATTATTGTGACTTTTCTTTGCTTGAGATGCTTTCAATGTACTATTTGCCTTGGCCTTGTGATGAAAGTGAAAGATTAACACATTTAGAGACATTAATCATCACATATAATTCTCCAACATCAACTACCTACCCTACCTACTTTAAGCTAGCATTTTTTTCTTCTTTATTAGGGTGCACTTAAACTGGCAAACCCTCTTCAACTTTTACATAATGATATCTATCTAAATATACACTTATTACATCCAAGGGCTCAGATTAAACTGTTGAGCTCTTTTTATTCACTCTACCTATCTACTTATCTGCCAAGATTACACTATTTGGTCAGATATTTATTCTCTATTTCTACAACATGAAATTGAGAATGAATTAGCCAAGTTTAAACAATTTGACTATTCATGAATTGTGGCATAAGTGACAAGCTACACACAATTCTTTATTACACAAAGTGAAAAAGTAGTGGCATTTAGACTTGCACACTTTCCTAGTCTATTTTTGTTTGGGGTTCATTTTCTTTCATTTTTTGACCATTTTTATTCTTTTTACTCTTTGATTTTTCTTTTAGGGTATACCCTCTTTATATTTTTTTATTTTTTTATTTTTCAAAAATATGGAAAACCTTTGCAAGAAGAAAAGGTATGAACATATTACATAGCTCATCAAGTCAATCATGACATATGACACCTATTGGTATAAGGGCCTAACAGTGGCTCCACTTGGGGATGGCTTTCCCTGGTGGAAAGTCAAGAATAGTAGATCAGATGGCCTCTGAATGACTTTGACTGTATTCTGCAATCTTCTTTTTCCTGCTACTTTATTATATGTATGACAATGGTACTTATGAAGCTTAGGGCCTTCTCTTCGGGCTTCAACTTCAAAAATCTCCATCCAATCAAAACTATGACATTACAAAGGATATAGTATGTACATGTTAATCATCATGATAAATCCTAGTAAATAGGATCAAAGTAATGTTTCAACATTTGACCATTGACTGGTCCTTCTTCTGCTTCTGTGCCATCCAAGTTTTTTAGAAAATATGTATTGTTTCCTTGTAAGGCATGGATAATATATGGCCCTTTCCATAGGAAGTAAAACTTCCCATGTTTCCCCCTGTCTTCTCTTCTGGAATCTCATCTTAGCACTTTATCTCCAAGGTGAAAATCTTTTGCCTTGGTTCTTCTGTAAAATACCTTATTGAGCTTTTCCTACCATATTTGGGATCTTTGGTACACTTCCTCTCTAGTCTGTTGTAAATTGATGGTCTGATTTATCCTCCTTTGGATATCATTAGGTTCCACTTGAGCTTCTTGAAGTAATTTCATAATAGGAACTCCTAATGATGAAGGAAATACAACCTCCATACCATACACTAACTCATAGGGACTAGTGCCAATGGATTTTTTAGTTGTCAATCTGTCTGTCGATAGTGCATTTATTAGTTTCTTATGCCAAGTCTTTTTATTTTCTTCCAGTAGTTTCTTAATGATATTAATGAGGCTTTTGTTGGAAGATTCAGCTAAACCATTCCCTTGTGGGTAATAGGCTGTGGAATGGCCTAGGGTAATGTGGTACTTGTTGCAAAAACTGATCATCTTTCTTGATTTAAAAGCTGCAGCATTATCAGTTATGATTTTAGTAGGGCAGCCAAATCTGGACAATATGTTGGTTTCTAAGAAACTTATAATTACATTTTCATTGGCCTATCTGGAGGGGACAGCTTCTATCCATTTGGTAAAATAATCAGTGGCAGTGAGAATCCATTTATGCTAGCCAAAGGAGGGAGGATGGATTTCTCCAATGAAGTCAAGACCCCATTATTGAAATGATTTTTTAGTAGAGATTGGTTTCAGGGGTAAAAGTAATAGTTTTCTCTTGCCCTCAAAAATTCGGCATTTATGGCATAAAGTAACAAATTTCTTTACATCAACAAACAAGGTTGGCCAGTAGAAACCAGCCCTTAAGATCTTATCTACAGTTGATTTCCAGTAGAGGTGTCCACCACAATCTCCTACATGAAACTCTTGAAGAGCCTTGTCAGCTTCATTTTTTAACAAACAATTTAATAAGATACCTTCATGATTCTTCCAAAAATAGAATTATCTAAAATACAAAATTTTAAAGCTTTCATCTTTAAAAACCTATTTTTTGTTCTGGATAACCCTGGAGGAGCTTGCATGTTTTGTAACACATAGATTATATCAGCATACCAAGGTGAATCTAAAAAGGCCTGGCTAATTTGTGGAGTTGCCATCTCATGTTCATCATCTAGTTCATTTATATCCAAGGCTTGACAATTTGTTTCTGCCATAAGTTTGGCCAATCCCTGTCCTTTTATCAATTTTGTAGGTTTTATTTCAATATCATATTCTAATATGGTAGCAATCCATTTGCCCCTTTTGCCCTCAATTCCATCCTGGGTCAGGATGTCCTTGACAACAACATTTGGTACATAGGCTATCACATGAGAATATAATATATAAACTCTAAAGTCCTTAATTGCTTTAACAAGTGCAAATGCCTGTTTTTCCATGATCTTGTATTTCAGTGATGCATCTCTTAGTGCTTTACTAAAAAAGGCTATAGGTTTTTCACATCCTTGGTTGTCCTTTTGTAGTAAAACAACTGCTATAGTGTGCTCTGAGGCAAAAGAAAAAATTATGAAATCTCTATCAAATTGGGGACTTGTAAGGACCAGTGTTCTGGTTAAAGCCATTTTAATTTCTTCAAATGCTTTTTTGGCTTCTACTATCCATTTTATACTTGAATCCTTTCTTAACATGTTATTAAGTAACCTAATTAGTTCTGCTAAATTAGATATGAATCTTCTCAAAAAGTTTATCTTTCCTAAGAAAGCTTGAAGTTCCTTGACACTTCTGGGATGAGGTATTTGTAAAATTGCATCTATTCTGGTAGGGTCAATTCAAATGCCATCTTTTGAAATGATGTGACCTAAGAGCTTACCTTCTTCAAGGCCAAATGAGGACTTCTTAGGATTTAAAGAGATACCATATTTTCTGCATTTGAGAAATATCTGCCTGAGATGGTCCAAATGCTACTTATCTAACTTAGAAAAAACAATTAGTTCATCCAGATATATGACAAGAAAATCGTGAATTTCTTTAGCAAATGCAATATCCATTGCTCTCTGGAAAGTAGCTCCTGCATTTTTAAGTCCAAATGGTATTTTGATATACATAAATGTGCCCCATGGTTTGGTAAAGGAAGTTTTTTCTTGATCATCGAGATGAACTAGAATCTAGTTATACCCTGAAAATCCATCTAACAAAGAAATTCTTGAAGAACCTACTACCCTTTGCAAAATATGGTCCATCTTGGGTAAAGGGTAATTATCCTTTAAAGAAACCTTGTTCACATTTCTCAGATCTACACATAATCTGATTTCACCAGTTTTCTTCCTAGTAGGTACTAAATTTGATACCCACTCTAAAAATCTTATAGGTGCAATTATCCCTGCCTCATACATACGTTTAATTTCTTTTTCAATCAGGGGTAGCAGCACAGGGTTGATTCTTCTGAGTTTTTGTTTGAATGGTTTCTGGTCTTCCTTCAAAGGTATTGTATGTTGAATTATTGAGGTATCATATGATTTCAAATCCTCATAACTCCAAGAAAAAACATCCTAGAATTCTCTCATGAGTTCAACATATTTTAACTTTTGGTCAGGAGGCAAAGATTTTGATAGTTTTATCATTTTTGGATTTTCTTTTGTCCCTAAGTTATATTCTTCAATGTCTGCCTTCAATGGTTCCATCTTTGGTTTCTTAGGAATGTCATTAGAATCAAAGAGGTCCTCTAGAGGGGTTAGTCCCTTAGGCAGATGATTATCTTTTAGATCAATTACCTCTGTTTCTTCTTCATTTATCTCATCAAGGTCCATCTGTTTGAGATCTTGCACTTCTTTTTCAGTAAATTTTGTGGGATGTAGCATTTGAATTGCATTTTGTTCTGAAATATTTGTTTCTACCTCATCTATTTGGTTAAAGTTTGTGACTGTATCAACATCTATTTGACTGTGAGAAAATTCTTTATCTAAAGTTAGAAAGTTATTAATATGTTCATCACTTTCGAAAACTTGCCAGTTTTTCAGATTGTCAGGGATGGCTGGCCTATGCCTAATTTCAGTAGTAAACTGATGATTAGGTTCGAAAGGTAATTTACAGGTGCTGGCAAACATGGCCAGACTGTGAGCATGTAAGTTGTGTTTCCTAGGTACTACAGCAAGCTTAGTTTCCAAAAGAGTATTAAGAATCTCTATAAGTGTTTCTCTATAGTATCATAATCAAGGATCTCTAGTCAAATACTTCCCATTGATCTGCTTTATGATTAACTCTAAATCCCCTATTATAGATACCCTAATTTCTCCTAATCTTTTTATGAGTTTAAGTCCAAGCAAAAGAGCTTCATACTCTGCCATATTATTGGTGCATTTGAAATTTAATCTGTAGGCATGGCCTTCAGCATGGTCATTTTCTAAGTTATGCACCCAAATTCCTGCCCCTGCCCCTAACTTGTTGACTGAACCATCAAATTCTAGGTGCCAAAGTATTTCATGTACATAATCAGTGTCAGGGGTGGTTGGAATTTGTTTAGCAGGGGGATTTAGTTTTTTGTTTTCATCTGATTTTTCTTTGTTGTCTGAATCATCATTGGTATCTGAAATTTCCTGAATTTGAAGAGTTGATTTTCCATTTTCAATTTCTTTTGGTTCTGCTGCTAAAACTTGTTCATTGTTGGTAGGATTGGTTTCGGCATTGTACAAAATAAATGAATCCATATCAGAGTGTACTGAGTAGATAGGGAAGTTATATTTCATTAATGTCTCTCTATATAGCTTCTTAGGTTGACCGAAGACAGAGATAGTAGCATAAGACATGTCCAATTGAAGCGATCCTTGAAGCTTAGCACCCCAAGACCTCGATAATAACATCCCATATTTTGGAGGTATGTCTGCTACTACTATATCCATTAGGATTGTCTTGGTATGGTATTGAACTAAAGAAATACACAATTCTTTTATTAATCCTAAGCATCTCACTTGACTTGAATCAAAAGAAAAGAGATCTTTGTAAGGCCTAGTAATGTCAAGATCTAATTTCTCCATCACTGACTTGGGCATTAGGTTGTGAGATGCCCCAAAATCAAACATAGCATTGTGAAGGATTTTATCATGAATATTCAAGCTCACATAGAAGGGAGGAACACTTCCTTCTAAATGTTTCCCATTTACTTCAAGTCCAAAGATTAGTTCTGGTTGATCATCAAAAACATTAACAGAATCTTCAGTCCCAGTGATGTTCAATGATCTGTTGATTTGACTTCGGTAGGCATCATGTTTAGCTAATTCTGACAATGGAACAACAATCTTTAACTTGCCTACTTCAGTTTCCAGATTGAAAGGTTTTTCTGTTTGGGCTTTGGTGTTTCGAACAGTGGGATTCTCTTTGTTTTCTATATTTTCTGTGTTTTTCTCCTTTTCAGGAGTAGGGTTATGATTAGTTGTTTCTTCTAAATCAACTTTTGGGGGTTCTTCCACATTTCCTTTGGGAGGAGGAGGAGTGGAGGAATGTCTGTTATTTTGTTGATTGTCAGAAACATCTTCAATTATAGGGTTAGATGGGTTATTATTTGATCTAGACAAAATTTGTACATGTGGAGGGACTGCTTTACCTTTGATAGGCTGTTTTGGAGCTTTCTGTTTGTTATTTTCAGGAATATCAATTCTTCTACTCCTTAAGTTATATTGCTTGTGTACTTCATAGATGGCTGTGTCATATCCCTCCCTGAAGTCAAACGATTCTCCTGACTGAGTTTGAAATTGTTTGAGAATGTGGGCCTCTTGATCATCTTGAGTTAGGAAGACTTCTCCTTCATTGTTAAGTCCCATTAGATTTATCTGAGTGTCTTCTGGTGGATCTTCGGAGCTAGAAGCCTCTACATAGTTTTCCTGGAAAGGAGGTCTAATGTTTTGATCTGGGCCAGTCTTTCCAAGGTTTTGGTTTTGGTTTTTTCGGAAATTTGGATTCCTCCCTGTGTTGGATGGTTGTCCATCCCAAGGAGATCTTATTTCTATGGTTTCCACTCTATCTCCCATTCTTTCCATCCCTTTGATTATAGCATCTAGTTTTTGTTCAACAGCTGAAGCTTCTTCTTTCAGTGGTATCCTTCTTTCACTTCTAACCTTGGCACGTTTAGAGATCAAGTTAGCTTCCACACTGACAGCTATACTTTGAATTTCTTCTAAAGTTCTAGGAGCTCTTTCGCTTAGCTGAAAATCCATATCCGAATCAAATCCATCAAGGAATTTGATTAGGGCCAAATCAAGTGGGGGTCTGAGGTTTTGAGGAATGGCATTGTAAACAGCATTACACCTAGTGCAGTAATCTTGCATAGTTTCTTGAGTTCCTCTCTTGAGGTTCTCATATTCAGATAAGATCTGCAAAGGATCTTTCTTTTTCTCCCAACAATTTAAGAACTGTGTATAAAGGGTTTCTATTCTATCTATGTTGTTTGCTCTTAAAGCCCTAAACCATGTTCTGACTTCACCAGTTAGACTCTGAACAAATATCCTCATTCTAACATCATCAGTATCAATCTCATATATTTCAAAGTAGTCAGTCATTTTTTTGGTATGTTGTTGAGCTGTGTAGGTACCAAAACCATCAAATGGGGTGATTTTACTTTGATAGTCTTGAGGCATGGCACCTAAATTGGCTAGTAAAACCAGAGGGGTATACCTGTTTGCCATGGCTGCAGGTATTGATGTAACAACAGATGGGGTAGGGGTAACAATGGGAATGTGAGTTGTGGATGGAGGGGTAGAAGGAGGTGTTTGTGGTGGAGTGGTTTGGGGTTGAGATGTGTGAGGGAAAGGTGAGGAACTTGCAGAAGCAGTAGTGATTGTAGAGGGATCAGGTGTTCTTTCAGAAGTAAGCTCAGATTGTATTGAATTTTGTAAATGTCTGTCAATTGAAACACTGACAGCTTCAAATTGTAATTCTTCAATAAATATTGGGTCTGGAACCAAGCGGGACAATTCAGTGTCAGAGAATGTTACAAACAAAGAGGTCTCAAATTGCTCATCAAAGGGTTCATCCTCAAGATAAATCCAAATAACAGGGCAGGATCTTGATCTGTAGATGGGCCGAGAACTAGCAGTACTTTCTTGGCTTTCCTGTCTCCTAAGAATTCTGGGAATCAGATTGGGGTTCTCAAACACAGGTGGTGGATTTGGATCAGGATTTGACCTAGTGTAATGAGTTCTTTCTGAAGCCATATTTCTTGGTTTTGATTTTCTAAATTAATATCAACAACAACTTCTATGATTTCTTTAAGATGTTTCAGATTTGAATTTAAAACATTCCTAAAGATTTGTTTGACTGAGGAACTAGTTTATGTTCAGTTCATAAACTAGACCAGAGATAGACTGAAGCAGCATTCATCTACTTATGATCTTGCAAAGCAAGAGCAGTTCGAAGGCTACCTGGCTAACTTCAGGCTTCGTCTGTAGTTTATAAAGTAAACAAAAATAACAACAAATTTTAGTTCCCCAGTATGGTCTCCACTATGTATCACTCAGATTTTCCTAGAAGTTGTAAGAAGAGGAAAGGGGTCTGAGGTAACCACAAACCAACTTTTGGGTACAGAATCTAGCCAATATGTACCTAGAGAGGGCTCTCTCTTTAGGATTTAGCTTTGTTTTATAAGGTTTTAGGCTAGTTATGAAAGCTTTGGGATTTTGGTTGAGTTTGGTGGTGAAATTCAATAGCAGAGGGTTGGAACTGAATAGTTCAGGCCATTGGGCTAATGGAGTCAAAAGAAATGGCTCAACTGGATTTAGTTTCTCAGCAAAGGATGGTTTCACAGGGCAAGATAGCTAAAACATGGATCAAATGATAACTTGATAGGATGGGATGGGCTTAAAAGGTATGAAGGGCAATTAAGAATCCTTCAACATGTTTTAAGAGAAAAGAACTTGAATGATCACCAATAAAGAGCAACTAAGAATTCTTTAATAAATGATCAAAATGATTAAACTAGGAAACAAGAGCAATTAAGAATTCACTGTTTATGCTAGTTTAGAGGAAAACATCAAGAATATAAACGATTGAAAACAGATTGCACTGAAGCACTTTCTGAATTAAGATTTTTCATTTAAGTATTCAGATATGAAACATAATTGATATAATAAACAAGAGAACAGTAACACTTGAGATATAAATACTTATTTGTCCAATGTATTGCACATGAATCCTGTGAAAAGTCCTTTGTATTAATTCTTCATCCAGCCAGCCATGAAAGATTTGTCCAATAGCACTTTATTCCAAAATAATCAGTTTTACAGCAATGTCTAAGAATCCACATTCAATACTCTGAATGGGGGTGTATTTATACAAAAAACTTTACAATGAAATATCTCATAACAAAGTGAGATATAATCTGAGATGACTAACTAGAAGTTACATGAAGATAGGGCCAGATGGTCTCGTTGATAACAGATAGAGGCAAACAAATGGTTTGTTGTCCCTATTCTTGAGAGTGTGTTGGAGTTAGGCCCTAATATTTGGCATCTTGTTGTCTTTGATGTAATTCTGTGTTGGCTGCTCTATTTTTATCTTCCTACTGATACACTTTACCTGCATCTGATACTCTTTACCTGTTTGATCTCTGTTCATCCTCTTTACCCTCATTGACTGTAGTAAAAATCAAAATTTACCTTTTACCAAGGATAAATTACAAAATTTCTAAAATTTCTTCCCACCATTTTGGCTGTGGTATTCTAGTTTTTTGAAGCTTTCTAAGGGTTTCATCTATTTCTGTGTACCTAAAGAATGTAGGCTGAATTGGGAACAAGTGCTTTAGTTCATGCTCGACATAGAACAGGTTCTCTAGGCTGTCATAGAGAACTCTGCCTGTAGGGAGTGCTTTTATTCCTGATGCACTTGTTGATGAACTTTCTTGATTGCCTGCATATTGATTCAATTTATCCACATAGTCTATATGCCTCATTAATTTGTCATTAATCACTAAAGGACTAGGTAGCCCTTTACTCTGCAAAATGGAAAATTTCTCCATAAAAGCATTAATCTCTACCTGCATGTCATGGCATCTTCTTTCTAAATTTTGCATCAAAGTTCTTTTGGTTAATACCCTTTTGATTTCTAAAATGGTCCCTGTTCTGTCTTCAATGCCAAGTTCTTCAAGCTGGTACTTATTCTTAATATTCAAAAAATTTATGAACCTATTCGCTTCTTCAGGCATTCTTCCTAATTCTGCTCTTGTCCTTTGGATTTCTTCTTGGGCTTTCTTTACTAAGTCAATCTACTCAAAAATTATTTGAATTGATGGCCAAACATCATTTATTGACTAAGTGATGTTGGCCCAAAGAATTTTCTTAATTTCCGCCAGAGGCTTGTCAAAAGCAAGATCTTTTTCTAATGATTTCACTTTATTTTCTAATCCTTTAATCTCTCTTGACTTTTCTGCAACATTTATCTTTGAGAGATCATACCTTTGCTCTAAGTTGGCATACTGCTCTTTCACCTTATTTAGCTCTGAAACTTGTAGTTTCATGTCCTCCATTGATTTTATTAGTTCCTCTATGCTCAAATTGGCAGTAATGCCCTGTGCTATTCCTGTTGTTGCTGTACCTGTGACCACCTCTGTTGTGGCTGCTGGGATGTTTGGTGCTAGTGTTGTCCCAAGTGTAGAAGGGACTGCTGTTGAGAGTACTGGTATCACATTAGGAGGCTGAGAGGTCGACTCTCCCTTTTTGTCCTTCAATGACGTTTCAAGTGCTTGCTCAGTCTCGTTTAGTCTTTCATTGAGTTTTAAGAGTAATTCCATCATCTCTTCTTTAGACCTTTGTTTTATCACCTGAGCAGTCTGTGGATGTCTTGAATGAGGTAGCTTTAGCTGCTTTCTCAAGGCAGCTATGTCTTCATCTTTATTTTTTATTAAGGCTTCTATAGCTTTCACATCTTTGGGATCATGTCCCAATCGAATAATTATTTCTTCCAAAGACTTTATTCTATTATCTTTAGCCTAGGAGGAGGCTTTCTCTAAGTGTAGTTGGGCAGTTGTGTTATCCAAAGAATTTTGCAACCTTTGGGCCATCATAGCCTTACCAGTCAAGGTGGAATAAATCATTTCTCCAGTTTGTTTGTGCAATTCAATCTAATCCAAAGGATGAATATCTTTTTCCATGACCTCAAAATTTGTTCTGAGATAATCTGCTACTGATTGAGGTTGCTGCACTTTAGGCTTGAAGTAGCTCATTATCATTTTGCCTTCTTTGATGTCATAGGCTGACATCAATCTCTATTGATTTGTGGGGGACCATTTTCAAATATTGATTGTAAACTTGAAGCCTCAATGGATCATTCCTGGCCTTTATTTCTGTGAATGTTTTCTTAATATCTGAGCCATCTTTCCCTAGTGGCCTGAAAAATGATACCTCTGCACTCTGTTGTATTTCCAGCTCTTGCCTCTATGAGCTAGTAGATGTTTCCCCCACTAGAAAAGTTTGTTGGATATCTACTCCTTCTCTCCTCTGACTATTTGTAGTCTCTTAAACAAATTCCTCCTCTGAAAGGAGATTTAGTCTTTGCCTTTTTGTACCAGGCTATCCTGAAGGTCCACTGGCAGGGGAAGATGTTTCCCTGTCTCTCTTTTTGTTTCTTTCCTCATTTAGAGGATTTTGCAAAACTGGAGGTTCTCCCACATTCCCTGAGTGGGAGGACTATGTATTTGGGCCTTTTCTTTCGAAGTTTCAGGTTGCTTAGACATTGTAGACTATTATGTGGCTTGAATGCCGGTCTCTAGTTCCTTGCCTTTTAATGTTCCTGTGGCTGGAGTGTTGGTTTCCTATGAAGGTTGCTGAGATGTTCGAGTAGTAGATGCACCAATTCCTGATCTTTGTACCTGCCCAAAAGAATCCAAGTCAAGTTTTTTCTCAAGATCTCTCATAAAATTTCCAATATTCACCTGCTCACTATCATTTTCTATTAAGGTTCCTTCCCTCCATTCATCCATATTTGCAAACTGTTCAATCTCTGGAATCCTATGGTGAATGTATGGTGACAATCTGTTCTTCATTCTTCTATCACAGATAAATCTGTTAGGGTTATATGGTATCCACCCAAAATTCTTTTGTAACTTAATATGATCTTCTAAAATTATTTTTGCTTCTCTCCATGCTTCCCTAGTGTTACAAACAAAAGGGCGTAACTGATTCTTGATTCTAAGCTGAGCTTTCTTCTTGGCATTATAAAAATGGACCAGGTCTAAATTTATCATTTTCCTGAAATATTCCAATGCAAATAGTTTCATTGCAACATACTTTGGTAGCTTAAAAGGGTAGAGCTCACACCCATATATCCTGATTTCTATATGGTTCTTGTATAGGTACCAATCACCTATTCTGTAGTGCTTGGAGAGCTGAAGGATCTTCTTCATATCACCACTGATTCTAGGAGGGGAACTCCTGTCAATAAGGTGGTCGCTGGATGAACAAATTGATCAATGAACTCATTGTATGAGTAAGGGGACTCTAAGGATGCATGGAAAATGGGACTCCAAAAGATGACAGACCTGGGATTTCCTTTGGTATCAAGTTTCATGACAGGGAAAGGGAAGTGTTCTGACTGATAATACAACATAAGATGATAGATGAAGGTGGTGTATTTGAAGACTCCCTCATTGTCCAGTTTCAGGAATTGATCATGAATCTTGTTAGCAATATAGGAGGCATAATCATACTTGACAGCAGGGGGCTGTCCAGGAGTAAAAATTGAAAACAACACTAGGGTTACCTTATCAACAAACTCACTAGTGTTGAATCCCATAATTAAAGATATCATATCAACAATGAGACTTCCCATATCTGTGAAGAAAGTTTGCAAATAAAGAGGTGGGCCCTTAGGCTGATGTTTCTGTAAAATGAAAGTTTGATAGATGCGGTTCAGTTCTGACTGAGACAATTGAGTGCATTTCTCAAGTAAATATCCCATGGAGATGGGAGTGAGAGCTTGA
The DNA here is from genome assembly GCA_031772625.1 of Pinus tabuliformis. Taxonomy (NCBI): domain Eukaryota; kingdom Viridiplantae; phylum Streptophyta; class Pinopsida; order Pinales; family Pinaceae; genus Pinus; species Pinus tabuliformis. The sequence goes on from CM062806.1 coordinate 118,887,920, forward strand.
CTGGAGTGGAATTGCAACATTTCATTGATGGATTGAGCAGTTATTGGGAAGAGGACTGATTTTCTTGGAGACATAACGGCTCTGCGGTTAGGGTCGTAATTGGCCTGGCATTAATGAATTATATCAGGGAAAACATGGACTGAGGGGAGAAAATACATGGCAAGGTTAGATTCCCACAGTCCTAGGATGTCAGAGCCATTCAGATAGTTGTCTCTACTTTGACAAAAGACTTTAAGGTGGTTTTTATCAGTGGATAAGTCTTTTATCTGGAAGTCATTATCTGCAAGAGGCAGATAGTCTAAATCTTTATGAGGAGCATTCATGGGTGCAACAGTTAAAGCCACAGGGGTTTCCATTTCAATTTCTTTTGGATTCAAAAAAGAATTTGTGTTTTCTGTGAAAAATGGGAAAAACAGCAGGTGTGGGAACTTATATAGTGAAACAAAGACTGAATTTGCAACGAATTTTGGCCTTTTATGTGGAATTGCAGTGTAAAATGTGAACTTTCAGGGTTTCGGCGAAAATTGGATAAATACTTGTGTTCAGGGAGTGAACAGTGCAATAATAGGTGCAGGTAGTAGCTAACAGGTTCTGGGCTGTGTCGGCTGCAAGTTTCTTAGCAAGGTGGTAGTTGGAAACCTTGGACAGTTGACCTCGACGTTCTTTGCATGGGAACACAGGTTTGCAGTACAGAACAATGAAAATGACGTTCATTTGTTTTATTAACAAAGTCAAGGGTTGGCGAGGGTTTTGGTTTTTAGGCGGATGATGTACGCGGGAAATGATGTTTTGTCATATGCGAGACAGCGGTAAGCAGTTTGGTATTGCACCGCTTTTGGGGATGGGTGGTAATTAGCCTCAGACCAACGATTCCATAGGTTGCTTGACGCGTGGCAGAGGCACTGTGCGAAAACCACTTGGTGATCGCACACTGACGCACGGTCACAAAGTGGTGCACGATATGGATAATAACCGTTCGATGATGAAGGCATGATCAGACGGTAGACGAGAGGTGTGATGCGGTGGGGTTTAACAGCGGCGGGACCAACACAATTAAGAATTAATTAATCGTATCGGGGTTGTTGTGAATGGACGGGGAGGTTATTAATTAACCGTGAGGGTTAATTAATCCCCTTTTATGTAGCGAGAGGATTAGGCTGTTAACTAGTTACAGGTTAACTAGTTAATCCTAGTTAACATGTGTTTATGATTATAATTAACCAAAGGGGCGGGATATATAGATTTTTAGGATTTTTAGTATATTTAAATAACACGGGAAAGGGTGAATATGTGCGAGATTTATATAATATAAGTTAGAAATTAATATCAAAAATGTAATGAAAAAGCGCTAAGTAAAAACATTAGAATTGTGCATTTAACTTAGGCTTAAATGGAAAAAGGGGTTTTTATGTGATATTGTGTATTTTTCCTAAGTAAAATAGGATTTTACTTAGGAAAAGACTTATGAAAGTGAATGAATGATGGTTTTAAGTACTTAGGCTTTTTAAATTATTGGACCGAGGGTCTGGTCCTTCCAGAACTCAAAGAAATTCTCTGAGCCCCTCCAATTTAGCAAATGCCTTAGTACTTAGGGGAAATTAGTGAATAATTAGGGAAAATGAGAAGGGGAGTTAATTATTGTGACTTTTCTTTGCTTGAGATGCTTTCAATGTACTATTTTCCTTGGCCTTATGATGAAAGTGAAAGATTAACACATTTAGAGACATTAATCATCACATATAATTCTGCAACATCAACTACCTACCCTACCTACTTTAACCTATCATTTTTTTCTTATTTATTAGGGTGCACTTAGACTAGCAAACCCTCTTCAACTTTTACATAATGATATCTATCTAAATCTACACTTATTACATCCAAGGGCTCATATTAAACTGTTGAGCTCCTTTTATTCACTCTACCTATCTACTTATCTGCCAAGATTACACTATTTGGTCAGATATTTATTCTCTATTTCTACAACATGAAATTGAAAATGAATTAGCCAAGTTTAAACAGTTTGACTATTCATGAATTGTGGCATAAGTGACAAGCTACACACAATTCTTTATTACACAAAGTGAAAAAGTAGTGGCATTTAGACTTGCACACTTTCTTGGTCTATTTTTGTTTGGGGTTCATTTTCTTTCATTTTTTGACCATCTTTATTCTTTTTACCCTTTGATTTTTCTTTTAGGGTATACCCTCTTTATATTTTTTTAATTTTTTGATTTTTTGAAAATATGGAAAACCTTTGCAACAAGAAAAGGTATGAACATATTACATAGCTCATCAAGTCAATCATGACATATGTCACCTATTGGAATAGGAGCCTAACAGAAAGAACAACGAGGCATAATTGCACAATTATGTTCACTAGAGGTTCCCACATCAAAATCATCCATTTCTCCAGATCTTCAAAAATCCTTGGACAATCATTCCAAGATATTTGAGACTCCCAAAGGCCTCCCACATATTCATGATCATGATCACGCTATTAATTTGATTCGAGGAAGCATTCCTCCAAACATCAGGCCTTACAGATATCCCTATGTCCAAAAGAGTGAAATTGAACGTATGGTTGCAGAAATGCTAGAGGCTGGTATAATTCAACCTAGTCAAAGTTCTTTCTTTGCTCCAGTAGTATTGGTTCACAAGAAGGATGGGTCATGGTGCATGTGTCCAAATTATAGGGAGCTCAACAAACTCACTATTAAAATTAAATTTCCCATTCCTATCATTGATGAATTATTGGATGAATTGCATGGACCAATTTACTTCACCAAGTTGGATCTTCATTCAATATATCATCAAATCAGAATGAAGACTAAAGACATTCCAAAAACAGCATTTAGAACTCATGAGGGTCATTATGAATTTTCGGTCATGCCTTTTGGCCTTACTAATGCACCTTCTACATTTCAAGGTTTAATGAATTCCATTTTCAAACCCTTCCTTAGAAAATTTGTGTTAGTATTTTTTGATGATATACTAATCTACAACAAGTCTTGGAAGGATCATGTCCAACATGTTGACATGGTGCTCAAACTATTGGAGGAGAAACAATTATATGAAAAAATCTCCAAATGTTTCTTTGGAGTACAAGAGGGGGAATATCTGGGTCATATTATATCTCATGAAGGTGTTAAGGTAGACCGTAGCAAAATTAAAACCATTAAGGAATGGAAAATACCCACATCCATAAAGCATCTACAAGGATTTCTTGGGTTGACAAGGTATTATTGCAAGTTTGTTAAGAATTATGGGAGAATAGAAACACCTCTAACAACATTATTGAAGAAAGATGCATTTTCGAGGACTCCAAAAGCAACGAAGGCCTCTGAACATCTTAAAGAGGCAATGTGCCAAGCACCAGTCTTAACTATACCAGACTTCACAAAAACCTTTATTGTGGAATGTGATGCCTCAAGAAATGGAATTGGTGTTGTTTTAATGCAAGAGGAAAGATCCATTGCTTTCGAAAGTCGTCCAATCAAAGGAAAGTATTTACACAAAGCTATTTATGAGAAGGAAATGTTTGCAATACTACATGCACTTAAGAAATGGTGACCCTACCTAATGGGAAGACAATTCAAGTTAAAAACAGATCATGATAGTCTTAAATACTTTTTAGAAAAAAGATTATATTCAGAAGAGCAACAAAAATGGGTCACAAAGATGTTGGGGTATGAATTTGAAATCATCTATGAAAAACGGAAGCAAAATTTTGTGGCAGACGCACTCTCAAGAAAGGATGAGAAGGTGGAAGCATTTCTTTGTGTCATTTCTATTATCCAACCAGATTGGATAACGAAGCAAGGGATGAATGGAAGAATGACGAGGAAGTGTGGGCACTCATTCAAAAGATACAACAAGATTCCAGTACCTATGATACATTTAGCTGGAAAAATGATTCGTTATGGCACAATGATCGGTTATACCTATGTAAGAATTCCCAACTCAAACAAAATATTCTTAGGGAATTACACACCTCTCCCTTAGGAGGGCACTCAGGATTTCTAAAAACCTACCACAAGGTTAAGAAGGATTTTTTTGGGATGGCCTTAAATTAGATATTCAAAAGTTTGTGGTGGAATGTTTGGCTTGCCAACAAAATAAACTTGAAACAATTAAGACCCCACGACTATTACAACCTTTATCCATTCCAAGCCAACGTTGGGAGGAGGTTTCAATGGATTTTATCATAGGTTTACCCAAGTTCGAAGGAAAGAGTGTTATCATGGTGGTAGTTGAAGGACTTACCAAGTAGGCACACTTTTGTGAATTATCTCATCCATTTAAAGCGAGTACAGTTTCTACTGCATTTATGGAAACAATTCAAAAGTTCCATGGAAACCCAAAGATTATTGTACGCAACAGAGATCCCATTTTCACTGGAAATTTTTGGACAGAGTTATTTTCTTGTCTTGGTACTTAGTTAGCTCATAGCTCATCTTATCATCCTCAATCTGATGGGAAAACTGAGATAGTAAACAAATGTTTGGAAGGATATCTTTGTTGCTTTGTATCTGATAAACAAACACAATGGGTCAAATGGTTGCCTATGGCTGAATGGTGGTATAACACTTCCTTCCATACTGAAACAAAAATGACCCCATTTATGGAGCTTTATGGATATCATCCACCATCCATCATATCATATTTAAGATAAACTTCTAAGGTTCAAGCAGTAAAAGATCATATCGAGCATCAGCAACAAGTTCTCCAACTCTTAAAGGATAACCTCACCTTGGTGCAGAATAGAATGAAACAGCAGGCATATAAACATCGTAGTGAAAGAAGTTTTGATGTAGGTGATTAGGTATTCCTACAGCTACAACCATATAAACAAATGTCCCTCAAGCAAGCTAAGAAGGATAATAAATTATCACCAAAGTATTATGGACCGTACAAGGTGTTGTAAAAGATAGGTACTATGGCATACAAATTGGAGCTTCCCGCAACTTCCCGAGTGCACCCAGTTTTCCATGTTTCATGCTTAAAGAAGGTTATATGTGACAAGCTTCCAGTTCAAACAATATTCCCAGAACTTGATGAGGAAGGAAAAATCATATTGGAACGTGAAGCAGTCAAAGAAACAAGAACTCGACAACTACAGAATCGATCAATTTCAGAGTATCTCATCAAGTGGAAGAACTTACCCGTTGAAGATTCCACATGGGAGGATGAGAATTTTATATAGAAGCATCCAAAACTACTCAAGCATTGAGGACAACACTTTTTTCAAGGAGAGGGGCATGATAGGTCCCTATAATACTAGTGATTCCACCATTACTATTGTCGTTGCATCCCTTATTGTTATTATTGTGCCCCTATTGTCCCCATATTGTTGTTATTGTGCCTCATAGAATCCCACTATTGTTATTTTTGTGCCTTTATATTATTATTGTTAGGCCGGCTTTGGTTATATTGTGACCCCTTAGACTCCTATATATAGAAAGGAGGTTTTGTCATTTGAATCATCCAAGAATTGTTCATTTGTTTAATGTAAAGGAGGTTTCCCCCTCAAAGACGCTGAATTCTAAGGTGTTGATCTATCTTTTATATATTTTTGTGAGCTGGTTTCATAACAAAACATTAATTTAAGATAACTAATAAAAAATAAAAAATAAAAATCCAGTTGTCTTTAGTGAGATTTTTTGGAAGATTTTCTGGTGGGTTTTTCCGGTCTAATCTCTCTAAAATATGGCAGAAATCTATTGAAATCACAAGTTTGATGGGTAGCCCCTGCATAATCAAAGTGCCCTAGGGGTTTTTCAAGGTGTTGAATCCATATATAAAATCAAAAATCCAATTTAAATAGCACAAATCAATATTTCACCTCAAGATTTTCCACTAGATTTCGAGAAAATCTAAAAAGTCACAGTAAAGACAACTCCATTTAGTTATTTCCTCTTATTTTTTTAATTTTATCAACTTGAGATGTATTCTGAAGTATGATTTTATATGCTTTTTATTTGATGTCTACAACATTTACTATCCATTTAATGAAGCTTAGTCTTAATCTAACTAATAAATGAAATGACTTTTTTGAGGGCATTTTTCTTCGTTAACTTTACCCAAAATCTAGACGACATTTCTAAAAACTTGAGCTTTTCAGGGTGCCAAATCCATTTATGCATTCAAAAATGTATTTTACATAACAAAGAATCATGATCTTATTTGAATTTGTATTGAAAATTTTAATGAAAGACCCATTTAATTTATAAGTTAAATTAGGCGTTTAATTTATATAATTGTGCTAGTAATAATATCTTAAAAAAATAGATTTTTCAAATATCATTTACATAGTTGGATATTATGTTAGTAAATACGTTATTCAAATTTAGTTAATAAACATATTATTCTACATCTTAAGTTTTGCAATAATTTAATTACATTTACATTTACATTTTAATTGATCGATGGAATTATATATATATATATATATATATATATACACACACACACACACACACACTCTTTAAAATAACAAATATATTATAATATTTAATATAAGTACATATATTATAGAGAAAAAGGTAACATATCTATGATAGATAATAATGCATAGATTAGGAGTTGATTGGATTAGCCTTGGTCGGAAGGACGAGAAGAGAGGATGGGAACTTTGCCGCGACCCAACCCTGACATGGGCTAGGTTTTTTGTCTGTAGACTATCAGAGCTCTCTCCCCCATGACCTAGACTAGGCCAGTCTCCCACCTGGCGTTGTTTCCCCCAAATGCCATTACCAAGCTCCTTCCATTTTCCCGTATTCAATTGGAACTAATTCCCCTTGACCGCGTTGTGCTCTCACCATTTCTCTATTTGCAGTTGTTGGTCCCCCACAGTGAAGGTTATCTCTGATTACGGCGGCAGCTGGTGTAACCCCCGGAGAAGTTATGGACTCGTAATTAGTTGATTATTCGGAAGACCCTCTCGGGGGTACCTCCATTGGTAGACACTCAAGCACAAAGGGGTTTTTTCCGTTCATCGGAGACTTGACAGAAGCTATTGCTCCTATAGCCTCGATCTCGGGACCTTCCTACTCAATTATTAACCTACCTAAGGCACCACCCTCCTAGCCGCCTTACACTACTCCTCTTTCATCGCTGACTTCCCTTCAATTTATGGTCCGGTGCATTGGCCCTGACCTCACCGAATTCTCTTCTCGATACCCTCCCCTCCAGCGATCGGCCGGTTCCCATTATCCCTCTAATTCATATCTTGGTGTGCCTTCACTCCACTCTTAAGGTCTCCCCATCTTGGCTCCGACATCCTTTTCCCTTTTAGGTAGCTTCACAAACATCCCTCCTCTTTTGGACGCCTTCGCCCTATAGCCCTGATCAAAACCCCCCAAAAACTCCCTACAATGGAACACAGGAGGATGCCACCACCGCAGAACATAAGCCGGGAAAAATACAGAGGTGTGTGAAATCAAGGGCACAAGACGTAATCATCAGTTGGGAAGAAGACTTTTAGTGGGGAGAAGCCATGGACACGGCCGAGCGAGTCCTGGTTGGAAGACTTCAGGGAAGGAACTATATGGCAACACGATTAAAGCAATGGGTTGCAGAAATATGGGGGCAACACCTGGCAGAGTTGCCCTTTGTACAAACTTTTGTCCATGGCTAGTTCGCACTATGTTTTACTCGAGTTGAGCATAGAAACTGGGTTTTGTCCTCCTTTTGGCATATTGAACAGGCGTCTATGCTATGAAGGAGATGGATCCCTCTTTTCGATCCAGATAGGGAACAACTAGGGGTTGGGCCTCTATGGGTTCACCTCCCCAACCTGCCACTACAATTCTGGTTGGAGGACATCTTCAAATGAATAGGAAACTCTCTTAGCACTTACTTGGAATGCAACAAATCATACCTCTCCACTGGGATCATGGCTTTCACGAGGATCTTAGTCCACTTAGACATAATAGAAGGGTTACAAGAGCAAATTACTCTATGCTAGAGGAACTACATGCGAATGTAGATCCTCGATTACATGGGGGTTCCATTTAGGTGCAGGCCTTTTCATAAAGTGGGTCACCTCTACAAGGACTACCCTCTACTGAGGAAAGTGAGGAATGGGAACAAGGGGAAGACGATTCCCATAAAGGATCATCAGGCATCCGTTGGACATATCCCTTCGCCCGAAGCAATGGAACACTTAGCCCCTGAAGTAGCAGGAACTTACTCAGCTTAGATGACAATGAAGAGGAGCGGAAATGCATCTCTTCGGCCTCCCTCTCCTCCACTGACTAGGTCAGGGGCGGCTGCAGAAGCCGCGCTATCTTCGGGTATGTCAATTTTTGAACCCTGCTCTGTAATTTTCTCAAATTCATCTGAATGCATGAATGTATCTATGGGTTTACAACAGAGCTCTGATTTTATGCCACCCCCCCATTACCCTAGATTGTCCTCTGCATCCCCCTCCCCCTATTTTCTCTTGTACCCTGCCTTCCTTCCCAGAGGCGAAGCCATCTGCAACCTCTGCCCCTGATCCCGGCTCCCTCCCCCACAGATATGAGCTATGTTCCCTTTCCCGATCGCAAGTCCCTGACACCATCAGCATTGGCTTGGTATCTTCCCCATTCTTTATGAAGCTCCCTAGAGGTCGACCATCCTCCCTGTCCAAGAAAAACAACAGGCAGGGGAGGAGATCGTCATGGGGCATCAACTTACTCTTGACAGGGTTCTTAGAGCACAGAATACCCTGGGCTCGTCTCCCCCATGAAGCTGCTCTCCTTCAATTGCCGAGGGATAGCTAGCCCTGAGAAAAAACTAGCTCTGTGAAGACTCCTTAAGTCTGAACTGATTGATGTTGTCTTCCTTCAAGAAACCCTGGGTCTTGCTGATTCCATATCTCACCTCCTCGAATCCATGCTCCCCGGATGGACCTTCCAAGCCATTGATGTAAATGGTCATTCAGGGGGCATTGCCTTGGGTTACAATCCCCGCCCTATCAAGCTATACAACATTTGGGGAGGCATTGGATACATAAGAGTAGACATATTCTCACCTGAGATGGGTATATATATCAGAATGATTAACGTTTTGGGCCTTGTCATCATCGTCAAGGTTTCTAGAATCATCTTTTATCCTCAGACATTCTGCAACCTGACAACATCATCTTGGGAGGGGACCTAAATTTCTCTATGGGTTATTCAGAATCTTGGGGACACCATGCCCAGGTCGACCCTCTGTCTGCCTTCTTTGAAAATATCCTGGAGACCCACAGTTATATTGATATCCCCTCTGCAAAGTTGCTACCGACATGGAGGAACAGAAGGTGCGAAGAGGATAGTCTTGCAAGAAGGTTAGATTGATTCCTCATCAAGGAATGATTACTGGAGAGAGGTCTCACTTTCCAACAATGGGTAGGCTCAGGGGGAATATCTGATCACTTGCTGATATTCCTTGATATTAGGGGAGGCATAAGAAAACCTAGAGCCCCCTTCAAATTTAATTCCACCTGGTTGAAGGATGCCACCTATACCCGGATGATCACAGACTTCTGGAAGTCCCACCCTCCTGCTGCTGGAGGGAACATTACAGAAGGTTTTGTCAGCAATCTAAAAGAACTGAAGAGGTTATCAAAAATCTGGGCTCATAATAAGAGAGAATAGGAGGTACAAAACCTAAGAGATATTGAATCAGAAATAGCTTCTTTGGAGGACGAGCAAGGATGGATTTTCATATCAAGAGAACAAAAGGATATGCTCACTAAGTTAATATCGAAGAGGGGAAAATTTCTCAAAGATCGAGAAGAAACCTAGAGATTGAGAAGTAGAGCAATCTGGTTGAAGGAGGGAGATGACAACACAAACTTTTTCCACAATTTTGAAAATGGACAAAAGGAAACCAATACCATTTGGAAACTGAAAAATGAGCAGGGGAATGATGTGGATAGTTTCCAACAACTACCTCTCTTGCCACATCACACTTCAAGCAAATCTATCAGGCACCTCCCAATGTCACCCTAGTGGAAGTCATCAAAGTAGCACAAATTTTCCCATGGTTTGTTGACTAGGAGAATGCTATGGAATTGAAAAGAGAGGTCACTCTAGGGGAACTGGAGGCTTCTTTGAAATGGTTTAAGCATGACAAGAGTCCTAGACCAGATGGCTAGTAGGTGGAATTTTATTTGTCTTTTTTCGAAATCCTTGGAGATGATCTACTTAAGGTCATTGAAGATAGCAGGACATCTGGCCGTATGCATGGGGCCATAAACTCCATTTTCATCGCCCTCATACCCAAATTAGAAAACCTGAATGTTATAGACATTTTTGGGCACTGCAACCCCAATCATAAATATTCATAAACCAAGGGCTCTTAAGTCCCTAAAAGTGTTGTTCCAACCCCTAAAAGAACAAGGTCAGCTGATTACATCATCTCCCAGAAGTTCTCCATGAAAAACTACTCAGAACTGGTCAAAATTGGACCATCTCACCTGCTCCATGGTAAAAGTGCGCTGCATCCCACCTAAATGCACATGGGAGGTGCAATGCATACTGAAAATCCCTTCTATGGGGTGCGATGGGCGAGAGTGGACAAATGGCAAGGTCAATCTGCAAGGTGGAGGATCATGGAATCTTCCAGAAACTTCTCCTGTGACACTTACCTCTCTGCATTCGCCTAGGGATGAGTAAGAGATCATCAATCTCCAAGTGGAATCAAGAACTATCAGAGAGAGGACACTAATCAAATCTCAAAAGCTAACTCACCCCCCTTGCAAACATCTATATATGGATCCCTCATCCCAGAGATCCAGGAGGCTGGAATTTCGTATCTTGTAAGGAAGTGCTGCTGGTTTCTTGGTGTAACATCATAGTGTTGGGTTATCTAAGCTTTTCATGAGGTGAAGAAGGGATTTCTTGCTGAGAGGATGACGTTGGGTCAGAACAATTGGTTGTAATCCTCTTTGCTATTCTTGATTATTAATAAATCTATTCAAGTTTTCCTCCACATTCCTGTATGATTGATGATATATGCATTTGTGTGGTCAATATATATCTGGTCCTATATTGTTTATGATAGTAGATCTCTGTTCTTGGGCAGTGTTATGCTGCTTTGATTCTACAGGTACTCTTTGAAGCTGCGTAAATGAGGAAGCAAGTGGAAAAGATCTATCAGAAGGGAGAGGAATCAAGCAAGGAACCAAGCGCAAGACAGAGGTTGGTCTCCTTCTTTCCCCTCTTATTTACTTCTCATAAAGGAAAACGAAAGTGGTTTTAGTTTGTTTGTTTCTAAGGTAGCTACCAGCCTTAGTGGGACTAGCAGCTCTGCATAGACACTAGATTTCCCGATAACACTGACCTCCTTTGATGACTTCCGGCTCATATCCCTGTGCAACTACATTTATAAAATCATTACAAAAATCATAGCAAACCGCCTCTGACCCATTCTATCCACCCACATCTCCTAAGAACAATTTTCTTTTCTCCAATACCGTCAGATTCATGAAATGGTTGGTACTACTCATAAAGTGTTTCACTTTATCCAGACGAAGAGGATTAAAGGTATGATCATCAAGGAAGATCTATCAAAGGCTTTTGATCAGGTAAGTTGGATATATCTCAGAATGCTCCTAACTCATTTGGGTTTCCCATATGGGTTTATCAAATGGATAATATGTTGTATCACAAATATATCCTTTAGTGTTTTGGTCAATGGAGATGTTAGCTCTACTATATAATGATGATTTTCTAAGGTTAGAGACAAGCTTGGTCCACTTGGTTGTGCTTTAAAACGATTCCACATCGGTCACTTCCTCCTTTCTTCCTTTATCTCGCTTACCCTCCCTCATCTTCGTTTCCTCTGTTTTTTTTATAAACCCGACAAATAACCCCTTTGGCCTTAGCCCCAAGCGCAAAGAGCCCAAACCCTCATAAAACCCTACCATATGCCCTCGCACGCTTGCTAAAACCTTTCATCATTTCCCCACCATTGATTCCCTCTCGCAGATCCATCGCCTCCCATCGAGCCTGATAAAGCGACCCGCTCGACCATTCCCAACCATCCAATCAACTCCGAAAAGATCCGATGGCATTCTCTCTCATCGCGTCGTCCACTCAATCGAACGTTAGCGCGCGATGAGACCGGTTTTTCTCTCTCATCTGCTGCTATGTGTTGATCGTTGACTGGAATCGCACGACCCCGTCCTTTTACCGCTCAGGGCCCGAAAGCGGTGCGATCAATACCATTACTGCCCAACTAAACTACTCCCGCCTGATAATGATCGCGTAACTTCACCTCCTGATCACTGTTCGATCTAGCCGCCTAAGATCTAATGGCCCAAATTCAACCCGCTCCCACCTCGACCAATATCCCCCGCCGAGCCATCTCCGCCATCCATTTCCCCGATCCAACGGCCATCCTTTCCACTCATCCATATCGTCCACTCGCCCATGCAGTCCACGTCCTCTGACCACTCCATTTGCCTGAAGGAGGAAGGTGACCAGCTTGCCAGTACTAGTCACAGTAAATCCTCAACAACCATATTTAACAGAAGGCATGGCCAAGGGAGAAAAGGACAAAGCACGACCCTATAACTACATTTATCAGTTATGGAACTCCATTGGTATAAGCACTCCAACTGCCTAAGAGGACAACATAGCACCTGAGCAGATCAAATTCACCCACTACAGCAAGCAAACACAGTTGGAGACTCCATCAGGCCATTAAATGCAGTTGGTGGCCCATTATGATCCCTCCATACCTAATTGGCCCAAGTGCCCTGTAATGTAAATCTATAAATACCCAGAAATGAGATGTAATAAGGGTTGGTGGTTGGAATTTTGATGTAAGGTTCAACTTCTGGAGACTGTAGATATTTTGTCACTTGCAGCATCTCGTCTTCATTTTCAGCTAATACAAGCTTCTTTTGCTGTTAACTGCTCACTTTCCGTTTTCCTTTGTTCTAAGCTTGTGCTTGATATGTTTTATTCTTGATCTTTTGAGGTTTACCACTAGGTGGCTGTCATCCTATCTCTGTGTTAGATTATTGAATGTATCACTGAATATGTTACTCAGGTTTCTTTCTATCTAATGCAAGAGAGCTGTCATCCTGTATGTGCATTATTAGAATAGATTTACAAGCTTCTTTACTAGTTGCAGCCGGCCATCACATGGTCTTGTGCATCTGTTGTTGTGGTTAGTATTCTCCATATTCACCCAATATCTAAACTGTGAGCATTTGGTGGTCTAAATCCTTGTAGTCTGGGGGTGTTCACCATGTCTGGAGTGGAAAAAAGTAGAAATGGTTATCTGGTTTGAACAAACATTAGTCCTTCCATTAAACCTACAACAATAAGTTGAATTTATATGTTACCAGGAATCTCTGAGCTACAACCTAGGAGAGTTTCTTGGAATCCTAACATAATTGGCATCGTTGCCGGGGAGAGGAGTTTGAAGCTTAGCTTCCCTGGGAGAACAACACAGATCTAGCTTGATGATAGACAAAGTCTAGACACATTTCTGGTTGTAATCATCTATCTGGCGGCTCTACTGGAGGACCAACCTTTGGCGACTCCACATCACATTTCTAGCTCAGTTTGTGAGACATACTCGAAAAAATCCTCAGAAATCACCAGCTGACCCTGTGCTTGACCCTGAGAAGATTGTCAAGCAGAGAAAAACATCACAGAAAGGAGCATCAGGATTAGGTAAGACTAAACAATCTTATGTATCTCTACAAGAAAGGCTTGTAACTGAGCATGCACATGTTGAAAATATAGAGCCTAGCATTATCAGTGTAGAAATATTTCCAGAGATTCATGAAGCTCCTTGTTTAATAAGTTCCGCTTTGGATCTCAGTCCAAAGAAAGCCTCCCATACAATCCATCATTTTCCTTTAGCCCTGTCATTTTTTCCTCAGCTCCCTACCTTCCAAACTTCCAGTACCCTTTCATCCGCCCCTGTCATGGCAAGCCCACAAGCATCTACCAAAATGGAGAGAATCATAGCTGCTAGGTATGGACCCCTGGTCCTGCCTATTCCTTTGAATGCCATGCCTATAGGAGAGTATCAAAAATATATGCCTAAGTTCACTGGTACAGAGGGAGTAACAGTTGAAGAGCACCTCGAGTCTTTTATAGCTATGCTAATAACCTAGATATCAGTTAGGATGATGTGTGGATGAGGGTGTTTGTCCAAAGCCTTGATGGAGAGGCTAGAAAGTGGTTCAGAGAGTCTACCCCTGGGTCTATAGCAGACATTGAAGCATTAGATGATGTGTTTTTAAAGCATTGGGGAGATAAGAAAGACCTGCTATATCACCATACTGAGTTTGGCAACCTCAAGAGGGAAAATGGGGAATCATTGTCTGATTTTAATAAAAGATTCAATCATATGGATAGCAAGATACCAGCTGAAGTGAAACCTACCCCCACCTTTGCCAAACTCACCTATGCCAATGCCTTTGACTCTGATTTCTACCTGCTATTAAGAGAAAGAATATGTGCCACTCTAGCTGAAATGCAAGATGTAGCCTTAGAGGTGGAATCCAATATCATGGCTACAGAAAAACTCAAAGGCCATGCTAATAGAAGAAGGCAGAAAGGTGAGGCTTCTTCTTCCTCTACTTCTTCTTTAGAACCCAAAATAGACAAAATGACTAAAATGATAGAGTCATTGGCTGTCGAAATATCCAAGCTGAAGGTTGAGCATAATTCTGGGAAAACAAGGCTTCCAAATACATTTGCTCCTAGACATTCAAATCCATTCAGAAGAGCAAATGAGCAATTGCAAATCATTCAGAGGGGCAAAGAGGCCACTGAAGAACAAAGGGTTAAGACTCCTTTCTAGAACGTAGTCATGGAGGAGGAACAATTTGATTAAGAGGATGAGATTCACTACATGGAAGACAAAGGTAGTGCTGCCTTTTTTACATTGGCTGCCTACGAAAAATCATTACTTTGGGACCAGAATAGTCAAGAGTGGGATAGAGAAACTATTCTGCAAACTGAAGACCAGCAAAGATATAATCTGAGGTAAAGAACAAGTAATGTCAAAGAGAATCCTGCCCAAAGAGCTGCTATCCCCACAGAGTAGAAGATCAACAAATAGAAGAGACCAACAGCTGATCCAGTCATCTTGAAAGCACCAGCTCAAGAGGTAAGAGGCCCTGACAAGTCTTCTTCCCCTTTCAGTTTTGAATCAGAAGTCCAAAAGTTGAAAATAGTTGTACCTCTGATAGAACTTGCAAAGAGTGAGGTCTTTAGAAAGCCTATCCTTGAGGCCCTTGAGCTGAAAGCCACACAAGCCTCCACTGACTATGTCAAATTACAAGATGATAAACCTACAGTTGTGCTTAGCCACATGACTGAACCTGCTGATGATAACTCTCCATCATTTTATGTCTCCTTGACCATTCATGATAAAGCTCTCCACAACTGCCTGCTGGACATAGGGGCTAGCCATAATTTGATGCCCAAAGATGTCATGGAAGAGTTAGGCCTTGACATCACCAGACCATATCATGATTTATTTTCCTTTGATTCAAGGAAGGTGAAGTGTCTGGGGTTGATCAAAGATTTATCCATCACCCTAACTCAACTACCCATGAAGAGCATGATGATGGACATTGTGGTAGAAAATGTTCCCACTAAGTTTGGCCCGCTACTGTCCAGAGGGTGGATTAAGAGATTGGGTGGGACATTACAAAATGACTTATCTCATGCCACTGTCCCAGTGTTTGGAGGAGAAAGCAGAAGGCTGTACAGGGAAGCCCAGCTGTCCTATATCATCAATGATGAGAAAAACCCCACTAATCATCCTATTTACACTGTGGACACTGACTTTGGGGCATGTATTCTCCAAATTGAAGAATCTCATAAGGCCTCGGTGCAACTCAAGAAAACAGTATGCCAGACCATTGAAGAGGAAGGGACACAAGCTTGGGACATGTTCTTTGATGGAGCCTATTCAAAGGAAACTGCAGGAGTAGGAGTGGTGCTAGTATCTCCAAAACAAGAGAGCACACATCTGTCTTTTAAGCTGACTTTTCAAGTCACCAACAATATAGCAGAGTATGAGGCTCTGATACTGGGCTTAAATGCTGCCAAAGACAGAGGGATCAGAGATATAAAGGTGTTTGGAGATGTTGATCTCATCATTCAACAAGTAAACAAGACATTCCAAGCAAGACACCCAAGGCTGAAAGCATACAGAGATGAGATATGGAGACTCAAAGACTCTTTTAATAGTTTTTGTATCTCATATATCCCTAGAGTCAAAAATCAGCTTGCTGACTCCCTTGCTATGTCTAGTAGCATGTTCATCCCTCCCATACCCTCTAAGTTGGTTCATGAAGTCTAGATAAAATATAGACCATCCTTGCTTGATAACATCTAGCATTGGAAAGTCTTTGAGGATGATAATGAAGTAAATAGGTTTCAGCAAGTCATTGATGAATTCTCTGAAATGCAAATAGATCAAGAGAATGAAACCCTTGAGGAAAGTCCCCAGCCCTAGCTAAAGAACAGAATTGGCCGAGGTAGCATTGTTCAGTTGCCTAGCAATCATATACCTAGAGGCTTAGTTCCCCTAGAGAAGTTGTTTAACCATAATGATGTGCCTCATAAGGCTGCCCAAAAAGAGGATCAATCTATAGTCAATAGGCATAACATAGGGAGTCCATATCATCCAAAATATATAAATCTATCCACTCATTTATCTGTTGCCCAAGTTCTAAATATTGCACCTTGATGAAGCAATTTGTTGATGTCTTTGCTTGGGAATACAGTGACCTCAAAACTTATGACAAAAATATCATCTAGCGTAAAATCCCATTGAAAAAATACACCATTCCTTTCAAGCAGAAGCTGAGACCCATAAATCCCCTGCTCCTTCCTCTGATTGAAAAGAAATCAAAAAGTTGTTGGCTACCAAAATCCTAGTCCCCCTGAGATATTAAAAGTGGGTAGGCAACTTGGTAGTGGTGAGGAAGAAAAGTGGAGAAATCAAGTTGTGTGTTGATTTTAGAAACCTGAACAAATGCTCTAAGAAAGACAACTATCCCCTACCCAAGATGGAGCATTTGCTGCAAAAGGTCTCAGGAGCCAAAGTGATGTCTTTCCTGGACAGATTTTTAGGGTATAACCAAGTTGTTGTACATCCAGATGATCAAGAAAAGACTTCATTCACAACTCCTTGGGGCACTTTCATGTACTCCAAGATGCCTTTTGGGCTGATGAATGTTGGAGCCACCTTTGAGAGAGCTATGGATATAATGTTTGTAGGAGAGAAGGATAAGTTTATCCTTGTCTACCTGGATGACATAACAGTATACTCCAGCAGCCATCAAGATCATTTGCAATGTTTAAAGAAAGTGTTTCTAAAGTGCAGAATATTTGGGATATCAGTGAATCCTAAAAAGTCTCAATTTGCTTTAGAAGAGGGCAAGCTGCTAGGACACATTGTTTCTACTGCAGGTGTCAAAATTGACCCAGAAAGAGTGAAAGCAATACAGACCTTGTCTGTACTAGGATCAAAAAAGGACATCCAATCATTTTTGGGAAAAATAAGTTTTGTAAGGAGGTTCATTCCTAATTTTGCAAAACTGGTAAAACACATCACCTCCATGCTGAAAAAGGGGTCAGAAGTCAAATGGACTGATGCAGCAAGAAGATCTTTCGAAGCCATCAAAAGGGCTATTATGGAAGATCCCACTTTAATCAACCCAGACTACAACAAGGAGTTCCACATCTTTTCATTCGCCTCAGGTGACACCCTTGCAGCAGTTTTATTGTAGAAAGATGAAGAGGGCTCAGAGCATCCAGTGGCATTCTTCAGCAAAACATTAAGGGATGCTAAGCTAAGGTATGATATCATCAAAAAGCAGGCATATGCGCTAATCAAATCTCTAAAAGCCTTCAGGATATATATTCTGAACTCCAAGTTGATTGCATATGTGCCCTCTGCTTCAGTAAAATATATCCTAACATAGCCAGATGTTGATGGAAGAAGGGCCAAATGGATTGCAAAGCTTATTGAATTCAATATAGAATTGAAGCCCACCAAGCTGATCAGAGAGTAGGGCCTTGCCAAACTAATGGCTAAAGAGAATTGCAGGACGTTGGACATCAATTTAATAATCACAAATTCAGAAGATGGACAGGCAGAAGAAACAGCTGAACCAGGGCATGACCAGTCACTGCCTGAAAATCTAGCTTCATGTGAATGGTATTCTACAGTAGCTCAATTTTTGCTGAAGCTAGAAGTTCCTCCAAACCTAATTTCAAGCCAAGCTAGGACTATTAAGCTCAGGGCAACCAAGTATTGCATTCATGAAAACTTGTTGTACTGGAGGGATCCCTCTGTAATCCTTTTAAGATGCCTGGACAAAGAACAATCGGTGGAGGTCATGCATTAGTTTCATTCTAGCATATGTGGAGGACACCACTATTGGAAAACCATAGCCCACAAGATTCTCAGAGCTGGGTATTATTGGCCCACTTTGTTTTCTGATGTCTTTTCATTTGTACAAATCTTGTGACAGGTGCCAGATATTTGAAGGAAAACAACAGCTGAAGTCCTTACCCTTGAAACCAATACATGCCAGTGGCCCTTTTCAGCAGTGGGGTTTGGATTTCATAGGGGAAATTAATCCACATTCCAGTGGCCAGCACAAATGGATCTTAGTAGCCACTGACTACTTTGCTAAATGGATTGAGGCCATCCCTACTAGGAAAGTTGATCACCATGTGGTCATGAAGTTCTTGACATAAAACATTTTCACTAGGTTTGGCTATCCACACAAATTGGTTATAGACAATGCAGCAGCCTTCAGGGCAAAGGATTTGGTGGACATGTGTGACTCAATGGGCATTAAGCTACTTCATTCCACCTCATATTACCCTCAAGGTAATGGTCTAGCAGAATCATCCAATAAAAGCTTGATAAGGATAATCAAAAAGCTACTGGAAGACAACAAGAAGAACTGGGATTCCAAACTGAAGTATGCATTGTGGGCTGACAGAGTGACTACCAAGAAATCCACAGGGAACTCTCCATTCAAGCTAGTATATGGCACTGAAGCTATATTCCCAATTCAGTTGACCCTCCCTGTGGAAAAATTCTTGCAAGAAAAGTAGAATGAGGAAAATGACATGGCTAAGAGGATTAGTGACCTGGCTGAAGTTCATCAAATCAGAGATCAATTGGTAGAGAGGTCTGTAGCACATCAAAAGAAAATCAAGGAAGCCTTTGAAAGAAAGGCAAAGATAGACAGTTTTCAAGTGGGAGACTTGGTTCTTAAGTGGGATGCACTAAAATAAAAGAAAGGCAACCATGGAAATTTCGACGCTTTGTGGACTGGACGTTTTATCATCACTCAGATCCTAAGGAACAACACTTTCATGCTGCAAAGTATGGAAGGAGAGACAGTTTTTGATTGCCCGGTTAATGGGTGAATTTTGAAAGTTTATGTTGTTTAAGGTCTTTAGGCCTTAATGATTGTAAATATGTTATTTTTACCAGGTTTTAGTGTAGGCTTAATTAGACTCCATGCCCAAGGGAATACTAGGAAATGTTCTTGTTTTTATGTAGAAGGTAGTGGTATATGGTTCTTGAGACCTCACAGGGAGGATCTCATCCCCAGAAGGAGCCAGTGTTAGCTCTATTATATAACAATGATTTTCTAAGGTTAGAGACAAGCTTGGTCCACTTGGTTGTGCTTTAAAAGGATTCCACATCAGTCACTTCCTCCTTTCTTCCTCTATCCCGCTTATCCTCCCTCATCTTCGTTTCCTCTATTTTTTTTATAAACCCGACAAATAACCCCTTTGGCCTTAGCCCCAAGTGCCAAAATCCCAAACCCTCATAAAACCCTGCCATACGCCCTCACGTGCTTGCTAAAACCTTTCATTTTTTCCCCGCCGTTGATTCCATCCCGCAAATCCAACAGCTCCCATCGAGCCCAATAAAGTGACCCGCTCGACCATTCCCAACCATCTGATCACCTCCGAAAAGATCTAACGGTGTTCGCTCTCATCGCGTTGTCCACTCAATCGAACGTTAGCACACGATGAGAGCGGTTTTTCTCTCTCATCCGCTACTACGTGTCGATCGCTGAGTGGAATTGTGTGACCCCGTCCTTTTACCACTTAGGGCCCGAAAGCAATGCGATCAATACCATTACCACCCAACTAAACCACTCCCGCCCAATAATGACCATGTAACTTCACCTCCCGATCACTGTTCGATCTGGCCATATAAGATCTAACAGCCCAAATTCAACCCGCTCCCACCTCGACCGATATTCCCCACCGAGCCATCTTCACCATCCATTTACCCGATCCGACGACCATACTTTCTACTCATCCATATTGTCCAATTGCCCATGCAGTCCACGTCCTCTGACCACTCCATTTTCCTGAAGGAGGAAGGTGACCAACTTGCCAGTACCAGTCACAGTAAATCCTCAATAACCATATTTAACAGAAGGCATGGCCAAGGGAGAAAAGGACAAAGCACGACCTTGTAACTGCATTTATCAGTTATGGAACTCCATTAGTACGAGCACTCTAACTACCTAAGAGGATAGCACAGCACCTGAGCAGATTAGATTCACCCACTACAGCAAGCAAACACAATTGGAGACTCCATCAGGCCGTTAAATGCAGTTGATGGCCCATTATGATCCCTCCATACCTAATCGGCCCAAGTTCCCTATAATGTAAATCTATAAATACCTAGAAATGAGATGTAATCAGGGTTGGTGGTTGGCATTTTGATGTAAGGTTCAACTTCTAGAGACTGTAGATATTTTGTCACTTGCAACATCTCGTCTTCATTTTCAGCTAATACAAGCTTCTTTTGCTGTTAACTGATCACTTTCCATTTTCCTCTGTTCTAAGCTTGTGCTTGATATGTTGTATTCTTGATCTTTTGAGGTTTACCGCTAGGTGGTTGTCATCCTATCTCTGTGTTAGATTATTGAATGTATCACTGAATATGTTACTCAGGTTTCTTTCTATCTAATGCAAGAGAGCTATCATCCTGTCTGTGCATTAGTAGAATAGATTTACAGGCTTCTTTACTAGTTGCAGCTAGCCATCACATGGTGTTGTGCATCTGTTGGTGTGCTTAGTATTCTCCATATTCACCCAATATCTAAACTGTGAGCATTTGGTGGTCTAAAGCCTTGTAGTTTGGGGGTGTTCACACATGTCTGGAGTGAAACAAAGTAGAAGTGGTTATCTGGCTTGAAAAAACATCAGTCCTTCCATTAAACCTGCAACAATAAGTTGAATTTATATGTTACCAGGCATCTCCGAGCTACAACCTAGGAGAGTTTCTTGGAATCCTAACAAGAGCAACATCACCTTTCTTTCACTCTGAAAGAGGCCTCAGGCAAGGATGTGTCGTGTCCCCCTTTCTTTTTTTGCTGGTTATGGAAGGACTTAGTAGACTTATAAAAGATATGCACCATAGAGGTCAACTAATGGGAATCAGGATCACTCACAAGTGCGTAATAACTCACCTCCTCTTTGTGGATGATGTTTTCATCTTCCTCGATGGTGGAATTGGGGATTTGACTACCCTTTAACATACTATCACCCTTTTCCAAACTGCAACAGGTATGGCCATAAATAACTCAAAATCCACCCTCACTGTATCTGATTGCTCTCCACATGAGATCCAGTTTTCCCTTCACAGGTTTCCTTTCACCTTGTTACAGTTGGAAGAGGGCCTCAGATATCTGGGCTACAGGCTAAAGCCACATGGCTACAAAATAGCTGATTGGACATGGTTAATCTCAAAGCTAGAAAGAAGACTTAATATCTAGTATCATAAGTATCTTTCCAGGGCAGGAAGACTAGTTCTCATCAAAGTTGTTCTTGAAGCCACTCCAGTGTACTGGATGTCCCTAGCTTGGATACCTAGAGGAATCCTCTCTAGAATACAAAACCTCTACTACAGGTTCCTCTAGAAAGGAAAACAAGCAGGGAGGATTTTTGCATGGGCAAAATGGGATCTGCTCACCCTCCCAAAGAAATGGGGAGGCTGGGGAATTAAAAAATTGGAAGACTTCTCTTCTGCTCTAGTAGCCAAGCTAGGATGGCAACTAATCACTACAAATAGCCTTTGGACTATGGTGGCCTCCTCCAAGTACATATCTCCCCTAAAATTGATGGACTGGATAAGACGGACAAGCTGGAATAAAACAGGGATCTTAGTCATTTGGAAAGTAGTACTAAATTCCTTGCCACTTATTCGAGATGGGCTCACTTGGAGAATACAAGCTGGCACATCTGTTCACATTGGGCTTGACCCTTGGATTGGGTGTGGAAATGCCCACAAGTTACCTGAAGAACTCAAGCTCCACCTTGTCAACTCTGGCATTACACACATCAATCACATTGCTGACATGGAGAGATCCACCAGGCATGGAAATATGCCCATAGTCTGCCCATTCCTCATCAGTGGCATCAACACTGGGAAGACTACACAACTACCTTAACCGAATCTCATATCAGAATAATTGAAGGGGAGGATGAGATTATTTGGGCACATGCAAAAAATGGCTGGTACTCACCCAAAGAGGGATATCTATGTCTTACAAGCATACACAAACCGCAACCTATAGATTTATGGTGGAAAGGCATGTGGAAACTCAAAGCACCACCTAGAACTAGACTACTCATGTGGTTAATTTTGAACAACAAGACCCCCACCAGAGATAACCTGATCAAGAAAGGACAGCATGGGCCCTTTTGGTGCTGACTATGTAAAGACAGTTCAGAATTTATGGATCACCTCTTCCTCACCTACCCTATCACTACTGATCTTTGGATATCTTCCCTCTCAAACACCCCTACTAAGTGCACATGGAGGGGACGATCTATCATATATGTTTGGACCACTTGGTGGACATCCGCATCCCCATCAAAGGCCATAAACCTTCCCCTCCTTATCTGCTTGGAAACTTGGATTGCTCGCAACTGCCTCATTTTTCAGGCTACCGCTCCTCACTAGCCCACCATGTATGCCCGACTCCTGGCAGATTATAGTAACATCCTTGAAGATGACGAAAATCCTCCCACCAGACATCATGTTTCGAAAAACATTGATCACACCCAACCATGGGAATTTTTTGATGGATTAGCACAAGAAGCAGGGTGTGGGGGTGGTGCCTTACTATATCTAACTACTTCCCATCACTTTCAAATACAAATGGGGTTAGGAGTGGGCACAAATAATTATGCAGAGCTCATTACAGCCAAACACCTCATACAGTTTGCTATAGAAAAACATTGCAGGAACCTACAAATGTTTGGGGACTCAAAAATTGTTTGCAATTGGATCAATAAAACATCAATCTATCATGCATACACTCTGAGGCCTATCTTGGATGAGGTCCATCGACACATTTCTTATTTTGACAACTTTGCTTGTCGTCATATATACAGGGAACACAACACACTTGCTGACAAGCTTTCCAAGGAGGCAGCGATCAGGCCACGTAACACATGGATGATACAGGAGCAGAGGAATAGAGATCGCTATTAGTATTATCATCACCCTTTCATGGACCATGCAGTATAGGCTCATCAGGAGCCTGTTTTTATGCTATATTTTTTTGCTACATGTTAATATTATCAGGCTTATATATTATCAGCTATAATTATAGATATACATACTCTCTGTGTAGAGTATTTATTTTTTGAAAATCATACATGAACACTTCTGAAGACAAAGCCTCCATGCGTGGAGAGCTTTTATAATTTGTCTTTTCTTTTACTTGAGAGGCATACAACCTCATATACTGCATATCTCAAGAGCATCTACAACATGTAATTTTCCTTAATATAATGAAAATCACGATTTTTCCAAGGGGGGAAAAGATAATAATGCATAGTATAAGTAATGGACAGAATGAATTTTTTCCGAACATTTTGTTTAGTTAATTTTGTTTAAAATCTATATGAATTTTTTTTATGAATCACACATTTAAGTTGTTTAATTTTCAAAATTCTAGTGCTTCAAAAGTTTTTTTAGGGTGTTGAATCCATTCATGCATTCAAAAATGCATTTTAAACAACAAGAGAATTACAAGTTTGCTCGAAATTGAATTGCCAAATTTCAACCAACAAAACCATTTCATCTATTAATTAACCTTCTGTAAATATAATTAGGATTCTTACTCTAGGTTTTCAAATTAAGATTCTTAATCTGGATTTTCATAATCCACACCATTGTCATGATGATTTGAAACATTTATTAAAATACTCTAGCTTTTTAATAATATAATTATGTTACTTAATATATTATCAGAATTATATAAATTTAAATTTACAATGATGATTTTATTTATTTCATATTATACTAATATTATTTATAAATTTTCGAATGGTTTAATTTTGAAAAATTAATTTTATAAAATACTCTAAGTTAAAATAGATTATCATATTTAAAGCTTAATATTGAAAATAATATTTAGATTATCATATTTAAAGCTTAATATTGAAAATAAGATTTAGATTATCATATTTAAAGCTTAATATTGAAAATATAAATCTTATGTTAAATAAATATTAAAAAAAATATTTTTTATTTTTATTTTATAATAAATTATTCTATTTAAAATTTAATACTAAAAATTTTAACCATATTAAAAAAGTATTCGAAATTTTCTTTTTATTTTGATAATTAAATATTTATTAATTACAAAACAAAATGTTATAATTAATGTTCATAAAAAAAAAAAATCATAATAAAATATATAATAATAACTCATTTTCATTACTTTGCAAATACTCTTTAAGCATGTGCTCCATCATCACATTACACATTGATAAAACTTATTTTCCAATTTTTTAACATTAATTACATCATGAATATTACAATTTTTTATTATAACTTGTTTTATTTTGATAAATATTAATTATAAATCTTTACCATCTTAATTTTTTGCACCATAAATTAATCACAAAGTCAACATTGTTTATTTAAACCAATAAAATTTTATTCTTGTCGTATTACTCAAAAAGCAAGGACCAGCAAGCTCGTGGTCTTTCATGTTGTTTAAGAGTATTTTAAATAAAAAATGAATATCTTTATATATAAAGATATATTGTATGGATGGGATATGCTTGGCATATTTTGGAAGTCTAACGTGTGGTTCATAAAACATTTATGGAGGGGAATATAAAAGTGAAAAATACTGCAAAGAGTGTTCGATAGAACATTTACAGAGGGGAATATAAATGTGAACATTCAATAATTTTGAAGGATGGATCAATCCGGTAGAATTGTTTTATATATAAATATATGCATTGTACCGCTGTGCGGGGGTGAAAGCTACCATTGAAAACGAGGTATATGTTTTACTTATTTGGATGTTTCTTCAAGTTGAAGACCGCATACAGTTGGCCCCGCAAAATAATGTGTATGGATCCCAATTGTATCGCAAATGTATTGTATATTTGGATGGGTGAAAGCTACAAGGTGTACATTTTTTTGGCAATTTGAATGCAGGTCAAGTTAAGTTGGGCCTACAAAATGACGACAATGCTGATTGGGTAGCAGTCACACCACGATGAGTGGAGAGGCGTTGGGTATTCCATGAATCATAAACAAAGGCGTCAAGGGTTTACCGTGTATATGTATATCTCTCTGCACACTAACACACCCATCAGCATTCTTGATTGCAATCTATTGCACAATCTCTCCGAGGCTCTGTGCTCATTTCCTGTTCCATTTTCATTTCTAATTTCTTCTAATTTGCAATGGACGCATCCACCTCTACCGCTGCTAATCCCAAAAACAATGAGTACGATGTCTTCATAAGTCATCGTGGTCCTGATACAAAGAAAGGTTTCGCCAGTCTTCTGTACCATCGCCTTATTTCATTTGGATGGAAGGTCTTTCTCGATCAGCCGGTGCTGGAACGGGGAGTTCTTATAAATCCCCAAATCGACAACGCTATAAAAACGGCGTCTGTCCAGGTAGCTATCCTTTCCCCCCGATATGCTGAATCTGATTGGTGTCTCAATGAGCTCGTGAGCATGCTTGAGACAGGACCTACCATTATTCCGGTATTTCTCAACGTCGAGCCCTCTAAGGTTCGGTGGGAATCCCTCCAGAAACTTGAAGCTAAAAGGCGGTACGACCCCGACACAATTGAAAAATGGAGAAAAGCTCTTCGTGGGGTTGCAGATATAAGTGGTTTCGAGCTAAAGGCGTGTAATGAGTGAGTACTCAACTTTTCCATTTTCCAGAGAAGTTTTTGTTATGTTGCAGATATGTATAGAAGCTTTCTCATTAGGGATGTTTCTATTTTCTTGTGATTGACCAGCGACGAGGGGGAGTTGCTAGATCAGGTGGTTGAATGTGTGCTGAAAAATGTTAAAGGAACAAGCTTGAATGTTGCTGACTATCCAACTGGTTTGGATGACAAGGTTAAAGACTTTGAAAGAATTTTATTGCCTAAACCTCAGGTAGTAGGAATTGTTGGTTTAGGGGGTGTCGGAAAGACGACCTTGGTAAAAGAATTCTTCAATCTAAGGAGTTCAAGTTACAGTAGATCTTGCTTTTTATCTGATATCAGAGAAAATGCAAGTACACCCTCTTTAATTTCATTGCAAAATAAACTTCTTAAAGACTTGACTGGATCAAAACAGGTAATAGACAATATCGATGTAGGGATAACAACACTTAAGAAACATCTCTCATCCAACAAGGCCTTAATAATTTTAGACGACGTAGATAACGTGACTCAAGTGAATGCGCTTTGGCCGGTTCACACAGATCTCCACTCTGACAGTTTAATATTGATTACATCTCGGAACACAGATGTTCTCATAAGCTCACGAGTGGAAGGGTCATTAATATATACCCTGACTGGCCTTAATGTAGAATACTCTAGGAAACTCTTTTGCTGGCATTCCTGCAGGCAGGCAGATCCACCCGAAGGATTTGAATCTCTTGTGGATAAGTATTCAGACGCCTGTGATGGTTTGCCTCTATCTCTGAAAGTGTTTGGGGCACTTGTGTATGGAAAAGAGAAGGGTTATTGGACAGAACAATTGGATAGACTTCAACAAACACTTCCATCAGAGATTAAAAACAGACTTAGGATTAGCTACGATGCATTGGAGGGAGAGGACAAAGAAATCTTCTTAGATATTGCATGTTTTTTTACAAGATATAGTAGGGATACTGCCATAAAAATATGGGAGGGATCAGGCTGGAAAGGTCGGCTGGGCCTTCAAAATCTACAGAGTAGATGCCTTGTAACAGTGGGCAATGAAAACGACCTCCAGATGCATGACCAGATTAGGGACATGGGAAGAGAAGTTGCTGAATCTTCGTTGCCCCATCGCATTTGGCGTTGGCCAGATCAGGTCATCGAAAATTTGCTGCTGCAATCAGTAAGTGAACTATTCAACAAAAAATATAGATCACTGTTTCAAATTTTAATCGTTTTACAAGAACGGAAAGGTAATAACTATCATTTTTCAATAATGCACAGAAACTTGTCGTGCGCGGAATCAAGATGGATTCTAGTGAATGCAATCAGGACGATGATTTTTATGGCGCTCTTCGTATGATGAGGTTGAAACTTCTTGATACACAAGGATGTATCTTGGAACGCATTATGAAATGGGTGAAGTTCCCAGATCTGATATGGCTACGCTATAGGGAGTGTCCCCACGCTTCCCTGCCTCGCTGCATTCCAATGAAGAAATTAAGGGTTCTACAAGTGTCCGGGAGGTCATTGAAGACATTGTGGGACGAAGAAGCCGAGGTAAATCGAAATTTGTGTGAACGTTTATGTGTTTTGTTGCCTCAACATTAATGTAAAGATTTTGTAGATGAGAATCCTTATCTATACACCACTTTCTTATAGTTGAAGCCGTGAACATTTTGCAGCCACCAGAGGAATTGCGGGAGTTAGAGATTTATGGTCCGTTCAGGAACATTCCAAAGTCCATAGGGCGGCTAAAGAACCTCGAACGGATTGTCGTCGGCAGGTTTTCAAATATAGGACGGGTTAATCTTATAGAATTGCCAGAAGAATTTTGTGAGCTGAAATCTTTAAAGGCCTTGGTGTTAAAAGAGTGCTCAAGGTTGAAGTCACTGCCACATTCTTTTGGTAAGTTAACAACCCTCGAACAAATTGATCTCTCCCTCTGCCGCAACTTGGAGACGCTACCAGATTCTTTTGGTAGTTTAAAGAACCTGGAACACATTGATCTCTCAAATTGCTACGATCTGAGGAGCCTGCCAGATTCCTTTGGTTGTTTAGAGAATCTCCAACGCATCGATCTGCAGGGGTGCCACCAGTTAAAGAGGCTGCCTGATTCCTTTGGTAAACTAAAGAAGCTCAAACGCATCAATATATCAGATTGCCACGGTTTGAGGGATCTGCCAGAATCCTTCGGTGATTTAAGCAAGCTCGAATACATCGATTTTTCAAGGTGCCATAATTTGAAGAGCCTGCCTGACTCATTTGGTAATTTGACCAATCTCCAACGCTTCAATCTCTCAAATTGCCACGATTTAGAGACGCTGCCAGATTGTTTTGATAATTTAAAGAACCTGCAAGACATCGATCTCTCAAAGTGCCACAATTTGGAGAGGCTTCCAAATTCTTTGCGGAATCCAAATAAATCTAAAATTCTTTGTTTGGAGGGTTGCCCTTATTTAACCATGTAAACACCTAAAATATCACCACATTTGAAGTGGTACACAGAACAATTATATATCAGTATAATACAGAGCTGAAAGAATTGCCAAGTGCATTAGGGCCCTTTGTTGAATACACTGCCGCCTGTGCTGGGTGACACACAGAACTTGAAGGAATTGAAATTGATATGAATTCAAATGTTTGGCAGCTTCTGTTGTACTGTTGACTCTCTGGTCTCGCAAAGAACTGAAATGTTGGCTGGATTTCCATGGACTGTTAATTAAATTGGTATTAGATGTTTGTCTATCACTTGGAGATGAAATTAAGGTAAGGTCGTCTTTCAATTTCAAAGACTACTTACCTTCTGTTACATATTAGAATAAACTATTTTTTAATAAATAGCAAGTTTCAACAACTTTGACGTTCGTTGAGAATTGAACTAATTTCAGCAATCAAGACTTCTTCAAATAGGTTACAATTGTTACTCTGATTGACCGAAAATGGCACGGACGCAATGCTCTAAAAATACCATTTTCCCCTTTAAATTTTGTTTTCAAAATGTCCAACCACCACAAAATATAAGTTGGATTTTCCAAAATTATTAATCATCATACCTATCTATTTAGTTCCTGATCATAAAACATCTAACTCCCAGGAAATTGTGTAAAGAAATAAGATTTCTGTTGTTTTGTTGTGTCCGATGAAAGTGCTTCAATCACTATAATGAAATCAATTTTTTATTTTTTCTAAAAGTATAATCGAATGTTTTATAAACCAGAGCTAGAGGCAGCAGTATTCCCTGCCAAGCAAGTTCACAACGAAGACGATCAAGTATCATGTTGTCATTATATGGTTGCTGCTACAAATTCTTATGTATTAAGTTTTGTACATTTCGATGACGCTAATCAGCTTGAGATAAAAGAAACTGTTGCTTAGCACATATTTTAATATGAGAAACAATGTTCAGTCTATTTAGATTCTGATTTCATGAATACCAATAAGCTTTTGAGATTAATTTATAGCATCTAAAGTTGGTCCAGTTCTCCAATGTATTCAGGAATATCCGCAGAGATCATATTGTTTCTTAAGACTCTAGCACAACAAAACTGCGTTTACATAGCAAAGTTGTCTCTTTACATAGCTCCGCGTGAACCTGTGGGTTATGGGCCCACGTATATATCGGAAGCATTCTAATTGGTGGACTTCACAACAAACCCGACCAATCACCCTCGGTCCTTTGAACTCATATGGCCGGACCCAAAAGGAAATAAACCCTAGTTCATAAAATATCATGTCCACCAAAAATGTTAACCCATGCGCACATTCGAGCGCGATTACTGTCCGATTAATCAACCAATGAATGGTCTTGATGGCCGGAACTCAACGAGGTTTTAAGCCCGTTGTATAAAACCTTATCGCGTTCGTTTTTGAAATAAATGGCCGTGCTTGTTGCCATCTGATCACGCACTAACGGACGGTCCAATCATCCTAAACCTTGAATCCTTTTTGATGATTTTCTCGTGTCCGCTAGCCGAGGTAACTTGCTTGCAAGTTTCCACGTGATCACCGTGGATCTTCTTCCATCGGACGGCTATGATGTTTCCTTCACCATTCCTCTTCCATTGTTATTATCCGTCGATCTGGCCGATCCAATGGTTCCCGTTCTTTGCCGTTTTAATTCTTTCTACGCCGTTGATCTTCTATTTCAACGATGTGACTTAATCCCCACCATTCTTTCACCCTTCACTATCCCTTTACAATCCTTTAGGAATTTGAGAAAAAGCCTGCGTCCTCCACTATAGAAGATAGTTCTCAATCTTCCTCTGTCTACTGTGAAAACCAATTACGCTCACTTCTGGCTAATCCCTCCGTCCATTTAAAAGGGAAATCCTGATCTCTACATGCCTATACACAGGTTTTATTAGACAATTAAATACTAATCCCGTAAAGGAAATTTCGTCAGTCATTCATGCTATTCAACACAAAATTCCACAGTATTTCTCAGATTCATAGTCAATGCACCATAAGGCTATTAAGACACATAAAAACACAAATTCTCACACATGATATATACAAATCCACACTGTTTTGGTATTTTTATAAAATATTTACAAGGAAAACAGTCACATTCGACTGTTTCAATTCTTTTCCATAAAATCCATCTACTGCTCTTCCTAACTCCTCACTCTTGCTCTTACTATCTTCTTGCTTTCTAACCCCTAGCTAGCCTCTAGCTAACCTCTAGCTAACCTTTCAAATTATTCAAAAGATCACAATTTATACAAAAACGGATTCATGAACCAATTTAGTTCAAATCCAACAATCTATCACTCTCTCCTAAAGTATCTCTTCAGCTCCACTCTTTTCTCGAACAGAAACCCAAATTAATCATTTAAATCCCTCAAATGCTCACTCTTCCTAGGATTACTCAACTATTTCTAAGATCTCTACATTCACTACATATTTTCCATAAATAAATTTACAATTAAAATCCCCTCAACTCAACTAAACTTATGAAAATAAATAAAATGATTAAGGGAACCCACTCCTTTTAGTAAATGTGTTATAAGACTCTTAGGTCTTATAAACCTTGAAGAATGCTCCTGCATCAAAAAAAATAATGAATTATAGCATAAATTAACAAAAGAGAAATATCAAAATAACATCATAAAAAGCATATATATTTTAAAACAATGTTTCCATCATCCATGGAACCAGTACCACACACATAAAAAGCAACTATACATCACTCGCAATGTATTCAAATTTTTTAGGCTATGTAGGAATGAAAGAAATGAGCCACCTCGAGGTATATCACATGCAATGTTTCTTAAACAATAGCAAGTATATGTTAGAAAAATTTATGAAATTTGATTTTCGTTTTCGCGGAGGGGAGAGGCAGAGAGTTATGGCTTTCGCGAAGCTACTGTTTGCGCACTGTGAAGCTGCTTTCACGCAGCTACCTTCGAGTACCGTGAAGCTATTTCCGAGACTTGGAGACTTGTATTTCGCCCAGCGCGGAACTATTGGAGAGACTTAATGAATACTCACAACAAAAATAACAAGATAGGTTTGGAGCAACACACTAAAACTTAGTATTCATTTCTTAAACATGAAAACACATTTACATGAGATTGCAGCGCATTTACAAAGTAAAATAAGAGTTTTATAGTGATTTAAACTTACGCGAAATAACACACAGTAAAACAGAGTAACTGTTGTTTTCACGCACCCACCAAAAATTGCTCCACCATTTTCTCCATAGAGACTTGCGCTTTTTTTCTTACCTCTTACTCTCTCTAACCTCTCTACATAGTCAAAATGAATTTTACATTCATATTTAACTCAACATACAATTTTTACATTTAATTCATGACAGAGCAAAATAATTAATATGATGTTGTTGTTGAGTGTGTTCAGAATCACGCAGGTGTTTCTGGAGTGTGGGCAAAGGTTGCTGAATGAATGCTTGCCCATATCTATTTACCAAAGTACATAACTTCTTTAAATGCCTTTGCTAAGTTTCTGAATGGTTCGCGTCTGGCTTCGGTCCTTCTATCTTCAAGCAGAGACGCAACCTGCAAAAATACGTCTGACAGGTATGGCTTGCTGTCAAGTTGTTTATTGCGGTGGTTGGTATTATTATTTCCAACACTCCCCCTTAATCACAACTGCCACCATTGAAAATTCCAAAACAGTTTCTGAGATAAACAAAACTTTCACCTGCCAATGGCTTTGTGAAAATATCACCAAATTGTTCCTATGACCTGCAGTGCTACAACACAATTTCATCATTGTTAATCAAATCTCTAGTAAAATGATATTTAACATCAATATGATTGGTCCTTTTGTGGAAATTAGAATTCTTTGACAATTCAATTACTGAGGTGTTGTCACAGAAAATAGTTGTCATGCCCTCTTGGTCAAGACGAAGATTCCTCAACATCCTTCTCATCCAAACTGCCTGACACGACGCTGTTGTTGCTGCGACATATTCAGCTTCTGCTGTTGACGGTGACACTATTGCTGCTTCTTGGAGGCCCATGAAATGGCCCCTGAACGCAAATGAAAAACATATCATGACGTGCTCTTTCTGTCATCGACACTGCCTGCCCAATCATTGTCAGTGTAGCCAACCAGCGTGAACTCACTTGTTGTTGTGTACAAAATGCCATATTGTTTTGTCCCATTGACATACCTTAGAATCCTTTTCGCTGCTTGCCAATGTGTCTCCTTGGGTGTCTCCATGAACCTTGACACCAAGCTTACTGCATACATTATATCTGGCCTAGTGGCGGTCAAATACATCAGACTGCCTATCATGCCTTTGTATAATGTCGGATTGACATTGCTGCTGCAATCTTCTTTGCTTAACTTCAACCCTATGACATTTGGAGTTGGTGCGGACTCGCTGTTCTGCATTTTAAACCTCTCCAAAAATTTTGCCACATACTTTGCTTAAGAGATAAAAATGTCATTTTTTGTTTTCTTCACTTCTATGCCCATAAAATATCTTAGCAATCCCAAGTCAGTCATTTCAAACTCACTCTTCATGACTTGTTTGAAATCAGCGATGAGGAAATCATCACTGCCTATAAAGATCAAATCATCTACATATAAGACGACAATGCGGATCTTACCTTCGCTCTCTTTGATGTAGAGAGTAGGCTCACCATCACATTTGTCGAAACTATTGTTCAACAAGTAAGCATCTATCCTGTTGTACCATGCACGCGGTGCTTTCTTCAACCCATAAAGAGCTTTCTTCAACCGATATACTTTATCTTCTTGGCCTTCAATCTCATAACCAGGTGGTTGCACGACATACACTTCCTCTTTCAGCACTCCATTCAAGAATGTTGACTTTACATCCATCTGATACACTGTCCATTTATGTTGTGTGGCAATCGCCATAACTGCGCGCACTGTCTCCATCCACGCGACTGGTGCGAACGTATCCATGTAATCTTTTCCATGCCACTGCTTGTATCCTTTGACAACTATCCTTGCTTTGTGCCTTTCAATCTTTCCCTCAATGTTGCTTTTGGTCTTATAGACCCACTTCACTCCAATGACATGTTTTCCTTTCAGAAGACTCACTAACTCCCATGTATCATTCCTTTCTATTGCTTCTATTTCTTCCTCCATTGCCGCAACCCATTTTTCTTCTTTGACTGCATCTTCAAAGTGGATTGGGTCATCTACATGACAAAATAATGCAAATAAGGAATTCAGACCTGCGCTACTATCAACTTCATCTTGCTCATAAATTTCATTTAAATTTCTGAATTTTGGCCTTCTTGTGCTTGCTGAAGATGGGCTTGATATGTCACTTGGTGTTGCGCTTCACGGTGTGCTTGGAGAAGCACTTGCTTGGCTGCATGAAACTATCCTATTATTTTTTGATGGCATTGCTTGCTTCCTGCTTTGTTGCGCTTGAATAGGAGTAGAGGGAGTCATTGTTGAGGAATTACTTGCTGCTGTTAATTCCTCTCTGTCCTCATGTGGTATGCATGCTTTGACATTGATTGTCTTTTCTAAACTTCCATCCCACGCTTCCTCTTCTATGAACTGCACATTTCTACTGATTATGACTTTCTTGGTTAATGGATTTATCACTGTATCCAACAAATATGCATTTCTCCCCCTTGCTGTCCAACTTCTTTCTCAACTCATCCGGGACATGTGCATAAGCTACACATCCAAAAACTCTCATGTGAGTGACACTATGCTTTCTTCCACTCCATGCCTCTTCAGGAACAATGTTCTGGATGCTTTTGGTTGGACATCTATTCAAGATATATGTTGCACAAGCAACAACTTCAGCCCAATAGTCATTTGGCAAATGCTTTGCCTTCAACATACTCCTTGCCATCTCCATAATGGTCATATTCTTCCTTTCTGCCACACCATTTTGTTGCTGTGTATATCTTGTTGTAAACTGCTTGTGAATTCCATGCTCCCTGCAAAATTGAAGGAAGTCATTTGAGATGTATGGTCCACATCTGTCAGTCCTAAGGACTTTGATGAAATGTCCACTTTGCTTTTCAACAAGAGCCTTGTATTGGCGAAAGCGCTCAAACACTTCACTTTTCTGGTTTAGGAGAAAGACCCATGTCTTCCTTGTGTAGTCATCTATGAAATTCAATACATAGTGACTGCCGCCAATTGATGGTGTCTGCATTGGTCCACATAAGTTTGAGTGGACAATCTCCAAAGGTGCCTTTGCCCTCACTGAATTTCCTGCTGGAAATGTCTCTTTATGTTGCTTGCCCAAGATATATCCTTCACATATACTGTCTGGTTTTCCTATGAGTGGTAAACCCTTCACCATGTCTTTCCCATGCAGCAAATTCAAACCTCAAAAGTTGAGATGTCCAAATCTCAAGTGCCATAACTAGTTTTCATCTTTTACCTCTACTTGAAAGTTTACTTGTGTGATAGCTGCCCCTTTTCTTCCATTTTCTTGTGAGTTCATAGATAGTTGTGCTTGTGCACCTTCTTTCTGCAAATCTGATATTATTGTTAGGGGAAACATTCTATTTTCTATCATCTGAACCTTTGCAATCAACTGTCTACTTAGAGGCCTATCCAAAATTGTGCACATATCATTTTTAAAGAAGACATTGTAGCCTTTTTGCATGAGTTGTCTAATGCTCATGAGATTATGTTTTAGATCGAGGACAAAGTAAACATCAGAGATGTATTTCTTCTCCCCCTTCTTTGTTAGGATATTAACTCTTCCTTTACCCATGACAAAGACTTTGCTATCAGTCCCTAGTGTCACTTCAGATTTCCCACTTTCATCTAGATTAGAAAACATTTATATGTTTCCTGACATGTGGTTGCTACACCCTGAATCTAGATACTATATATCACTCTGTTTTTCTTGTGCTACATTACAAGCTAAAAACATGCTATCATGGTTCTGATTTTCTCTTGTGAAATTTACACTTGGTTTGTTACTAATGTCATATTGCTTCTTTCTACACTCATTTGCATAATGACCTTACTTTTTACAGTAATGACATTGAACTTGAGATTTATCATACCTCTAACCTTGTGCTTGATTTTGGCTTGGGCCTTGACATGGATTTTGATTGCTGCCTCTTCCATTTGAGCTTGAAGGGCTGCTTCTTCCATCTCTGTGTGGGATTCTTCCTCTTCCTCTAGCATATGATCTTTCTCTACCTCAACCTCGACCAAATGATACTTGTGTCTTGAAGGCATGCTCCAATGAGGAGCTTGCTGCTCTATTCAGTCTATGTTCATGAGAAATCAGTGATGCATTAAGCTCATCCACTGAGAACTGTGAGAGATCCTTTGTCTCTTTTATGGCCACAACAATGGCCTCAAACCTTGCTAGCAAACTTCTCAAAAATTTCTCAACTATTCTTCTTTCCTCAAGTGTCTCACCATGAGACTTGATTTGAGTAACCAACCCACTTACATGTGTAAAAAATAAGTCTATATTATCAGACTATTTCTTACAAAGTGTTTCAAAATCTCTCCTTAACATTTGCAGCTTTGTTGTCTTGACTTTTTCCATGCCTTGGTAGGCTGTCTCAAGGGTGTCCCATGCTTGCTTGGACTTCGTTGTTGCTGCAACCCTTGGGAAAATACTTTCATGAACTGCTTGGAAAATATAAAACAGGGCTTTTGAAGCCTTCTCCCTGTTGTCCCTTAACACATCTCTTTTTTGTTGAGATAAAGCATTGTATGTTGCTGCATCTGCTGGTTCTTGAAAACCATTTTCCACCAAATCCCAAATGTCTTGAGAAGAAATAGGGCCTTCATTGTAATAGCCCAATAAATATAATTTTTGGCATTAAACTGAGGTATTTGAGGATTAGTCAAGCTTGTGCTTGATGTTTCCATTTCTGAACGTAAAATAAAAAATTTCTACCTGCTGGTAAATATGCTAAAAAACAATGCGCACTCAAAAACAATTTTCACTATTAGTAAAAACACTTGTTTTTACATTAACAGAGTTTAACCTACTCCGATACCATGTTAGAAAAATTTATGAAATTTGATTTTCGTTTTCGCGAAGGGGAGAGGCAGAGAGTTATGGCTTTTCCGATGCTATTTTCGTGAAACTAGGTTTGCGCACAGCAAAGTTGATTTCGCGTAGCTACCTTTGGCACCGCGAAGCTATTTCCGAGACTTGGATTTCGTTCAGCGTGGAACTATTCAAGAGAACAAGATAGGTTTGGAGCAACACACTAAAACTTAGTATTCATTTCTTAAACATGAAAATACATTTACATGAGACTGCGGTTCATTTACAAAGTAAAATAAGAGTTTTACAATGATTTAAACTTACGCGGAATAACACACAGTGAAACAGAGTAACTGTTGTTTTCACGCACTCACCAAAAATTGCTCCACCATTTTCTCCACAGAGACTTGCGCTCTTTTTCTTATCTGTTACTCTCTCTAACCTCTCTACACAATCAAAATGAATTTTACATTCATATTTAACTCAACATACAACTTTTACATTTAATTCATGACATAGCAAAATAATTAATATGATGTTGTTGTTGAGTGTGTTCAGAATCGCGCAAGTGTTTCTGGAGTGTGGGCAAACGTTGCTGAATGAATGCTTGCCCATATCTGTTTACCAAAGTACATAACTTCTTTAAATGTCTTTGCTAAGTTTCTGAATGGTTCGTGTCTGGCTTCAGTCCTTCTATCTTCAAGCAGAGACGCAACCTGCAAAAATACGTTTGACAGGTATCGCTGCTGTCAGGGTGTTTATTACAGTGGTTGGGATTATTATTTCCAGCAGTTTATACAAGTAAAGAAATTTGAATATAATATAATCCCATGCACAAATGTTTAACAGGAATGCAGTTAAAAAATGATGATTATCTTGAAAACAGACACAATATTTATAAATGTGCAATAAGAAAGAACGGGAAAATTGGAAAGTAATGATTTGCTAAATGACAGAGGACATCACTCTTGAAGTTCTGAGTAAATTGCATACAGAAGTAACTGCTTTCTTTGGAAAATAAACAAACAATGGTAAGGATATCTATACGCACAGGCTTGTTAATTTAGTCAAATTTGAAATGTTTGAGGGAATTGGCCCCTCAAAAGAAGTTCCTTCAAGCTTCTTGCCATAAAAAAGAAACATTATTTCCTAGACACATGGAAACAAAGAAACAGAAAATCCTTACTAATTTTTCTATATATGTTTATATTTATCTGACTTCAGGTCGTCATCTGACAGTTATATTGAGCAAACCCGAAAATGATTGGTGCTTCACACAAAAGTAATCTTGTAAGGCCTTAAGTTGGCTCCAATAGTTTCCAATAAAATCTGGTATCTTTCCAATAAAGTTGTTGCTAGAAGCCAACTGCGGAACAAACAATAAGGTTGTGATGCAAACGCAATACCTACGGAATAAATTGGTGAATATAGAGAGGTAGCTCTTTCAGAACCCTCAATCTGCACTTCAAATAAATACAACTAATTTTCCTGGAAATTAAGTGGAGTGCTCCATCTTAGCTGGGCACTGCCCCAATAAAGTAGGAGTCATATTGTCTTGCTTGCCAAATCTGTGATTGACAGTGAAGCAATTTTCTGGATAGGTATTCCTTCAACTGAGACTGATATGAATATTTTCCGACAGGGCTCAAAGGAGATTGATTATGTAACATGGGCTCACAGGGCTCTGCTAACAGGGCAGGAAAAACAGGGCTCTTTATTTGGGATGTCCATTTTCAGTCATTTCCACGAACTGATCCCACTATGGATTTCCCTATATAATCAGAGATGGATACTGATTTATCTCGCCTATCCATCGAATCAATATCCATCCCCTAAGTAATTTTCATTCCTCGATCTTCTTTTCAAAAGCAATCTCTTTGAGGGGAGAAATCGAAAGGTTATCCCTGAACAGAAGAGCTTCCACTGTATCAAAAACGAAAAGTACATTCAAGTCAATAGAAGCATGTAAAGCATATTCAAGTAAATGAAAGAATCGATGGTAGTTGGGACCATGGGGGAAGCGGGGATTCAAATAGATGGTTGCTCAAGGCAAAGATCAAATGTGGTAGCCAAGTAAAATTAGGCGCGTTTTAGTGAATCGATTGCTTCGAATGTAGCTGTCAATGAAAGAAAACAGTGGTAGTAGTGCAATAGATGGTTTGTTCTATTGTTAATTCAGGAGACTGGTTGGGTGAGTCTCCTGCAAGAGTGATATTATGTTTTAATTGTAATGCTGGCTTAATTAGGCTGGTGAACCGAACTATGGTCCAATGGTACTTATGTAATATTGCGCTCAATGCCCTTTAAGCTTTAATGGAAGATGGTTGATGGACGCTTTGTCCTAAAATTCTTGTGATTCATGTTATGGTTGCTTAATATAGTAGGTTATGTTTGTTTTCAGTGCTCCAAATGCTATAATGTATGATGTTGTGCTATGTATAAAAAAGCAGCATTCCCCTTTAAATTTTGTTATTGCTTTGATGTGTATAATGGTTGTTATTGGTGTTTCCAACTGGGTTTAGTATACGAGTGTGAATTAAATATTGTAGGATGCTGAAAATGTAGTTAGTGCATCAATTTTGATTTGTTTCGTCACTACATAATTGGTAATCTCCATAGGTACTTCGAGGGCTAGTGGGGATTTGTTGACCCAACCTTGTGCATTAACCTAAGTTAGATCTTGCCCAATGTTAACAATGATTTAATTACCGGGATTGGGATCTAATATTGATAGGAATGGGGAATTCCACAGAGGAGATAATTAGTCTGGATTGAAGAAAAAGAGT
This sequence comes from Pinus tabuliformis, assembly GCA_031772625.1. Lineage (NCBI taxonomy): Eukaryota > Viridiplantae > Streptophyta > Pinopsida > Pinales > Pinaceae > Pinus > Pinus tabuliformis. Next base: position 118,927,341 of record CM062806.1, read on the forward strand.
GAGAATTTTTTGCAATTGAAATAGATGGTCGAAGGATTAGTAAAACAAGGTAGTTGCAGAGATATGTCTTCACTGAATTTTATGAGTTAACAAAGTGGATACAAAGGCTGAATGATGAATGTAGATATTGGCAACATGTTGAGAATTTGCTGCAAGTAAAATAGATGGTCGATGGATTAGTAAAAAAGGGCCGTTGTAGAGATATGTCTTCACTGAATTTTATGAGATTTTCTTCCTTGAGCTTCCAAATTTGTTACCAAAGTGGATGCAAAGTTGAATGATGAACATAGAGATTGCCAACTTGTTGAGCCTAAAAGATATACTCCTAAATTAGTTAAGTAATTAAAGGATGTAAGTAACAAGATCTCTCGTGTAGTAGACTATTGGTTTGAAAGTACACTGAAAGGATATATTGTAGAATTTGTTGTTGAATCCATAGTGTCATATAGCGCAACGAAGAGTAAATTTTTGAAAGGACCATGTGGAAGGTATATTAAACCGTTAACAACTTCCATTAAAATGCTTTTATGTGATTAGTGTTGAAAATGTAACTAGCGTCGGTCTTCATAATGTAATGTAAAAACAATCATTAATGTATTTATTATATTCATTATTATATATATTTTTAGTCAAAGCATGTTCTTCATGCTTATAGAGTCAAAAAGAGTCAAAAAGAATTTATTATGAGTCAAAGGAAATGTACTTGAATAATGTCCCATTTGGACATTTGTAAGAAAAAAGATTTTGAATTTTATTGAGTCAGAGTCCACAACAAATTATCAAGTCGACCCTCTTTGTGAACAAGTCAACCTGGGCCTCCAAGAGCCACTTGTTCGACCTCTTAGATAGGTATATATAGAAGACAATTCGATCACTTTGACGGATATACACTCGCTTATAGTCATATACAATTTATGCACCCAACAAAAGAGTAATAGATCAAGAAGAAGGAAAGAAAGAGCTCGCACATATGGAAGAATTTCAGTGAGAGAAGGTTGAATTTCAAAGCTTGTTGTAGGCCCGAAATTTCAGGGGCCAAAATTTCAGGAAAGTGACCAGTTTAACCTATGTTGACTTTGCATGTGGAGGTGACTTGGAGGAGGGTTGGACTTTGTGTTTTTGGTGGCAGTTCTGGTCTTGGTCATGGTCTTGGATATCTCATTTTGATATGATTCTATAAGAGAAGGATTATTGTTGGGTTTTCCCCCTTATGGGATTTTTCCCTGGCTTGGAGCCTAATTTTTGGTGTTTCTTGTCTCTAGTGCATTATGTTCTCTATATTTTCTAATATATAATTTCTTGATGACATAACTAAACAAGTAAATACTGAGAAAAGAATGCATATCAGCCACAAGTAATTACCATGATAATAAATTCTATAATTTATGTGAATTTCAACAATAAGTGAGTCATAAAGATAAAATCAGATACTATGAGCATCCAAACCCCTTATGCACAAAAGGCGAGCTGGGGGATGACCAGGGAATGGCCTAAGGGGATAGGGCCTAGGATGTAGAGAAAGAAGAAGGTAGAGAGTGGATGAACAATTGACAATTCCAAAGTCATAGTGAGATGGTATGTCGAGATGTTATAGAGTTGACAATGTGAAACAAGGAAACAAGGGAAGAAAGTACATGGTAGAAGAGGATGATAGATTTTTAGAGTGGAATATTCGGTAGCAAAAGAAGGTTTCGGCATGGTGGTGAATTAGGAGAGAGATCTATTTCAATAGTTGTAGCTGACAGAAGTCCAACAAAGAAGGTGAGAAGAGATTGATGGGCCTCTTAATTAGATACAAATTAAGGCTCGTCTAACCTTTCTTAGGCACATTTAACCTCTCCTTTGGCACTTAATAATGTATTTCTCAACTTTAATCAGGTTTCAGGGAGGTTAGAGATTATTAGCATATCTTGTGTCCCTAATGTGTTTATTGTGCAGAATATTGAGAGTATTTATTACATAGCACACAAAATCTAGTCAAGAGAAAAATATCGGATGTGTCCCCTATTGAAGGATAACCAAAACTTGGTTGGCTTAGAGCAATTACTATGCCTCCCTGTAGTTGTGAGGTCATTTGGGAACCAAATTCTATTTTTTAGGGTTTTTGGAGGGAAGCAACTCTCTCTTCAAGGAGGTTGTCACTCAACTACTTTTGTATAAATAAGGGGTTTGAGTTGCCCATTAGGGAGATTTTTTGTAGTTAGAATCACCAGTAGTTAGTGAAGGCTTTTGCCTAACACTTCAGTTTTGTAATATCTTATGTAAGAGCAGATTTTATGATCAATGAGAAGCATTTTTGTTCCTAGATTGTTCTTTATTCAGGGACCTAAGTTTCCTTGGGTTAGGGCCCAACCCAAGTGCTCAGGCCCCCTCTTTGTACTCTTATTTTCCATGCTTAGTTCAGCTAGTCATTTATGTTGTATCACTTTCAAATTTTGTTTTCTGCAGGTTGATAAGTTAGTTTGTTTATCAGTCTCTTTATGCATTTTAATTTAAGTTTAACAACAATTTTTTCATATAGTTAGCATTCTTTTCCATGCATTTAACTTGCTTATATTACTGTCTCATTACTTGCTATCACATAATTATGTCGCATCAATTAGTAATAAATTCTTGTTTTGCATACTTACATGAACTTACAAATTTACTCTTTTGAGGAATATACTGATTCATCATAGGCATAAGGACTCAGGAAGGCCTTCTTGGCCTCTCATTATCCCTCCTTTACCTTATTCATCTCTCAAACCATAAATAGAATGCATAAAACTGCTCTCGACTGTCTCTTGTAGCAAAACATGGGCTTCTGTAGCAGTCCACTGATTGCATCAAAACACCTCCAGATTTGCACCTAAAGCATGCTCATCCTTCCTTAGCATATTAAAAAATACATCAAGCCATGAGGATGGAATTTGGAATTTCAAATACCCCCTAGAATTCTTGACCTAATAGTTGTAGTAAAACTGTATTTATTTTATGCAAATTAGGGTTTAGTGTTTGAATGTCTTCTTTCGGTTGCAGGAGTATTTTCAATGCACAGTAGAATAGATTTGATTTTGTCCCAACTTGACTGAATTTATTTTCTTCCCTTTCTAAAATTAGAATACATTTACTTCTTGTTCTTTGCTTTCCTACAATTAGAGTAGGTTTACTTGTTGCCCCCTTTTTTTTTTGCAATTTTCGAGTATTTCCTGTAGCATGGATAGTAGAAGTGGTCTCTAAGTAACCTAATTTATCCTCAATTGCTTTTTCACCTACATCAGATCAACAAGAGAAGAATACATTGCATGCTACATACATAGTGTTGACCCCTCTTAAATTTTCATGAACCTTGAGTTGATAATTACAGTCAAGACCAAGAGTTTTAACATTCTTGTTGTAATATTGAGGGCCATCACTTTTTGGCGTTGTTGTTGGGGAGGTGTCAAAGTATGCATTGTTTTCTTCCCTAATTGATCCACTTTTTTATTTTCTATAAAAATAAAAACTATGCATTAGGCATTATTAATTTCAAAAACACAAAATTACATTGCATTAGCATCCTCATTCAAAAAATAAATACCAAAACAAAACAAAAAACAAAAAAATATTATATGCCTGAGAGTTAGAGATAAAACAAGAACTCACATACCACAAAGCTATTACTTTATGGTAGTAGGAGACAATTGTTCTAGTCTCTATGATGTTTAAGAGGCTAAGGAACATGAGATATCCAAAATCCAGGAAAGGTTTCGCGAGATAAGACTCAGAAATGCCTTAATTAAATTAATTAGCTAATAATTAAATTATTTCCTAAGTCTAACTTAGGGAAGTTGGTCAATTAAAGTTAATTAATTAAGGTAATTTGATTTTTCTCTAGAGACTTATATTGATGGATTAAAGTGATCTAAGCCATTGATCAGGATTAGATCTTAGTCATTTGTTGTCCAAAAAAATATTATAAGAGCAAGGCGACAGCTTGGAGAAGTGATATCAAGTGAGTTTGAGTAGTTTGAGTTACCCAGTTCGCAACATCAACAAGGGCGTAGTTGAAGCAAGGGAAAGAATTGGAGAGAAGGGGAAACTGAGATTTCAGAGGAATATTTCCTCAATATTTTCTAGTGTCCATGAGACAAGAAAGGGGGAGGTTGAATTATCTGCAAAGGAGGCCAAATGCAGTGGTGTGAATTAGTGAATTCAACCTGTGAGAGTTGTTGGAAGAGCTCATTTTAATTTTCATTTTTTGAATCAAGGTCCTGGAGGCAGAGAAAGTCTGTTTTAGAGGCAGAGGGAGGCTAGATGTCTCAGCTGGAGGCATTTTTAGGGATGTACAAATTTATCTTGAGCAGTAGTGTGAATAACCTGGGAGAGTGCAAGTTGTCGAAAGAGGGCTAGATTCAGTTGCAAAAGGAGATCTTGGATCTCCAGATTATTTTTCCAATCAAGATCTGTATTTTCTGAAGGTTTTCTAGTTAAGCAACCATTTATAATATTTCTCTCAAATTGTTGCACAATAATAAAACCCTCATCTGTTGCACTAGCTTTTCCTTCGGGTCTTTTCCAGGGACAATTGTCTAAAAATAGCAGTGTCAATTTTTGTGTGTGTGCATCTATTTTTTATTTCTGTATTTTATATTTCCACAGTGTGTTTTTTATTCTGAAGAATGCATCAATGATTTTATCATTGTTTATTGAATAATAATTCATAAGACAAATAAACTATTAACAGTTAGGAGAATCTCCAGTTGTTTCATTCAAGGAATTTTGACATGGTATCAGAGCGACAAAGATCATATTAGAGACTCTAGGTGAAAGGAAGCGAGATTTGTATAGATTCAAAGGGAGATATGAAGCACAAATTCCAGATCTACACAGGCCAACCAAACAGTGTGAATTGTTGGAGGCAAAAATTTGATTTCCAGTCCAAGTCGGTGGAAAAGTTTGATTTCTCTCAGGATCAATACCATTAGGTAGTAGGATTGTCAGAAAGGGGCTTCTAACGACCATATCAGTTAATTCACAAAGCATATCTAGCACAATGATTTTATAGCAAGGGCTTTGTAGTGGCATATCAGTGCAAGGCAAGGAAGAGAAAGCACACCCTCATGTGAATGGTTTCGACCAAGTTTGCTTTATTTCTCCAGTATTATCAAAGTTAGAGAAAGGCCAATTTATCTACGAAAAGATGGCTAAAACAAGTGGATCGAATATCTAGATTACCCATTTCACAGATTTGAAGCAGCAATTTCATTTCCAGTCATGGGATCCATTTGTTGGAGGAGGTGCAAATAGCTTTAGAGACAAAGGAAGGAAAACTATTCACCGGAATGAATTTTCACTAGCATTTCTTAGTGAGAAGTGTGAGTTGTGGGATCTAGTGCAGGGTACAAGATCTAGTGCGAGTTGCAAAGGGGTGCGAGTTTGCAATAGGGATTTGAGTCAGTTTTTTAGATCAATTTTTCAGTAGGAGTGAGGTAAATTTCTCCAGTTTATTTGATTTTTGTATTTTTCAGAGGAGATGGTTGTAGCAAGACTCAATGATCAAGACAAGCTAGATGAAGTCTCCAACTTTGGCATTTGGAAGGCCAAGATACAATTCCTTCTGGATAAGCACGGTCTTAAGGAGTTCATGACAACAATTGTTGTTGAGCCAAAATATCCTATCAAGTACCATGATTACAAGAAGGATATGGCCAAAGCTATGAGGATGGTTATCGATGGAGTTCAAGATCATAATATCATGCATATCGTAAAGAAGAACACAACAAAGGACATGTGGGATGTCGTCATGAAGTTGTACCAGGGTTCGTCTGAGAATTGGAAAATGATTCTGAAAGAGAAGCAAAGGATGGTCAAGATGAAAAAGGGAAATAGGTTACATCCTATCTCACCTAGATTTAGGGTGTCATATATGAAATTGTAGTTGTTGAGAGAAGTCATCAGATAGTGACTCTGCGCACAACACTCAATAGGTTTACCAATGAGTGGCATACATTTGTCCAAGTAATTTATTAGAAATACACAATTCCTAGTTGGGAGCACCTATGGGGTGACTTCAATCAGGAGAGGCTGAGACTCAGTCTCAAATATGATACCATTTGCAGTAGTGGCAAGGGACCAAAGGCAGAGAAGGGGAAAATGTAGCTCTTGTAGGGAAAGGAAAAACAAAGAAAGGTCCTAGTCAAGGACAAGGCTCAAAATGAGTGAAGAAGAAGAAGGACATGTCGAAAGTCAAGTGCTTTGGATGTGGTGAGCCTTTTCATTATGTCAACTAGTGTTCGATGAGGAAGAAGGACAAGTAGGGAAATAAGACAACAACTTTGGCAAAGATTTATGACTTGTCCTCCAGGTTGGAAGATGAATTTGTGATGTTTGCAGCATTATCCTCAGATGGAGGACGAGTATGATATTTCAGTATGCCAAATTGGGCAGGGTATGAGGAAGGAGCAGCAAGGAGGTCTTGATCTAGCCATGGAAGGCTTGAATAGTAGATCAAATCCAGTTGTTGTATATTCTTCACATGGATCAATACCTTTGCTACGAGAGCATAAAGTACTATGTAGCAAGAGGATTAAGAGGTCAGCAAGGCACAGTCATATAATCGAGAGATAATGTAGAGCTAGTTGCAGTTAGATGTTCGAGATGTAGTTGCAAATTCGGTTAGTTTCATTCAGATGCTAAGAAGATAGTACATAGCTATTTGGAGTTAAACACTCGTGAGATAGTTGCAATGCCAGTTAGAGTAGTTCAACAGATCAATGAGAGTTTAATACTCAGAAGGAGAAACCCTATGGAAGCTAGAATCTTCAAGTTCAGAAGATAGATCAAGCTTCCAGTTTCAAGTGCAATTTGCAAGAAATTCATGTGATTAGGGTGGTAGTATGAATTGGTTAGTTGCAAGTAGAAGGCACAGTTCCATCCAAAGAGATACTCCATGAGATGGTTTCCAACTAGGATATTTTCCAAACTTATTTAGAGGGATATTGAGACTCACCATTGCAGTGGTTGAAACAAAAGTGTAGTGACAGTAGTAGTAGGGGTATCAACAGTGTGAGATCATATCGGTTCAACTATAGAGTTAGAAACACAATCAAAGTATGTGTAGTAGCATGGTGGATAGTGACTGCTAGAATGTTTTCTTCACAGTGATTTCCAATGATAGGGAGTTAATTCAGCTTGAAGATGTGAAGAAAGGAGGTATCACAGATGTTAGACACCAGCAACATGGATTATTTTGGTTACAACATGTTCCCATAGACCAATAGGTAGTTGATATACTCATGAAGGCCCTAGGGAGGGAAAAGTTCAACTACTTCAAAGAACAAATGGGTATAGTGGAGAACATATTCCTTGCTAAGATGGAGTATTAGTTTATGGAAGCAAAAAACAGATGTTCTAGTCTCTATAACTTCTAAGAGGCTAAGGAACACAATATCTCCAAAACCTAGAAAAGGTTTCGCAAGATAAGACTCAGGAACATCTTAATTAAATTAATTAGCTGATAATTTGATGATTATTTCTTAAGTCTAACTTAAGGAAGTTGGTTAATTTAATTTAATTTATTAAGGTAATTTGATTTTTTTCTAGAGACTTTTATTTATGGAATCAAAGTGATCTAATCCATTGATTGGGATTATATCTTGGTCGCTGGTTTTCCAACAAAATATTAAAAGATCAATTCAAGGGCTTGGAGAAGTGACATCGAGTGATTTTGAGCAGTTTGATTTACCTAGTTTTCAAGATTTAGCAAAGGCACAGTTGAAGCTAGGGAAAGCATCAAAGAGAGGGAGCAACAGAGATTTGGGAGCAGAGATTCTAGAGGAATATTTCCTTAGTACTTTTGACTGTCTTGGAAATAGGAAATAGGGAGGTTGAATTATCTGTAGAGGAAGCCGAATACAACAGCATGAATTAGCCAATTCACCCTATGCCAGTTGTTGGAAGAGCTCATTTCAGTTTCCAATTGCCAAATTAAGGTCCCGGAGGTAGAGGGAGGCTAGACGTCTCACTTGGAGGCATTTTTGGGGTTTTATGAATTTATCTTAAGCAATAGTGAACATTTCCTAGAGGTAGTGTGGATAGCCTGAGAGAGCGTGACTTGCCGGAAGAGTGCCATATCGAGTTACAGAAGGAGATCTTGGACCTCTAGTTTATTTTCCCAATTGAGATTAGTATTTTCTAGAGGTTTGCGAGTTAGGAAACTAGTTGTAATATTTCTCTTAAATCGCTGCATAATATTAAAATGCCCATTTGTTGCACTAGTTTTCCCTTCATGGTTTTTCTAGGGATGACTGTCCAAAAATAACGAATGTCAATTTTTTTATGTTTGTGCATCTATTTCTCAGTTTCGTTTTCTATACTTTCATGGCATATTTTTTATTTTGAAGAATGAATTAGTGAATTTATCATTGTTTTCTGAATAATAATTCAGAAGACAAATACATTTCTAACAGTTAGAAGATAATCTCCAATTGTTGCATTCAAGGAATTTTCACAAAACCCCCACTAGATCATGTGATGCAGTAAGAACCACATCACCATCCATTTTTGTAATTTGATGAAGAAGAAATGATGGAGAAGGTAGAATAAATGGATGAAAATGATAACAATGAGGAAGATCCTTTTCGATTTCCCATTTAGGATATTGGTATAAATGTTCATATAAAGAACATCCCTCCATATGTTCTTCCCAACTTCCATGGTATGAGATCAGAAGAACCAAAAACCTTTCTTTTTGAATTTGAAATACTTTTTAGATCTTATAATTACTTACTAAATGCTCAAAAATTGAAATTGTTTCCCCCATCATTGAAGGATAGAGGTCTTAAATCATTTATGGGACTAGGTACTAACTCTATAAGATCATGGGATGATATGAGAACACTCTTTTTGGAAAAATAGAAATATTATTGTATACAACATAAAGAGGAAATATTTAAAATGAACTAAAAATAAGTTGAGTCTTAACGATCTTATAAAAATATTTGTGTATAATGTTAATAGGGGAAAATTGCATAATTTAGGATTTGAGACACTAAAAACCTTCTTAACTATAACAATTAAAGATGAGTGGATTGATCTCCTTAATCTAATCATTAAATGGGATGTATCTAAATTATCATTTCAAGAAATTTGGGAAACATGTAAGCACGTATCAAGAGGAAGAGCAAAAGTAAACTAGCATCGAGATCGGTAAGTCAAGCTAAACTTGGCAATTTGATAGATAACTTAAAACAAGCATTCTTAGCAATCTAAGTAAACAAATAGATATGTTAAGACTGCAAATAAGAAAAAAGAGAATGTTGAAATTTGTGTCATTTGTGCAAAATCACATGCTATAGGAGATTTTCCATCATTACTGTTGGCTTAAGGGGGCTTGACCTAGGTTTAGAGTGCACTGCACACCAAACAAACCATCAACCACTAGCCCTTTCAGAAACAACTTGTGATCAGATCATAGTCTCACCCGAAGCGGCTATGGGAGGTTGTAGAACCAAGTTTCTGCAACCAAAGGGATTTTGCGTTGTGGCATCCATGTGTTTACTTATGTTTCACGCTCAACTATAACTTCGCAAAAGACTTCACCCTAATGCTTTACTTCACAGATTTGTACTTATTGCATAAACATATCAGAGAAGAATATCACATGTATTATTTTGCATAATTCAGTAAAAAGCATGCATAACAATATGTATAAACACCAATAATGAACTCAGATACACAAGATTTTTCCAAAACTTCTTCTTCTTTATTAAGATGGATATTTCAATACATACAACTTCTCGACCTATGCACCTAGCTGTAGGTGGTTTGTGCACTCATCTGCAGACTTTTCCAAGGCCTTTGTACACTTAACTGAGAAACCTTCCCCTCAGGCCCAAAAATACAAACTAAAGACAGAAAAATATGATCAATCTATGACTTCTTATCCTCATCAAAGTATTACATCTGCTTATATAGATTTAATTACTACAAGACCATTGTCCACGTACCATGGATCCGACAAAACAATGAACTAACAGCCAATACCTATTACAAAATAAGGGGATTTGACCCACCCCAAACCCATAGACACTGAACGATGAATAGAAATTTGCAAACTCCATGCACTCCACTCCTCAACATGTGAAGTCTTTTACCACAACTAGAACAAGTTGGGTTGCACCCAACAAGTCCCCAACACTCACATGTGACTTGTCCCGAGTCACTCAGCTACGGCACCCTTGATTTTTGCTACAATGCCAATGTAGACTGCGTTGTACTACTAGAATATTTCTTCTATTTGTTTCTCCTCTCGGTGCACCTCCTCCAGCAATGCCTCTGTAGTTGGACCAACAGTCTTCTGCAATACGTTTTTATCCCTTTCCTTTAACTCCTTGAGCCTTTCATCCAATGCCTAAGAAATTTGGAGGGTCTCATCCTTCTACAACTGAGTCCTCTCTTGCAAAATGTGCTCCTTCCTCCAGAGATCTTCTATATGCTTCTAAAGGTTCTTCCCTTCATTAATGTTGGTGAGCCTCTACGAGACTGGTAGGGTCTTCAAAGCTACTAGGATCTCTTCACGCCACTTCTGCTTTGCCTGTAACTCCTCCTCGATCTTCTGAATGTTTAGATCCTCCTGCAGTGAGGTCCAAATATGCATAGTGTCATCCAATAATTTCCCACAGTCCACCACTATGTCAGAGATGCCTTTCAATGTTGAGCTTAATTCCTTATCCCTCTGCTACCACACTTATGGTGGTGTGGCTGGCTGTAGCCTTATTTGCAGCTCTTAAATCTACACTTCATACTTAAAATTTCATCTTCGCGAGCATGTTCTTCAATTCCTTTATCGCAAGGGTGAGCTTCACGACCTTCCCTGCTGGTGGCTCCTCTTCCTGGACCTTCATGTTCAGAACTGTGCTACAAGTGTCTGCAATGGTGTTTTTCCAGTTGTTGTTGTTGTTGCCATGTGTCGTCTCATTTCTTAGCCAATTGCTCCAACTCCTTCCTCATCAAAGCTTTCTCCTTTTCCACCTGGATGGTCAACAACAAAGTGATTTGTTCCTGCTCCTGTGGCTCGGTTGTTAGGCTTTGATGGAATTCATGCAGTACCTAAATTGGCAACGTGGAAATGTTCATGTTGATACTACTCCATTATTTAGCTCATTCCCTATCCTCTGGTGCTTTGAACTGTAGTGCCCCAGCTGGTACCTACAAATCCTTATGTCGAAGGTTGTCTCTACTCGTCGCTCTGCCTACAGTGGTTGAGTTGTCTTCTCTGGTTGTCTCACATTTTGCAATAGTGCCTTCAAATCTACGATACCCTATTGAACCTTGGCCAGGATCACTCTATAGCAATAATCAATTCTATCCCAAGTCTCCAATGTGGCCTCCTCAACCTTCTCGTTATGTCCCCATCAGAGAGGACAAGGGGTATGGCACCCCTAGATTTGCTTGCCTTATCGTTATTCCTCATGTCAAGCGTAGTTTTTGTAGGTACTCTCCTTTTGACAATGAATGGTGATTCCTCTGATACTCCATCACTGAGGGGTTCCTGAGTATCATGTTCTTTATTTCTCTCTGTTTCCTATGTTTCTTTGTCCTTATCCTTTCCACTCGGTCCTGCATCCTGTGGAGTACCCTTACCTATTTCAATATCTTCACTGGGTGGAGTCATCCATTCTTCTGACCAGCACTTCACTACTACGAGAAAGTCATCCTTAGTCACCAAATATGGAAAAGGGTGCCATGTCCGAGTCGGGTCCTTTCTTTCCTTCACATAGATTCTGTGGAAATCTACTTTGAAATCCACAATGTTGCAATATTGCTTATACAAACTAGGTGATAGCCTTGGATGTTGATTCACCACCATATGTAAATCCATTGATAGTAGTACAAAGGAAATCATGTTTTCCATCACACATGACGACTCCTTAGTATGCCAGAGGGAGGCATGCCTCACTGCTTCACACACAAATTCTTCGACGGTAGGAAACTACAAGTCCTCTGGCTCCTTCCATGCAATTAGCATGATGATGATGATTAACCATGCATCATGAAACATCTTCTCCTCCTCACGCGCTTCTCTATAGTCTACCATAAACTCCTTACACAAATAAGTGGCCGAGTTAAACTGGACCCCAATGCTGCATTGCGTAGCCAAAGAAACCATAGATGTAGGGACCTCATTTGCTCCTCACTTCTGCATGATATTTCCTGCCAAGATGTGTTTGGAAAAGTGCACCCCTTGGTCGTTGATGGAGTTAATGTCATACCTGTGTGATTTCTTCACTATTCCAAATTTATCCTTCATTGTCTTTTCCATCACCTTGTCCTGATTCTTTCCCAAAAAATCTTCTGCAACATCTTTTCCTTAGTGATGCAGTCCTACGATCCTTCTTATTAACATTTCATCTATCAAGATCCTTGTCCCCAACCAAAGGCATCCATCATGTACTAACGTGAGGAGCTGTCGCATACAATATGTAATGGCTATGATTCTACCGAAGTGTGGCACATTCAGCATCTTCAACATGCCTACTCTTTACAATCATGCAGCCCACCGGAGTGGGTCCAACCTCATAACTCCATTTTCTGGGTGATATACCTACCGTAGGTATCTGCTTAGCTAAAATTGTGGGTATTTTCTCTGATCATTGAGATCCCAATCCTCCATCTTTAGTTGTGGTATCTTCCCCAAAACTTCGCCATCAAACGACACTTCCTCTGGAAACAATGGAGAGAACGTGCTGAACTTCATGTCCTTTGGGTCCTTGACCAACTTGGTGCTCAGTTTTCTTGGTGGCATGTAAGGTGGGAGAACATAGGGGACTTTTACACCCTCTGCCTCCATCTGGTGTAATTCAGCCTCCTCTTCACTATCGTGGATCTATTGAGGTACCTTCTGCTACATTGGCTTATTTCCCTTTTGTGCAAGTTTCTTCCCCTTGTCTTCCTTATTCTTCGTTCACAGCTCTTCTTGTGCCTTGTTCCTCTGGGATGTTCTCAATTCTTACCCAGATACCTCAGCTGGCCTCTTATCCTGTTTCTTTTGTGGTTGTGTTTTTGTGGGTACTTACTTTCTCGGTGACCTTGCGCGCCTTGGGGACATGGGTACACTCATTGTTGTGGTTTTACGGGTATGTGCTTCCATAATTCATATTAATCCCTTCTATGTAAACATTCTAGTAAGTTCTTCAAAGCTCCACTCAGACATACAGTAGCTCACTTCTCTCTTACTTATATGCAAACTCTCAGATTGAATACTCTAGGCAACAAAGTGTAAAATATGGCGCAGGATATGATTTTTATAATGAATTTGAACTCCTAACCCCATGATTGGCTAAGATCTTGATCAATTAATGCAAGTATGGGTCTAGATACAACTATTTTTGCTTCATAAATGATTTTCTCCCATGCCCTTTAACGAAAACTTCCTTTTCATGGTAGTTTTTTTCCTTCCAGTGGTCATATTTTTGTCCAACTTCAATGAACCTTCCCTTGTCGCGTAGTCATCCTTTCTTCTTTGCAGTTCCTTCGAACTTCATCATACTCCTGATTATTGCACAATAATCTTCCTTCAGCGAAGTCCCTTCTACATAGTAGTATATAGTCTCGTGCCCACTTTCAATTGTAGGTGGCACTAAGACTTTGTTCCCTTCATTCTTCAGTGCGAAATTCCAGGGACAGAATTGTCCCTATATACTTTCAATCTGATACAATTCACTTGTCCTCGAATCAATTGACCATTTAACTTCGTGAGCTGAACTGCACTACCATTAGAAATGTGCTTGATGATACATGTTTCTAACCAATGTGTTTTAAATTTTCCTGGGAACTTCACAAATTTGTTGTCATATAATAGTACAAGATCTCCCTCATGAAAATTATTCTTCTTGATGTGTCTGTCATGTTAGGTTTTTTCCCTTACTTTTCTTACTTGTTGATGGAACCCTGCTATGAAGTTGTCTTCCTCTAGAGCTAGTGACTATGACATCCTTTCCTTCATAATGTTAGGGTCTAGCAAAACTGCCTCTTTTCCATATACCAACCTAAAAGGTATCTGTCGTGTCAATTTCTTGCATGTTCTTCTGTATGCCCACAACAACATTGGAATCCACAAATCCCAGTCATCTCTATTCACATTGCATACCTTGGTCATTGAATTCTACAAAATCTTATTGAAGGCTTCCACTGTTCCATTTGCCTGAGGATGGTAAGGAGTGCTCTTCTGGTGGTAAACCTGAAATTCCTTATTTAATTCTTCAATGGTCTTATTCAAGAAATGTGTCCTTTGGTCACTCATCAAAATCTTTGGGTAGCCAAATTTTGATAGTAGATATTCAAAGATGAACTTCACAGAAGTTTCTACACTGCAATCCTTCATTGGATGTGCTTTGGCCCATATTTTCAAATAATCAATTGCAGTGATTATATACCTTGCACCAGTCCTTTTCCCAAGTGGATTGATCCAGGTGGATATTTGTGGCCACCTACCAAGTCCACTTGGACCCCCACCATTGTTTCTTTTAGCTTTTCAATTTCCTTAATTGTAGCACAGTTTATTATTTTTAGCAGTTTTTCGGGTCCTGAACTTCCGAAGTTGTTTTGAGGCCCTAAACGACGTCTTTTGGGAAACCTGGGAGAAACATGGTTCCATGGACCGATGTTTCTCTTCTCAAAGTTGTATTTCTTGGATATATCTTTTTAATGAGATATTGTACGCATCAAACAGAGATCATATGCCAAAGTTACGACCCCGGGAAGTTGATGTACCAATTTACCCAAATGGGGCTCATAGTTTGGCGTTTTGTCTTGTAGGTTTAGGTTTTTGGATGTTTAGGGTTTTCCATTGTTTCTCAATAATAAACAGACCTTTGGGCCTCATTGTAACACAGTTCAGAGGCATGTAGCCACCACATCTCTTCTCAGAGATAAGCTACCATCGACCTAGCTAGTTTATTTCCATTGTCGTTTGTAAGAATATTTCAGTATTTTACATAATAATGTAATAAAGTATTATTTCCACTGCATCTCTGTGTTTATGGTTATCTCTGTGATCTGTTGCGTTCCTGTTTAAATCTAGATCAGTGGTATCAGAGCAGTCTGTTTTTTCTCTGTTTTTCTTTCCATGTCCCCAACGAGGTTGGGATATAAGGAGTTAGGGCTTGAACTGGTCGAACCTTTGCAAGACCAGCCTCGCAAATCCTAACGGCATCCCATGGCTAATGAAAAGAAAGATGAGGGGGCAGGAGATCCTATCAAAATCTTGCTTGAAGAAGCCCTCGAGCAACAAAGGAACGCGATGTTGGACAACTTTGCCCAAATCCTTCGGCGGCTATCCAAGGGCGATGCATTGGCTTCCAATAGCTACTTTGGAAATGCCACACCTTTTAAGGTACAAGTTAATTTTAAAATACCCATATTCGAGGGTCAGATAGACGTAGATGTTGTCGATAAATGGTTAAATATGCTACAGGGTTATTTTTCTATTCATGATTTTTCGATTTGGGAAAAGATTATTTTCACCCTTCACAAAGCAGCCCCCCACGTCAAGGACTGGTGGGAAACCTACTACGAGCAGAAGGATGAAAGTATAGGTTCACTGTTTTCAGCCGCACCCACTTGGGATTCATTCCGGGATGCCATCAAGGAGCAGTACTACCCTGTCAGAAGCTATGAGGATCAATACATAAAGTGAACCACGCTGCGGCAGGGGAGGGACCAAGACGTGCCGGAGTTTACCAATATTTTCCATACCCTTCGCACAAAGTTGGGTATCAAGGATTCATAATGGAATTTGGTACTCAAATACCATGGCTGCCTGCATAAGTACATCCAAGAAGAAATAGAATTCCTAAACATCCCCTCGCTCGGCACGGCATATCGATATGCTGTTAAGGTCAAGCAAAAGTTTAAATAGAAGAAGCGAGACTTTGGATCTGTGAATTCGAAGCAAGGAAAAGGTGCCCCCAAACCGCAGAATAAAGGAAAAAGCCAAGGCAGGGCAGCCCAAGACAACCCACCAAAGCTACAAGCAAAGAATAGCATCGTGAAGCCAAAAAGGACACAGGAAACTAGTGTGAGTTCCATAAGAGCTCCACCCACAACACAAGTGAGTGTCGGGCCAAGCAGTCAGTGGTGGTCGAGCTAAAGGTTTCAGAATCAGATGGATGTTCTGACTCTGAGTCAAAATCTGACAAGGGGAATGACAAAGGGAAGCAGATTATCGATGCGAAGCCCAACGCCATTGTTTCCACCATGAAGATACAGAAGGAGGAACCTGAAGATCCAGAGGATGAGGAGCATCTCTTCCACTCCCAAATGTGGGTAAAGGGCTCCCCGCTACAGTTCATTGTCGACAGTGGGAGCCAAAAGAACCTCATTTCGGCAAAGGTCATGAAGCGGTTGGGTTTACCGACCATAGCACATCCACAAATGTACACCATCGGGTGGCTTCACCAAGGACGAGACCTTCGCGTGAGCCAGCAGTGTCACCTTCCATACAACATCAAGCCCTTCACGGATGAGGTATTGTGTGACATTGCTCCCCTTGAAGTTTGTGATGTATTATTAGGACAACCATACTTGTGGAAGCGACATGGTGTGTATGAATCAAGGCCCCGTGTTGTTATTGTTACTTTAGGAAATAAGTTGTACAAGATACCGGAGGTAGCACCGCCTACCGCCATCTCTTTGGTTATTGCAAAACAATGCAGTAAGCTCATTTCCAAAACCAGGAAATTTGTTTTCCTGATGATACGGCCTCAAGGAAATAAGAAGACAGTCGCCACGACCTCCAGACAGGGCTCCTCTGCACGACAACTACAGATGGACAAGGTCGTGGGGGAGTACAAGGACATCTTCACCTCCCCCGCAGGGGTTCCTCTGCACTTTCGGGTCAAGCACTCCATCGATCTGACCCCAAGTGCGCCGCTTCCCAATGGACCAATCTATCGGTGCTCCATTCTGGAGAACGATGAAATCAAGAGGCAGATGTAGGAGCTGCTGCAGAAAGGTCACATCCATTTGAGTTCACCGTCCTGTGGGAGCCCAATTGTGTTGGTACAGAAGAAGGATGGGACTTGGAGACTCTGTATTGACTATTGGGCACTGAACAAGATCACTATCCGTAATAGGTACCCAATCCCACAGATTGATGACCTCCTGGACCAACTAAAGGGGGAAAAATATTTCAGCAAGATCGATTTGAAGTCAGGATATCACTAGGTACCAATCGAACCCTCCGATGTGTGGAAGACTACCTTCAAAGCCAAGGAGGGCCTTTTAAAATGGTTGGTTATGCCTTTCGGATTGACAAATGCTCCTACAACCTTCATGAGACTAATGGATGACATCTTGCAGCCATTCACCAGCTCATTTGTGGTGGTATACTTGGATGACATCCTGATCTTTAGCTAGAGTTGGGAAGAGCACCTCCACCACATCCGACAGGTTCTCCAAACACTACGACAACACATGTGCCAATTTGGAGAAATGCACTTTTGGCATGACCCAGGTTCAGTATCTGGGATACATTATTGATGAACAGGGGGTGCATGTGGATCCAGCCAAGATCCAAGTCATTCAAGATTGGCCATCTCCAACCACTATGACAGAGCTCCGCAGCTTTCTAGGTCTTGCCAACTTCTACCACAGGTTCATGTTGGGATTTTCTCATATCACTTGGCCCTTGAGTCAAGTCACCAAGGGAGGAGCGAAAGCAAAATTCTCTTGTTCCGAATCTCAATAGAAAGCTTTCACAGAGTTGAAAGATTGCCTCTGCACGGCACCAGTGCTCGCATTACCAGACTTGCAACAACCATTTGAGTTCGAGACAGATGCCTCTGACCATGCTATTGGGTAGTCCTTACTCAACACAGGCATCTAGTGGCATATCATAGTGAGACACTTTCAGACACAGTCCAAAAGTATCCCACTTATGACAAAGAGATGTATTCCATTATGCAGGCCTGCTGACAATGGAAGCATTACATTTTGGGGAAGGAAATGATCATCCACACAGACCACTGACCCCTGTAGTTCATACAGACCCAAGGGAAATTGCAGAATGATCACCATGAGAAGTGGTCCACATACCTGCAACAGTTCCATTTGAATATCAAGTATAAGAAGGGCAACACCAATAATGTTGCAAATTGCCTCAGTTGACCACCGATCATGGCGTTAACCACCGTTCTCAACTCTTGTGGGCATGAGACTTCTGATTGGCCACTTCTCTACAAAAGTGACCCAGAATTTGGCCACACATACTAGACACTCTTGGAGGTTCAACATGTTCCAGATTTTCACCTCCAGGATGCCCTATTATGCCACCTGGGTCACCTTTGTGTTCCTTCAAGCAAGCGTGCCAAGATGATTTGGGAAGCACACTACAATCGAGCTTTTGGGCATTTCGGGGTCAAGAAAACAGTGGTAGTACTACAAAAGTATTTCTATTGGCCGAATCTTCGACAGGATGTCAGGAAGTACATCAGATCATGCACTGCATGTGCCATTGCCAAACCGAACATCAAGAAGCAAGGCCTCTATACCCTATTTCCTACCCCTAAAAACCTTGGGAATCCATCTCCATAGATTACATGTCAGGCCTTCCTTCCACTAAGCATGGAAATGACTGTATTTTTGTGGTCGTCGAAAGGTTCTCAAAGATAGCAATTATGGTGCCCTGCAAGAAGAATATCACAACAGAAGCCACTGTTAAACTCTTCTTTGAATGAGTGTGGGTACACTTTGGGATCCCACAGTCTATTATCTCAGATTAGGACAACAAGTTCCTTAGTACATTTTGGTCCAGTCTCTAGTCGATGCTGGACACCAAACTTAGTAAGTGCACAGCCTTCCATCCTCAAACTAATGGCCAGACAAAGGCTGTCAATAGGATGATCATACACATTTTGCGCATGTACAACTCAAAGCATCCATGCACATGGGATGAGAGCCTCCCCTATGTTCAACACAGCTACAATTGGGCTCTTCATAGCTCGAATGGCCACAACCCTTTTTATGTGGGCTTGGGATTCCAGCCACTATGTCCCATTGATGTGGCCATGCCATTTGTAGCTACTCATGCAGATTCGGCTCATATCTAGTTCGCAATAGATAAGGCAACCAAATTCATTGAGCACATCCAACATATTTTCCAGCAGGTCCATGACATTATGGAGAAATCAAATGCCAAGTACAAGCAACAACATGATCAACATCGGGTGCCACACAAATTTCAGGTGGGCGACAAAGTCTGGTTGCATTTGCAAAAGGAATGCCTTACTGGAGCCTATCGGAAACTCATACCACTCTGATATGGTCCTTACACCATTACAAGGCTATGGGAGACAATGCATTTGAGCTCAGCATTCTCCCATTCCTTGGCCTGCACCTAGTGTTCAATGTGGACCACCTTCGGCCATACTTTCCACCATTACTAGAAACATCCAACATTGTAGAACAACTCACACCCACAGAGTTAAATCCAGATTGCATGGAACAAGCTGCAACTAATCGAATCATGGAGATACAGATCAAGCACACTCGCCAACAGAATATCCAACTATATCGAGTTGTCAAAGTAGGCCAACTCCTTCACTAGGGCAAGTGGCTCACCAAGGACCAAGTTTAGTAGAAGTTTCCTCATCTCATGGAGGAACCCAACACAATGGGGACCATTGCTTCTTAAGGGGGGAGGAATGATCCAGGTGGATATTGGTGGCCACCTACCAAGTCCACTTGGACCCCCACCATTATTTCTTTCAGCTTTGCATTTTCCTTAATTGTAGCACAGTTTAGTATTTTTAGCAATTTTTCGGGTCCTGAACTTCCGGAGCCCTATTGAGGCCCTAAACGACATTTTTTGGGAAAACTGGGAGAAACCTGTGTCTAAGGAACAATGTTTCTCTTCCTAAAGTTGTACTTCTCGGATAGATCTTTCTAACAAGATATTGTGCTCGTCAAACGAAGATCATATGCGAAAGTTACGACCCTGGGAAGTTGATGTACCAATTTACCCAAACGGGGCCCACAGTTTGGTATTTCATCTTCTAGGGTTAGGTTTTTGGATGTTTAGGGTTTTCCATTGTTTCTCAACAATAAATAGGCCTTTGACCCTCATTATAGCATAGTTCAAAGGCATGTAGCCACCACATCTCTTCTAAGAGATAAGCTACCATCGCCCTAGATGGTCTATTTCCATTGCTGCTTGTAAGCATATTTCAATATTTTACATTAATGTAATAAAGTATTATTTCCGCTGCATCTCTGTGTTTATGGTTATCTCTGTGATTTGTTTCATTCCTGTTTAAATCCGGATCATGGACTGATAGGTCCAATAAAGTCAATAAACCATTTCTCAAAAGCCTACAAAGTTACCTGTGGTACTAGTGGCATCTCATCTCTCCTAGATGGCTTCCGTGTTCTTTGACATACATCACATGCTTGCCATAATCCTTTTGCATCCTTAAGTACTGTGGGCCACCATAACCCAACTCTCAATATTTTATGTGCAATGTCTTTTCCTACATAATTCCCACATGAGACTCCTCCATGAGCTTCTGTCAAAATTCTCTGTCTTTCGTGTTCAAGGATGTATCTGTGTAGTATTTCTTTGGGTCACATTTTCTACAAATGTCCAACAATCAATGAGAAATCAACTACTTTGACTACCAACTCCTTCTTTGGCTTCATAGTGTACTACACGGGCACCATTCCTATGCCCAGAAACTAAATAATATCCATGAAGTGATCGTCTGTGACTCTAATTGTGAATAAATGTTCATCGAGCAAGTTACCTTCGATACTTGTGGGTTCTTCTCCTGTCTCTATCCTTGATAGATGATTAGGTCTGACATTCAATCTTCCTGGCTTCACTATAACCTTGAAATCATACTCCTGGAACAATAACAACCATCGACATATTTTTCCTCCTAAAAGAGGTTTATTCACCAAATATTTCAGCGCAGAGTGATTGGTGAACATATTGAAATGCACTCCCAACAGGTAGTGCCTGAAATTTTGTAATGCATATACCATAGCTAATTCCTCTCTTTCTGTCATGTTATAGTTATTTTCTACCTTGGACAATTTTTAGCTTGCAAATTCTATGGGATGATCAATTTCTCCTACTCCTAGTTGCGCAAGTACTACACCTAATTCTATGCAAGATGCATCAACATGTGCATGAAAATCCTTCTTCTAGTTTGGAAAACCATAACAGGTGTAGTTACCATTTTCTCTTTTAGTACATCTAGGTTCTTATGGCATTCCTCACTCCACTAAAATGTCATGTCTTTCTCCTAAATTTCTCCATTAGCGCATTTATCTGTGCATACCCATTTAAAAACTTGTTGTAGTAGCCAATGTGTCCCAGTGTCATGCGTAGTTGTCTCATTGTTTTAGGTGCTGACAATTTCACAATATCTACGATCTTCACATGATCCACCATTAATCCCTGCTTACAAACTACATGTCCCAACAATATACAAATGGTGCACAGAAGATACACTTATTCAAGTTCAATGATATCTGGTACTACCTACATGTATCTAGCATCAACATTAAGCTCACCACATGCTTCTTCATCAACCCAAATACTTTCCAATCGTCGAAGTAAACTTCCAAAAAATTGTGTATATATTCTTTGAAGGTTGCAACTACAACTCTAGAAAAGATGGCAGACACATTTTTCAAGCTAAAAGGAATCATCGTGTACTGTTAAGAGCCCCACTCTATATAAAAAGTTGTCTTATGTCTATCTTCTTGCACAATTATGATCTGATGGTACCATGAAAAGCCATCTATGAAATAATAGGCCTCCTTTCCTCCTACATTGTCCAATACTTCGTCTGTAAATGATGTAGGGAAGGTGTCATACAGGCATGTGATGAGCGCCAGTACTGATGCAAGGATGTTGCAACTCCTGGGCTACCAGATTTACTTATCAACCTCGGATTGGTACAAATTTGGAGGTGACAGTGCTATATGCACAAGTAAAAGTAATGGTTCTTCCTGTTGTCACTATTAAGCTGGCAAGAGACCATTGGGGTTCCAAGCCAGCCTTCTATGGAGTCAGAAGAAGCTTGATTCTTTGATGGAAAAGAGGTAAATCGACTCTAAGAGGATTACTCTACTGCATTAATGGAGGAGGTCAACATGTAATTCTAAATCACACCATACCCTAATTAACCATTTAAGAAGCTACATTAGGTAGAAATGCTAAATCAACATGAAACAAATGCTACTATCTAAGTTGCAGAAGTAAGAAGCATCAAACAATACTAATGTGCAAGTAAAGAGACTACACTAAATATGTTTTTGTTTTCTTGGTCTTTTATGCAAAATCAAGTATGCAAACTAATTGTTCATGTGGATGTGGCAAGCATATTAAGGATGTTTGAGGATGGATGGAAGGTTTATGAAATGGCTGTATGGTGTGGAGGGTCCCTGGGAGGAGTTTGGTGACTTCTTAGAAGCTTTCCATCAATTTGGCCTCAAAACAGATCGTTTCAGGAAAACCTACAGGATGTACTAGAAACCTACAGGATGATCTTGTAGGAATTACAGGAAACCTACAGGATATAGCCGAGAGTTAAATGTGAGGTGTTGGAGGTGATGGGAGGCTTAGGAAAGGTTTGTGATGGGTGGAACGGAGTGGGATAAGGTCTAGGATCACTTAGGAGATATCCAAGATAATAGATGGGTAGATTCGCTCAATGTGCTTGGGAGAATTTCTATGAAAAATGATGGAAAAATAGTGAAGGTGATGGTGAAAACAAGGGATGGATAAGGTGGATGAAGTGGAAGGTAGCTACTGGCTATGAAGTCTTAGTCTTCTCCTGAAGAAACTTCTCTGCATAAAACATGTGTGTCTTCCAAAAAGCTTATGCAACAAGATACATTTTCATAAACTAGAAAAGTAGAATTAATGAATCAACTGCCTATACTATGCATGAAGAAAGTTGTTGAAAGGAATGAAAGCATGAGTGAGATCTACTATAGAAAAGGAGATGAAAACATGACAATGAAATCTACCTTGCAAAATTAACCAAATACTGAATTAAAGACAACAAACTCCAAAGCTCATAAAAGAACTAGAAATCTGTGTTTTTGGGGCTGCTTAAGGGTCCCTTCCTCAAGTCATGGTCCCAGAGGGAGGAAGTGAGGCCAAGACACCTGCTAACAACCTTGTGGTGATATTTTTTCTCCTTGCTAACCTGCTACTTGAAATAAGTCACAAATGGAAGCAAACTATCAAACAACCAATCTAATCTACACTGCTTGTAATGGAAATGCATCTAAAAAAAAATTAACAATGAAGCTATGAATCTACACTAAAAATACATGTACAATTAAGAGGAGTCTTAGATGTTAGGGTTGGGCCCTAACCCAAGAGCTTCAGCCCTCTGAGTTAACTCAGTGCTGGCTCAAAACAAAACTCATTCTTATTACCAAAACAACAGATTACATCAATAGAACTGTCACAAGTTTTGCAGCACAAAAATAGATTAGAGTTTTACAATAAAAAATTTGAATCCTACTAAGATCCTAGGCCTCTCTACTTATACATCTAAATTCCTCTACGAATTCCTTAAAATTAGTGAGGCTCGACTTCCAAACTCGAGATAAACCGATGCTTTGTCTCTCACTTGGTCGGCTTGCTTCTATTCCTCATGATTTGTTTGTTTGCACTCTAAGTTGATGTGATGAATGGAGGAATATTGGAATGGAGGAGTAGTAAATGAGGAGGATTTACCTCCTACAATCCCTCTCCATTGTCCCATTCAAATTTTGACCTTAGTCTTTGCCAAAATTCCTTGATTTTCTCCTTTAATCCTGCATTCAATGCATATTAGACCACAAAGCATAATATCCAACTCTAACTCACCTCATAAACAAAATATAATAAAAAAAATGTAATAAGTTATGAGAAACGTTGGTTTGACTAAGCTAGGAGGTGAATTAAGGCCCATATAATTACCCAATGATGAGGCTCATCATCACCCCCCTACTAAAAGTGTTGCTCATTCTCTGAGCAACTTAATCAATATCCATATCCTTAATGGCTCTATTGGCCTCTATGACATCCCATGCCTCTGTTGTGGTCTCCTCTTCTTGTTCATAGAATCCTGCTTTCTTTTCTACCTCCTCCCACTTCCTATTTTCTTCTTCTTCTTTTCTCCCTTCTAGCATCCCTAAGAGTAGTGGTGGACTAAGTTTTAGGCCTATCCAATTGACCTTCAACCTTTGCATAGATTGCTTATACATAGGTGTCCTATTGAGTGCCTCTCTCAAACTTTGAGGAGAGTGATATTCTCTTATCTTTAAGCTATATGACAGCGTGTTCCATCTCCTCAGGCAAGCATGTATACTATCATCTGCTAGCAACCTGAACATGTCCTCAAAATGTGAAAATTCTTTATCTTGGGAAACAAGATATCTAGGTGCCACCTAAGGATCATTTGCAATCAAATTATTGGTACTGATGAGGGCCATGGGATTTGATTGTTCAGCTCTGATCAGAAGAGGTTTAGTTTTCTCTCTTGCCAATATCATTTTCATCTCTGCAACTCTTGACTCCTCATGGTTCATCCATGATGCCAAATCCATTAATTGTAGATCTCCTAGCTTGGCATTAGGGTCCCATACATTCATGTCTGTGAGGGCCATGTTGTGCAAATAAAACTCAACCATTTTGGCCCTATCTTCTAGTGTACTTTGATCACAAAGATCAATAAACTACCTGTAGTCTTGAAATGGCATGGTGCCTCTCTGTGCTAGGGTCTTAATCTGAAACTGTAGCCATTTTTCTTTGAGGTAGAGAGCATAGGATTTAGCTGGCATCCTACACTAGATTTCTTCCAAAGAGAGACTAGCCATACATGCCCATTGATTCTCTCTTTCTTGCAGCTATCCACTCAACCATGCATTTTCTGTTTCTAGTTGATTTCTCATTATAGTTTCTCTATCCCTCAAGCCACTTAGCTCTCTGCCCATCTCCTTGAGTCTCTCTTCCATGTGCCCAATGTCTTCCACCCCCTTTGATTTGGCAATCTACATCCATCGGTGAGTTCTCGCCCTCTCCTTCTCAAGTTCAAAGAACAGTGGGATGGCAAATTTTTGAGGTATGACCTTGCCTCCTTCAATAAACTGGAAATAGGAGTCCAGGTTAGGTTGGGGGCTGGGTTCTTTTGTCTCTGGGTCCTATTCTTTAGTTTCTTGTTGCTCCCCTACCTTCCTTTCCAATTTTTGTGCCTCCTATATATTCAGCAAAGTATCCTATAAGACTGTTTTTGCTTCCTATAGATTTTGTTGTGTATCCTATAGGATTTCCTTTCCCTTGGAGGAAGTTGATCTAGTAGTAGGCCTCCTTACATAGGTGATAGGGGACTTAGGGGAAGGCACTTTCTATTTTTTGTAGGGGATTCTTCAATCACAATAGGAATTTTGGTTGATGCTTGGGGTTTCCCCTGTCTTATTCTTGTGCTTTTCCTTGTCATGAAATATAAAGGGGTCTGCATCTTCCTTTTTCCTTTTTTCTTGATTAGGGTGATAAAAGCAGTGAGGGCAATTGCTGCCTCTCTCTCAGTGGCTTTTGGAGACACCCTAGGTGACTCCTCCTTGTTTTTTGTCCCCTCTTTTCCATTGCCTTCTTCCTCTATGTCCTTCCTGTCTTCTTCTTCTTGTAGATCTTCATCATCTCTATCAATTTCCTCCTTAACATCCTCTCAGTTTCTTCATCATCATCCTTCTCTTGTCCCTCTTCTTCTTCATCTTCATCATGTTCCTCTATGTCATCTCCTTCTTCATCCATCTCATCCTTATCTCCTTCTGTGTCTTCCTCTTCCTGTTTTACTTGCTCTTCACTAATAGTAGGACTAACATCATAAGTAAGAGCTTTGATGTCATCCTCTGTTGGCATGTCTCTGAAAAATGACCATGTTATAGGAGTTCCGAGGTTCTGTAGGGAATCTTCTATAAGGATCCTAATTAACCCATGGTGAGCTAACTGTTTGGAATTTCCTCCTTCACTTTGATGCTTGAGTCTATGGGTGATTGAAGCAGGAAGTATGATATGATGAGCCTTTGGTGAGGGGGTGTTTCTACTCCAAATCTCAATTCTTCAAGGATCCTGAAATGATAGCCATAGACCACACTATACCTACCATCACATGAAATGTATTTGATCAGTTGGTAGCCTACCTCATTCCATGGATATGGCAGACTTTCCCTCCTTACTCCATTTTTGTCCTTAGTGGGTTCCTCACCTTCTAAAAAGAATTTTCTTTTGGCAACTTGGCTATCTCCTTTGTCTTCTTTCCTCCATGGTATTCCTAGGGGAAGTGTGGTGACTTTGCTGATGAGCTCAGGGGTGAGATCTATAGTGAGGCCCCTTATTACAACAGTGGCATTGATTCTGGTGAGTGGAGTGAGGGAGAGAGAAAATTCTTGAGCCACCTCATCATCATATCCTCTGAATTTTTCAAAAAACCCCATCCAATTATGTCTTGTGAAGCATTCAAGCACTTGGGGGTGTTGTTGCATTCTCACAGTGTTGGTGGGCTCTCTCCTATTAAACTCTCCTGTCATATTGCTGGTGAAGTTTGAGGAGATGAGAGGGTTGAAACAATTTTCAAATGCAGAACCAAAACAGAGATGACTGTGTATGTAATTTCCTTACGCAGTTGCTAAATTCACTCAAACTTAGAGGATTTTTGGTTCATTTACTTGTAAAGAGGGATGTAATTATAAAGAATAACTCTTTAGATTATTTGTAGTGGCAAACTCTCGTGATATCCCTTCTGAACTCTTCTTTGCCAATCCTGTAGATAGCCTCTGTGTATCCTGTAGGAATTCCTATGCATTGAAACAATGGAGTTTTGCTTCTGGTGGGTTGCCTGGGTATGAGAGTGACCTAAGTGAGTGAGTTTTGAGGAAGTGAAATTCATGAATGCATGGGAACGATGTTTTATTTCCTCTTATGGTGATTCGGGGTTAGGTGGTGTGCTAGCAGCAAAGGTACATTTTCATTTTTGGACCATTGGTCCCCACTACCACCTCATCATTTCCCACTCCTCGTAACCAGCTCCCACCCTATGGATCTGTAGTTTTAACCATTTTTGTCCTACTCCTCTATCTTTGAGTTGACTATAGCCACGTCTGAGAGGACACCTGGTTGTGCATGTGTTGATTGAACGAAGGTGGCCAAGTTAACTGACCACCTTTTCACTTATAAACCAACTATCTCATAACCCTTACATTTTTTTACTACATGACGCATATGAGAGAGAAAGCAGGATACTTACATGTGGTTCCAATGCTATGTTGTAGTTGTCGAAGACCAGAGGTGTTGTTGTGTGTATTTGTTGCATGTTATTCTTCTTCCTCCTCTTGTTTTCTACTAATGGCTTCTTTGTTTGTGCAGGTACTTGTGGTTGAAGATATGATGCTGCTGCTTTGGAGCTCCTATATAATCATGCTAAAGGCTTGTTGTTGGTATGATTGGTATTCTGTGGGATAGGCTGCTATAGGATGTCCTGTAGTTGCTTCTCCCTTAGAACTCTTTAATCATAGTTCTTGTTGGGGTTGTGAGGATGGTGACATGGATGGAAAGAAAGAGTGGGAGTGTGGAGAGCAAGGAATATTCATGTGATGATCTCTATTCCTCTCTATTTCCTTTTTTTTGAAGACTGGAAAAAAAATACTCTTGAAATTGATTTTTTTCTAATGGTGAGTGCAGGGATGATGATGGTGGACAAGATGTGGTCATAGATGATGAAGAGGGTGAATTCTAAGGGCCTAGCAAGTCAATCATTTGCCTTCGGACTTCTTCCTATAGGATTTTTGGGTCACTGTAATTCCTACAGGATCATCCTGTAGGTTTTCAGGGGATCGATCCTGTAGGAATACTGGGGATCCTGTAGAAAATACGGTCCTTTTATAAACTAAAGCAATGGAGTGAAAAAACGACAGAAATAATGGAGGGATGCATGGTAATGAGTTGAAAATTAAATATGTGAGTGACAAGGGTCTCTTTGGGATACTCCCTTGCTCCTTGACCATCCTTCTTGCTGACCTGAGAGGTTTTCACCCTAGCTGTTTGCCCTGGGCGCCTCAAGAAAGGTTTTCACCCAGGAATCTTTATTATTCTCTTTCTTCTTCTTCTTCTTCTTTTTTTTTACACCACTGAGCTGCCTCAAGAGGTTTTTAATCCAATGATGGTACTCAAGCGCCTCATGGAGGTTTTCACCTGAGTCCTTATTCTTTTTTCTTTTTCTCAGTGATTTGATGAGGGAGGAGCTGGAACTTGATCCAGTATCATCACTGTTTTATTGACATCATCAATGAACTCTTGTTTTGATAAAGGTCTCTTGTAAATTTTCAATCGGTGTCCATTAACAAGCAAAGGAATGGCTTCTTCATTTATGGCTCTAATTTGCACTGAACCATTATCATGGCATCTTTCCACAACATAAGGTCTGAGCCATCTTGTCCTTAACTTTCCCTTGAAGACTTTATACTTAGAATCATATAACAACGCCCAATCGCCTTTCTGAAATTGTTTCTCCTTGATATTTTTATCATGCCATATATTCCTCTGACGTTGAACTACCTTTCTATTTAGGAGGGCCTGCATTCTGAATTCATCTAAACCATTCAATTGGAACAATATCTCTTTTTTTGCACTACTGAGATCCAGATCTAGTTGGGCTGCCATCCTTAATGTGTTATACTCAAATTCACTGGACAACAAGGCCTTTTTCCCATGGACTAGCTCATAGGGTATGAATCCAGTGGTGGTCTTCCATGTGGTATTATAGGGCCAGGTGGCCTCAACTAGTCTTTCTGCCCAATCCTTCCTACTACTGCTCACCACTTTTGTTAAGATTCTCTCCATTTCTCTGTTGGTCACCTCCACTTTCCCATTAGCTTCTGGATGATAGGGAGTGGAGGTTCTATGCTTGATCTTGTGATGGCTGAGCAATTCATCAATCGTGTTGGAGATAAACTGGCTGCCTTGGTTTGTGACCAGCTCTCTAGGGTACCCAAATCTGTAAAATACATTCTCCCTTAGGAACTCTGCCACCTTCTCTTCTATTGCTACCTTAATTACCTTGGTTTCAACCCACTTAGTCAAATAATCAATGCACACAATAATGTACTGGTTTTTCTTTGAAGGAGGGTCAATAGGCCCATTGAAGTCCATGCCCCACTTGTCAAATGGCTCAAAAGTCACTTGAGGTTGCAAAGGCATTTCACCTCTTGGAGTAGGCCTTCCCATCCTCTAGCACAGATCACATTGACTAGTGTATTTTTTCACATCCTCATGAAGAGTGGGCTAATAATAGCCTGGTTGTAACACTTTGAATGTTGTCCTCTTTGCTGCAAAGTGACCTCCGCAAGACCCATCACGACAAGTCAGAAGGATGTCAAATAATTCCTCCTCCCTGACACACTTTCTCAAGATTTGATCTGGGCCAAGTTTGAAAATATTGCCCCTAATCCAAGTGAAGGGGGCACTTTTCCTGACTATCTTTCTCTTTTCTTTGGAGGATAAGTTTGGTAGGAACTATGCTGATACCAAATAGTTTGCTATATCAGCAAACCATGGAGAGAGAATTGAAATAGAAAATAAGTTCTTGTCTGGTAACTGGTCATCCACCACTCCTTCTTCACCTGCAAGCAAATTTACTCTAGAAAAAAAGTCTACAGCAACATTTTCCTTATGAGGCTTATCAACAATGGTTAGATCAAACTGCTGTAATAAAAGTAACCATCTTATAATTCGAGCATTCACATTTTATTTGTTCATTAAATATTTGATTGCAACATGGTCAGTATGCACAAATGTTTGATAGCATGTAATATAATGCCTTAATTTGTTTAATGAATGCACAACAGCCAAGAGTTCCTTTTCGGTCACTGTGTAATTTAGTTCAGCCTTTGATAAATTCTTACTCATAAAATAGATAGCATAAGGCAATTTTTCATCTATCTGGCCTGGGCTACTCCTATGGCTTTGTGTGAGGCATCATCATGAATATGA
Organism: Pinus tabuliformis; assembly: GCA_031772625.1. NCBI lineage: Eukaryota > Viridiplantae > Streptophyta > Pinopsida > Pinales > Pinaceae > Pinus > Pinus tabuliformis. The sequence goes on from CM062806.1 coordinate 118,957,354, forward strand.
AATGGGAGGGCCCAATTTGGGCCTCGGAGAATTGGTGCAGTGGTTAACTTATCCTTTAGGATGTCTAAGGCCTCTTGACAACTTTTTGACCATATAAACTCGGAGTTTTTGGAAAACAAACCAAATAAAGGAGAGGCCAGCTTTTGAGGAGGTGGGACCCTTTGGATGATAGCTATTTTTTTTGGGTCCACCTGTAGTCTTTGCCAAGATATTGAATGACCTAGCATGGTCCCTGCAGTCATTAAGAATTCACATTTTTCAAGACAGAGAGACAAGTTCGTTTCAATGCCTTTGTGTAGTACTTTGCCTAAGTTAGACAGGGCTTCTTGAAAATCACATCCATAAGGTGTAAAATCATCCATATAAATCTCCACTGCATCATGCACTAATTTGGCAAAAATACTAAAGAATGCTCTCTAGAAAGTGGCAGGAGCATTGCATAGGCCAAAAGGAAGGACTCTATAGGAAAAATTACCCCAAGGACAAGTGAATGTGGTCTTATCCTGGTCTTCTGGGCAAATCTGGATTTGGCTGTACCCATTGAATCCATCTAGGAAAGAGAAAAACATTATCCCTACCAGGTCATATAACACTTGGTCAATGAAGGGTAGAGGAAAATGATCCTTCTTTGTGTCTTTGTTCAATTCCCTATAATCGACACAAATTCTCCACTTACCATTTTTCTTGGGAACTAACACCAAAGGAGAGACTCAATCACTCTCAGAGATAGGGTAAATGAATCCTACATCTAGCAGTTTTTGCAGTTCTTCTTTGACTATATCTTTAAGAGCTGGATTCATCCTCCTTTGTGGTTTCCAGACTAGCTTGCAACCTTCTTTGATGTATATGTGGTGAGTACATACTGAGGGGTGTACTCCCTTAATTTCTTTGTAACTCTAAGCGAAGGCTTCTAGATTTTACTTTAACATGTTTCATAACTTTTCTTTTTAGACAGTAGAAAGAGGTGGATTGATTTTCAAGGTTCTCTCTGGGTCAATTTCTATGGTTTTGAAATGGAGTGGGTTGGAATCAGCCAAGCATAAGTCAATTGGATGATTATTCTGGGTTTCCTTTACTACTTCTTCTAAGGGTAATGAACTGGGAGATGGACTTTGGAGTGGGTGTTCAATCAAGTCATCCTCATCCTATTGTCCTCCTCCCATGGTTGCTTCTAAAGCATAAAGTTGGGTGGAATCAACTTCATCTTCTTCCTCCTCCTCCAACCATAAAGGTGAGTCATGCTCTAAAGAAGGTTGAGGAAGAGGGTATAGGACTAACTGCTTGGACATATTCCCATTCTTGATGGACATATTCCCAGCTCTGTAGCTAATATAAGCATCGGTAGTGGCCAAACATGGCCTCCCAAGGATGAGAGGGTAACCAGTAAGCTTGGCCTTAGGCTAGAGAAGTATGAAATCTACAGGGTACTCCCAAGAGTCAATGGAGACCATCACATCCTCCACAATTCCCTCAGGGGTTACTGTGGAATGGTCTGCAAGTTGCATAACTGTTGTGGTCTTCCTCAGTGATCCTTAGAGGTTGAGCTTGAGCATGGTGTCCTTGGTCATCACATTAATGCCAGCCCCAAGATTGATCAGAGTGTGTGGGACAATGGTGCCATTAATGTGCACATCTACTATAGGGCTTTCAGGGTCCAAATATTTTGGACAGATTACTTGCCCCAATATTAAGTCAGACAGCTACCCAATGGCATTAATGGTAGGGGCATCCCTTTTTCGCCTCCCTAGATGCTTGAAGCACTTCTCCTTAATCAATTTTTTTTAAATAGGAACATCTTTTATTGCTGGGAGAAGTGGGATCTTTACACATAGATTTTTCAATTCTCCCAGAAGTTCAGTCTCTTCTAGGGTAGACTGGAGTGGTTGGTCTAATCTCTCAGGAAAGGGTGGATTTACTTTAAGGTTGATTTCCTATCTTTCTTCCTCAACCTCCCTAGGTGGAGGTGAAGGTTGGTTATCCAGGAGAACTCTCCCATATCTCAGGTTAATCTCCTGGATTTCCACAACATAAGTTGGATATGATGTCTCTCCACTATATACTGAGCCTGCCTGTTGTTCAGGTTCGGATTTGGCTCGGTAGGCATCTAGGGTTGCTTGGGTGGAGCAGAGTATAGGACCTGTGGTTGGGTAGGTGGTGGAGGCAATAGAGCTGGAGCATTGTTGTATTTGGGCCTCCACCCCTGGAGTGTTGCATTCCACTGAGGTTGTGGTGGAGCATAAGGTTGAAATGACTGGCTGGCTATCTGGGAGTGATATTGAGATGCATAGGACCAAGGAGGGGGTGTAGACCAGGAAGGATGAGCAGGGGGTCCCCAAGAAGGTATGGTTGTGGTTTGGTCGGGGTTGTAATATGCATAGGACAACCCTTGCATGCCCTGATAATATGGTTTAGGCCTATGAGGTCTACTTTGGTTAATGTAGCAAATCTACTTAGTGACCCCTTCAACTCCTTGATATATAGCTTTGATTTTAGGAAAAAAAGGGCACTTGTCTATGGAGTGGTTTTCTTCATAAACTGAGAAAGTTTCAATAGATTTTAATGGAAATTCATTCCTAGGGTGCCTCCTGGTGCATCTAGGACAAAAAATGGCCAAGGCTCTCTCTACTTCCTCCTGCTTCCTCTTAATGTTCATGGTGTCCATTTGCAAGGCAAGGGTTTGCAGCATCTCACTTTTGAAATCTTCCAGCATATTTCCAATGTCACCCTTGATGGATGAGTTGGAAGATGATGTACTAACCATAGGTTGACTACCTATACCCTTTTTCCTAGCTGCCCTACTAGAATGGCTTCTAAAGACAGTCTTGATATCCTCATAGGGTAATTGGTAGATATCTCCTCCTGCTAACAAATGTAAGGTATCCAAAAGATATTCTCTTACTCCCCTAAGAAGAACTAGCTTTAGTGACTCAAGGTCAAGTGTGCACCTAGCCTTTTTGTAACTAAGCTGGAAACTTTCTTCGTAATCCTCTAAGGATTCATCATTACATATGGTCATCCTAAAAATTTCTTCTTTAGTATCCTTTGACCAACAGTAGTCTCAATATTTGTTGTTAAAGGCCTACTGCATCTGAGCCCAAGTTGTGATGCTATCTCCAGGTAAACCCATGAACCAGTGAAATGCTGCATCCTTGAGGGTAGATGGGAATAGTTTTAACTTTTTCTCATCATCTGTATAGTCATAGGTTTGGCATATAACGGAAAACTCAAATAGGAAAGTGTCAAGGTCCTCTATGGTCAGGCCATGGAAATGAGGTAGGGAAAAGGGGCGTATATTTTTCATCTTAGTGTGCCCTTTTTTTTCCCTAATGGAGAAGGCACCCTCAACTCTCTCTCTATTCCCTCTGTCATTTCTGTTTTCAGCCATTGGTTCAGTAGGAATGGGTTCTTCTTCTTCTTCTTCTTCTTCCCTTGTAGGTTCTTCAAATATGTCAGGTTGCTAACCTAAGGGTTCCTCCAGTTCACAGCCATTGAAGAAGAGAGAAGGTTACCTGTTGGATGCAGTGGGGGTATTTGTCAAAAAATTCCCTAAGTTTTCCCTATTCCTACAAGGCATGAAAGGAAATACTTTTAGTTTTCTTTTGTATTTTTTAAACTTGGAAATTACTTGCAGAATTGAAATTGCTAATTGAATGAAAATTAATGACAAAATGAAAAAGCTACTTGCTGAATTGAAATCTTACTCGCAAAATGGAAAGGAAAGTAGACAATGCAAAATGAAAGAAAGGAAACAACTAGATTAATTTATCATAAATAAACTAATGGTAGAATATTGAAGACAAGAAATAGAAGAAAATAAAGCAGTAATCACATTCTACTCAGACACCTCCTTGGCAACGGCGCCAAAGGTGATGAGCACCAGTATTGCAGCAAGGATGCTACAACTCTTGGGCTACCAGCTTTACTTATCAACCCAGGGTTCGTACAAACTTGGAGGTGACAGTGCTATATGGACAAGTAAAAGTGATGGTTCTGCCTGTTGTCACTTTTTAGCTGGCGAGAGACAACTAAGGTTCCAAGCCAGGCTTCTATGGAGTCAGAAGAAGCTTGATTCTTTGATGGAATAGAGGTAAATCTACTCTAAGAGGATTACTCTACTGCATTAATGGAGGAGGTCAACATGTAATGCTAAATCACACCATAAGCTAATTAACCATTTAAGAAGCTATGTTAGGCAGAAATGCTAAATCATCATGAAACAAATGCTACTATCTAAGTTGCAGAAGTAAGAAGAATCAAACAATACTAATGTGCAGGTAAAGAGACTATACTAAATTTGTTTTTGTTTTTTTGGTCCTTTTATACAAAATCAACTTTGAAACTAATTGTTGTTGTGGATGTGGCAGGCAGATTAAGGATGTTTGAGGATGGATGGAAGGTTTATGAAATGTTTGTATGGTGTCGAGGGTCCCTGGGAGGCTTTTGGTGACTTGCTAGAGGTTTTCCATCAATTCGGCCTCAAAACAAGTCGTTTCTGGAAAACCTACAAGATGTACTAGAAACCTATAGGATGATCCAGTAGGAATTACAAGAAACCTACAGGATACCGCCGAGAGCTAAATGTGAGGTGTTGGAGGTGATGGGAGGCTTAGGAAAGGTGTGTGATGGGTGGAATGGAGTGGGAGAAGGTCTAGGATCACTCAGGAGTCAATATCCAAGATAATAGATGGCTAGATTCACTCAGTGTTCTTGGGATAATTTCTATGAAAAATGATGGAAAACTAATGAAGGTGATGGTGAAAACAAGGGATGGCTAAGGTGGATGAAGTGGAAGGTGGTTGTTGGCTATGAATTATTAGTCTCCTCCTGAAGCAACCACTCTGCATAAAACATGTGTGTCTTCCAAAAAGCTTATGCAACAAGATACATTTTCATAAACTAGAAAACTAGAATTAATGAATCAACTGCCTATACTATGCATGAAGAAAGTTGTTGAAAGGAATTAAAGCATGAGTGAGATCTACTGCAGAAATGGAGATGAAAAAGATGAAAATGAAATCTACCTTGCAAAATTAACCAAATACTAAATTAAATACAACAAACTCCAAAGCTCATAAAAGAACTAGAAATCTATGTTTTTGGGGCTGCTTAAGGGTCCCTTCCTCAAGTCATGGTCCCAGAGGGAGGAAGTGAGGCTAAGACACCTGCTAACAATCTTGTGGTGATATTTTTTCTCCTTGCAAACCTGCTACTTGAAATAAGGCACAAATGGAATCAAACTATCAAACAACCAATCTAATCTACACTACTTGTAATGGAAATGAATCTAAAAACAAATTAACAATGAAGCTATGAATCTACACTAAACATACATGTACAATAAAGAGGATACTTGGATGCTAGGGTTGGGAGCTAACCCAAGAGCTTCAACCCTCTGAGTTAACTCAGTGCTGGCTCAAGAAAAAACTCATTCTTATTACCAAAACAAAAAATTACATCAATAGAACTCTCACAAGTTTTGCAGCTTGAAAATAAATTAGAATTTTACAATCAAAAATCTGAATCCTACTGAGGTCCTAGGCCGCTCTACTTATACATATGAAGTCCCCAATGAATTCCTTCATATTAGGGAGGATTGGATCCCAAACTCGAGATAAGCTGATGCTTTGTCACTCACTTGCTCGGCTGCCTTCTAGTCCTCATGATTTGGTTGTTTGCACTCCGAGTTGATGTGATGAATGGAGGAATATTCGAATGGAGGAGTAGTAAATGAGGAGGATTTACCTCCTACAATCCCTCTCCCTCGTCCCATTCAAGTTTTGACCTTAGTCTTTGCCAAAATTCATTGTTTTTCTCCTTTAATCCTGCATTCAATGCATATTAGACCACAAAACATAATATCCAACTCTAACTCACCTCATAAACAAAATATAATAAAAAACATGTAATAAGTTATGATAAAAGTTGGTTTGACTAAGCTAGGAGGTGAATTAAGGCCCATATAATTACCCAATTAGGGGCTCATCAGCATGCATCATTCAATTTTCTCAAGTCCACACAAAATTTGATTTCCCCTTTTTCCTTCTTTTCCTGAACTACCATGGGACTTACCCATTCAGACTCTTCAACAAGTTCGATGATCCCAGCTGTTAACATTTGGTCTAGTTCTTCTTTCATCTTCTCCTTATATTTTGGATTTATTCTATAAGGTATCTTCTTGATAGGCTTTGCATCAGGCTTCAGAGGAATCTTCATAACTCCCAAGTCTCCTACTATGCCCTTCATATCTGAAAATGTAGCGAAAAACAACTCCTGAGTTTTATGCAAGAGATCTGTTATCTTGCTAACTGTGTCTTCATCCCAGTAATCTCCTTTTGTTGCAAAATTTGTCTCATCCTCTGACCCTATATTCACCTTCTTCATCTTCAATGGATTTGTTACATTAGGAATTTCTATTTCAGGTCCATTTACTTTGTGGTTACCTTAAGAGAGATAACAATTGCACAAGAGGAAAAAACATCACTAATAAATCTTGACACATGAATCCTGGAACACATTTCTGTATTAATGAAATGATCAATTTTAGCTCAGTGAACAAATTTTCATCAAGGGTCTTCTTTCTTCATCCAATTTCCAACATTTGTATTTATACAAAAATTATCAAAATATCTTGATTTAAAATATAATGATTTTCTACAAAATATCTTAAAAATTGTTTACAAAAATAGTAAAAAAAATATAGGCAAATAAAACTAATGTAGCTCTCTAGCTCTATTTTCGAGGATTCTGGTGTTGGCTTGGCCTGAAAAGATGCTTCTCTGCTATTTGAAGGTGAACACATATTTTACCCAAGGACTTGGCATAGTTTATCCCACCTCTCTTCGTCTGGGGTGGAGAATTTAACTAGCTTCCTATACGTTTCATCCACCTCGGTGTACTTTTGGAAAGTAGGCTTGATTATGATCAAATGATTTATATCATGTTTGATAAGAAAATCGAATTTCAAACCCTCCATGAAATATTTTCCTGTGATGGTTCCTTTGATGGTGGAAAACTTTGACTTATGCCTGGCTATGGTATACAACTTCTATTGATAATCATCTAACTTGACTAACTTATCTCCAATTCCTTTCAAACCTGACAACCCCTTTTGATTTAGTACATTGAATTTCCTGTGGAACTTCTGAATGTTGGCCTCTAAGTTGTGGCACTTGTTCTCCAACTGTAGCATCAAGTTCCTTTTTGTAAATACTCTTCTGACTTCAACGATTGTGTATGTCATGTCTGCAATCTCAAACTCCTCTAGTTCCTCTTTGGTCTTCAAAATTTAGAATCCTGATCAATGTAGTCGCTTCACCTAGCTTTTTTCCTAAATTTTCCTTTACTTCTCTAATAACTTCTTTGGATCTTTGCACTAATTCCTCCTGCTCCAAATTATTTCGATGGAAGGCCAAATTTTAGTCATAGCTTCATTTATTTCTACCCAACTGTTCTCTTTTGTTTGTGCAATTGTTTGTGCCATGGCAGAGTCATTTTCCAACAATTCAATTCTTTGAGTTAACCTATGATTCTTTTGAAGTTCTTCTATGTACACATTGTCAATCGTTAATTTATGTTCTTGGATTTTTTTAGCTGAGCTTTCAGCTTCTCAATCTCCTATCCTGTGATAGATAGGTCCTCCATTGCTTTGACTAACTCTCCTGATGAGTCTGTAGATTGTCCCTCTACTGTGATGGTTGTTGAAGTTAATTCTCATGATGTAGATGTAGGTGCAATGGGAACTTCTATGATTGGAATGGTTGCTAGATGTGTTGATTGTTCTCTTTCCTTAAGTAGTTTCTCCATCTCAGTTTCCATATCCTTTATTTGTCCATTCAGTTCACTAATAATCCTGAACATGTCTTATTTTTCTTTCTCTAGTTGTCCAACTTCTTTTGTCTGTGGGTCTTCAGTGGATGGAAGCTTGAGTTTCTTCTTTAGTGCTGCAATGTTAGCATTATTTCTTCTAATAATCTCCTCTACAGATTTCACACTGTTTGGAGCATATCCCAATTTGATCACTAGATCCTCTAAAGATTTAATCTTTGTGTATTTATCTAAGTAAGATATTGTTTCAAGTTTGAGTTGGGACTTAATGTTATTGACCAAAGCTTGCAGCCTGGAAACTTCCATTGCTATACAAACTTTTCCATGTTTTCTTGTGCAAGTCCATCTGATCAATTGGGTGGATTTGATCAACATTGAAGGAAAAATGGAGTTTTTATAATCATCTGGAGCTTTGGGGAAAGGAACCTCAGCCTGGAGGAAGGTTATATGCATATTTCCTTTATTTGTGTCAAAGGCAGAGAGAAGCCTATGTTGTGAGGATGTTGTTTGTTTCCAAAACTGTGAATAAGTTGTATCTTTTAGCATCTCATCCTTTTTTTTTTAATTTCATTATACTTGGAAAATATATTTGGTTCTATTTGGGCATGAACCAATTCCCCTGACTGAGAGGTATCTAGTGGCTCTTGGGAAGTTGAAGAAGATGGAGATCCTACAAAAATATCTTCATTCCTCATAGAAGTATGGGGGCCTGTCAACACTATAGTAGACTGTAAATTTTCCTCTTGAAATGATTCTTCTGTTAGATTGGTATTTTGTCTCTTTTGGTAAATTTTCAACTCCTTTCACTAGATTTCTATGACTGAAGGGGAAAGATATTCTCTTGGCATCTTGTCCTACTTCTCCTGTGGTGTTGGATTCTTTGTTGTTGTTTTTGAGAGTACCTTTTCTTCTGCTTCCTGCAAAGTATTCTCCTACCATTGATCCTAGTTCATATACTTTTCTATTTTAGGTTTGGGAGTGTGAGTGTAGGGAGTATTCTTTTTTTCTACTCTCAACTTTGAAATTATTCTCCATGGGTCATATTACCAAGTGAAGCTGAGTTTAAAATTCATCTGCTTAAGGAGAATATCTACTCCTTTGGTTGTTGTCCTATTGTTGCAAATGAAGGGACCAACCTACGTTTTTATTTTGAATTGAGATTTCATCGTGGCTACCACAAAGTGTAGCTCATCCATGTCAATCATTTGTCTAATATATTCTAGTGAAAAAATTCTCATAGGGACAAAATTGGGCAACCTATATGGGGGGAATTCACACCCATACACTCTGATCTCAATGTAATTTTGGTACAAGTACGAGTCGCCTCTCTTGGTTTTCTCACCGAGGTGTAGAAATATTTTTATCTCAAGTCCTATCCTTTGTTCAACATCACTATTCAATAGGAAAGAGACTATAAACAAGAATTGATCAACATACTCACTGAAGGTGAATTCATTGGTATGATTCCTTACCAAGAAAATCCAATGAATCAAGGATTGGGAATTTCCTTGTTCATCTAATTTTTGTAATGGGAACTGAAACCTGTCTACCTAATGGAATAAAAATAAATAGACTATAACTGAAGCACAATTAAAAAATACTTATGTAGAAAACTTTATGAACTGTTCATGGATGGCATCTACTAGAAACTCACTGTAGTTGAAGATGACAGAGGGATTTTCATCTATTGAAAAAAAATGATAAAAACCATATGATGGCTTCATCAACCCACTGATCAGATTGATAACCTAGTAAGCAAGAAACTTTGGAGATAATCTGCTTTGTCATTTTAGGGAACATGGAAGATGGATAAAGAGGTTTTTTATTAGGTAATTGGGCATTTTCAAGGATAAATGTCTCAAAGATATTTGCTCAATGAGGGAAAGTGAGGTTCTTGTAGAGTTATCGGAGGGAATCTACTAAACAAGGTTTCAGAGGGGAAAAATTTTGAATCTACAGTATTTGGGAAATGGTATCAAAGGCAATTGTGAAACAAATAGCATTGTTCTAGGCTACAATTTCGCACTGATTGGGAATGTATCAAAAGTGGCACAATGAAACGAATATAGGGAAATGGTGGGTCTTAGGAAAAATGAATTGGGGTAGGAGGGAGTCCCTGAAACCCAATTCATCACTGAGATCAATAAACTTTTGTCTTAACTAGTTGTGGAGATTATAGAGGTCAAACTCAAAACTAGTTTCAATAATTTTATATTATTGATCTACGAGGGGTTGGTGGTCCAAGTCAATTACAGGGGGAAGAAAGGGGTTTTCTTCAGTAGATTTAGATTTTACCTTAGATGCCATGCTGGAAAGAAGAGGGCTAGAATACTGAAATTACCCAAGAATTGAGTGGATGAAGACTGTTGGTTTTTGGTGACTGGTTATAGTGGCAGTCCGACTTGATGACATGTTGTGGTGGCGGTATAGTTTGTTGACTAGTCACTATAATAGGTTCTCTGTTTCAGTGTCTTAGAACAACAAATGGAAAGGCCAACTGAATGGGTTTAGGCTTTCTTTATAAATGAAATCATTTAATGTTGAGATTAAACCGTTTAACGGATCGGGTGCTTTGATGAGCCTCATCATTGGGTAACTATATGGACCTTAATCCACCTCCTAGCTTAGTCAAATCAACTCTTCTCACAATTTATTACATATTTTGATTATATTTTGTTTAATCAGATGAGTCAAAGTGAGATATTATGCCTAGTGGACTAATGTGCATTGATTGCAAGTTTGTGATAGAAAATCATGGAATTTTGGCTAATTAAGGTTTGAAAATCAAATGAGACAAGGAGAAGAGATTGTAGGAGGTAGAAAACTCCTCCTGCATTCGAATATTACTCCATCAATCACACTATCTTGGAGTACAAGCAACCAGGTCATGAAGATCAAAAGGAATCCAAGCAAGTGACAGTTAAAGAGGTAGTTTATCTCGAGTTTGGGAGCCGAGCCTCCCTAGATTTAAGGAATTCGTTGGGGACTTCATTTGTATAAATAAAGAGGCCTAGAGCCTCATTAGGATTCAATTTTTTGTTGTAAAAACACTAGTCATTTTCGAGTTCAAGACTTGTGGAAGACATTGTTATGTAAGTTTCTGTTTTGATAATACGAATGAGTAATTCCTTGATCCAGTATTGAGTTAACTCAGAGGTCTGAAGCTCTTGTGTTAGGGCCCAACCCTAGTAGAAAAGGCTCCTCTTCTTGTATTTATATGCTTAGATTGATTTCATAGAGAATGGTTGAATTGTCTTTAGAATTATTTCACTACAAGTAGTGTAGATTTGCTTAGTTTTCTTATTAGTTTGCTTCCATTTGTTCTTTACTTCAGCAGTAGTTTAGAATAGATAAAGGAACATCAAAAAACTGTCAATAGGTTTTTTTGGCGTCACTCCTTCCTTCAAGGATCATGGTTTGAGGAAAGAACTCTTATGCAGCCCCAGAAAGACAGAATTCTAGTTTCTAATGGAATTTAGAGTTTTTTGTACTTAGGCCAGCATTTGATCAGTTTGAAAGAGTAGGATTTAGTTATCATTTATTCTACCTTCAGTCTTACATTAGAACTCATCAATGTTCCATCTTATTTTTCAAATTCTCCTCATGGACAACGTAGGCAACTAGCTCATGAAATTCTGCTTTCCTTAGATAATTGAAATTCTTCTTGTTTACATGATTTTTGGGTAAATGTCAATGTTTGATGCAATGCAAGTGTTTCTAAATTATAGAGAGATTTCATAGACATAAATATCATTCCAACTTCATTCATCCATTATCTTTCTTTGTTTTCACTAAAACCCTCACCAATTTCATCATTTCACAAGGAAACTTCTCCAAGCTTGTTGAGCAAATCCAACCATCTCCCAACCTTGGTTTTGAGTTCTAAAAAGTTCCTAGGCACTCCCTTGCCTCATTCCATCCACCAAACACCTTCCCTAAGCCTTACATCACCTTCAACACCCATCCTTTTTCTCTCGGCTATATCCTTCAAAAATACAGGGGTTCTTGTAGGTTTTTAGGACATCTTGTAGAACGCATTAGAACATCCTGTAGGTTTACCTGTAGTGGTCATTTTTGAGGCCTAATTGAGGAAACATCCTCTAGGAAGCTAGAAAAGGTCCCCTACTAGTCTCCCCAACCTTCTAGCCATTCACCATCATCCTTAAGCCACCTACCACATCAACAAAAGAGATTAACTTTCACACTTTCACATAAAAAAGGACAAAGACAAAAATAGATTTATTTTAGTCATTTACATGCACAACAATAGAATATTTAATGCTTTGAATTTGCATGCTTAGTACAATAGAATTGCATACATGTTAACTTAAAATTATTTTGAAGCATAGCCTCTTAGTTGTTAGTTATAAAAAGGTGCGTTTTAGAATTTGATTTCAATATTTTTCCTTACTGCAGTAGACAAGCTTTCTCTTAGAGTATATTTCTCTTTCCCTCATTGGTAATCAAGATTTTTTTGAATCCACAGAAGTCTGGTTTGAAAAACCTTAGTGGTCTATTGCCAGCTTAGTAGTGACAATGAGTAGACCCATCACATTTACTTGTGTATACAACACTGTCACCTCCAATTTTGTACGAACCCTAGGTTGATAAAGTAAAGTTGGTAGCCCTAGGAGTTGCAACATTCTTGTTGCAATACTAGTACTCATCACTTTTTGGTGCCATTGTCGGGGAGGTGTCTGAGTAATATGTGATTACTGCTTTCTTTCTTCTATTTCTTTTCTATGATATTATGCTATTAGTTTCATTTATGAAAAACTAATTTAGTTTGCTTTCTTTTCCATTCTGAATTCTTTGCTTTCCTTTCCATTCTACAAGTAAGATTTCATTCAAGCAGTTAGTCTTCATTCAGTCTGCAATTTCAATTCTGCAATTATTTTAAAAGCTTGAAAAAAAGACAAAACAAAATAAAAACACTTATTTCATGCCTCGTAGGAATAGGGATAACTTAGGGAAATTTTTGCCAAATACCTCCACTGCTTCAAACAGCCAACCTTCCCTCTTCTTCAGTGGTTGTAAATTGGAGGAACCCTTAGGTGAACAACTAGAGATATTTGAAAAGCCTACAGGGGGATAAGAAGAAGAAGAACCCATTCCAACTAACCCAATGGATGACAATAGAAATGACAGAGGAAATAGAGAAAGAGTTGAGGGTGCCTTCCCCATCAGGGAAACCAATGGGGATACCAGGATGATGAATATAAGCCCCTATGCCCTTTCCCATTTCCATGGTCTGACCTTAGAAGATCCAAACACTTTCTTGTTTGAGTTTGCTGTCATATTTAGAACCTATGATTACACCAATGATGAACATAAGTTGAAACTATTCCCATCCACTCTCAAGGATTCATCTTTGCGCTGGTTCATGGGTTTACCTGGGGAAAACATCACAACTTGGGCTCAAATGCAACAAGCCTTCAACAATAAGTATCGAGACTACTGCAGGTCCAAATAAACTAAAGAGAAATTTTTAGGATGACCTTAGGGCATGATGAATCCATAGAGGATTATGAAGAAATATTCGAACTTAGCTACAAAAGGGCCAAGTGCACACTTGACCCTGAGTGACTGAAGCTAGTCCTTCTTAGAGGGGTAAGGGAAGATCTTCTAGATACCCTAATGAAGATATCAAGATTGTCAAGAAAACCACTCCAAAGACAAGCGCCCTTCGCCACCCTATGAAGATATCAAGACTGTCTTTAGAATCCATTCTAGGGTAGCTAGGAAAAAGGGTAGGGGTAGTCAACCTATGGTCAATCCATCCTCTTCCAATACATCCATCAAGGGTGAAATTGGAAACATGTTGGAATATTTCAAGAGTGAGATGATGCAAACCGTTTCCCTACAGATGGACACTATGCACATTGAGAGAAAACAGGAGGAAGAAGAGAGAGCCTTAGCCATTTTTTGCCTTAGATGCACAAGGAGGCACCCTAGGAATGAATGTCCATTAAACTTGATTGCAGTCTTCTCAATCTGTCAAGAAAATCACTCCAAAGACAAGCACCCTTCGCTACCTGGACTAAAATTTGTATATTAGGGAGTTAAAGGGGTGACTGAAAAACTCTTCTACATAAACCAAAGGAGACCTCATGGGTCTCGTCCATACCAGCAAGGCATGCAAGGGTCATCCCATGCATATTACAACCCCAACTAGACCACATTCGTTCCCTCTTCGAGGCACCCTACTCATCCTTCCTAGTTTACACCTCCTCCTTGGTCCTTTGCACCTCATTATCATTCCCAACCAACCAACCAGTCATTTCAACCATATGCTCCACCATAGCCTCAGTGGAATGCACTGCCCCAGGAGTGGAGGCCCCCATACAACCATGCTCCAACTGTATTGCCTTCGCCACCTGCTCAATGAAAACTCTTACACCCTGCTCCACCTAAACAACCCTAGATGCCTGCCCAGTCGAATCCGAACCCGAAAAGTAGACAAACACAAAAAGTATACAGTGGGGAGACATCCTATCCTGCTTATGCTGTGGAGATTTAGGAAATCAACCTGAGATCTAGGAGAGTATTCCCAGACAACCAACCTCTACCTCCACCTAGGGAGTGTAAGGAAGAAAGAGAGGAAAGCATGCCTAAAGTAAATCCACCACCCTTTCCCGAAAGATTAACTAAACCAATCCATCCTACCTTGGAAGAGACTGAACTTCTGGGAGAATTGAAAAATCTATGTGTCAAAATTCTACTTCTCCAAGCTATAAAATATGTACCTATTTACAACAAGTTGATTAAGGAGCAGTGCTTCAAACATCCAGGGGGGCGAAAAAGAGATGCCCCTACCATTAGTGTCATTGAACAACTGTCCAACTTAATGCTGGGGCATGTAATTTGTCCAAAGTATTTGGACCCTAGAAGCCTTGTAGTAGATGTGCACATCAATGGCACCATTGCCTCACACACTTTGATTGATCTTGGGGCTGTCATTAATGTGATGACAAAGGACACCATGCTCAAGCTCAACCTCCAGGGTTCATTGAGAAATACCACAACAGTCCTGCAACTTGTAGACCGTTCCATAGTGACCCCTGGGGGGATTGTGGAGGATGTGATGGTCTCCATTGACTCTTGGGAGTACCCTGTAGATTTCCTATTTCTTCAGCCTAAGGCCAAGCTTACTGGTTACGCTCGCATCCTTGGGAGGCCCTGGTTAGCCACTGTCGATGCCTACATTAGTTGTAGGGCTGGAAATATTACTATGAAAAATCAGCATATGTCTAATCAGTTGGTCCTGTAGCCTCCCGCCCAACCATATCTAGAACATGAATTACATTTATGGTTGGAGGAGGAGGAAGAAGGTGAAGTTTATTCAACCAACTCTATACCTTAGAAACAACCATGGGGGGAGGACAACCAGATGAAGATGATTTGATTGGGCACATACTCCAAAGCCTAACTTCCAACACATTGTCCTTAGAATAAGTAGTAAAGGAAACCAAGAAAAACCATCAGATTGATCTATGCTTAGCTGATTCAAACCCTACTCGTGTCAAAACCATAGAATTAAGCCCTGAGAGAACTTTGAAAATAAATCCATCTCTTTTTGTACACCAAGAAAAAAAGTTGTGCAACATGCTAAAGGAACAGTTGGATGCCTTTGCTTGGAGTTACAAAGAATTGAAGGGAGTGCGCCCCTCGGTGTGTACTCACCACATTTATATCAAATAAGGTTGCAAACTAGTCGGACAACCCCAAAGGAGAATGAATCCATCTCTCAAGGATATAGTCAAAGAAGAACTGCAAAAGATACTAGATGCAAGATTCATTTACCCTATCTCATATAGTGAGTGGGTCTCTCCTTTGGTGTTGGTTCCAAAGAAAAATCGGAAGTGGAGGATTTGTGTCTATTACAAAGAGTTAAACAAAGCCAAAAAGAAGAACCATTTCCCTATACCTTTCATTGACCAAGTGCTAGATGGCCTAGCAGGGAATTTTTTTTTTCTCTTTCCTAGATGGATTCAACGGGTACAACCAAATCCAGATCAGCCCAGAAGACTAGGATAAAACCACCTTCACTTGTCCTTGGGGTACTTTCGCCTATAGGGTCCTTCCTTTTTGCTTATGCAATGCCCCTACCACTTTCCAGAGAGCAGTACTGAGTATCTTTGTCAAGCTAGTCCATGATGCAGTAGAGATTTATATGGATGATTTTACACCCTATGGGTGTGATTTCCAGGAGGCTCCTTCCAACTTACGTAAGGTGCTAAAAAAATGCATTGGAATGAACATGTCCCTTAGTCCCGAAAAATATGAGTTCTTGATGACTAAAGGGACTGTGGTCATTTGATATCCCAACAAGGACTATAGGTGGACCCAAAAAAAATAACCATCATTCAAATGGTCCCACCTGCACAAAAGGAGAGAGATGTTAGAAGATTTCTAGGTTTAGTTAGATACTACCAGAGGTTTATAAAAGACTTCAACATGTTAGCTTCTCCTTTATTTGGGTTGTTGGCCAAAGACTCTGAGTTTGTATGGTCAAAAATCTCTCAACAGGCCCTGGATACCCTGAAGGACAAGTTGACCACTGCACTTATTCTCGGAGGCCCGAATTGGGCCCTTCCTTTTCATATACATGTTGATGCCTCACAAAAACCCATAGGAGCAGCTCTAGGTGAGATAGATGACAAATTGCCTTAGACATTTACTTTATCAGTAAGAATCTGTCAAAGGCCGAACTAAACTACACAGTAACCTAAAAGGAGCTCTTGGCTATTGTGCATTCATTGAACAAATTTAGGCATTACATTACTGATGAGCCCCAATTTTGGTACAATTTGGGCTCATTTTTGGCCTATTTTGCTTGCTCAAACCATTCATTTTTATTGTTTATGCATACACTTCTTAGTTTATTCATGTTGTTTGTAGGAGAAAGGATAGGCACTTTATCTACGTAGCTAATGCATTGTGATTCCAGGTTTTGGCATTAAAAGGGAGCAAAAGACAACGAAAAGGTGGCAAGGAGACAACGAGTTGGCATTGTTGACATAAGGAGAGGTTGTCCATGGTTTTGGGGGACATTCCTCGTGATCCTCACCAAGAACTCCGAGCCCCACTTCAGCCTCCCTCCGAGCTTAATACACGGCCAGCTGTTCTACAGGAACAACAGCTCAAAACTGCTCTACAGGAAACAGCATTTATGACCATCCTACAGGATCAGCAGTTAAACTATAGATTGAACAGCCGAGCTCCTAGAATCATGGATACCTGTTGGAGCATCGTTTTGTATAAGTATAGAAGCCTTAGCCTTGGTTAGGTTGTTGAAACTCTTGTGTTACTATTGTAATTTTGGAGCACAGCTCAAGTTTCGTTCTCTTTTGTAAGCCAATTTGGCATGATATCAGATTATGAATAAAGAAGGCCACTTTTGAGTTAGTTCTGAGTTTTCTCAAGGAGCTATAGCTCTCAGGTGAGGGCCCAACCTGAGAGCCATAGTCCTCCTCCGTGTTGTAATGCATTTACCATTAGTTCCAGCACTTGAGTTTGTTTAGTTTCCTATGCAATTCGGATTTCCAGCTTGTTAGTTTAATTGTTTTCATTAGCATAGATAGGACTGGTATGATGCTTTGCTTTCAGTATTCAAGTTTGACAGGTTGGTAGAATAAATCTCTTGGAGCTCCATCAAAAACAGGTTGCAAAAGGCTCACTGCCATCTCACTGTTTGGGATTGGGGTGTAGACCATGATCAGCCACCAAAAAGAACAGCAGTCGTTTCATCTCCACGCAAGTTGCCACATGAACGTTTTTATTGAAAATCCATTCATATATTCTCGACATTGATCCATACTGCACTCTCACGCATTAGTTTCATTTCTTGTTTTCCATTTCGGATTTGTAGGTTTCATGGCATAATAGGTTAATGAATCTCTTGTTTTGATGCACAGGTCATTTGTTTCATTTACGCTGCTCTTTCTCAAGCCACTTCCTTCGTCGTTTTCTTCATCCACCTGCAAGTTCTATTCATCCTCTATCTCACTCACTTGCCCTCCAACTCTCTCATTTCACGTACAGCTCCATCTCCTTCACTCTCGTTGATTCCACCCTTCCAAAACATCAACCCATTGCATGCACCCTTCCTTCGTCTGACTTGCCATTTCCTAAGACATCATTAGGTCCATCTCCATCTCCCTTAGCCTCCCACACCACTCCAACACTCCATCAACTCCTAAAACCTCCACGGCCAACCATCCTGTAGACGTGCACAGCCATCCTGTAGAAAACAGAGTATCCTGTAGAATTCCCAGCAGCCTTCCTGTAGGAGGCCATTCACTTCGTTTCCGAGCTTCTGAACGTGAGGGACCTCTGTGGATGGGTGCTGAGGATCCTTAGGAACCTCTCCAAGCCTCCCCAACCTGTCCCACACTTTCCTTCCATCTCCATCCCACCTGCACAATCAAACCCTAATTAGGCCAAGGTCACACTCATTCCACACACCTAAAGGAAAAACACAAAAACACATTTCTCATGATGCCAGTAGCTTAGACCCATGCATTTATACTTGTTAGAGGCAATGACAGCATTCATAAGAGTTGCACCTACATTCTTTGCATTATAGAGGATAGACTAGTTAAATTAGGGTTTCATAGATTTACATGCTTTAAGTTGCTTTTGATTCAGTTTGTCAAGTAGAGTAGCCTTCCTTTGAGTTAACTTCCGTCCATCATTGATAAAGCTTCTTCTGTGAGCCTATAGAAGTTGGCTTAAGCCCTAGCGGACTTGTGCCAGCTGACCAAGTGACAGCTGCGACAAGGGCTAGTACTTGTGCATACAACACCGTCGCTTCCAAGTTTGTACAAACTACCAGGTTGATAAAATTAAGAGACAGGAAGCCCCAGGAGTTGTAGCATTATTGCTACAATACTGGAGCTCACCATCTTTTTGGCGCCGTTGCCGGGGAAGCGTCAGAGTATTAGCACCTGTTGCTTTTCCTCTACTTTCCTACTCTTACCTTCTGCTAAGTAGTTTGCTTCATTTCCATTCTGCAAAAGTAGCATAGACTTTCCTGCTTTCCTAGACTAGACTTTCCTGCTTTCCTAGACTAATCTTTCCTGCTTTCCTAGATTAGTACTTCCTGCTTTCCTAGATTAATATTTCCAATTCTGCAAATTTCATTTGAGTAATCTAGTTAGTTGTAGATCACTTTGTTTCAGTTTTGCAGGTACAAGAAAAAAGACAAAAGCACTAAAAACAGAGAAGAGTCCTTTCCCTTTCATGCCTCGTAGGAACCGAGATAGATCAGGCAAATTCCTACCAAACACCCCCACCACATCACTAAGTCACCCTTCTCTCTTCTTTGGTGACAGTGACCCAGAGGAACCTATAGGTGAACATCCCGAGATATACCAAGACCCTATAGAAGAAGAAGAGTTAGAAACCACTCCATCTGAAGCCATGGCTGATAATGGGAGAGAAGATGAGAGAATAGAAGGAGCTTTCCCCATCCGAGAGACCAATGGGGATATGAAAATGAAAAACATTAGCCCCTCTGCCTTGCCTCACTTCCATGGACTGACCACTGAGGATCCTGATACCTTCTTGTTTGAGTTTGCTGTCCTTTGTCGAACCTATGACTATACTGAGGATGAGCAAAAGTTGAAGCTTTTCCCTTCCACTCTCAAGGATGCAGCACTACGCTGGTTCATGCGATTACCTGGGAATAGCATCACCACTTGGGCTCAGATGCAGCAAGCCTTCAATACCAAGTATAGGGATTATTGTAGGTCCAAGGAAACCAAGGGAGAGATCTTTAGAATGACCATGGGGAATGATGAGTCTTTAGAGGACTATGAGGAGAGGTTCCAACTTAGCTATAAACGGGCCAGGTGCACACTTGACCCTGAATCCCTCAAGTTGGTTCTACTCCGAGGAGTCCCTGAAGATCTCCTAGACACCCTTCACATGTTAGCTGGGGGGGACATTTACCAACTGCCTTATGAGGACATCAAGACTGTGTTTCGAAATCATTCCAGGGCAGCTAGAAAACGAGGTAGAGGAAACCTCCTCTCCACCGGTGTCCCTTTCTCCAAACATGAGCTTACAAACCAATTAGAATATCTTAAGAGTGAGGTGAGACATACCATTGCCATGCAGCTGGACACATTCAGGATCCAGCAAAAGAAAGAGGAAGCTGAGAGAGCCTTGGCTGTCTTCTGTCCTAGGTGCACCAGAAGACACCCTAAGAACGAATGTCCATTGCATTCGGTTGAAGTGTGTTTCGTTTGTGAGGAGGACCACCCAACAAATCAGTGTCCAACCTTGCCTGGGTTTAAAGCCATGTACCAAGGAACTGAAGCCCCCACTGAACCTCTCTACTTCATCAACCAAAGGAGGCCTCAAGGATCTAGACCTTATCAGCAGGGGATGCAAGGGGCATCTCAAGCTTATTACAACCCCAACCACTTGACTCCCATGCCTTCCTGGGGTCCCCCTGCTCATCCTTCCTGGTCAATGCCTCCTCCATGGTCTTATCCACCTCAGTACCCTACTCAACCTACTTCTCATCCATATCACTCACATACCCAGTCGCAACCTCAATGGAGTGCTCCTCAGTCGGGGTGGAGGCCCCAATACAACACTCCTCCTGCCATTTTGCCTCCACCACCAGTTCAACCTCAGCCTTTACCTCATGCTCCTCCAAGGCAACCTCAGATGCCTGCTCAACCGAACCCGAACCCCAACAATAGACAGGCTCAGCAGGTATATACTGGGGAGACCTCGTGCCCTACCTATGCTGTGGAGATCCAGGAGATCAATCTTAGATCTGGAAAGATTCTTCCAGATCGCCAACCTCCTCCCCCAGAGGATGAGGAAAACCATCAGGAGAGTGAACCAAAACCTACTCCACCCTTTCCTGAGAGATTAACTGCCACCACACAACCGAACCCAGAAGAAGATGAGCTTTTGGGTGAGCTCAAACAGTTGTGTGTAAAAATCCCACTTCTCCAAGCCATCAAGGATGTGCCAATATATAACAAGCTGATTAAGGAGAAGTGTTTCAAACACCCAGGCAGACGGAAGAAAGATGCCTCAACTATCAATGTCATAGGACACCTGTCTGACCTTATGCTAGGACAAGTCATCTGCCCAAAATACCTAGATCCTGGAAGTCCTGTAGTAGATGTACACATCAATGGCACCATTATCCCCCACACCTTGATTGATCTGGGGGCAGCCATCAATGTGATGACCAGGGATACCATGCTTAAACTCAATCTTCAGGGTTCCTTGAGAAAGACCTCGACAGTACTGCAGTTAGCAGATCGCTCCACCGTGACTCCCGAAGGGATTGTGGAGGATGTCTTGGTCTCAATTGATTCTTGGGAATACCCTGCAGATTTCCTGGTCCTGCAACCAAAGGCCAAGCTTACTGGATATCCTCTCATCTTGGGAAGGCCTTGGTTAGCTACTGCGGATGCTTACATAAGTTGTCGGGCAGGGAACATGACCATCAAAAATGGTCCCATGTCCAAGCAGCTAGTCCTATACCCTCCTGCCCAACCTTCTTTAGAGCATGATTTACCACTCTGGTTGGAGGACGGAGAGGAAGACGAGGTGTACTCTGCACCTCTGTGCACCCTAGATACCGCTAGAAGAAATTCTCCTACCGAGGATGATTTAATTGAGACCCTGATCCAGAATCCACCTTCCAGTGCACTATCTTTAGAGAAGTTGGTGGAGGATGCCCAAGCTAGCACCTTAGTGGACCTTTGTACAACCAGCCCTGTAACTCCCAGAGTCAAAAGTGTGGAGTTCGGCCCTGAGAGAGCGTTAAAGATCAGCTCCTCTCTATCTCCTTCCCAGGAGAAGGAGTTGTGTAGCCTATTGGCCAGCCACTTGGATGCTTTTGCTTGGAGCTATAAGGAGATGAAAGGAGTCCACCCCTCGGTCTGTACCCATCATATATACATCAAAGAGGATTGTAAACCAGTTAGGCAACCCCAGAGGAGAATGAATCCAGCCCTTAAGGACATTGTCAACGAAGAATTGCAAAAACTGTTGGACGCCGGATTCATTTACCCCATCTCAGATAGTGAATGGGTGTCCCCTCTGGTGTTGGTTCCCAAGAAGAATGGGAAGTGGAGGATCTGTGTAGATTACCGGGAGCTAAACAAAGCTACCAAGAAGGACCATTTCCCTCTACCCTTCATAGATCAAGTGTTGGATGGACTGGTAGGAAAGAAGTTCTTCTCTTTCCTGGATGGGTTCAGCGGGTACAATCAAATCCAAATCAGCCCGGAAGACCAAGATAAGACCACCTTCACTTGTCCTTTGGGTACCTTTGCCTACCGAGTCCTTCCCTTTGGGCTATGCAATGCTCCTGCTACTTTTCAGAGAGCTGTCTTGAGCATCTTCTCGGAGTTGGTCCATGATGCAGTGGAAATCTACATGGATGACTTTACCCCTTATGGGGCCAACTTCCAGGAAGCATTGTCCAACTTGGGAAAGGTCCTAACCAAGTGCATCGAGATGAACTTGTCCCTTAGCCCTGAGAAATGTGAATTCCTAATGACTGAAGGGACAGTGCTAGGCCATACCATTTCTTCTCAAGGATTGCAGGTGGATCCTAACAAAATTGCTCTCATCAAGAGGGTTCCACCTCCTCAAAAAGTAAGGGATGTCCGGAGTTTCTTGGGATTAGCAGGATACTACCGGAGGTTCATTAAAGACTTCAGCAAGTTAGCCTCACCGTTGTTTGGTTTGTTGGCAAAAGATGTGGAGTTTAATTGGACTGACGATTGTCAGAAGAGTTTGAATGAATTAAAAGACAAGTTAGTGTCAGCTCCAATCCTAAGAAGTCCAAACTAGGCCCTACCTTTCCACATCCACACTGATGCCTCGAACAAAGCCATAGGTGCAGCCTTAGGACAAGTTGAGCAAAAACTTCCATATGCCATTTACTTCGTTAGCAAAAACTTGTCCAAAGTAGAGCTGAATTACACTGTAACCGAGAAGGAATTCTTAGCTGTGGTTCATGCACTGAACAAGTTCAGACATTACATTACTGGTTACCAGACTTTTGTACATACTGACCATGCTGCTATTAGATACTTGATGAATAAACCAGATGTGAATGCTCGTATTATTAGATGGTTACTTTTATTGCAGTAGTTTGATCTAACCATTGTTGATAAACCAGGAAAAGAAAATGTTGTTGTTGACTTCTTGTCTAGATTGGATTTGTCTGCAGATGAAGATGGGACGGTGGATGACCAGATGCCTGATGAGCATCTGTTTGCTATCTCAGTACTCTCTCCATGGTTTGCTGACATAGCAAACTACCTTGTTTCAGCTCAGTTTCCTCCGCACCTCTCTTCAAAAGAGAAAAGCAAAATCATCAGAAAGAGTGCCTCATTTACATGGATTGGGGGCAACCTGTTCAAGCTTGGCCCCGATCAGATCTTAAGGCGTTGTGTAAGGGAGGAGGAAGTCTTTGACATTCTCCTCACCTGTCATGATGGGCCTTGTGGAGGACATTTTGCAGCAAAGAGAACTGCCTTCAAGATCCTGCAGGCAGGCTACTATTGGCCCACACTTCATCAAGATGTCAGAAGATATGTTAGCCAGTGTGACCAATGCCAAAGAATGGGGAAACCGACCCAAAGGGATGAGATGCCTCTCCAACCTCAAGTGACTCTCGAGCCATTTGAGAAGTGGGGCATGGACTTTGTGGGCCCAATCAATCCCTCTTCGAGGCAGAGATCCTACATCATAGTGTGTACTGACTACTTGACAAAGTGGGCAGAGACTAAAGCAATCAAAGCGGCAACTGAAGAAAAGGTGGTCGAGTTCTTAAGAGAGAACATCTTCTACAAGTTTGGCTACCCAAGAGAGCTGGTGACCGATCAAGGGAGCCAGTTCACCTCTAACTTGGTTGAAGATCTATTGGCTCATCACAAGATCAAGCATAGGACTTCCACCCCTTATCATCCTCAAGCCAATGGGCAGGTGGAAGTCACCAATAGAGCTCTAGAAGGGATCTTGACCAAAGTGGTAAACAGCAACAGAAAAGACTGGGCAGATCGCCTAGTTGAAGCCACATGGGCTTACAACACCACTTGGAAGACCACCACCGGTTTCACACCTTATGAGCTGGTCTATGGGAAGAAAGCTTTGCTGTCCATTGAATTTGAGTATAACACTTTGAGGTTGGCAGCTCAGCTGGACCTAGATCTCAGCCATGCACAGCAAGAAAGGCTATTGCAGCTGAATGGACTGGATGAACACCGCATGCAGGCCCTCCTTCACTCAGAAGTGGTTCAACTTCAGAGGAAGGTGTGGCATGACCAATATCTCCATGACAAGCAATTTCAGCCGGGAGATTGGGCTTTGTTGTATGATTCCAGATTCAAAGATTTCAAGGGGAAGTTGAGAACCAGATGGCTAGGACCATATGTGGTGGAACAGTGCCATGACAATGGATCTGTCCTCATTCGAACCATTGATGAGGAATCCATTCCCATGCTTGTCAATGGGCACCGATTGAAGATCTATAGAAGACCTCTCTCAAGACAAGAGTTTATCAGCACTATGGAGAAATCTGTTTTGGTCATAGAGAAGGGTTCTGCCTCCACTTTGGGCATACCCTGAAGGATCTAAAACACTAAAAACAAAAAAAAAAAAAGGAAAAAAAAAAAAAAAAAAAAAAAGATCCTTGGGTGAAAACCTCTCTGAGGCGCCCAAGGCAGGCAGTAGGGGTGAAAACCTCATTGAGGCGCTCCTATTGTCTTTCAAGAAAAAAGAGGAAAATAAAGATCCTTGGGTGAAAACCTCTCTGAGGCACCCAAGGCAGGCAGTGGGGGTGAAAACCTCATCGAGGCGCTCCTATTGTCTTTCTAAAAAAAAAGAGAAAAAAGAAAAAAAGAAAAAAACAATCAGCACAATAAAAGGTTTGCATGCAGATGTTCTATGGAGGAGAAGAAGCCTCTCCACTCTAAGCCAGGGGCCTTCATCATGCTAGCAAAGGATGTCATCAGCACCTCCTCCAAGAACAGCAATGTTTTTAAGGTATGTGCAATTATTATCATGCTTTGGATCTTCTACAGGAGGATACAGTTTTTCTACAGGAACAGACAGTCTTCCTACAGGAAGACGCGGATCTTCTACAGGAAAGTGCCAAATTTCTACAGGAAGCTCTGTGTTCTACAGGAAACTTCCTGTAGAAGGTTACGATGGCCGAAATGTGTTTCAAATGAAGATCTAGTGACTGAGGAGTGGATTGAATGCATGCATGTCAATGATGGCACCCCTGAACATTGCCATTATCGTCCTCCACCATCCTCGTCGCCATGCAACCAAGATCCCTGCAGCAGCACAACAAAGTAATCAGTTCTCGTGAGAAAGCATCTGTCAAAGAAAAACTAAGCACCAAGAACCATACCACATCCATGTTGATACATCAGAAGCGCTGGGATCATGATCGAGAAGCCAGAACCGCCAGCATGCAGCATACACCCGAGGAGAAAGAACGGTGACAAGACCCCTCGCGGGGATCCTGTAACAGTTCGACCTGCTCAAGTGAAGACCGGTCACAGCACCGCCATCTTAGATCAAACACGGGCGCATGAACGCAGAACCATCCACTCCATCGCCAGCATCCTGTAACCACGAGCCTACAGGAATGTGCAGCCACATGCGGCAGGTAGATCCATCGCTCAAAAAACTGGAAATCATGTGCAGCCGCGCGCAGGTAAGTGTTCTAATCCTTCTCTCCATCAAACTGCATGATTATTACTTCGATTTGTTTTGCATGGCATAAAGGTGAATGGTTGAGCGGCCTAAAGGCCAGTGATTGGCCACGTCGGTTAGTAAAGGGATAGTTAGAGGACGAGGTGGCAGCCACGACGAAAGAAACACGCAGCAAGCACGTGAAGATCAGTCCCGTCAACCGAGAAGTGAAGTTTAACCGAAAAGGGCGGCGGCAGATCTGTGGGAATGAATGCGGCAACAAACGAATGTGCAGGCGAATGAGGGGTGACGTCACCCAACGGTCCAGCGGGGATAGCTCACCCCCGCGCCACGAGCTGCGCCGATTCAAAATCTAATCGGCTCGATTAAGCGTGTATCTCCATCAACCTCACTTCAAAACTCGAGTAGATCCTCTGCTTACCTCTGCATGTTGACACGCCGAGCTCTCGGCTACCTGAACGCTGGTAAAGCACCTCTCGACCGCCAGCCAACTAAAGCTCTTCCCGAAGCCTGCACACTGCTCCTACAGGAACAGTTTCTACAGGAACGCCGTCCTACAGGAAGCAGTTTCTACAGGAACGCGGCTCTACAGGAAGGTGAAGTCTTCACGTAAAAAAAAAGGTGGCAGAAAAGAGGTAACCCTGCAACTCCTTCCGCAATTGGTTTTTTAAAAGGTGGCAAGGCCATTAGTCACAGTGTGGTCATAAAAAATTTTGGTTTGCCGTGCCTATACTATCGCTCCTACAGGATAGCTGTATAATCAAACTGTGGTCTGAAAATTCATTGCATGTTCTGTCTTTAAGACCGAATTTCCTGTGTATCCACCACCTCTGGTATAAACCACTGTGTTCATCATGCCTGGCGGGTTTATCAGGCGAGAGCCCACTAATTCAAATGCATTAAGGAGAAACCCGGCAGTGGTTGAGCTCTTCACTAGAGCACAATGGATGCCTTTCTGTGATAAACTACAGGGCTACGATGATGAAGTAGCCGAGGAATTTTTGCAGGCTCTGCAGCCTAAATCACAGACGTTGGCCACGGTAACCTTCAGAGGTCTCAGCCTCAAACTCACCCCCGAGCATATCAGTCAGATTACAGAGTTGCCCATGGGTCTGCCGTGGGACAAAGAAGAGCGGAAGCAGAGCCAGCAAGCAAAGAAGGAGTTCTTCCCACCGGAAGAGTCATTCACCGAAGACAAAAATGGAGTCAAAAGGGCAAGCCTGTTGCCGCCATGGAACGAAGTCAGTCTACAAATTATGAAATATATCACCTGTGAGGGCCGATATAGCATTGTATATGCGTATCACTTCAGGCTGCTTAACGAACTAAGACACCAGATTGACCTCCCTGCAGCACAGAGGTTGAGCATTCCTTACTTTCTACTACAATCCTTAATGGAGTGTTCCACCAAGCTCAAGGACGGAATTCCGGACCAGATAGCCCACCATGGGCTAGTCAAGCTCCTCGTGGAGGATGCTCTCCGCTCATATAAAGTCCCCCTCGCTTGGGAATCATTTAGGAACTTATCAAGAATGGGGAACATAAAAATGTTGCTTGAAGGAGCGGAATCCTCTAACGGAGAAGAAGAAGAGCCGGCAGCCGGGAGTAAGAAAGGAAAAAGCCACAAAGTTCCGGCTCCAGCACAGAAAAAGGAACGAAAGAAGAAGGAGGAGGGAGAAGATGACAAAGTCAAAGAGGACACCCCCATCCTATCAGCAAGGGAACAGAGGTTGAAGAGCAGGGCAGTCAAAGCTGAGGTGGCCCCTACCAGCCCAAGCACCTCGTCAGCTTCTGCAGTCAAAGCCAAACGCAAAAGCCACGCAACAAGGCAAGAGAAGGTGGTGAGAATTGCATCTGCAGGAACGCAATCACAGGCTTCTACAGGAAGCCCGAAAACGCAAACTCAGGCTTCTACAGGAAACCCGAAAACAAAGGCAAAGGTTTCTACAGGAAGCCCGAAGATCAGTAAGGAGCAGGCTTCTACAGGAAGCCCAAGAGCAATGACCAAGGCTTCTACAGGAAGCCCGGAAATTGCTGGAAAACAGGCTTCTACAGGAGGCCCAAAGATGGAGACAAGGGCTTCTACAGGAAGCCCGACAGTACAACCACAGGCTTCTACAGGAAGCCCGAAGACAGAGACAGGGGCTCCTACAAGAATCACAAGGCTGGAAAGAGGGGTTCCTACAAGAGGCCCGAAGGTCATTGAGAAACAGCCTCCTGTAGAGAGCCCGAAGACAAAGAAAGAATCTTCTACAGGAGGCCCGAAAGCGGGCAAAGCAGGGTCTTCCACGGGAAGCCTGAAATTTAAAAAGGAGGGACCCTCTACAAGGAGCTCCGAGAGAGCAAAACACAAGAAAGAGAAGGCTGACATCCTCGATAAGGAGGCAGCAGCGGCACTGGCTGCCCTCAGCACTCCTCCAAAACCGAAAGAGAAAAGGGAGAGGGAGACCCCTCTGCCACCTGAAGCCAGGAGAAGCAAGAGGATGTCCCCGAGCAAGCCACAGCCTTCACCCAGCGGCCATACCACTTCAGGGGATGTACCTACTTCACCCATTGCAAGAACCCCCTCTAAACCATCAGCTACCCCCGAAAAGGGGAGCCCAAAAATAACTTCCTGGACACGAAAGATAGGCCAGTCGCCTTCTGAAGCCCGACTCAAGGAAATAGAAAAAGGGAAGGAAGCATCACCCTCATCACCATCAGGGGCAGAAAAGGCAGGGCCATCAAAAGCAGAAAAGAAACAACCTATTCCGGTCCCGAGTCCTCGGCCAAGGACAAGGAGCAGGGGCAAGGTTGCTCAAGGATGAGCAAATGGTTCAGCTGGGGGGTGATGATGAGCCCCAATTTTGGTACAATTTGGGCTCATTTTTGGCCTATTTTGCTTGCTCAAACCATTCATTTTTATTGTTTATGCATACACTTCTTAGTTTATTCATGTTGTTTGTAGGAGAAAGGATAGGCACTTTATCTACGTAGCTAATGCATTGTGATTCCAGGTTTTGGCATTAAAAGGGAGCAAAAGACAACGAAAAGGTGGCAAGGAGACAACGAGTTGGCATTGCTGACGTAAGGAGAGGTTGTCCACGGTTTTGGGGGACATTCCTCGTGATCCTCACCAAGAACTCCGAGCCCCACTTCAGCCTCCCTCCGAGCTTAATACACGGCCAGCTGTTCTACAGGAACAGCAGTTCAAAACTGCTCTACAGGAAACAGCATTTATGACCATCCTACAGGATCAGCAGTTAAACTATAGATTGAACAGCCGAGCTCCTAGAATCATGGATACCTGTTGGAGCATCGTTTTGTATAAGTATAGAAGCCTTAGCCTTGGTTAGGTTGTTGAAACTCTTGTGTTACTATTGTAATTTTGGAGCACAGCTCAAGTTTCGTTCTCTTTTGTAAGCCAATTTGGCATGATATCAGATTATGAATAAAGAAGGCCACTTTTGAGTTAGTTCTGAGTTTTCTCAAGGAGCTATAGCTCTCAGGTGAGGGCCCAACCTGAGAGCCATAGTCTTCCTCCGTGTTGTAATGCATTTACCATTAGTTCCAGCACTTGAGTTTGTTTAGTTTCCTATGCAATTCGGATTTCCAGCTTGTTAGTTTAATTGTTTTCATTAGCATAGATAGGACTGGTATGATGCTTTGCTTTCAGTATTCAAGTTTGACAGGTTGGTAGAATAAATCTCTTGGAGCTCCATCAAAAACAGGTTGCAAAAGGCTCACTGCCATCTCACTGTTTGGGATTGGGGTGTAGACCATGATCAGCCACCAAAAAGAACAGCAGTCGTTTCATCTCCACGCAAGTTGCCACATGAATGTTTTTATTGAAAATCCATTCATATATTCTCGACATTGATCCATACTGCACTCTCACGCATTAGTTTCATTTCTTGTTTTCCATTTCGGATTTGTAGGTTTCATGGCATAATAGGTTAATGAATCTCTTGTTTTGATGCACAGGTCATTTGTTTCATTTACGCTGCTCTTTCTCAAGCCACTTCCTTCGTCGTTTTCTTCATCCACCTGCAAGTTCTATTCATCCTCTATCTCACTCACTTGCCCTCCAACTCTCTCATTTCACGTACAGCTCCATCTCCTTCACTCTCGTTGATTCCACCCTTCCAAAACATCAACCCATTGCATGCACCCTTCCTTCGTCTGACTTGCCATTTCCTAAGACATCATTAGGTCCATCTCCATCTCCCTTAGCCTCCCACACCACTCCAACACTCCATCAACTCCTAAAACCTCCACGGCCAACCATCCTGTAGACGTGCACAGCCATCCTGTAGAAAACAGAGTATCCTGTAGAATTCCCAGCAGCCTTCCTGTAGGAGGCCATTCACTTCGTTGCCGAGCTTCTGAATGTGAGGGACCTCTGTGGATGGGTGCTGAGGATCCTTAGGAACCTCTCCAAGCCTCCCCAACCTGTCCCACACTTTCCTTCCATCTCCATCCCACCTGCACAATCAAACCCTAATTAGGCCAAGGTCACACTCATTCCACACACCTAAAGGAAAAACACAAAAACACATTTCTCATGATGCCAGTAGCTTAGACCCATGCATTTATACTTGTTAGAGGCAATGACAGCATTCATAAGAGTTGCACCCACATTCTTTGCATTATAGAGGATAGACTAGTTAAATTAGGGTTTCATAGATTTACATGCTTTAAGTTGCTTTTGATTCAGTTTGTCAAGTAGAGTAGCCTTCCTTTGAGTTAACTTCCATCCATCATTGATAAAGCTTCTTCTGTGAGCCTATAGAAGTTGGCTTAAGCCCTAGCGGACTTGTGCCAGCTGACCAAGTGACAGCTGCGACAAGGGCTAGTACTTGTGCATACAGCACCGTCGCTTCCAAGTTTGTACGAACTACCGGGTTGATAAAATTAAGAGACAGGAAGCCCCAGGAGTTGTAGCATTATTGCTACAATACTGGAGCTCACCAATTACAGGTTATCAAATATTTGTACATACTAACCATGCTGCAATTAAATATTTAATCAATAAACCTGATGTGAATGCCCAGATTATTAGATGGTTACTTTTATTACACTAGTTTGATCTAACTACTGTTGATAAGCCTGGCAAGGAAAATGTTGTTGCAGATATTTTGTCCAGAGTAACTTTACCTACAAGGGATGAAGGAATGGTTGATGATCAGTTACCAGATGAACACTTATTCGCCATTCCAGTTCTCTCTCAATGGTTTGTTGACATAGTAAACTATTTGGTATCTACACAGTTCTCATTGAATTTATCCTCCAAAGAGAAAAACATTATTGTGAGGAAGAGCACCCCATTCACTTGGATTGGGCGCAACCTCTTCAAACTAGGCCCAAATCAAATTCTAAGAAGATGTGTCTAGGAGGAGGAAGTCTTTGACATCCATCTAACCTATCATGATGGGCCTTGTGGAGGTCACTTTGTAGCCAAGAGGACAACATTCAAGGTGTTACAAGCTAGTTATTATTGGCCCACTCTTCATCAAGATGTGAGAAGATATACTAGTCAGTGTGATAGGTGCCAAAGGATGGGAAAGACTACTCCAAGGGATGAAATGCCTCTACGACCTCAATTGACTTTCGAGTCATTTGTCAAATGGGGCATGGATTTCATTGGACCTATTGATCCTCCTTCTAAGAAAAAGTAGTACATAATTGTGTGCACTAACTATTTGACCACGTGGGCTTAAACCAAGGAAATCAAGGCAGTAATAGAGGAGAAGGTGTCCGAGTTCTTAAGGGAAAATGTATTTTACAAGTTTGGGTACCCTAGGGAATTAGTCATTGATCAAGGTAGTCAATTTACATCCAACATGATTCAAGACATGTTAAGCCAGCACAATATCAAGCATAGAACATCCACTCTATATCACCCATAAGCTAATGGGCAAGTGGAGGTGACTAATAGAGCACTGGAGGGCATTCTGGCCAAAGTGGTTAGCAGTAGCAGAAAATATTGGGAAGATAGATTAGTTGAGGCCACCCGGGCCTATAATACCACCTAGAAGACCACCACTGGATTCACACCCTATGGGTTGGTATATGGGAAGAAGGCCTAGATATCCATTCAATTTGATAAAATACATTGAGGATGGTGGCCCAACTAGATCTAGATCTTTGCAGTTCACAAAAAGAGAGATTTCTCTAGTTGAATGGGTTATATGAGTTTAGAATGCATGCCCTCCTACACACAGAGGTGACTCAAATTCATAGGAAGATCTGGCATGACAAGAACATCAAGGACAAGCAATTTCAAGAAGGTGATTGGGCTTTGTTATATGATTCCAAATATTGTAGGTTTTAACCCCATAAAGAAATTACCTGCATATGAATTCTAAAACATAAAATAAACAATGTGAAAGCATAACACATAAAACACATATACACAGAGAATTTCCCCTGGATCCCAAAACCGGGACTACCATCTTGATTTTTCATTATGTTCCTTTCAATGTTACAATACATATTTATACATGTCGAAGCATCCAATACCATGGACCGAAAACCATCGCGTCCAAAACCATGGAACGAAAACCATCGCATCCAAAACCATGTGCGAAAATCATGCACAAAACCATAGGTTGGTCTGCCCAACCTAACACAGGGTCCAAAACCAAAATTTTCCGGGGCGCTGCCCCAGACCCCATAGAGTAGGGTTACCTGGACCCCTCAAACCCATGTAACTCCCCCCGCTATGCAATTAGCACAACGAAGGGAGGGCTCTGCCCCCCTTCTAACCCCTTGATTAAGTACATGGGCTACTCGTGGAAAGAATGTAACACAACCCAACATTCTCCCACTTGTTGTTTTATTTCCATAGGGGGCCACAAGAGAGATTAATCATTTATCCAGCCCTGCAATGCCCATTGTTTCTCTACACCAAGAGAACTTCTCAAAGCTCACAGATTTTGTCAATACATCTACAATATTTTTCAAAGTGTCCACCTTTACTCGCAACACCTTTTTTTCTTCTATCATATCCCTCACAAAGTGATACTGAACATCAATGTGCTTTGTCTTTGAATGATATGCAGGGTTCTTTGCCAAGAAAATTTCACTTTGGCTGTCACAGTCTATTATTATAGCTCCCTGTACTAACCCCATATTTGAACACAATATTTGCAACCAAATTGCTTCCTTGCTTGCATGAGTGGTTGCCATGTATTCTGCCTCTGTAGTTAATAGTGCCACTACATATTGTTTCTTACTCATCCAACTAACTACACCTCCAAATAGGTTAAACACATACCCACTCGTAGATATTCTCTGATCCAGATCTCCAGCCCAATCTACATCAACAAAGCCACGAATATCCAACACTCTATCTAATCCTGGTCTTCCTTGGTAGCACAAACCATAATCACTAGTTCCACACAAATACCTGAAAACCCACTTCACTGCTGTCCAATGCTCCTTCCCTGGTTTTGACATAAACCTACTCAATACTCCCACTACATGTGCACTGTCTGGTCTAGTATAGACCATCACATACATCAGGTTACCGACTGCGCTTGCATATGGAACATGGGACATGTCATCTTCCTCTTCTTGTGTCTTGGGACACTGTTCAACAGATAACTTTACACCTACAGGAATAGGAACCTTCACCTGTTTACTATCCTGCATATTAAACCTTTCCAATATTGTCTCAACATCCTCTAGTTTAACCAAAGCTTCCTCTTTATCCGATCTCTTTTAATTTCCATGCCCAAAATATAGTTTGCAGCGCCAAGATCTTTCATGTCCAATTTGGAGGACAAATGGGTCTTCAAATCCTGGATAATTTCTTTGTCATTTCCAACCAGCAACATATCATCCACATACAAGACCAGATAAATAACATGGTCACCAATTACTTTAAAATACACACAGTGATCTACTTTGCTTCTTATGAAGCCAAGTCCCCGTATAAATGTATCAAATTTCTGATACCAACATCCTTGGTGACTATGTTAACCCATACAGAGACTTCTTTAACTTGCATACTAGTTCTTTCTTACCCTTCACCGCAAAGCCTTCAGGTTGCTTCATGTAGATCTCCTCTTCCAGATCCCTGTGAAGAAATGTTATCTTCACATCCATATGTTCTACCTCAAAATCAAAAGCAGCAACAACAGATAAAAGTAATCTAATAGAAGTTACCTTGGCAACAGGAGAAAAAATATCACCAAAATCAATTCCCGTCACCTAGGAATAACCTTTTGCTAGCAAGCGAGGTTTGTATTTCTCCACCTTTCCTTCTGCATTTGTTTTCTTCTTGAACACCCATTTGCTACCAATGGGTTTCCTTCCAGCCAGCAACTCTACCAGATCCCAAGCCTCATTTTTGTGCAAAGATGCCATTTCGTCAACCATGGCCTCTTTCCAGAGTTTTCCATCCTCTGAATCTACTGCTTCCTTCACAGCTCTGGGATCATCATCAGCAATAGATAAAGCAAAATTTGAATAGAAAGCAGATGGAATATACCTTTCTGGCTACCTTCTTTCTCGAACTGATCTTCTCACACCCGGAGTTTGTGTCTCTTCATCTTTCGATTCCTCCTTTGATGTAGAGTCTGATTCTTCCTCTTTTAGATCAAACTCTATCTTCTCAGGTTCCTTTGGTTGGGATTCATGTTTAATAATATCTTTCACCTCTCTGAACACCACATCTCAGCTGTACACAACCTTCCTTGTTACTGGGTTCCAAAGCTTATAACCCTTTAAACCATCCTTATACCCAATAAAGATGCACTTTTTAGATTTACTATCCAACTTGGTTCATTTCTCCTTTGGAACATGTACATATGCATCACATCCAAATACCCTCAGATGTGAAAGAAAGGGTTTCTTACTAGTCCATACGTCTTGTGGAGTCTTATCCTCCAACGATGATGAAGGTGATTTGTTGACCAGGTAACATGCAGTCTCCACTGCCTCTGCCCAGAATTCTTGTCCTAACCCGGCACCACTGAGCATGCTTCTTGCCCTTTCCATCAATGTCTTATTCATTCTTTCTGCAACTCCATTTTGCTGAGGTGTATATGGAGTAGTCTTCTGCTGTGCTATACCACACTTCTTACATAATTCTTCAAATTCCTTACTGCAAAACTCTCCAATGTTATCTGTCCTCAGTGCCTTTATCTTGTTCTCTGTTTGGTTTTCCACCAGAGCCTTAAATTCTTTAAACCTGTCAAAGACTTCAGATTTCTTTTTAAGGAAATATATCCATGTATTCCTTGAAAACTCATCTATAAATGATACATAGTACACAGACTTACCCGGTGATGGAACCTTCATAGGTCCAAACACATCACTGTGCACAAGCTCTAATATATTTTTCGCTCTCTTACCACCAGAGGGGAAACTCACCTGATTCTGCTTCCCATATACACAATTTTCATAAAAATAAAAATCTAGAGAGCTATTACTCATACCTTCTACCATACCTTTACCATGAAGTATTTGAAGGCCCTTCTCTCCAATATGTCCAAGCCTTTGATGCCACAGCATGGTCTTCTATCTAGAGACCACTAGATTTTCTGCTCGTCTTTCAGGAACCACAGAACTGTTGCACCCATCAACAACAGTGCTACCTTGCATCTTGTACAGAGTTCCAATCTGAACTCCCCGCATCAATACCAGTGCTCCCAAAACCATCTTGCAGGTATCCTTCTCAAACACTGTTTTTTCACCTTCATCATCCAGCTTGCTTATAGAAATCAGATTTCTGGCCAATGCAAGAATATGTAGAACACCCGAAAGTGTTCTAACCCTTCCACCTTTCAACTTCAACTTTACTTTTCCATGACCAATGATTCTAGCCTTCCTATCATCCCCTAAGAAGACATCACCATCATCGTATTTCTCATACTCGCAGAACCACTCTCTATGGGGAGTGAAGTAAAAGGATGCACCCGAGTCAATCAACCATGCCTCATGATGTACATGTGTACTTGAAGAAGCCAAGTATGCATCCCCACATTCATCTAAGGTGGTTTTCGCCTCTGCAGAAGGAGCATCATCAGATCCCTTTCCTTTATCAGGAGCTTTAGATTTACAGTCCCTTTTGTAGTGCCCTTCCTTTACACATTTCCATCACACCACCTTTACAGGCTTTCCTGGAGATTTAGATCTCCCTTTAGATTTAGATCTCCCATTCGATGACTTATTTTTGTTTATGTTCTGGGACCGTCCTCGTATAGACAAGGCATCACCATTCTGACTCTCCATATTTTTCCATCTCATCTCCTCCGTCAACAAGGATGAGACTATTTCATCAAACTGCAAGGAAGTTGTATTGCTACCTATTGCAATAACCAGACTATCCGACGAATCTGGTAGAGAACACGATAAACTAATGCAATTATCTTCATATGAAATTAATATCAACAGATAATAACTAACTTACCACAGTATTAAATGCGTTCAGATGCTCTGTCGCCGAATCTCCATCTTTCATCCTCAAGTTATACATATTTTTCCACAGGAATAGTTTATTCACTAGAGACTTTCATTGGTACAAAGTCCCTAACTTGTCCCACAAAGCCTTCATCGTAACTTCCCTTGATACATTCAGCAATATTGAATCTAAGACACACAATTGTATTGTGCTCTTTGCGTTCCGATCCAACTTCTTCCATTCTTCATCGGACACTCCCATTGGTTTAGTACCTGGATCTACCGCGATTCACCGATCTTTATCCACCAATAAATCCTCCATCTCGAGTTTCCACAACTCAAAACTCTGACCATTAAATTTCTCGATCTCTATCTTTCCACTGCTCGCCATCTTCTTTCACCACCAGAATCGATCTCGCAAATCTCCCACGGAATAGGATCTACCACAGGCCCAAGCGAAACCCCTCAGAAACAAAGGTGTCCCCTTGAAGCCAAAACAACTCTGATACCAAATGTAGGTTTTAACCCCGTACAGAAATTACCTGCATACGAATTCTATAACACAAAATAAACAATGCGAAAGCATAACACATAAAACACATATACACAAAGATTTTCCCCTGGATCCCAAAACTGGGACTACCAACTTGATTTTTCATTATGTTCCTTTCAATGTTACAATACATATTTATACATGCCAAAGCATCCAATGCCATGGACTGAAAACCATCGCGTCCAAAACCATCATGTCCAAAACCATGGGCCGAAAACCATCACATCCAAAACCATGTGCGAAAATCATGCACAAAACCATAGGTAGGTCCACCCAACCTAACATAGGGTCCAAAACCAAAATTTTCTGAGGTGTCGCCCCAGACCCCATAGAGTGGGGTTATCTGCACCCCTCAAACCCCCTGTGACTCCCCCCACTATTCAATCAGCACAACGAAGTGGGGGCTCTGCCCCCCTTCTAATCCCCAGTTAATTAGGGCCTTATGTCATAGAGAAATTTTAATGATAATGATTCAGTGCAGATTAGAACCTTAGATGCAAAGGCCATTCCTTTACTTGTTAATGGGCACATATTGAAAGTTTACAAGAGGCCATTATCAAAGCAAGAGTTCATTGATGGTATCAAAAAAACAATGATGGTGGTGGAGCAAGTCTTAGTTCCTACCTCATCAAGTCACTGAGAAAAAAGAAAAAAAGGGAAAAAAAAAAATAGAGAAAAAAAGGAGACTCAGGAGAAGACCTCCATGAGGCGCCTGAGTCCCAAGGTTGGGTTGAAAACCTCTTGAGGCGACCTAATGGCGTTAAAAAAAAAAATAGAGAAATAAAAAGATCTCTGGGTGAAAACCTCTCTTGAGGCACCCAGTGCAAGAAACTAGGATGAAAACCTCTTGGACACAGAATAGTTGCTTTCAATAAAAATAAAAATAAAATAAAAAGAGAAAAGGAAAATTATGGAAATATTGTTTGCAGGTTAGTGGAAGGACGATCAGAGCAACAAAAGAGAATCAAAAGGGACTTTTCCAGCTCATGTTTTTATTTCTCCATTCATTACCCTTCATCATTCCATCCATTTTTCCACTCATTTGCTTCAGTTTGCGAGCGTTCTATGTTTTCTACAGGATTCCCTGTAAACCTACAGGATGATCCTGTAGTAATTATAGTGGCTTGGGATTCATAAAGGAAGTAACCCTAGAGCAAAGGAATTACCTTTCCATGTCAAAACAATGAATTCCTAGTTCACCATCTCATCACCATACCTCTCTCCACCATGATCACCCCTGCATTCATAAAAAAAGTCATTTTTAATTTTTTCTTTTTTTTTAAAGAGGATGAAGACAGAGAGCAAGGGGACAACACCTGAAGGATATTTTCCTCATTCACAAATACCTAGACCCCTTCTCTACCCATGCCAAACATCCTTAGGCTCCAGCAGTAGAAAATGATTAAGAATTTTGAGGGAGAAGCAACTATAAGACGTCCTGTAGGAAATCCTATAGCAGCCTATCCCACAAAACAAAAATCACAGGTTGCAGTCAGCTTCAAGCATGGAATATCTAGAGGTAGAAGAAGCTCCTCCAGAGCCTAGCAGCAGCATCAGGATCATCATCATCAACACCAAGTACCTGCACATCAAAGAAGATCATCAAAGGAAAAAAAAAGGAGAAAAGCACATGCAGCCAACACACAACAAAGACTTCATTCTTCAACAAACAACATCAAGGCATTATTACCATAGGTAATTATCTCGCTTCTACTCTCTCGTTAGCATAATGTGATCAAAAGATGTAAAGGTTGTGAAATATTTGGTTTATAAGTGAAAGGTGGCCAGTTAACTTGGCCACCTTCGTTCAGTGAACAAGGAGAAAATAGTTAGTCCTCACACACGTGGTAGCAGTCAACTCAAGAAAAAGAAGGATGAGGTCAAAAGTGGTTAAGCTACGGATGGCTGAAGTGGGAGTTGATTACAAGGTGAGGAGAATGATGATGTGGTATTGGGACCAACAATCCAAAAATAGATATTTGTACCTCGGCTGCCAGCACACCACCTCACTTAAATCACCCATATGAGGAAATAAACGTTGATCCCCATGCATAGAAGCATTCACATTCTCGAGGCTCACACTAGATAACTCAATCTCATCCCTCAAGCAGTCTATAGGAAAGGCAAATTTACGCAGGACCACCTACAGGATCCTACAGGAAATCCTATAGGATCCTACAGGATATAGTCCAGCACCTACAGGATTGGCAGTGAGTAGCTTCAGAAGGGAAAAATAGAGCGTGGCTTCATCAAGCAGTGTTAAGGAGGTAGGCTCTACATTTCCCCACATTTTACCAAGTGAAAGGAACATAAAAAAATCTTCTAGTTTGTTGAAAGTAATTGCAACATAAGGGAATTTCATACACAAAAATTTCGTTTAAATTTCCTCATTCATTAAATTTGGTAGCAGACCTATACAACCCTCCATCCATTAGAGAAAATGATAGGGGGATTTAATAAAAGAGAACCCATCAACATAGTGAGGATTCATCAACACCCTCCTCTGCTAGAAATATTCACAAGGCAC
Source organism: Pinus tabuliformis (assembly GCA_031772625.1). NCBI lineage: Eukaryota > Viridiplantae > Streptophyta > Pinopsida > Pinales > Pinaceae > Pinus > Pinus tabuliformis. The sequence continues at coordinate 118,996,365 of CM062806.1, forward strand.
ACTTAGATGGGTTTATTTGAGAAATTGAGGGGTTATGATGATGAAATAGCCAAAGATTTTTCTCTCTCCATCATTCCATTGAAAAGGACCCATGCCACTATTGTGGTGAGAGGCCTATCAATAGATCCCACCCCTGAAATCATGGGTAGAATTACCACACTCCCCTTAGGAGTGCCTTGGAGAAAGGAGGATAAGGGAAATAACCAAACTACAAAGAAGAAATTCTTTTTAGAAGGAGAGGAGGCCATGGAAGACAAAAATGGAGTGGGAAGAGCAAGCCTACCTTATCCTTGGAATGAAATTATCTACCACCTTATAAAGTATATCTCATGTGAAGGTAGGTACAATGTGGTATATGGATACCACTTTAGGCTTCTTCAAGAATTGAGGTTTGGAGCAGACACACCTCCTCAAAATAGATTCAGCATACCCTACTTCCTCCTTAAATCAGTGATAGATATGAGCATGAAGGTGCAGGGAGGAAACCATCAATAGCTAGCCCATCATGGATTAATTAGAATTATCATAGAAGATTCCCTCCAAGACATCAGAATTCCAATCACATGGGCAACTTTCAGAGACATGCAGACAGAGGAAGATATAAAATCTCTTGAATATGACAAGAGCCCTACTACCAGTGAAAGGGATGAAGAAGAAACTAAAAAAGATGAAGAATAAACAGAGAGGGATGAAGAGGAAATATATGAGGAAGAAGAGGAAGAAAAAGAGAAGGAAAGTGGTGAAGAAACAAAAGAAGGTGAAAAGGAGAAAATTGATGAACTGAGTGAGGAACTAGAGGGAGAAGAAGAGGAGAAAGACAAATATGAGAGTGGGAATGGAAAAGAGGAAGAAGAAGACAAGGAGGAATCACCCAAGGTATCTCCAGAACCCACTAAGAAAGAGGCAACAGTTTCCCTCACTGCCCTTAGTACCCCTATCAAACCAAAAGGAAAAAGATAGAGACAAACTCCATTGTACTTTATGACAAGAAAAAGTACAAGAATAAGGCAAGGAAAACCTCAAATTTCTACCAAGGTTCCTATTTTTATTGAAGACTCACGTAAACAATAGAAGAAGATAGCCCCTCTTATGAAAACTGAAGGAGAATGATCCTCAAGACAAGCCTCTCCCAAGTATCCTATCACTTATGTGAGAAGGCCTGTGACTAGATCTGCCTCATCCAAAGTAAAATGAATCCTACAGGATACACAAAAGGACCTACAAGAAGTAGAGGAAATGCTACAGGAAACTCTGCTAAACCTACAGGAAACTTAGAAATTGGATAAATAAGGGAGTATGCAACAAGAAATAAATAAGAAGGATTCAGAGCTAAGGGAACCTAGTCCTCAACCTAACCTTGACTCCTACTACAGGTTTATTGAAGGTGGTAGGTTCATTCCACAAAAAAATTCCATCCTGTTATTCTTTGAGATTGAGAAAGAAAGGGAAAAACATATAGATGGATGCAGATTTCCAAATCCAAAGAGGTGGAGGACATAGGTCACATGGAGGAAAAGGTTAAAGATATGGGCAGAACTGAGTAGCTTGAGGGGCAGAGAAGCAATAATGAAAGCTCAGTTGGAGGTAGAAAATGCATGGTTAAAAGGACAACTACAAGAAAGAGAGAATCAATTGGCATCCATGGACAGTCTATCCTTAGAGGCAATCCAGTGCAGGATGCCAGATAAGTCCTATGCATTGTACCTTAAGGAACAATGGTTGTAGTTCCACTCAAGACTCTAGCACAGAGAGACACTATGTCATTCCAAGATTATAGACAGTTCATTGATCTTTGTGATCAAAGAACATTGGAGGATATCGCTAATATGTCTGAGTTCTACCTACATAACTTAGCCTTAACAAATCTAAATGTGTGGGACCCTAATTCAAAACTATGGGACTTACAATTGATGGCTTTGGCATCATGGATGAACCATGAGGAAGCAAGGGATGTTGGGTGTGGAGCCTGATTATCTTCTGTATTCAAAGGTATCGCTGCATTTGACCCCAGTTCGTAATGGGGCGGAGATCTGACAGTAGAAGTTATGTTTAATTTAGGGTTTTTTGCTATAGAAGGAAACCCCTCGCTATGTATGAGGGAATTGTATTGCGTCTATGCATATCTTTATTCGGAATGAGGAAGAGAGAGGACATTGAGAGCGAAGAGGGAATTACAACAGATCTATTGTAGGTTGTATCTCTTCAGTTTTCTGGATAATATAAAAATAAGGAATGGTTGTTTCTCCATGGACGTAGTCCAAACTGGGTGAGCCACGTATATCTATGTCTCTCTTGTTTTATGTGTTTCCTGTGTTTATATTTCTACAATATTTTATGTGTTCCATTGCTCTGTAATATATACTTTTCTAACAAGGGCTACTGAAATGAAGAAAATAATAGCAAGGGAAGAAACAAAGCCTCTCATGATAAGAGTTGAGTAGTATAATCCAATGGTTGTCATCAACACATATAACTTGATTGCAAATAACCCTCAACTTGCACCCAGATACCTTGCTGCCCAAGAGAAAGAAATTACACGCTTTGAGGATATGTTCAGGATATTAGGGGATGATAGCATGCAAGCTTTCCAAAGGAGATGGAATACTTTTCCCTACAGTTTGAAAATCAGAGAGTACCATTCTCCTCAAATAATGATAGAAGCACTGAACAGGACACCCATGTACAAGCAATCTCTCCAAAGACTCAAAGTCAATTGGATTGGCTTGAGACTCAGTCCACCAATACTCTTATGGATGTTATAAGGAAGGAAGGAAGAGGAAGAAAGAAATTAGTGCAAGGAAATAGAAAGGAAGGCAGGATTCTATGCAGAGGAAGAGGAAACTACAACAGAATCATGGGATGTCAAGGAGGCCACTAGAGCAGTGAAAGACATGGATATTGATTGAGTTGCTCATAGGATGAGAAACACTTTCAGTAGGGGGTGATGATGAGCCTTATCATTGGGTAACTCTATGGACCTTAATCCACTTCCTAGCTTAGTCAAATCAACTCTTCTCACAATTTATTACATATTTTGATTATATTTTGTTTAATCAAATGAGTTAAAGTGAGATATTATGCCTAGTGGAGTCTGGACTAATGTGCATTGATTGTAGGTTTGTGAGAGAAAATCATGGAATTTCGGCTAATTAAGGGATGAAACTCGAATGAGACAAGGAGGAGAGATTGTATTAGGTATATCCTCCTCATTTACTCCTCCCTCATTCGAATATTCCTCCATCAATCACACTATCTCGGAGTACAAGCAGCCAAGTCATGGAGATCAAAAGGCAGTCAAGCAGGTGACAGTTAAAGAGCTAGTTTATCTCGAGTTTGGGAGCTGAGACTCCCTATATTTAATGAATTCGTTGGGGACTTTATTTGTATAAATAAATAGGCCTAGAGCCTCATTAGGATTCGAATTTTTTATGTAAAAGTACTAGTCATTTTTGAGTTCAAGACTTGTGGAAGACATTGTTATGTAATTTTTTGTTTTGATAATGAGAATGAAGAATTACTTGATCTAGTACTGAGTTAACTCAAAGGTTAAATCTCTTGGGTTAGGGCCCAACCCTAGCAGCAAAGGCTCCTCTTCTTGTATTTTTATGCTTAGATTTATTTCATATATTAATGGTTGAATTGTCTTTAGAATTATTTCACTACAAGTAGTGTAGATTTGATTAGTTAGCTTCCATTTGTGCTTTACTTTAGTAGTAGTTTAGAAGAGATAAAGGAACATCAAAAATATGTCAATAGGTGGTTTTGGCCTCACTCCTTCCTTCAAGGATAATGGTTTGAGGAAAGAACTCCTATGCAACCCTAAAAAGACAGAATTCTAGTTTCTCATGAAATTTATAGTTTTATGTACCTAGGCCAACATTTGATCAACTTTCAAGAGTAGGATTTAATTATCATTTCTTCTACCTTAATTATTACATTAGATCTCATCAATGTTCCATCTTATTCTGCAAGTTCTCCTCGTGCATAAAGCAGGCAACTAGCTCATGAAATTCTGCTTTCCTTAGATAATTGAAATTCTTCTTGTTCACATGATTTTTGGGTAAATGTGACTGTTTGATGTAGTGCAGGTGTTTTAGAAGTAAAGAGATTTCATAGTCAGAAACCTCATTCAAACTTCATCCATCCATGATCATTCTTTGCTTTCATTAAAACTCTCACCAATTTCAAGGAAACTTCTCCAATCTTGTTGAGAAAATCCAACCATCTCCTAACCTTGGTTTTGAGTTCTGAAGTGTTCCTAGGCACTCCCTTACCTCATTCCATCCACCAACCACTTTCCCTAAGCCTTCCATCACCTTCAACACACATCATGTTTCTCTCGGCTGTATCTTGTAGAAATACAGGGGATCCTGTACATTTTCAGGACATCCTATAGAACGCATTAGGACATCCTATAGGTTTACTTGTAGTGGCATGTTTTGAGGCCGAATTGAGGAAAAAGCCTCTAGGAAGCTAGAAAAGGTCCCCTACTATTCTCCGCAACCTTCTATCCATTCACCATCATCCCTGAGCCACCTGCCACATAACCAAAAGAGATTAGCTTTCACACTTTCACATAAAAAAGGACAAAAAGAAAAACATATTTATTTTAGTCATTTACATGCACAACAATAGAATGTTTGATGCTTTGAATTTGCATGATTAGTACAGTAGAATTGCATACATGTTAACTTAGCATTCTTTTGAAGCATAGCCTCTTAGCAGTTAGTTAGAAAATGGTGTGTTTTAGCATTTGATTTCAATCTTTTTCCTTACTGCAGTAGACAAGCTTTCTCTTAGAGTAGATTTCTCTTTCCCTCATTGGTAATCAAGATTCTTCTAAATCCATAGAAGTCTGGTTATAAAACCTTAGTGGTCTATTTCCAGCTTAGCAGTGACAATGAGCAGACCCATCACATTTACTTGTGTATATAGCACGGTCACCTCCAAGTTTGTACGAACCCCGGGTTGATAAAGTAAAGTTGGTAGCCCCAAGAGTTGCAACATTCTTGCTGTAATACCAGTGCTCATCATCCATTAATCTAGGCTAAAACGGTTACATGACGAATGCAGAGACGGGCGATGTGGTGAGAGTGAGTTGAAGTGGAGAGGGAATGGATGTGATGGTAGAAGGAGCGGAGTGGAGGAGAAGTGGATGAGGAGGTTCCAAGTGGCGAGACAGGATGGAGTGGAGTGGGGACGGGAGGCACCAATTGGTGGAAGAGGAATGGAGCGAAGGAGTGTGGGGTCAACGATCACTTTAGGCGGGAGGTGGAAAAGGTGGATTTCAGGGGGGTGGGTGGTAAGCTGTTTTAGGCCAGGGCAGTCTGAAGTTGGCCTGGGGCGACACATTGCACAATTGGTATGCGGGGAAATGACTTTTCGAACCCCCCCCCCAGTTAACTGTCGGAGGGGCGAGGGACTCCAAAGTCATCACCCGTCATTGATCTCGGTGGTTGAGATCACAACATTTCATTGCTACTTGGCACTTGTTACAAATGAAAAAATGTGTCATATCAAAACTTTATTAGAACTATTATAATTGCGATTATATAATGTGATTAACCTAATTAAACATACTTTATGGAAACTAATCAAATCACGCTTACAATGTGTGATCAAATACTTAAACTAACTAAACACACTTTATTAAATTAATCTAATCATGCTTAAATGGTGTGATTAAATATTTAAAAATATTTTTTAACTCTAATGCAGCATTTAAACTAGCTGCACATTATTTTTTTATTTTTCTAAAGGTATTTCAACACATGTTTTTTTTCAATATATCTCATTTTTTTTTAAATGAAGTGGCATTTGAACTAGCTAACTTATTGGGGCTATTTTCAATTTTTCATATTTTTTATTTATCTTATTTTTCACACACACACACACACACACATATATATATTTTGTATCCCCTTTCATTTTGTTTTGTTTTGTTTTGTTTTGTTTTTATTTTTCTTATTATTTTTTTTCTTGGAAATAATTTGCAGAATGAAACATTATTTACAATATCTCATAACATAAAAATGAACAGATAATCATTAATTGATCTTATAAATTATAGGTTCCTAACACTCAAGTTTTGTGAATCTTATGACATCGACTATGAAGGTGTTGCTTGTGTACCTTTCTTCCTCACGTTTGAAGGTCAAGTTAACCAATGGTGTCATACCTTACCACCCACTTCCATTCATTCATTTGAAAAACTCTTCAAGGAGCTTCATCAAGCCTTTGATAGGTATGATTACCGATATGTCCTTAAAAGGATTAATCAAATAAGAATGAATATTGATGAATCAATTGAAGATTTTTCTAATAAATTCCTTCTATGTTATGAATTTCATGGAGGAGATACAGATTGGTATTTCTTTAAAGAAAATTTTCCACTATTGGTTCAAATCTCTTTGAAACATTGTGAATCTGAACCCTGGATGATTCTGCTCTCCCAACTTTTCCAAACCATGAGACACCTTTAATTTTAGAGGAGGAACCTACAATTCCTTCTGATTCTTTTCCTCCTTCTTTCTCATTACCAATTTTGGTGCCTCCTTATGATGATATTGAAGTTGAGAAATCTATAAATTAGATTTTTGATCCATTTTTTCCACCTTCATCAACTTCTCATGATTGAGATCCGATTGAAGATAATTTGGAATGGTTCATGAAGCCTAGTGTGAAGACAAATCCCTTGCTTTATCAAGTTAATATTAACAATCATAAATTCAATATTAAATCTGATTTGGTTGAAAGTATGATTTCTTTAAGGGATACCTGTCATCCTCTATCATCTGTTCCTCATGATCCCTTGCCCCTTGATTCGCTTGGTCATTTTATTTAATACACTCTTGATTTTCGTTTTTCTAATCCAAAAAATGATCGGGTGCCAATTAATGACATCTCTCATATAGAGAAAAAAAAATTGAAGATTCTTTTATCTCTCTTCTATTTTTCAAAGTCAACCTCTATGTCACGATTTTTTTCTTCCGTCCTTGGTTGATTTAGAATATGGTAATCTCAATGACCAATCAAATGAAATTAATTTTTCTAATCCATCTAAAGTCTTTGGTAGCCATCACTCTAATAATAATGACTCTATTGGTGTATATGATGATGAATTCCCAAGTGAACCAACAAATCTTTCAGTTTTTCAAGAAGATTTGTATTCGAAAGATTTAGATCTAGAATCATATTCAGTTAAAGAATATTTTCTCACGAATACTTCTTCTTCAACTCATTATTCTTTTTGTCCTATTTCTTATAATCAAGTTATGCCACACTCTTTGAATCTTCAATATGACTTGCAGAATTATGAATTGACACAAGGTAGTGAGGATATCCATGAAGAAGAAGAAAGAAATGAAAGTATTGAGAATCCATTTCATTCTTTGCAACCTCCTGTTTTGCGTGAGGAAAACCCTTCAAATAAAATTTCTTATGAAATTTCTTCAATTTATATATCCCTAGATTTACAATTAGAAGAATCTTATGAATTGAGTTATCTGTTTTTTGAATTTGAAAAATCTGATCAAACCAGTGGTGTAGATGGCTACCATTTGGATAATAGTGATCTCGTTTAGGTAACTAATAGCAGTTTTCCACATACAATTTTTTATTTGACTCAACTTTCAGAATGTGATTATCCAACATTCCAAAGTTTGGGGACTTGTCAGTAAGTTGAGACACTTCAACTCCAGTTGATGGTTATGTCAGGTTCTCACAATCTTGATGAGGTCCCCACACTAGGTCAAAGTTAGATTTTCTCTCATAATTATTTTCTCGTATTATTTCACTCGATGCGCATTCATTCTTGATAAATTTTGGGTTTTTCCGAGACAATTTTCCTAATTTTCAAGATTGGGTTTCTCGTCGAATAGAGGATTATGTTAATTTATCTTCATGTAAACCTCTTAGATTGAATGCATGATTGGAATTCACATCTTCCATGGATGCACAGAGTTCTAAAGCTTATCCTTTTCACTATCATGACAAATTTTATCATCAACTGAAATATTCATTTCTGTCAAAGACTTGTTAGGATAATCAACTCCTAGTTTTTCTTGTAAATATTTTAATGCAAATAAATTTCGTTCTGGCACAATATATCCTCTTGAGTGTTAGTGAATTCTTGAGTCATTTGGTGAATCAAATTCCTTTTCTTGATAGATTAATGTCCCAAGTTGATACAAAGGTTGAATCTAATTCAACGCATGTTGATCCATAGTATCTTGATTGGTTTCTCATATTTTTTATACCAACTTTCATCTTCAACTCTTTTGATCGAATAGAAGGTAGTGATATTTTGTATTTATCCTATGAGGAAAATTATTTGATTATTCAAAGTGTTTGTGAAGATTCTCAAATTGATACATCTACATGTTCGAATTGTTGGAAATAATACTGAGAGGGGGGTGAATCAGTATTATCAGATCAATAAAACCTTTTCAATTTCATACTCAGAAACATATACGCGACTTCAGTTAAGTGAACCCGCGTGTACACGCGACTGTATCTAAAGCAACTAGCGTATATGCAGATATCTTATGATTCAGTTAATCTTATCTTCAGTAAATGCATCAGAACATTATTAAGCAATTTAGCAGTAAACAGGTGCAGTATAACAGAACAGAACATCACACAAGAGCCACACACATGAACACCATGATATAAGGTGGAAACCCAATGTGGGTGAAAACCACCTGCTGCAATTCGTCTCTTTCTTCTTTAATGAGAAACTTCTTTTACAATATACTGGTGCAGTCCTTTACCAGTATGCAGGCTACAACCTGCAGAGGGCTACAACCCTCTCTCTCGTTTTCCAACTACTTTTGGAAGGGAGCTACAACCCCCTCAGCTCTTGTACTAGCTGATCCATTTACTAGTACGTAGGTGCTGACCCTACAACCTTCAGGGACCACGTTTCATCAATTTTCAGACTGGATCCAAGAGTACGAAGCAAACATTACCGCAATACAATCATCAACTTATACTTGCATCATAATTCATTAAACAACCTAATACCGAATCACTGAAACCCTGTCATCAAGAACACAGAACCCAAACCAGAATCTAGAACTCTGCAACAACCACCAGAATCAGCAACAACCTGAAATATCAACCCTTATCATGCATACGCTACTTCACTGTACCAAAACCGCGTGTATACGCGCTTTCTCCAAAGGCAACCCGCGTGCAGATCTAGAAATGATTACTTCTGCCTTTGCTGTCAGATCCGACCCTTACCAAGCGTCCCGAACAGATAACCAGCAATACCAGATCCTCTCACTGCGTCAGCCACTCACAATCCATATCTTTGCCTAGTGATCTTCTCCTTATATAGCCTTAGGCCTTGTTCAATACCAAGAGCCAAAACCATAGAAACACAATACCATCAACCTCGAAACTAGGGATCAACACGTCCGTCGAGACATTATGGTCCAAAAACCATAGGCACAACTTCCAAGGTCTAACTACCACGGACCAAAGGTACTTTTCACATGTACGCGCTTTTACTGAAGCCAACCTGCGTGTACACGCGGATTCGCCTTGCTGAACCTGCGTATATCTCTTTCTTGTCCTGCTGTACTGAGATCTGTCCTCTGATCAAGTTGCCATCACCTGTACCAACCTCTGAGCACCTGTACCAACCTCTGAGTGAGTTGCCATCAAGGACAACACTTGAAACATAATGCCAACAATCTCCCCCTTTGGACTTGATGGCAACCACCACACCAAGTCACTCTCCCCCTTTGACATCAAGGGCAAAGGGCGTACCAAGATATGCTCTTCTTTGGTATACCTTCTACTGTCCATACTCCCCCTGAGTACATGCTGAAGTTTCTGATTTGGCTCCCCCTTTGTATATGCCAAAGTGTACCAATCTATCCACGCTCCCCTTGAGCAGATGCAAGTTCTAAGACCAGCCATTCAGATCTGTATCAGCCTGCAATATCATTCCTTTGATCAAACAACAAGATGTATCATCAACTTATAGTGCCAATAATGAATTATTTGAAGAATATTCTCCCCCTGAGTGTGAGCCAACCATGTCTGAACCATTTCCTGAGTCTGTTCTGCTCCCCCTGAGCCTGAGCCAACCATGACTGAACCTGGGTCTGTTCTGCTCCCTCTGAGTCTGAGCCAACCATGACTGAACCTGGGTCTGTTCTGCTGCCCTTTCTTCATATACGCGACTTTGCAGCCTGTAACTCGCGTATATACGCGACTTGTCTTCATTATATCAGCGTATGCAGGATGGAATACTGAATTTCATCACTTTCAGATTCCCCTGTGTCTGTTATGTCAGCTGACTGAGTTATCCCACACCTTTCTGTCTCTGTCTTCTTCAATTCCTGCAACTGTGATGATGTATGGTCCCTTTGTCTTGAATTTTGAAATCTGCTTCTGCATTCCCTTGCTTTATGCCCATAGTTGTTGCATGTATAACACCTTATATTTTTCATGTTCCTTCTATCACAATCAATTGCTTTGTGTCCATATGCATTACAGGCAAAGCAATACCCTCTGAAATACCTGGGATGAGATGATCTTTCTTGAACCATTCTGCTTCTGCATCTGGCTGCAACATGTCCAAGATTATGACATACATAACATTCAACTTTATTCAGCGGAGGAAATAATCGTCTATCACGTCCATAGTTAGGAGTAAAGGATCTTCCTTGAGGAATTTCTTTTCTTGGTTGTTCCTTGAGCATTTCAGATTTCTCATTAGAGTTTCTTGTCTCACCTTGTGAACTAGATTCACCTTCAACATATTCATGAAAACCAAGACCAGTCTTGATAGCAGGAGATCTTTGACTATTAAGAATATCATCCAAGACTTTAGAACTATCTTGAAATCGTAAAAGCTTATCCTTTTCTTCTAGTTTACCTTTCAAGATATTTACCTCAACTTGATGTTGTTCTTCCTTTTTCAGATACTGCTTCCTTAGGTCTTCTTCAACTTTTCTCCCTTCTTCTACTTGTCGCTTTAGTTTGATCACTTCATGTTCTTGATCTTCAAGATCTTCTTTTAGAGAGAGGATCTTTGATTCAAGTCTCTGAATAGTTGTGCTCTGATCTTTTGCTATATCCTGCAATTTCTCCCTTACCCTGGTTTCTGTTTCCAATAGTTCTTTTAATTTGGCAGCTTCTTCAGTTTCTGCATTCTTCTCTTCATGTGCCATGAGACTTTTAATATCCTCGCTATCATTGGATGAAGCATTCTTCTTCTTGTGCGCCATGAGACTTCTAATATCTTCACTATCATTAAATGAACTTTTAATATGGGAATAATAGCTTCTACCATCTTCTTCATATATCCTTTCTTTGTTATGAGGACATCTAGCAGCATAGTGACCAACTCTACCACATAGAAAACATTTGAAAGGCAGCTTATCTTTGAACCGTCCAGTTCCCCGTTCAAGATTCTTGACAAAATTTACCTCATCTTCTTCCTCTGACACTTCGAATGCGACCTCTGGTGGTACCTCTAGTCGCATTTCAAAAGCAGTTAAGATCCCGTGAAGCTGTGACATGGTAATTTTTCGCACATTCTCCTTTTCTTCTATGGCAGATACTTTAGAATCAAATTTAGTAGACAGAGATCTCAAAACCTTTTGAACTAAGACAACTTCCTCAAATTCTTCACCCAGATCCCTCATACAATTCACAATCTCATCCATACGCAGGAAATAATTAGCTACGCTTTCATTACTTCGCATCTTAAGAGTTTCATACCGGATTCTGAGAGTTTGAAGCTTCGCTATTTTTACCTGATCATCTCCTTCGTAGCTTGTAACGATTTTGTCCCATATTTCCTTAGCTGATTTGAGATGCATGATCTTCATAAATTCTGATTGAGTCAAAGTACTCAATAGGACATTAACTACTTTGGCATTGAGCTCATATTGCTTTTTCTCTGCTGGATCTGTAGGAGTTGCTGATGGGAATTTGTATCCTCCTTCTATGAGTCCCCAAACTTCTGCTCCAAGAGACTGTAGATATGCAGTGGTTCTTATCTTCCAGTGAGTAAAATTGTTCCCGTCAAAGACTGGTGGCCTGATGTGTGCCTCTCTTTCTGGATTAGCCATTTTGATGGATCTTTTCCTTCAAGCGATCAAGCTTCCTCTAAAGGACCTGCTCTGATACCAATTGTTGGAAATAATACTGAGAGGGGGGGTGAATCAGTATTATCAGATCAATAAAACCTTTTCAATTTCATACTCAGAAACATATACGCGACTTCAGTTAAGTGAACCCGCGTGTACACGCGACTGTATCTAAAGCAACTAGCGTATATGCAGATATCTTATGATTCAGTTAATCTTATCTTCAGTAAATGCATCAGAACATTATTAAGCAATTTAGCAGTAAACAGGTGCAGTATAACAGAACAGAACATCACACAAGAGCCACACACATGAACACCATGATATAAGGTGGAAACCCAATGTGGGTGAAAACCACCTGCTGCAATTCGTCTCTTTCTTCTTTAATGAGAAACTTCTTTTACAATATACTGGTGCAGTCCTTTACCAGTATGCAGGCTACAACCTGCAGAGGGCTACAACCCTCTCTCTCGTTTTCCAACTACTTTTGGAAGGGAGCTACAACCCCCTCAGCTCTTGTACTAGCTGATCCATTTACTAGTACGTAGGTGCTGACCCTACAACCTTCAGGGACCACGTTTCATCAATTTTCAGACTGGATCCAAGAGTACGAAGCAAACATTACCGCAATACAATCATCAACTTATACTTGCATCATAATTCATTAAACAACCTAATACCGAATCACTGAAACCCTGTCATCAAGAACACAGAACCCAAACCAGAATCTAGAACTCTGCAACAACCACCAGAATCAGCAACAACCTGAAATATCAACCCTTATCATGCATACGCTACTTCACTGTACCAAAACCGCGTGTATACGCGCTTTCTCCAAAGGCAACCCGCGTGCAGATCTAGAAATGATTACTTCTGCCTTTGCTGTCAGATCCGACCCTTACCAAGCGTCCCGAACAGATAACCAGCAATACCAGATCCTCTCACTGCGTCAGCCACTCACAATCCATATCTTTGCCTAGTGATCTTCTCCTTATATAGCCTTAGGCCTTGTTCAATACCAAGAGCCAAAACCATAGAAACACAATACCATCAACCTCGAAACTAGGGATCAACACGTCCGTCGAGACATTATGGTCCAAAAACCATAGGCACAACTTCCAAGGTCTAACTACCACGGACCAAAGGTACTTTTCACATGTACGCGCTTTTACTGAAGCCAACCTGCGTGTACACGCGGATTCGCCTTGCTGAACCTGCGTATATCTCTTTCTTGTCCTGCTGTACTGAGATCTGTCCTCTGATCAAGTTGCCATCACCTGTACCAACCTCTGAGCACCTGTACCAACCTCTGAGTGAGTTGCCATCAAGGACAACACTTGAAACATAATGCCAACACGAATAACCAAGAATTTGATGCATGAACCATCCCATCTGATCACAATACTCAACTTAAAACTTGTTTTTCAATTAATCATTTTTTCACTGGTGTGCCTTATGATAATTCCATCAAGGTTGCAAATTCCAATTATTTATGATTTCATTTTTCAGATACTTGTCAAATAGTTGAAGCAGTTTAGCTATTGCTGATGGTTATGTCAAGAATTCATGAGTTTGACAAGCCTTCTAAATATTATAAAATTCAATTTCCATTATTATATTCTCTCCCTATTTCCATGCCATTGATTGAAAATTCATTTTCTTACGGATTTCAGGGTTGTCAAGAGGATTGTCATTCGAGGAAATTTCAACCTAAAGTGCCCATGAAATTTTCATGTAGTTTCCATGTCATAATATGTAAACCAATCAAAATCTTTTAAATTTAAAAAGAGGTACATGTAAATATTTTGGAGGGAAATGGAGCATAACCACTTTTTTTATTTGTATTTTTGGCTTTTCTTCATATAGGTTTACTCAAATTTAAAGTGTAGACACTAATTGGATGCAGAATTAAATTCTACATCTGATGATTATTGATTATGTGTACTTTTGAGAAGGCCCACACTGATAGAAATTGAATTTACATTTAAAAATATTGTTGAACACATTTTTTTAATGTATCTTAAATTTTTATCACTGTGGATCTTCTCAAAAGTACACATAATGGGTACTCGTCGCATGTGGAATTTAATTATGCATCCAACGAGTGTTTACAGTTGAAATTTGAGTAAACTTTCGAGGAGATAAGCCATAAATACAATTAAAAGAAGTAGTTTTCTTCTTTTCCCTCCAAAATTCAAAACTATTATTTTTTTATTTTTCCTTAGGAGGCCATTTTTAGGCTGAAATTTCCTCTAATGTTTGGATTCAATGATCAAATCTATGATTGGTTGGAAGCATGTTACTTAGCAAGCTCTGTCACTAATAATAAGCTCTGATTTCACTACATGTTTGCTAAGGATGCTAATATGAATGAAGCTATATTCATAAGAATATTTTAATGTATGTATAATTGTTGTTCTAGTTGAAAAGGTAAAGCCACAAATTGGCTAATCTTATTTTTTATGGCACATCTCTTTGCCTTGAGAAAATAACTCCTTTTATCGCAAATTGCAAGATGAGGCATGTTGTTACGTCCAAGTTAAAACTCCGATTGTGATCATGCGATAAAGGGACTCTGATAAGGGGGCTCACCCACTGTCACATAAAGGGTCGAAGAACCATGGTCTAAGCACTAAAGGGGTATTGACGATCGGCGATTGTCGCAACTCCAATTTAAAAATTCATGATTGAAAGCCTCCGATATTGGGCTAAGCACCCGATCATAGCCCCCAGTCATATGAGAAGAAATACAGACATGGGCTAGACTATAGGGGGCCAAAGGAGATCAACGTTCACAGTTTATAAAGCTTGTTCAATTTTAAATACCCCAATCTCTAAGCTCTGATACACTTGTATTAACTACTTCACAGGGAATATATGAATCTAATAAGCATATTATAAAGCTTTGAAGGCGGATGGGTCAGCAACTGAAGTATTAAATGAAGGTATGGTACTGTGGAAAATCAGTATGGGGGGACTCAGGAAGATTAATGGCTCAGCATGGATCTCCACTCAGTCGTAAATGTAAAGGACTGCCCCAACAAACTATGCTTCTGCTTTGTGACAAGCAAACATAGTTGATTTCTATCATCTATAGAGAGTGGGGAAGTCGGGCAATTAAGATTAAAGTGAAGGGAATTGAACGAGTAGCAGGAAAGGCACATCATGATAGAGATGTGGCTTGATTAGAGGTCTTCACAGGAGCAACAGAGAGACAGTTCCTCCATCATCTTTTTGTTTTCATTTTCTTTTCATTATTCTGTAATTTCTGTTTGTTTTCAAGAAAGGAATCAGATCCTTGGAAATCATTTTAAGCAACAGAGCTATTGCAAGCCTAGGAAGCTAGTCAATCTGACTGTTGGCCCTGAGCTAAGATATTTTGTAAATGTGGATTCAAAGCCCCTATTCTCTGTATAAATAAGGGGAAGAAACACTTAATAGAGGTTTTGGAATTCTGCACCTGAGCGGTCCTAATTCTTTGGTTCCATTTTTGGTTCTAATCACTTGTTTATGAGGGACTTGAGTTGTATATTGCTAAATGTAAATGGACTAGTGAATGTGACTCATATGGAAGATTAATGAAACTCTTTGGTGATTATGATCATGGCAATGTGCAATATGTTTTCCCCTCTATAATCTCATTCCATATATGTTTCTCCTTCTCTGAAATAATGTGATGAATTTGTCAGTTTCTCCCTTGTTCATGATTGTATATTTGTTACCAAGTAGCAACAGTACCTATGTTAGCTACAGATTTACTTAAGTACCTGTAATATGCACATATTTTCTTAAGATTTTGGATACAAATTTTCCCATGAGTATATGGCCTGAAACATTGACTAGGGCTCCACTCCTACCTCTCTTTCATCTCCTCCCTCTTCCATATTTCTACTGCAACATTGTTGCTTAAGATTCTGTTGGCAGCCCTATGTGTCAAATTCCCTCCTTTCTCCCCTCCTCTTCACCTATACTACAACTACAATATTAAGCTGCATGTTTTTGTGTGTCGGCCAATAGAACAAGGCATTTCTCTTTGAGGTTGGCTTGATTTACCCCCTGAGCATTCAAAGCCATGTGTTGGCTTGAGTTTACCTTCATGAAGGGTGATTGAACCAAGCTCCCACACTTTTTTATTTTTTATATTTAACAAACTTCGTGAAAATTGGAGTGCACCAAAAGCCCCCATTGAAAATCTTCCATGTACTCCTATCTTTAAGATGTCCTAGGCACTGGTCTACAATCAACCCAAAGGCTATCTCTAGGAATCCTTCTCTGTCTCCCAAAGCATTCATGGTATGGGTTGCATTAAAAGTGACAACAGTTACAATGACTAGTCTTGCTGACTGAGATCCCTTAATGTGAAACCCTTTTTCCTAGCTTGCTCCGTGCCTATGCATTGCATAGTTCCAGTCAACAATGAGGCCATCTTCAGTCCCTATGGTTCCCAATTGTGCAATCCTTGTCTCCTTCCTTCTTGGGAACTCCTCACCGTACTTCATCAGATAACAAATCCGGTACCTTTCCTCTTGGACTACCTAATTATGTAATAACCCTTGTCAAGCCCTCTTTTACTATGCATTACACAATTCTAGTCAACATTGTGGCTTCACTGAGTTTCTACATCGCTCAACTGTGCAATTCCCAACCTCCTGCTCTCAACACCATTGCATGTTGCCTCATTTAAATTACCATTTTCCATGAGTAGGAGGAGGTGGAATAGATGGTTTTTGGATTAATGTTGGATTTTCGTGAGTGCTCTCCATCTGTAGGTAACATCACCACAACATGATAGGGTAATTTTTAAGAGAGGCCATTAAGGAGAGGTTGCAGGAGAGTACTTGTCAAGGAGTAGAGGAAGAACCATCCTGAAGAGCACAAAGGAATTATAGATCAAGACAAAGAGGATAACTCGGAAGGTTCTGTTATCACTCAGGTTGTTCCCTGGCTCCTTAGGGAATACGGCCGAGGTAACCACTAACCAATCATTTAACTACAGGTCCTAGCCTACCTGCAACCAGAGAGGGCTCTCTCTTTATAATTTAGCTTTGTTTTGGATCTTTTTTAGGCTAGTTATGATGCACAGGGTTTTGTTTTAAATTTGGTTGGATGATGATTTCAGGCAGAACTGGGATGCAGTTTCAGAACAGTCTAGACTATTGGGCAATGGAATCAATGGTGGTGTACTGCTGAAAGTGTTTTTTTTTTTGGGAAATGGCAATGTTACAGAGCCAGACAAGCATCTATGGAACAATTCTTCAAATCTGGGAATTGATGGCATGAACTCAGGGAATGAAAGGCAATTAAGGATCTTTCACTATGCTGATAGAGGGACAATGTATGAGTATTATCCAGGAGCAATTAAGAATTCCTAGACAGTATTCAAAATGAGAGAATCAGTGAAAACATGAGCAATTAAGAATTCATATTTATGACCAATTCTGAAGAAAACACAGTTAGAAACAGAGATTGAGCACAGGGTGCATTCAAACAAGTCCTGAGCTATTCTTCTTCTCTATTACTAAGATCATGGAACATATGTGAATGTTGCAAACACAGAAAAGACAAAACACAGTTTAGAATAACTTATTGTTCCATTAAACGACACAGGAATTTTGTAGCATAACGTAGTTCATCACTTTCAGATTCAGACAGTTCAGAGACAATGAACTCCACCAGCCATTTGTATTAGAGAGTCTGAAAATTTACAGCGCAGTATCTTTAGAGAGAAAATCACCAACCCCAAATGCGTTCTGTGGGGAGGTATATATACAAAAATGAGATACAAAATATCTAGTTGATGAGTCTTCATACAATAAATTACATCACCAACTCTTCAAAGAAAGTAAATGAAAGAAATAAATGTTGTAGTTAATATTGGTGTGCTAGCTGTCCATTTTGTCAGAAAATTTTGACTTTTGGGACCAACTGAGTCGGCTGAGGCTGCGCCTTTAATTTGCGATTTTTTGGGCTTGTTGTTCCGGTGCTTTGCTGAGTCACTGCTTTGACCTGCTCTGCCTGTTGTCTTCATGCTTTGTCCGGTGCCTGCGTACTCAGTTTTGCTGACTTGTAGTTGACCTGTGGCTAACCAAAATCTAAAACTGAAAGAAGAGGAAAAAGACCGAAATTACCTGGGAAAAATTTCCAGCATTTCCTGCCACCAATCCTCGGGAGGGAGCTGATGTCTTTGTATTTTTATGAGTGTTTCATCAGCTTCTGTGTACTTGTAAAAATTGGGTGGGACCTCAAACAGATGATTGATTTCATGCTCAATGTAAAACAGGTTTTCCAATTTGTCATAAAGAGTTTGTCCAGAGGGAGGCCCTGTTTCTTCTGAGGAACTTGAAGATGTTGTAATCTGATTTGTAACATAATTGTTTACCCTGGTGGCATATTGTTCCCGGGTCAGCAGTCTTCCAGCGCTGGTCAATAAGTTGGGTAATCCTCTGCTTTGTAATGCTGCAAGCTTTAGCTTGAAATTATCTATATCTATTTGCATTTCATGACACTTTCTTTCCAGAGTTTGCACAAAACTTCTTAAGGTCAGCACCTTTTTTGCTGTCAGTATGGTATCTGTCCTGCTATTGATTTGCATAGCTGCCAGCTCCTCTTTGGTATGATTGTTCAGAAAGTGAATCATCTTATTGGCCTGCTCAGGCATAACTCCCAATGCTGCTCTAGCTCTTTGATTTTCAAACTGGGCTAGGCCTATCAATTCTATCTGTTCATATATGGCCTGAATTGACCGCCATTGGTCAGTGATTGACTGATTGATTTTGGCCCACAAAATCTTTTTTATTTCAGCAAGAGTTTTGTCTAAAGCTAGCTCTTTCTCTAAGGCCTTAACCCTGCTGTCCAAGGCTTTTATCTCTCTTTGTTTCTCAGCTACTGTCATTTTGGATTTGTCATAGCTTGCCTCCAGCTTGGCCAGCTTTTCTTTGTCCTCTTTTACTTCTGTCACTTGAATTTCTAGCTCTTTAACAGCCTTCATCATTTCTTCCATGCTCATGCTAGATTCAGGTGTTGTTGTTGCTGCTGCTGCTGTAGTTGTTGGGATGACTGGAGGGATTGATGCTGCTTGTGTAGGAGGAACAGGGACACCGGTTGGAACTGTTTGAGGTGGCTGGGAGGTCGACTCTCCCTGCTTGCCTTGTACTGTTCTTTCCAATTCTTCCTCCATCTAAATTATTCTTTGGTTCATCCTCATCAGTAGATCCATTGTATCCTCAGCTTCTTTCTCTTGCACCAGCTCTGCAGTTTGAGGGTGCATAGTTGTAGGCAACCTCAATTGTTTTTTGAGGGCAGCAATATCATCTTCCTTTTCCTTCATAAGGGCCTTGACACCCTTAGGATTCTTAGGATCATGTCCTAGATCCACAATGATTTCCTCCAATGTTTTTATCCTGTTATCTTTGGCTGAGGAAGACATTCTCTCCAAATCTAGCTAAGTATTTGTATTTTTCAGTGATTCTTTCAGTTGATGGGCCAGCATGGCCTTATCTGCTAGAGTGGCATAGACCATCTCACCTGTTTGTTTGTGCAATTCTATTTGGTCCATGGGGTGTATGTCCTTGGCAAGGACCTCTAAGTTTGTCTTCACATAATCTGCAGCTGTCTGAGGCTGCGGTATCTTAGGCTTGAAATGGCTAAGAATCATTTTTTCTTCTTTGAAGTCATAAGCTGCCATCAATCTTTGTTGTTTGGCAGGTGTTGCCTTGAGGAACTGATCATATAACTGTACTCTTAACATTTCATTTTGAGCTTTGATCTCCATGAAAGTGGCTTTGATGCCAGGTTGCTTGCTTTGTTGTGTTGAGGAGGAGACCTCCATGCCATGCTGCCTCTCTTGCTCTTGCTGGAATGAGCTAGTAGGTGTCTGCTGGCTTATTTCCCTTTCTCTTCTTGGACTTTCTAGAATTTCTTCACTAATTTCCTCCTCAACTTGAGGATCAATTCTTTGCCTCTTGGCTTCAAGTTGCTGTGTAGACCCACTAGCAGGTGTAGTCTCCTCCCGGTCTCATTTCTTACCTCTTTCATCATTAGCAGGAGTCTGCAAAGCTGGCACTTGTAGTGCCTCTGTTTGTTGTGGAGGGACTTGCTCTTGAGTTTGCTCTGTTGAGGTCGTAGGCTGTTCTGTAATTATTTCTTGCTCGGCATCCATCACTTCTTTTCCTTTTGCTATACCTATTGCTGATGTAGATGCTTCTTGGGCAGCTTGTGAAGCTGCAGCAGTGGATGTGCCCTCTCCAACTTGGTGTGGCAGTTTGAATGTTACCTGCTGAAAAGAATCCAAGTCAAGAGTTTTTTCTAAATCTTTGACATTTTGCTCCATTATTTCTTCTTGAGTGAGTTCTTCAATTAATGTGCCTTGCACCCACTCATCTTGATTAGCAAATTGTTCAATCTCTGGGATTTTACAATGTTCATATGCTGTCAGCCTATATTTTACTTTTCTGGCACTGATAAAGCCATCCGGGTCATAAGGGACCCACCAGAAACTCCTTTTCAACTTAAGTTTCTCCCCCAGTATTTGATCAGCATCTTGCCAACCTTCTTTCTTGTTCATAATAAAGGGGCCTAGTTGGTCTTTGAATTTCAGGCGAGCTTTCTTCTTGGCACTATGAAAATGAGTGAGATCTGAATTGATGAGTTGCCTATAATATTCCAAGGCAAACAGTCTCATTGGTACATATCTTGGGAGCCTGTAGGGACAGAGCTCACAGCCATAGATTCTAATGACAGTGTGATTTTGGTAGAGATAGCAATCACCTATTTTGTAATTCTTGGATAGCTGCAATATCTTTTGCATGTCATTAGATAATCTAGGAAGGGGGGTTCTTTCCAAGAGGCAGCAGATTGGGTAAACAAACTGGTCAATGAACTCACAATAAGAGTAGGGAGAGTTTTGGACCTGATGGAAGACTGATGACCAAAAGATAACAGACCTTCTTTCACCCTTTGAATCTAACTTCTTCATGGGACATTGGAAACATTCTGATTGGTAATACATGAACAAATGATAGATATAGGAAGAATATTTGAAGACTCCCTCCCTATCCAGTTTCACTAGTTGGTCATGCATTTTATTGGCAATGAACTTGGCATAGTTGTACTTGACAGCAGGGGGTTGTCCTGGGCTGTATGCAGACAATAGGACCAACACTGTTTCATCAATGTGCTCACTTGTTTTAAAACCTAGCACAGAGGATATCGTATCTACTAGCAGCTTTCCCACCTCATTGAAATTGATATATAGGAAAGGAGGTGGCTCTGTAGGCTGGCGGTCTGCCCTCATGAATGTGTTGGCAATTCTGGCAATGTTAGAGCTGGAGAGCTTGGGGCCTTCATCTAGTAGGTATTTCAAAGAAAAAGGGACCAGAAGCTGGGTCTGCTTAAAGTTTAGCATTTGGTTAATGGAATCAGGAGTGATATGGAAGAGTATGCTCCCAGATGGAGACTTGATAGCTCTTTGAGTTGGGTCATAGTTCTCAGAACATAGATGGATTATTTCTGGAAAAATATTGACAGAAGGCAGGAAGTAAATAGACAGGTTTGATTCCCATATGCCATACATGTCACAGTTGCTCAAGAAACTATTTCTCAACTAACAGAAGGTCCGCAAGTGATTTCTGTCCCCAACCAAATCCTGAATGAGGTAATCCCTATCAGCTAAAGGCATTGCTTCAAGCTCTTTGTTAGGTGCATTGATGGGGGCAATATTTAAAGCTGCTGGAGTGGCCATCTTGAAGTTTTTTGTGTTTGTACTTGGAATAATGATTAAGGCAACAACAAAAATAAGGAAAATTGTTTCTGAGGATTTGCAAAGGAGCTGCAGACTGAGTTTAAATGAGGCAATGGTCTTTACTGTCTATAGTTATGACAAAAGAGGCAAATTTTGCAGAGTTTAGACAGACTTCTCTTTTGTTAATGAATTCCCTGGACTGATAGGCTATGTGGGCAAATTTTAGAGGGAATGGGGATGATTTTTTGAGCCAAATAAGTAGAATTTTGCAGTGGAATTTAGTACAAGGGGTCAATGCACGGCAGTATGAAGATTCTTCTGGCTAAAGAGCTAAAAACGATTTTTTAATGGTGAATTTGCAAATGGGCGCAGGTTCGTAGGGTTCCTTTTGAGCAAGGGAATTATCAGTGAGTTTTGGCAGAATTTAGGAGCAGAAGTATCTTTGATTTGGGTATTTGCAGGTGTTCAATCAGCTAAATGGAGAAAATGGCGAAAAAAGGGGTTAATAGGTGAAATTCAGAAAATACCTGGTTTTTATGGAGCCGAGGGCGGTTGAGCAGGTTCAATGGCGAACAATGGAGGTGAAATTGCAAGCGGCAGCGGCGTGGTTGCTCAAATTCGAGCTTGGGCGGCAAAACGACGCAAAACAGCGAACACAGAGCTCCCAAACTGACCAATGATAATGAAAGAAAACGGTCATTTCGCGTATTTTTATGAAAATTTGGGACTTTAGCGCTTTTGGCGCTTTTTTGGGATGACGTCAGCATGAAGTCATTTGGCGTGTGGCAGGTACGACGCGGTGACATGGCTGCTGACTCGGGCGATGACGTGGTAGAGGACACGCTAGCGGGGCGGTGACGCGAGCAGGTGAGGTGGCAGTGACACGGGGTAGCGGCGGGCCGACGCGGACATGACGTCAGTGGTGACATGGTGCTGACGTCAGGGGGTGGAGGGTGGTTTGTGGTTTTGTCCCGCACCACCTTTAGCCCTGGGTGGTATTGGGGAGGGGGCCTCCGATCACGCTGGGAGGATGACGTGTGGCGGGGGTACAGCAATAAAACCGCCCATCCCCCAGACGCTAACCTCTGGCGGATCGGGATTTGAAAACGACCGCCCACCCTTGGATCTGCGGAGCGGGAAATCGGACGGCGGACGGGGCGATAGTGGTGGCGTGCAACTCTGGAGTGGGACCCGCTTTAATATAATATTTAAATGCCGACGGGGGGGGGGGTTGAAACTTTGGAAATGTGGGTTTGGGGTTATGCGCCGACAGAGAGTTTAATGTTTAGTTAAACATTTTAAACAAAACCTTAGAAATATGAACGCGAAGGGTAATTGAGGGTAAGTTATGAGTGAAGGGGGTGGGATGGTTATTAATTTAACCAGAGGTTAAATTAATTCCAAGGTTAGGACGCGGAAGGGTTCATATTAGTCCCAAATGGACTAATATTTCCCAAAACTGAACTATATAGCTATAGTGCTATAGGGTAGGATATTTTAATATTTTTTGGGGTTTTTACATAGTTTTTGTAGAACTAGGGGTGGGAACGTGCTTTAGGGAGCTATACAATAAGTCAAAGTGTTAGTATGGCTTTGTGGAGTGAAAGTGTAGGGGCATGATGCTAAGTTTATAGAATGAAACTTAGACAAAGGAAATGAATGGAATGTGGAGAGAAGGCTTTTACACAAGAAATGTGGCTTCTTTTCCTTAAGGAAAGCTCAAAATTTTGACTTGATATTTTACAAAAATGTAGTGAAAGCAGGACTTGTTGGGCAGATCCCAAAGTCCTTGAGGGGATGTTAGTAAGGGACTTTTTAGGGGGAGTAAAGGGGAATTAGACATGCTTCCAAGGTTATGTAACCAAACCACTGCCTTGATATTTCTGTCATTGATGAGATGGACCTTCTTTGACAATACATGAGATGATCATAGCCTTATTTCTGCAACCTCAAACTACCTACCCAGCCTAATACACCTAGCATTTTTTCTTCCTTTTGACTGGGTGCACTTAGACTTGCAAACCCTGATTGTCCTCTTTTCTTTTGACTGCCCTCCTATCTCAATCCACCCTTATCTCTTCCAAGGGCCCAAATTACGCAGTTGGGCTCCTTAATTTCTCTACCTAGCTACTCATCTGCCAAGCTTGAACTGTTTGGACAGACATTCTTTCTCTATTCTACAACAACAATTTAAACATGGCATGGTCCATATTGAACTGTTGGGCCACCCATCAAGTGTGATAAGCAACAAAACTTACACATCTATCTGTATACATATATGGAACCTTTGCAGCATCAAAGATGAACATATTTGGCACTTCCACTGTCAATCATGAAAAATGAAACCTATTGGCATAGGAACCTAACAGGTTCTAAGTCGAACCTAGATCGTTTAGAAGATAAATATAAAGAAGAAGCAAATATCTACCATGAAGAAGTCAAAGTCAAAGAAACCAAGAGAGTAGCTTGGCATTACCACATCATCATGAAATTCCATATCATCATTTCCAAGTCATGGCTTGTACAAGTGTCATCACAATGTCATACGTCCTAATGTGTCTTGCCACATCATTTGTGGAATGTAATTATTGTAATTTTCAAAAATGAGAAAATGTAAATGTATGGTAGACCAAGCATCCCACATGGAATATGAAGAGTCACTAGAGAATTCTAGAGTCATATAGAAGCTCAAGGTCATGTAAGAATTTGAAAATTCATAGTAGAAGCTCAAGAGTCACGAGGGAGGTCAAGAGTAAATGGGAGGTGGAGAACCACCTCATTTGTTATAAATACACCCTCATAACTCAAGCAAAGGGAATTTTGTTACTTGATCTCTTCACCTTGGCTTCTCTAACTTGGAATAGGAGAGAAGATCTTTTTTTGGAGGAGCAAGTAGTGACTTAATGTTCCACTATCTAGGCTAGTGTGGTAGCATTGTACTTTTATATCTTAGAACGTTCACTTACTATATGAAGCTCTCAAAGTTGGTGCACTTTCATCCATATATCATGAATGATTATGAGACTATGCTTTTATTGTTTGCAATCTATGTTTATGTTAACACATTCTAATGAATATGGACTATTTCAATGGATTTGTTATCTATCTTATTGATTGTGCATTGTTAATTTCTTTTATGATCGTTGTTTTCTTGTGAACTACTTTGCACATTAACTAACGATCCTATTATGCTCTTGTGTGTCTCTTTTAGGATAGTACTACTGATTTTCTTCTAGAATATCACTCTTTCTTTCCTTGTCATGAAAGTAACTTATATACATCACAATTGTATGCCTCACAATGTTGACTTCCTTGTTTTAAAGAATGTTTGTATAATCTCTTACGTTAATAATTATAGCCAAGGAAGACTCCTAAGAGCGATGGAAACCAATCATATTTCTAGTTGAGGCTCCTAATCCAAATGGTGTGAGGTCTAATTGGGACTCCATATTGGAGATATCCCTTTGGTTGACAAATTTCCAACACCATCAACAATTTTTGGCACTAGAAGGAGGGCCATATGACAAGTTGTTCCCATTGAGTCTATTTTGAATCTCTTATCTTCAATGGATCATTCCAAAATTATACTGCTAGGATGTTTTCTAATAAGTCCAATTGTAAACTTTTAATACCTATGGAACCTTTGTATAACTTGTCTCAATTAAATTTTTATGATGAAGGTGGTACATCCATAATTGAGCATACATCTCATTTTCTTGAGTTTTTTGAATCTTATGAAATTAATTTGAAGATGTTTCTTGTGTACTTTCTTCCTCACATTTGAAGGTTGAGTTAACTAATAGTGTCATACCTTACTTCCTACTTCCATTCATTCATTTGAACAACAATTCAAGGAGCTTCATCAAGCCTTTTAGAGGTATGATTACTAATATGTCCTTAAAAGGATTAATCAACTAAGAATGAATCCCAGTGAATCAATTGAATATTTTTCTAATACATATCTTCACATATGTTATGATTTTCCTAAAGAAGATGTGGATTGGGATATCTTTAGAGAAATTTTTTAAGATTTAACTTGAATCTCTTTGAAATATTGTGAATCTAAACCCCCAAATGATTGTGCTCTCACAAATTTTCCAAGCCATGAGACAACTTTAATTTTAGAGGAGGAACCTACTATTCCTTTTTATTCGTGTCCTCTTCCTTTCTTAGTACCAATTTGGGTGCCTCCTTATGATGATGTTGAAGTTGGGAAATATGGAAATCACATTGTTTATCTGTCTTTCCCACTTTCATCCAATTCTCATGATCTAGATTTAATTGAGGATAATTTGGAACATTTCACGAAACCTAGGGTGAATACCAATCCCTTGATTTATCAAGTTAATATTAGCACTCATAACTTAAATATTGAATATGATTTGGTTGAAAGGATGATTCATTCAAGGGATACATGTCATCCTATATTATCTCCTCCTTGAGATCCCTTTCCCCTTGATGTTCTTTATTAGTCTCTTTCAAAATCTCTTGATTTTTTGTTTTCTAATCCAAACAATGATCAGGTGTTAGGTACTCATATTTCTTAGACAAAGGAACAAAAAGGTGAAGTTATTTCAATCTATCTTCTCTTTTTCAAAGTCCTCTATGTCAAGATAATGTTCCTACATCCTTTATTGATTTAGAATATAGTAATCTTGGTGATCAATCAAATGAAATCAGAGTTTCCTAATCCATCTAAAGTCTTGGCTATCCATCACTCTAACAATGGTGACTCTATTGGTGTATATGATGATGAATTCCCAAGTGCACCAACTAATCTTTCAATTTTTCAAGAATGTTTTGATTCAAAATATTTATATCTAGAATATGATTTGATCAAAGAATATTTTATCATGGATACTTCTTCTTCAACTCATTATTCCTTGTATCCTATTTCTTATAATAAAATTATGCCACACTCTTTGAATCTTCAATCTGACTTGTAGAATTCAGAATTGACACAACTTAGTGAGGATATCCATGAAGAAGAAAAAGGAAGTGAAATCATTGAGCATCCATTTCATTCCTTACAATCTCCTATTTTTCATAAGGACAACCCTTCAAATCAGTTTGTTCATGAAATTGCTATAATTTATACACCCCTGGATTTACAATTAGAAGTATCTTATGACTTAAGTAATCTATTTGTTGAATTTGAAAATATGATCAAACCAGTGGTGTAGATGGCTACCATTCAAATAATACTGACATTGTTGAAGTAACTAATATTAATTGTCCACATACAATTTGTGATCTGACTCAAATATCAAAATGTGATTATCTAACATCCAAACTTATGGGACTTGTCAGGAAGTTGAGACACTTTAACTCTAGTAGATGGTTATGTCAAGTTATCGCAATCGTGATGAGGTCCCCACAATAGTTTAGATCTAGATTTTCTCACATAATTATTTTCTCTATAGTGTTCCACTAGATGGACATTCATTCTTGATAAAGTTTGGGTTTTTCAGGAGAGTTTCCTAATTTTCAAGATTGGGTTTTTGGTTGAATAGAGGATTATGTTCATTTATCTTCATGTAAACCTCTTACATTGAAAGAGAGATTGGAATGCCCATCTTCCATGGATGCACAAAGTTCTGAAGCTTATATTTTTAACGATAATGACAAAGATTATCATTGACCGAAAGATTCACATATGTCAAACATTTTTGAGGATAAACAACTCCTGGATTTTCTTGTGAATATTGTAATGCTAATGATTTTCATTCTAGCATAAGATGTCCTCTTGATTTTTAGCAAATGCTTCAGTAATTTGGTGAATCGATTCCCTTTTCTTGATAGATTAATGTCCCAAGGTGATACAAAGGTTGAATCTAACTCAACACATGTTGATCCATTGTACCTTAATTGCTTTATCATATTTGTTATACTAGCACTCATATTTAACTCTTCTTATTGGATATAAGGTAGTGATATTATGTATTCAACCTATGAGGAAAATGGTTCAATTATTCAAATCATTTGTGAAACTTCTCAAATTGATACATCTACATGTTCAAATAATCAAGAATTTGGTGCTTTAATCGGCCCATCTGATCATAATACTCACCTCAACACCTGTTTTCAATTAATCATTTTTTCACTAGTGTGTCTAACGATAATTCCATCAAGGCCATGAATTCCTATGATTTATCATTTCATTTCCTCATACTTGTCAAATAGTTGAAGAACGTTAGTTTTTACTAATGGTTATGTCAAGAATTCATGATCTTGACAAGTCCTCTGAATATGATCATATTAAATTTCCCTTATTAGATTCTCCCCCTAATTTCATGCCATTAATTGAAAATTCATTTTCTCAAGAATTTCAGGGTTTTCAAGAGGATTGTTTTGGAATTCATGATCCAATCTATGATTGGCTGGAAGCATCTTACTTAGAAAGCTCTATCACTAATAATAAGCTTCGATCTCACGTCATGTTTTCTAAGGATGCTAATATGAATGAAGGTATATTCATAAGAAGCTTTCAAAGTATGTATAATTGTTGTTCTAGTCGAAAAGGTGAATTGAGAGACTTGTTAATCTTATTTGTTATGACACATCTCTTTAACTTCAAAAAATAATTTCTATCTCTTGTGAAAATTGTTCACGATAATATTTATATTCTTGCACATTACTTTATATTGCTTTTAATTGCTTGTATCTTTCTATTTATAGGTCGGGAGTAGCTTTAGTGGCTTCATTGGAAATTTCAATATAACTAAACCTAAAATTATAGCCAGTTAGAGTAGGATTAGGTCTAGCTGCATTTTAGTTTTCCTTTGAATTAAATTCATCTTCCATTTTCCCTACATCTAGTTTAGGAATTTGCTGTCACTTTTTCTTCCACTCTTGCATGTTTCTTTTCTTTATTCCTTCTTGTCATGTCATGTCTTCGATTTTTTGTTTTTTCCAATAAGATCTTGCATGAAAAATTTTCTTGCTTGGCTCAAAAGACAATGTGGAAAAGTTTTGAAAAGATAATTGTGATGATGAACAACTCTTGGCTAATTTATCTTCCTACAATTTTCTCTTGGTCTACATCTTCAAGGTCAATGATGTCTCAACGAAAAATATGACCCATGCGAAAGGATGACTCTGAGTAGAATCGTGACACTTGTATCCATTCTAGGATCCTCATTCATAGGTCGGTCTTATAATTAAATGGTGTTTTGTATTGTTGATCCAACCAAGTACATAAGGGAAAGGGGAAAATCAATAACGATCATATCAATATCAAATGTATATATAACTGTCTTTGAAGGGACAACCTCTCCTTCTATTAATAAGTCGATATCCCTCTTTCATCCTAATGAAATAATAAGTTCCTAAGCACATTTTAAGTAGATAATAAAATAAAGGGTGAAATAAGTTAAAGGCTTCCAGCATAGAGAGGTGAAGCAAGGAACTTCGTCGGAGTATTGAACAGGCTCACTGGCCAGCGAAGCAATGCTTTTATTATTGCAATGACTCAATCGATATATTGAACAAGCCTGCTAGAAGTGGAGCAACACCAAATATAGAACTAAAACCCTCATCATCTTAAACTTACTAATATATACTATCCTTCTCCCGTATCGAAACAATTGAGAAATGGAAATCCTTGTGAATGTGTTTAGAAAAGAAAGGGAATATGGGAGATTATATCTATAAATGTGTTATATGGGGAACCCAAAGTAATCCACATGATGAATCATTACTTCCTAAAGGACTAGACCTTGTGCATAAAGCTAGATTGAAACAAAGAAGCTAGAGTTCTACCAATGTGTCGCCAAGTGTTGTCACTGCGACAAACACCCTCCAAAACCTTTCCTGCACTTGAATTTTAGAGCCTACTTGTGATCCTATGGTCCACTGTTTCTTGATTATTCTCAATCACTTCATGAGTGTTTGATGATTTTCCAAGAGATTCAGTCTTTCTCTGAGGCTCTAGTTGTTGAAGTCACTTTCTTACACATGCTCAACTTTTGATGCATTTAAAAACACTTTTATTTCAAGCAAGCCTAACATTAAAATCAATATAAAGTCAAGAAATATGAAAGCCTGGTTAATAATCATCACATAGATGCCAAGGATAGTGATTGCACATATACTAAGAATAGTGACTGCAAAGTTCTTTGTGGATGATGACTGCATAGTCCCAAAAAGCAGTTCGTGTGTAGTCTCTGAGGATAGTCATTGTGAAATTCATGGAAATAGATAATACACCATCCTTGTCGATAGCCAGTGAAAAATCCAAATATTGGTAGTTCCCTCACTGTTGGTTGCAATTGTATCATCTCTCAGGTGAGTTTTATCGACTTTCGCTTTTGTGCATTTTAGTTTTCCTTATTGTAACTTTAACTTTTATGACTGTCATTTTTCCTTGCTTTCACTTCCACAAGTGGCTCTTTTGTGTTCTCTTCACTATAGCATTTGTCGCCTTCACTTTATTTATCTTTTTCAAGTGTTGTTTTCATGTTTTCTTACTATTACAGTTGTCTCTTTTGTTGAATTTCAATTCTGCATGTGTCACATCTTAGTGCACCACTAGGGGTTGCCCTAGTGCACTCTTCTACACTAGATGATCATATATATCATAATAATATGCACTAGACACTTCCCCATAGCTTATCGAATTATTTGGTTGCAGTTGACATCTTATCGTTAATTGTATTCTAAGTGTCGCAAAGCGACTGTTGGCCCTCCATTTCGGTTATTTTTGCCTATCCTAAATCCATCTATTTACCACCATATTCCATCTTATTTCACCTATATATGCCTCATTTTAGTCCTATCTTTCATATTCAGGTAACTAAATTAATTTTTTCAATTTTTGGAGTTTTTTTTGTAAAAATTGGGTTTTAAGAATAAATTTGGACTGCATTAAAAATTCCTGTAATAGCTCCATTAAAGTCATATGTGCAGGACACCTGGGCGAGATATGGGCACATATTTGGAAATATTGGTGTTAAACACACATGGACAACACAAGAGATATGAAAGATCAAACATGCAATACAATTTTATTAACAAGAGATTTACATTTATAGTACATTATGTGACTCTTGGGTTTCAGATCCCAAGGTATCTTGGACTGCTTTGGTCTATTCGGCTTCCACACTAACCCATTTAGGATTAGGTGTCCAACATTCCCCCCCTTAATCCGAAGGGTTATGTATGAGTCCAAGAAGAGAGCTGTAATATAAAATGTGCAAAAAATGCATGGCAGCACTAGGCTGAATGTGCTCTATGAAATGTTGGTAAAAAGGGCGGTGGTTTAAGGATGACCACCAACACTGGAACGCTTAGTGCAGTTCCCGGAACTCTCCCAAAACTGGCAAGAAACTGAAGTTTTCTGCTAGAGGAAGTGATCCTATTGTTTTAAAGAGGGAAACCTTCAACCATAAAAGGGAGGTCTCACCCCGCATAAAAGGTAAAACTTCAACCTGAAAAGGGAAGTCTCAACCTGTGATGGTTTAAGGATAACCAACAACTCTGGAATGCTTAATGCAATTCCTGGAACTCTTCCAAAACTGGCAAGAAGCTGGTGTCTTGTGCTACAGGAAGTGTTCTCAATTTTGTTCCTGGAATGCTTCCGAAACTGGCAAGAAGCTGAAGTCTTCTGCTAGAGGAAGTGTCCCAGATTGCCAACTGAAGGCATGTTCACGGGCATCTTTGTCTCTGTCTACAACTCTGAAACTGGTGTGGCAGGTTGTGGCTCAGGCTCGCTTGATGTGACTTTGAAGCTTGTAGATGACCATCATTTCCCCCCTTGTCAGATACAAGGTGAGATGATGGAGAAAACTCAACTGCAAGATTGTTCAATACTCTGGAACAAGTTCTGACATGTGTTTGGAATATCTTCTTGGCTGTTGATGCCCATTGCCAAGAAGCGATCCATCCAAGATGAATCTTTGTTCTTGCAAGACGTTTGTTTTTGAAGCATCTGTGTGAAGAATGGCTAGTTTTATGACAATGCTCACATGGATGAAGATCAAAACAGTGATCTTTCAAATGGCCAACTCGGTCACAGTGTTGGTATTTTATGATCTGTTGTTGTTGTTGTTGCTGCTGCGGAAGAGGGGCAGAGTCTGGAACAGCTGAAGCTGAACTGTCATGAATGAATCCAGCACTCTGAAACTGAATGGGCTTGGTGTAGTCTGGAATATGAAAGGACAAGTCCTTGTCATATCCAAGACCAGTTCTGTGCTTGTTGTGGACAAGCTGTTCCCAAGGTCTGATGATGGGCTTGGGAAGTGCAGACTGAGTTTCTGCATCTGCATGTACAACTGCTACTTTATTGGGCACTAGATCTGAATGAACTTCAACAATATTGTCTCGCTGTTTATGGGAGTCTGTTTCATTGTTCTGAACAGAAACAGGTTCAGAATGATGACTCCACTACTGTAATTCTTCTTGTTGTAGCTTTGTCTCCAGCTGCAAAAACTCAATATTTTCCTGAAGCTCAATCTTTTCCTTTTCCAATGTAGCAACAGTATTTTTTAATGTTTCAACATATTCATTTGAATGTGTCAACTTCCTTTTGCTAAGCTCTTCTTGGAGCTTATTCATCTCTGCATTCCTTTCATTTAGATTCTTTTGAAGCTCTGTGATTTCCATGGACATTCGTTGCTTCTCAGCCTTCAAAACAGTACATTCGTTTTGAGCAACTTCATTTAAGTCCTGTTCCTTTTGAAGTTGCAACTTCACATTTGCTAAATCCGTTTGGTCTATTTCACGTAATTCTTTCAGTTTCTTTATTTCAGCCAGTGACTTTTCATGATCACCTTTCAAAGCCAACAAAGCCTGTGTTTCGTCTCGAAGCAAATTTGTAAGCTCCTTTTCCCTTTCTTGTAATTTTTTAATTTTGAGCTCCATCAGTTGTTGCCTCCCCTCAAGCTCTAATGGTGGTGTAGATCCATTACTTGTTACAACTGTACCAGTATTTTCATGATTCCCATGGACACGCTGATTACGAGGAGCATTCGTATATCTTTGTTGTCTGATAGCAGGCACATCCATATGTCCCTGGAGCACTTCCGGCCCATTTAATGAATTGTCTCCAACCTTAGATATATCTGAAACCTCCATAGATTTTCTATCATCTCCATTAACTAACATATATCCTGTTGTAGATCCTTCCATTGCTTTCTTCAATTTTCCATTCTCATCATGCAATCTAGACAATTCTTCCTCACGTTCCTTCAAAAGGGATGCATAGTTAATAGACATCGCCTGAATTTCAGCTTCAGCATTTTGAAGCCTTTGAATCTCTCCTTTATACCACTCAAGCTCGGCCTTGACATTGGAATCTATTCCATTGGCAAGAAGGGGCTTTCGCTCAGAATATCCTTCCAGTGGCCTGCGCTCAGATCCTCCTCCAATCTCAACCTCATCTACAGTATCCTGAACATCTGAGACAATTTGCGAAAGATTTTCCTTGAAAGTTGCAATGGTAGTCCACATCGTATCCAATTTCAAAATCCAGTTTTAATTGAGAAATTAGCTTCAATTAAGGGCATCTCTCTGATATTGCAGATGTCTGCCTGGTTTATCAGAATACGCTGCGGGCAATTGCATGCGCCCTCGAATTTGGTCACCTCTGGCTTTAGTTTTTAGAGTAATTGTAGATTTATTTTTCCAGCTATATTGGCTACGAGATTTGTACAGAGCGGAGAAGATTTTGAAAATTATTAGACCTCTGCAACGCCTTTCAATGACAAATATAGCGTGAAAGCGGTGTATTCGTTTGTTTTTCGGGGGCCTGAGCCAACGACTTTACATATATAAAAAGCACATAATCAGATTCATGTTTACAGCCTTCAACTCAAGACAGGAGTAACGCAATCGATTACACGGTCTTTCCGTCCAGCACCGTGATCCAGTAGAAAGCGTTCATATGCATTGAATGGCATAGAAATGAATACAACCTTCAACTCGACGAGGAGGCAAATTACCTTGTAATTTCCTATTTTGCCAGGATGCAATCTTCTTTTCATGTATTGGTTAGCGGAGATATTTTAGCAATCAATTACACTCTCCAAAGTAGTGAGACAGGCGCAGTTTCTTTCATTTCAAACAATATCTCGTGATGAAAACAGAACCACAAAAAGGCAATGCCAAAAGATTGTACGAGGAATAACTGCATGAACCCTATTACTTAAATACACTCTGCAAATGCAATATATCTGAACTTCAATGATCTAATTTCTTCAGCAACCTCAGGACTAGACGTTGAAAACTTTTATTCAACATAAATGCACAATAACACCAGCAGTAAAACTTGCCAGTACAAGTTTCGTGCAAGCCCCTGCTGAAACCATATACCTGGGCTGACTGCGAACTATTATATCGGACGAACCGTCCATGGCCGTTTCATGTTAAAAGTGGGCTGTCTTGGTATTTACTCCAGCAACACACGGAAACTTCGAGCCGTCGCAAGACTTGGAACAAGTAAAAGAATCAATAATATCCTCATTGGTACTTATAAATGCCACATTGCAGGTCAGTTCGATCAACAACAACAAAGAATTGTCTCGGGAGTATGGCTCTCAACAACAGATTTATAAATAAACCTAGTGTCTTGGTATCCTGCACCGCTTGCTCTAGCTGTCCCCGGTGAAGGTGCTCCTCTCAGTTCGCCTTCTGGAGATGATGAAGTTGCAGTTGTCGCTGCAGTTCTAAATTGTTTCATAAGTGCGAAGGTTTCTCATGAGCGCCCGTCCAAAGATCAGGTCTTGAGCGCATTCGATGCTGCTAAACAAGATGCCTTCATGGATGAATGGCTGTTCTTAGCGCCGGGTGGTCCCATTCACAACAAACTCGAATATTACGCTACCGCTGCACAGAGCAGCTACACCATTACGCAGAAGGTATTGTGCAACGT
The DNA here is from genome assembly GCA_031772625.1 of Pinus tabuliformis. Taxonomy (NCBI): domain Eukaryota; kingdom Viridiplantae; phylum Streptophyta; class Pinopsida; order Pinales; family Pinaceae; genus Pinus; species Pinus tabuliformis. The sequence goes on from CM062806.1 coordinate 119,031,085, forward strand.
CGTAAAGATCAGACAGGGGATTGTCCTGGCAAGATGTTTGATTCACCTTGGAAATCTTCTCTGGGGCAATCACTTGCAAGAGACAGGTCGCCTTCTCCTTTAAGGGTTAAGTCAGCTTCACCTGTTAAATGTATCTCCACTTCCCAGAGCAGACATATATCTTCTCCTACAAACTATAATTCACTGTGGAGCAGGTCATTCAGGCGTACAGGCACTGCGTGGATCATTCAGGCGTTCAAATGTTTAGGGTTTGTCAAAACATCATTCAATAATGGTGCGACTGACAAACAGGCGGGGGCAGCTGCTCATCAATCCGGCAGGTTGGACCAGCGCGTTATGGACAGAAACGTTTATGCACAGTCATAGTTGTCAGTGGTCACAGGTCACAGAATATGAAACGTTTATGGAGTTTGAGCGTATTCAACTGAAGAAGGCGCAGAATCATAAATAGAATATGTCACGGCAACGCATGTGTGGCAGAAAGAACACAGGTATCTCATTCAACAATGCATACAAGGAGCTGGACCTTCATCGATGGTGGCGTATCAGCTTCAGCACTAAAACAAGAAATGACAGTATGGACAGATGTGCAGTGCTGGCAGAGGTAGGTTATTTCAGGTCTGAGGAGAATAAGGCAGAGGCAGAGGTCAGGTGAATATGTCAGATAGGGTGCAGGTCTGTATAAAGGAATATGGCAGAAATAAACTGCACAAAAAGGCCATAAGACAAATAGCTCACATTAATTATGCAGGGCAGGAATACGCTGGCTCCGATACCATGTTAAACACACATGGACAGCACAAGAGATATGAAAGATCAAACATGCAATACAATTTTATTAACAAGAGATTTACATTTATAGTACATTATGTGACTCTTGGATTTCAGATCCCAAGGTCTCTTGGACTGCTTTGGTCTATTCGGCTTCCACACTAACCCATTTAGGATTAGGTGTCCAACAATTGGGAACCACAGATTAAGAAACACCTATTGGTTAAGTCAAACTAAGCAAAGACAGACCCAGTCAACGCTGGTCAAACTTGACCTGTCATTCAAGAATCCCCAGTAAAAAGGGGCAGATTTCTTATTTTGTGGGATTTTCCTAATTTTTTGAAAAAAACTTGATGAGTTCGACCTGTATGGATGGATTAGGATTGATAAGATTTTTAGAGCCATTATAGAAAAGTTTGTTTATGATTTTCCTATTTAAACACAGTTTATGGATCACTCAAGAGTGTAATTTTGTATTGAGATTATTGGAGACTTTTGAAATAATTTGAAGAATCATCTCTATTGTTCTATTTTCTGTTCATGCTATGGATGCTTTATTAATATAGTTTTAGCTGAAGAGTTTTTCAGGTATACAAGGAAAGGTTGGAGGGCCCCCATATGAAGCTAAGTACACTTTGGTTAAATTTTGTATAAATTAGCATAGTTTTGATTCAATATTTCTTGTTTCAGTTTTATGATTCAGTTACTTAGATGTGTTATGATTTATGTATGATTTCTCGATGGTTTTGGTTTAAAATATAATTTTCATATGAAAGGACAACCAAGGATTTAAGTTAAATTCTCTTTCTATCAAATTATGAATCACAATTAAAAATCATCCTTTTGCATCTCTTGAATTGTTTCTTGAATTCCAGTTTATGATTTGATGCAATGGTAATGTTGTTGGAGTAGAACTATGAGGAAGGACAATTAGGACCTCCTAAGTTAGGAGCCTCTTCTCTTGCTTTCTACACTAATCCGGATTTAAACAGGAATGCAACAAAATAAAGAGATAACCATATACACAAAGATGCAGCGGAAATAATACTTCATTTCATTAATGGAAAATACTGAAATATGCTTACAACCAGAAATGGAAATAAACCAGCTAGGGCGATGGTAGCTTATCTCTGAGAAGAGATGTGGCGGCTACATGCCTCTGAACTGTCTTACAATGAGGCTCGAAGACCTATTTATTGTTGAGAAACAATGGAAAACCCTTCACATCCCGAAACCTAACCCTAGAAGATGAAACTCCAAATTGTGGGCCCCATTTGGGTAAATTGGTACATCAATTTCCTGGGGTCGTAACTTTGGCATACGATCTCCATTTAACACGTACAATAGCTCATTAGAAATATCTATCCCAACACTACAACTTTGGAAAGGGAAAAATCAGTCCATGGACCAACGTTGCCCCCAAATTTCCAAAGAAACGTCGTTTAGGGCCTCAAAACGGCTCCAGAAGTTCAGGACCCGAAAAACTGCTAAAAATAGTAAATTGTGCTACAATTAAGGAAATTGAAAAACTGAAAGAGACAGTTGTGGGGGTCCAAATGGGATAGGTGGGTAGCCACAAACATCCACTTGGATCATTCCTCCCCTCTTAGGAAGCAATGGTCCCCATTGTGTTGAGTTCCTCCATCTGTTGAACTTGTTTTGCAATGTCTGATGTGTCCAGTAATGGTGGGAAGCATGGTCAACAATGGTCCACATTGAACACTTGGTGCAGGCGAAGGAATGTAGGAATGTTGTGCTCCAAAGCATTATTTCCCACAGCCTTGGTAATGGTGAAAGGACCATGTCAATGTTGTCAGAGCTTTTGATGGGCTCTTGTAAGGCATTCTTTCTGCAGATGCAACCAGAATTTGCTCCCCACCTGAAGCTTGTGTGGTACGCCTGTGGGTGAGGAGAAGATGTTCTGGTGTTTTGTCATGACCATATCCCTTTGATGCTGCTACTGCGTGGAGGAACCATTCACGAGGTTCATGGATGTGGTGACGATCTTCCCCTTACTTTGGGAGCGAACCAAACAGAAAACGAATTTCCTAGTCTGGGAGATGAGCTTGCTACCTTTCTTGACAGTGATCAAAGAGGTGGCGATAGGTGGGGCTACCTCCAGTATCCTGTATAATGAATTACACAAAGAAATAATGACAAGGCCTTGTCTCATAAACAGCATGTCGCCTCCATAAGTATGGCTGGCCTAATAGTACATCACAAACATCTAGAGGTGTAACATCACACAATACCTCATCTATGAAGGGCTTGATGTTGTAGGGAATGCGGCACTGCTTGTGAACTTTGAGATCTCTTCCTTCATGAAGCCACCCGATACTGTACGACTGCGGGTGTGGTGTAGTCGATAGGCTCAACCGCTTCACGAACTCTGCTGAAATGAGGTTCTTTTGGCTGCCACTATCAACAATGAATTGCAGCGGCGAACTCTTCACCCACATCTATGAGTGGAAAAGACATTCCCCCTCCTCTAGGTCTTCGGGCTCATTCTTCTGGATCTTGGCAGTGGCAACAGTGACGCTAGGCTCCGCATCAATGATCTCCTTCCCTTTGCCATTCCCCTTGTCAGGTTCTGACTCAGGGTCAGAACATGCATCTGATTCTGAAGCCTTCAACTCGGCCATCAACAACTACTTGGTCCAACACTCACTTGTGTTATGAGTGCAACTATTGTGGAACTCACACCACTTTCCTATGTCCTTCTTCAACTTCATGGTGTTGTTCTTTTCTTGTGGCTTCGACGGGTTGTCTTGGGTCACCCCGCCTTGGCTTTGTCCTTTCGTCTTCGGATTTGCAGATCCAAAGTCTCGCTTCTTCTATTTGAAATTTTGCTCAATTTTGATAGCGTATCTGTATGTTGTGCCGAGCGATGAGATGTTCAGGAACTCCATCTCTTCCTAGATGTATCTGTGTAGGCAGTCGCAGTATTTGAGTACAAGATGTAGCTCAGAATCTTTGATACGCAATTGTGTGCGAAGGGTATGAAAAATGTTTGTGAACTTTGGCACATCTTGGTCCTGGCCCTGCCGTAGCATGGTCCACTTTATGTATTTGTCCTCATAGCTTTTGACAAGGTAGTACTGCTCCTTGATGGCATCTTGGAATGAATCCTAAGTGGGTGCGTTGAAAATAGTGAGCCCGTACTTTCATTCTTCTGCTCGTAGTAGGTTTCCCACCAGTCCTTGATGTGGGGGGCTGCTTTGAGAAGAACGAAAACAATCTTTTCCCAACTCGAAAATTCATGAATAGAAAAATACCCATCTAGCAAATTTAACCATTTATCTACGACATCTGCGTCTATTTGACCCTCGAAGATGGGGATTTCAAAATTAACTTGTACCTTAAACGGTGTGGCGTTTCTAGAGTAGCTGTTGGAAGCCGATGCGTCGCCTCTGGGTGGCCACTGAAGGATCTACACAAAACTATCCATCATCGTGTTCCTTTGCCACTCGAGGGCTTCTTCAAGCATGATTTTGATAGGATCTCCTGCGCCCTCGTCTTTCTTTTCATCCGCTATGGGAGGCCGTCGGGATTTGTGAGGCTGGTCTTGCAAAGGTTCGACCAGTTCAAGCCCTAACTCCTTATATCCCGACCTCGTTGGGGACATGCAAAGAAAAACAAAGAAAAAGCAGACCGCTCTAATACCACTGATCCAGATTTAAATAGGAATGCAACAAAATACAAAGATAACCATATACACAAAGATGCATCGGAAATAATACTTCATTTCATTAATGGAAAATAATGAAATATGCTTACAACCAGAAATGGAAATAAACTAGCTAGGGTGATGGTAGCTTATCTCTGAGAAGAGATGTGGCAGCTACATGCCTCTGAACTGTCTTACAATGAGGCTCAAAGGCCTATTTATTGTTGAGAAACAATGGAAAACCCTTCACATCCTGAAACCTAACCCTAGAAGATGAAACACCAAATTGTGGGCCCCGTTTGGGTAAATTGGTACATCAATTTCCCAGGGTTGTAACTTTGGCATACGATCTCCGTTTAACACGTACAATAGCTCATTAGAAATATATATTCGAGCACTACAACTTTGGGAAGGGAAACATCGGTCCATGGATCCATGTTGCCCCCAAATTTCCCAAAAAATGTCTTTTAGGGACTAAAAACGGCTCTGGAAGTTCAGGACCCGAAAAACTACTAAAAATAGTAAATTGTGCTACAGTTAAGAAAACTGAAAAACTGAAAGAGACAGTTGTGGGGGTCCAAATGGGATAGGTGGGTAGCCACCAACATCCACCTGGATCATACACATCACAAACTAATGCTCTTTAGTTTCTCTTCTTGAGGACAGTATTGTGGGCAAGGACAACCAGGACCTCCTAAGTTAGGAGCCTCTTCCTTCGTTTACTGTGTTAGATGATCCAAAAATAAAATATTATCATAGGTTATAAAGTTGGAATGAAATAATTATTAATTTAAGATATTAAATTAATAATTATTATTCTAAAATGTTTAATTATTTAATGGAGACATTTAGAATTAGTATATTGTTGTAACAAGATATGACTCTCCAAATGTGTCGTATCTTAGGCTCTATTTTAGGAGATTTGTTAGCTAGTTGTTTTGAATAGCATTTATTGTAAATGGACACTTGTTATTGAATAAGTGATCCATAATTAGAGGTAGTTAGGACATTAAGCTTATAAATAACTCATTGCAAGTGTTTGGTTGTTCGGGTGTAAACTCTTGCAAAATCAAATATGTAATTGTTTTTTCTGATTAATAAAATTACGTGTCTGGGGACACTTCTGCCATTATTGTGGTATTAGAGCTCTAGTAATGTTGCACTTGATGTGAGGAGGAGATTCCAGCTCTACAAATTTTTGGAAAACTCCATTGAATTGATCAACAAATGATTGGTATGAAATTTCTCAGTTACTTTTGTTGTTTAAAAAGAAAAGAAATTTTATTATTGATTTTAGATTTTTAAAATTTGAAAATCATTTTTTATTATCAAAAATGTCCCTTCGTTTTCTTTGGGAGAGCTACTTCTTGCTGAATATTGTGAACCAGCTCTATCTATTTTACATTCATTGAAGATTCTGTGGGATAATTATCACTGGTCTTTTTCACTTCACTTACCCCGCTTCAAAGAAATGGATGCAAAACCGTGAAGGACTGTGAGTGATTATTATCAGTTTGATTCGATTGTAAAGGGTAGAATTGATTCTATTAATTCTTTGATGCTGGAACATACACCCATGCTAGAATTTAATGCAAAGTTGGATGGTATTTCTTTTTTATTGAGTGTAATATTGAAAGCATTGAAGAAATGAGGCACTTGTTGGAAGGCATAGCAGAAAACCTTGGTCAAAATTCATTAATGTTGACAATCAACATCTAGTTGTTTCGGACACAGTTGATTTTCTGGACAAGTTTCTTTGTACGCAGTTGATTTGCTGAGATCTGCAGAGGCAAGCGGGACGCAGTTGATTTTCTGGACAAGTTGCTTTGTACGCAGTTGATTTTCTGGACAAGTTGTTTTGTACGCAGTTGATTTGCTGAGATCTGTAGCGACAAGCGGGACTCATACTCAATAAGACTATCGTACTCCAGAAGTTACGAAGATAACACTCTAGCTTAGTGTTTTATATCCAGACGCAAATGGTTCAAGGTTTTGCGTTTTGATTCTCTCGAGTTGTGTTGAAATTACAAGGAACTGGCCTTCTTTTTTGTAAAATCTGTTCATGCTTGTTTCGGTTTGGGAACTGTAAAATTTAAATGATATCTGCAATTCTGGAAGTGTTATTTTCAAATGCTGAATGATACTCTTAACCTCCCTGGCACAATTAGTCAAAAGCTATTTCGTAATATGCAAATGTATTTAGAAAGCCTAAAATTTGCTTTCTTTGATGTACGTTTAGTGTTCTTTTTGTTGTCATTGTTATGGCAGTGAGGAACACACAAGTGTGCTAATTGAAAGATTAATGAGATCAGAGCATAATGTCTGAATTTGATGATCAGCCAGCTAGCGTGAGAGCCATCCAGCCAGCTTTTGACAAGTAAAAAGATCTAGCGTTTGACAATTTTTTTTTAAAGGTGAATCTGAAAAGTCTTTGCTGGAGAGATAATGAATATTTTTAATTTTGTAAATACTTGGAGAGATAAGGCATATTTTATTTTGGAGAGATAAAGTATATATTTTTTATTTTTTTATTAGAGTAATAAGGATTTTGTAATATTTGTGGAGTAATAAGGTTATTTGTAATTTTTTGGAGTAATAAGGAGATTTTTCTTTGTAATTTGTTTCTGGAGAGATAAGTGTGACATTGTAACTCAAAGTAATTTTACTTTGAGGGGGGGTAACCTTTTTTTTACCAAGTCTTGCAAGAGCATAGTTGTAAAAATCAAATTTTGAAAGCTACCTTGTAATTTTTGAGAAATTGACTAGAGCCAAGTGCAAAGTTCAGTCATTTTTCTCCTGTTTCAATGACTATACGAGGGTCAAGGCCAAGCGTCGATAGATCGTTTTTTATTACATTGTGTGTTACATGTTGTGTTGCCCATCTTGACATTTTTGTTCTGATTCTTGGTGCGAAGCTTCAACACTACAATGTCCAAGTTAATTATTTTGTTCTCTGATTCTGACAAACTTGAAGGTACAAATTCCTATAAAACATGGCACCGCCTCATCGAAAGCACTCTTATTTACAATGAATTATGGCAGGGTATATGTGATGGTGATATTAATCCGAATAAACCCACAGATGCAACTGCACTAGCAGAATGGGAAGTTAAGAATGCCAAAGCCTTAGCTCTTATTAAATCTTCTGTCAATGATGAAATGTATGTCCATATAGAAAATGCTACAGATGCATGGTCTGCTTTGAAAAATTTTAAAGACCTCTTTGAAACTCAACTTGAATCAAAGCAAGTTGATCTAGAATTAAAATTGTCACAACAAAAATTGACTGAAGGAGGTGATGTTCTTGAATATATCTCAAGACTTAAGAATATGAGGCAGGAAATCATTAATGTTGGTTTTCCAGCAATAGATGATAGTTTTATGGTAACAATTGTAATTGCTAGACTTCCTTCTTCCTACACGCATTTTTTGGAGACTCTACAATTAACTGGGAAATTAGAGAAACTAAAGTTTGATGAGCTCTATGAAATGTTGACCAACATGATAAAACCTTTGGGAAGAAGAAGAAAGTTGGTGAAGGTGTTTTTTTCACAGAGGCCAGCACTAATAAATCATCAGCAGATAGTTCTCGAGGCAGAGGTAGAGGGAATTTCAATCAGAATCAAGCAGCACATAATGTACAAACTTGAGGTCAAAGCCAAAGCATAGGAAACAACTTTAATAGAGGCAACAGTTCAGGAAGGAGTAATTTTCAAGGTAGAGGAAATAACCAAGGAAGAGGCAATTTTCAAGGACAAGGAAATAATAATCTAGGAAGAGGACAATCTCAAAATCGAAGTCAAAGTAGAGGTAGAGGACAATCTTCAGGAAGAGGAAGAGACTTAATTCAAATTGTGTCTCGAAGATGTAACAAAGTTGGACATTATGTTCAAGATTGGAGAACTTCTCTTAATAAAATTCCCAAGTTTCAGCAACACAGCGCAATTTGCAAATGATCAAGATGATGACAACTCAAAATATGTTTTTACTTCCTCACCAGCATCACAACTTTCATCCCATCTTAGAAGTGATTATGAAGATGTCTGGATCTTGGATTCAGGGGCAACTCAGCACATGACTTGTCAACGTGATTTTTTTTTGGAGTTTTCAAGATTGCCAACTTAATTCCATTTTTCTTGCAGACGATACAAAACATACTCCTTATGGAAAAGGAGCAGTTAAAGATTTTCTCCCTGGCATTGGAGAAAAAATGATTTCTAATGTATGGTATGTACCAACTTTTAAGAAAAATTTTCTCTCTTTAGTCACGATTCGACAAGCATGACATCAGGTGATTATGGAAGATTGTTTAGTCAAGATTAATTCAGTCAAATAGAGCTTGAAAACTTTCATAACAGGTTACGAAGATGGAAAACTGTTACGGATGAAAGGGACAGTTATTCCAAGGCATTCTGATTTTGCAAGGGCAGTGACTACAGGTATTTCACCTGTAAGACTATGGCATGTAAGATATGGACATTTAAATTTTGAGAGTCTTTCTCAATTGCAGAAACAAGGGATGGTTAAGGGGCTGCCAACTTTCAAAAAGGAAAATGCAAAATGTGAAGCTTGCGTTTATGGCAAACAAAGTCAAGAAAATTTTCCAACAAGTTCATGGCCTGCAAACAGGCGGCTACAACTAGTTCACAGTGATGTTTGTGGACCACTACAAACTTCATTTGGTGGTTGCAAATATTTCTTACTATTCATTGATGGTTTTAATAGAATGACTTGGGTTTACTTCTTGAAGAACAAGTCAGAAGCATTTGAGAAGTTTAAAAATTTTCGCCAACTTGTTGAAAGTGAAGTCAAAGAAAAAGTAGGTACTCTCAGGACAGATAATGGGGGAGAATTCACTTCAAATGAATTCAAAACTTATTGTAGTGAAATGGCATAAGACAACATCTTACTAATGTTTACACTCCACAGCAAAATGGAGTAGTTGAAAGAATGAATCGCACCTTGTTAGGAATGGCGAGATCCACGTTAACTTTCAAGAGGTTAAGTCCAACATATTGGGCAGAAGTAATACATACAGCTGTCTACTTAAGAAGCAGATCTCCAACTTCTTCTTTAGACGGAATCACACCTTATGAAGCTTGGTTTGGTTTCAAACCTCGAGTTAAACATCTTCAAGTTTTTGGATCAGTATGTTATGCCTTAGTTCCGAAAGAAAAACAAACTAAGCTTGACTCAATAAGTTTAAAATGCACAATGATTGGCTATTTTGATGAGAAGAAAGGGTACCTTATTTTGACCAATGAAAATTTATTGTGAGAAGGGATGTCATTTTTTTATGAAACAGAGAGTAAGAGTGCTGAAGAAATCAAAAATATTCTTCACAAGTTAGAAACTAAGGGCAGTAAAAGAAAAGGAAAAATGCAAAGTCAACCAACTTCACCAAATTGGTATGAACTTGATTTTCCTTCCTTTGAAGATGAGTCATCCAGTCCATCTACTTCAACAACATCATCTTGGTCTTCTAGTAGTTAATCCGCATCTAGCAATTCTTCTGACAGGAATTCTCCAGAGTCTTCACCTGAACGAAGAACATCAATTTACAATAATCCTCTTTACAATGATGGAGATTTTTCATAATCTCAAACAAGTGAGCACCAATTACCGAAATGGGCAGTTCAACTTTTAAAAGATGTAAACCCTGATGAGCAGAATAAAACAGGCACCAGAAGGTCACAAAGAAGTGAAGGCAAATTTTCCTTGATAGCAAATGATTTTACTGAACCTTCCACATACAAAGAAGTAGTAAAACATAAAAAATGGCAACAAGCTATGTTTGAAGAATATCAAGCAGTAATTGATAACAACACTTGGAAACTTGTTGATTGTCCATCAAATGTTAAACCCATAGGATGCAAATGGGTTTACAAAATTAAGTATAATCAAAAGGGAGAACTTGAAAAGTATAAAGCATGACTTATCGCAAAAGGTTTTGCGTAGCAGGAAGGCATTGATTATGAAGAAACGTTTTCTCCTACAGCTAAATGGAACACCATCCGATTAACACTTGCATTGGCTGCTCAGAAAGAATGGAAATTTCATCAAATGGATGTGAAAAGTTCTTTTCTCAACAGGGATTTACAGGAAGAAGTGTATATGACACAACCACCAGGTTTTGAAATTGAAGGGCAAGAACATAAAGTATACAAATTGATCAAGGCTTTATATGGATTAAAACAAGCTCCCCGAGCTTGGTATGTAAAGATGGATGACTACCTTAAGAAAGTTGGTTTTCAACGAAATGAGTCTGATGATACTTTGTATGTGCAACAATAGGGAAAATATCTGGTAATTCTTGTTATGTATGTAGATGATTTGATCATTACTGGCAACCATGATGATCATATTGCACAGGTGAAAAAGGAGTTACATGCAGGTTTTAAGATGACAGATTTGGGATTACTTCACTACTATCTTGGAGTTGAAGTCTTCCAACATCCAACTCATATTTTGATTTCTCAAAGTAAGTATGCAACAGAGGTTCTTCAATGATTTGGCATGCAGGATTGCAAGCCCGTTCTTACCCCCATGCAGCAAAACTTGAAACTTTCAAAATTTGAAAGGGGGGAAAAGGTGGACAGTACGACTTACAGACAATTGATTGGCAACTTGATTTATTTGACAAATACTCGCCCTGATCTATCTTATGCAGTCAATATTCTTTCACATTTTATGCAGGAACCACGAGACAGCCATTGGAATGCAGCGAAAACAGTTCTTCGATATATCCAAGGAACAAAAGATTTTGGTCTTCTTTACACAAAGACTAAAAACTTTGTACTTGGTGGATATTCCGATGCCGACTTTGCTGGAAGTATTGATGATCGAGCATCAACATTAGGTTATTTAATGAACATGGGGTCAGCAACAATATCTTGGAGTTGTAAGAAACAAGCTATAGCGGCCACTTCTTCAGCAGAAGCAGAGTACATTTTAGCATGGGAAGCAGCATGTGAAATTGTTTGGTTGCGCAGAATTTTGCAGGACTTGGGCATTTCTCAGGTAGAAGCTACATCATTATTCATTGACAGCCAGTCAGCCATCAAACTTGCCAAGAACCTAGTTTTTCATTCAAAGACAAAGCATTTGGACACCAAGTATCATCATATCAGATCTCTTATTGCCAAAGATGTCCTCAAGCCAGTTTATTGTCCTTCTGAAGATCAGATCTCTGACATTTTCACAAAACCTCTTGGCAGAAAAAATTTACTAAGTTCAGGGATGAACTTGGTATCTGTTGTAATGTATCTTTGGATCATAAGGGGGAATGTTAGATGATCCAAAAATAAAATATTATCATAGATTATAAAGTTGGAATAAAATAATTATTAATTAAGATATTAAATTAATAATTATTATTCTAAAATGTTTAATTATTTAATGGAGATATTTAGAATTAGTATATTGTTGTAACAAGATATGAGTCTCCAAATGTGTCGTATCTTAGGCTCTATTTTAGGAGATTTGTTAGCTAGTTGTTTTGAATAGCATTTATTGTAAATGGACACTTGTTATTTAATAAGTGATACATAATTAGAGGTAGTTAGGACATTGAGCTTATGTATAGCTCATTGCAAGAGTGTTTGGTTGTTCGGGTGTAAACTCTTGCAAAATCAAATATGTAATTGTTTTTTCTAATTAATAAAATTACGTGTTTGAGGACACTTATTCCATTATACTGCATCTTGAATCAGAGACTTTTTAGTTTCTTTAAACTTAGAACTTATTTGTAATATGCATTTCCTTTAACTTTTGAGCCTTGCCTTCCGAAATTGAATTTACCTGAAATCCATATACTTTGGACGTGCTTCCAAGTCTACAAACCCATATTGACAAGTAAAACACCTGCAATAGTTTACTTAGTAAATTGACCTGACAATGACATTTCAACAAACATACATAGAAAGAAGTATCACTTTGCTATTGTTTCAAGGTACATGTGAATTTGAGGTATACAACATGTGTTAATTTTATATGAGTGTGATATCACCATTTAATGACTTGATTGCATGTCTTGTTCTCTATTGCCCCACTGATCCCACACTTAGCCATTTTAGAGCCTTCACTGTCTTTGAAACTTTCTCAACCTTCAACTGATCTTTCTCCCTCCTAGAATTGCACATTTCACATTCCCAAGCCACAATGAAGCTCCTCTGTCTCTTGAAACTCTACACTATGCAGTCCTAAAAGATAGTCTCCATCCTCCATCAACACTCTAAGCAACCTTGGAACTTGAGGTACCAATTTCCTGACCATAACAATTGTGTAATTGTTGTTCCCTCCTACCCTGTATTATGCATTATGTAGTTCTAGTAAGCCGTTAGGCCTCCCTATGACATTAAGTTGCCCAACTGTGCAGTTTCCTAAGCCCTCCCTCTAGTAACTGCACATTGTGCAATTCCAGTGAACAACCTTGCCTATTTTTCTCTCTGACTTGCCCAATTGCGTAGTTCCCTTCACTTGTTGAGATTCCTACTACGCATTACACAGTTCTAATGAGAAAGGGGTTGTTGTTGAGTCACTGAGTTCCTCAAGAGTAATTCACTAAGCATCTCCTCACTGATTGGGCATTTCACAGTTATAGTGACTAGTCTTGCTAGCTGATATCCCTCACTATGCAATCCTTTGTCCTAGCTTGCTCTCTATTGTGCATTGCACAGTTCCAGTAAACAATGAGGCCTTCCTTAGTCCCTGTGATTCCCAACTATGCAATCCATGTCTCCTTCCTTCTTGAGCACTCCTAACTGTACTTCATCAGTCAACAAGCTTAGTACCTTGCCTCTTGGACTCCCTCATTTTGCAAGAAGCCCTGTCAAGCCTTCTTGCACTATGAATTTTTTAGTTCTAGTCAATAGTGTGGCTTCTTTGAGTTCCTACATCCCTCAACTAGAAAATTCCTAACCTCCTACTTTGAACACCATTGCATGTTGCCTCATTAAAATCAACATATTCCATGAGTAAGAGGTGGTAGAATAAATGGTTTTTGGACTAATGTTGACTTGTAGTGAGTGGGCTTCATTTGCAAGCATCATCATCGCAACATGACAGGGTAATGCTTAAGAGAGACCACCAAGGAGAGGCTGCAAGAGAGTATTTGTGAAGAAGGAATAGAGGAAAAACCATCATGAAGAACACAAAAGAATATTGGATCAAGAAAAAGAGGCTAACTTGGAAGGTTCTAATTCAGACCCAGATCCTTTGGAAAATGAATATAAAGAAGAAGAAAAGATCTATCATGAAGAATTCAAAGTCAAAGTAGTAAAGGGAACAACTTGGAATTGTCACATCATCATGAAGTTCCATATCATCATTTCCAAGTCATGGCTTGTACAAGTGTTATCACAATGTTATATGTCCCATTTTTTCTTGTTGCATAGTTTATGGAATGTAATTATTGTAATTCTCAAAATGAGTAAATGTAAATGTCCCACGCAGAATATGAAGAGTCACTAAATAATTCTAGAGTCATATAGAAGCTTAAAGGTCATGTAAGAATCCAAAAAGTCATAGTAGAAGCTCAAGAGTCACGTGGTAGGTCAAGGTTCACATGGGTGGTGGAGAGTCACCTCATTTTTTATAAATAAACCCTTATAAATCAAGCAAAGGGACTTTTGGTGTTGTTGGGAAAAGTATCCAATTCGGAATGCCCCTATCCCACTCTAAGGTGTTATAGTGCCTTAGCAACAAACAAAGAAAACTATCTTAGTGCTAGTTTGTCGATCCAATCTCTCTCTTTTGTTCGCTTCCTGCTTCTTGCTCCTTCACTGGTCCAGCTTCACCAAGTTCTTGCAAGATCACAAGAGAGGAAAACTACACAAAAGACATAGATTTACATTCATAACTAGTTTAGGATCAGATATAAACTAAATATGCAAATATAACAAAACATCATTGATATACAAGCATATAGGAGAAACTCAAATAGCTTTATTGATATGATAAGAAAGTCCAAGAGGAGATACAACCAAGTGAGTCCCGATCCAGCATCTACCTCCCAGCAAAGGAATCCCTTCCTCTCCTCCAACAAAGCATAAATCACCCAATGTACTAATCTCAATCTCAAACCAACAGCAATTCTCTGCAAAATACAAAATTCCAGCCTCCTGAACCTCTGGGTGAGAGATCCATATATAGATGTAAGCAGAGAGGATGAGTCAGCTTATGTTTTGAATTGTGGCTTCTCTCTGTCAGTTCTTGCTTCCACTTGGAGGTTGAGAGCCTCTTACTCATCACTAGTCGAATTCATTGAGGCAAGTGTCATTGAGGAAGATTCTGGAAGCTTCCAGTGTCTGTACACCTTGCGGAATGACATTGCCATTTGGCATTTCTCGCTCAGCGCACCCTGGTAGTGCATTTAGGTGCGTTGCAACGCACCTAGCTAGTGTACTGGGGTGCACTGCAACGCAGGCAGCTAGAAGAACATCTGAATTGATCCTGAATTGACTGTTTCTGAGTGGTTTTTGGTGGAGAACTTCTGGGAGAAGCTGTCATTGGTTGACCTTGTTCCTTTAGGGGTAGGAACAACTCTTTTAGGGACTTTGGATCCCTTGGATTATGGACATTTCATGCTCAATGCTGTAAGGCACAAAAATGTCTATAACAGTTGCCCCCTAAAGTATGAGGCCGTTTATCGGGTGAAATGCTTTATTAGGAGGATCCGAAGTTCTTTCAATGCTAGGAGGAGACCTGTAATAAGATACAATACAATACATTATTTTTCATACTGTTTTCATGATCTAGCTGAGGCGGGCATTCCCATGCTCAGCTTTATAAATTCATTTTGATGTACATAGGACAGACAATCGTCTGATGGTAGACTGATGATTTTGATGGAATCATCATCCTTTTGGTAGGATGATTATCTGTGCTGCAATGCTGTACATGTCAATGTCTTTATTTTTCCTGAATATATACCGCAGCCCGGATGGATGAAACTAGATCCGGGGTCTTCAATCTCGTCCGATATTCACTCTAAGTACAAGTCGATCCATGTGAGAAATGTTCTGAAGTCGAACATGGAAGGACATCACTTGATTACCAGTCAATGATGTAAACTGTTAACAAGCGCGAGAGGAATCACCGATAATGATAATGACCCTCAAGGTACTGCAGTACAATTCACGTGGTGTGAATAAAGGACTTGGCGTCGAACACCACGCAAAATCTTTCGGTCGAAGGTCATTGATGTATACCTGTCGCCGGAAGTGAGAAACTTGCCATTGAGGCATGCAAGCTTCAAAGTACTGAAGGGGGTGTTCCTAGATCAACTTCTTGGATAATGAGCTGATGTCGACAAGAAGTGATCCGTCAAAGGAGGGCCTTAATGTATCCCACATCAATGACACGGAACAGAGCAAATGATTTTGATGGAGGTGAAAACGATCTGATGATATATGGTTCAGGGTGGCGGTCATGAAAGGATGAAGGATAATGTATGGTAGTGGATGGGACACGGTTGACTTCTCTGGATGACTTCTCTTGAACATATCGGCGACACTTGTGTGATGGATTGGTAGCATTTACCCCAAAGGTGGATGGTATGGCGAGACCATGGTGATGTGACCGGTGAATGAAACAACCCAACCCGACTCAAGCACGGAGTGGAAGTGTCATGTTCAAGAGCGACTTGCTACCAATAAAAGTTCTTTGAGTTTCTTCCCAATTTTTCCCCAGTCATTTCTGACCAGTACCTCTTTATTTTTTTCAAGCTTGAGGAGGATAACATATGCTTGTTCTATAATTTGCCCTTCGGGCAAACCCATCGCTATGTTTTAACGAGCTTAGCGATAGTGAAACTCGTTCTCGTCTAAAGACAAGTTTGTCGCTATTAATGTTTTTGACGAGTTTAACGACAAAGATAACTCGGTCCTTTTCATTTTTAGAGAGTCTAAAAAGGAACGTAAAGATAACTCCGGAAGTCCTTTTTCGTCATCTAATCCCTTAAGTCCGAAAAAGTATAAAACAATACAGAAGGGATGAATTTTCGATAGTTTTAACGAGCCGAACAAAACAAGCGCTCGATCTTTTTGTGCAATAATCCCTCAGGTCCAAAAAGATTAAAATTTAGAGGAAGGATAGCACTTCCGGTCGCTTTAACGAGCTGGAAGGCCAAAACTCGACAATCTTTTCATATTTTACGAGTCAGCTGAAAAGAGCTTAAAGAAGACTCGTCTTTTGAGGAACGAGTGATAAGATGGGTAGCAGCTGATTCCAGGTAAGGGTTGGAATTTTCCAAGCACGGCAGTGTCACAAGGATGGCTAGTGAAATCACTCTTCGCAGCTGTTCCTCAAAATGGGTAAACAATCAAATGGAGGTGTATGATCGGCCAATGGAAAAGTGGAGGTGACGGTGCAAACACGACCAAGGCTTTAATGGCTGATAATGTTACATTCACAGTGGTTATTTACTGGGTAGTTCATTTTTTAACAAGCTTAAACGCGGATTGAAACACTTGCTTGATCTTATGTTTATTTTTTAACGAGCATGAACTATGTGCTAAAACTGCTCGATAACATGGTCTAATTTTGATTTTTTACCATAACTAGCTTTTCCCTTTTCAAAGATAGTACTGTACCCTCAATTGCTGCATCAAACTAGTTAGAAATGAATAACATTTGCTTGAAAATGAGATTAAAACCCTAATATTTCACTTTGAACTACGTAAAAAACAATTAAAAAGTGTTTTTACCTCTCATTTTACCATTTCATTTGAACTTGGTTTGTTGGAGCTTTGGAGGTGCCTCTTCCCCCTTGATTTTCATCAGCTGATTTCGGGAGATTCTGTGGACGATTCTCGGCACCGTCTGGACCAGGTAGGAGCTAAACCTGAGCTCTTTCATTTCATGGTTTCCTTTCTGCATTCTGTGCTTGATTTCCTGTTTTTCTGAGCCCCTCGGGTTTGATGGGGTCGCTCTGCCATCAGCGCACCTTGGGCACTCAAAACCTGCGCTAAATGTCAAGCAGTATGAAGGTAGTTTGACCTTCAACACAGGTGGAACATTGTGCAGGTGCGCTGGGCGCAGAAAAGGATTTTGTTGCACAGTTTTTGATGAAAATTTTTGCCTGTTTCTCATCAAAACCAGGATCTAACTCATCTCATGTTTGTTTTTCAGAGATATTGGAGCAAAATGACCCTTACATGGCAAGAACGAGAACATGAAGAAGAGGACATGATTGCCCTACATGACCCGGTCACGGTGAACGCGCTGCGGAACTGTGGCCTGCTGAAGTTCTTCCGCATCTCTAGCATGAGACAGCAGATCAACCTACTGTAGTATTTGCTCGATGCTTGGGATCCTATCAACCAAGTTTTCCAGATTAGGGGCAAATCTATCCCCTTGACCGCAGTAGACATTTACTTCTTGACTGGCTTGTCGAGGCGGGGTGCCCCCATCTCTTTGTCAGGTTCGGCTCGAGGGAGTGACTCTGTGAGAGATTATGTCCGCCAGTAT
Organism: Pinus tabuliformis; assembly: GCA_031772625.1. Taxonomy (NCBI): domain Eukaryota; kingdom Viridiplantae; phylum Streptophyta; class Pinopsida; order Pinales; family Pinaceae; genus Pinus; species Pinus tabuliformis. The sequence continues at coordinate 119,048,993 of CM062806.1, forward strand.
TGCAGGGAAGGATCTCAGCCGAGTAAAGACGGCAAGATCATTATCCGTGAGGTTGCTGACAGGTCCCTTAGGTCTATCCTGTACACTATTGGTAGGATGGCCGGTAGTGTGTCTCTTCATGTAGCCAACAGATCCTATATGCAGCATGCCCTGGAGTGCCTCCAACCGAAAATATCCAACTGGTGTGATGCAGTACTTCTTCAGATGAAAAGTCAGTTGACCAAGGTAAAGGACGGGAGGTTGAAGAACTTTGGGTTCGGTTCTATTTTGACCGCCTTTGCTTTGGAGAAGATACCACTGATGCAGCCACAGTACATTGCACTCGACTTGCCTTCACCTACTGAACCACGCATGCAGAGATGGGTTGACCACATGTCCAGGCATGCTGGTCAATCTCAGATTTCTTTCTCTGATACCTTCTTCAGGTGGTTTGAGCGTCAGTAGATGGTCTATTCCGAGTATCCATATGTTGGCATGGACTTCCGGGGTGATCCGGATTTAGTACTGCCGGACGGCGAGCAGTGGGGCGCTATTGGTAAAATCTTCGACCATATCACTATTTACTGTTTTTATTTATAATGTCCTTGTGCTTTATACTATCAAGACTTTAATCAAACTCATGTGTACATGCAGATGTTGGTCCTATTCGTCCAGTAGTTCGCCTGAGAGTGCCAGCCGCTGCCCGAGCAGGAGAGGCTGCCGGGAGGGTTATTCTTCGTGACCTTGATGTGGCCGAGACCCTCACAGCTGTGCAAGAGCAGGTTGAGAGCCTTACTCTTGGTATTCCAGATGTGAGGATCGACGAGTTACCTTTACAGTTGCAGCGACATACTACTGGTGTGCCTAGACGATGGACTCGTCTCTTACGCATGATTGCACAGGCTGTGACGTGCTATCACGAGCATCATTAGACTAGGGTGCCCCCTAGCATTTTGAGTTTTTCGGTCATGTGACCGATTTTTTCTTGGTTACAGAACATTATATGTAAACCATAAACAGTTATATATATATTTTGATTTTCGGGGTTTTATCCTGATTGAGTTATATGATCCACATGTACAACAATGATGATGTGTTTCTTTCTATAAATGTCGCAAATGTCTATCTAACACATAGTTTGCTAATGAGTCGGTTAATGTGTTTAAGTTTCTGGAAATATTTTGGTATTGAATGAAATCAAATTGTCTTTCCAAAATCGTAACCCTTAGGAACATGCGATAAATGGCTGGGTTGCGGACGGAATATATACCATTGAGTTGCAGTATTACGAGTTGTGAGTCTAGCCTGACGATTAGTCAGCGTATACCATGGGTGATGGCATCAGAGAGAAGTTCTATCAACGCGCTATACTCAGCGATGTTATTCGTTGATTGACCAATACATACCCCTCTGAAACTTACTAACTCGCCGCTTGGATCAAAAATGGCCCAGGCTGCGGAGGACAGGTTCCGCGAACTACGACTCGCTCCGTCATCATATCCAACACATGTCTCCAAAAGGTTTGACATCTGCAATAAATGTGAAAAGGTGGATTACTCGACCAAAACGACCACTTTAGCGAAAACAAAATACAACAAAAGCATATTGGTTACTATTTAAGCATAGTAACGCTTGAGGTACAACCCATTACGAGGTTGCGCCAGTGGAATTCCGTCATAATCCATTAACTCATAGGCTCCTTTTGCTAACACTTGTTTAACAACATAGGGGCCCATCCATAAAGAATTGAATTTACCTGCTCCCAATTTATCGGATTCTTGGTCGTAAAGCAAGACCAAGTCACCTTCTGAGAAGACACGGGGTTTGACATTTTTGTCGAACTGCGCCTTAACTCGTTTCTTATGGGCTTCGTTAGCCAAGGCAGCATCATGACGGGTTTCATCCAATTGGATTAATTCCAAGAAACGGGTCTCTTCCTCTGAAGTTCCAGGGAGGAGATCAATTGCGAGTTTAAGAGACGAGATTTCGCACTGGATTGGTAAGACTGCTTCCAGGCCATATACCAGTTGGAAGGGTGTGAACCCGGTCGCATTTCTTACCGATGTTCGGTAAGCCCACAAGGCTGAGTACAGGATTAGGTGCCATCTTCTTTTGTGAACTCCGATCATCCTTTGCAACATACGCTTCAGGACCTTGTTGATCGCTTCAACTTGTCCGTTGGCTTGCGGATAATACGGAGTAGAGCTGTCGTGAGATAGCCCTAGCTTGGCAGCTAATTCAACCATCATGTGATTGCGAAAGTGCGATCCGTGATCTGTGACTATCGCCTGTGGTACGCTGAACCTGGCAACTACATGATTGAAAAAGAAAAGGGCAGCTGTTTCACCAGTGTTATCTAATGTAGGCATCGCCTCGGCCCATTTGGTAAAATAGTCAACGACGGCTATAATATACCCATGCCCCCCGGTCGAGGTGGGGTTACATGTCATGAAATCGATGCCCCATTTGGCGAAAGGCCCAACAGCAACTATCGGCTGTAACGGTGCGGGTGGTCTTCTGGTTTTGCTATCAAAAATTTGACAAGCATGGCAACTTCTGACTGCGGTTATGCAATCTTTGAACATGGTTGGCCAGAAGTATCCTGCTCGTAAGATTTTTTCTGCTGTAGCATATCCAGATTGATGGCCCCCACACGCGCCTGAATGACACTCATTCAGGGCTTTTTCGGCCTCCTCGTGGGTGAGGCACCTTCTCAGAACTGTATCGATACCACGACGGTAAAGCGTATCACCGACGATCATGTAGTCTTTTGCTTGGTATCGTATACGTTTTTGTTCAGAGTGAGAGGTGTTAGGCCTAAACTTTTGGGTTTGAAGATAAATTATGATATCTCCATACCACTCATTGCTTGCAGATATCAGAAACAAATTCTCATCCACGATTGATTCTTCGGATGTTTCATCATTGGATGACGATGGGAGATCGCACAATAATTCTGCGAAAACTAGAGCTTTCTTTGATTTGGATTTTACAAATTCCAGATCAAACTCTTGAAGGATCACTATCCATTTTGAATATTTGCCCCCCAGCAACTGTCGCGACAATATATAAGTCATGGGGTTGCAATCTGACAGAATGGTAGTTTTCCGAAAGAGGACATAGTGTCGAAATCTTTGTATCGCTTGAACAGCTGCAAGCACTAGTTTTTCAACATAAGAATATTTACTTTCTGTATCATTTAAGTTTCTACTTAAATAATATATAGGGTGTTCAATTCCGTCGACTTCTTGAATTAAAACCATTGCGATGGTCGTATCCGCTGCAGCCAGATACAGGTTAAAATCTCTTTGATAATCGGGGGCGTACATTAATGATGCTTTTACTAAGGAATCTTTTAAAGCATCAAAGGAAGCTTGCGCAACCTGATCCCAGACGAAGGGTACCTCCTTTTTCAAAAGACGTGTATAACCTTTAGCAAGTTCGGCGTAATTTGGAATGAACCTCCTTAGAAAGTTTGCTTTCCCTTGGAGTTTCTGAATCTGAAGCAAATTTGAAGGTGGAGGCAAATTTATGATTGCCTGTACCTTGCACGGCTCATTCGCGAAAGCGGACTGATCATCCGCAGCATTTAAGAGCGATATTTCTACGTTGCCGACACTACAAGATACGACTCAATCCGCACAAATGTGTTTTTTACCAGTGGAGTCGCCAATTTGTTGTTGGGAAAAGTATCCAATTCGGAATGCCCCTATCCCACTCTAAGGTGTGATAGTGCCTTAGCAACAAACAAGGAAAACTATCTGAGTATTCTTCTTTATGAAATGTAAATGGAGAAGAAGGATGTAACTAACCGGTGTCTTCCGCTAGTTTGTCGATCCAATCTCTCTCTTTTGTTCGCTTCCCGCTGCCTGCTCCTTCACTGGTCCAGCTTCACCAAGTTCCTGCAAGATCACAAGAGAGGAAAACTACACAAAAGACATAGATTTACATTCATAACTAGTTTAGGATCAGATATAAACTAAATATGCAAATATAACAAAACATCATTGATATACAAGCATATAGGAGAAACTCAAATAGCTTTATTGATATGATAAGAAAGTCCAAGAGGAGATACAATCAAGTGAGTCCCGATCCAGCATCTACCTCCCAGCAAAGGAATCCCTTCCTCTCCTCCAACAAAGCATAAATCACCCAATGTACTAATCTCAATCTCAAACCAACAACAATTCTCTGCAAAATACAAAATTCCAGCCTCCTGAACCTCTGGGTGAGAGATCCATATATAGATGTAAGCAGAGAGGATGATTCGGCTTATGTTTTGACTTGTGGCTTCTCTCTGTCAGTTCTTGCTTCCACTTGGAGGTTGAGAGCCTCTTACTCATCACTAGTCGAATTCATTGAGGCAAGTGTCAATGAGGAAGATTCTAGAAGCTTCCAGTGTCTGTACACCTTGCGGAATGACATTGCCATTTGGAATTTCTCGCTCAGCACACCCTGGTAGTGCATTTAGGTGCGTTGCAACGCACCTAGCTAGTGTACTGGGGTGCACTGCAACGCAGGCAGCTAGAAGAGCATCTGAATTGATCCTGAATTGACTGTTTCTGAGTGGTTTTTGGTGGAGAACTTCTGGGAGAAGCTGTCATTGGTTGACCTTGTTCCTTTAGGGGTAGGGACAACTCTTTTAGGGACTCTGGATCCCTTGGATTATGGACATTTCATGCTCATTGTTGTAAGGCACAAAAATGTCTATAACATTTGGGACTTAAACTCTTCACCTTGGCTTCACTAGCTTGGCATAAGAGAGAATATCTTTCTTTGGAGGAGAAAGTAGTGACTTAATGTTCCACTATTGGGGCGAGTGTGGCAGCATTGTACTTTTATATATTGGCACTTTCACTTAATATATGAAGCTCTCAGATTTGGCACACTTTTAGGCATATATCGTGAATGATTGTGAGACTATTCTTTCATTGTTTGCGATGTATGTTCATGTTAACACATACTAATGAAAATTAACTATTTCATTGGCTTTGATATGTATCTTTTTGAATGTGCATTGTTACTTGCTTTTATGATAGATGTTCCCATGTGAACTACTTTGCAAGTTAACTAACAATCCTCTTATGCTCTTGTGTATCTTTTAGGATAATACTATTGATTTTCTTCTAGAGGCTAAATCTCTCTTTCCTTGGTGTGAAAATACCTTATATACATCGCAATTGTATGCCTCACTATGTCAACCTACTTGACTGGTTTAAAGAATGTTTGTATAACCTCTTATGTTAATAATTGTAGCCAAGGAAGATTCCTAAGAGCAATGGCAGCCAACCATATTTCTAGTTGGGGCTCCTACTCGAAATAGTTTGAGGTCTAATTGGGAATTCATATCAGGTAGACCCCCTTGGTTGAAGGATTTACAACACCACCAACATGACCCAAAGCTACATTTCAAGGAGTTTACATGACTAAGAAATACTGGTAGTGCATAGGTGTACATTTCATAACTTTAGAGGTTAGTCGTGATGGTGTGACAAAGCCATTGTGTGGATGGGTGAGGGCTTACAATATCACCACTTTGTAGGATGGGATTATCGAGACTAGGGACATGTTGGATAGTGTCTGTATGGCCAAATTACCTCCCAGTTCATTCCTTAGAAGGGTAGGGACACCTGGCATCCTCACAAGCAGTGGACAGGACGGGGAAAGTTAGATGATGACACCAGGAGGGATCTATGGAGGAGGAAAATGTGCTTCACATGTCGGGAGCCTTGGGCACCTAGGCACAAATGTTCTAAGGGAAAGTCTCACTATATTGAGGTGTTTTTCTATAGTGATCCTATGGAGGAGGGTGAACGAGAGCTAATACGAGAGGAGGAGAACCAAGATGAAGGAGAGGAGCCAAATCATTAGGGTTCAAAAGGGGGAATCATTGCTTCACTTACATGTATTCCTACATACCACACCATGGAGATCAAGGGAATTATTTTGGGATAGAGGGTGATTGTTCTGGTTGATGGTGGGGAAACCCACAACTTTATAGTTGCACAATTGGTAGAGTAGAGGGGGTTAGACACATAGCCTTTTGAGGGATTTTCAATTTTTATAGTAGGGAACTAGACCATAGAGTGCACCAGGATGATCCCCAAGATGAAATTGAAGATGGGGAATTACATAGTCATCGATGATTTCTTTGTGGTGAAGGTACTAGACACCAACATGATGTTGGGTATGTAGTGGCTATATTCAATTGGTCTCCATAATATAGATTACTCTGCAATGGAGATGGAGTTAATGAGGTCTGATGGGAAGAATGTGGTGTTGGGGGGCATGCACTGCTGCCCACATAAGATAGTGACAACCAATAGGATGGAGGCAGCCCTCCAGTAGGGATATATAGCATGGGCAGTGGATTACAGGATTTTGGAGATAGGGACAAGGGCTCAGACATGACAACATCATCCAGACATATTAGGAGTCTTACAAAGAAATCAGGTAGGTTTTGGAGACATTCCTTTACTCTATCCCCTAGAAAGAGGGTTTGAGCATACTGTTGAGCTAGAGGAAGGGGTTCAGGAAGTCAACACCACCCCTTATAGACATCCAAGGCATACCAGGATGAGATAGAGAGATCCATTCAAGAGTTGTTAGCCTTGGGCCACATCAGGCCAAGTTCCAATCATTTTTCTTTTTATGTGGTGTTGGTGAAGAAGAAAGATTTGACTCTCTGCATGTGCATTGATTATTGAGCTCTCAACAAGAGGAAACTAAAGAATAGGCACCCAATCCCAATGATAAATGAGTTGATAGATGATTTGAGGGGAGCCAAGTATTTCTCCAAAATAGACTTTCACTCAGGCTACCCTCAAATTTGGGTGAGAGAGCATGACATCCCAAAGACAACCTTTTGGTGTCACTATGGGCACTTTGAGTTTCTGGGTATGCCCTTTGGGCTAACCAATGCACTGACCACCTTCCATTCTTACATGAATGATGTGTTCCCCAAGTAGTTGTGTAGATATGTACTGGTATTCTTTGACAATATCTTGATTTACAGTGGGACGTGGGAGGATCATTGCAACACTTGGAGGTGTTGAGGATCTTAGAGGAGAAACAATTCCATGTGAAGAGGTCCAAGTGTGATTTTGGCCTCACAAAGATGATTTACTTGGGCCATGTGATTCGAGAGGAGGGATTTTGGGTGCATTAAGGGAGATTTGGGCTATCCTAGATTGGCTGATTCCTAGGAGTGTGATAGAGTTGAGGGGTTTTTGGGAATTTGCACTTATTGCAAATGATTTGTGAGAGGATTCTCTTAGTTGGAAACAAACCTTATATATATCATGAAGAAGGGGTTTTTTGAGTGGTCAATAGAGGAAAAAGAGGCTTTTTAATGCCTCAAGGTAGTGCTGATTTCATGCCCCATCTTACCATTGCCCAATATTTCACAACCCTTTGTACTAAAGTGTTATGCCTCAGGGGAGGGCATTTAAGCAGACTTGATGTAGGGTAGTCATCCCATTGCCTATGAGAGTCAAAAGCTTTGTGAATATGAGATATTGTACTACATTTATGATAAGGGGATATTGGACATCATGCATGCCTTGGCCAAATTCAGACAATACCTAGTGGGAAACCAATTCAGGGTGAAGATAGACCATAATAGCTTGCAGTTCTTCCTAAATCGGAGAGAGATTAATGATAGGAAGCAAAAGTGGCTTAGCAGGACCCAAACATGTGATTTTGAGATAGAGTATGTCAAGGGGAAACATAATGTAGTAGTTGATGTGATTTCCAGGAGGCTCGCAACAATATTTCTCATGGACATCACCTAAGATTGGAAAGCACAACTTTTGGTGGAGTACTCCAAGGATCATCAAACATGTGAGATTCTGGATGTCTCTTTTGGGGATGATAGGTACAGGGTTATGATGAGTGATGTAATACAAGAACATGATTTATTTGGTGCCAGAGTCTTAGGTGTGGGAGAAAATTATGTGAGAAGCCCATAATTCACTTCTTGTAGGACATCTTGGGTTTCTCAAATCCTACAAGTTTATCAGGGAGAAATTTACATGGAGAGGCCTCAAGGGTGATATCTTGAGGTACGTGCAGGAGCGTAACACATTTCAAAGAAACAAGGTGGAGAACACACATCTAGTTGGGTTGCTTAAGGTGGAGAGCTCTCCATAAATGTGACATTGTTTCAAATCATCGCATCTGTTGGGTGCTTGGGTGCTTAAGTTAAAAGAGCTGCCGAGTATGGAAACATTGGTATCTCTGGTCTAGCTGTGGGTAGATGGATTTGGGAAGCTGAAAAATAAAGCACCATTTTATCTAATCGACATTTTAAGCAGTTGCCTCCAAAACATTCGAATTCGGAATTATATTGCGATGGGTGTATTTGCCGCGCTACCCACCCCAACAATCCAGGCGGCCTGAAATGTTTTCACATTGTTGGGACGCTTTTCATCCAAACCCGATGGAGATTTGGATACGTTCGTTTCACCTTCAACGGATTTTAATTTCACTCACAGCCACCTTGGCAACGTCCCATCGTCACTGTATTATTCACAACATTTGAAACTTATCTTCGAGATGGATCACATAGAGATATTTTTTGGAATAAAGAAATTCTGATGAAGATTAGTAAATAAGTAGAGAAGAATCTCAGATTTAAAAGATAAACCCAAAAAAAAAAGAATATAGCCATTTTCTAAAAAGTTTAGAGAAAAACGTTAGAAAATTAAACATTCATATATAAATATTGATTGATTACCTCAAAAAATATATATATATATATAATTAAATATAAAGAAGTAATATTATAAATATTATTGACTTAATAGAGCTAGTGTTGGGGTTTCCCAATCAATATATTTAATGAAAATTACAATTAAATATATTTAATAGAAATAGTAACGAAAATAACAATATTATTAATTAATACTTTAGATATATTTATACTATTAAGAAAATAAAGTAAAAAGTATATTGAGAAAAAAAATTAAATAGGTTTAATAATTAAAATCAATATTGAAGTATAAATAGTTATTATTAATCAAATGTGTATTTGTTGCTTAGTTTAAATTTAGCTTAATTAAAATTAAAAAATAAAGATATAAAAATTTAATCATAAAAATAAAAATAGCTAATATAAAATATGTTATTGTTGAATGCTATCGCTAAAAATAAAATACTATACTCTTGAATAAGACGTCAACTCATTAACTTACAAATAAATAAATTTAAATAAGAATAAAAAAATAACAAAAATTGAATTCTCAAAGTTAAACTATGGATAAGTAGCATAATTTTTTTGTCAAAGATAAACTAATACAGAGTCAAAGGGAAAATTGAATGTGTAACACCATGAATGCGACATGTATAATATGGGAACTATTATTAAAGGTAACCAAAGATACTAATAATATTCATAGTAATATTAATAGTATTTATTCATAATACTATTAAGAAAATAATTTAATTAATATTAAATAACTAAAGTAATAGTAATGATGTCCACAGGGCATAGAATAGACGGTGATGGGTTGTATTATTAAGTCACTCTGTGATGTGAAGGTCACTTGTTCGAAGCTCCATGAGAAAAAATCCAGCAATGTTAAGCGCTGGTGTGGCCTAGGCCGGGTGCAATCCTCGAGTGATTTTGACAGCTTAGACGCCTCTAGGTTAGGGTTTCTCAAGCAAAAGGTTAATCTCATAGTCATCTCAGGACTCATAGAACTTGACAAGCAATAAAAGTAATATTATTGATAATCATTATAACTTAAATATTAGTAATACAAACAAGATACTGAACAAGTAAATAAATTTATCCCTAGTGGGGGATTATTATTAACTAACCTATATTCATATTAATTTTGGAACTACCAAGCACTGAGAGGGATCAAATCTTTTTTCAGTTGAAAAGAGGTTTCAATCTCAAAAAAATTGATCCCTCTTGACACTTGGTAGTTTCAGAGTTAAGATAGATCGACACTAGTTTAATTATTAATTATAAATATAATTCCAGAGGGAATCCATTTTTCACGAGGGCTTGTTGCTTTTCCACTAACTCTACATCTGGGGAATCCTTCTTTGTGACCAGAGGATACACATTGGCAATTGATTTTTCCTGCTTAAATTTTGTTTTCACAGTTACAGTTTCTTTAACTAAATCTACTTCCTTCCTATCTTCTTGTTCTTTATTGTCCTGAAGCTCTTCTTCTATACTGTATAGTGATCACCTTATGCACCTTCCCACCATTTGGGCTTTTGTGTTTTTTTCTGATCTTTGCTATTCTGAGAATGTTTGGAGCATTTTTTAATTACATGCCTCATTTCATAACATGCTCTACACCGAAATAAGATATTCTCATAGTCGAGCTTTTGGACCCAAACATAGTTTGGAGCCTTCAAATTAATCTCTGTGGGAAAACCTTTGTGGAAGTCCATCTCCACACAAATGAGGCATACATCACTCTTGATTTTTTTTCTATTTCAAGACAATTGCAATAGAATTTTCCCAATACCTTCCTAATGGAGGAAAGCGATGTGTGATTCCATAAATGCAAGGGAAGATTCAGAAGCCTTACCCAAACTGGGGCTATGGAAATTGATGTTAATACCGAGTCAAAAGTGGGAGTCCATGGCTGCATGAAGAGTCCAACACTCCCCAAAATAATGGCTCAGCTTCACAGATAGCCTTCATGTCCTCAATATTCTAAAAAACCACAGTGAAGAAACCCCATGCCATAGGGTAAATATTCAACTCGTCTACCAAAAGGGGATTCCATGTCTTAGAAAACTATTTATGCAGATCGACCAACCGCCAATACCATTAAACATGCAAACCAAACCATTCTTTGAAAAATATTTTTAACAACAAAAGGTTTCTTCGTCCACAAGAAAATTAAGGGAAGAAATTTCTTGTACCATCGGAAGAATAGAACCAAACTTTAATATAGTGTTGTATGAAACCAAATAAGAGCTAGCTTGACAAACAAACATACCTACAAAAGAAACAAATTTATTAACCAAATCACAAAGATTCACCATTGATTGATCTGTAGAAGAGATCTACAAAAATCCATGCAAACAGTGAAAGGTTGAGTGGCTAGGGTATCCAAAGCTCCTCCCATCTCTCAACAAAGAAGGATTAATTATAAAGATAATTATTAATTATTAATTTTATATTATATTTTTATTTTTATGTAATTTCACCTAATCAACATGTTTTATTTATATTTATAATTATTAATTATTAATTATTTTATTTTTATTTTTATTTTGACATAGTAAAAGTGTTTGGAGGATATTAAGTTACATTACAACATTTCTACCACTCTAGGCTGGAGAGTGCCTCTCAATGCAATAAGGGGGTACTATTAATACCAACCTATATCCATCTTAACTACGGACCTACCAAGCATCGAGAGGGATCAAATATCTTTGCATCTCAATAGATTTGAACCCTCTCGATGCTTGGTAGATCCGTGGTTAAGATGGATCTAGGTTGGTTTAATTCCCCCCTTTAAATAGGTTATATTCCACATGAATACCATCGGTAAATACCATGGGTTCTCATAAACCTAGTGCTCAAAATCTATCAGTAACTTGACCAAGTCAAGTTTACCTTACCTGCCAAAAAAAATTAGTAAAAATAAAAATAATAACGTAGAATTTGTATTTTTACAAAAGTTTTTTTTTCCTTTTTTTTGTTGAGTTAAACATTTATAAGACATTATTTTACAATATATCTACCATACTGGGTTGGAGAGCATTTCTTGACAAAATTATTCATTTACTAACATTCATAGTATTAGGAAATGAGAACCTAATTAATAATCATACAATAGCAATCTAGATATTAATAATATTTAATATGGGAAAAATAAATATAACTAAATTTTAATTAAATTAAAACGATATAATAACTACTACAAAGAAAATAAAATGAATAAATGAGAGATCAATTTTAGTAATAACTAATCATGAAGAACAAAGAAAAAGCAACAGAGAAGACTGGTGAGCACCACTATTGCAGCAATAATGTTGCAACTCCTCGGGCTTCCTAATTTACTTTTATCAACCCGGTAGTTCGTAACAAACTTGGAAGCGACGGTGCTATATGCACAAGTACTAGTTCTTACTGTAGGTTGTCACTTGTTCAGCTAGCGCAAGATCACTAGGAGCTCAAACCAACTTCTATGAATTCTAGAAGAAGCTTTAAATGTGATGAAAGAAAGATAAATCTACAGAGGCTATTCTACTTGCAAAAATAGAAAGAAGACTGAAATGTGTAGTAAACCTAGCAAACCCTAATTTACCAACTAACCCTACTTTTGCATAAAGAGATATGAAAACCTATGGAATGAATGTAATTACCTACTGAGGAAGTAAACTACACTTATTCAACCTATTTGTAGAAGGAAATGAGGAAAAATTGTATCTTTGGGATTTTTATGTATTTTCTGTGAAATTGTTGTGCATGTAATTTATTCGTTTATGGATGTGGCAGCGATTAGGTGGCGATGGAGGGCGACATTGGGATCTATAAAGGTGTAGGAAGGTGTGGACGGGTCCTAAGAGGCCTCTGGCAAACTTCTGGGGCCTTCCCCTGAAATCGGACTTCAAAAAGTCACTCACAGGAAATTCTACAAGAGGCTACAAGGGATCTACAGGAGGTTCTACAGGAGGATCTATAGGAGGATGCCGAGGGTTGTTTTAGAGGTTTTAAAGGTGGAAAAAAAGGTGGAAAAGGGGAGCTAAGGACCAGATGGATGTGTCAAGGTGTCTGAAATTCACCGAGGAGTTTTAGAAATGAAAATGATGGTTGGATTTGTTCACGAGATGAGAGGAAAGTTTATGAGAAAAGTGCAGGAATTAGGGCAGATTTGTGAAGGGCCGTGAAAGACCTGTGAAACATGTAGCAGAGGAGATGGTGATGGATGATTTATTGATTTATTATGAGAAAAGATGCACTGTAAGAGAGATGCAAGTCAAAACACTGAAACTGAGCAAGAAAAGAGCTAGTTGTACCAAAACATAGAACTATATCTCATGTTAACCTAAATTCTGACCTAGGAAAATGAAATGCTGAATAATGCTATATGGAAAGGAAAGCATGTAAATATATTTATTTCAGAAACATAAATGAGTATGACAAACTAGATCTGAAGCAAAGCATTAACCTCTAAATCAAACTAAAACACTAGAAATTGCATGGGGAAAGCAAAACTGTGTTTTTATGGCAGCAAGTAGATCTTGACCTCAATTCATGGTCCCCAAAGGAGGAAAGGAGGTCAGTCTCTGTTGATGGCCTTTTTGTATATTTCTCTTACCCCTATTTAACCTACTTCAGCAACTCAAATGGAAACAACTATGTAAATCACCAAAAGCAACCTATTCTAACCAAGGAAGAAATCTATCTAATTGCAACTACTTCATGAACTAAAACAAAACATATAAGTACAAAACAAGAGGTGTTGGGCAGCTTGGGTTGGGCCCTAACCTAAGAGCTTCAACCCCCTGAAAGAACTCAGTGCTGGCTCAGAAAATATTTCATCTCCATTATCAAAATAATAGTCACATTACATAAAACCGTTCACCAAAGTAAGCTCGAAATGAGCTGAGCAAGAACTGCAAAAAAAACGTGAAAATTTGACTAACATCCAACTAAACTACTGAGCACCTAAGCCCTTCTATTTATACAACTCGAGCCTCCAACAGCTCTCCTAAAATCAAGGAGGCTTGGCTCCCAAGACTAGAGATAGACAACAGTTCTTCTTCACTTGCTCGACTGTCCCTTTGATGCATTGATGTGGCTTGTGCTCCGAGCTTTCTGAAGGAGGATTCGAGGTAGGGGGTCATAAATGAGGGGGACACCCTCCTACAAACCCTCTCCCTTGTTTTCCTCGAATATTGGCTGCCAAATGTTCATTAACCCTTTGACTTTGTCTCAAAATTGGCCAAAAATCTGCATAAAGCACACATTAGACTTCATGGCATAATGACTAACCCAATTCACTCTATTAGCATAAATATAATCGAAAACATGCAATAAAATAACGAGAATGGTGGATTAAGCTGAGTTAGGAGGCCAAATGAGCCCATATAATTACCCATTTATGGGGCTCATCAAAGACAAAAACTAAAAAGGGAAAAACATAAATCGAAAAAAAGGGGATCAAGAAGAAACAATCTTAGAAGCAAGAGTAGGAATCCATTTTTTTGCTAATTTTCCAACCATCATCCCTATCTAAATTTTTGGTCCATTTCTCAATTTCAATATCTTCCCTAAACTTTCTATGGCAGCAGTGATCAATTTTAGCAAAGACCCAAGAATCTTCAATATAGATGTTATATTTAGCTTTTCTAGATTTTCCAACCAATGTTGAGAAATGAGAATGATTATGTTTTATACCAATTGAATGCTCTTGAATCCTAAGTTTAATGGAATGTGACATGTCTCACGCACATAAGGCTTCCCAAAAGAGTGTGTCATATAAACACCTTTTCTGTATGAAGGGTCAATGGGGTCTTTGACAAACTTGAGGGAGGATAAAATGGTGTTGAAGGGTTTGAAGGCAATATAAATGTTATTCTTTGTTAATATACAACAAATTTTGTCAGTTTTTATTTGAATGAAAGGAAGTTGAACCTTGGAAATAAGATTGTTGGATTCCAACTTAGCTTTGTGTCATTTAATAACCTTTAGCAACGTTATGATCCCTTGATATTTTAAGATCTATTACATTTAGACACCTTCAAAGATGAAATTTATTTGTGTTGAGATGATTATTATAATAAATTCTTAAGGTTCAGGTGGTCAGGGTATTTAAAACACCAAATTTTTAGGTAGGATGATGATGAGAATTGACATGCAGACATTGTTCAGTGTGGGTCTTTTTATAAAAGACTTGATGGGACAAAGAGGCATCCTCATTCTTTGAAATGAGGACATCAAGGAAAGGAATTTTTCCATCAAATTCAACTTCCACAAGGAATTTGACGAACTCAAACTGACTATTAAGATGTTTTTTGAAAAAATTTAACTTGTCACGGACGTGGGGCCAAATGATAAAGGTGTCATCAACATACCTTTTATAAAGCTTCATCTAGAGAGTGGAAGAAGCCAAGGCTTTACTCTCAAAATCCTCCATGAAAATATTAGCCACAATTGGGGAGATATGGGAGCCCATGTCGACTCCGCATGCTTTCTCATAAATCTCACTTGAAAGCTAAAAATTGTGGATTTTAAGTAAATTACAACTAATTTGGTAGTATAAATATATGTAATATTATTAATAGCAATGATTCATTAATGGGATCTTAGTAAAGAGAGAAAAAGCATCAAAACTAACCAAAATAACATTTGGTTCCAAATTAAAACAATTAATTTCATTTAGCTACAAGGGGTTTAAGCTTCTAGTCTAAGCGTTTAGCCAAAAGATAAGTGGGCCCACCGATAGTAGTAATAGTGGGTCTAAGGGGAACATCATATTTATGGATCTTTGGGAGGCCATAATTTTTAGGGGTTAGTGGATTGTTTTCAATAAGTTTCCGTCTAATAATGTAGCATTCACTATTAGACTGGATAAAGTTAACGACGTCTCTTAAAAAAAAAGGGTATTCTTGTTAATTTTTTATAACTACCATTGTTATTAAGGCGGTGTAACATATTTCTGATGTAATATTTCTTATCCAATATGAAAATAATGCCAAACTTTTCATGTTTTAGAGCAAGAATAAGCTAGATAAAATTAAGGGCCTTCAGGGACAAGAAATCTTGCTTAGTGATGTTTCTTTTAAGGGTTTTTTATTTCCTAAGGAAAATAGAACAATCTTATCTAATTTCTACTCTAAGTTTATAAGGAACATATTTAGAACCAAATTCAATACTACATGTGATATCTTTAATCTAGATTTTGTGAGGGGCAATAACAAAATTTAGACATTTTTCAAGAAGGCTTTGCGTGTGGCTATCAATCTCAAAATCAAAAAGATTGACCACCTTTTTTCTTAGGGATAATGGTTTAATAATGGAAACATCAACTCCATTGGAGATAGTAGGATAGGGGCAATGAAGAATGGAAGGAGGACAAGGGATATCAAACAACCAAGTAGTATAATTTGAGGAAAGAGAATGGTAAGAGGAATTTAAGGACATGGTTGAGTTAATAAATAAGGAATAAAGTAAGGGGTTGGATGAGGAAGGACTAGAGTGAGGCATGGAATAAAGTAAGTTAAACGTATCTAGGGGGAGAAAATGAGAGGAGGTAGTGACCTGGTTGGAACAAGAGGAGTTAGAGTGATGATTGGGGGGACTGGGATGGTTGCCATCACAAAAAGAAAGGGGTCCAAAGGGTTTAAGTTCAAAGGGTCTGAAGAGTTTGAGTTTGAGGAAGGAGAAGGGTTAACAAGTGAAGGATAATCTAAAATCAAGTTCAGAGAACAAGCGAAGCTTTAGTTCTAGATAGGGTTGAAAGAGGTATAGATATTATCTAGGTTGGAAATGGAGTCCATGCTAAAAGAGGACATTGAGACATCAAAGGAAACGAATTCCATGCTAGAAGAGGATGTGGAGACATTAGTGGAAACAAAGCCTATGTAAAAAATGGCTTGGTTAGAGTTAAGAAAGGTTGAGGAGTCCATACTTAGATTGGAGGTAGCCAATGAAAATATGTCCATGCTAGAAATACAATTAATAGAGAGAGTGAACTCCAAGGACATTGAAAGAGAATTCCATTGTAGAATTATAATCCAAAAATATAAAGTCATCTATGGAGGAATCTAAAGTAATATTTTTAGGGGTAACAAAGGAGGGGTTGCACGAGGTCCTGGTGGAAGGGAAAATTGAACCACAAAGCTGGGAGGCAACATTGGTAAATGGAGCCAAAGAGGCACATCAAATAAGAATAGGAGAAAGAGTTGACATAGAAGAGGCATGATAAGGTAACTATGAAAGTGAGGATTGTAAAGCATACTTGAAATAATGATGTAATAAGTTGGAGACATTTGGATAAGAATGAGAAGAGTGAGTGGGAGTGGGGTTGATAGGAGAAGAGAGGTAAATACAAGAACTAAGAGTAGATAATTGTTAAGGGCTCACTCGACTTCTAGAGAAAGCATTCCAATGAGAACCAATCAAACAAGATGAGCCATTAACTAATCTAGAAAACTTTATGGACTATTTATCTTAGGAGAACCTTAAATATTAATGATTTTAGGGCACAACATGAATACATTCTAATCAAACGAGATGGAGATATCTTATTATCCAAACTAATGTGGACAAAAATTAATTGGCAAGACAAAGCATTCAAAATTCTTCTAGTTTTATTAATTTCAAAATGCAATAAAGAAAAACTAGACTTAATAAAAATATGATTATTACTATTGTTCTTGAGAGAGTGATTAATCCTAGAAAAAATGAAAAAATATAAGATTCACTACAATGCTTAAGGAATACAATATCATATTTCTTTTTTAATACCTATAACGTAAATTCTCAAGGTGTCAAATTTTATCAATAGTTTCCCTTTCGTATAGGAATAAATTTTCTGAACTAGGGCTTATGTGATTAGAATTTATTTGAAACTCATCTCCTACAACCATCACATAGAGTTTTTCCTGTTGAAATTTTAAACCATCAAGTTTGGTTCATCCTCTAGAAAAATTGATGAAGAAAATATGATCAAGAACAATGAATAAATATGGGGGGAGCCATGAGATATAAAGGATAAGACACATAGTCAAAGTGTGACAATCTTGGTTATATTTTGATTATGAACATAATGTAAACATTTCATGTATTTCAAATTTGCAAAAAAAAAACATGGGTTGATAGGGGACATGAATTCTAAAGTTTGGGGATGGATTTTCCTTGGGATATTCAATTCACTTGGTGCAGGGAAATATTTTAATGGAGGGACAACTATTGAAGGCTAGTAGTTGTAGTTTAATAGCTTTTACATTTAAAATTTATGAGCTGCAATAGAGGTACATAGACGCATATTACTTAGAACAAGAGACGATACAGGATGAGGGAAAACAATTTAATGAAAACGTTAAACATTGTAGGTTGACAAGAAAAAAATGGGACAAGAACCAATGTCATATATGATAGCATAGGCAATTGGGACAAAGGTTGCGTGAAAGTGGAAGTCAATGGTTGGAGGGAGGATCTTTTACATAGAAAATAAAACGAAAATACAATGGTCATGAGGGGAGAATGGGGCACTGGAGGATAGAAATGATGCCTTCTCTCTCAAGTAGGAGAAAACATAACAGAAAAGTGGAAATAAGAATATGAGCCTGCTTGTAGCTAGAGGGTGAGCCATTTTTGTAGAATTTCATAGCAACACAAAAGATATTTTCCAGCACTTCACAGTCCTAAGAGAGATGACAGACATCTTGGTTGAGCTTTAGGTGCATGAGAGAGGATTCCTTCAGGTGGGGATAAGCTTTAGTTTCCTTGGAGTTCAAGGGTGGAGAGTGGCTTCAATATAATCCCTTGACTACTTGGGGTGGAGTATTAGTCCCTCGATTCCTAGTAGGGAAAAACTATTGAATCTACTATTCTCATTTTATTTGGTTCTAGTAGAGAATTGTGGATTCCCATTGTTAAGTGGAATCTATGTGATATACATACACTTCAGGGTGGAGACAATAAGCCTTTTGATTCCTTGTGCAGGTGGATAACTATTAATGGTTGGCGAGTGTAGGTAGGGAGAAATTTAGAGCCCTTGTGTCAACATGCAGTTGGTATTTCATCCTTGGAGTAGACCATCTTTGTCCTTGGAATTCAACTTAATGGCGAAAACTACAAGAAACTTGGATGCAATTGTATATGGTTTGGCTCACTTGCCCACCTTCAATTACAATTAAGATAAGTTATCTTATTTTTGTACCATTTGCCATGAAGTTATGTTTATGTGATTGAACTAGTTTTGTAATGTCTAGATGGAAAGTACATGGTCTTCGATGTTTGAAATATTAAGTGCTTGACATTGATTCTCTTTTACAATGATTTTTGTAATCACACCCTCCACATAGAATGTGTACTCAGATCTAAAAATATTGAAATGGATGTTGATCACATTGGTTGTTGCAAATTTCTTAAGTTCGTAAGAATAATTGTTTTCAAATGAAGTTAAGCATAGGAATTATTTTAAATTCTCTGAGATTGACGGTGTAAAAGTCTTTGGCTAGTTATCTATTTTAAATCAACAATGGAGGCCTCGATGACCTCTTCTTTTGTTTCCTCTCACACACACACATAACCATTTCCATGAGGATGGTGCACATTGTTTAGTATGTTAATCCCTGGATGATGTATCAAAATAGTGAGAACTACCTCACATATAAAAAATTTAATCCCAATGGCTATATTTACGCCGTAAGGCATTCCCCTCTGAAAATAACTTTCCTAGATGCCTTCGTGTCATAATCTGTGCCATTGGATATTTTGTTAGACGATTGAGTTATTACTGTGTGTTGATTTGAATTTGAATATTGGAGAACAGTTACTACTTGGTTTCCCAACCGCACAAATGAGTCTGGCTTGTGACTCAACGTGTTTATTTTTCCCAGCCAGATAGTTAATTCGTTGCAAGAAACACTCTAGATAGTTAATCTGTTGCAAGAAATGCTCTAGATAGTTAATAATCCATTGCAAGAAACGCTCCAGATAGCTAATACCAAGGCCTTCAGTTACTCGAGATCACAGATTTTTTCTGGCAATTTGTCATGTGTGAATTGCGTAAGAGGAAGGGACCACTGATTGTCCACAGCAAGGCATATTACCATGTAATTGGATGAGCCCTGCAAAGGGGCAACAAAGAGAGAAAAAGCACCTGCAAAGACAGAAGCAAGGGTGCCCTCGTGGGAAAGGCAGGAGCACAGCTAGTAGCAGCATCATGGACAAAGGAAGCATATAACATAGAGGAATTTACCCTGAACTAGGTTCACGCAAAGGACCAGCACCTATTGATGTTGATACCGATCCATCAAATCACAATATAGCGAATCCTACCCATCCCACTGAATGCTTCAAATATGTGAATCTGAGCACCTCTATTACATAGAGCGGCTCGTTCCTCGCACCTCGCAAAGCCAACAGCTAGGGCAGAGCCAGCAGAGGCTAAGGCAGGAGAAGCATCTGTAGTTTTTGTATATTAATGCAGTATATGCAATAACGGTAGAGGAAGTGGTTCTTATTTGTTGATTCTAAAAAACGATATGCAATAGCTATTAACTAACTAGAAACTGAACCCAGATTTTTATTGAATAACTTACAAAAGGAATGGATAGGAATGGTTGATTGAGCACATACAGATGATATCGGCGAGAAATCGTCGATTACTTTCTTTGTCCAACGCCAAAGACAATGTGGCAACCTTGAATCCGCAGTAAGATCTCTCCCCATATCCCTAAGCTGGTTATGCATATGTATGTTATTTAGATTGTCCACTTCTACAAAACTCTTATCCTCTAGATTTTGAAACCCTCACCTTTCTTTCCAGAATGATCCATCCCATATTCTAATGGTTGTATCTATGTTTTTTCTAATGAAAAAACATGCTTGCTGCAACAGCACTATATCTTCAAAATGTTTGAGCATCTCATGTAAAGTTGTTGGATATTTTGCAATGTACAAGTCTCGCTTTCTTCACGATTTTGGACGCAGACGTTCGACCACATTAGCTCATCAATTATTCAGAAGAAAATAAATAGAAGTGGTGCTAGGAAAACTTGCATGGTCTGACCATTGTGGCGTTACCCAGAAAAGTGATCATTCCCCTCAATTGAAGGCTGGTCCAAATGGTGGCCTAGCTCTCTCAATCATAAGCCACGTCCATGAATCAGCGCTAGAGTAGCTTGCATGGTCTTCTCATCATGGCAAAGCAACTCCAAATGATGGCCCTTTTCTTTCTCCATAGAGAACAAGTGCTGGGAAGACTGCATGGTGTTACCATCGTGGAATTTCCAGAGAAGGCATTGGTCATGGCAACTGGGACAGCCTGAATTGGTGGCCATGCAAACCTTGACTGAATGTTTTTATTTCCTATTTAAATAGTATGGCGAGATGTGGATCAAATGATGAATGTTAAGACCAAAAAAAGCCAAATAGTCACAAAACAGTGACGTATGAAAAAATGAAATACTTGTGTACACAATTGGCGCCTCTCTTGCCCACTACTCTTCCCAAGGTAATTACAACATTAGATGCCTTCCACAACTGATACTGTATCTATATCAAACTGTAACATTGCAGGTGATTGCTTTAAGATTTTTATAGGCTTAAATTATATATTTGAATTCTTCATATAGCTTGACATATGTAGATTGTATGAGGAAGCCATTAATTACATTAGAGAGCTCGAGGAGGATCTCCATCAACTGAAGAGAAAGAGAGATCATCTGCTGGAAATCCAATCTGGACAAAAAACATACATGAACACAAACCTGAAGGTAGTCGTGGAAATTTATGATAGGGAAGCAATTATCATAATTACCAGCCAAAGAAGGCTGAGATATATGTGGAGGATTCTGGAGGAATTTGAAAAGCATGATATAGATCTAGAGACCTCACATCTTTCTACAGGAGAATCTTTTGTTCTTCTACACTTCCATGTCAATTTTAGAGACAATATTTACCATGATACAGCTCAAATCCAGAGTTCTCTAGAATGCAGGCTTTGATTAACTTATTAAATTATTGCAACATCTTGTTGCTGATGTGAAATTCGTACGGTTGTGGATTGCTTTGCTGTGATGCCATTGGCACATAACCGTCATGTACTCTTGACTGTTGCAGGCTACAGTGGTTTCAGAACCAACTTCTATGATGGTATTGCTAATTCTGAGGATGATGAGCAATAGATTTTCTGCAAAGCTTGATGACAGCAAGAAAACACAGCCAAGAATCTCCAAAAGCCAATGTAAGAAGAAGACCTGGGTTGTACATTTATAAATACAAATTTTAAAAAAGCATAATTTCTCTTCATCTATGAAGTGTGTGCTTGTTATTTCTACGGGCAGGGACTACTACTGAAGATAATTACAAGTAGTTAGTTTGGTCACATTTATACAATGAAACCCAAATCTCGGGCTCTCAACCCACTTGAAAAAATGGACATAGAGTATTTATCAATAAATCCAATCCACAAAGGAGAGCAAGGCAGGAAAACACTGTATTCAGATGAGGTTTGATGTGATGGAAGATGAATTAGTTTGTACTGAATATCAGAGTTGCACTAATATGAATTTGAATTCAATTTCATTTTTGCTCCGGAGTTAGCCCCTGTTAACAATCTTAATTTCGTTTACCATAATATGTTTTTTTGGTGTCTCCACCATGTCGCAGATTTGATTTGTATATAATACATAATTTCCTCAGTGGCTAGTTAATTGCTACACATCTTATTCTTTCATTAAATATCCCCCCCACTTCATCCAAAAGGAAAAATCCATTCATGTTGGCCTCAATGACATCTTCGTCAGCTAATCCATTCATTTTGACCTCAATGACATCTTCATCAACTTTGATGTCGTCTTCTTCTTTACAAAAATCCTTGTTCCTGAAGCTTTAGAATTAATATCCAAGTTGGTCGACCTTGAAACTCTTAACCTTATTAAAATTTGTCTATCCTCGAGCTTCTTCTCTTACAATGGTATTTTCTATAAATTAATATCCAAGTTGGTCAACTTTGAAACCCTTAACCTTATTGAAATTTGTCTATCCTCGACCTTCTTCTCTTACAATGGTATTTTCTATGAACAGATAGAAAAAATGACAATGGGGTCTTCCCTATTTGCTTGTGGCAAATATCTTTATGGAGCATTTCGATTCTATGGTCCTTAATTCTTGGCATAAGAAACCCAAACGTTGGTACAAGTTTATTGATGACACTTCCGTAGTGTGGCCTCATGGGCTTCCATCCCTCCAAGCTTTTCTTCATCACCTCAACAATGTTTCCTCGCATATCCAATTTACAAGGGAATTGGAAGAGCACTCATCCCTACCCTTCCTAAATGTCATTGTTACTCATCTCTATGGTTCACTTTCCTTTTAAGCTTATCACATAAAAACTCACACTAACCAATACCTCCATGCTAACTCTCATCATCACCCTGTGCATATATTCATGTTTAATTATTTATCATATTGTTCATGAATTAATATGATTTTATTTAGTTTATCTCATCTACTAGTATTTTTCAAAATCTATGAAATATTTCCTATTGGAACTTGAAGTACCATCTTTGAAGATTAAGAGGCAATTTGTGTTCGAAAATGTTATAGAATTTGTCAAACTTGGCATAACATAAGTGATTTCTCTTTATCTTCTAGCTTTGAATGGCATTTTGTTTACTAATTTTTATCTTTAATTATTTTTTGTATGTCATGATTCTTATTCAATTGATGCCTTATGGCGTTTCCTTTGCAACATCTGGTGAAAATGCTAGTTTGTATATACATCAAATTCTCAATGAAATAAAAAGCTATACAAGATATCTATATGTCTTGTGGAAGTTAGTGGTTGGATGGCCATAATGATCCCACATAAATGTATATAGAAATTTATCAAAACCATTAATTAGGATGTCAAAATGTAAAATAATTAACTGACAATCCATAAGTTGGGAGAATACGTGCATCACACTATGGGGTATCACCGTCGGAAAAAAAGGTCGTAAATTCTTGAGGGTGTAACCATAATTTCGGAATCAATTTCATTAAAATGTATATAATGTCTTATGAAACCTTTAATTAAAACATCAAAATACGATTGGATAACTCGTAATATATGAGCTATGATTGTACACACATTGTACTGTAGCGCAATGCTGCTGAAAACAACATTGGATTCTTGAGGTTATAACAATGGAAGGAGTTAAAAATGATGTCAAAATGGCCATGTATTTCCAAACTGACATGTAGACCTATGTTGAGAGGCTATGCTCCTCATACCATGAATTCAAGTGTGTATGGGTGGATGGGATATATTTATTTATTTATATTTATATCTAGTTAACATAAATAGATACATTTTTACATTACAACTTTAAGATTACAATTAGTTAGTTATAATTATAACATAACTATATATAATTATAGTTAGCATAAAATAACTATATATAACATAACGTAACTAGTATATACATATAAAACTTTATTTTTGCAATTGCTCAATCAAGTCATTTTTTAACCATGTATATGGCTCGATCGAGGGTTTCTTAAACCTTCTATCAAGCTATTTGAATTTATAACTAAGTGCTTGATTGAGCATTTTAAGCACTCAATCAAGCTATTGAGGTCCAAAAAATAATAGTTTTAACACCCCTTCTACATATTTCTCTGCAACACCATTTTGTACCCTGGTGGACTTAGGAAAGAATTTGTCCTTAAGTGGATTCATGAAGGAATCCTCTATCCATTGGCATATGTGTTTCACATTTTTGAATTCATATGATATTTCTCATCTAATTTATTTTAAACATAATGAGTAGGATTCAACTTTTTTTGGAGGAGAATATTGATTGCTAGATCTAGGAGCTTGTACTTATCATCTTCATTTCCATATCATGTACTTGAGCACTTTTTGAGATCAATGAGAAGTATTTTGTTACCGTCAGTCTGAGTGTGTTCTCATTAGAGGAAAGTTTAACCTGAAAGTGCCCATGAAATTTTCACGTACATAATATGTAAACCAGTCAAAATCCTTTAAATTTAAAAAAAAGTACATGTAAATATTTTGGAGGGAAAATTAAAAGAACTACTTTTTTTTAATTGTATTTTTGACTTAGCTCCTTTTAGTTTTACTCAAATTTCAAGTGTAGACACTCTTTGAAAGTGGAATTAAATTCTGCACCCAACGAGTACCCATTATGCATACTTTTGAGAAGACCCGCATTGATAAAAAAGGAAGATACATTTCAAAAGCGTGTTGAACATGCTTTTGTAATGTGTCTTCAATTTTTATCAATGTGGGTCTTCTCAAAAGTATGCATACGATACATTACAAAAGCGTGTTCAACACGCTTTTGTAATGTATCTTCAATTTTTATCAATATGGGCCTTCTCAAAAGCATGCATAATGGGTACTCATTGGAATCATAATTTAATTCAGTGTTGAATGAGTGTCTACACTTGAAATTTGAGTCAACCTATAAGGATATAAGCCAAAAATACAATCTAAAAAATTAGTTTTTGCTCTTCCCTCCAAAATTCATAACTCTTATTTTATTATTTTCCTATAATTTTATTATTTTTCCTTAGGAGACCACTTTTAGGCTGATATTTCCTCTAATGAGAAGGCTAAGTTCCCTTAGTTTAGGGCCCAACCCAAGAACTCTAGTCTCTCTCCTTTGTACATTTTTACTATGCATTTTCTCTTTTGTACTTAGTTTAGCAATATTTCCTTTCTTGCAAGCTTTTTTTATATGAAAAGTTTCCTTTGCATATTTATCAATCATCTCTCTTAGAAAGTGTGGTTGTAGGCCTGTTATCGGGAAATCTAGTGTCCACTCAGAGCTGCTAGTCCCACTAAGATGGGTAGCTATCTTAGAAACAAACAAACTAAAGTTACTTTCGTTTTCCTTTATGAGAAGTAGATGAGAAGAAAGCAAGAGTACCAACCTCTGTCTTTCGCTTGGTTCCTTGCTTGTTTCCTCTCCCCTCTGACAAATATTTGCCACTCATTCCTTGTTCACCCCATTCAAAGAGCACCTGTAAAGTCAAAGCAACATAATACCTTCAAAGTACAGAGATCTACAATCATAAACAATATAGGACCAGATATATATTGACCACACAAATGCATATATCATCAAGCATACAAGAATGTGGAGGAAAACTTGAATAGCTTTATTAATAGAAAGAGTAGAAGAGAGGATTACAACCCATTGATCTGACCCAGCGTCATCCTCCCAGCATGAAAGCCCTTCTTCACCTCATGAAAAGCTTAGATCACCCAACACTATGATATTCCACCAAGAAACCAACAGCACTTCCTCACAAAATACAAGATTCCAACCTCTAGATCTCTAGGATGAGGGATCTATATATAGATATTTGCAGGGGGGTGAGTCAGTTTCTTTGATTTTGATTAGTGTCCTCTCTCTGATAGTTCTTGGTTACACTTGGAGATTCATGATCTCTTACCCATCCCTGGGCGAATTCAAAGAGGCAAGTGTCACAGGAGAAGTTTCTGGAAGATTCCATGATCATCCACCTTGCAAACTGTCTCTGCCATTTCTCTACTCTCGCCCATTGCACCCTACAAAAGGGCTTTCCACTATGCATCGTACTTTTTGCACTGAGCAGGTGAGATGCATTGCACCCTTAGCACTGAGCAATCTGTATGGTCTACTTTTGACCAGTTCTGAGCAGTTTTCCATGGAGAACTTCTGGGAGATGAAGTAATCAGCTGGCCTTGTTCCTTTAGGGTATGAAACAACACTTTTAGGGACTCAGAAGCCCTTGGTTTATGGACATATATGATTGGGTTTGCAGTGCCCAAATATGTTTATAATAGTTGCCCCCTGAACCATGAGGTTGAAAATCTTTTGATGTCAGGTGAAATGCTTTATCATGAGGATCCGAGGTTTTTTCAAACTGGAAGGCGACCTGTAATAAGATACAATACAATATATTATCTTCATAATATTTTCATGATCTAGCTGAAGCGGGCATTCCCATGCTCAGCTTTATAAATTCATTTTCATGTACATAGGACAGACAATCATCTGTGTAGCAGACTGATGATTATGATAGAGCCATCATCCTTTGATTCAGATGATCATCTGTGCAGCAATGATGTACATTTGATGTCTTTATTTTCCTGAATATATCGCAGCCCGGATGGATGAAACTAGACCCGGGGTCTTCAAACTCATTCAATCTTCGCCTAAAGTACAAGTCGATCCATGTGAAAAGATGTTCTAGAGTCGAACATGGAAAGACATCGCCTGATTACCAGCCAATGATGTAAGTTATTAACAGGCATGAGAGGAATCACTGATAATGATGATGACCCTCAAGGTACGACAGTACAATTCATGTGGTGTGAAAGAGGGACTTGGCGTCGAACACCACGCAAAATCTTTCGGTCGAAGGCCATTGATGTAAACCTGTTGTCGGAAGTGAGAAACTTGCCATTGAGGCATGCAAGCTTCAAAGTACTGAAAGGGTTGTCCCTAGGTCGACTTCTTGGATAATGACCTGATGTTGACAAGAAGTGACCCATCGTAGGAGGGCCTTAATGGATCCCACATCTACGACACGGAATGGAGCAAATGATTTTGTGGAGGTGAAAACGATCTGATGATACAAGGTTCAGGGTGGTGGTCATGAAAGAATGGAACGTGAACGTATTGCAGCGGATGAGACTCAAAATGGGTTGGTGAATTCTCTGAGCGACTTCTCTTGAACATATCAGCGACACTGAAATGGATTGGTAGCGTTAACCCCAAATATGGATGGTACGATGGACCAATAGTAATATGACCGGTGAACGGAATAACCCAACCTGACTCAATCATGGTGATGGAGTGAAAGTGTCATGTACAAGAGCGACTTGCTACCAATAAAGTTTCTTCAAGTTTTCTACCCAATTTTTCCCGAGTCATTGTTGACCGGTACCTCTTTATTTTTATCAAGCTTGAGGAGGATAACATATGATTGTTCTATAATTTTCCCTTTGGGCAAACCCGTCGCTATGTTTTAACGAGCCTAGCGACAGTGAAACTCGTTCTTGTCTATATGGAAAAGTTTATCGCTATTGGTTTTAACGAGTTTAATGACAAAGATAACTCGGTCGTTTTTCAATTTTAGAGAGTCTGAAAAGGGATGGAAAGGAAACTCCAACAATCCTTTTTCGTCATATAATCCCTTAAGTCCGAAAAAGTATAAAATAATATGAAAAGGATGAATTTTCGATAGTTTTAACAAGCTGAACAAGACAAGCGCTCGATATTTTTGTGTAATAATCCCTCAGGGCCAAAAAGATTAAAATCTAGAGGAGGGATAGCACTTCCAATAGCTTTAACGAGCTGGAGAGGCCAATTTCTCAGCAATCTTTTCATATTTTACGAGTCAAACGAAAAGAGCTTAAAAGAGACTTGTTTTTTGAGGAACGAGTGACATTTTCGAGTAGCAGTTGATTCCAGGTAAGGTTTGGAATTTTCCAATCACGGCAGTGTTACAAGGATGGCTAACAAAATCACTCATTGCAGTTTTTCCTCAAAAGGGTAAACAATCAAATGGAGGCGAATGATCAGCTAAAACAGAGTGGAGGTGATGATAAGAACATGACCAAGGCTCAAAAAAGCTGATGATAATGCATTCGCAAAGTTTATTTACAGGAGGTTGGTTCATTTTTTAATGAGCTTAAACTCTGGGGGGAACATTTTCTCATTGCTTAGGTTTAATTTTTAACGAGCTTGAACTTTGCGTAAAACTGCTCGTGCCAGTCGTATAATAAGGATATCTCATCGATAGGTTCAATTTTTATGGAGCTTGCACCATTCGAAACTTTGCTTCATATTCTTTCTTTATGTAAGCTAGGAACGACCAATCCTACGAGTTTAAAGGGTTGAGAATCTACAAACTAAGAAAATAAATGGTCTCTCTTCACTTGCATGCAAAAAGGTTTGCATGCCCCTAGGTATAGTGAAATAGAGTTCCCAGGCTACCATATAGAATTTCTCGCATTTGCAAGATTGTTCCACCCGCATAGCAGACAGAAACACTTCCTCGGCTTAGTCCATTTGGACAAAGGTGACTCTAGCTCCAATCACCTAAACTTGACGAGGGATTCTTATTCCGGTCTAATCCCATTTTCCTATATGGACAGGTGTAAGACTAGTCATATATCCTTTGCGGAAACCTACCGTATACCCAAATTTTTCCTGCCAAAGCAGACCAGGGTGAATGCCCCCTGGGTTTCAGTCATGGCCCCACCCCCGAATTACTTGCGTTCCTCAGGTGGATAGACTGGAGATTGATGAGACATTCCTTGCGTGAAAAGACCATTTAGGGATGGCATTTGACTATTAGATATGTGTGAGCCAGGGAACGAAAGCTGGTCTACGAGCTGGACCACTCTGCCTTCATGTGGAAAACACATTACTCGAAAGAGTGAGGAGACAATGGCTCCCACGCTATAAATATAGTCGCGCCCAAGGATCAGATTATAATCTAAAGGTCCTTGGACTACCATTACGTTCAGATAAATGGTCTTCCTTCTCAAATTTATAGGCAAACTTGGAAGGATCCCTAACAGTCGACTGGTTCCTTTGTCAAAGCCTATCAGATTTCGCATCTCAGGCATAAGCGATGGCAAACCAAGCGCTTTCCAAGAAACTGAGGAAAGGATACTCACAAAAGCCCCTTCATCTATGATAGTACCGACCATGACCATTCTGTAAGCTTGTACAATGATTCGAAATGGTACATTAGACGGTAGATGGGGTTTGCCTAGTAGATTCCAATCGAAGGAAATGACTAGGTTGCTTGGAGGTTGGACCGAATAAATGGTCGGATTAGACTCTGATGAACTTCCTTCCTGCGGTAAAGGAACAGGTAGATTGCCCCCATGTTCATCAGAGTCTGTGTTTACGAAAAGAATTTGAATGGTGTCGTTCTCATTCTCTTCGGTGACTGTATCA
Organism: Pinus tabuliformis; assembly: GCA_031772625.1. Taxonomy (NCBI): domain Eukaryota; kingdom Viridiplantae; phylum Streptophyta; class Pinopsida; order Pinales; family Pinaceae; genus Pinus; species Pinus tabuliformis. Next base: position 119,078,612 of record CM062806.1, read on the forward strand.
TTTGAAGACGGACTTTCTGAAGACAAAACCGGGTCGACCGCCGCGTCGACCTTTTGACTTTCATCTGGTGTGGACTCAGAAGGTTTATCTTCAATGATAGATGCTTCGACCGACCACAAAGATGTGTCAGTCAGATTTTCAACTAGCGATGGACTTGGCAAGAGTTTCTTGTACCTAGGGGGAAGCCGTAGCGGTGAAGCAGGATGGTTATCCAAGACTCTTTTAGCTTCATCCAGGAAGGGACAATGGTGGACGACATGATTTCCTTCACACAACTTACAAGGAAATTCACATTTTCCTTTCTGTCCAGAGACTTCATTTTCACTAGTTGACGGTGTACTCTCAACATGATTGTCAGAGGTTGACGACACCGGATTGTGCACTCGAGGAGACCAGTCCTTTAAGATCTGAGGGATGCAAGGACAATCTCGATGATAGTGGTCTCCTTTGCAAATGACACATGGAGATTTAGGTTTGGATGTTGCAGTGTGTGGATTTTCGCTAGACGACGCATGGTTGCCCCTTTTTGCCTTTGGCTCCTTCTTCTTCTTTTCTTTTTCCTTCCCTTTCTTCTTCTTCTTAGTTACTTGGTTTTTAGCTTTACTAGCTTTACCAAGCGAAGAGGAAGGAGGGGAGGGAGAAACAAGTAAAGCAGAAGGTTGGGGGGTAACTCTAGTATCATCTAGTTGTTGACTTGATTGCTCAGGAATCGCGGTGGTTTGAATGACAGAGGTCAAGAAGAGCCATATTGGCAAGCCGATTGTTAGTCCTGGGAGGGACAATGTGGCCATATGAGGTGCACCAACATCTCCCCAAGAGGAGAAAGGACTAGGATTTCCCCCAAGGGGAAATCCTTGGTTGGTGGAATCCATTTTTCTCAACCTCAGACCAACGAGGGAACAGTGACGTTATTCCGATTAAAATAAATTTTATGATGCTTTGACACAACTTTCTTTCTCAATTTTTAAGAGTCGAGAAAAAGCTAAAGATGACTCTAGTCACCTTCGATTTTTAATGAGCCTGAAGTGACAAGTGCTTAGATGGACCTTTTCCTTTAAGGAGTCTAAAAAGGAATGAAAGAGACTACTCTGGAAATCTAGACAGAGGGATTACCAAACCAATCGCAAAACTGCAGAACACCTTTTATGGTACGGCAGTCAATCTTCCTGAATGCTGTGTTCAGTGCATTGTGATCGATAGGGCGACAGACATGCCTTCCTAAGGATAAAGGATATAGCCTATTGTGGTCTCCCAATATATACTCGACGGTACGTGGGAGCACAAGTCCGTACTGGCACTTGTTGTCTCAAAGAGGAGGAATCATCCAACCCATGATGAAAGCGATAGTTACGAGGCTTTACGACGCCGTAATATGTCTCTAGCCTAGGCTTCTAAATGTTGTGCGTTAGGTTCCAAATCGTTTTTATGTTCATTGCATTTATTTTACAGTTGATCTTTCTTAAGAAATTTGCCTTTCAGGTTCACCGTGTGATGTAGATATACAATTCCTAAAATGCAATATAAGATGATAAACAATCGCTTAATCTTCTTTTTGCAATGAAAATCCTAGCTACCAAGGAAAGAGAAATGAGATTCTTTCAACATAGAGCAGAAAGCACACACTAAATGCACTGTCCTAAATCAAAATCAACAAGCAGTCTAAATGAAAATGCACATGCATGTATTTGTTTTCCACCTTCTTAATGTGTGAATGACAAAAAGAATGCTGAGTACAAATCTGAATTATCTTTTCAAAGCGACAGTACTAACAATTTTCTCTTCAAAAACGAAAAGAAGACAATGACGACACTTTGCGATTTTGAATTGAAAACTTCTTTTGACACTTGAAAAACTATTAATTCAAATCAAATACAAGAGTAACAGTGTAATCGACCATCAAGAACAATAGGATTCTTTTCTTTGACTGAAAACGACACTTGCGACACTTCTAAATCAACAGATGACAGTTCGACTACGCTACTTCTTTGTAAAAGAGAACTGTAAATGGCGAACAATACATAAAAACATTCACAATTTTTTGTACAATGGAGGCCAAATAATGCAAAGGAAGGGGGTTTCCACAGTGTTATACTGATCGCAGACAGCAAAACTCCTGAATAAAGCTGAAGAGGGTGAAGAAAAACCAAAATCTGGAGGCAAAATTAGCCTTTTCTGATCATCGCACCTGTAACACAAGGAAAGAGGAATGCATCTCACCTACTGCACACGGGAGGTGCAATGCATCCAGATTTCCTAGAAGAGAGGGTGCGATGGTACAGGGCTAAGACTTTAACTTGGTCTTTGGTCATAGTTTGTAGCTCAGTTCAAGGGTTTAGGCCAAGCTAATGATAGTCAGTAAATATAAATCACAGGGGCTGATCTAATGAGGTTACTTGAGCCACCACCAGGGCAATTAGGATGTTTGCAAATCAATTGTTCAATTTATAAACAAAACCCGAGAGATAGACTGAAGCAGCATTGATCTACTTTGCACTTGCATAGCAAATGCAGTTCGAAGGCTAGCTGGCTTGACTTTAGGCTCTGTCTGTAGTTTATAAATCAAACAAATATAGACAAGCAAACAAGCTAGTCCCACTAAGACAGGTAGCTATCTTAGAAACAAACAAACTAAAGTTACTTTCATTTTCCTTTGTGAGAAGTAGATGAGAAGAAAGCAAGATTACCAACCTCTATCTTTCGCTTGGTTCCTTGCTTGTTTCCTCTCCCCTCTGACAGATCTTTGTCGCTCCTTCCTTGTTCACCCCGTTCAAAGAGCACCTGTAAAGTCAAAGCAGCATAATACCTTCAAAGTATAGAGATCTACAATCATAAACAATATAGGACTGGATATATATTGACCACACAAATGCATATATCATCAAACATACAAGAATGTGGAGGAAAACTTGAATAACTTTATTAATAGAAAGAGTATAAGAGAGGATTACAACCCATTGATCTGACCTACCGTCATCCTCCTAGCATGAAAGCCCTTCTTCACCTCATGAAAAGCTTAGATCACCCAACACTATGATGTTCCACAAAGAAACTAACAACACTTCTTGACAAAATACAAGATTCCAACGTCCAGGATCTCTGGGATGAGGGATCCATATATAGATATTTGCAGGGGGATGAGTCAGCTTCTGGGATTTTGATTAGTGTCCTCTCTCTGATAGTTCTTGGTTCCACTTGGAGATTCATGATCTCTTACCCATCCTTGGGTGAACTCAGAGAGGCAAGTGTCACAGGAGAAGTTTCTGGAAGATTCCATGATCATCCACCTTGCAAACTGTCTCTGCCATTTCTCTACTCTCGCCCATCGCACCCTACAGAAGGGATTTCCAGTATGCATCACACTTTTTGCACTGAGCAGGTGAGATGCATCGCACCCTTAGAACTGAGCAGTTTGTATGGTCCAGTTTTGACCAGTTCTTAGCAGTTTTCCATGGAGAACTTCTGGAAGATGATGTAATCAGTTGACCTTGTTCCTTTAGGGTATGAAACAACACTTTTAGGGACTTAGAAGCCCTTGGTTTATGGACATATATGATTGGGGTTGCATTGCCAAAATATGTCTATAACAAGGCCTTGCATTGGAAAGCACAAAAAGATATATTTTCTTTTGATGCAGTAGTTAGATCTTGAATAAATTTTAACTCATCCTTTCCTTCCTAGTTTTATTTTATGCAATTAGTATTGTTAGCATGCTTTAGATGTTTTACAAGTTGAATAATATTTGTGGTGTGAAGGTCATACTATTGGTTTGTAGGGAAGAACATTGTCATTTTCACTTTTGACCTTACCATCAATACCCTCCTTCCATCCTCATCAAATTCGCTAAGTGGTTTGCATACAAAAAGTTCAAGACACATTTGTTAGAGGTTACTGTTTTCATTCCCTCCTTGTGCAAGATGGGATCATGAGGATTACAAGGCTTGAAAGGGACCCCCATACCCTTATTCCACCTTCTACTACCCTTCCTCGCCTTAATATGACCTTTTGATCCCTTGGAATTCTCTCAAATTCAATCTTGTAGCAATATAGGGAAATCTTGTAGCATCATGTAACAATCTTGTAGCACCCTATAAGACTATAGAAACCCTAAAAAATTAACCAAAATTTTCCTTTAAACTTAAGTTTTGCCTCTTAGCCTTTAAAAATGTCTCATAGGCTTAGAAAACAAGCTTGAGGAAGATCGAAGACCACTTAGGACCCTTCTTTTCACCCTTGAAATTTATTTATGCAATTAGGGTTAGTAATTGAATTCATGAATTTAATAACACCAAGATAGATTACATTGTCATTCCTTGAAGAATTTCTTGATTTTTTTTCATTAGAATAGGATATCCTTTCAATTCAATAGTTTAGTATTGATTTAATGCTATTTATCTTATGCAACTAGATCAAGTTTATTTTCTACAATAGGTTAGGGTTTTCATTTCAAGCATTTTCATTTCTTGCAATTAGAATAGAATTTCATTCTATGCAACATTTACATTTCTTGCAATTAGATTATAATTTCCTTTTATACAAAATTTACCTTCTTGTAAGTAGATTTGAATTTCCTTTTATGCAGAACTTTCATTTGTTGCAAGTAAATTTGGATTTCCTTTTATGCAACATTTTCCCCTCTATGCAAAATCTAGATTTAATTTACAAAATAGTCTTTGTATACCTTGGTTTGACATACCGCCTCAGAGCAACTTAAGTAGAACTTAGTATTTGTGCATATAGAATTGTCACCTCTTAAGTTTGTAAAATATTGGATTGATAAATTAAAGTTGGTAGCCCTAGGAGTTGCAACATTCTTGATGTAATACCAGAGCTCATCACTAGATCTATCCTAGCATTTTATTATAAATAGAGATGTTTTTCTTCACTCTCTACATAGATTGTTAGGTCCCTATAATACTAGTCTATCCCCCTTGTTGTTTCTTTTAATCCAGTAAGAGTGGAGCCTTCCATTAATCGTGAAAAAATACATAATTTACAATTTTTTTTCCTATTAACGGGGTCAAGAACAACATCACCAACTCTATGAACACTCAATAGACAACTGGGTTGACGTAACCCCATACTTAACTCAAACAAAAATACAAAATGATTGACTCTCAAACTACCAATGAGGTAGGATACTTGCCTTCCTAACCCGAAAGAGAAATTTAAAAGGTTCTAAAGTTCTTTCGGGTTTGCTAAAAGAACTAAGTCTCGAGCATCATAGAACCTGAAAGCCCTTGATGACGAGGGCCCATGGATCCTATGGCCCACAATGCAATAGTATGTGACTAAAAAACAAGCCTTAACTTGTGATTGACTTAGCAACTCGAAAACCAAGCGATCCAACCCTCGAAGATCCGACAGTCATAATCTGATTTTGGGTCATCAACTTGCCCACTCCTTAATTTTTCTTACGGACCTGATGAGAAACCAAAACCACCATTCTATAATTTTTTGGGTCTGTTTGAGGATTAACCTTCGATTATCTTTATGACCCGAATACTGTGCGATCCAGCCCTCGTTGATCCAACGATCCTGAGTTGATTTCAGGCCAGCAACATGCCCACTCTTTATTTTTCCATTCGGACCCAATGAGTAGCATAAACCGCCACTCTAAAGTTTTTTGGGTCCATTTGAAGGTTTATCCTACATGCAGTTATTTTCCCAAAATCTGTAGGATTCTGGAGTTCACTGCGATCTTTGGTCAGCTGCCTATCAACCTGCTTGCTATTTACCCCTTCTTCCCTGTGAATGGTTCACTTTCTACTATTTCCATTGGTCTAATTACTGCTTATATTTCATAAATTGAAAATAATTCCTATCTTTGATCCCTTGTCTGTGACAGTCCTCGCACAAATTCCCTAAGGGTGTCGACTCCCAAGCATATCTTCTGTTATTTCTTGTACAGAGCACTCCCTCATTCGCCAGATGATCTGCTGACCTGTTGGTTGTTTTTCACACGTGAACAAATCTGATGTTCTCAGGGTTCTTAGGTGGGATTGTATACATTGATAGACCTGCAATAACTGCCAGTGATTTGATACTTTTTCTAGTGTTGTGTCATTGCCTATCTTCTTGACCAAATTAATTATCAATTCAAAGTCTGCTTCTATGATGGCATTGTGTAAATTGGAGTTAATCAAGATTTCTAGGCATTTCTCTAAGGCCATGAGTTCCACCATATTATTAGTGGCCTTCCCCAAATGACTATGAAAGATGACTTTTATGTATCCCTGATCATCTCTTATGACTCTGCCATAACCAGCCACCCGAGGGTTTCCCTTAGAGGCTCCATCTATATTAAATTTCAAAAATCCATTAGGAGGCAGTTGCCAGAAGTCCTTCCCCGCTGTTGTATGTCTTATGATCTTGCTTATGCCCTGGGGGACAAGCAATTAGAGACCCAAATGAAAGAGTATATGTGCATCCTAGTTTAGAGGAGGGTTCTCAGGGGGTTTCTTTAGAAGGGTGCTCACAGTTTCTTTGAGTTGTCTTATAATCTGTGCTATGATGCTATGGGTTGAGCCAATTCTATTCTTGAAAATCCTATTGTTGCGTTCTTTCCAAACATCCCAGATCAAAAAACCTGGAACTAGAGTACAGGATTTGTTGATTATTTCATTTTCTGAGAAGTCTTTCCTCTAGTTCTTCAAAGTGTCAGTGATGTTGAATTCATCCCTGTTAGTTAGCCTGAAGATTGAGGCTACCCAATTCCACAAGGTAGAGGTGAAAGGGTAGAGGTTGAGTAGGTGATCCATCGTTTCTTCTTGTAGACCACATAACTGGCATCTAGATGGACCAACTAAACCTCTTTTTCTAAGATTTTCCTAAGTCAGAATTTTTTTATGTTGCACCAACTACATGAACAGTTTGATTTTCATCCAGTGCGGGTTCTACCATAGGTCCTTCCATATCTTATCAGGGTTTGGAAAGTCAAGCCCAATGGCAATTCTTTTGGCTTCTTTGAGGTTGAAGTTTCCTTCGTTGTTTCTTCCCCATCTTAGTTGGTCAGACGATGTTGAAGTCAAAATCTTTCTCTATTCCAAGATCACTGCAAGAGCTTCTGTCTGGGCCTTCAAAGGGGTCTCTTCACTATATACTAGGTCCTTCCATGTTCTCCATTTGCCCTTGTTCCTTGTCTGATCCCAGAAGTCACTTACCCTGAGTAAACCTTTATTGTCAGTGTCATTCTTGGGAATGGCTAGTTCTTATCTGCACAGGTTAGGTTCCTTCTGCCAGTTATCCTCCCAAAACCAAGTTGTGTTTCCATCTCTGATCTCCCAGAAACTATGCTTATGAATTATGGCTCTATTCTACCAAGCATTGTTCCAAATGTGGGAGCCCTTGATGAGCCTAGTCATTCGAATATGATCCCTTTCTTGCCAGTTATATGCGTACTTCTGTTTCCAGAGCTTGGCCCAAGGGGTTCTCGTTTCCTTTAGCCATCTCCACCAAAGTTTTCCCCCAAAACTTTGCTTAGGGTTTCCGGGTCATGAAGTCCCAAACCTCCATGGCTCTTGGGTTTACAAAGATTTTCCCAAGCTACCAAAGCCCATTTATTTTTCTCTTCCCCTTTGCCCCAAAGAAAATCTCTTTGGATGTTCCTGATGTGTTATAAAACTCCTTTAGGAGCAGGAAGAGCTGAAAACATGTAGATGGGAATTGTTTATAGGACAAGCTTTTTAAGAACTAGCTGTCCTGCTAAATTCAAAGATCTTCTTGTCCATTTCCTGATTTTGTCCTGCAGTTTATTAGTCACTGGCTCCCAAACTTCCTTGCTTAGAGGCTTGTCAGTGAGAGGTATTCCTATATATTTGGAGGGAGGTTGATCTCTTTGAAAACCAATAATTTTGGAGAGGTTTCTCTGAATAGCAATGTCAGTATTAAAAAAAGAAAATTTTTGATTTGGTGAGGCTTACCTCTGTACTAGCGGCCATAGCAAAATCATTCAATATTTGTTTGAAAGCTTTAACTTCCTTGACTGTGGGTGTACCCTGCAGCATGGTGTCATCCACAAATTGTTGATTAGTTAAGCTATCCCCATTCAGGGTGAGTTTGAGACCTTGGATTCTTCCTTCTACATTGGTTGATTTGATCGCTTTGCCTAATCCTTCCATCATGAGAATAAAGAGGACGGGGGAGAGTGTAATGCCCCACTTAGATCTTATCTTGAAAATTTTGTTAATGCTTACATTATTTGAAAATATTGAGAAATATTGGTCTAATATAAAATTCATGATTTCCATTATTCAAATTCCCCACTTACCTTCTCAAATTGAATATTAGGTAGGATATGGTCTCCTTCCATTATTTCAAATAATATATGGATTCATCTCACATTCCCCAATGTACCCTCACATTTACTTGGGAGAAGATATGGTCCTTTCCAACTCATTATCAATATATATTCATTTCACATTCCCCAATGTACCCTCACATTTACTAGGGAGAAGACATGGTCCTCTCCATGTAATTACATCTCACATTCCCTAATGTACCCTCACATTTACTTGGGAGAAGACATGGTCCTCTCCAACTCATTATCAATATATATATTCATTTCACATTCCCCAATGTACCCTCACATTTACTAGGGTGAAGACATGGTCCTCTCCATGTAGTTACATCTCACATTCCCCAATGTACCCTCACATTTACTTGGGAGAAGACATAGTCCTCTCCATTTAATTATCAATATATATATCCATCTCACATTCCCAAATGTACTTTTCAGATTTACTTGGGAGAAGGCATGGTCCTTTCCCATTAAATTCCCAATTTTATATTCATGTCACATTTCCAAATGTACTCCCAGCTTTACTTAGGAGAAGAGAAGTCAATTGTAAGGATGGATGAGAAGTTAATGACATTAATGAGAGGTGGTTGAGATGGAGAAGGTAAGGAGGGTATAAGAGGGAAGGGGGAAGGGAGAAAGGGGGATGTTGGGTCTTGCTTATGATTGTGGAGGTTGGGTTTTGCTTATGATTGTGGATGTTGGGTCTTGCTTATCATTGTGGAGGTTGGTTGTGATTGTTTGGACTTGTGTTTTTGGAGACCTTAGGAACCTATGGAGGTTTCTTGGGTTATTGAGAGGAGGGAAGTATTTTTATCTTGGTCTAGATCATTCATCCTGGACACACACACACTACATCTGGTTGGACTTGGGCTCGGAGGTCTAGGGAACCTGTGGAGGTTTCCTGGGCTAGGGATTATTTCCTAGTTGGCTGGGAGATAAATCCAATTGGGTCCATCAAGAGGAGCGTTCAGCAGGAGCAGCAGGACAAAGGTATCTCCATCAGCCATCGGTATAGGTATTCCTCCATAGACTACTCTTGTAAATTTTATCAGAATGAAATATTCACCTTAATTTATGCTGATTAGAATGAAATGATAAAATTGTATTTGTTTAAAAGTTGTGTAAGTAAGTAAGTTATCGCCTCTGATTACATTTCATTTCAGAAGAAAGTAGATCTGCTAGCAGACCCTAGGGTAGGTCTCTTACACATGGTATCAGAGCAAGGTTCAAAATCTGGACCTTCAAACCCACACTAGATTGGTCTCCGTCATATACACCATATGAATATTGTAGCACTACACTATAGCCTATTTGGTAGCTTCTCCCAAGCCTAGTGGACTCACCATACTGTGATGCACTAGCACTAAAACCGTACTCCAAAAGAGCCCTCGGGTTTCTCATAGGAGGTTCTCCATGTCTAGATGGTTCTCCATATCTAGACGGTAGTTTTGGTATTTGGGTTGACAGCTTTCAAGATATTACTGTTATCAGTAATTTGTTGAGGGGGTTCAGTGTTTCAAAGCACAAGGATACCTTTAGGCTATATTTTCTCTTTGAACTCAGCAATCAACCCTTGCATTTCCAAATCTTCGACAACTGCCTTAGCTGCAGCATTCTGTGATGCCTTCTTGTTGGTGAAACCAGGAAGGGATTCGTACTTTGCCCCATTGATTATTACAGTGCACTTGAATTGCGGAAGATGGTCTTGGCCCTCATTTACAACTTCATAGAGAGGCAATGGCAAAGAGTTCTTTTGTGCATATTCTTGCAATCTATTCTTGAACATCTGCGCAGGAGACACCATTTCAAGAACTGAAATGAGACGAGAAACCCAAAAACAAGAGCTCACCTACAAGACTAAATTTTCCCTAATTATTGCCCTAATTTCTGTGTAGATAGCCCTATTTGTTGCCGAGTATGCATGCCCTCTCAGATAATGGTTCATAATTATCTTGATCTTAAGTTGATATCATAATGACTGGATGGTTTGAACAGTGTAGTCAGATTAGTTCCGGTTTGTGTCTTCGAACACTTGTTGAATAAAATATCACCTTTTCATCTCAGAATAAAGATATTACATTTCCTGGAAATCTAAAGTATAGGAAATGCAATTCCAACTATGTTCTTAAGACCACAATAGAATTGCAAGTGAATGTAGTTAGTTAGATGTAAAAATACATAAATAATAAAGTTTGTATGCTTTTTATGATAGTCACATCGTAGAAAAAAAAATTACTCTGAAGAGCAGCAGATGAATACCTGGTGTATTATCTTGAATGTGAAATGAATTTGTGATTGTAAGATTGTCTGAATTTTGATGAAAATCCAGTCAATGAGAAAACTAATCCAATGCCATTTGGCATCAACTTCTTGATTAGGTATTCTCAATTTATCTGGTACCTGAATAAGTGGGTCTGTAACTCCAACTATAGAGTCCCTTCTATAGCGACCAGCACATATCACATTTTCCTTTGACTTCAAAGTTGCTTTAATACAATTTACATCACCTTTACATTGTTCACCAGGATAATGAAAACGTTCATCAATAATTTCGTCAAAAGAATGGATAGAAAGCTTATTGCTTTCAAAATATTTCAGTTTAGACAGTTCACAAAAATTAATACAGCTCGTCTCTTTAAACAATTTAGTTTCATTTTCATCCACAGGTTGAGATGCCACTAGACCAGCAGCCAGACGGGAATTATTCCAGCCAACAAAATCAATACCCATAGGTACATCTAGGCATCCATCCAACCTTTTCCCAGATCCATGTAGTAGAGAAATTTGTCCTAATTCCAATTTTATATTTTGATTTGTCTCCAAAGGTACAGATCGAGACTCATTTGAGCAATATTTGTTCTTAAATTCAGTGGCACCTACCTGAATCCATCGACTCTGCATTATATTTCTATTCATGGATAATATACCAGTATCGAGGTATCCCTTGTAGGGCCCTACATGGGGAAGAGACCAATGAAAAGGAGGAATAATGCCACTTTGTACTGTGTATGTTTTAGAATGTCATAAAGATGAACTTTGCAACCCAGCAGCCATCTGAAATTGGCATTGTGCTATCAAGGTATCCACATTTTCTACATATGGAATTCCCAGACATCTAGAAAACTCTTCAGGTTGGTAGAATGGAAGATTGAGGACTGGAAAAACTGAATTGGTTATTGCTTTCACTAGACCTTCTAAATCGGCTTCACAAGGTTCACTGCTCCAAACTTCCTAAAAACATAAGAGGAGGGGAGAAAGAAAGAAAAAAAATTACTATTAGATATTTTAAGAGTTCTCCTTAGCTGTCAATGACCAAAGGAAAAAGAGTTGAAGGATAAACTTGCAGATGAGAACAAAGTGTTGCTTGCTAACCATACTAGTCAGGTGGAACTCTGAAAAAAGTAGATATCGGAAGCATAGTATAAATTCAACTTACCTTTCTTCGTGAGGATTCTTGTCCCACTACTTTCCCTTGATCCATTGTGTCCTCAATCTTAGCACCAAGTTCTTTAGAAGCAGACCCAAAATCATGCCCACCAGGTGATTAGGCTGGAAGATTCTCCCTATGGCTTTGTGTCAATGAAGGATAAACAGTGTCTCTTCTCTTCCCCTGATGAGCCACATTTTTACCAACACTTTCTTCTTGAATTTTTTTTTGAAAACCTCAAGAGATGAAGAAAGTATTTCTGCCCTGTGGGGTGAACTTGTCATTCGTCTCACCTGCAACAAACACCTTGTTTGGCATAGTTGTTTCCAAAGAATTATGATGATTTTGTATACAACTAAGAGAGGTCTCTTGAATAGGAGTTCCTTCAGCTTCATCCAGGATCAATAATTGGTTTCCACACCCCTCACGTTTTACCGATGCATTATCAATAGAACCCTCCTCTTGTGCCTTACAAAAATATTCAATATTACTAGATTTATGATCGAGTTGTTCTACACAACTGTCAGATCCTCCAATTATGTTGGCTGAACATACCGTAAAATCATCTTCCATTGAATCTTTTTTAGATATTTCTGAATTGTTATAAGGTGCATCACTAATCTCAAATTCTTGCTTATCTTCAGTAACTCTTGAATTACCCTGCATAACTGAACTATTATCCTTGTTAATAACACAGGCAACACTCCTAGCTAAAGGCATATTATCCTTAGTTATAGGCCTATCATCTGAATTTTGAGGCTTAAGTGTTTGACTACCTGTTCCCATGGTTTGAGATTGTTTCAGCTCATATTCATCCAGATTCCCCCATTTAATTTTTGGAACCTGAGTGAAGGGTGAACCTAAAATTGACTGATTTAAAACCTCTGATTCGTGGTTAACAATGGAGGAGCCTCCCTTACAACTGTCTGAAACATTAGAGTATTTAGGGTTTTGCCTTTAATAGAATCCATTTCCAGGTGTAATAATGAAGGGATAAGACTTTTGTAAATCTTATTTCATATGCTTCACTATAAGTTTACTTACAATTTTAATTTTGTAGCATGTGCCAAACCTTTGTTCCTTTGGACTTCAATGTTGATTTTCTCCCCGTTCAATGAGTTTATAATCAAGAATGTTACAAATTTGAGGCTCCATTTCTTATCACACAGGCAACCTCAAATACAAAACATACTTCTAAATCCCTGATTATTTTGATTGTTCTCATTAGAGATTCCACAGATTTTAACTTATTTAGAAAGTAAGTAGGCCAATCTTATCATTTATGGCACTAACAAAAGTGGGGTGCTTTAATAGCCAGGGAGTGGGGGACATCTTTGCTCTGAGAGGTCAGGCACAAGATGACCATAGATATCTCCCCCACCCCATCTGCATGCAAGAAGAGTACCTTGGTCCTCTGGGTGCAAAGGTTTCTCCCACCCTGAATTGTAAGAGCATCTCATAGCATAGATCCCTCTTTAACCCGGGATCTCTAAGTTGTGAAGACTTGCACGTGAGGTTCTCTATCTTTTCTATTCTCATGGTGCTTTATAAATCCAGGATTGAGTGGCTCTATGTTAATTTGATTTATTTCATTTCCTTTGTTATTTTTGGTTTGGCTACCATTTTTTTTTGGTTAAAAAAAAAAAAACACCAAGTAGTTATACAGATCTTATTATAACTCTAGTTCTGATCAAGAGTAAGCATGGGGCACAATCAAGAGTCATTGCTAGAACTCTGGGTTATTATTTGGAAGGTTGTGAAGGACACTTATAGGATGGCAAACAAATAACAACAATAGAATACCATGAATTAAGCAGCATACAAACTCTGAATGGTTGCTGCCCAGAAATGGTTAAAACTATGCAGAGGTTACATTTCCGACTTTCCAGTGCATAGTTCTGCCCATTTCTAGGCAGCATTTATTACAAATATGCATCGTGAATAATGTTTGTCAATCAAGAACACCAGCTGCTGTGCTATCTGAATTGTACAGTTGTATAATTGTATTGTATTAGCAAGGTCAATGTGATCAACTTTATGCAATTTTACATATGAGTCAATGACACTGCAAACAACATGTAATGGTTATTGTAGTGTACTCGTTCCAAGTTTTTGAGAATCTTTTTTTTTTTTTAGTAAAATTTGTTTCAAATTTTATTGGAATTACAAATTTGCACTGAAATCTTTATACATTGTTCTAAATTTTAGAGATTTTTTTTTTTTTTGTATATTTGTTAGTAAAATTTATTTTAAAATTTGATGGAAATTTATTGGAATCACAAATTCCAGCTGTAATGTAATCCTTATACAATTTGAGTGTCTAATTTTTTTCTTCAGAAACTGAATCTATTTATGCATTTTATAAAATTCTATCATAAATGATATTTTAGATTTAGCATTAATATATTATATAAATTGAAATTAGTATTGTATAAAAATTGAAATAAAATAATAAATACATCAATTTATATAGTATTGATTGTTTTGATGTAAAATGTAAGTTATTTATTAAAGAAATGTACTATGTATTAAGTAAATTTTAATTAAAAGGGTATGAATAATTTATACAAGTTGGATATATATATATATATATATATATATATATATAAGTGGGGAGTGTATGCTCAAAGAGCCAAAGAACTATAATCAAAGGATTGTCCAATTAAAAGCTCAACAACTATTGGAGTTGGTTTCCCAACTTAGTTTCAAAGGTAAATATTGTGTTCATTATGCCTTGAATGGTTTTGATACTTCTGTGTCTAAGAAAGAAATATGTGTTTGAGAGTTTTTCCTTATATGTAAACTACTACTTAAAATAGGATTAATGGTTTATTGGTGAGTACACAAGAATGGTTCAAAATTCCATTCTATATGAATATTTTGAAGGCCACTAAGAGCAAACTAATATTTGAGTATATTAAACCAATTCATTGATTAAAAATATGTAGGCTATATAAGAAATCACGCATGAGAGGATTTAATAGATCCTTGGGAATCTTATCAGTACTAATAATGCTTGTTTACAAGCATAGTAAAAGAAAAACTTATGACTATCATGTATGTGAGTCAGCTAAGAGGGACAAGACCTAGGATGGAATAATGAGTCTTGCATATCGTACAGATTTTGAACAAATCAAAATGGTGAGGACACGAAGGAACCAAGGGCCTGGAGAGTCTTCACAAGGACCTTCTTCAAATAACCCATTACCTTCACCAAAATTGACTCTCATCTTGCGTTCCTTGGAAGAAATTAATGAAACCTTAAGAAGGTGCCAAACAAATGAAATGGAAGGGGAACACCCTTCATCAAGGTTAGGGAACTGTTGTGGCCAGCAACAACCCCCCTTCTTATTTAGTTTTATTACTAATACTAAATAAGTGGGGACCCTTATTTAAAAAAATTTAGCGGTTGTATTCCCTTTTTGAATAAAACTTACTATCATAAACTTAGGAGAATACCCGAAAAATCAAAAAAGACTTGAATTTTGTGATAAGTTCGAATAAATCCATTTTCTCAATAAAGTGCGTCGCATCGCAAAAAGGTAATGGATGCCTTCCTACAAGCATAATTCTAAGATTGCGAAATCGCGATGCAAAATCACGCACTAAAAGACACTCATCGCATCGCACGCCTCAAATATCACTTAAGGTGAAATGCCTCAAACCGCCGATATGCGATAGCGAGTCTCGCAAATCGCATTTCGCAGAAAACACGTTAATGGATGATTGCCACACGCAACGAAGTAGTGATATTGTGATCTGCGATATTGCGAAGCAAATCGCAAAATCGCCTTATCGCAGATCTACAAGGCTTGTTGTTCGAAAAAGCTTTTTCCATAAACCGATGCCTAGTTATGTGCGTTAATGTTAATTAATGAGTTAGTTGGAAATCATTAATGAAGTATGGTTTTGATCTGATTGAAGAACCATTTCACGTAGGGTGATATATTTTATATGTTTTCGTCATTTAAAGCTTTCCCGTCAACTTTTCCTTATCGTTACTCTTGCCTCATTTGTAAACCATAGGAGCGAAGAGCAGAGAAGTATACATAGCAATGTTCAGGATATTATGGGAAAGAATGGTAAAGCTTCGAGTTCTGAAGATAAGAAATGATGCCCTTGTACACGGACACCACCTATAACAAAGATGTCGGTATTACTACTTGGGAAGGAATGTACAGTCTACTCGAGGAAGAAAATCCCAGGATAATGGAGGTTACAACTACTGCAGGCTCACATGGGTCTTCTAAGGCGTTAATTACAGAACTATCATGTTCGTTCTTGCACCGGATAGCTTCAAGGCCCAAAATTCTTCCATACACGGACATGGTCAAATGGGTACTAGATAATGTTGATATCACAAAAAGAGAATTTAAAGCTCAGAACCAAGAACTCATGGAGTCATTATTTTCACAAAATTTAAGCTTTATATCCTCTAACAAAAAACACGCAAGAGGCGAAAATCGCACCAGGGAAGCTCGGATCGAGAAATGGAGGCAGTTTCCGATGCACAATTACTGCTAATTGCGCATCGCCAGGCAAAACCCCTCGAAAAGGAAAGCCTCTAATCACTCAGTCACCTGTAAGCCCGGAAATTGTAGGAAAAAGCGCTAAAGGCAAAAAGAAAAACTTGAACTCTAAAACCAGTGGTATTTATCAGGGATATTCTCAAGTGATATGTAAATATCTACCAAATGTACAGCATCTACAAATAAGTTGGAGACAGAAGGCTCAAGAGAGAGCAGAGTCCATCAAAAGGTTAACCAAGTTGAATTAGGATTCTTACTGGACATACTTGGTAAAACCACACAGCCAGTGCATGAATCTCAAATGTATCATTAACTTTGCCAAGAAGATGGCACCAGCACTTGCCGATTCTGTTTTCGCAGGACAGCTAAAGTCAGAAGTTGGCCAGCCAACTCTCCTCAAGAAAATTCTGAACGCTTGCGACTATAAGGAACATATACATAGATAGTTAGTTGCTAGTTTTAGTTTTAGATTCAGTTTTAGTTTTAATTTTGCTTTATTTTTGCCTAAAATGAGGATGGTCATTTAAACCGCATCCTACATTTTTGTAATAAATTATTTTTAGATTTAGCTAGTAGTATTTAAACCCTTCTCATGCATTTAGAGAAGGGTCCTGAAATTTGTCAAAAACTTGTCCTCAGAACATGCACTTTTGCACCCTCCGAGGAGGTTTTGATGAATGAATGGAACAGTATTTATTGATATCTACGTTTAATATCTACTATTGATGTTGCATTTTTGTACTCTTAGTGGATGTTGGATTAAGAAGAGATAGATCATTATTGTTGAGGCTCATAAGTAGAACTAGTTATAAATGGTACTTTTATCTCTTAACTATTTCTGCTTATGTGTTAAGGTGATATTCATATTCAATTATTTATATATGAATGCTTGAATGCTTGACTTATCATTTGGCACTTCTGTACGGTGATAGCTATTTATTTATGCTTAATATATGAGTGACTTATTATGTGATATGTTTTTCACAACTTTTTCGTCTAACTTTTTATACGAAATGGTTTATCTTTATTGAATTCTTTTCTCATAGCAATTGAATGATCTTTATTACCAATTTCCATTTGAAATCATTTTAGATCGCATAACTGAAAGATTAAATCCTGGGTTAGTTTTAGAATTAGATATTTCTGTTCATTAGATTACAATTACATTAGATTTAGAATAAAAGTATTTTACTTAGAAATTATTAGAAAGGAAATATCAATTCTCAACACACACACACATAAATTGGGAAACTGGTCCCATATCCCTAGTCAGACCCACTATACCAAACGAAAAAGGAGCTGCTAACCAAGGTCCGAACCAGGTGGGTATCCCCCTTGTTGTAGACCCGATTTTCGGGGCTTCAACAGGAACCCCGAGGGATCTAGAGACTATGATAAAAGACCTCCAGTTGAGGACATTGCTAGGGAGCTCCAGAAGATTAAGCTCCCAGAGTTTGCAGGAGATCGTGCCAACAAGCACGCAGAAGCCTAGTTAGAGGGGATGGGAAGTTGTTTTGCACTAAGGGTTTACAATTCCAATTCCAAATCCAAAATAGAAATATTCCAACTCAGAGATAGTGCTCTAAACTAGTGGGGTAAGTTGGAGCGTCAACTACACCTCACTCCAGACACAGTTACATGGGAATTATTTGAGGAGAGGTTCAGGAAGAAGTACCTGCCAGCGTATTATGAAGAACAACAGGTAGGGGCCTTCCATGCCCCGATACAGGGAGGTTGTACTGTAGAAGAATATGAAATTTGATTTATGGAATTGGTCAAGTATGTCTCCTACATGGATACTGACCAGCACCAAGTGGATCGTTTTATGTATGGATTGAGACCTAAGATTAGGGCAATGGTGCAGATGTGGAAACCATCCTCAGTTGTAGAAGTTGTAGAACAGGCTCGTTATGTCGAAGAACACCTAGACTTAAAGGGTGAAGGTAGAGCCATCCTTCCACGTCAAACAAGGTTTATGAGGAAGGCCCCTCGTACCTTCCCAAGGGGAGGAAGTCGAAGGCCACCACCATATGGAAACAGGGTTATACCTAGAACACTAACAGTAGGAATTTCAATGGTTTCTAGTGCAGCTTCACCCAAAGCTTCAAGGGCCCATACAAATCAAAGTCATATGCAAGGAGCAACAAGTAGGGGCAGGGGTTCCAGGGGAAGAAACTCTTTCCAAAGAACTCCACAACATTCGGTTCAAGTTCCACCACGCATCACTTGTTGGGGATGCGAAGGACCTCATACCAGTGGGGCTGCCCTGAGTTTTGAACTAGTAACAACAGAAGAGAGGGAAAAGAACCAATGGGGAGAGCAGGTAGCCACCACCGAATCTATGGAGCAGTTGACAATTAGCAAGTTGAACACCAGTTTGCCGTGGTAGAAACCTTAGGTATGATAAACAAAGTAAAGGTTAAAATTTTTTTTGACTCTGGTGCTACAAATAGTTTCATTTCACCAGTTCCATTAGAAAAATGTGGGTTGGCAGCCTATGAGCACGATGACTTTAAACAAGTTGAGATGGCTTCTGGAATAAAACAAGCAGTAGGGCCTAGTGTTGACCAATGTCATGGAAACCTCGGGATGTGTATGACTAAGTTGAAGGCATACGTCACAGCATTGGGGATGTATGATGTAATTATTAGAATGGACTGGCTAGAAGCTCATCGAGCTTTGGTACACTGTTTCAAGAAGATGGTGATCTATTTAGATGATGAAGGTAGGCCAATTGAGATTTGTGGAATCAAGAGGGGAGTGTCCCTATGATTCATATCCATGATGAAGGTAAAACGTTGTCTCAGACAAGGTTTCAAACTATATTTGGTCAAGACTGTAAGTGACGAGAAAGGACCTTCCCTGGATGAACATCCAGTTTTGGCAGAATTCAAGGATGTTTTTCTAGAGGAATTTCCTGGATTACCTCCTGTAAGAGAGATTGATTTCACCATTGATCTGAAACCAGGTGCAGAACCAATATCTAGGACACCCTATAGTATGACAACTCCAGAGCTTTGTGAGTTGTAGATGTAGTTAAAGGAGCTCTTAGAATTTGGATTAATCAAACCTAGTATTTCCCCTTGGAGTGCACTAGTAATTTTTGTCAAGAAGAAGGATGGTTCCTTGCGGCTATGCATAGATTATAGAGACTTAAATAGAACCATGATAAATAATAGGTACCTAATACCTCGAATAGATGACTTATTTGGTCAAATGAAGGGGGCAGTAGTCTTCTCAAAAATCGATCTACGATCTGGGTACCACCAATTGAGGATAAAGGAGGAGGACATCTCAAAAACTACATTTCGAACTCGATTTGGGCACTATGAGTTTGTAGTTGTTCCATTTGGTTTAACCAATGCACCAACAGTATTCATGAGCCTCATGAATGGTGTGTTCAGGAAGTATTTGGACCAATTTGTGCAAGTCTTCCTCGATGACATTCTTATATATTCCAAGAATGAAAAGGAGCATGAAAAGCACCTAAGGGTGGTATTGACTTGTTTAAGGGAAAATCAATTGTATGGGAAATTGTCAAAATGTTCCTTCTTTCAGAAGAAAGTCCATTACCTTAGGCACATCATTTCAGGAGAAGGGATTTCAGTTGACCCGAAAAATGTGAAGGCCATAATGGATTGGCTAGTACCAAAAAATGCCCATGAGGTACATAGTTTTATGGGGCTAGCTGGGTATTATCGCAAGTTTGTGGAAGGGTTTTCAAGGATTGCAAAACCCATCACCACATTATAGCGAAAGGGGGCTCGGTATGAATGGACAAATGAATGTGACATTGCATTCACAAAGCTGAAGACGTTACTAACTAGTGCACCGATCCTTCAAGTACCAGACATGAGAAAAGACTTCACTGTCTGCACTGATGCTTCGGCACAAGGATTTGGTGCAGTATTGATGCAAGAAGGCGGGGTAATAGCTTATGCTTCTAAAAAATTGAAGAAGCATGAAGAGTTATATGCTACCCACGACTTAGAATTGGCAGCAGTAATGTTAGCCTTGAATCTATGGAGACACTACCTCATTGGGAGAATATTTGAGTTAAGAACGGATCATCAAAGCGTGAAGCATCTCTTCATTCAAAGGGATTTGAATGCCAAACAAAGGCAATGGAGTGAACTCATGAGTGAGTATGATTTTGAAACCTCATACATCAAGGGAAAGGAGAATGTAGTGGCAGATGCACTAAGCAGGAGGCCACGAACCTTCTCCCTAGTAGCCTTAAAGGTAAATTTAAGGGAGTGGATATTGGAGAAACTCTTTGAAGATAGTTGGTATCTAAAATTCATCTCAGCTATCCAAAATGGGATACAGATAGAACCAAAGTTTGAAGGATATGTCCTTGAACCAGATGGGCTATTGATATTCCAAGGGAGAATGTACGTACCTAAGGAAGGGGGTATAAGAGAAACCATCCTCGGAGAGTCTCATAGAGCACTCTATTGTGCACATCCTGGGGTAAGGAAGATGCACACAGACACAAGGAAAATCTTCTTTTGGGCAGGCATGAAGCATGACATAGTCCAGTTTGTCGCCAAATGTCCTGAATGTCAGTGAGTGAAGGCTGATCATCACCATCCAGCAGGACTCCTACAACCTCATGACATCCCTACATCTAAATGGGAAGTAATTTCCATGGACTTTGTGGTGGGTTTGCCACTCACTTCCCATAGGCACAATGCCATATTGGTTGTAGTTGATAAATTGACCAAAAGTGCCCATTTCATCCGAGTAAGGGACACTTACAATGTTATGGATGTGGCATGAGTGTTTTTCAATGAAGTTATCCGACTGCACGGATTGACCACAAAGATCTAGAGACTCCCGATTTACATCTAGGTTTTGGACAAGTTTGCAGTCAGCTCTAGGAACTCAGTTAAACTTGAGCACTGCATATCATCTAGAAATAGATGGGCAGACTGAAAGAGTAAATCAGGTTCTGGAGGACATGCTTAGGATGTACGTCATGGACAAT
This sequence comes from Pinus tabuliformis, assembly GCA_031772625.1. NCBI lineage: Eukaryota > Viridiplantae > Streptophyta > Pinopsida > Pinales > Pinaceae > Pinus > Pinus tabuliformis. Next base: position 119,099,854 of record CM062806.1, read on the forward strand.
CAGACTCAGTGGGAAAGGTACTTACCATTGGTAGAGTTGGCCTATAATAACAGTTATCACAGTTCGATCAAGATGCCTCCTTATCAAGCTCTATATGGAAGGCCTTGCAGGACGCCGTTGAGTTGGGAAAAGTTGGAGGACCGAGTGATAGTTGGCCCGGAATTAGTTCAAGAAATGGAGGAACAGGTAAAGCAAGTTCGGCAAAGGTTAAAGGAAGCACAGGATAAACAGAAGAGTTATGTTGATTCACATAGGATTAATCATAGTTATGAAGTAGGGGTCCAAGTTTTTATTCGTATCCGGCCCAGCAAAAGTACCATCCGGTTTGGGAAGTGGACGAAATTGTCACCTAGGTTCGTAGGACCCTTTAGGATCAAAGAGAAGATTGGACCAGTTGCCTATCATCTTGTACTGCCACCCCATTTGCATAAAACTCATGATGTTTTTCATGTATCTGTTTTACGACATTATGTTTCTGATGAATCTCACAAACTGGATTGGCAGGACTTGTAGGTCTCGGACATGGGAACCATAATGGTAGAACCATTATGCATTTTGGACCGTAGGGTTCGACAGCTCAGACGTCACATGGTGGACCAACTTAAGGTCCAGTGGGACAAGTATAGCCCAGGATCTACTACTTGGGAGGATGCAGAGACTACGCATCGTGACTACCCTCACTTTTTGAGCATCTGTGATGCCTATTTTGACTTAGATAGCTACCTATGTTAAGGTTCTATTTTGCAGTTCCATGTTATTTATTTATGAACATTATGTAATATTGATGCATTTGGTTTGACACATAAAACTACTTACATGAATCAGTTGATAGATTTGATATTGATGATAGAAATGGTTGATGTATGGACTACATGTATGACTCACTTAGTGATGGATTATCTAGTGCATAACTTATCAGAATTATTTTGGTTCATATATAGCTCAAGTGGATATGATTTATTTAAATGAATGACTTAGTGAGAATTCCCAGATTGACACATGGATACTAGATAATGTGATGATTATATGTCTTGTTGTTATATAAATGCATGAATGAGAGCTAACCCGCAGGGGAAAAGAACTATATGATAGCTAAGAGGGAAGGACGAGACATCTCATGAGGAAGGTATAATGTACATTATTTTACTACATTTGGTATCTAGTTAATATGAACTCTTATGACACAAGTAAAGTGCAAATGATAGGTGGCAAGACGACTTGACTGGATTATTCGATGACAAGTCCAAATAGCTCTGTAGTGTGGTTTGTATTAGGGTATTGACCCTAGTTCTGTAGGAGGGGTGGAGGCATTTCCCACTTTGTATCCTCTGAAACCTAGAATCGTGGGAGGGAAGTGGTGGACACGCTCCCTTAGACATGTGATGATGATTGCCAGTTGCTTGCTGGGAAGTTAGGTCGATGTATTCGATGCTTCCACCATGTCGGTTTTATCAGTGGTTAGTATGGTCGTTGCCATTGATAAAGCAGTAGAGGACAGATAGGGTGGGAATGGAAGTAGGCCAGGATGGATAGGATGATATAGATCAGTTGGAGACTCTTGATGGGAAGTAATGTCATTGTCTGACTTATCAGATTTTATTGCTATAACTCTCTCCGGTTTGCTATGCTTTCAAACTCCTTGCATCTTTTCATTCTAACTTCGAGACGAAGTTTTCTGAAGGAGGGGTGTATGTAATGCCCCACTTAAATATTATCCTCCAAATTTTGTTAATGCTTACATTATCTAAAAATATTGAGAAATATTGGTCTAATATAAAATTCATGATTTCCATTATTCAAATTCCCCACTTACCTTCTCAAATTGAATATTAGGTAGGATATGGTCCCATTCCATTATTTCAAATAATATATGTATTCATCTCACATTCCCCAATGTACCCTTACATTTACTTGGGAGAAGACATGGTCCTCTCCAACTCATTATCAATATATATATTCATTTCACATTCCCCAATGTGCCCTCACATTTACTAGGGAGAAGACATGGTCCTCTCCATGTAATTACATCTCACACTCCCCAATGTACCCTCACATTTACTTGGGAGAAGACATGGTCCTCTCCAACTCATCATCAATATATATATTCATTTCACATTCCCCAACGTACCCTCACATTTACTAGGGTGAAGACATGGTCCTCTGCATGTAATTACATCTCGCATTCCCCAATGTACCATCACATTTACTTCGAAGAAGAAATAGTCCTCTCCATTTAATTATCAATATATATATATCCATCTCACATTCCCAAATGTACTTTTCAGATTTACTTGGGAGAAGGCATGGTCCTTTCCGATTAAATTCCCAATTTTATATTCATGTCACATTTCCAAATGTACTCCCAGCTTTAGTTGGGATAAAAGAAGTCAACTGTAAGGATGGATGAGAAGTTAATGACATTAACAAGAGGTGGTTGATATGGAGAAGGGAAGGAGGGTATAAAAGGGAAGGGGGAAGGGAGAAAGGAAGATGTTGGGTCTTGCTTATGATTGTGGAGGTTGGGTCTTGCTTATGATTGTGGATTTTGGGTCTTGCTTATGATTGTGGAGGTTAGGTCTTGCTTATGATTGTGGGGGTTGGTTGTGACTATTTGGAATTGTTGTTTTTTTGGAGACCTTAGGAACCTGTGGAGGTTTCTTGGGTTGTTGAGAGGAGGAAAGTATTGTTATCTTAGTCTGGATCATTCATCCTAGACACACACACACTACATCTGGTTGGACTTGGGCTCGGAGGGCTAGGGAACCTATGGAGGTTTCCTGGGCTAGTGATTATTTCCTAGTTGGTTGGGAGGTAAATCCAGTTAGGTCTGTCAAGAGGAGTGTTCAGTAGGAGCAGCAGGACAAAGGTATCTCCATCAACCACGGGTACAGGTATTCCTCCATAGACTACTCTTGTAAATTTTATCAGAATGAAATATTCACCTTAATTTATGCTAATTAGAATGAAATGATAAAATTGTATTTGTTTAAAAGCCGTGTAAGTAAGTAAGCTATCGCCTTTGATTGCATTTCATTTCAAAAGAAAGTAGATCTGCTAGTAGACCCTAGGGTAGGTCTCTTATAGAGAGTGGATCTCCTTGTCTAAGGCCTCTCGAAGGCCTAAAGGTTCTAGATGGAGAGCCATTAAGTAGGATTGAAAAACTAGCTGTGGTAACAAGGGCCATTACCCATCTTATCCAATTGTGGTCGAAGCCATACACTTTTAGTACTTCCTTGATGTACGACCAGCTTAGCATGTCATAAGCTTTCGCTAGGTAAAGTTGTATGATCATACCCGCTTTCTTATTGCTCTTAAGGTAATGTTCCACCTCGTGAGCTTGAATGATGTTATTTAGGATTTGCCTTCCTTCCACATATCCATTTTGCTCCTCAGACACAAGAGTTGGAAGAAGGGGCTTGAGTCTATTTGCAATTACTTTAGAAATGATTTTGTACACCACATTGCATAAAGCTATGGGTCTGAATCTATCTAGTGTCATAGCTTTTTCCTGCTTTGGAATCAAAGCTATGAAAGATGCATTGAGCACCCTAAAAACTGTTTTGGATCTTCTCGAGTCATCCATAATATCAAGGATATCTTGTTTGACTATTTCCCAGCATTCTTTGAAGAAGTATACATTGAACCCATCTAAGCCTGAAGCTTTCCCATTTTGCATCTCTTTGATGATTTCATTGACCTCCTCTTCAGTCACTGGCTTGTTAAGATTGTAATTGTCTTCCTTAGTTACAAGTTTTGGAATGTATTGTGCGAAGTTGTTGATAAATTGTGATCTGTCTAAGAGAGGCTCCTCTAATATGCTTTGGAAATGTTGTACCAAAGCCGATTCCATTTCTTTGTGCGTGCTAAACTCTTTCCCTTGATTATATCTGAGTTTTGAGATCATGTTATGTGCCCTGTGATCGATAGTTGACTTGTGAAAAAACTTTGTATTTTCCCCTTCTTTAATCCACTGTACTCTCAATTTCTGTCTCCAGAATATCTCCTCTTGCTGGTATCTGTTTTCCCATTCCTATTGAAGAGAGTCAGCTTGCATTTTCCTTTCTTCGGTAAAGCCATCTATGATGAGGATCTGATTAATTCCCTGTAGTTTCTGTTCAACTTCTCTTTTGGCTTTGAAAATATTGCCAAACTCATTTTTGTTCCATTCTTTAAGCCTGATTTTTATGTTCTTAAGTCTTTGTTGTAGTAGGAACATCTTCGTTCCTTGGATAGGCATGTCTTCCACCCACCATTTTCTAATACTACTGATGAAGTCAGGGTGAGTGAGCCAGATATTTTCAAACCTAAAAGGTCTGTTCCTCGAAGTGCCTATAAAAGAAGCTTCACGCTGGATAGGCCAGTGATCCGAGCCTCCAAAAGGAAGGATTAATGTAGATAAGTCAAGGCCAGTGAGAAGGAGGTCCTCCAAGGTTATGAATCTGTCTAGTTTAGAGGTAACTTGAGAAGCCCCTCCCCTCTTATTGATCCAGGTGAAGGCACCATTTATTGTCTCCGTATCCACTAGCCTCATGTCATTTAGGAAGTTCTGGAAGGTAATGGAGTCTCTGCCTAGTATTCTAGTCCCACCTTTTTTTTCTGTAAGAGATCTGATCATATTAAAGTCCCCTCCCAGAATCCATGGCATAACAGGATGTGTCTCTCTCAGCTCCTCCAGTAAGGTGATAAGCTTAAGTTTGTCTTCAAGTTTTTTAGGACCATAGACATTTGTGATCATATAGAGTTCCTTGTAACCCAAAGGTTGGATCAACATCAAAAGGTAGTTCCTGGATGCTTCAACATCCAGGATTCCAAGTTTCTGGAAATTCCAAAGAGTGAGAATCCCTTCTGCTGTGTTGTTTGCTTTAACTTCAAGATATTCGTACTCAATGAGCCATTCGCTATGTATCTCTCTCATTTTATCTATTGAACATTTTGTTTCCTGGATAAACACCATATCTAGTTTTTCTTCTTTTATTCTATTGCTAAGATTTATTTGTTTTATCTTACTTCCTAGACCCCTAATGTTCCAAGTTGTGAGCTTCATTATGAAAGGTTTGTAAATGAGTAACTGGTTAGATCTTTCATCTTGCCTGAGTTAATCATGAGTTTCCCACACTCTGTCAGTAGCTCATTCTGTTTCTTCCTTCCTCTTTTCCTGCCTGGGTTCTTGGAAGAGTGTCCTGATGTTACCTCCATTGGTTTTACCCCTCTATTTTCCAGGCTATCATGGTTCCTTTTGACTCTAGAACCCTTTGCTTGAGATATTCATAGGAAGAGTTGTTGCACTCTGTCAAACTCCTCTTGTGGTAGAGAATCAACCCCTTTGATGGTTCCCTGCTCCAGGAACTTTTCTAGATCTAGATTCTCCCTCTCAAGAATCTCCTATAGTTCGTGGTCCTCCATACCAACTTCACTTGGGGTCATCTCATGGTCCCTTGCAAGTTCCATAGTTCTTGGAAAATCCTCCTTTAGTTTGTTTTTCTCAGGTATATCCTCCATGTTAGCATGTTTTCCCTTCTTTGCACGATTATCCTCCATTTCCTGGTTCATTCCATTGTTCCCACCTTCTTCTTCTAAAATCTTGAAACTGTTATGACTTGGTTACTTATGCTCGTTAGTTTTCTTTTGGTACTTTTTTCCTCCTTTCCCTTTGCCTCCCACCTTGGTAAAGCTTGCAGAATCTTTGCCTGTGTTGGTTTTCGTATTATCCTCCAGTTTGTTTAGTGGGCAGTGTCTAAAGAGGTGCCCGTGTTCATGGAATTTACGGCATGTGAATGGGACATGTTCATAGTCCACCGCCTGCACCCATTCCTCATCATATACTTCTAGAATGATTTCGTTCGAAAGTGCTCCTGATAGGTCCATTTCTACACATATGCGGGTGAAGGAGGTGTATTTTCTTCCAGAGTTGCATCTGATATTTTTATAAAATGACATAATTTATTGCCTATGGCTTTTAATGATTCTAGCAGCCAATAATCTAAAGGTAGGGAGTAGAGTCTTATCCATACCAGTACTGATGTGAATTTTTCTCATTCTGGGACAAAATTCATCACCCATGGTCACATGTAGAGGCCTGCAGCAGCATAGAAATATGGTCCTCCTTTGAAAACTCTGTCTTTGTCCTCTAGGTTGGTGAACACCATTGTGAAGAATCCCTTGGACCCAAGGTGAAGGTTTATACCCACCTTTGGTTTCTAGTGGTTTCTTATCCATGCGTGCAAAGCCTTCTCCGTTGGCCATATTCCCATAAATTTGCATATAACCATGTATGCTGCCATGTGATCCCTATGCACCTGTAGCGCTGGATCATTTAAAACAACCATGGGTTTAATGGTTGACCTAGGTTTACAAAGTCTTGGCATAGTCTTGTGCTCAGCTCTCTGACTATTATCTCATGTTCTCTTCTCTCTTCTCACTTCCTCATGATTCTCTTCTTGTTCATGAGATTTGATGTTTCTAGATTTTTTGTGCTTATCTTCTTCATTTCTTCCTCCATTGGTTTCTTGAATCGATTCAAACCAGCTTCCTTGCTTCTGTTCGCAACTACATGACTGTAGGATGGATTGTAACTCCCCCCTCCTTGCCCCTCCATGGTTACCAGCACTAATTCCTTGTTCCAAACCCTCGTTCAGCTTGCTCCCGTCGCTCCCATGTGCGACCTCCCCCTCAAGTATCTCAATGATTACTATGACCTTCTAGTGTATCCCCCTTATTATTATTGCTAATTTAGACCCCTATTTTTATTTTTGTACCCATGTATCCCCCATATTGTTATTTTTTTGCCCCATAGAATCCCGCTATTGTTATTGTTGTGCCCTTACATTATTATTGTTATGTAGGCTCTGATTACATTGTGACCCCTTAGACTCCTATATATACCAAGGAAGTCTTATTTATGTAATGTAAAGGAGTTTTCCCACTCAAAGTGGATAATTTTTAAGTCATTGATCTACCTTTTCTTTTGTTTTGTGAGCTAGTTGCATAATAGATGGTATCAGAGCTTTATATTCTAGGGTTTCACTTCTTCAAAAAGGTCATATTGGTCTTTTGGATATAGAATTTTTTTTTATGAAGATTTAGAAGCTGAAATTTTGAACACATGGATTTGAAACATTGTTGAACTTTATGTAACAAAATCAGATCCTTTTCCGATATATTTTTTGAGATATGCTCCGAAGAAGTTATATTTTTTGCAAGCTATAGAATTCAGTCTCAAATAGGTGACCTAGGTAAAATCATCATAACTTTCTCTATGAGAATCAGATTTGAATTTTGTAGTAAGTGACTGAAATTTGATGAACTATAGTTTTTCATGTATCATTTTCAAGGTCGAAGGTCGAAATAGTGACACATAACACTCTGTACAAGTTCTCTCTACTGAAACAGTATATAATCAGGCCATCGTGGGATATTGGGAATAAATATTTCTTAAAGAATCCAATCTTGATCTTACTTGTGGTGTTAGAATTAAGCCTCATAGAGCTACCACAAGATGAAATTCCATACCCTAGAGATCCAAAATTACAGAGGTACAACCGTTTCAAGATTGAGCTCCTAAAAGCAAGACAAATTTTATATTTTGTTTTAAAATTGCATAAATTTTGTTTGAAAAATCAATTTGAAGTGATTCCAAGGGAATATTGAAGCATAGATATTATTATTTGGTTCTAAAGTTCCTCCCAAATGAAAGAATTATACGCTCATTTAGCTCTCAGAAATCTCTACTATGACACATGAAGAGGAAGAATTGCAACATGATATATCAAAATTATGGGACCAAGTGCAACAAATTTCACTCTGACAAAGAGCAACCAAAATGAACTTAAAGGGGACATGGATGGCTTAAAAGGGGACATGGATGGTTTAAAAGAATAAATAAAAGGTGACATGGATGGTTTAAAAGAAGAAATAAAAGGTGACATGGATGGTTTAAAAGTAGAAATAAAAGGCGACATGAATGGTTTAAAAGAAGACATGGAAGGTTTGAAGGAAGGTTTCACAAAGTTACTACAAGAAATGTTTCCTAATGAAAAAAGGTATTCCATGAAACTCATGATGATAAAAAAGGAATGTTAATCATGATTTTAGATACTCCAGTTTTGGGTTTAAGACCCACCACATTCCAAAGATCGATATGAAGAAGTTTGATGAGAAGGATCTGGTAACATGGATACTACAAATGGAGCAATATTTTGATCTCGATGATGTGCAACACACAAAAAAGGTATGCATTACATCTTTATATATAGAATCCAATCAGTTTGTATGGTATTGATGACTTTGTTCTCGTAAAACACTTGTTACTTGGTCAAATTTTTACAGAGAAAATGATAGCACATTATGAGGATACACATATCAACACCTTATTTAGCCAATTGATAAATCTCAAACAAAAGGTTTCAATGGCGGAGCACATTGAGGACTTCTAAAAATTGAATACCAGGGTAACTGATATGCCAAAGCATAGGATTGATGTCTTCGTAGGATCTTTAAAGGATAATATCCAACATGAGGTTTTCCCTTGGGAAATGATTCATTGGAGAAGGCACTTAGGGTGGCAAGAAAGGTTGAAAGAAAAATTATGGAAACAAGGAAGCCTACCACTCACAACTATAAAGATGGAAGTGTTGTTGCTCCTAGCCTTCCACAACATACAATGTTGACACCACAACAATTGGAGGGAAAAAGAGAAAAAGGGATTTGTTACAGTTGTGGTAAAAAATACACTTCAGGTCATAAGTGTACTAAGAAGAAATTATTTTACATATATTGTGAAGAGGAAGAAGAAAATGAACAGGAAGCATGAAATGATGAGGATATACATCAGGAACCAACCACAGAGAAAGAAGAAATGAATCCAACCATATCTTGCAATTCATTGGTAGGAATTACGACTCCTTAAACTTTCCATATATAAGGATATATCAAGAAGAAAAAGTAATAGTGTTGAATAATTCGGGTAGTACCCATAATTTTATTCATTGTAAGATAGCCAAGGAATTGAATTTCTTGCTTTATCCAACCCTAGAGTGTCAAGTGATGGTTGCAAATGAAGGAACTATAAATTGCTTTGGAAAGTGCCATAATATCAAGCTAACCATGGGAGAATATATATTGAATAGTCCAATTATTTCCATTCCAATTGGTGGTGCTGATATTGTACTAGGAGTCCAATGGTTACAATATTTGGGGATGACATAATTTAATTTTTAATAACTTTTCTTGAATTTTTGTTGGGAAGGAAAGGAAGTTTAATTAAGTGGTATTGAAGGGAAACCATGAAAGATAATTATCTCTAATGGCATGAAAAATATTCTAAAGAAATAACAAAAAGGGTGTAATTGCACAATTATGCTCACTAGAGGTTCAAACTTCGATATAATATATTTCTCCAATCTCCAAAAAGTCTTGGAAAATCATTCCATGGTATTTGAGACTCCCAAAGGCCTCCCACCTATTAGTGATCATGATCGTGCTATTCATTTGAATCCTGGAAGTTTTCCTCCAATCATCAGGCCTTATAGATATTGTTATGCCCGAAAAAGTGAAATTGAACGTATGGTTGCAGAAATGCTAGAGGCCAGTATAATTCAACCTAGTCAAAGTTATTTCTCTTCTCTAGTAGTATTGGTGCACAAGAAGGATGGATCATGGCGTATGTGTCCGGATTATAGGTAGATCAACAAGCTCATTATTAAAGATAAATTTTCCACTCCTTTCATTGATGAATTGTTGGATGAATTACATGGGGAAATTTACTTCACCAAGCTAGATATTCATTTAGGATATCACCAAATTAGAATGAATACTGCAGACATTCCTAAAACAACATTTAGAACTCATGAGGGTCATTATGAAGTTTTAGTAATTCCTTTTGGCCTTACTAACGCACCTTCCACATTTCAATGTTTGATGAATTCCATTTTCAAACCCTTCCTTAGAAAATTTGTGTTAGTATTTTTTGATGATATACTAATCTAAAACAAGTCTTGGAAGGATCATCTTCAACATGTTGACAGGGTGCTCAAACTATTGGAGGAGAAACAATTATATGAAAAAACCTCCAAATGTTTCTTTGGAGTACAGGAGGTGGAATATTTGGGTCATATTGTATCTCATGAGGGTGTTAAGGTAGACCCTAACAAAATTAAATCCATTAGGCAATGAAAAATCCCCACAAACATAAAGAATCTTTGAGGATTTCTCATGTTGACGGGGTATTATCGCAAGTTTTTCAAGAATTATGGGAGAATAAAAGAACCACTAACAACATTACTGAATAAAGATGCATTTTCTTGGACTCCAGAAGCAATTATGGCCTTTGAACATATTAAAGAGTCAATGTGCAAAGCATCGGTCTTAACTATGCTAGATTTCACAAAAACCTTTATTGTGTTAGATGATCCAAAAATACAATCTTATCATAGGTTATAAAATTAGAATAAAATAATTATTAATTTAAGATATTAAATTAATAATTATTATTCTAGAATGTTTAGTTATTTAGGATTAGTATATTGTTGTAACTAGATATGACTCTCCAAATGTGTCGTATCTTAGGCTCTATTTTAGAAGATTTGTTAGCTAGTTGGTTTGAATAGCATTTATTGTAAATGGACACTTGTTATTTAATAAGTGATCCATAATTAGAGGTAGCTAGGACATGGAGCTTATAAATAGCTCATTGCAAGAGTGTTTGGATGTTCGGGTGTAAACTCTTGCAAAATCAAATTATGTAATTATTTTTTCTGATTAATAAAATTAGTGTCTGAGGACACTTCTGCCATTATTGTGGTATCAAAGCTCCAGTAATGCTGCAGTGGATGTGAAGAGAGGATTCCAGCTCTACAAGTTTTTGGAAAACTCCATTGAATTGCTCAGCATATGATTGGCATGGAATTTTTCCAGTTTTTGTTCAAAAGAAAAGAAAGTTTATTATTTTACTGATTTTAGATTTTTAAATCTGTAAATCAATTTTTTTTTTTGGGCCATGATTGTGAAGTTGGCTTTCAATACCACAAAACAATAGTAAGACAAGTTGTCTTGGTTTTTCCCTTTTGAATGTATTCTCCAAACGCTAACTGCATCTCCCACAATTCTCAGAGTACACCCCGTACTTTGTCTTGTATTTTGAGTTGTAAAAATATGGATTTTCTTTGAAAAACACATAGTGAACTATGTATTATCTACAAACTTGTTTAGAAGTTCACAGGCGTCGCTGCTGGGAGAAGCGATAACAGGGAAGGAAATTCCTATATACGAGGCAGAGCCTCTGCTGCTCGTTTTTATTCTCTTCACTCTGCTGGGAGCCATCTGAGCTTTGCGCGACAGAGGGACGTTAGTGAACAATCTGACTTCCACTATGGACACGGGCCTTGGGGGGGTCGTTATACCACCCGGAAAGGGCTTCAGATCCATTGTGGGGATCTCTGAAAGCGCCCCGAGTTGTGCTGGAGCGCCTACAATCCCACCGAATTATCGGCCTCGTTTACGTGTTCTTGCACCTCTCATCAATTGTGCCAATGCATCAAACAATGAAATGTGAACTTTGCAAGGATCCGAAAACCATGATGAGCTAGTATCCCTCCCATGCAGATGAGTTATGTGGATAAAATGATGACGTATCACCCATGTTGTAGTGACACATGGAAGTTGTAATAATTATTATTGAATGTTGATTTGATCAAAACTGTTTGATATTGGTTGTGATCTGTGGTGCTATGTGGAAGAGGGAGTTCGACGTGGAGTTGACATAATTTATATATGTATTTGCCTGATGTTTACGTGTTTGAAGAAGACTTGAAAACACTAATGCAGCAGCGTTTTATTATTTTCTCTAATTATTTTTTTTAAATTCTTTTATAATAGTTTCCTTCTCTGATAAATTTAAATCCCGCGCTCCTCTCATCATTCATTGACGATTCCACGCATACATCAAGGGGAATTTAATGTGCCAGTTTCTTATTGCTGTGCAATATTTGGTGCCCAGTGAATTTCTTATTTTGTGCAAAAGAGCCCTTCATCCTCATCGGCAATGCCATGATGCCCACGCTGTGATTTGCTCCGTTTATCTTCCTCCAAACTTGATGATCATCTAGCTAGTGTGAGAGCCAGCCAACCAGCGCCAGCCTGCCAGCAAGAAGCCAACAGAAGCCAACCTAAGACAGCAAGAAGCTAGCCTAAGCTAACTAGCAACCAGCGTGGCAGATAGCCTGAAACAAAAATTCAGCCTCTTAAAGCATTTTTATTTGAAAGTTTATAGCTAAATTGAAGTTTGAAGAAATGATAAATATTTTTTAATTTTGTAATGTTAATGGAGTGATAAGGATTTTTTCCGTTGTTTGTAATTTTGTGAATTTTGTGGAGAAATAAGGAATATTGTATTTTGGAGTAATAAGGGGATTTCAATTGTAATTTTTTGAAGGGATAAGTGTAACTCGAAGTAATTTTACTTTGAGGGGGGGTAACTTTTTTTTTTACCAAGTTTTGCAAGAGCATCGTTGTAAAAGTCAAATTTTGAAAGTTACCTTGTAATTTTTGAGAAATTGACTAGAGCCAAGTGCAAAGCTCAGTCATTTTTCTCTTGCTTCAACGACTATACGAGGGTCAAGGCCAAGCCCTGATAGATCGTTTTTTTTTTGCATGGTGTGTTGTGTTGTCCATCTTGTCATTTCCGTTCTGATTCTTGGTGCGAAGCTTCAACGCTACAATGTCTAAGTTGATTAATTTGTTTTCTGATTCCGACAAACTTGAAGGCACAAAATCTTATAAAACATGGCATCATCTCATCGAAGGCACTCTCATTTACAATGAATTATGGCAGGGTATATGTGATGGAGATATTAAGCCGAATAAACCCACAGATGTAGCTGCACTAGCAAAATGGGAAGTTAAGAATGTCAAAGCCTTGGCTCTTATTAAATCTTCTGTGAATGATGAAATGTATGTCCATATAGAAAATGCTACAGATGCATGGTCTGCTTTGAAAAATTTTAAAGACCTCTTTAATACTCAGCCTGAATCAAAGAAAGTTGATCTACAATTAAAATTGTTACAACAAAAATTGACTGAAGGAGGTGATGTACTTGAATATATCTCAAGACTTAAGAATATTAGGCAGGAAATCATTAATGCTGGTTTTCCAGGAATAGATGATAGTTTTATGGTAACAATTGTAATTGCTGGAATTCGTTCTTCCTACACGCATTTTTTGGAGACTCTACAATTAACTGGGAAATTGGAGAAACTAAAGTTTAGTGAGCTTTGTGAAATGTTGACTCAACATGATAAAACCTTTGGGAAGAAGAAGAAAGTTGGTGAAGATGTTTTTATTGGAGAATGACAGAACCACTAACAACATTACTGAATAAAGATGCATTTTCTTGGACTCCAGAAGCAATTATGGCCTTTGAACATATTAAAGAGTCAATGTGCAAAGCATCGGTCTTAGCTATGCTAGATTTCACAAAAACCTTTATTGTGGAATGTGATGCCTCAGGAAATGGAATTGGTGTCATTTTAATGCAATAAGGAAGACCCATTTCTTTTGAAAGTCATCCTATCAAAGGAAAGTATTTACACAACCCTATTTATGAGAAGGAAATGTTGAAAATACTACATGCAATAAATAAATGGTGACCTTACCTAATGGGAAGACACTTCAAGGTAAAAACAAATCATGATAGCCTTAAATAATTTTTGGAAAAAATATTATTTTTAGAAGAGCGGAAAAAATGCATCACAAAGATGTTGAGTAATGGCTTTGAAATCATTTACAAAAAAGGGAAGAAAAATGTTGTTGGAGATGCAATCTCAGGAAAGGATGATGATGTGGAAGCATTTCTTTGTGCCATTTTTATTATCCAACCTGATTGGATAACTGAAGCAAGGGATGAATGGAATAATGATGAAGAGGTGTGGACACTCATTCAAAAGTTGCAGCAAGATCCCAGTACATATGATACATTTAGCTGGAAAAATGATTCATTATGGTACACATATCACTTATATCTTTGTAATAATTCCCAACTCAAACAAAAGATTCTTTTGGAATTTTACACCTCCCCCTTAGGAGGGCGCTCCGGATTCATAAAAACTTACCACAGGGTTAAGAAGGAATTTTTTTGGGATGGCCTTAAATCCGATATTCATGATTTTATGGTAGAATGTTTGGTTTGCCAACAAAATAAAGTTGAGACAATTAAGACCCGGGGTCTATTACAACCTTTCGCCATTCCACCTCAACACTGGGACAAGGTATCAATGGATTTTATCAGAGGTTTACCCAAGTCTGAAGGAAAGAGTGTCATCATGGTGGTAGTTGATGCAGGAGCATCTGAGTGAAAAGGTGACACCTGGGAAGTGTTTTTTATTTGATTTTATTTTGCTGGAAAGAGAGAAAAACATTTTGAGTTTCTATTCTATTTTTGTTTCATTTAAAATCAAGGCTGACTCAGCCATTGCTCTTTAAAATTAGGTAAGCAGATCAAGATAGGATTAGTTAGGGACTTGTTTAAAGAAAATGTTAGACAACTGAAAAGTAACTGAGGAACAGTTCCTCAACTGTAAAAAAAAACTGCTTGTTAAACACACATGGGCAGCAAGAGAGTTATGAAAGATAAAACATGCAATACAATTTTATTAACAAGAGATTTACATTTATAGTACATTATGTGACTCTTGGGTTTCAGATCCCAAGGTCTCTTGGACTGCTTTGGTCTATTCGGCTTCCACACTAACCCATTTAGGATTAGGTGTCCAACATTCCCCCCTTAATCCGAAGGGTTATGTATGAGTCCAAGAAGAGAGCTGTAATACAAAATGTGCAAAAAATGCATGGCAGCACTAGGCTGAATGTGCTCTATGAAATGTTGGTAAAAAGGGCGGTGGTTTAAGGATGACCACCAACACTGGAACGCTTAGTGCAGTTCCCGGAACTCTTCCAAAACTGGCAAGAAACTGAAGTTTTCTGCTAGAGGAAGTGATCCTATTGTTTTAAAGAGGGAAACCTTCAACCATAAAAGGGAGGTCTCACCCCACATAAAAGGTAAAACTTCAACCTGAAAAGGGAAGTCTCAACCTGTGATGGTTTAAGGATGACCAACAACTCTGGAATGCTTAATGAAATTCCTGGAACTCTTCCAAAACTGGCAAGAAGCTGGTGTCTTCTGCTAGAGGAAGTGTTCTCAATTGTTGTTGTGGGGAAAAGTATCCGACTCGGAATGACCCTATCCCTACTCTAAGGGTGATAGTTCCTTAGCAACAACTGAAAGTAAAGCTTTGATATTTTTCCTTTATGAAAGTACAGAGAAGGAAGAAAAGATTGACCAACCGATGTCTTTCGCTTTTGTCGATCCTGTCTTCTCTCTTTGCCTCTTGTTCCCAGCTCCTTGCTCCCTTTGCCGGCCCAGCTACACAAAGATCCTGCAAAAACAAGAGAGGGAAACTACAAGAAACATGTACTCATAACTGATGCATGGATTAGAATGAATCAAATATACCGATAAAAACAATACATCATTGCAATACAAGTATATAGGAGAACATCAAAAGCTTTATTGATAGAAGAAAAGGTTCTGAGAAGGTTACAACCATAAATGGCTCCAATCCAGCAGCACCTCCCCAGCAGCAAGAAATCTCCTCTTCTCCTCTATAAAAGCAATCACCCAATAGCTCTAACTGTAAACCAACAGCACTTCCTTACTTTGCACAAAATTCCAGCCTCTTTAGACCTCATGAGAGAGCTCTATATATAGGGTAGAAGGAGAAAGGATGAGTCAGCTTGAGACTGACATAAAGCTGCCTTGTGTCCTCTCCCTCTTCAGTTAAACTTCAGTTCTTGAGTCCACTTGGAGATCCTTGCTTCCACATGGAGATCAAGTACCTCTTACTCATTACAGGGCGAATTCCTTGAACCAAGTGTCAGTTTGGAAGCTTCCTGGGCAGTTGACACCTTGCAGAATGACTGTGCCACTTGGCCAATCTCGCCCAGCGCAGGTAGCCTTCATTGGTTTTGACTTTCAGCGCAGGTACAAGGAGGAGCAGTTGACATTCAGCGCAGATGCTCAGTGGAGCAGCTGACATGATCCAAAAATAGCCTGTTTTTGAGTGTTTTCAGGTGGAGAACTGATAGGAAGTGCTGTGGTTTGCTGACCTTGTTCCTCTAGGGGTAAGAACAACATGTTTAGGGACTGAGGATCCCTGTAATTATTGACATTTCATGCTCCATGCTGCGAGGCACAAAAATGTCTATAACAGTTGCCCCCTAAAGTATGAGGTCGTTTATCGGGTGAAATGCTTTATCCAGAGGGTCCGAAGTTCATTCAAGTGCTGAGAGGTGCCCTGTAATACAATACAATACAATACATTATTTTTCATTCTGTTTTCATGATCTAGCTGAGGCGGGCATTCCCATGCTCAGCTTTATAAATACATTTTGGTACATAGAACAGACGATCGTCTGATGGTAGACTGATAATTCTCTGCTGAAATTATCATCCTTTGAGTAGGATGATCATCTGCTGCAATGATGTACATGACAAATGCTTTTATATTTCCTGAATATATATCGCAGCCCGGATGGATGAAACTAGATCCGGGGTCTTCAAACTCGTTCGATCTTCACTCTAAGTACAAGTCGATCCATGTGAGAATTTCGCTGAAGTCGAACATGGAAAGACATCGCTTGATTACCGGTCAATGATGAAAACCGTTAACAAGCGCGAGAGGAATCACCGATAATGATAATGACCCTCAAGGTACTGCAGTACAATTCACGTGGCGTGAATAAAGGACTTGGCGTCGAACGCCACGCAAAATCTTCTGGTCGAAGGTCATTGATGTATACCTGTCGCCGGAAGTGAGAAACTTGCCATTGAGGCATGCAAGCTTCAAAGTACTGATGGGGTTGTTCCTAGATCAACTTCTTGGATAATGAGCTGAAGTCGACAAGAAGCGATCCGTCAAAGGAGGGCCTTAATGAATCCCACATCAATGACACGGAACGGAGCTAATGATTTTAGTGGAGGTGAAAACAAACTGTGACATATGATTCAGGGTGGTGATCATGAATGGATGAAGGATAATGTATGGCAGTGGATGGGACACGGTTGGCACTTTCAGAATGACCTCTCTTGAACATATAACGACACTGATGCGATGGATCGGTAGCATTACCCCAAAATGTGGATGGTTTGGCGAAGACCATGGTGATGGGACCGGTGAATGAAACAACCCAACCCGATGTGGTACGGAAGAAAAGTGTCATGTTCAAGAGCGACTTGCTACCATTAAGCTTTGATGTTCTCCCAATTTTTCCCCAGTCATTTCTGAC
This sequence comes from Pinus tabuliformis, assembly GCA_031772625.1. NCBI lineage: Eukaryota > Viridiplantae > Streptophyta > Pinopsida > Pinales > Pinaceae > Pinus > Pinus tabuliformis. Next base: position 119,117,189 of record CM062806.1, read on the forward strand.
CAGTACCTCTTTATTTTTGTCAAGCTTGAGGAGGATAACATATGCTTGTTCTATAACCTGCCCTTCGGGCAAGCCCATCGTTATGATTTAACGAGCTTAGCGATAGGGAAACTCGTTCTCGTCTAAAGACAAGTTTGTCGCTATTTAATCATTTTAACGAGTCTAACGACAAGGAAAACTCGGTCCTTTTTATTTTTAGAGAGTCTGAAAAGGTACAGAAAGTTAACTCCATAATTCCTTTTTCGTCATCTAATCCCTTAAGTCCGAAAAAGTATAAAACAATACAGAAGGGATGGGTGTTCGGTACTTTTAACGAGCCGAACAAGACAAGCGCTCGATCTTTTTGTGTAATAATCCCTCAGGTCCAAAAAGATTAAAGTCTAAAAGAGGGATAGCTCTTCCGGTCCCTTTAACGAGCTGGAAGGCCAGAACTCGGCAAACTTTTCATATTTTACGAGTCAGAAAAGAGCTCAAAGATGACTCGTCTTTTGAGGAACGAGTGATAAACAGGGATAGCAGCAGATTCCAGGTACAGGTTGGAATTTTCCAATCACGGCAGTGTCACAAGGATGGCTAGGTGAGATCACTCTTCGCAGCTGTTCCTCAAAATGGGTAAACAATCATATGGGGGTGAACGATCGGCCAAATGAAATGGAGGTGACGGTGCACAAACACGACCAAGGCTTTTAAGGCTGATAAAATTACGATCACTGAGGTTATTTACCGGGATAGGTTCTTTTTTAGATAAAAATGAGCTTAAACTCTGGAGGGAACATTGCTCACTGCTTCTATTTATTTTTTAACGAGCATGAAGACCGCGTTAAAACTGCTCGGATCTTGCGCTTATTTTTTAACGAGCATGAGCTTTATGCTAAAACTGCTCGATATACCAGTTATAAAAATAAGAATGCCTCCTCTAAGGATCCATTTTTTATAGAGCTTGCGCCTTACCACAGCTATGCTCCAACTCATCCTTCCTTTATGTAAGTTCGGAAAACGGTTAATCTTAAAACCAGATAAATAACCGCCCCTAGCTTGCACTCCAGAAGGTTTGCATGCCCCCAGGTATAGGATAGAATTTCGAGGCTGCCCCTCCTCTCCCCTACCTCTGCTTTTCTTTGGGTGTTCACAGTTACTTGTCATCTTGCCAATCTAATGTTAACGATACTAGTCTTCTCGTTATTTTAAGGGGTCTTACGCGGTACTCAGTCTTCCCGTCGGCCCACCTTTTAACGAACAGCTATTTGTGACAAGAGAAGAACACTACTCAAAGACAAAACATTGGTATTATTGAGGGAGGCTTGCCTCTTTCTTATTATCCGAAGAGGGTTCTATTTGCTGCCGCAAATCAATCTCTTTCTTCGGCGATGTCTATCATTGGGTTACTCAAAGATGGTTACCCTCTGTCACAACAATAGAATCTCTTTCTTTGGAGGCTGCCCCTACTTATCCTTCAAAACATTTGTTTTAATGGGTGAGGCTTGCTTTTCCCCAAAGATGGTTACTGCTTGTTGCAATAAGGGAATTCCTACTTGGGCATTGCCCACTTCTTTAGACAAAGGTGAATGACTCTTTTGCCAAACACATAACTTTAACAAAAGAATATTATTCCAGAACAACCCCTCTTCCATCCACGGACGGGGTACGGACTAGTCATATTTTTCTGCGGAAATTCTACCTTATACCCAGGGTTTCTTCTGCCCGAAGCAGACCAGGGTGCATGCCCCCTGGGTTCCAGTCTTTCTTTCCGAATCACTCGCACTCATCGGGAAGGAGGACTGGGGGTGGAGGCATATCTTGAGTGAACAGACCATTTAGGATTGGTATTTGACTATTTGCGATGCGAGATCCCGGAAATGAAAGTTGGTCTACGAGCTTGACCACCCTCCCTTCGTGTGGAAAACACATTACTCTAAAGAGTGAGGAGACTATCGCTCCCATGCAATAAATATAGTCACGTCCAAGGAGTAGGTTATAATCCAAGGGTCCTTGGATGACCATCACGTTCAAATTAACGGTCTTCCCTTTCAATGTAACAGGCACATTGGGGAGGATTCCTAATGGTCGACTGGTTCCTTTATCAAAACCTGAGAGATTTCTTAACTCAGGTAAAAGCGCCGGGGAACCCAGTGCTTTCCAAGCAACAGAGGAAAGGATACTCACAGACGCCCCTTCATCAATGATAGTACCAACCATAATCATTATATAGATCTGGACAATGATTCTGAACGGTATACTGGCTGGTAACCGGGGTCTGCCTAGTTGATTCCAATCAAAGGATACAACCAGGTTGCTTGGTGGTGGGACCGAATATACGGCCGGATATGACCCTGATGATGTTCCTTCCTGCGATAAAGGAATGGGCGCATTGCCCTGACGCTCATCAGAGTCGGTGCTGATGAAAAGAACCTGGATGGTGTCATCCTTATTCTCTTCAGTGAGGGTGTCGCATGAAGATGACTCTTCGGCGACGGTGTCATTTGAAGATGAAACTTCTGAAGGTAGAACCGGGTCAACTGCCGTATCGACCTTTGGACTTTCGTCCGGTCTGGATTCAGTAGGTTCATTTTCAGTGACTGACGCTTCAGCCGACCACTTGAGCGGGCCAGCTGTATTTTCAACCAACGAAGGACTTGGCACGAGTTTTTTGTATCCAGGAGGAAGTTTTACCGGTGAAACCGGACGATCTTCCAAAACTCTCTTCGCTTCGTCTAAGAAGGGACAACGGTGGATGGCATGACTGCCTTCACACAACTTACAGGGGAATCTTACTCCCCCTTTTTGTCTTGATCCTTCACTTTCGCTGGTTGACGGAAAGCAATCAACCTGATTGTCAGAGGTTGATGCCCCCGAATTGTGCAGACGAGGGGACCAGTCCCTTAGTATCCGGGGAATACAGGGACAATCTCTGTGGAAATGGTCTCCTCTACATATGACACATGGCGATTTAGGCCCGGTCTGTGCAGTGGGTGGGTTTTTGTCAGATGTCTTTTGCTTGCCCCCAGTCGCCTTAGGCTCCTTCTTCTTCTTCTCTTTCTTCTTCTTCTCTTTCTTCTCCTTGGGAGGCTGACTTTTGCCGGCTCTACCTTGCGAAGATGAAGGATTGGAGGAAGAGTTATCAGAAGTAGAAAGCTGGTGGGCAGCTCTAGACTGATCTAACAGTTGACTCGATTGATCAGGAACCATGGTGGCCTGAACTACATTGGTCGAGAACAGCCAAACTGGCAGGCCTATTGTCAGTCCTGGAAGCGACAATGTGGCCATATGGGGCGCACCAACTTCTCCCCAAGAGGAGAAAGGACTAGGACTCCCATCTTGTGGATTTCCTTGGTTGGGGCGTTCCATGTTCTCAACTTACAGATCAACGCGGGAATGAGAGGTGATTATGTTCCGTTTAAAATGAATTTTATAACGACGCTTTATTAGACACAACTTTGCTTTTTCATGTTTTAAGAGTCGAGAAAAAGCTAAAGATGACTCTAGTCGCCTTCGATGTATTAACGAGCCCGAAGTGACAAATGCTCAGTTGGACTTTTTCAGTTATAGAGTTTGAAAAAGGCCAAAAGAAACTGCTCTGGAGATCTAGGCAGAGGGTGTGCCAAACCTTTCGCGAAACCACAGAATACGTTTTACGGTACGGGTGGTCGATCTTCGTGAATGCTGTGTTCACTGCATCGCGATCAGTAGGGCGGCCGACACGGCTTCCTAAGGATAAAGGCTTTATTCCTATAGGGGTCTCCCAATATACTCGACGGTACGCGGGAGCACAAGTCCGTATTGATACTTATCGCTTCACCGTGGAGGAATCACCCAACCACTCAACGCTAAGATATCACGTTTAACGACGCCGGAACACGTCTCTAGCTTAGACCTCTATGTGTTTGCGTTATGTTTCAATGCGTTGTTATGTAAATTCAATTCATTTTAATGTTGATCTTGCTTAGCAGTTTGCCTTTAAGGATCACCACGAGATGTATATATACAACTTCCTAAATGCAATCTAAGATGAGAAGCAAAACTTTTCAATCTTTCAACTTTGAAAACCTTAATCTACTGAGGGAAAAGAAAGACATCAACTTTTCACACAGATCATAGAACACACACTAAATGCACTTTTTCTTAAATCAACATGCAAACTGTCAATAATGCACATGCACAATGCAGATATTTCTTTTCTTTATCCTTAATGTTGATGTAAGACAAAAAGGAAACTGTTGTATAACTTTGAATCTAATTTCAAGCGAAAGTAAACAAGCTTGTCCAAAATCAAAAGACACCTTAAGATCGACTTGTTTAGACACTGGAAATGTATAGATTCAAACCACAAAATGAAAAACAAACAAACTCAATCAGCCATGAACAGTAATAAAACTAGCTCTTAAGATCACAAAGACACTTTTACAGTTCAGGATCTAAGAGGCCACAGCTATACTGGTTTGCTTTTCACAATGGGAAACTGTAACTGAAACAAGAAATACTGAAAGAACAATCACAGTTTCATCACACAACTGAGGCGGAATAATGTCAAGGAAAGTTGGTTTACAGCAAGTACAAATGACAAGCAATCAGCAGCAAAATAACAGTGAAAACAGGGCCAAGACTCAGTGGGAAACCTCAGGAAGACATAGCCTAACTGGTTCAGCGCAGGCTCTGGTCTGTCAAACTGACTCTCAGCGCAGTTCCCGAAGGGAGTACCTGCGCTGAAATGCAGACTGCCTTTGGGCAGCCTGCACTGAGACACGAGAGTTGCGTTTACAAGGGTTTCCGGGTCATAAAAAGCTCAAAAATTCACTGTTTTTGCTGAAATAAAAAGCTATAGGTCAAGTACAAGCTAAGGGATGATCAAGAGGATGAAAAGCTATCACAAAGAGCACAAGAGTCCTTGTGGATCAGCTCTTCAAATCATAAACTTGCTCAGAAACTGAGCCAGAGCAGCTGCCCTCTACTTTGCAATTGAAGGACTCAATTGCAGTTCGATTTGGTGCTCTCCTTGTTTATGAGATGAATAGCAAGAAACACAATAAACCAACAAGATACTAGGTCCCCAGCGGAGTCGCCAGTTTGTTGTGGGGAAAAGTATCCGACTCGGAATGACCCTATCCCTACTCTAAGGGTGATAGTTCCTTAGCAACAACTGAAAGTAAAGCTTTGATATTTTTCCTTTATGAAAGTACAGAGAAGGAAGAAAAGATTGACCAACCGATGTCTTTCGCTTTTGTCGATCCTGTCTTCTCTCTTTGCCTCTTGTTCCCAGCTCCTTGCTCCCTTTGCCGGCCCAGCTACACAAAGATCCTGCAAAAACAAGAGAGGGAAACTACAAGAAACATGTACTCATAACTGATGCATGGATTAGAATGAATCAAATATACCGATAAAAACAATACATCATTGCAATACAAGTATATAGGAGAACATCAAAAGCTTTATTGATAGAAGAAAAGGTTCTGAGAAGGTTACAACCATAAATGGCTCCAATCCAGCAGCACCTCCCCAGCAGCAAGAAATCTCCTCTTCTCCTCTATAAAAGCAATCACCCAATAGCTCTAACTGTAAACCAACAGCACTTCCTTACTTTGCACAAAATTCCAGCCTCTTTAGACCTCATGAGAGAGCTCTATATATAGGGTAGAAGGAGAAAGGATGAGTCAGCTTGAGACTGACATAAAGCTGCCTTGTGTCCTCTCCCTCTTCAGTTAAACTTCAGTTCTTGAGTCCACTTGGAGATCCTTGCTTCCACATGGAGATCAAGTACCTCTTACTCATTACAGGGCGAATTCCTTGAACCAAGTGTCAGTTTGGAAGCTTCCTGGGCAGTTGACACCTTGCAGAATGACTGTGCCACTTGGCCAATCTCGCCCAGCGCAGGTAGCCTTCATTGGTTTTGACTTTCAGCGCAGGTACAAGGAGGAGCAGTTGACATTCAGCGCAGATGCTCAGTGGAGCAGCTGACATGATCCAAAAATAGCCTGTTTTTGAGTGTTTTCAGGTGGAGAACTGATAGGAAGTGCTGTGGTTTGCTGACCTTGTTCCTCTAGGGGTAAGAACAACATGTTTAGGGACTGAGGATCCCTGTAATTATTGACATTTCATGCTCCATGCTGCGAGGCACAAAAATGTCTATAACAATTGTGTTCCTGGAATTCTTCCAAAGCTGGCAAGAAGCTGAAGTCTTCTGCTAGAGGAAGTGTCCCAGATTGCCAACTGAAGGCATGTTCACGGGCATCTTTGTCTCTGGCTACAACTCTGAAACTAGTGTGGCAGGTTGTGGCTCAGGCTCGCTTGATGTGGCTTTGAAGCTTGTAGATGACCATCATTTCCCCCCTTGTCAGATACAAGGTGAGATGATGGAGAAAACTCAACTGCAAGACTGTTCAATATTCTGGAACAAGTTCTGACATGTGTTTGGAATATCTTCTTGGCTGTTGATGCCCATTGCCAAGAAGCGATCCATCCAAGATGAATCTTTGTTCTTGCATGACGTTTGTTTCTGAAGCATCTGTGTGAAGAATGGCTGGTTTTATGACGGTGCTTACATGGATGAAGATCAAAACAGTGATCTTTCAAATGGCCAACTCGGTCACAGTGTTGGCATTTCACAATTTGTTGTTGTTGCTGTGGAAGAGGAGCAGAATGAAGAGCAGGTGAACTGTCATGAATGAATCCAGCACTCTGAAACTAAATGGGCTTGGCGTAGTCTGGAATATGAAAGGACAAGTCCTTGTCATATCCAAGACCAGTTATGTGCTTGTTGTGGACAAGCTGTTCCCAAGGTCTGATGATGGGCTTGGGAAGTGCAGACTGAGTTTCTGCATCTGCATTTACAACTGCTGCTTTATGGGGTACTAAATCTGAATGAACTGTAACATTATTGTCTTGCTGTTGATGGGTTGCAGTCTCAACATTCTGAACAGAAACAGGTTCAGAATGATGTCTATTTTGATGTAGCTCTTCTTGCTGTAGTTGTGATTCAAGCTGCAAAAAATCAATCTTTTCTTGTGCATCATGCAGGCAGGTCTGAATGTCACAAAGAGTGTCTTTGCTAACATTTACCTTCCCACCAATAGTGGAGTGTATTAGTGTATTCAGTAACTCTAATACATCATCAAATCTAGCCATTTTCTCCAACTATAATACCTTGCACTATAATTTACACAAAACTGGATGAGAATTTGCAAGTTTGCAGACCAAATGGACTATAACTGCGATAACTATAACCTCTTTTTGTTTGTTGAATGCTCAAAACTGTAACCTTCTATCTGTATTCTGTAAGAGAAGGATGCATTTTTTGAATATTACCTTATAATAAACACCCTCTTCTGTATATATATAGTATAGAAACAGTGAGGTTAAGAGTGACATAAATGTGTACAACACGAAGAATAAAGTGATGACTTCTCTACTCCAAAGTCTGCTATTAATCAGAGTTGTTCATCATGGGAAAGGAGAAAACCCATATCAAATGCCCAGTGGTATCGAGGAGGTATTACAGGATTTATGTTTTACCAAACATACTTACAACGCCAACACAATAATATGAATCCAAGCTCAACGCACATAACAGCTAGAGCCTAACCTAAGTTTAGGCATAGTCTCGCACTCCAAATCAGAAAATATAATCAAACAAAGCATCATCTGCAAATTTCTTTTCTTTCAAAGAAGCAGGAGAATCAATGCAGCTCACAGGTGACAACGCACAGGTCACTGAAGATTCACTGATTTTGTAGCATACGCTAAGCACAGTCCTTATCGCATATCAGATTTACATTGCATGGTTTCCAATATGTATTATAAAGCATATAACACTATACTATTCTTTAATACCATCACTATACCATTCGTCCTTCAAAAATTGGAGGTACACGGAGACTAGATTTCAACAATATAAATAGCTGAGCGGTGATGCTTCAGAAAGTAGACTTCGCCATAGATAGAGGGATTGAAATTACTTGAGCGCCGATACGATGCCCAGGTAATCTAACATATTCTATTCTCTTCAGGCCTTTTTTTTTTTTTTTTTTTTTTTTTTACACAGAAATCTTCCTTTCAGCGTTCTTTTTAAGATCAAGGGCGAAAATACAAAGTAAAACTGGAAATGGCAGCTGTGGAGCAGGCCGAAATCAACTTCGATGCCAACTACAGCCACGGCCACGGTTGAAGATGCACGTGTATTTGCTCCTCTGAATTCTAGAAAGGTTCAGCCCTTAAAAGCAATTAAACTCAACCCTCCTGGGCTATGGACTTCTGAAGAATACTTGGCACTTGAAACTAGTCTTCTAGCAATGGGATGATCTGAAACCCTCCTATGAGATTACAACAAGATTCTGTCCAATGAAGATCAAACTACACCACTGTAAGCAAGAATAGACTATACCCTTTTGAACAAGACTTCAACAGATGGACTCGGCTACGTTCTGCAAATTAATGTGGCCTCAACAAATGGTTTTGGCCCAATAAAGACAATGCCATAATTTGGCCTACTGGAGATAGTCAGGATCTCGGCCTCCTTGAGAATAATGGCAATGAAAATGTGGTACTGGGAATAATCAATGCTGCCCTTATTAAACTGGTGATCTCGCCCCCCTGGCTGATGAGTTTCCGCCTTCTTCTTGGCTGATCAATTCGGCCCTCCTTAAAACAAAATTCAGCCTCTAAGAAATCTGGAAATGACAAGCAACTTCGGCTTTCAATTTAGAGTGGTTCAACCTCCTGCAATAAATCGAACTTTGCTCTACTCCAAGAGACCTTTCTCCATGCTCACCGCACCAGAAGGAGGCAGCGTATACACTAGAGGAAAGTCAAAGACTAAAATCCCGTGAAAATCCCTCAGTTGCAGCAACAGGGGTATCGTGGACGACGATAGAGATTCCAAGGAAGGACTCTCGCTTGCACCACGAAAAGCTTGTTTAGTTGAGGGTTTCTTACCATATAATGACCAAATCAGCAAAGTTGCCGCCCAGAACAAGCAATCTTTAACAACTGCTCTTTCTCAGCAACCGCAATGCAGTCACTCCAATAGCTAAAATCTTTCTCGTAACTTCCAAGAGGTTTCTAATATAAAGCAAGTAGTTTCATGAACCACCAAAAAGATTTGCAGGTGAGAGCCAATTTATGGCCAAACAAAATTATCAACGCAATTACGGCTGCTAGTAGCTGCAATTTCTCTGACGAACCCAAATATGACGGGTAACGATCTTTATCTTGGAATCTTTTTCGGAAGACCAAAATCCCTATTGAAGACTCTTACGGCTGCCAGGATGGTCTACAAGTGTCAAATTTCCAATATTCTTTCCGGTGGATCGTGGAATGTTAAGCTGGAGGTGGAATGTTAAGCCGGAGATGAAGAGATCTCAAAATCTTCTGAGATTGAAGAAAATCAAAATGCAGGAACAGTCAAACCACCTCAGAAATCTTCGCCTGGCTTGCTGCGAAGAATCAACTAAAGCGCCCATAATACTTCAAGGTCGTTGGCCATGCTTACAAAATGGAAGTATCACCTAAACAAAGCATGCATGGTAGACGCAGATGCATTGGAAAGACAGGCGGGGGCGTAACGCATATTAGGTTTATGTTGCAACAGGACAGCGTTAATTATCATGAAACATTTGGCAGTCAGGACAGTATGGAGGAGCAGCGTGTTATGGACAGAGCAGCGCTGGAAGGGAATATGGCAGAGGTGAGCAACGACTGTGGAGGGTCAGGTCGGAATGCAACGAATAGCTCTGAGCAGGTAAGGGGTGTTACAAACGCTCAATGCACCAGGGTTTGCAATAATCATTGTCCTGAGGAACTTCATGATCATTCAAATCACCATTTTATTGTAGCTCACAATGTAACCGTCATGTAACAACTTCTTAACCAGTCCCTTAAAGGGAGCCAACTGGACGCAAGAAGAAATGCTTAACCAGTCCACCTGAATGCTTTGACCAGCATATTAGTAGCATTCAACCAACGCATATGAACCAAGGAGTTGTTGCGGGCATTTGTATATGTCGATCATGGGTTGGCCGATAGACTGTTTCAAAGGCTTGAATTGTTATCTGACAAGACACAGTAGCGCATGCATAGGGATAGCATACTAAAAATAAAGTTTTGAGGGGTGCCAAGGTTTTCAGACAGAATTCAGAGCATTAGAGTAGGTGCACAGTGAGGAGGATCGTTTTGCACGCCAGGCTGAGAATGACAGCGAAACAATAGATGGTAGAGCTGAAATGCACACTAATGTTGCAAAACTAATGGCTCACACAAGATTGAGCAAGTTAGGAAGGTACCCGCTCTGATACCATGTTAAACACACATGGGCAGCAAGAGAGTTATGAAAGATAAAACATGCAATACAATTTTATTAACAAGAGATTTACATTTATAGTACATTATGTGACTCTTGGGTTTCAGCCCAAGGTCTCTTGGACTGCTTTGGTCTATTCAGATTCCACACTAACCCATTTAGGATTAGGTGTCCAACACTGCTAATAATGCATTGGAAAAGAAAAACCAGAGCTCATTGAAGGGCTGCCATCCAGAGAGAAGAGAGAGCTCAGAATTTGTAATTTACAATTATTTTGAACCTCTATAAAAGCAAACAATTCTAGAATCTATCATTAAGGAAGCAGGATAGTTTTTTTTCCCTTGTGCTTAAGTGTTTCAGGCATCGTAATGAAAGCAAGACAGTGAAATAATACATTAAGAATCCAAATAGCATCGACAAGAATCTTGTAACAGAAAGCATCTCAAACCGGGAACCAGACAAAGGTAAACCGGCATATACAAATCATTTTTCCTTTTCTTCAACAAAAAAATCTAGGTACTTTTATATTTAACATTCAAGCATTCCTGTACATTTCATTTAGTTTTCCATTTAACAGTTCACTGTACAAATCTATAACCCTAAAATCGTGGAGGGTTCTGAAACCCATGCAAACCAAAAAAACATTATAATTCACAGGCTAAACACTAATCAAATAGTGAGGGCATGAACACCTCTGAAACCACACACATACATATAGGAATCAAAACCCCAAGGGTTATACTTGATTATAGATAGAACAAGCAACAAAGCAAGCAAGAGAAATTTGCAGCCAGGGAATGATCCTACCCGGGTTTTCCCTAAGCCTGCGAACCTCTAGCTAAATGGTGGTATAACACTTCTTCCCATATTGCAGCAAAAATGACCCTATCTATGGAACTTTATGGATATCATCCACCATCCATCACATCATCTTTAAGAGAAAATTATAAGGTTGAAGTAGTGGAAGATCGTATTGAGCATCAACAAAAAGTTCTCCAACTCTTAAAGGATAACCTCACTCTAGCACATAATCGAATGAAACAATAGGTAGATCAGCATCGTAGTGAAAGAAGTTTTGATGTAGGAAGTTGGGTACTTTTATGGCTACAACCATACAAACAAATGTCCCTCAAGCAAGTTAAGAAGGATAATAAATTGTCACCTGTCATGCGGAAAGAGTCAATTTTGCGGACAAAACCGACCTCCCTAGCAACCAAAGGTCGTCTAGTGACAAACAAAACAATCAAGCACTATCTTTCCCTAAATATGCATTAAAATAAAAGCAACCAGGTGTTTAAGGCTTACCTCTATTCCAACGCTTGTTTGCAGCAGCCAAGCCTCTTCGATCCAGACGAGCTCCTTCTCCTTGAAGCCTGCATTCACTAACAAGCAAACGATTACATAGCACCTGAATAACTCATATAATAAAACATATTCATCATAAAGACCAAGGAGTTTATGAAACAAATTATATATAACAACTTGTTGAGAAAAATGAACTTAATTGTATTAATTGGAAACAAAAGAAACCATTACAACCAGTGCCTTGGTGTTGTGCAGGTCCCTCCCAGGGTTCAGCAAGAGTTCTCCTTTACTTTGATTAGCTCACCCACTTCCAAATGAAGCTAGGAAAGGATTGGAATCTCTCCTCTCAAGCTCTATAAGGGAGTCCTAATTTCAGCAGCATCTACCCTTAGGAATGTTCAGCTTTCAACCTCCCCTCCCTCTGGCCCAATGCCTGTATTTATAGTGCTTTGGAGGAAGTTAATCAGGTCCACCATCAATGGGATAAGCCCCTCTTTCAATGGGATAGCTCCCCTCTTGATGGGATAAGTTCCTCTTTCATTGGGATGCATGAACCATCTGGAGGCGCTCAATACACGTCAAACCATCTTCTAGAATGCTCTAGAATTGACCACAAGTAAGTTTTTTGGAGTAAAACTTGCGCCTTTTGACCTTTACAGGAGTACGCACCCACCCCTTTACAGACAGAGCATACAAGTACGTAGGTATTATGAACAAGAGGTGCGTACACGCAGGTAAGGGTAAGAGAAACTGCGTAACCAGAGTTATATTGACTTTAAGGACTTTTCTCTCTTTCTTGGAGTTTGACATGAGGAGCAGAGGTATAAGACTTGCCAAGGAGGACAGTATGACTATTGACGGAGCCATACTGACTGTAAATAGTCATGGTGACAAATTTTAGTATAACAGATTGCCCCCTAAAGTGCGAAGCCTGTAGTAGATTAGGGTTTAATATCATCTAGGAAGGGTGAAGTACTTTATCATTTCAAGGATTATCTTGTGGAGAGCCCAGTCGGAACCTGCAAATATTCAACACAAAATACATATATGAGATCATATCATCGCTGAGGTAGGCATTCCCATACTCAGATCAAAAACTTTAACTAACAAAACTAACTACTGCTCTGATATAGGAATGATTTCACAGTACATCATAATCATAGACTCATGTAGACACAGTATGGACGCAACCATCTGTTTATAGTTAGTCTACTATATAATGAATACAAAACTCCTCGCAGCCTGGATGGCGGAAACTAGATCCAGGGTCTTCATTTCTACTTCCCGAAATAGTACGATTATATCCATGCGAATAAATGAGTTGATGTTGAACATGGTAGAAACCACTTGATTACCAGTCAATGATGTAAACTGTTAACAAGTGTGAGAGAGACCACCAGTGATGTCAATGGTTCTCAAAGTACCCAGTACAATCCATGAGATGTGAATGAATGTGTTGATGTCGAACATGTCACGGAATCCTTCGATCGAAAGTCAATGATGTAAACTGTCGTCAAAGGCGAGAAACCTGCCATTGATGCATGCAGATTTCAAGGTACTGACGATTTCTAGATCATCTTTCTAGATAATGTGCTGATGTCGATAGAAAGCGATCCGTCGTAGGCAAGCCCACAACACGAAATCATAAATCAAGTTGAAGAAATGTAGCTGTAAGGACTGACTCAGGGATGGTCAAGATGGAAGACAGGTATTTTGCAGATAAATGTTTTGTTCGCAGTGACCTCTTGAACACATAACGACACAACAGATGGCTTGGTGACCATTGACCCAAAGTTAATACCCAGAACCTGGCTGAAGACTTTCAATGTGGTTTGATCAACTGTGAGGCAAAGGATTTCCCAACCCAGGTGAATGAAAAGTGTCGTGTTCAAGAGTGGTGATAAGGTTTTTCTGAGACAAAGGATAACAAATAGGCTCATTTTCTCTCTTTTCCCCCACCATCTCTGGCAAGTACCTCTTTATTTTTTACAAGCTTGAGGAGGATAACATTTGCTTGATTATAAGCTCATCCTTCGGATGAGTCCAACTTAGTTTAGATTCGAACCCTAAGAAGGAGTGGTCCGTTCCTGTTTGTAATCGAACAGGTCCTTTACTGTGAAATTTTAACGAGTCCAGTATAGGAGAAACTCGGCGTTTTTCAATTTTAGAGAGTCTGAAAAACTTAAGAAGACTCCAGGGTTGACCTTTTTCGTAAATTTGTGTCTCCCAAGCCTGAAAAAGTATAAAATAATACTTGAGAGAACCGCTTGATCTTTACGACCAAGGAGTACTTTCATGATTAGTGTCTTTGACCTGAAAAGTAAAAAGCGATCAAGGACACGTCGTTTTATTTCCAATATCGAATTTGAAACGACAAAAATCCGGCAATCTTTTCATGTTTTTACGGTCAGAAAAGGGCTATAAGAGGACGGTCTTTTAATTCCGTTTAACGAGTGTAAAAGAAACGCTCGGCAATCTTTTCATGTTTTAGGAGTCAGAAAAGGGCTTAAAGATGACTCTGATGTTTTTGTTCGTAAAAAATGACAATTTTCCCTGAAAATCCTTTATCCTGCACAAAAACCAACACATTACTCATACCTGTTGACGATAGATAAAAATACATTGAAAAATACCTTTTCATGGTGAAAAATAAACAAATATAGCATTTATTTACCAAAAAACCTATAAAAAGGGCTTTTACCAATTCATTTTTACCATTTTACTGTTGAGGAGAGCAAAAGGGCTTTTGGCAAGAAACTTCCCGTGGACATTGCGGAGAATCCGACCATCGAAATCGAACGTCGTCTCTTTCGGGTATTCTACAACATCCTCCTCTTCATTTTCATCCGTTTAGAATTCATTTTTAGGCCCATAATTTCATGTTTTGGAGGCTTTGGGGTTTCAAGGACCGCCTCTCGGGGTACGCAGGTGTCACACTAGGGACCTGCGTACCCCGACATTTTCTCAGTTGGGAAAATGTCGGAAGTACGCACCTTGCCTTAAGGGAACCCGCGTACCTACGCTCTGTTCCTAAAGGCGGGGTGCATACCCCGCAAAACGAGTTTTCAAACCCCAATTTCTTCAAAATGGACCAAAATTTTTTGATTCCATTGAATCTAACAGATGTTTTATGGTGTGTAGATTGTTCACCATGCTTGATTGGCGTGAGAGAGAGCACGAAGATGTTGATTTGGCCGCCATTAATCATCAACCGTCAATTGATGCTTTGAAGGCATGCGGCCTTTATAAATACTGGGCCATACCTGGCATGAGGGCCCAAGTGAGATTTCTGGAATGGCTGGTAGAAAGGTGGAACGTTCAGGACCAATGCTTTTATATTGGAGGGCATCAGCTCGAGATAGAGCCCTCAGATATTTACTTTCTCACTGGTTTGCCCAAGAGAGGTGAACACTTGACTCTGTTCGGGACTAGGCCGGGTGGCCAGTCCATCGCTAGTCTCCGACTAGAGTGGTGTAACACTCAGAACCAGGAGAAGGGGATAGAGATCAAAACTATATCCCGTCCTGAACTTATGGTGATTGCCTTCACAGTTACCAGACTTTGCGGGGCTGCCGCTTTGCACATTGCCACGGGGTCCTAGATGCGGATGGCGATTGATTGCTATCGAGGTACCATTTTTAACTGGTGTGATGTTGTGTTGGCCAATGTAAAAGGCCAACTAACTAGAGCCAAAAACAGGCAGCTGAAGACTTTTGGTTATGGGCCTTTAGTTGTGAGTTTTGGCTTAGAGAGGGTTCCGATGCTGATCCCACAGCAGCTCACTGTTGGTGTTGGGCTTCCTCGAGAGCCCAAATTGATGCGATGGGTTGCGGTTATGGCCCGTCATCCTGATGAGGGAACGGAGGTTGTTCGATTTACTGAGGAGTACTTTCACTAGTTAGAGGACCAGGTCTTTTCCATACAGGATTTTCCTTATGCCGGAGTTGATTTTCGTGGAGATCCGGACATGATTCTTCCACCGGGAGAACAATGGGATGATACAGGTAACTTCATTTTCCACAAGTTTTTAAACTATCTATTTTTTTTGTTTGCTTTTATATCGTCTCAAAACTGATAGTAATAATTTTCAAAATGTAGATGTAGGCCCACGTCGTCCAGCCAATCTCCGGCCTTTCGAGAGGAGACTACCAGTTGCAGCGGCACCAGCCCCATAGGACGAGGCCACAGAGACTTTAGCTGAGTTGGAGCATGACCTAGAGCGTCTTACAACAGACATACCAGAGACTACCATAGATGATATTCCTATCAGGCTTCAGCACTATGTAGTCGGGGTCCCAGGACCTTTTAGGAGGTTCTTGTGTAGGGTGGCTCGTGCAGTGGTGTCATATAGAGATCATCACCAGTGATTGGATGGTCGTTTTTGTAGACACATGTGACATTTTGGATTTTTGTACTTATCATTTTTGCCGATCATAAGGTGTTTTTCAACCTATGATCGAAGACGATGTATTTTTTGACACACTCCTATCTATATATATCATTATTATCGGCTTATCTTGTAAATCATGTTATGGAATGGTTTTAAATTTACATGTATGATTATTGCAAATGTCTATTTAACATTCGAGAAGCAATTGCATATGCTAATGTATTTAAAGACCTTGGAATATGTTGATATTCAATGTAATCAAACTCACGTTCCAAGAGACGCACTCTCAAAAATAACCTTAATAACACTGGATTTCTAATGGCATACACTCTATTAAGCTGTAATACAACGAGTTCAGAATCTAACCTCACTATCAAACTCCGAATCCCAAATGAAATAGATTCAGACAATAACTCAATCACTGCACTGTATTCGGCAATGTTGTTTGTTGTTTGACCGAGGCTCACCCCATGCATAGAAACTAACTCGTTAGAGGGCAAATAGATAACCCAAGATGCGGAAGAGATATTTCGTGTACTACGACAAGCACCATCAGCAACACCAATGTATGTTTGGAGGGGCATCGACATCTGCATCATCAAGAGTAAAACCAAGATAAGCTAGAATAACGACGAAAACACACTTTCTAAGCTAAGCACACTGTCTAAACTAACAAACACACCAGCTAGAAAGAAAAACTAACCTAACTAAAATCTCTTGCAGTGTCGGGATTTCGCATTCAATGGGTAGCATAGCTTCCAAACCATAAACTAGTTGGAAAGGAGTGAACCCTGTCGATGTTTTCACTGAGGTTCGGTACGCCCAAAGAGCTGAAAATAACATGTTGTGCCAATTCGACCAATGAATACCAATAGTTCGTCGGATCATGATAACTAAAACTTTGTTTATGGACTCAACCAGACCATTCGCTTGTGGATAATAAGGAGTTGAACTATCGTGACGCAAACCAAGCTGGCCTGTAAGTTCTGTCATCATAACGTTTCGAAAATGGCACCCATGGTCAGTGATTATCGCTTGTGGAACACCAAACCTAGAAATTATGTGATTGAATACGAAAATTGCAGCTGTCTTGCCGTCTGCCTCGAATGTAGGCATCGCCTCGGCCCACTTAGTAAAATAATCTACCGCAAGGATGATATACGCATGCCCCTCAGCCGAGTGAGGGTTACATGTAATGAAATCGATACCCCATTTGGCAAAAGGACCAACGGCAATTATAGGGTGGAGAGGAGCAGGTGGAGCGCGCATCTTTTGATCAAACACTTGACAGTTGTGGCATTTTCAGACCGCAGTAATACAATCTTTAAACAAGGACGGCCAGAAGTAGCCAGCGCGCAATATCTTTTGGGCTGTGGCATACCCAGACATATGACCGCCACACGCTCCAGAGTGACAGTCATTTAGAACCCTTTCAGCCTCTTCGTGAGTTAAACAACGTCGAAAAACAGAGTCCGCCCCACAGCGATAAAGAGTATCTCCAATAATTTTGTATTGTTGGG
The DNA here is from genome assembly GCA_031772625.1 of Pinus tabuliformis. Taxonomy (NCBI): domain Eukaryota; kingdom Viridiplantae; phylum Streptophyta; class Pinopsida; order Pinales; family Pinaceae; genus Pinus; species Pinus tabuliformis. Next base: position 119,134,689 of record CM062806.1, read on the forward strand.
ACTGGAATCGAATTTTCCGACGTTCCGACCTTGAAGCTTCGGGCCGAAAGGATTGGGTCTGGAGATAGATGATGATATCCCCATACCACAGATCTAAAGTGTTGATTAGAAACAAAGATTCGTCCGCAATGGGCTCCTCTGCCACAGTTTCTGTGTCAGCACGCGGGAAGTCACACATTAACTCTGCAAAAACCAAAGATTTCTTAGACTTAGATTTCTCAAACTCTAAGTTGAACTCCTGCAGGATAAAAATCCATTTGGAGTACTTGCCCCCTAGCAATTGTTTAGTCAAAATGTAAATCATAGGGTTGCAATCCGAAATGACTGTAGTTTTACGGAGTAAAATGTAGTGACGAAAACGTTGGACAGCTTGAACGACTGCCAATGCCAATTTCTCCACATGTGAGTATTTTAGCTCGGTTGGATTTAACGTCCTACTAAGGTAATATATCACATGTTCCGTTCCGAATTCATCTTCCTGAACTAAGACCATTCCAATGGTGGAATGAGAGGCGGCGAGGTACAAAAAATAATCCTGGTTGTAGTTGGGAGGATGCAACAACAGTGCATGGGTCAACGCGTGTTTGAGTGCATCAAAAGATTTCTGAGCTATCTCATCCCAAGAGAATTGAGCGTTCTGTTTCAACAACCGGGTAAAACCCTTTGTGACCTCGGCGTAGTTAGGAATGAATCGTCGTAAAAAGTTTGCTTTCCCCTGCAAACTTTGGAGTTGGCGAAGGCTCGAAGGAGGAGGCAATTTGATGATAGCTTCTACCTTCGAGGGATCGACGCGAATGCCGGCTTTCGAAACTACAAATCCTAGCAATCGTCCCACTTATATACAAAAGACACATTTGTGTGGGTTCAACCGAATACGATAATGCCGACACCTCATAAAAATTGCTCGTAAATGGACAAGGTGATCAGCTCGATGTAATGAATGAGCGGGCAAATCATCGAGATACGGTTGCACAATGTGTTTGATGTCATGAAATGCATAAGACATCGCCCTTTGAAAAGTTGCTCCGGCGTTCTTAAGCCCAAAAGGTAATTTGCAGTAAGAAAATGTCCCCCATGGACAAATGAAAGCCGTTTTTGGTTGATCGGCATGTAGAATATTGATTTGATTGTAACCGGAAAAACCGTCCATAAAGGAAAATATTTCGCTGCCGGCACAATCATCAATGATTTGATCGATATAGGGCGTTGGGTAGTTGTCCTTTGGACAAGCGCGATTAATGTCCCTATAATCGATGCATATTCTTATTGTTCCCTGTTTCTTGTTAACCGGAACAATATTCGATACCCAATCCGTTAACGGGATCGGATAAATGAAACCTGCTTTCAACGGCTCTTCAACTTCTGCTTTAATTGCAGCAGCTTTTTGTGGGTGAATCTGACGCAAACATTGCCGGACGGGTTTAGCATCCGGGTAAGTCTTGATCTCATGAACAACAATTGCGGGATCAATTCCTGGCATTTCCTCATAGGACCAGGCAAACATCTCGCGGAATTCTTGAAATAGGGCCTTGTATGTCTGAATTTCGTCATCTGTACACGAGGCACCTATATGAATGTTTTCAACAATTCCGGGTTTAACTGAAATGTCAATGGGAATAGTACGAGAAATATTTCCCAAATTCAACTCTGAATCAGGATGTTTCATGGGATGCTGAGCCTCTTTGACATATTCAGCTGTAAAAACTGATGAGAAATCATTTTCAAAACGATCATCCTCGGGTAAAAACTAAGATCTATGATGGAGATCGTCCCATGGTAAATCGTCTACACACAGGACTTCACGAAGTTGTTCGTCAGATGACACAACTTCAGGAAACGCTATTAACTCCAAGGTTGATGTGAAAAGTGATTCCTCATGGACCACATTCATTTGGTCGATTTTGGTTGAACACGGGTCGGTAAAAGACTGCAGAGCTTCATAGGCAATTTCATATGGAATCAACGGCATAGAATTACCAAAGGAGTCTATTTCAGATTCAGAAGGAACGATCCAAGGATCGTTGTAATAAATAGTATCCGACGTAATCATATGAATGGTTGCAAATGAAGATGATGTGTTGAGTGGAGGAAAAGGAAAAGTTCCCAGTAAACCGGCATCTTTAACTAATCCTACACCAACATCCTTATATGGGATAGTCGTTTTACCGACATGCTGGATACTCTCTGAAGAGGTTGGGTCGGATGAAAAGTAAGTCAGCTGGTCTATGGTTACGATCTTCCCATTATGTGGAAACTTTATTACGCAGAAGACCGATGAAACGACCGCTGTCATAGCGTAAGTCCAACTTCGACCCAAGAGAAGGTTGTAGTCTAGAGGGGCATCAACCACCTCCACATCTAGACTAACGGTTTTTCCTTCAACCCCTATAGGCAAATCCTGTAGAATGCCAAAAGGACGGAACCCACGGCCATCAAAGGCCTTAAGAATTGTCGGGGATTGATTTAGTGAAGGAGAACCAAGCGATCTCCAACACTGCATCGACATAATACACGTGGAAGCTCCCTCATCAATTACAGTCCGATGAATAGGCCTGTTTTTGACTATCACTGGGATCTGGAAAGCCATTTGATGAGGCAAACACGGTGTACTATTTTCTAGATCAAAGATTATTAGGTTCGGGTCCTGAACATCAAAAGCTCCTATAGCCGACAAAAGTAATTTGCACTGTGCTGGGCATGATTGCAGCACTTCCAAAGCCGACATTGCTGAGGGTGAAACAGCTAAGTCCTCAACAATGTTGTAATTCTGGGCTGCTCTCGCATGTGGATTGAAAGCAGACCTTCGAAGTACACCCTTGGCGGGCGGTTTGATTACTAAGTCTGGGTTAGGCTTCTCGATCTGTAGTGGATCGGAACCGGGAGCTGAGGTTGATGGATTAGAACGAGAAGATTCTGCTTCCTTCGATCCATCAACAGGACTCTTACTACCATAATCTTGCGATCGAGTCGCAATCCTTACATGAGACATCATCAATATGGGTTCTTCATTGGCACTCGAGGAAGAACCTATCATTTTGCTATCTTTCGGAAACGGATCCTTCAAGACAGCAGGAATTTGGGAACCCTTGACGATTTTCGCAACCTCTGCTCGATGAGGGCAGTCTCTTGTAAAGTGTTCTTCTTCACAGATAAGACATGGATAACGAGGCTTGCGCTTTTCATCATTAGATTCCGTCTTCTCAGTTTTCTCCTTTGGAGTTTTGTCTGCTTTATTCTTCTTCTTGCCTTTCTTCTTCCCACCGGTTTTGGATTTAGCTGTAGATGACTCTACAGCGTGAATGTCGGCGGAGAGTTCAGCAGAAGAATCTCCTGTCGGGGAGTCTGGTAAAGTTATAATAGGAGAAGAATTCTTAGAAGACTTCTTCTTGCTTTTAGTATTCACCATACCATTCATGCCATCAGCAGCATGAGATCCCGAAGGAGCAACAGCGATCTGATTTGACTTTGGAAGATCTGGGATCTTTTCGTGTAATGTACCTGACTGAGTGTAAACTAAGTCAAGGTACTGCGCTTGAGCAATCACTTGCTCCTCAGTAACTACTCCGGCCTTAGCTATGTCTTCAGTAATCTCCGGTAACAATGATTTGACAAACCATTCAGCTAAGATCTGGTCCGGGATAAAAACTTTCACTAATCGCCTTCGACGTCTCCATTCATGAATATGATCGGAAATATAAGTGGACGTCGATTGTTTTAATGAAGTTAGTAACTCCGTGCCATTATCATATCTGACCGGCAACTGAAAATGAGTTAAGAACGAGGTAGCTAACTGGCTAAAATTATAAAAAGAGGCCCGTGGTAACTCAATGTACCACTTGGCCGCGAGACCAATGAGAGTGCGCTGGAAAATACGTAAACGGATCGAATCATCCGAGATGGAATTAGAGTCACACCAGAGGTGGTAAGTCATCACATGATTCGACGGGTCCTCTCCAGACTTACCCTTGAACTTGGGAATGTCATTGGGCAACTTATTTGGCATTGGCGGCTAAAACGGAAGATAATTGATTGGATCGTTCGTTAGGCGCGACAAGTCTGGTAAATCCAAAGTTGCGATAAACGGCAGCTGCCGATTAGGATCCCTAAAACTCTGGGTCATTATACCAGCCCCAGGAGGAGGATATCCAGGAAAACTAGGAATAGGAATCGCATTCTGGATATTGTATCCTCCTGGAAAACCAGGATTAACCGGACCGTACTGGGGTTGTTGTGGTTGTTGATAAGTGTACCCAGGATACGGTTGATACTGGTAAACTGGTTGCTGGACAGCAGGACTGAATTGGTATTGACCCTGGTACGGTTGATAAGTGAACTGTGGTTGACTTGTGACAACCGTACTTAAACCAGGTTGTCCTACAGGCATCTGAACCGTAGTTTGAATCGTGGATCCAGACGATGGTAAAGATGTCTGAGGAGTAGTTACAGGGACAGTAGAAACCGGAGCTGTCGATACTCCAGAAGTAAGTGTGGTAGATGGAACAGATGTTGCGATAGTTGCAGCAGTCGTTTGAGATGGAGTACGAGGCGAAATAGGCCCAGACTGAGAAACTACCGAAGGTACAGAAGTTTGAATATTAGACTGGACTGGTTGCTGGGGTGAACCAGAAACTAAGGGTTGTCCAGTTTGAGATGACAACTGTACACTTGGCTGCAACACCTGTTGAACTTGTGATGGATCCCACACTATGTTTATTCCGGGGTATTGACCCATAACAGGTTGAGGATATTGAGATCCATAACCGGGTTGAGGGTAGGATTGATAATTGAAAGGCACATTTCCCGTACCTTGAACATAAGATTGACCTTGGGGTGGTTGGAAACCTTGAATCGAGTACTGACCTTGGGGTAGATACCCTTGAGGCATGTACTAATACTAGGGTTGACCTTGAGCTATAAATTGATACTGGGGTTGACCTTGGGGTACATATTGAGTCTGGGGTTGACCATGAGGAATGTAATGTACCGTAGGCACGTACTGTCCTTGAGGTTGCCCCCAGATGCAAATTGTGTACCTTGAGGTTGCCCCCCAGGCGTTAATTGAGGCTGCCCCCTAGGCGGTAACTGGCCACCTTGAGGTTGAGAAGCGGGAATAGAAGCTGACATCATAAGAATGTCTTCTACACTCAACGGCTTTGCACCATTGCTTCCAGTGAACATCCTTTGTTCAATGGGTGGAGGAGATGCTCCCGAAAAAGTACCAGACAAAGACTGATACCCAGCAGGAACAGAAGGACCGCCGTACAAAAAAGATTCAGGCGATTGAGTAAACATGGACGACTGACCTGACATATTTACAGGAGTATAAATACCCCTAGGTGGATAAGAAACACGAGGTGGTGAAAAAATCGACACTGAGTTGTCCAAATAATTAGTTAAAGAAAGATATCAAGTAGTACTTCTAGGTGGACTGTAAAAAATGGATTCACGCTCCCTTAGATCAATAGTAGGTTGATCTTCAGGGATAGGGATGCCTATTTCTTCTTCCAGAGCAAGTTCTTCAATAGCTATCAAACCAGAAGGAAGATTTTCGGTGATGACTCTTTCTACCCTAGGTGAATTAGGAGCACTAGAAGCTGGAGAGACTAACCCCAATGTTGGAGTAATAGGTTCAGATATCTCGGGTTCTTTGCCTATATCACTAGTAGATGAAAAACTACCAGCAAGCTCGGAAACCGAAACAGCTTCAGGATTATAACCTGTTTCTAGACTTTGGTAATCAGGATGAACAACCAACGAAGACTCTCCTTCTTCAGGTGAGCCTACTTTACTGCCACTAGGAGTTACGAGGACTTTCAAACCTTCGTAATGGCCCGAGACGTCTTCAGGAGGTTGGCCCCGAAGTCTACGGGACTTCCTCAACAAATCAGCCACGGTTACAACCTCAGGAGACTGGCCCCGAAGTCTACGGGACTGTCTTGGTAATTCAGCCACAGCTAAAAACTTTTAACTACTGCACACACAAACAAAGTAAAATCTCAAAGCAAACCGCCTAAAGTCTCTAAAGAACCAAACAAATTCGAATCACACGCCTAAAGAATCTAGGGCGTCAAACCAAACACAAACAGTAACCTTCCGGACCGAAAACACTAGTTGGTGATGAAATCCAACATCGCCGAATTCAGTACAGAAGTGGCGGGTGGAACAGTTACCCCGGCAACCTGCTTAATGAATAGACTGGACCAAGTTCCTCCACTTTAACCGTCTCGAGTGAAGTGAACCCCCCAGAAAATTCAAGTGAGTCTAGCCGATGTCTGCTCCAGGTACAGTGGGATCTTCCCTCCACCGTCACCTCAAGAAGAATCCTAAAGATAATAGTCACTAAGGTCACCAACAACAACAAATATACCTGGGGGAACAGTCTACGATCCGATAGCACGCAAGGGCAGAGTAACAAGCTCAATCCCCTTGTCGGCTCCTTGACAATAATCCAAGGTTTACCGACAAGTGACCCCAGGCTCCTCGACAATGGTTAATCTGAGGTTTACCGTTGGTAGTACGTGCGTATCTAGCGTCGTTCCCAATGAAGGAGGATTGATTCCCTCACTGGTTCGGACACGATCTCGTGCTTCTCCTTTAAGAGGAGCTTTCCCAGAGTACAAATGAAACAGTTGGATTTATCCTACCACAAGATAAGCTACTTGTTTGGTTTTACTGTCTTGGAGAGTTAATTACTCTCCTACTCCAAGACACTAGCCTGATCTATATTGGTGTTTCAGAGCCCTAGTAAATAAAAAGTTACTAAGTTGATTTTACTTTAAGCATTAATTTTTATGGCTTTTCTTTAGGACGAAAGGTAGCAGAGATGAAACTGATGGTGTGTAGACTCGACTCAAATCCCCTAAAAAGATGCACCTAGGATGAAACAAAACAATCTTTCCTTTTCAATGAATTCCCTAGCTAAGAGAGTTGGAGAATGCAAAATTTATAAAGACAACTTTCTTTCGCAATGAAAATCAAAGAAACAATCTCTTTATCTTTTCCAAAGCACACAACACATGACCACTAATTATTTCACGAAAACTTCCTTTCTCTTTTCAAAGACTTCAAACGCTACTAAAACAAACTTTCCTCAAAAGAGATTTTGTATTTTTTCCTATTTAACAAAGCATGTAAACCTATTTAATAAAAAACAATTTTAAGACCTATGAAAATCAAATCAAGAAATCTACTTGAAAGCAAATCTAAGAGAAATTTACCTAAAAGCAAATCTAATGAGGTAAAAGCTTACAAAATATAATTCCAGGATGTTTTACTCAGTTAAAATCCAACCAAGGACTAATTCATGCAGAATCATAAACTAGTCAAAAACAAAAAACAAAAAGTTCTTGTTCTTTTTCTTAAGAATGAAATTCACAGCTTAACAGACAAGCCTTCTCGAAATTCCGCAAAGAGACAACACAAAGGTAGGTTTCTCACAAAGGTGGATTTTACGAAAGGTCCGACTCCTAAGAAGACTGAAAAGACCAGGGAGATCCAAGGTTTTTACAACTTCTAAAGCCAAAGTCACTACAAGACCAATGCAAAAATCAAACCTAGGGCTAGAACTTCTATGAACTTCACTAAAACCCTTGACGCTAATGAAACAAGCTTAGATGAAAACTTTTGACAGGTAAACAATGGATCTGGGCAGCAAAAACAAACTATAAGCAAAATCTAATGGATAAAAAGGAAAAAATGGAAATTTTCTAAGCTTTTGACAGGGGTACGCAGGCAGCCTGTTTGCACAGGTGCGGCCACGCTCTGTGTACACAGCAAAAGTGTGTACAGGTACGCACTGTGCTTAACGCAGAGGGTGCATACTGCTCTCAAAATCAAGAAAAATAAAAACTAACTTAACCCTAAGCTATTCCACCCAAATTCACAGTCAATCAGTCAAAAACTAGAAAGAAATCAACTTTTCTCAAATCAAAGTATCAATCGAAAGAGAAGTCAATCAAATCCATGGAGTCCCCAGTGGAGTCGCCATTTTGTCATGTGGAAAGAGTCAATTTTGCGGACAAAACTGACCTCCCTAGCAACCAAAGGTCGTCTAGTGACAAACAAAACAATCAAGCACTATCTTTCCCTAAATATGCATTAAAATAAAAGCAACCAGGTGTTTAAGGCTTACCTCTAGTCCAACGCTTGTTTGCAGCAGCCAAGCCTCTTCGATCCAGACGAGCTCCTTCTCCTTGAAGCCTGCATTCACTAACAAGAAAACGATTACATAGCACCTGAATAACTCATATAATAAAACATATTCATCATAAAGACCAAGGAGTTTATGAAACAAATTATATATAACAACTTGTTGAGAAAAATGAACTTAATTGTATTAATTGGAAACAAAAGAAACCATTACAACCAGTGCCTTGGTGTTGTGCAGGTCCCTCCCAGGGTCCAGCAAGAGTTCTCCTTTACTTTTATCAGCTCACCCACTTCCAAATGAAGCTAGGAAAGGATTGGAATCTCTCCTCTCAAGCTCTATAAGGGAGTCCTAATTTCAGCAGCATCTACCCTTAGGAATGTTCAACTTTCAACCTCCCCTCCCTCTGGCCCAATGCCTGTATTTATAGCGCTTTGGAGGAAGTTAATCAGGTCCACCATCAATGGGATAAGCCCCTCTTTCAATGGGATAGCTCCCCTCTTGATGGGATAAGTTCCTCTTTCATTGGGATGCATGAACAATCTGGAGGCGCTCAATACACGTCAAACCATCTTCTTGAATGCTCTAGAATTGACCACAAGTAAGTTTTTTGGAGTAAAACTTGCACCTTTTGACCTTTACAGGAGTACGCACCCACCCCTTTACAGACAGAGCGTACAAGTACGCAGGTATTATGAACAAGAGGTGCGTACACGCAGGTAAGGGTAAGAGAAATTGCGTATAAAGAAGGTTATTAGTGACAAGCTCCCAGTTTAAATAGTGTTTCCAAAACTTAATGAACAAGGAAAAATCACATTTGAGCCTGAAGCAGTCAAAGAAACAAGAACCCAACAACTATGTAATCGATTAATTTTGGAGTATCTCATTAAGTGGAAGAATTTACTCGTTGAATATTCCACATGGCAGGATGAGAATTTTATACAGAAGCATCCAGAACTACTCAAGCATTGAGGACAAAACGTTTTTGAAGGAGAGGGGCATGTTAGGTCCCTATAATACTAGTGTATCCCCCTTATTGTTATTGTTAGTGCAGACCCCTATTGTTATTGTTGTGCCCATGCATCCCCCATATTATTATTGTTGTGCCCGATAGAAGCCCGATATTGTTATTGTTGTGCCCTTACATTATTATTTTTATGTAGGCTCAGATTATATTGTGACCCATTAGACTCATATATATACCCAAGAGGTCTTATCATTTGTATCATCCAAGAATTGTTAATTTATGTAATGTAAAGTAGGTTTCCCCCTCAAAGAGGATAATTTTTAAGTCTTTGATCTATCTTTTATTCTATTTTGTGAGTTGGTTTCATAACAAAAATGACCATTTTCATGATCGTCATTATCGTCTGATGCCTTTTTGTTATCGAGAAAACTAGTGTCCATTCAGAGCTGCTAGTCCTACTAAGACGGGTAGCTATCTTAGAAACAAACAAACTAAAGTTACTTGTGTTTTCATTTATGAGAGATAGATGAGAGAGAAGCAGAAAGTACCAACCTCAGTCTTTCGCTTGGCTCCTTGCTTGTTTCCTCCCACCTTTGACAGAGCTTCGCCACTCTTTCCTCACTTGTTTCGCTTCAGAGAACACCTGTAAAGTCAAAGCAGCATAATACCATCAAAGAATAGAGATCTATAACCATAAACAATATAGGATCAGATGTATGTTAACCATACAAATGCATACACCAATACAAGATTCAGAAATATACAAGAATATGGAGGAAAAATCAAATAGCTTTATTGATAAAAGTAGTAGAAGAGAGGATTACAACCCAGCGGTCTGACCCAACACCATCCTCCCAGCATGAAAGCCCTTTTCACCTCATGAAAAGCTAGATCACCCAACACTACAATGTTTCAAAGAGAAACCAACAGCACTTCCTTACAAAAATACAAAATTTCGGCCCCTGGATCTCTAGGATGAGGGATCCATATATAGATATTTGCAGGGGGGTGAGTCAGCTTCTAGGATTTTGATTAGTGCCAGTTCTCTGATAGTTCTTGGTTCCACTTGGAGATTGCATGATCTCTTACTCATCCCTGGGCGAATTCAGAGAGGCAAGTGTCAAATGAGCAGTTTCTAGAAGATTCTCTGGGTTTCCACCTAGCAAACTGCCTCTGCCATTTGTCTGCTCTCGCTTATCGCACCTTACAGAAGGGCTTTTCAGTATGCATCACACCCTTTGCATGTGATAGGTGAGATGCATCGCATCCTCAGCATGGAGCAGTCTGTATGGTCCAGTTTTGACCAGTTCTTAGCAGTTTTTCAAGGAGAACTTCTGGGAAATGATGTAATCAGCTGACCTTGTTCCTTTAGGGTATGAAAAAACACTTTTAGGGGCTTAGAAGCCCTTGGTTTATGGACATATGTGATTGGGGTTACAGTACCCAAATATGTCTATAATAGTTGCCCCCTAAAACATGAGGTTGTAGATCTTCTGATGTCGGGTGAAATGCTTTATCATGAGGATCCGAGGTTTTTTGAAACTGGAAGGTGACCTATAATAAGATACAATACAATACATTATCTTCATAATATTTTCATGATCTAGCTGAGGCAGGCATTCCCATGCTCAGCTTTATAAATTCATTTTCATGTACATAGGATAAACAATCGTCTATGTGGCAGACTGATGATTCTGGTAGAGTCATCATCCCTTGGCTTGGATGATTATCTGTGCAGCTATGATGTATATTTGATGTCTTTATTTTTCCTGAATATATCGCAGCTTGGATGGATGAAACTAGATCCAAGGTCTTCAAACTCATTTAATCCTCACCCGAAGTACAAGTCGATCCATGTGAAAAGATGTACTGATGTCGAACATGGAAAGACATTGCCTGATTACCAGCCAATGATGTAAGCAGTTAGTAAGTGTGAGAGGAATCACCAATAATGATGATGACCCTCAAGGTACTGCAGTACAATTCACGTGGTGTGAATACATGAGTTGATGTTGAACACCACGTAAAATCTTTCGGTCGAAGGCCATTGATGTAAACCTGTCGTCGGAAGTGAGAAACTTGCCATTGAGGCATGCAAGCTTCAAAGTACTGAAAGGGTTGTTCCTAAGTCGACTTCTTGGATAATGAGCTGATGTGGACAATAAGTGATCCGTTGTAGGAGGGCCTTAATGAATCCCACATCTATGACACGGAACGGAGCAAATGATTTTGTGGAGGTGAAAACAATCTGATGATACAAGGTTCAGGGTGGCAGTCATGAAAGAATGGAGCATGAAGGCAGCGGATGAGGCATAAGCTGGGTTGGCGAATTCTCTGAGCGACTCCTCTTGAACATATCAACGACACTAAAATGGATTGGTAGCGTTAACCCCAAAAATATATGGTATAGAGGACCAATGGTGATATGACCGGTGAACGGAATAACCCAACCCGACTCAATCATGGTGATGGAGTGAAAGTGTCATGTTCAAGAGCGACCTACTACCAATAAATTTCTTCAAGTTTTCTTCCCAATTTTTCCCCAGTCATTTCTAACCAGTACCTCATTATTTCTGTCAAGCTTGAGGAGGATAACATATGCTTGTTCTATAATTGTTAGACCAGGCAGTAACTCCTCCATCAAAAATTGATTCGTTCTTATTCCTTTAGGTAGGTCTTCATTAAATACATGAGGGAGACTGTTCAGTTCATCTCCCGATGACTGTTCATATTACTTACTTATCTAAATACATTATATTCACCCAATCATGAGGATTAGGTGTCAACATTCCCCCCCTTAATCTGAAGGGATGTTGGTGAGCCCAAGCGTCATTCTGAATCGTTCAAGCTTTTCTCTTCCAAGTGCTTTGGTGAAGATGTTTGCAATTTGCTCATTTGTGGAACAATGACGGAGATGGATTGTTTTGGCCTCAACATGATGTCGAATTAGATGATATTTAGTATTGATGTGCTTCGTTCAATCATGGAACTTTGGGTTCTTGGCCAACTTTATTGCAGAGGTATTGTCAATCATGACTGAAGTTGATTGTACTTGTTTTACCTGCAAATCTTCAAGAATTTTCCTGAGCCACACAATTTCTTTTGTTGCTTCAGCTGCTGCCACATATTCTGCTTCTATTGTGGAATCTGCCGGAACTGATTGTTTGCGTGATCTCCAGGAGACAGCTCCTGATCCAAGACTCAGAGAATATCCTGAAGTGGATACCCCAGTTTCTTTGTCTCCATCGAAGTCTGAATCAGAGTATCTAATCAAGCTAAAGTCGTCCACCTGTGTATGCTTGATTCCATAGTCTTGAGTTCCCTTCAAGTACATTAGAACTCTTTTTGCAGCAGACTAATGTCCCTCACAAGGCTTTTGCATAAACCTGGAGAGGATTCCAACAGCAAATGAAATGTCTGGTCTAGTAGTAGTTAGGTAGTTGAGACTTCCTACAAGTTGTCTATACTTTGTTGCATCCTTAAATTCTTTTCCTTCAATAGATGTGAGCTTTAAGTTTTGTTCCATTGGAGTAGTAAGAGGATTGCATTCTGTCATGCCAAACCTATTCAACAGATCTCCAATGTATTTCTTTTGAGAAAGGAATATGGACTTCGGATGTTGGGTTACTTCAATACCAATATAGTAATGAACATAGCCCAAATCAGTCATTTCAAAACTTTTCCCCAATTCCTTCTTTATGGATGCAATGTAGCTTTCATTGTTTCCTGTCATCAAAAGATCATCTACATATACCACAAGATATACAACTATTTTGCCAACTTTCTTGGCAAATAAAGTTGCATCATCAAGATCATAATGTTTGAAATTGAGTTTCTTAAGATGCTCAGTTAGTTATTCATACCAGGCTCACGGTGCTTGTTTGAGTCCATACAAGGACTTCAAAAGTTTGCATACTTTATGTTCATGTCCTTTCACAGCAAATCCTTCAGGCTGAGACATAAAAACATTCTCTTTTAGATCTCCATTTAAGAAAGCAGTTTTTACATCCATTTGATGGAATTTCCAACCGTTCTGAGCTGCTAGTGCAAAGAGTCTCGGATGGTAGCCCATTTTGCTGTGGGGGCAAAAGTCTCCTCATAATCGACCCCTTCCTTCTGTGCAAAACCTTTTGCCACAAGCCTAGCTTTGTGCTTGTCAGGTGAGCCATCAGCTTTATACTTGTTCTTGTAGACCCACTTGCAGCCAATTGGTTTGGTTCCTAATGGAGGATCAACCAGCTTCCAAGTGTCGTTCTTTATGAGGGCATCATACTCCTTTTGCATCGTTTCTTTCCATTCATCATGAGAAGCAGCTTCTTTGAAGGAAGTTGGTTCAAAATCTGTAGACAAGTTCAATTCACAATCATAAGAAACATCCATATCAACAGGTGAATTAGAGTCATCCACATCACCTCCATTTTGCCAGTTTGAATTTCTAGTTCCTGTCTTTCCAACCTCATCAGGACGAACACTTTCAAGTGTCTTTGTCAGCCACTTTGGGGGACCTTTCTCAGATGGTGTAGGCTGCTCTGTTGATTGAGTTGGGACTGAATCAAGATTGAGTCTCCCAATTCTATCAATCATATCACTTAAATCATCATCTGTTGTTGGAGTTTCATGGGGGAAGAGTGTTCTTCAGAAGAAGATTCCACATGTTGATCTAGTATAGGAATCCCACCTTCAAGATGTGGAATCTGATTATCAAATTCTTGAAATGATTTTGCTTTTCCGAATTTATCCAAGTGATCAAATTGCCGCTCAACAACATTGTCAGTTTTGGATGATTCAAGAAAAATTACATCTCTAGATACAACAAACTTTTTATTTACTTCATCATAGAGATGGTATGCTTTGGAAGTGTTTGAATACCCCAGGAAGATACACTTACAACTTCTAGCACCAAGTTTGTTTCTATGTACCTTTAGTATCAAGGCATAACAAGTGGAACAAAGACGCTGAGATGCTTTACCGAAGGAACATGTCCATACCACATTTCATAAGGAGTCTTGTTTCTATTAGCATTAGATGGACATCTATTCTTTATATATGCAGCACATAGAACAGAATCAGCCCAAAACATTATCTTTACATTTTTGAAGAAGAGCATGGATCGTACCATATTTAATATTGTCCTATTTATTCTTTTAGCTACACCATTCTGTTGGGGATTATAAGGCACAGTTGTTTGATGTTTGATCCCATGTTGGCGAAGATAGTTTTCAAATTCATTTGATGTGTATTCTTTTCCATTATCAGTTTGAATAGACCCAATATGATATTGTGCATCATTTTCAATCCATTTATGAAAATTCTTGAATGTTTGAAAAGCATCAGATTTGTTCTTTAATAAATAAACCCAACACATTCTGGTGTAGTCATCAATAAATGTCATCATATATTTATTTCCATTTGCAGAAGGAACAGGCATTGTACCACATAAATTTGAATGAATGAGTTCAAGTTTTCTATGTGCTCTTGAATGTGAATCATGAAAAGACTGTTTGCTATGCTTTCCTAGGATGCAAGCATCACATTGCTCAAGTTTCCTAGGAATTGTAGGAAAAACAACAACACCATTTTTCTTCAACAAGCGGAGACTGGCATAGTTCAAATGTCCAAATCTAGCATGCCATAATAAACTTGATGGAAGTGTACCTTCTTCATGATGAGAATTGTATGAGAAATGTTGTGCACGAGTAGAGGTTCCTTGCAGCTTGAGAAGCCTTTCTTCTTCTATTCCCCTCATGACAAGTGAGTGGTCAGAAGCTTTTCTCACCTCAAGCTTGCCATCGAACATATGAATGGAGTGACCTTGCTGGCGGATGTGGACCAAGGACAGCAAGTTTCTCTTGAGCTATGGTAGATATAGAACATGATGCAGAAGAAAGTCTGGAAGACCAAGCAATTTAAGCCTGATTGTGCCAAGCCCTGATGGCTTGATTTTTGATTGGTCTGCAAAATATACTGCTCCATCAACATTGTCAGTAAATTCTTCAAAACAATATTTTCTATGAGTCATGTGGTAGGTTGCTCTTGAATCAAGCAACCAATCATTTTTCCAAGAAGCAAGTGAAGCATTAAATAAATCTTCATTTACTCCAATATTACATTGTGCCACAACATAGTGAGCAGATTCAGGTGCTTTACCTTTGTCTGTATCATCAGTTTTACCTTTCTGTTGGTTTCTTTTCTGCTCAATTTTGTCCCAGGGTAGCTTGCATGTAGAGGCATCATGTGATCCATTTCTTTTGCAGCGAATGTAGTGTAAATCTGCCTTTTCTCCTTGAGAATGTCTGCCCCCCTGCCTCTGAAATATCTTCCTCTTCCTCTTCGACCACCTCTTCCTCTTAAATAATCTTGAGTAGGATGCTTTTCTTTGTGAACAAGGCACACAGACTCTTCAGAAGATTCAGGGGTTGTCTTCTTTCCAAAAGCTTTCTCTCTTTCAGGCAAACTTTTTCACAAGAGAGTGAAAGGTGATATATTTGAGATTTCCATTTGCTTGCAACGACTCAAGATAGTTGGAGTAAGTAGGATAAAGTGCCTTGAGAAAAGCGATAAGAGGAATATCCAATTCAACCTTAGTGGATTTGATATCATGCATTATAGACTTTACTTCAGATGCAAGAGCAAGAGGATCATTATTTTGCAGTTCAAGAATGAAGAGTTTAATCATGAGTTGAACAACTTCAAGTGCAGAATGTGAGTCATAGAGTTCTTTCAGCTTTTGTAAGGCTTCAAAGGCAGTTGAATATGATGAAATATGGTGACTCACCTCTTCATTTACAGATGTTGCGATTAATGCATAAGCTTTGTTGTTCTCGTTTTCCCAAATGATGAGCTCTTTGTTTGAGGTAGGTTGTACTGGTTCATTGTCTCCGTCTCTGACACACACTCCTTTCCACAACTCATTGAAAATGAGGGTGTGTTTTATTATCCGGGACCATTCAGGATAGTTCTCCTTGCCGGTGAGAACTATTCCCACCATGGATATGATTGAATGCACTCTGTAAAAAAATTACTTCTGCTGATAGAAAAATACTTCTACCAATATACAGTAAAATTGTACTTCTGGTGGTAAATTTTTATTTTTTTTTCAAAAGCCAAAAATGTAGTAATATTTAGTCCAAGTACAAGACAATGGTAGACCACATTCAACAAGTTTTGTCACACTAACTGTTGGAACATTTGGAACTATCAAACCTCACAATTCTTCATAAATTTATGTTGGAGACTGCAATTTCACTCTGTGATATCTTTGACAATCCGAGCAGAATCAATCGTTGTCCGATGGAATACTTGCTCCCTCAGTGACTTGGAGATGGGAACCCGCATGGATTCCTTGCTACAACTCTACCAATTCTTTTATTGGCACTCTATACACGACCTCAACACTGTTGACCGCACGTCCACTTCTCAAATTGACTGAATCAGTGACATCGAGAGGGATGTGAAAATCAATTGGATAGAAGCTTTTCTTCACAATGACAAATTTCTGCCTTATAGCATGGCGATTACTCTATTCATTAATGATTTTAAACTGGACATCTCTGTACTCAACACATTCACCATCTCACTACAACCGATTTCCAATTTTTCCAGTGTGAATGGCAGATAAGTTTTACACAGTAGATGCTTTCCAAGCCTTAGATAAACGTGGAGTATGTCAGTCATAAAGTTGGAATTCTACCAGTTGAATCTATCATGCTTCCATATTTATTTTGTTTCACACTGGTAAGTGGGAACCGCTCACAGCACAGATAAAACTTGTGCGCAAGAATTTATGGAGGGGTGATAGGCTGGCCGAGTGATGACACTGCTTACTTTGCAGAACACTCTCGTGCGGGCCTCCCTGGTCATATCACATGGAATTCATCTAAAGATTTGTTACCGGGATAGTCATATGGAAGTTCTTTGCATCTAGGCATAGGAGAGAAGATAGGCATGATGCCGAGGGGATATGGAGAGCAACAGTGCGTAGGAGAGCAGAGATATGGGAAACAGTGCATAGGGAGTGAGCAACGTATGGAACGCGCTGAAAACAAGATGCAAAGGAACGCTGCTACTAGGTGAGGCCAGTCATTCAGGCAACGTTCAGGGCCAGCGTTTAGGCAGCGTTCAGAAATAAAAACGCATATGACAGACCAGCGTACAACACACAGAAGCAATAGTGGAGGGGACAAAGAGTAATAGGCAGTGGATAGAGCAATAGGAAGAGGATAGAGAGCAGTAGGCAGAAGGGAGTTACAACTATTTTGGGAGCTAGCTCTGATACCATGTCAGACCAGGCAGTAACTCCTCAATCAAAAACTGATTCATGCTTATTCCTTCAGGTAGGTCTTCATTAAATACATGAGGGAGAGACTATTCAGTTCATCTCACGATGACTGTTCATATTAATTATTTATCTATTTACATTATATTCACCCAATCATGAGGATTAGATGTCAACAATAATTTGCCCTTTGGGCAAACCTGTCGCTATGTTTTAGCGAGCCTATCGATAGTGAAACTTGCTCTTGTCTGTAATGGACAAGTTTGTTGCTATTGTTTTAACAAGTTTAACAACAAAGATAACTCGGTCCTTTTTAGTTTAAGAGAGTCTAAAAAGAGACAGAAAGGAAACTCCAGTAATCCTTTCTAATAGTATAATCCCTTAAGTCTGAAAAAGTGTAAAATAATACGAAAGGGATGACTTTTTCGATCACTTTAACAAGCCGAAAAAGACAAGCGCTCTATCTTTTTGTGTAATGATCCCTCAGGTCCAAAAAGATTAAAATATAGAGGAGGGATGGAAATTCTAATCACTTTAACGAGCTGCAGAGGCCAATTGCTCGGCAATCTTTTTATATTTTACGATTCTAAAAAGAGCTTAAAAGAGACTTGTCTTTGAGGAACAAGTGATATTTTCGGGTAGCAGTTGGTTCCAGGTAAGGTTTGGAACTTTTCAATCACGTCTGTGTAAAGAAGATGGCTAACAGAATCACTCATCACAACTGTTCCTCAAAAGGATAAAAAATCAAGTGGAGGCGGATGATCAGCTAAAAAGTGGAGGTGATGGTAAGAACACGACCAAGGCTCAAAAGCTGATAGTAATGCGATCACAAAGGTTATTTACCGAAAGTGGGTTCATTTTTTAATGAGCTTGAACTCTGGGGGAACATATGCTCATAACTAGGTTTATTTTTTAACGAGCTTGAACTTTGCGGAAACATTGCTCGTGCCAGTCGTATAATAAGGATGTCTCTCATTAGTAGGTTCATTTTTTAGGGAGCTTTCCCCATGCACAACTTTGCTCCGGAGCCTTTTATATGTAAGCTAGGAATGACCAACTACTATCCTAGGGGTTAAAGAACTACTGAGGTTAGGTAGGATAGCTTCTCGACGGGAAACCTTTCCTTTACTTTGTCGTTTCTATCAGTCCCGGCAAAGGTGAATGGTTGACTAGACCAATCACCTAACTTAAGCAGTTGAAGTTAGTAAAAACTATAGGGTTAGAGTTATGCTGGTCGCTTTTCACTTGCGTACAAAAGGTTTGCATGCCCCCAGGTATAAAGAGAAGTAGAGTTTCCAGGTTACCATATGGAAGTTCTTGCATTAAAGCAAGGTTGTTTCGTCTGCATTTGCAGACAAAACACTTCCTTGGCTCTGTCCATCGAAATAGACAAAGGTGAATGGTGGGAGCTTCCACTCACATAACCTTTGATGAGGGAATCCTTTTCCAGTCTAATCCCATTTTCCTAAATGGATGGGTGTGTCAGACTAGTCATATATCCTACGTCGACACCTACCTTATTTCTAGGGTTTTCTTGCCAAAGCAGACTAGGGCGCATGCCCCCTAGGTTTAGTCACATTCACTGAATCACTCACGCTCATCAGGTGGACGGACTAGAGTTGATGAGACATTCCTTGTGCAAAAAGACCAGTTAGGGATGGCATTTGACTAGTATCCATGTTTTAACCGGAGAATGAAAGCTAGTCAATGAGTTGGACCATTCTCCCTTCATACGAGAAACACATCACTCGAAAGAGTGAGGAAGCAATAGCTCCCATGCTGTAAATGTAGTCAAGCCTAAGGAGTAGATTGTAATCTAGAGGCCCTTCGACTACCATCACGTTTAGATGAATGGTTTTCCTTCTCAAAGTTATAGGCAAATTTGGAAGGATCCCTAAAGGTCGACTAGTTCCTTTGTTGAAGTCTGACAGATTTCGAATCTCAGGCAGAAGTGATGGCGAACCAAGCGCTTTCCAAGTAGTTGAGGAAAGGATACTCACAGAAGCCCCTTCATCTATGATAATACCAACCATGATCATTCTGTAAGCTTGTACTATGATTTGGAATGGTACATTGGATGGTAGGCAGGGTCTCCCTAGTAGATTCCAATCGAAGGAAATGACTAGATTGCTTGGAGGAGGGACCAAATAAATGGTCGGATGAATCTCTGACGAACTTCCTTCCTGCAGTAAAGGAACGGGTAGATTGCCCCCATGTTCATTGGATTTTGTGTTCACAAAAAGAATTTGAACGGTGTCATTCTCATTCTCTTTGACGACTGTATCATTTGAAGGTGGACCTTCTAACGACAAGACTGGGTTGACTTCCATCTCGACCTGTTGACTTTGGTCCGATGTGGACTTAGAGGGTTTATCTTCAATGATAGGTGCTTCGACAGACAAAAAAGGTGTGTTAGTCATATTTTCAACTAGCGATGGACTCGGCAAGAGTTTCTTGTATCCAAGAGGAAGTCGCTACGGTGAAGCAGGACGGTTATCCAAGACTCTTTTAGCTTCATCTAGGAAAGGACAACGGTGGAGGGCATGATTTCCTTCACATATTCTACAAGGAAATTTAGATCTTCCTTTCTATCTCTTGACTTCGTTTTCACTAATTGATGGTGTGCTCTCAACATGATCGTCAGAGGTTGAAGACACCAGATTGTGCAAGCGGGGAGACCAGTCCCTTAAGATCCGTGGGATGCAAGGACAATCTTGATGATAGTGGTCTCCTTTGCAAATGACACATGGAGATTTAGGTTTGGATGGTGCAGTGTGTGGATTTTCACTAGACAATGCATGGTTGCCCCCTTTTGTCGTTGGCTTCTTCTTCTTCTCCTTCCCTTTCTTCTTCTTCTCAGTTACTTGGTTTTTAGTGTTACTAGCTTCACCAATCGAAGAGGAAGAAGGAGAGGGAGAGACAAACGAAGTAGAAGGTGGGGGAGCGACTTCAATATCGTCTGGTTGCTGATTTGATTGCTGAGGAATTACGGTGTTTTGAATGACAGAGGTCAAAAAAAGCAATACTGGTAGGCCAATTGTGAGTCCTGGAAGGGACAATGTAGCCATGTGTGGAGCACTAACATCTCTCCAAGAAGAGAAAGGAATAGGATTCCCCCCAAGGGAAAATCCTTGATTGGTGGACTCCATTTTCTCAACCTAAGACCAACGAGGGAACAGTGATGTTATTCCGATTAAAATAAATTTTATGATGCTTTGACACAACTTGCTTTTTCAATTTTAAAGAGTCGAGAAAAAGCTAAAGATGACTCTAGTTGCCTTCGATTTTTAATGAGCCTGAAGCAACAAGTGCTCAGATGGGCCTTTTCTTTTAAGGAGTCTGAAAAGGAACAAAAGTGACTACTCTGGAAATCTAGACAGAGGGATCACCAAACCAATCGCAAAACTGCAGAATACTTTTTACGTATGGCAGTCAATCTTCCTGAATGTTGTGTCAAGTGCATTACGATCGATAGGGCGGTAGACACGGCTTCCTAAGGATAAAGGATATAGCCTATTGTGGTCTCCCAATATATACTCGATGGTACATGGGAGCACAACTCCGTACTAGCACTTGTCATATCAAGGAGGAGGAATCACCCAACCTACGTGTTATAGACATTTTTGGGCACTACAACCCCAATCATAAATGTCAATAAACCAAGGGCTCTTAAGTCCCTAAAAGTGTTGTTCCGACCCCTAAAAGAACAAGGTCAACTGATTACATCTTCTCCCAGAAGTTCTCCATGAAAAACTACTCAGAACTGGTCAAAACTGGGCCATTTCACCTGCTCCATAGGAAAAGTGTGTTGCATCCCACCTGAATACACACAGTAGGTGCAATGCATGTCAAAAAGCCCTTCTATGGGGTGCGATGGGCGAGAAGGGACAAATGGTAGGGTCAATCCGCAAGGTGGAGAAGCATGGAAACTTCCAGAAACTTCTCCTGTGACACTTGCCTCTCTGAATTCGACCAGGGATGAGTAAGAGATCATCAATCTCCAAGTGGAATCAAGAACTATCAGAGGGAAGACACTAATCAAATCTCAAAAGCTGACTCACCCCCCTTGCAAACATCTATATATGGATCCCTCATCCGAGAGATCCAGAGGCTGGAATTTTGTATCTTGTAAGGAAGTGCTGCTGGTTTCTTGGTGCAATATCATAGTGTTGGGTGATCTAAGATTTTCATGAGGTGAAGAAGGGCTTACTTGCTGAGAGGATGATGCTGGGTCAAAACAATTGGTTGTAATCCTCTTTTCTCTTTCTTGATTATCAATAAATCTATCCAAGTTTTCCTCCACATACTTGTGTGATTAATGTTTTATGCATTTGTGTGGTTAATATACATCTGATCCTATATTTCTTATGATAATAGATCTATGTTCTCGTATAGTGTTATGCTACTTTGTTTCTACAGGTGCTCTTTGATGCTGGGTATACAAGAAAGAAAGTAGCAAAGGACTATCAGAAGGGAGAGGAATAAAACAAGGAACCAAGCGTAAGACTGAGGTTGGTCTCCTTTATTCTTCTCTCATCTATTTCTCATAAAGGAAAACTAGAGTGGTTTTAGTTTGTTTGTTTCTAAGGTAGCTACCAGCCTTAGTGGGACTAGCAGTTCTGCATAGACACTAGTTTTCCCGATAACAAAATGGCGACTCCGCTGGGGAGCGAGTAGATTGTTTGTTCATATACATTTGTTTACTTTATAAACTGTTATGAAACCAGCTCAAGAAAAGATAGAAAAGATAGATCAACGCCTTAGAATTCAGCCTCTTCGAGGGGGCAACCTCCTTTACATTACATAAATGAACAATTCTTGGATGATTCAAATGACAAAACCTCCTTTCTATATATAGGAGTCTAAGGAGTCACAATATAATCCAGCCGACCTAACAATAATAATATAAAGCCACAAAAATAACAATAGAGGGATTCTATGGGCACATTAATAACAATATGGGGGCAATGGGGCACAACAATATAAATAAGGGGTATAACTACAATAGTAATGGGGTAATCACTAGTATTATAGGGACCCAACATGCCCCTCTCCTTCAAAAAAGTGTTGTCCTCAACACTTGAGTAGTTCTGGATATTTCTGCATAAAATTCTCATCCTCCCATGTGGAATCTTCAGCAGATAAGTTCTTCCACTTGATAAGGTACTCTGAAATTGATCGATTTCGTAGCTGTCGAGTTCTTGTTTCTATAACTGCTTCCGGTTCCAATAAAAATTTCCTTCCTCGTCAAGTTCTGGAAATATTGTTTGAACTGGGAGCTTGTCGCCTATAACCTTCTTTAAGCACGAAACATGGAAAACTGGGTGCAATCGAGAAGCTGCAGGAAGCTCCAATTTGTATGCCATAGTACCAATCTTTTGCAACACCTTGTACGGACCATAATACTTTGGTGATAATTTATTATCCTTATTAGCTTGCTTGAGGGACATTTGCTTATATGGTTGTAGCCGTAGGAATACCCAATCACCTACATCAAAACTTCTTTCACTGCGATGTTGATCTGCCTGTTGTTTCATTCTATTCTGTGCCAACACAAGGTTATCCTTTAAGAGTTGGAGGACTTGTTGTTGATGTTCGATGTGATGTTCCACTGCCTGAACCTTAGAATTTTCTCTTAAATATGATGTGATGGATGGTGGTTGATACCCATAAAGTGCCATAAATGGGGTCATTTTTGTTGCTGTATGAAAGGAAGTGTTATACCACCATTCAGCCAGAGGCAACCATTTGACCCATTGTGTCTGTTTATCAGATACAAAGCAACGAAAATATCCTTCCAAACATTTGTTTACTATCTCAGTTTGCCCATCAGATTGAGGATGATAAGATGAGCTATGAGCTAACTGAGTACCAAGACGAGAAAATAATTCTGTCCAAAAATTTCCAGTGAAAATGGGATCTCTGTCACTTACAATAATCTTTGGGTTTCCATGTAGCTTTTGAATTGTTTCCATAAATGCAGTAGAAATTGTACTGGCTCTAAATGGATGTGATAATGCACAAAAGTGTGCATACTAAGTCTATCAACTACCACCATGATGACACTCTTTCCCTCAGACTTGGGTAAACCTCTGATAAAATCCATTGATACCTCCTCCCAACGTTGGCTTGGAATGGATAAAGGTTGTAATAGACCCGGTGTCTTAATTGTTTCAACTTTATTTTGTTGGCAAACCAAACATTCTGCCACAAACTTTTGAATATCTGATTTAAGGCCATCCAAAAAAAATTCCTTCTTAACCCTGTGGTAAGTTTTTAAAAATCCTGAGTGCCCTCCTAAGGGAGAAGTGTGCAATTCCATAAGAATCTTTTGTTTTAGCTGGGAATTCTTACAGAGGTATAAGCGATCTTTGTACCATAACGAATCATTTTTCCAGCTAAATGTATTAGACGTACTGGAATCTTGTTGTAGCTTTCGAATAAGTGCCCACACTTCTTCGTCATTCTTCCATTCCTCCCTTGCTTCATTTATCCAATCTGGTTGGATGATGGAAATAGCGCACAACAATGCTTCCACATCCTCATCCTTTCTTGAGAGTGCATCTGCCACCACATTTTGCTTCCCTTTTTTGTAGATGATTTCAAAGTCATAACCCAACATCTTTGTGACCCACTTTTGTTGCTCTTCAGAGGATAATCTTTGTTCTAAAAAGTATTTAAGGCTATCATGATCCGTTTTTACCTTGAAGTGTCTTCCCATTAGGTAGGGTCGCCATTTCTTAAGCGCATGGAGTATTGCCAACATTTCCTTCTCATAAATAGCTTTTCTTAGAAACTTTCCCTTGATTGGACGACTTTCAAAAGCAATGGGTCTTTCATCTTGCATTAGAACAGCACCAATTCCATTTCCTGAAGCATCACATTCCACAATAAAGGTTTTTGTGAAGTCCGGTGTAGCTAAGACCGGTGCTTGGCACATTGCCTCTTTAAGATGTTCAAAGGCCTTTGTTGCTTCTCGAGTCCATGAAAATGCATCTTTCTTCAATAATGTTGTTAGAGGTGCTGCTATTCTCCCATAATTCTTAACAAACTTGCGATAATACCCTGTCAACCCAAGAAATCCGCGCAAATGCTTTATGGATGTGGGGATTTTCCATTCCTTAACAGCTTTAATTTTGCTAGGGTCTACCTTAACTCCTTCATGAGATACAATATGACCCAAATATTCCACCTCCTGGACTCCAAAAAAACATTTGGATCTTTTGGCATATAATTGTTTCTCCTCTAATAGTTGTAGCTCCCTGTCAACATGTTCAACATGATCCTTCCAAGACTTGTTGTAGATAAGTATATCATCAAAAAATACTAACACAAATTTTCTAAGGAATGGTTTGAAAATTGAATTCATCAAACCTTGAAATGTTGAAGGTGCATTGGTAAGGCCAAAAGGCATGACCAAAAATTCATAATGACCCTCATGAGTTCTAAATGCCGTTTTCGGAATGTCTTCAATTTTCATTCTGATTTGATGATATCCTGAACGAAGATCCAACTTGGTGAAGTAAATTGATCCATGCAATTCATCCAGTAATTCATCAATGACAGGAATGGGGAACTTATCTTTAATAGTGAGCTTGTTGAGCTCCCTATAATCCGGACACATGCGCCATGATCCATCCTTCTTGTGCACCAATACTACTGGAGCAGAGAAAGAACTTTGACTCGGTTGAATTATACCAGCCTCTAGCATTTCTGCAACCATACGTTCAATTTCACTTTTTTGGACATAGGGATATCTGTACGGCCTGATGTTTGGAGGAACACTTCCTGGAATCAGATGAATAGCATGATCATGATCACGCATAGGTGGGAGACCTTTGGGAGTCTCAAATACCTTGGAATGATTGTCCAAGACTTTTTGGAGATCTGGAGAAATAGATGATTCCAATGTGGAAACATCTAGCGAACATAATTGTGCAATTACACCTCTTTGCTCCTTTTTTAGAAGCTTTGTCATGCCATTAGAGCTGATTATCTTTCCTGGTTTCCCTGCAATACCCCTTAATTCAACTTCCTTTCCTTCCACAGAAAATTTCATGAAAAGTTCTTGAAAATTAAAAGCTATTGTACCCAAGGATTGTAGCCATTGGACTCCTAGTACAACATCAACACCTCCCATTGGAATGGAAAGCATTGGGCTAGTCAATACATATTCTCCCATGGATAGATTGATATTATGGCACTTTCCAGAACAATTTATTGTTCCTCCATTTGCAATCATCACTTGACACTCTGGTGCTGGATATAGGAAGCAATTCAATTCTTTTGCTACCCTACAATGAATAAAATTGTGGGTGCTTCCTGAATCAATCAACACTATTACCTTTTTCTTCTTGATTTGTCCTTCTATCTTGATGGTTTGAGGAGTTGTAATTCCCGCCAATACATTACAAGATATGGTCGGATTTATTTGTTCTTCATCTAGGCTTTGTTCTTGGAATATATCCTCTTCTTTGGACCTTTCTTGCTCCTTTTCTTCTTCCTCTTCACAATCTATGTAGAATAATTTCTTCTCAGCACACTTATGACCTTTTGTGTATTTGCTATCACAATTGTAACAAAGCCCTTTTTCTCTTTTTTCTTCCAATTGTTGTGGTGTCAACCTTGTAGGTTGTGGAAGACTATGGGCAACAACACTTCCATCTTTATAGTTGTGAATGGTATCCTTCCTAGTTGCCATAATTTTGCTTTCCATTTTTCTTGCTAACCTGAATGCCTTCTCTAATTAATCAGGTTCCCAAAGGCGCACATCATGTTGGATATTATCCTTTAAAGACCCTATGAACACATCAATCCTATGCTCCTCTGGAATATCTTTTACCCTTATGTTCAATTTTTGGAACTCCTCAATGTGCTCCATTATTGAACCCTTTTGTTTGAGACTTATCAATTGGCTAAAAAAAGTGTTGCTTTTTGTATCCTCATAATGTGCTATCAATTCTTCCGTAAAAATTGCCCAAGTGATAAACTGTTTACGAGAACAAAGCCATTGATACCATACAAACTGATTTGGTTCCAAATATAAAGTTGCCATACGTACCTTTTGTGTGTTTTGCACATTATTGAGATCGAAGAATTGCTCCATCTGTAATATCCATGTGGCGGGATCCTTGCCATCAAACTTCCTCATATCGATTTTTGGAACATGGTGAGTCTTCGATCCAACATTAGAGTCTATGGAATCATGATTAACATTTCTTTTGTTCTCATCATGAGTTTCCTTTAGTACTCTTTCACCCTTAGTGACCATTTCTTGTAGCAACTTATTCATATTTATCTTCAATTCTTCCATCTTATCATCCATGCCATCAATTTTACCGTCCATGCCATTCACCTTAGCTTCCATGCCATCCATATTAGCTTCCATGCCCTTTATCTTAGATTCCACGCCATTTATCTTAGCATCTGTTAGCTTTTGTGAGCGTGACATTTGTTGCACTTGTTCTTGTAATTTTGATATATCATGTAGCATTTCTTCCTCTTCTTCATGAGTCATGCTAGAGCTTTCAGGTTCCTTACTAGGTGTTTGCATTTTCTTTCCTCGGGGCATCAGTTACCGATAATAATTCTTTACTATGCCCTTTGAATTCCTTCAAACAAAGCTTATGCAAAAATTTAAAAAAAAACTACACACCTTTTTTTCTTTGTAGAAGCCTGATATTGAATCTGATGTATCTCTGTAATTTTGAATCATCCAGCTCTGAAATTTTGACCTGTAGTAGCCTTCTATGTCCTCTTTCCAATGCCACTAGTATGATCCAAATTGGATTCTCCAAGAAAACGTTATGCACAATCTCCCGCAGTGACCGGATTATAGACTAGTTCAGTAGAGCGAACTTGTACGAAGTGCCACGTGTCACTGTTTCAACCTTTGACTCTGAAAAATATATAAAAGAAAAATAAAGTCCGTCCTCTTTCTGTACCTTCTTACGAAATTTCAATCTGATGCTCAGAAAGAAAGTTATGACGATTTTCCCCAGGTCACCTGTTTTGAGTGTAATTCAGGAGTCTGCAAAAAGACCAAATTCCTCAGATCATATCTCAGAAAATATCACGTGAAAAGCTCTGAAATTTGGAACCAAGGTTCAGCACGATTTATTCTCAAATGGGTTTTTTTTGTGACTTCTGAAACGTCACAGAAGAAAAGTTATAGTGAAAATGCCACGATGACCTATTTGGAGCAGCGAAACCCTAGAATCCAAAGCTCTGATACCAAATGTTATGAAACCAGCTCAAGAAAAGATAGAAAAGATAGATCAACGCCTTAGAATTCAGCCTCTTCGAGGGGGAAACCTCCTTTACATTACATAAATGAACAATTCTTGGATGATTCAAATGACAAAACCTCCTTTCTATATATAGGAGTCTAAGGAGTCACAATATAATCCAGCCGACCTAACAATAATAATATAAAGCCACAAAAATAACAATAGAGGGATTCTATGGGCACATTAATAACAATATGGGGGGCAATGGGGGCACAAAAATATAAATAAGGGGTATAACTACAATAGTAATGGGGTAATCACTAGTATTATAGGGACCCAACATAAACTTACAGACGGAGCCTGAAGTCAAGCCAGCGAGCCTTCGAACTGCATTTGCTATGCAAGTGCAAAGTAGATCAACGCTGCTTCAGTCAATCTCCGGGTTTTGTTTATGAATTAAACAATTGATTTACAAGCTCTCTAATTGCCCTTGTGGTGGCTCTAGTAACCTCCTTAGATCTACCCCTGTGATTGATTTACTGATTACCACTTGCTCGGCCTAAATCCCTAAACTGAACTGCAAACTGTGACCCAGAACCCAACCCAAGTCTCGTCCCTGGTCCAGCGCACTGTCTATTCTGTGAACTTCAAATGCAGCGCACTTCCCAAGTGTAGTAGGTGTGTTGCATTTCAGTTTCACTGTGTTACAGGTGCGCTGATCAGACAAGGCCTTGTTCCTAAATTTTGGTTTCTGTGTTCATTCTTTTCAGCTCTATTCAGGAGTTTTGCTGCCTGTAGTCAGTACACCTCTGTTGAAACCCATTTCTTTGATGTTATTCCGCCTCCTTTGTGCAAAGAACTGTAAATGTTTTTATGTATTTTTTGAGTCATTTTCAGTTCTCCTTTACAAAAAGTAGCGTAATTGTACTGTCATTTCTTGATTTGAAAGTGTCGCAAGTGTCGTTTTCAGTCATAGAAGAGAATCTGATTGTTCTTGATAGTCGATTACCCTGTTACTCTTGTATTTGATCTGAATTAGTAGTTTTTCTAGTGTCGAAAGCAAGATTTCAATTCCAAATCGCAAAGTGTTGTCATTGTCCTCATTTTGTCTTGAAAAGAAACTTGTTAGTAATTGTCGCTTTGAAAAATAATTCAGATTTGTGCTTAGCTTTCTTTTTATCATTTACACATTAATAAGGATGAAAACAAATACATGCATGTGCATTTGCATTTAGACTGTTTGTCGGTTTGATTTAGGACAGTGCATATAGTGTGTGCTCTTTGCTCTTTGTTGAAAAAACGCCATCTCTCTTCCCTTAGTAGTTAGGATTTTCATTTGCAAAAAGAAGACTAAACGACTGTTTATCATCTTAGATTGCATTTTAGGAATTGTATATCTACATCACGTGGTGAACCTGAAAGGAAAATTTCTTAAGCAAGATCAACTATAAAATAAATTTAATGAATCTAAAAATGCTTTGGAACCTAACGCACAACATCTAGAAGTCTAGGCTAGAGACGTATTCCGGCGTCGTAAAGCCTGGTAACTGTTCTTTTCACTGTTGGTTGGGTGATTCCTCCACTTTGAGACGATAAGTGCCAGTACGAACTTGTGCTCCCATGTACCATCGAGTATATTTTGGGAGACCACAATAGGCTTAATCCTTTATCCATAGGAAGCCGTGTCTTCCACCCTATCGATCGCAATGCACTGAACACAGCATTCGGGAAGATTGACTGCCGTACCATAAAAAGTATTATGCAGTTTTGCGATTGGTTTGGTAATCCCTCTGTCTAGATTTCCAGAGCAGTCCCTTTCGTTCCTTTTCAGACTCCTTAACGGAAAAGGTCCATCTGAGCACTTGTCACTTCAGGCTCATTAAAAATCGAAGGCGACTAGAGTCATCTTTTGTTTTTTATCGACTCTTAAAAATTGAAAAAACAAGTTGTGTCAAAGCGTCTAAAATTTATTTTAAACGGAATAATTATCACCTTTCCTACATTGGTCTAGGTTGAGGAAAATGGAGTCCACCAACCAAGGAGTTCCCCTTGGAGGAAATCCTAGTCCCTTCTCCTCTTGGGGAGATGGTGGTGCACCCCATATGGCCACATTGTCGCTTCCAGGATTGACAATTGGCTTGCCCGTATGGCTCTTCTCAACCCCCGTCATTCAGAACACCACGATTCCTGAACAATCGAGTCAACAACTAGACGATTCCAGAGTTACCCCCCAACCCTCTACTTCGTCTAATTCTTCCTCTCCTCCTTCCTCTTCGATTGATGAAGCTGGTAAAGCCAAAAATCAAGTACCTGAGAAGAAGAAGGAAAAGAAGAAGAAAGAGAAGAAGAAGAAGGAGCCAAAGGCGAAAATGGGCAACCAAACATCGTCTAGCGAAAATCCACACACTGCACCGACCAGGCCTAAATTTCCATGTGTCATTTGCAAAGGAGACCACTATCATCGAGATTGTCCTTGCATCCCTCGGATCTTAAGGGACTGGTCTCCTCGTTTGCACAATCAGGTGTCGTCAACCTCTGATGATCATGTTGAAAGTACACCGTCAACTAGTGAAAGTGAAGCCCCTGGAAAAAAAGGAAAATGTAAATTTCCTTGTAAACTGTGTGAAGGCAATCACGCCGTCCACCGTTGTCCCTTCTTAGATGAGGCTAAAAGAGTTTTGGATGACCGTCTGGTTTCACCGTTACAGCTTCCTCCTGGATATAAGAAACTTTTGCCAAGTCTGTCACTAGTTGAAAATCCGGCTGACACGCCCTTGTGGTCGGCCGAAGCGTCTATCATTGAAGATAAACCATCTGAATCCACACCAGACGAAAGTCAAAAGGTCGAGGTGGCAGTTGACCCGGTCTTGCCTTCAGAGGTTCCATCTTCAGATGATACAGTCACCGAAGAGAACAAGGATGACACCGTCCAAATTATTTTCGTAAGCACAGACTCCGATGAACATGGGGGCAATCTACCCATTCCTTTACCGCCAAAAGGAAGTTCGTCAGAGTCATATCCAGCCGTCTATTCAGTCCCACCTCCAAGCAACCTAGTTGTTTCCTTTGACTGGAATCTACTAGGCAGACCCCGTTTACCGGCTAGTGTACCATTTCGAATCATTTATCAAATATATAGAATGGTCATGGCCGGTACCATCATAGATGAAGGGGCTTCTGTGAGTATCCTTTCCTCAACTGCTTGGAAAGCGCTTGGTTCGCCATCGCTTTTGCCTGAGATGAGAAATCTAACAGGCTTTGACAAAGGAACCAGTCGACCGTTAGGGATCCTTCCCAATGTTCCCATAACATTGAGAGGAAAAACCGTTCACATGAACGTAATGGTAGTCCAAGGACCCCTGGATTATAATCTACTCCTTGGACGAGACTATATTTATTGCATGGGAGCCATTGTCTCATCACTCTTTAGAGTAATGTGTTTTCCGCACGCAGGAAGAGTGGTCAAGCTCGTAGACCAACTTTCATTTCCCGGTTCACACATAGCAAATAGTCATATACCAACCCTGAATGGTCTTTTCATGCAAGGAATGTCTCATCAATCCCCAGTCCCTCCTCCTGATGAGCGCGAGTAATTCGGAGGATATGACTGTAACCCAGGGGGCATGCACCCTGGTCTGCTTCGGCAGGGAAACTTCAGGTATAGGGTAGGTTTCCGTGAAGGATATATGACTAGTCTGACACACCCATCCGTTTAGGAAAATGGGATTAGGCTAGAATAAGATTCCCTTGTCAAATTTATGTGAGTGGAGGCGTCTACGCCATTCACCTTTGTCTATTTCGGTAGACATCGCCGAAGAAGTGTTTTGTTTGTGGTATAGATAGAACAATCTTTGGTAACCTGAAAAAGGTTGGCCTTTACCGGCAAAACAAATGTTTTGTCTGCAAATTGAGGGGTAACCTCGAAACTCTACTTCTCTATACCTGGGGGCATGCAAACCTTTTGGCATGCAAGCGAAGAGCGACCATTTATTTTTTTAAATTTGTAGGTCCTCTAACCCTTTAAACTCGTAGGATTGGTCGTTTCCTAACTTGCATAAAGAAAGGATGTGGGGCAAAGCTTTGAAATAATGCCGTTTTTAGATGAGACATTCTTATTATACGACTGGATCGAGCAGTTTTAATGCGGACTTCAAGCTCGTTAAAAAATAAACATAAGCAATGAGCAAATGTTTCACCAGTATTTAAGCTCATTTTAAAATAAAAAATGAACCAATTTCCGGTAAATAACCATCGTGAATGTAGTACTTCAGCCTTTAAAGCCTTGGTCGTGTTCTCATCATCACCTCCACTCTGTATTGGCCGATCATTCACCTCCACTTGATCGTTTACCCCTTTTGAGGAACAGCTGCGAAGAGTGATCCTGTTAGCCATCCTTGTAACACTGTCGTGATTGGAAAATTCCAAACCTTACCTGGAATGAGCTGCTACCCGAATTTATCACTCGTTCCTCAAAGACGAGTCTCCTTTAAGCTCTTTTCAACTGACTCGTAAAATATGAAAAGATTGCCGAGACATTGGCCTCTCCAGCCCGTTAAAGTGACCGGAAGTGCTATCCCTCCTTTAGATTTTAATCTTTTTGGACCTGAGAGATTATTACACAAAAAGATCGAGCGCTTGTTTTGTTCGGCTCGTTAAAAGTACCGAAAATTCATCCCTTCTGTATTATTTTATACTTTTTCAGACTTAAGGGATTAGATGACGAAAAAGGATTTTTGGAGTTTCCTTTACGTCCCTTTTCAGACTCTCTAAAATTGAAAAGGACCGAGTTATCTTTGTCGTTAAACTCGTTAAAACCTAATAGCGACAAACTTGTCCATAACAGACAAGAACGAGTTTCACTATCACTAGACTCGTTAAAACATAGCGATGGGTTTTCCCGAAGGGAAAATTATAGAACAAGCATATGTTATCCTCCTCAAGCTTGACAAAAATAAAGAGGTATTGGTCATCAATGACTGGGGAAAAATTGGGAAGAAAACTTGAAGAAACTTTGTTGGTAGCAAGTCGCTCTTGAACATGACACTTTCACTCCGCATCCGAGTCGAGTTGGGTTGTTCCATTCACTAGTCACATCACCATGGTTCCGTCACACCATCCACATTTGGGGTTAATGCTACCAATCCATCATGTCAGTGTCGCCGATATGTTC
Organism: Pinus tabuliformis; assembly: GCA_031772625.1. Taxonomy (NCBI): domain Eukaryota; kingdom Viridiplantae; phylum Streptophyta; class Pinopsida; order Pinales; family Pinaceae; genus Pinus; species Pinus tabuliformis. The sequence goes on from CM062806.1 coordinate 119,167,476, forward strand.
AAGAGAAGTCGCTCAGAGAATTCACCTGTGTCTCACCCACTACAATACATTTACGCTCCATTCTTTCATGACCGCCACCCTGAACCTTATATCACCAGATCGTTTTCACCTCCATTAAAATCATTTGCTCCGTTCCGTGTCATTGATGTGGGATTCACTAAGGCCCTCCTATGACAAATCGCTTCTTGTCGACATCAGCTCATTATCCAAGAAGTCGATCTAGGAACAACCCTTTCAGTACTTTGAAGCTTGCATGCCTCAATGGCAAGTTTCTCACTTCCGGCAACAGGTTTACATCAATGGCCTTCGACCGAAAGATTTTGCGTGTTGTTCGACGCCAAGTCCCTTATTCACACCACGTGAATTGTACTGTAGTACCTTGAGGATCATTATCATTATCGGTGATTCCTCTCGCACCTGTTAACAGCTTACATCATTGGCTGGTAATCAGGCGATGTCTTTCCATGTTCAACTCCAAAACATCTCTCACATGGATCGACTTGTACTTTGAGTGAAGATCAAACGAGATTGAAGACCCTGGATCTAGTTTCATCCATCCGGGCTGCGATATATATTCAGGAAAATAAAGACATCAAATGTACATCATTGTTGCACAAATAATCATCCAATCCAAGGGATGATGGCTCTACCAGAATCATCAGTCTACACTCAGACGATTGTCTGTCCTATGTACATGAAAATGAATTTATAAAGCTGAGCATGGGAATGCCCGCCTCAGCTAGATCATGAAAATATTATGAAGATAATGTACTGTATTGTATCTTATTACAGGTCTCCTTCCAGCTTGAAAGAACTTCAGATCCTCATGATAAAGCATTTCACCCGACATCAACAAATTAACGACCTCATGCTTTAGGGGGCAACTGTTATAGACATTTTTGGGCACTGCAACCCCAATCATAAATGCCAATAAACCAAGGGCTCTTAAGTCCCTAAAAGTGTTGTTCCGACACCTAAAAGAAAAAGGTCAACTGATTACATCTTCTCCCAGAAGTTCTCCATGAAAAACTACTCAGAACTGGTCAAAACTGGGCCATTTCACCTGCTCCATAGGCAAAGTGCACTGCATCCCACCTGAATACACACAGTAGGTGCGATGCATGTCAAAAATCCCTTCTATGGGGTGCGATGGGCGAGAAGGGACAAATGGCAGGGTCAATCCGCAAGGTGGAGAAGCATGGAAACTTCCAGAAACTTCTCTTGTGACACTTGCCTCTCTGAATTCGACTAGGGATGAGTAAGAGATCATCAATCTCCAAGTGGAATCAAGAACTATCAGAGGGAAGACACTAATCAAATCTCAAAATCTGACTCACCCCCCTTGCAAACATCTATATATGGATCCCTCATCCGAGAGATCCAGAGGCTGGAATTTTGTATCTTGTAAGGAAGTGCTGCTGGTTTCTTGGTGCAATATCATAGTGTTGGGTGATCTAAGCTTTTCATGAGGTGAAGAAGGGCTTACTTGCTGAGAGGATGATGATGGGTCAGAACAATTGGTTGTAATCCTCTTTGCTCTTTCTTGATTATCAATAAAGCTATCCAAGTTTTCCTCCACATACTTGTGTGATTAATGTTTTATGCATTTGTGTGGTTAATATACATCTGATCCTATATTGCTTATGATAATAGATCTATGTTCTCGTATAGTGTTATGCTGCTTTGATTCTAAAGGTGCTCTTTGAAGCTGGGTATACAAGAAAGCAAGTAGCAAAGGACTATCAGAAGGGAGAGGAATCAAACAAGGAACCAAGCGCAAGACTGAGGTTGGTCTCCTTTATTCTTCTCTCATCTATTTATCATAAAGGAAAACTAGAGTGGTTTTAGTTTGTTTGTTTCTAAGGTAGCTACCAGCCTTAGTGGGACTAGCAGTTCTGCATAGACACTAGTTTTCCCGATAACACTACGATGAAAACGATTTTTACCAGGCTTTATGATACCAGAATACGTCTCTAGCCTAGACTTCTAGATGTTGTACGTTAGGTTCCAATGCGTTTATGTTCATTGAGGTTTATTTTACAGTTGATCTTTCTTAAGAAGTTTTCCTTTAAGGTTCACTGCGTGATGTACATATACAATTCCTAAATTTGCAATCTAAGATGATAAGCAGTCGTTTACTTTCTTTTTGCAATGAAAATCCTAGCTACTAAGGAAAGAGAAGTAAAATTCTTTCAACATAGAGCAAAGAGCACATACTAAGATGCACTGTCCTAAATCAATTTCCGCATGTAGTCTAAATGCAAATGCACATGCATGTATTTTTTTTTCAATTTCCTTAATGTGAGAATGACAAACAGAAAAATAAGTATAGATCTGAACTATATTTTCTCAAAGCGACATTTTAGCAATTTGTCTTAGACAACACTTTCAATTTCGACTTGAAAACTGCTTTCAACACTTCAAAGAATTGATGATTTGAATCAAATACAATAGCAAAAGCGTAATCGACTATCTAAAAGAGGAAGACTTTATGACACTCTTTTCTTTGACTGAAAACGATACTTGCGACACTTTCAAATCAAAAGACGACAATTCGATTAAGCTACTTTTTGCAAAGGAGGACTGTAAATGATGAAAAATACATAAAAAAACATTCACAATTCCTTATCAATGGAGGCTGAATAATGCAAAGGAAGAAGGTTTCAATAGTGATATACTAATCATAGACAGCAAAAGTACTAAATAGAGCTGAAAACAATGAAGAAAAAAACCAAAATCTGGAGGCAGAAACAGTCTCATTCAATCATCGCACCTGTAACACAGGGAAATAGGGATGCATCTCACCTGCAACACACGGGAGGTGCGATGCATCTAGGTTGCTAATGAGAGACAGTGCGATGGTCCAGGGATGAGACTGAGCTCAGTTTTCACTCACAGTTTGCAGCTAAGTTCAGGGATTTAGGCTGAACTAATGATAGATAGTAAACACAAAGTATAGGGGCTGATCTAATGAGGCTATTTGAGCTACCACCAGGGCACCTAGGATGTTTGCAAGCCAGATGTTCAGTTCATAAACTAACCCAGAGATTGACTAAAGCAACGTTGATCGACTTTGCAGTCGCATAGCAAAAGCAGTTCGAAGGCTAGCTGGCTTAACTTCAGGCTCCATCTGTAGTTTATAAAGCAAACAACAGTGACTAACAATCAAACTATTTGTTCCCCAGTGGAGTCGCCATTTTGTTATTGGGAAAACTAGTGTCCATTTAGAGCTGCTAGTCCCACTAAGACGAGTAGCTATCTTAGAAACAAACAAACTAAAGTTACTTGTGTTTTCCTTTATGAGAGATAGATGAGAGAGAAGCATAGAGTACCAACCTCAGTCTTTCACTTGGCTCCTTGCTTGTTTCCTCCCCCCTTTAACAGAACTTCGCCACTCTTTCCTCACTTGTTCTGCTTCAAAGAACACCTGTAGAGTCAAAGCAACATAATACCATCAAAGCATAGAGATCTCTAATCGTAAACAATATAGGATCAGATGTATATTAACCATACAAATGCATACACCAATACAAGATTTAGAAATATACAAGAATATGGAGGAAAACTCAAATAGCTTTATTGATAAAAGTAGTAGAAGAGAGGGTTACAACCCAACGGTCTAACCTAGTGCCATCCTCCCAACATGAAAGCCCTCTTCACCTCATGAAAAGCTAGATCACCCAACACTACAATGTTTCACAGAGAAACCAACAGCACTTTCTTACAAAAATACAAAATTCCAACCCCTGGATCTCTAGGATGAGGGATCCATATATAGATATTTGCAGGGGGGTGAGTCAGCTTTTGGGATTTTGATTAGTGTCATTTCTCTGATAGTTCTTGGTTCCACTTGGAGATTTCATGATATCTTACTCATCCCTGGGTGAATTCAGAGATGCAAGTGTCAAATGAGCAGTTTCTAGAAGATTCTCTGGGTTTCCACCTACCAAACTGCCTCTTCCATTTGTCTGCTCTTGCTCATCACACCTTACAGAAGGGATTTTCAGTATGCATCACACCCTTTGCATGTAACAGGTGAGATGCATCACACCCTCAGCATGGAGCAGTTTGTATGGTCCAGTTTTGACCAGTTCTGAGTAGTTTTTCAGGAAGAACTTCTGGGAAATGATGTAATCAGATGACCTTGTTCCTTTAGGGTATGAAACAACATTTTTAGGGGTTTAGAAGCCCTTGGTTTATGGGCATATGTGATTGGGGTTGGAGTGCCCAAATATGTCTATAACACTTTTGGACTCCCACTTTTGAGTACAGATCTACATTCTTTATTTTCTCATTGCAACTATAGAGGGAGATCAGTTTCTAGAAGCATTTGGACTAAAAGAACCCATGCCATGGAGGAGGATATTGTATACCCACATTTGTATTCTTCTCCAAAAGGTGTATTTTACATTATAATAAAATTTAATTTTCTTCCATTGGGTTTTGTTGTCTTCATGTTGTCATATGTTTTTCAATGTTTACAAATAATTTTTGCAAGGTTTTCTAACAATATTTTTGCAAATCTGAAGAATACTTGCATCTTTTTCTATTTGTTTTCCTTGTTGTTAGGTAGATTGTCACCAACCTAACAAGAAGAGGATTTTTGGCTCATCTACTCAAAAATATTAATAATACTTGCAATAAAAATACCACCATGTTTGTATAATATCCCCTATCCCATAATATTGCTACAAGGATAGCATTTAGCCCATTTTGTCCCTTGGGAAAAGAGGAAAAGGATTGGGGATCCATTTTGGCATTTTTGGACTTAGGGGATGTGGGTGGAGTTGGTCCCATGCTCAAATTGTGGGCCACATGGGAGCAATTCACACCCCTAGAGTGGGAGTGATTTTTTGGAGGGAAAGTGGGGGCCACCAAGGAGGGCGCATGGGCCTATGAGTATATCGAGGTAGAAAGGGGGCACTCCACATTATAATTTTCTATTACACTTCAAATTTTAGCATCTCTTAGATTTGTTCAGCGCTAGGGTTGGAGTACTATTGAGCACACGTGGCTAGTCCTTTTTCCATGAATGATGGGAGCTGATGTGGCATCCTCTCGAACCATGGTGGTGAAAACAAGAAAGTCAACTTCTGAGTGGCGTAACTTTCACATACAAACTTTGATTGATGTGATTCTTGTGTCATTGGAAAGGTGTCGCGCTAAAGGAAAAAAAAAATATCCCCAAAAAAAACATCATTCGATGCCTCAAAACACTGTTGGAAGGTTTTAGACCTTGTTTTTCCAAACTGCGTCCCACCAGTAAAAACAGTCTCGTGAGATTATTCCTCCACTTTTTCCACTTTGAATGCATTGAGATGGATGAAAAATAATATAACAATCCAATATGTATTAGAGGCATAAGAGGATGAGGTAGAGGTTGGGGCCCTGACCCCTTTTTTGATACTAAGGTAGACCACACAAGGGAGCATGATAATTAGGACAAGGACACCATGGATGGTAGCGAAGAACCTGAACAAGGGGAAAGGAGCCAACATTGGCTAAAATATCAAGGTTGCAAAATCTTATGATGGATAAATTGTTGTAGTTGGATAGTGCTCATATATATAATCAGGGGAAGCAAGATAATAATGGGGAAGGTAGGGTCAGATCTGGTGAGGGGAGCCACATGCATGCACACACAAATATCTAGGACACCCCACATATAACTAGCCATTCCAACTGACCCACTATGGCCCAATTTGTGGATGGACTCTCAAGAGAACCATATTCGTTCACAACCTTCACGAGGCCATTTGCAAATGGGATTGAGGAGTATGATGCATTAGACCTGAGGATTAAGATGGCCCTCTCCTTTGGAGATATTTTCCACTTGAAGGAAAAGCATAGACTCAAGGTTGGGACACCATATAGGGGAGGTCAACAAAACTCGACCCATACAGGACATTGGGAAATATAACACTTCCCTGATTTGATGGATTAACTAGAAATTATGCTAGAGTGTGGGTGCAGAAGCTGGACACTTATTTCTATCTAAACCCCATGAAGGAGATGGATGCTATTAAGTTTACCACCTTACATCTATATGGAGATGCACAAGAGTGATGGTACCATGCATTGATCACTCTAGGGCACACTAGCATTACTTCCTACATAGAGTTCACACAAAGGCACATAAAGTGGTTTGACAAGAAGGACACAAAGCTACATTTCAGGGAGTTTGTGCCACTAAGACAAACCAATAGTGTAGAGGTGTACATTTCAAAATTCCATAGGTTAGTCATGATGGTGTCAAATATCTTGGAAGTGAGATTGATCATGTTATTCTTTGAGGGGCTGATAGAGAAATTACATGGATGGGTGAGGGCTTGCAAGCCCACCTCTTTGCAGGATGAGATTACCAGGACTAGGGACATTTTGGACATAGTATTTCAGAACAAATTACCTCCTAGGCCTACCCTTCCTTAGAAGGGTAAGAACATCATGCATCCTCTAAAAGAGTGGAAAAGACAAGGAAAGTTTGATGATGAGACTAGGAGGGATCTCCGAAGGAGGAAACTATGGTTCACAAGTGAGGAGCCTTAGGCACCTATGTACAAGTGTTATAAGGGGGCGACTCACTATATTGAGGTGTTTTTTGATAGCAACCCTAAAGAGGAGGATGAACAAGAGTTGATAGGAGAGGAGGGTCACTATGATGAAAGAGAGGATACAAATCATCAGGTTGCAAAAGGGGGCATCATTTCTTCACTTACATGGATTCCTAGATACCACACCTTGGGAATCAAGGGAACTATTTTGGGATAGAGGGTGACTATTCTGGTTGATGGTGGGGCAACCCTCAACTTTATAGATGAATAGTCTATAGACTGGAGGGGGTTATGCATATAGTATTTTGAGGGATTTTCAGTTCTTATACTAGGAAGCTAGACCATGCAGTGCACCAGGATGATCCCCAAAATAAGGTTGATGATGGGGAATTACAAGATCACGAATCACTTCTTTGTGGTGAACGTAACAGACACCAATGTGGTGTTGGGCATGTAGTGGCTATATTCAATTGGGAACTGTTAGCTCTGCTACATATTTGGACACTTTGAAGGTCAAATGCAAGCCTGGCCTAGTTGTTATGGCTAAAAAGGGACTCGTATCAATTATCTTTCTCATTCCTTTTCACCCCACTCACACTCTCATAACCCCCGTATCTCTGTTTTTCCTCCAAAACTCGGCATAAGCCCCCGTTTCCCCAAACCTCAAAGCGTTAAGTTTAAAGCTCCATAGCACCGCCACCACATGACCGCGCACCTTCGCAAACTCTTTTCCTATCACATCCGACATAAACTTGTGCGATTAAACCTGCGCTGTCTGATCATCTCCGCTGCGATCAGACGGCATTCGCTCCTCCCTCGCCCGCAAACTGACTGCACGTTAACTTGCAATAAAAGTGGTTTTCATCCCTCCCTGTCCACCACGTGTCACAGTTCTAATGGAATCGCACACCTTTGTACGATTACCACCCAAGCCCCAACGGCGGTGCGTGCAATACCGCTTACCGCCTGTCCTCTGTCCCTGCCCGTTAAACTCCGCACATCACCTCCGCCCGATAACCGTTGGATCTGTTCACCCGAGATCCAACAGTTCACGATTGTTTTGCTCCTGCTGCATCCCGTTACTTCCCGCCGAAAGATCTCTGTCGTCGATCCACCCAATCTAACGGCTGATCTTCCTCCTCCATTCGTCCAGACTATCCACGTCCTGGAATTGTCCCATGCACCCGAAGTACGAAGGTGACAAGTTACTAGTGCACTGCGCATTTGCTCCTCAACAACCGCTTACAAGAGACAGGATGGTCGAGAACGAGAAGGACAAGCCTCGAGCAAATAAATGTATTTAACAGTGATGGAATTTTATCCTTTACGACACTCCAACCACCTGAAGGTACAACAGAGCGCCTTAGAAGATCGGATTTGTTCAGTAAAGCAGGCAAATTGCACCAGAAACTTCATCAGGAAGTTAAAGCGGTTGGTGGTCCATTATGACCCCTCCACATAGAGAATGGCAGAATGTCTTTCTAATGAAACTCTATGTATACCCAAAAAACAGATGCAATCAGGGTTGATGGTTGTTTTTTTGATGTAAGGTTCAACTTTTGGAGACTGTAACTACTGTGATACTTGCAGCATCCCGTCTTCATTTTCAGCTAATACAAGCTTCTTTTTAAGTATGGGGGATTTACGCAGTGCATTATATTAGATATCATTTTTTTTTGGGATTCAACTGCGTTAAGTAAGTCATTCAAACGTATGACCATTTCCATGAGAGGTAGTCGTAACTGACTAATTTCTCATGATTTTTGAATAGTTCACTTAGCACTCATTGCATCGGGTGATGCTCACAGGGGTGAAGAAGTGGGATTGAAACTAGTGAAATGTGGAGAACGAATCACATAGCATCAATCATCACTTCCGGGGCTTGCACCCGGTAACCAGGACTTCCCAAGAGGTCACCCATCCCAGAACTCCTCTGGCTCAAGCGTGCTTAACTGTGGAGTTTTTCCCCACAATCAAGCCCACTTAGCTTGCTACCCCATTTGCAAAACCTTCACAAGTATTGTGCCTCATGAACCATTCAAGTAGAGATCCCTTGACTCTTTTTTGAATTTAAGTATGGGGGATTTACGCAGTGCATTATATTAGATATCATTTTTTTTGGGATTCAACTGCGTTAAGTAAGTCATTCAAACGTATGACCATTTCCATGAGAGGTAGTCGTAACTGACTAATTTCTCATGATTTTTGAATAGTTCACTTAGCACTCATTGCATCGGGTGATGCTCACAAGCTTCTTTTGCTGTTAACTGCTCACTTTCCATTTCTATTCTGTTCTAGGTTGTGCCTATTATGCAGTTTTCATGAACTCTTGATGTTTAGCATTAGAGGAGTTGTCATCCTACCTTTGTGTTAAAATCTTATATGTATCAGTGAATGTGTTATTCAGGTTTCTATTTGCTTAGTGCCAGAGAAGTGTCATCTTGTCTGTGCATTAGGAAATAGATTTGCAGACCTCTTTACTGGTTGCATCCGGCCATCATATGGTCTCGTGTATCTGCTGGTGTGGTCAGTATTTTCCATGTTCACCCAATCCTTAAACTGTGAGTAATTGGTGGTCTAAAGCCTTGTAGTCTGGGGGTGTTCACGCATGTCTGGAGTTAAGCATAGTAGACGTGGTTATCTGGCTTAAACAAACATCATTCCTTCCATTCATCCATTTCCAACATTAAGTTGAGTTCGTAATGTTCCTGAGCATCTCTGAGCTACAACCTAGGAGAGTTTCTTGGGGTGATAACAGAAACTATACTATATATCACCAAGCGATGGAGATGGGAGTTCATGGGGCCCAATGGGAAAAGGTGGTGTTAAGGGGCATGCACGCCTGCCCACCTAAGATAGTGTCAACCAATAGGATGAAGGCAGACCTCCAAGAGGCAGATATAGCATGGGAAATGGAATGTGGGATTTTAGAGGCAGGGAGAAGGGCTCAAACATGGTAGCATCATCTGGACATCTTAGTAGTCTTGTAGAGACATCAAGTAGTTTCTGGAGACATTCCTCTAGGTCATCCCTTAGATAGAGGGTTTGAGCATACTATTGAGCTAGAGGAAATGGTTTAGGCGGTCATCACCACCTTTTACAAACATCCCAAGGCATAGAAAAATGAGATAAAAAGATCCATTTAGGAGTTATTAGCCTTGGGCCACATCAAACCATGTTCCAAACATTTTTCTTCTTTCATGGTGTTGGTGAAGAAGAAGGATGGGTCTCTTTGAATGTGCATTGATTATCAATCTCTCAACAAGAGGATAATAAACCAATCCCAAGGATAGATGAGTTGATGAATGAGTTAAGGGAAGCCAGGTATTTCTCCAAAATAGACTTGTGCTCAAGGTACCATCAAATTTGAGTGAGAGAGCATGACATCTGAAAGACAGCCTTATGGTGTCACTATGGGCACTTTGAGTTTTTGGTTATGCTCCTTGGGCTAATCAATGCACCAACCACATTCCAGTCTTGCATGAATGACATGTTCTGCAATTACTTTTCAGATATGTACCAATATTCTTTGATAATATATTGATTCAAGACATGGGAGGAGCATTGCAACACTTGGAGGGGGTGATGATGATCTTAGAGGAGCAACAATTCTATGCGAAGAGGTCCAAGTGTGAGTTTGGCCTCACAAAGATGCTTTACTTCAGCCATGTGATTGGAGAGGAGGGAGTTCAGGCGCATTAGGAGAAGATTTGAGCTATCCTAGATTAATCGATTCCTAGGAATGTGATAAAGTTGAGGGGATTTTTGGGCATTTGCACTTTTTACAAGCAATTTGTGAGCAGATTCTCAATGTTGGAAACACCCCATAAAGATCTCATGAAGAAGGGTGATTTTGAGTGGTTAGCAGAGGCTCAAGAGGATTTTGAGTGCCTCAAGGTAGTGATGAGTTCAAGCCCCATTTTAGCATTGCCTTATTTTTCACAGCCCTTTGTACTAGAGTGTGATGCCTCAGGGGAGGGCATTGGAGCAATCTTGATGCAGGGCGGTCACCCCATTTCCTATGAGAGCCAAACTCTTTGTGCCTGTGGGAGACTATACACCATTTATGATAAGGAGATGTTGGCCATCATGCATTCCTTGGCCAAATTTAGACAACAATTGGAGAGAAACCAATTAAGGGTGAAGACAAACCATAATAGCTTGTAGTTTTTCTTGGACTAGAGAGAGCTTAATGACAAACAACAAAACTGGGTTAGTAGGATCTAAGCATATGATTTTGAGATAGAGTATGTCAAGGGGAAGCATAATGTAGTGGCTAATGTGTTTTCCAGGAGGCCTACAACACTCTCTCTCATGGACATCACCCAGGATTGGAAGGCATGACTTTTGGTGGAGCACTCCAAGGATTAGTAGGCATGCAAGATTATGAATGACTCATTTGGGGATTATAGGTAAAAGTTTATGGATGAGGTGATATAATATAAGAACATGATTTATTTGGTGTGAGGGTCTCAACTATGGGAGAAAATCATGTGGGCAACCCACAATTCCCCTCTTTCAAGACATCCCAAGTTTCTCAAAACCTATAGGTCTGTCAAGAAGAAGTTTACATGGAGAGGCCTCAAGGGTGATATATTGAAGTATGTGCAGGAGTGTAGAAGTACATGTCAAAGAAACAAGGTGGAGCACACACATCCAGCTAGGTTACTTCAGCCTCTTCCTATTCCAAAGCAGAAGTGGGAGGGTATCTCCATGGACTTCATCACCAAACTTCCAGTTGTTCAGGGGCAAGACTATATATATGTGGTGGTAGACAGGTTGATCAAGTTTTCCCACTTTTTTGGTATTTCAGATACGTAATTAGCAGCGCATGTGGCCAAACTCTTTTTCAGGGAGGTGTTTAGGTTGCATGGGCTCCCTAAAACCATCATCGATGATAGGGACAATAGGTTCATGGGGGAATTTTGGCAAGAGCTCTTTAGACTGGTGGGTACCAACCTGACACCCATCACTAGCTACCGCCATCAAACTGACGAGTAGACTGAGATTGTGAATAAATGGTTGGAGGGTTAATTGCGTAACTATGTGATAGGTTAGCAACAAGTATGGGTGAACTGGCTTCATTTGGGGGAGTACTGCTATAACATGACATATCACATGTCTATCGGGATGACACCCTTTAAAGCGTTCTATGGCTATGAGGCGCTATCATTTGTTGAAATGGTTTTTGGGGATAACAGAGCCCTAAGGGCGAAGGATTGGATCCAAGAGAGCTAAGAGATTCCCAAGGCTCTCAAGGACACCTTACAGATAGCTCAGAATCAACAGAAGTTGTATGCAGACTGCCACCAGATGGAGGTGGGATACTTAGTCTACCTATGCCTACAACCATACCGACAGTCAACACTCAAACATAAGGGGGCCAACAAGCTCAAGCCCCTCTTTTACGGACCTTACAAGGTGATCCAACATATCGGGGAGGTGGCATATGAGTTGGATCTTCCACCAAGCATCAAAGTGCACAGTGTATTTCACGAGTCATACTTAAAGAAGGCGTTGGGGCAACGGGTGTCAAGTACCATGGAGCTAACACCACTTGATGATGAGGGGCATTTGGTGTTGGTTCCTGAAGCCATCTTGAAGATGCAAGAGAGGAAGCTTAGGAATAGGGTTATCATGGAGTTCATTATTAGGTGGCAGGTCTTTCCTTTGGAGGATGCTACATGGGAAGGAGAGCAGGTACTATAGCACCCAACATTGCAGTTTCTTGAGGACAAACAAATTTTGGAGGGGAGGACTATAATGTCTCCTGTCCCATAAGATTGCTAAAATGATATCCTTTAGCCCATTGTTTCCCTTGGGAAAAGAGGAAAAGGATTGGGGATCAATTTTGGCATTTTTGGACTTAGGAGATGTGGATGGAACCACATGGGAGCAATTTTCACCCCTAGACGGGGAGAGAATTTTTGGAGGGAAAGTGGGGGCCACCAAGGAGGGTGCATGAGCGCATGAGTGTATAAAGGCAAAAAGGGGGCACTCCACATTATCATTTTCTACTACACTGGAATTTAACATCTCTTGGAGTTATTCAGCACAAGGGTTGGAGTGTTGTTGAGCACAAGGGTTTTAGGCGAAATCCAAGCTATTTTTAGAGAACCTTGAGTATTTCCCTAACTAAAAAATATGAGGAGTCCATAACGAGACTTCACCTAAGCATAACATTCAACCTTTTTGGAGCAGTGCGTGTTCCTAGGCATAGGAGAGAATTTGACTTGGTCAATGTGCAGGCTATAGAGGAAATTAGGAGGAAAACTTGTAGGGGTCATTCTCTTGTCGGAGAAGCGAGATTTTGGTGATAATTTGTAGTGGTGTTTGGGGGCCATTTTTTAGGGTCGAATTCATCATTTTTTTGCAGTTTGTGGGCATATTGAGTGCTTCTTGGGTTGAAGAATTTGAGCTTTCTGGAGCCAAACTTCAGATCAATTGGGAGTTTTTTTAGTTGTGGATTGGGGCTACTTCCAGCAAAGGATTTTGGCAATATTATGCACTAGTTGGACAGTTGGGCCATTCGCATGAGTTAGAGGGCTTCTTCACTGTTTAAGACCGAACCAAACCCTTTCCGGGTTTTTGTGGGTTTTGGAGATGATTCCATTGGTGAAGTTTCAAGTTGATTCAGACATTATTGAAGTTGGAAACCATCATTCTAATAGTCAGTGAACAATAGCTTATTCACTAAACCAACAACATCACCATTCAGAATTCTCTCTACTTCGGTTAACAACATATTTCTAGGTTTTTTTATGTTTGTGGAAAACCTGTGAACAGTTTAAGAAACCAACGTTTCGGACTATCTTAGTGAGTCCATCATCAGGGCAATGTGATTTATATTTGCCTTGATGATGGACTCACTAAGCTAGTCCGAAACGTTAGTTTCTTAAATTGTTCACAGGTTTTTCCACAAACATAAAATTCTACCAACCTGTATGGACTCTCTCTTTAACATATTCTAGGTTTTCTTCAACTTGTTAGGGAAAGCTAGGTTCCATTGTTTCATCTCATTTTATGTACTCAAAATCTATGCTTTAGTATAATGGCTCAGATTGTTATGCTGGTTTCATTTGTGTGTTAAATTTGTGATCATTATTACTTTATTTTGTTGTTGTTCCAAATTCATTGTTTTTGGTATTTACTGTTGATTTTCCATTAAAAATATTACAGTTTGAAAAAGTAAAAGCAACAACATCCAAGTAGAAAAGTTAAAATTATGACCAACTTAAAAATTCATTTAAGAAATCTCTTTATCAATTTTTAAAACAGTTGCATTTTCTTTTCATAAAGATGATTATTGCCATGGATCTCAATGAATAAGTCACTTCGGAATTGGTCAAAATTTTATTAAACAATTAAAGGTCGCAAGTTAGAACTATGTAGTCACTCCCGAGTTCTCCAGGTTCTAAGAAGTTGAGTTAGGTCTGGTGTGATTTTCCAATCCCATATGCATTAATTCCCAGTTTTTTTTTACGACATATAGATGCGACGTGACATCGTTTGACGTCATTACATGTGTTGGGTGCATAAGTTAGAAGAGCCGCCAAGCATGGAAACATTGATATCTTTGGTACTGTTGTGGGTAGATGTATTCCTGAAGCTGGCACCCATTTTATCTGATCGCTGTGAAATACATATATTTTGTGTATTTCGGAACGCCAACCAACGTGTACAGTCAGAATCGTTCCATAATATTATTAGCATGGTCCATATCTTAATGAAAAACATGCAAGGGCTAATAATACCTGTTTTTGCAAACAGTACAGGTGATTGTTTCCACCAAAAAATGCAATTCTTTTTTTAAGTACAAAAAAAAAGAATTGCATTTTTTGTATTCACGAGTTACCCAAGCCAACAATGCTTGCGGTGAGAAACTTTTTGATATTTTCTATCCAAATCTGATAGAGATTTGGATACATTCAGTGGCGCTTCATTTCACCTTCCACATATTTTAATTTCACTCCCAACAACCTTTGCAAAGGATCACGAAGAGAAAAAATTTTGGGAATAAAGAAGAGGAATCCTGAGATGTAAAGGATATGTCCAAAAAGTCAAGAACATAGCAATTTGAGAGAAAAAGTCAAAAAAATCGAACAAACATAGATGTGGGAGAAGAATGTTGGAAAATTAAAGATTCATACAGAGATATTGATTGATTAATTCAAAAAAATAAATATAAAGAAGTAATATTATAAATATTAGTAACGTAACCGATCTAGTTTTGGGGTTTTCCATTAAATGAAAATAGTAACGAAGATATTATTATTATTAATTAAATAAATATAAAAGAAATATTTATAATATTAAGAAAATAAAATTGAGAGATTTATTAATTAAAATTAATATTGAAGTAAAAATAGTTATTAGTCTTTGTCTCCGGCATAGCAAGGGACTATAGCGATCGATTGATTGTTTGACCGCCTATTAATTGATCAGTTGACCCGTTTTTTTTGTTTTCTTGTATTTTAACAAAAGTTTGATCGTAACAATTTTATTCACCTAAATTTTATCCAAAGTTTTAAGACTGAAAGCATTCTACCTCTTATTATAGGCTTCACGTGGCCCGATGCAAGAAACTTGCGGCAATACCATTTTATCCAAAGTTCAGCCAGCCAATATACTTAAGGTCCTTTCCGCATGTCTATCAAGGCCCCTTCCACATGGCTATTAGCATGCAAGGCCCCTTCCACATGGCTATTAGCATGCAACTCTGGTATGGTAAAAGATAGTTGGCGCAGAAGGCTCAAGCAGAAACTAGGGCCACTCCTTCACTATTTTGTCGCCGCCTGCCCAAAAGAGTCTGCAAGATTTCAATTCCAGCATTTCGACGTAGTTCATAGCTAGTTGCACCAAAGAAAGACAGTGGCATTGTAGTTTGCGACCTGACAGACCTGGTATGTATGAGACTATCTTTATGTATTTGGGCAAGGTAATAATTAAGATTAATAAGTTTAATTTTTATGAGAATCTCTGAGTATCTCTTATCTATGTAAATAATAGCCCCGAATTCAAGCGCTAGGAAAAAACATACAGTGTACATGCGTTAAACGCTCGAAGTCATAACAGTGTACATGCGTTAAACGCTTGAAGTCATAAATACATTTCAAGATTGTTAAAATAATTTGAATGCTTATAACATGAGGTTGCTCTGGCTCATGCCCATTCCAAAAGACATATGTCTGAATAACATCTATTCCTCCGTCTTTAGACTTGGCAATAAGATGGGGCCACATCTGATTAATAACATGCAAAAAAAATTTAAGCAAATTTTACAGTTAACTAAAATAATACCAAATGCAATACAAACCTCTGGGGTGCTTCGGGGGTAATGTATGGACCCAGAAATTAATAACGTATGTTGTCCATTGATTAGCAAAGCTCTCCCATCATAGCTAACACTTGTTGTTGCATCGACTTTACAGTGAAATATAGAAAATATGCAAATACACAGTAAAATTACTTCCTTTGTTATTAAAAATTCTGTAAAGCTCCCTGGTTAATGCATTGCTGGTGAATGATTTGGTATTTAAGCTGCCACAGCCCTCCTTTAATGTACTGCACTTGGATTGCAAGAGATAAGTCTATTAATTTGGATTGCAGACATACTGCTGAATTATATATGAGCTAACAGATTTAAGATTTTTGTGGGAACAGTTGTTGGAGTGTAGATTTTTCAGACAATTTTCTAAAGTATTCATCTTTCAAAAAAGTCAATGGATTTGAAATCCTGAACAGAATTACATCAATGCAGAGACTACCCAGAACTCGAAATGCACCTGTGACATCACCTGGGAGCACCAACGGAGATTGAAACCAGATGAGCAGCAAGCCGAGTATCAAGGCATGCCAGGGCAACCAAAATTCCCATGGAATTAGCAAGAGTTGACAACATAAGAGGCTGGTAAGGCCAAAACAATGAAAACAAATATGCGAGAGATCTTACCCTGAAGCAAAACCCTAATGGTTTGACCCTGAGTGTCCATCTCTTCTGCAAAACATGAACTGAGTAAAAATACCACAATAAGAATAGGATAACATAGTGATACTAAAGAAAGCATCTTGATATTTCTATTTTCAGACCCATGTGTTCCAATACTTAGAAAGAACCAGTTTGCTGTCAATACATATTGATAGAGCAAAATGACAAACTGGTATTCAAGACAGCATCTTGAGATTCCTACATTCAAATCCATATGATCTATATTAAAAAAAATCAATTCAATGTCCATATAAATCAAAAGAAGAAAATGAACCATTTTTTAAGATGAAATTGATACACCTCCTGATGTAAGAAAAATTTCTAAACCTCACAGATGTTCAATGTCCACAATCAACCTATAAAATGAAGTCAACTCCTGCAGCTTCGTAGAGTAACTTGATGGCATAAGTTGATATTTTTTGAGTGCGCCATTCAAGTTCTTTATGATAACACAACTTCACAAAGTTGCACACATTGACGCCAAGCCAGATGATCCAAAGATCATTTACTTACATCCCATCTAATGGAGGGTGTGAAGGTGTGCATAGTGGCGATGTATAGATACGAACAAGTGTTTACAATGTTAAAACGTGCCAAGGATATAAATACTTTGAGCACCACGTCAACGCGTCAAATTATGCAAGCCTCATATAATGTAATTAGTTTCGTTTAAATAAATTTGTGGGCCCATCTCTTGGCCACTCGTCCAGAGCATTGATATCATGTCTTTCCCCGTGTAGTCGTGTACTCGTGCCTGTGGCTTCTGTGATAGAGCCAAGGACATGATATTACACTTAATTACCACCTGCAATTTTGTTACCGTACATGCAATACTTGGTGATTATTAAGTTAATGGTATGTTGATCATGGACATTCGAGCCTGGATTTAGTAGGTTTTGGATTTTAACAGATCGACTCTAGACATAGCAGAGATCAACAACTTCTTCCACATGAAGAAGCAAGCAGCTGCCACACCAGGATACTCCCACAACTTTTAAGTCTGACAGCATTGAGTGACAACAACAACAGCAATCCAAAGGTTAACTGGTATTTCTCTTTCTCTGGTTTAATAGTTTTTTTGGAGATACTTTTAGAACAGAAAAATTGTTTATGTTTAAACCTGAAATATATTTTCGTTCTAATACAGTTATCCCTGATGCCTCCATGTCAACATATTGTACTCCTGCAAATGTTCTGTTATTTTTACCAGGCTTCTCTCAGAATGCGAGTAACAAGTGCTGCAGCCTTTAAGTTTCAGAAATTTGTCTCTATAGATCAATCTACCGATAAAAGTCTGCTCAAGCTAGACCCAAGGGGTTATTGTTGATTAGGAATGTACACCATATGTCTTCACTTGCATCTTCTGATGTTACTGCAATTCTGGCTACATTAATGCAGCTGCACTCACTGTCTCTTGCATCTATATGGCTTTTGTATTATATAAGTAAAAAATAATTTGATTTTCCAAAACAAAACAGAAAAGCTGTGACGTCAAAGATACTCTTATGATTGTAGTTAAGTTTCAGTTCTTTGTTGATAGGTTATTTTCTTTCTACATAAATTATTCTCTGTAGGCATATTGTGCGTATTACTCAAACTTCACTTCTTGAGTGCTCTGAGTCACTTCAGTGATTGCCTGACATGCTTTCTGATGACAGGAGATCAGCGGTAGGAATCTGCCTGAACAGGAGTAGTCGTCTTGTCAGGTTTATCCTGTTGCAAATTCCTGGTTTGACAGCCCAGCGAGGTTTGAGATATCTCATGTTTTGCAATCAGTATCAATTCAGATATGGAGTTGTCTTTAGTGTGATTTTTTGGAGATTCCGGTGGAATCTGGCAGAAAAAATTGAGATTAAATCTTGATTTGTATTATTTAAAATGGTTTTTTAACTGCGTATTTGGATTCAGCACCCTGAAAAACCCCTGGGATGCTTTGATTGTGCAGAAATTAGCTATCAAACTTGCGATTTCAATAAATTGCTGCTGGATTTTGACCGGAAAAACCCACCAAAAACGCTATTTTTTTGAACGTTAATACCATATATTACCTTTGTAATTGCATAGTGTAATTTTTGACAGATGGTGCCTGCGGCTACGGTAATTTGTATAGCGAAAGGTATGGTTGGAATTAGTCAAACAAATATGGAAGTGTAATTCGCATGAGGGTCTGTTCGAACTGTATTACATCTAGTAAACATGCATGTTGATGTATTTCACTGTGTAGGAGTGGTTGATAGATGAGCTCACTTAGTGAGTTTTTCAATTCCGTGAGGGACTATTCTTACGATAGTGGCTCTTTTGTTATTAACAAAATGTGATATTTATTAACGAGAGAATTATTATTATTAAAGGTAACCAAAACTACTATTAATAATTTTAATAATATTTATTCATAGTTATATTAGGAAAATAATTTTATTAATAATTAATAATATTGATGATCAATATAATTTAAATATTATTAATACAAATAAAATAGTGAAGGAATAACTAAAATTTTCTTTAATCGAAGATTATTATTAATCAACTTAGATCTATTATAATTGCAGATGTATTAAGTACTTGGAGAGATCAAATTTATTTATTTATTTATTTATTTATTATTATTATTATTTTTTATTTTTTATTTATTTATTTTTTTATTTTTTTATTTTTTTTTTTAAGTTTAAAAGAGGTTTGTATCTCAAGAGATTTGATCCCTTTGAAAATTTGGTAATTTAGGAGTTAAGATAGATCTACACCGGTTTACTTATTAATTATAAATATGCTTATTAATTTTATATTTTATTTTTATTTTTATTTCTCATCACCTAATCAACATTTTTTATTATTGATAATTATAATTATAATTATTAATTATTAATTATTAATTATTTTATTTTATTTTGACCTAGTCAAAATGTTTACACGACATTACATTACAATGCAACATGTATACTACATTAGTTTGGAGAGGGTCTCTTTACACAATAAGGGGTACTATTATTACCAACCTAGATCCATCTTAACTATGGATCTGCTAAGCACCAAGAGGGATCAAATATCTTTGCATCTCATGAGATTTGATCCCTCTCAAAACTTAATAAATCCAAAATTAGATGTGATGCAGCAACAATTTCTTTTTTAAATTTTGACATTTCATTCCCAACTAACAATACAGTGGTATAGTGGTTTCAAAAGACAAACAGGACAATTCCACCTTCCAATGTTTGATATCTATGGACCCTTTTGTAACGCAATGCCATTGTAACTCAATGCCATTGTGCGCTGCAAGGTTAAGACACATTAAAAAAAATCTTACTTATACCTTCAAAGCAACATTCCTTTTTGGAAACAATTCTTTCAACATTTCAATTTGATTTGTAATGACTCTCATTCCTCGAAGGAAATGAATCCTTCGGCAACACTTCATGAAGGAACACCCAAACTTAATTCTTCAACGCTGCTCCCAGCATGTATCACCTTCAAAGCAATTTATGAGATACAAAGGTATGCAAAGATGCCATTGTTTCACAATTTGTTTAGGTTGTCACGTTTCCTATAGTAAGCTAAATCAATGCCTCCACTTGAACCTGAGTTGTGTTTTCACTGTGTGGTCAACAGGTTCCACTCTATCCAACAATTGACTGAGATCCCAACACGCTCCTGTAAACTGAACAAGAATCTGAATAGAGCAAACATTGAATTGATTTTCCTCTGCAACAGTTGCGTCAACACATAATTTGTTTAAACAAGTTATGTTGCATAGCAAGGCTTTTCTCACAGTTATTAATCTAGATATTAAGAAATTTATAAGCAGAGGATTAAAACAACCCAACACATATTCCTCAATCCAATTCCCAATAATTTTCAGATTTCACATCGTGATAATTGAAGAACAACAAACACAAATATCATAAAATACTTCTTTTATTTCATCGCTCTGTAACACCTCTCCAAGTTTCTCTCTATAGGTTCGAATTGAAGGTCTTTATTACAAATTTCCATATCCAAGTTAATAGGATCCATTAAGCTAAAATAGTAAAATATATAATTGATCCTTATTTCCTAAACTAAAATCCTAAAATACAAATGTTGTTACATATTGGATAGTTCTCAATTCTCGGGATGATCTTTGTGATAGCCTGACCCATGGTTCTCTCATAAAATGCATTGTAAATATTTTCTACAAATATGTGAAATTAAATAAAGGGGTATGGGTTAAAGGGACACAAATTCCAGAGTTGAGGAGGAGGATTGCTTGCTTGGGATGTTAAGGTTTTACTTTGCAGTGAAGAAACTAGAATTGTTGGACAACCATTAAAAGTTGGTTGGAATCACTATGTATGTGCTTGGGGTGAGGCAAGAATCTATGGACTCACCGTGCTAAGAATATGGTAGTGTCAACTGGTGGGAATGAGGAAGAGACACTCTGGATTCTCTGTTTTTGTTGGAAGCTGGTGTTTTAATCCCTTAAGAAAGCACCCCCCCAGACTCCAGAATCTGGATCAAGGGTGACATCTATAAGTGTGTGTCACTGCAGTTGTCTATGGTTGGGTGGAGAGTCCTTGTCCCAGACTCAGTTACCCTGCAACTTGAAAGATAAGTATCTATTGTGTTGTTTAAATGTTAATGAACTTATGATGCATTTTGGTTTGAAATGGCTTTGGTTTTTTTATTGATTTTGTGCTATTAATGTGATGAGAATGTGGATACACTTCTGTGTGGAAATCACACTCATAGTTATGAATAAATAAACAAATATATATATATATATATATATATATATATATATATATTTATATTATATATATATATATTATATATTGTCAAGGGGGCAGGGCCCTGCTGAAGAAGCTATATATATCATATATTTACAATCTGTACATAGTATACAACATCATCAGTACAAATACGCTGCTGCAGCAGCTCTGCAGGATTCGAAACAAGTCGGGGGGTGTGCAAACCATCCGCCCCGACCGTCATATCGTGCACATCGCGTGCAAATAAATAAACAAATATATATACACATATGTCGCATCTATGAAATGCATGATGTTGATGAACAAATTGAGCAAGTTGTGCTTCTGGATGGGAATGAAGTGTTGTGCTAAATACTTGTCGTTGTTATTCACAACATATAGTGTGCAACAGATTGAATAGTGCTTTATATGATAGAAACTAGAGTTGTATCTCTATACCGAGACAATAATATGTATGCAATGCTTATTGGTATTTTTACTATACATATGCAAATAATACAAGGACAATATGAAATGCTACAGACTGTGAAAGGATCCATAAGGATATGGATTAAAAACCTGGAAACATTGTGCATAAAGACCCTTTTTATTAACAAGAAACAATTACATAAGAGACTGCCCACTTGGTAGGGTCTCTGTGTATACATGGATATTCCTTCATCAAGCTATAAGCCTTTGCACCTATGCAAAAGATGTCAAGCTAATGATAAAGGATTATTTACTTTTTGGTGGAAGGATAGTCAAATCACATGCAGACAAGATTATCCATCCATGCATTATTAGTAGTTTGGATATCTTTTGTTAGCATCTGGGTGTAGCTAGCTCGACCCCAAAAGTCATTACATAATTCCATGGAGCTGCTTATAGGCCTGCTTTAAATCCTGGAACCCTCGACATGTGGTAGGCGAGGTGGATACATTTGGGAGTTTACACGAAGCCTGTGGTAGGTAAGGGCCGCAGGATCACCTACACTAGCAAGCCTGGAATTCCCTGTCCCAAAACGAGGAATGCAGAAGGGCTAGGAACTCCTTGGAGTTGGATTGGATCAAGCTTGGGAGGGGTAACACCTTACGGTACCTTAATCAACTATCAACGTCGACACCAAGAATTGGCATTCATTTGGAGGTCTGTAGGAAATATGAGACAGTGTCATGGTTGAAATAACAAACTCAAGGAAATCATGGTCAGGTCAATAATTGCTCTTATGACAGTCATAAAGATCCTTGTCTAATGCATTGGTTAAGGAAATTTCAATATCCCTTAGTCGATCCATGGGAGAGATTGAAAATAAGATCAAGGTGGCATAGGAGGGCAAGCCTTGAACTTATAAGATAAAATCGGGCAACCTTGTCCTTGCCAAACCCTAGTTGTGGAGACTCTTCATTGGTGTGGCCTGATTTTCCTTTAACGTGATTGGATGAGGAAGTGACGATGTGGCTCGAAGGTAAAAACTTGGAATTTTTACCTAGAGGAGTTATTTTCTTAGCAATGGGATCGACTGGGATGATGTTAGCCAGGATGAGCTGGCTGACACACTAACTTAGAAGTCCTGCGATTAGTTAGCGATGGAACCTCTTGACAAGTCGACTCGGTGAGACTCACCGTCGAAAATTGTAAGGGGAATAGGCAAAATAGAGCCAGGGAAAAGCATTGGGATGATGTCGGTGATGAAATTTTGATGTTCTATGTTGTAACAATTATTTATTACAAAACTTCTTTATGCTACAATATTAGTTCAACAATTTTTAGATAGAACATAAACCATATGCACAATAGAAGACATACAGTAATGCAATGAGACACAAAGAATTTAGGTCCAATGACCAGGGAAAAACCCACAAAGGGAAAACCCAACCAGATTCTTCTTCTCTTAGATGCAACAATTCAACATAGATACAAAGTACAATGACAGAACAAGAGAATGAGAAAGTTCACCCAAATATGAACAAGTTGTAACATAAATATCACTGGTAGCAACAACTGAAGCAAATGCATAATCAACATTGGCTCACCAAATTCGTCTCTTACTCTCTAAGTATGTCTCTCTAACATTCTCCTTCAAATCTCTACAACTCTTTCTCAAGTTCGAATTCACAATGCACACGTAAGTGAGGTGAGATGATATGACACACACACACACACATATGAGGAGCAATACACATGCCTTGAGGAGGAGTTATAGTTTCCATTTAGGGAAGAGTAACTCATGCCATTAAGGAGAGACAATTTGAAATCCATTGTGGAGAGACAACACATGCCTTAGATGAGAGGATGAGAGGAATATGTTATGACATGATTTTAATGAGTGTGTAAGAGAAATATTGCATGCCATGCCTTGTAAGAGGAATCTTTTATGACATGCATAAGAAGAATATTTTATGACATTCATAAGAGGTATATTTTATAACGAGTATTTTAATTAGAGTAAGAGAGTGTAAGAGCATTAATGAGTGTAAGAGAATGTTATTGAGAGCCAACATTGAGAGACTTGAATTTATTTTTAATAATAATAAATTGGTATCATAAGAATAATTATAATAATATTAATGATAATATTGACGATTAAGTCGAAATTGAGCTATTAGGATTGATTGATGATCACAAGGTATTTTTCATCAACAATACATGATTACCAATTGATGCAAGGTGATTTACTATTTTTGGAAAGTCATACTTGAGACTTTCTATGTTTAGAGTATCTAATTTTAGAGTCTTTATTTTTAGAAATTCTATTTTTTAGACTTTTTATTTTTAGAAATTCATCCCTGAACTACTAATTTTCAACACTCCCTCTCAGCTAGGGAGGAATTTCTTTTTGCAATAAATATCTCTGCTTTCTCTGCCCATCTATGTTCATATTTGCTCTATATCATCTGGGACAATGATGTCTCACTCTAATGAAGAAGAATCATCATAGGGGAGATTCATCCATCACCCTATTTTCACTTGGGGGGATTGCTACTTGCCAATGTTGTCTTTCCACAATCTTGGTGTTTGGGATAGAATCTTAAATCTCTAACACTACCAAACCAAGAATCACAACGAAACTACTTTGGACAACGGAAAATAAACAACAGTAAATCACATGTGAACAAAATATAGACAACTTTTTACAATTTTATACCCAACTTCATTATATTAATCAACATATAATACAATAATTTAGGGCTCTTGTAGTAGGGAGAATGCACTCATATATCCACTGATACAAGATACAAAATTGGGTCTTGGTTTCAGTCCATCGAAAACCCATCTACCAAGTCAACTAGATACTCTAACCATCTAGCTATTGCATGCTCCCTCAACTCCTCTCAGTCGTACCCTGTAACTTCCTGGTCCTTCGGCTCTCGATCTGCATCTCTTGCCTCTATAAATGCTCGAAGTCCATCTGGCCACTAAACCTCGACTAACAATCTGCTCTTTAGTTGTGTCTTAGTCCATCAAGGGCACAACACATCGAGACTCATGTCGAGTTGTTCATAGCTCTATTTGTGAACAACTCCTAATCTTCCCATTGTTGCTCCTCAAGTACTCAGGGACTTCATCCCACTATGGTCTTCATGTGCTGCTCCGATGAAGACCAACATAGGGCATGGAGGGTTGCCACCTATTGCTGCAATATTTCCATCTCCCACAATGAACATGGGCTAGGAGGACTAGCCATCATCTATTGTAGAAATCCTTCTCCACACATAAGTCTAGGGTTTTTCAATCTGCTCCTCTAGTTGATCAAACCTCGAGCTCAACTTCTACAACTCTAGGAACCATCTAAGTCCATGAAGATGGTGCACATGGGCTCCAACTTGGGCAATATTACGCTTTCCTCCATTGGACCATAAATTCCCAATCCACTTCCACACTTGGTCCACTCTCACACTGCCCTTCAACAATCCATGAGTGACCAATCTTGTTGTAGCATCTGATCTTAGTTAGGGCATCCATTCATTTAGGAAACCCCTCCTATTGGTTGCAAATAGACACCTCAAATCAGTCCCCTCCTAGGACCCTCATCCACTTAGCGTCTAACTATCAACAAGGTGACATCTACAACTCACTGTTGTTTCCCCCATGACCTCAATTTCTGTGCATTCTCAAGACTAGTTAGGGCACCCAACAACCCTAAACCACTGCTCCAAAATTTCTCTTCTCTTTTCCAAACTTCCACCTATTTTTTTGTTCCTTCCTTGATCTTACACACACCTTTGGAACCTCCACAAGGCTATGAAATATATCAAATTGCTACAACAAACTAGAGCTTCCTCCAGGCACAAAAAAATCATGTTTGAAGTGTCTCTATCCTCTATACGCCATCTCTCCTCCTGGAGATGAATGTAGCCTTTTGAGAGCCTCCTTCACAAGGCCTAATGGCTCCCAAACCTAACCCAAAAATTGTTGTTTTCTACAATAGATTGTAGCTACCTGTGATAGAGGTTCCCCACACAAATAAGCACATAAAAACACTCTAAACGTACCTCTGGACTATGGCTAGGATCTACAATGAACTCACACCATATTTAGGAGATAATATGTCGAAAAACCATCCTCCTTGCCTCCATGCAATTTATCTCCGATCTATGAATCTTCCTCACAAGGAAACTCGCACCAAACAAAAGTATGTACCCAAAAACTCGTGCTCCATCCCTTGCATCCTAGCCGCATCCTTTGTTGTCCTATTTCATAGAAATTCCTTTTATTTGGATGCACTTTGGATATGAGGAATGAGGCCTATCCTCACTCCTTTATATATCCTTCTGTAGGGCGACGTCCAACCTATCAATGAGTGCTCCTTGTACTAAGGTTGACTTGAACTTGACATAAATTCACCCACATAATACATTCAAAAATTCATTTCTCTTCAACCAGAACTCGGAATCAGATTATTTTCGATGTGTCAGATTCGTCTCAATGTGCACTATCATCCTCATCCATCACATGTCAAAATATATTCATGGTTTGTTCCCCAACATCGATGGGTGCAAAACCCCAAGCTTGGGTTTCAATCCTACAAGGTCACTTGTGGAGCTCCTTCCTCCAAACCCTTGATCCTCAAGGCTTGGAGTACCTCCCAAGATACAAAAATTAATAGCCAACATATGACAAGGATCTCGCACAGCCAAGTCTCATCTCTACTTGGGAGGATCCACTTGTCAACACATGACAAGGATCTCACACATCCAAGTTTCATTAAACGTCAAGTGGTGGAAAACCTACATCCTATATGTGTCACACAAATAAGTCTCACTACACCTATTGGCCAGATAGGTGGTTCTTCCTACGTCCCAATTGTGGTTTAGATGCATACTGAGGCCTACTCTTATGGCACACACTATATAAGAGGTCCCTCATCCTCATGAGATTTATGACATCATTCCCTAATCCCATGAGCTTTGATAGGGGGAAAGGAAGCTCAGTGTTCTCGATCAGCTGTGAGCACTTTTGGGTCACATCCATAAGTCCAAGCTTCTCTCTAAAAACCAAGAACTTTCCTTTCTGTAAAGGCTTGGTAAGAATGGCATTTATCTTATCATCAGTCACAATATGATGGAGCCTCACTACTCCTCTTTGCACCATATCCCATATATAGTCATATTTGATCTCATTGTGCTTGGACTTGTCATGGAACATAGGATTTTTTGCAAGACAAATCCTACTCTTATTGTCCCAATATATAATTATTGTGTCTAGAACTTTCTCAAGTATCTCTCCAAAGAGCTTCCTCAACCATACTTCCTCACAACTAGTAATGCTAGCAGCAATGTACTCAACTTCAGTTGTACTCAGTGCAACAAACTTCTGCTTTCTGCTCATCCAAGAGATCATGGTAGATCCCAAGCTAAAGCAATTGTTAGAAGTGCTCTTTCTATTAGCAGAGTTACCAGCCTAATCAACATCAATATATCCATGAAGTATTACATTTTTAACATTGTATATCAATCCAAGATTGATGGTCCCATGTAGGTATATCAACACATGCTTCAAAACAATCCAGTTTTCATGTGATGGCTTAGAGTACTGACCACAAAACATATGTTTGGTCTAGTGTCCACTAAGAATATTAATGCACAAATCAATTGACAATATTCAGAAGGATTTTCCAAATGAGGACCTATAGCTTCACCACATAACTTCTTGAAATTCATCTCCATTAGAGAATTCATGAACTTGCATTAAATAATTCTAGTAGCTTGACAACATGTTTTCCTTGAGAAAGGAAAATCTCACCAAGTCTCTTTGATACTTCAAGACTGTGAAAGTAGTGCATCAAATGAAGATATTTCATGTCAAATTCAAAAGCTAACTCCCTCTTACACTAGAGGATAAGAGGTTCACCACTGGTCAGAAATAAATCATAAACATATAATACAAAAATCAAAAGGCATACCTTGGACTATCTTGAAGTAAAGATTTGGATTAGAATTACTTATAGTAAAACCAAGCTTCATCAAGAATCTACCAATGTGGGAATACCAAGCTCTTGGAGTTTGCTTGAAACCATAAAGGGATTTCTTCAGTCTACACACAAGTTTTCTAGTCATGTACTTCAAATACTTATGGTTTCTCCACAAATACTTCTTCCTTGAGGAATCCATACAGAAAATAAATCTTGTCATTCATTTGGTGAAGGGAACATACTTGGCTAGTAGCTAGAGCCACAATATATCGGATTGTTGTATAATGGGAAATAGGTGCAAAGATTTCATCATAGTATATTCTCTTTTTCTGAGAGAACCCCATGGCCACAAATCTAGGTTTATATTTTTCAATATTGCCATAAGCACCGTATCTAATTTTATACATCCATTTCAAAGACACAACATATTTACCTTGTGGTCTTGCAACCACTTACCATACATCATTATAAATGATGGACTCATATTCTTTAACCATTTGATATTTACACACTTGATCTTTCAATGTTTCTTCAAAAGTGCATGGTTTATCTTGAATAATGTTGCTCATGGCTACCACATACTCCTAGAACCGACCTGGTTTCTTACTCTCTCTCTCTAAAGGTTCCTCATGGATAAACATGTCTATCAATATCCTGTAAAGTGTCACAAAACCATAATCATCTTTTTCTGGCACATGGAGAAGGATACAAGGATTCCATTTGATCCATGGGTTCATCAGCAAGATCAGGCTCAATCTTGGGATCTTCCTCTGCATTCAAGGCATAATCTTGTATGAAGCTTCTAGCTTGGTACTATTTTCCTTTGGAACATGAAAGTAGATAGGGTAGTCAAAGATCCTTAAGTGCCCATTTTGTTCTGGGTTATATCATATGATGGTCTCTTTCTTGATTCCAACTTCTTTGCAAAAGTCTTGAGATCTTGACCGCTTCATGTCCACTCAAATCATGGGATATCTTGACACTTTCCTCAATCTCAATACAAAGGAATTAGTTCTCACATTCATCAAATGTAACTACAAATCCCAAAATAAGAGAAAGAGCAATAGTATCAAAGTAAATAAACATAATGAAAGTATACATGGTGATGAGGCCAATATTTATTTACTTCCTAGATGTGAGAGTGGATCTTTCATATCCTTGCACCATATTCTTCTTGGAGTTTACTCTTCCTACACTATTATGCACCTTAATGATCTTCAAGATATTTTTTTCTTGGTCGCATCCTGATCAAGAAGTGAGTGAAAGAATCATTCAAATACTCATGCACAAAGAATAATCAATGATCTATAAAGATAAATATAAATAAGAGAAGTGATACAAAAAAACAACATAAGACTTGAAAATACTTATTTTTTAATGTTAGCTTCCTCTTGATATGACCTCTGTAAGTTACCACTATCCATCACTCATATGTCATTGCAAGAAGAAATGCATCTTCTTCAACACCAATTGTTAGAAAGCATAGCAATAAAGGTTCAATTTGACTTTAGCCTTAGTCAAATTGAGTAATTTGAATTTCCACATCAATAGACAACTTGGAGGTAGCTAACTAAGGTGACATGGCTCTTATCACTCAATTAGCATGGTAAATTAAAGTTAGAGGGCTTCGAGTTCAGTTATGCATGTGTAATTGCTACTTTGTAGCGATCTAGTTAAGTTATTTTTCAATTGTATTCAGTTAACTAACCTCTAACTATCGATAGAGTCGGTTGAAGATCAATTGTGCAATGGGACAACAGTCTAACTCAAATATTTGTTATTTAACTGATCAATCAACCCAAAATAACCCATGCATGCATGGATTTTTAATTCCTCAGCTATAGTGGAGGAAGTAAGGCTAATGTAAAATTATTTGTATACGAGATGAGTGTACAAATTTTTTCATGCAGTCAGTTGATCAATCCTTGAGAATTGAACAAGGAAATAGGAGCGAGTGCAAGCAGCATGAGTGTAGGCAGAGCGAGTGCATGCAGTGCGAGTGCAGGAAGAGCAAGTGTAGGCTTAGTATTTTCCAGAGCAGTCTCAGGAGGTTGGAGGAGACATAAAGTGGCTAAGTCTTGGCTAGAGGTCCTCAATCAGTAGAGAGAATAATTATCCTTTTACATGTTGTTCTCAAAGTTAGAGCAAGCAATTGTAATAGTTTCTCTATTCAACCAATAAATGCAAAGTGGCTTGAGGGATTTTTCCCAATTGGGTTCCCCTTGACAAATATGTGTATTTATGTATTTTTGGTTTTTCTTGTTGCATGTCTATGCATGTTGTTCTAAATTGTGATTTCCATTCTGCAGATCAATGGAGTAGAATTGTGTATCTTGATTTTAGATTGAATTTCTTGAGCGGTTACAATTCTATCAATTTTTTACACGAGTTGAAAAACTCTATCATAATCCACTCTAATCTTAGGCATTTCAGAAACCAACTTTTTCACATGAGGTAATGCTTTATACTAAATATGAGTGAACTTTCAGTGCCACAATTTATATTAATGATTACTTATCATGAATCAATGAATGGATAGTTCTTCCATTAATTTTATAAAGATATTAAAATCTTGATCCCATAGTGAAGGCACATAATAATAATTATACATATTGACTTCATTTTATGCAATGATATTAGATATAATCCATCTTTGATCGTTGCAAAATAGTATAGTTTAGAAAACTATCATTCCATCTTTTGAAAAAGTCATGATCCTTACCTACAACCAATATTTTTAGTAAACTATAATATCAAAATTACCAAAACCTATAAAATTATGTTCTTTCTAATATAATGTGAGAGAATCAAAATCAAACTATCTCTAACATTCAATTTCAGGCAGTTATTCTTTCATGACCTTCTATGCATTATACTTCTTTTCAAAGCAACACTTTGTTGCACATGCATAAACAAAATAAAAACTATTCTTTACTTTTACATGAATCAAAAAATACAAAAACCATAATTATCAAACACATGCGACACCTTACTTTTAAACCAGTTACATACAAAACTCCTTGATCCAGATAAGAAGAAGAAAAACCAAATCCATTTATACAATATGTAGTATAATTTTCAAATTTGTCTCCCTCTCAACCAGATTTGAGAGAACTTCTTTATAACCAGTAAAGGGCCTTGAAGCACCACTATCAACCAACTAGTTGTCACAAGAATCTATAGGAGAGGTACTAGAAAGAGAAGAAACAAGAAAGTACTATGATTTTCGTTTTGTTTTTAGAAGTAAATAGGACGAAAAATAAGACCTTCTTATTTTAGCAGTAAGGAACAACAAATAAGATTTCAATTGCAAGTAATGAGTAACAAATAAAAATTTAGCAGTAATAAATAAGGGGCAACAAGTGATATTTTAACAACAAATGAGAAGGGATATTCTAGCAGAAAATGAGCAACAAGTAAAAGAAATAAGAAGAGATATTTCAGTGGAAAGAGAGCTAAAAATGGAGCGGACAACAAGATATATTTCAGCAGAAAGAGAGTTGGAAGTGGAGTGGATAGCAAGAGATATTCTAGCATAAAGAGAGCTACAAATGGAGCTGATAACAAGAGACATTTCAGCAGAAAAAGAGCTAGAAGTGGAGTAGACAATAAGAGATATTTCAGCAGAAATAACTGCAAATGGAGCAGACAACAAGAGATAGTTCAGCAGAAAGAGAGTTGGAAATGGATCTTGTCTTCACAAAAGCACTGATACCATGTTGAAATTTTGATGTTCTATGTTGTAACATTCACTTATTACAAAACTTCTTTATGTTGTAATATTAGTTAAACAATTGTAGATATAGCATAAACCATAGACATAATAGAAGACAACTAAGATCACAATGAGACACAAAGAATTTAGGTCCAATGACTAGGGTAAAACCTACAAGGGGAAAACCCAACCAAATTATTCCTCTATTAGATATCAATAACTCAACTGAGATACAAAGTACAATGAGAGAACAAGAGAATGAGAAATTTCACCCAAATCTAAACAAGTTGTAACATGAAGATCATTGGTAGTAGTAACTGAAGCAAACACATAATCAACCATGGCTCACCAAGTTTTGCTCTTACTCTACAAGTCTCTCTCTCTAACAATCCCCTTCAAGTCTCCCCAACTCTCTCTCAAGTTTGAATTCACAATGCACAAGTAAGTTAGGCGATATATATATATATATGAGGAGAAATAATTATTGACATAAAGGAGGAGCAATACACATTCCTTGAGGACAAGTTAGATTTACCATTAAAGGAAGAGTAATTCATGCCATTAAGAAGAGACAAATTGAATTCCATTATGGAGAGACAACACATGCCTTAGATGAGAGGGTGAGAGGAATATTTTGTGACATGCATAAGAGGAATATTTTTTTCCGAGTCTTTTAATAGTGTAAGAGCATTAATGAGTGTAAGAGAACTTTATTGAGAGCCAAGATTGAGCGGCTCGAATTTATTTTTAATAATAATATACTAGTATCATAATAATAATAATAATAATGATGATGAGGATGATTAATTTGAAATTGAAATATTATGATTTGTTGATGCTCAGAAGGGATTGTCAATCAACAATCCTTGATTACCAATAAATACAAGGTGATTTACTATTTTTGGAAAGTCATACCTGAGACTTTGTATTAATAGGCATTCTATCCTTAATTTTTATATTTTTAGAAATTCTAATTTTAGACTTTCTATTTTTAGAAATTCATTGCTAATCTTCCAATTTTCAATAGTCAGCAGGTTGATGTGAGCTCAACGACAATACCATTGGCCAAAAGGGTGGACCAATCACTAGGTGGCCTGGAAGGTCTAGTTGGAAGAAGAGGAGTAAGAGCAATAGGGAATTATCGGGATAAAATTCAGCAGGATGACGTGTCTCAGAGGGACCCACCCGATAATTTCAAGAAGTGGTGCAAGAGAAAACGACAAGAGAAGAAGGCAGAGGCTCCGACATAAAGCGTCAAGATGATGCAAGCAAGATGACATGCGCCTGATAGTTATGCCATTGGCCAGAAGGGAGGTCCACCTACCAAGTAAGCTCGACAATTCCTACCTAGAGGTGCAAGAGGAGCAATATAGAAAGGCATCGAGCAAGGCCTTGCAGAATGACGTAAGGTGTGTGTGTGGAAAGGCCTACATTATTTCTATGGTGATATTGTTATGTACCTGACCCACCTGTCAAGTCAACCTGATGAGTTCACCCTAGAATATTAAAGTGAGGAGTTAGAAGTAAGAGTCAGGAGGAGACTAGTGGCATGACGTAAGGCAGACCACGTTCGTGGAGCACATCCAATTGGTGGAGAAGGAGTTAGGGTCCTATATTATACAGATCTTAGTCATTTCAGTCCTTCTATGCACTTGAGGTCAATTTGTAAATGCCAGTCTTGATTTCATGAGTATTAGAGTTTAAAGGGGACTTTTGTAAATAATAGGTCTCAGTTTTAGGTATTAAATGTCATGTAAAGTCTCTAAAGGCAGAAGGAATTTGATAGGGATTCATGTGTCAGAATTTGGTTGTAATATGTTTCTTTGATTTATCAACTATATCTTTCAATTCCATGCTTTAAATACATGTCTTCATGTTTTTCTTAAGAATAAATATTTCAAAATTCACTATTGTGCTCAGTTTTATGTAAGCTAAACAATTTATGTTTCTTTTTCCCCTTAATGGAACTTAGAATTCATTTTGTGACCTGATGCTCTGAAATGTCATTCTCATAATTCTGTACTCACCCTCCCTACAATGAAATCAAGTTAGAATACCAACAAAACTTCCTATATTGCCCCTACCTAAATCACCTTTATGATCCCTTATTCACTTGAAATCATTAAAAGAAACTAATTCCATGTTGAATGGGTTTATCTTCTCTCACCTACCTGCAAAACAGTAAATAAAACCTGCTCTTTTGATCCTCATAACTAGCCTAAGATCAAAGATCATTTAGACAGCTAATTGACTGAGAAGAAAACCTAGTTAGAGAGCCCTCTCCAAGGCTAGAAGGGCTAGATTCTAGCCTAAAAGTGGTATGTGGTTACTTTTGTAATTATTTCTCAGCCTAAAGGAAATTACAGAGTGATAACATTTCGGCGTCGTTGCTAGGAATCAAAAGGTTCCATCTTCCTTGGTAAATATCATCAAAATTTCAGATCTGATTTCTGATGGTGGACAACAGTCAAACACATGAATGTTGTACCATTCACTTGGTGACTCCAATCAAGTTTCAACCTAATCCAAATAATCCACTGGCTGTAGGATCCAAAAATCAAGGTTTTACTAACAACTCTATTCGCCAAAAATGAATTTAGTTGTAAGGTATGCACCCATGAATGATGCTCACATTCCTAGTTTTCCAAATCGAATGCCTTGCATAGATTGGTAGACTTATTTTCCAAGATTCAAATATTAGGTAGGAGAGGATACTTCTCTTCACTTGGTTAAATTTCACATGCATGTGCATAGAATAAGGGTTCAATTTCATGAAGACTACTTGATGAAGATGCTTATGGTTACTTTGGAATGAAAAGTGAGATCCTCGTATGAAGGTTTTCCACCTAGTAGCTTGTATTCCCTTAAAGATTTTCATTTAGTACTTTTTGAGAAATAAAAATAATCTCATCCTTTTTTCTCTTTGGTTGAGAATTGTTGTGACCATTTTGAGGATTTCGTTCAAAATATGGAAAATTCTTATGGCGATGAAGAGTTCATGGATGAAGAAATCTTGGAATCTTTGTACGAGAACCCTTTTCATCACCAAGAAGAAATTGTAGCCTTTCTCTTGGATGAAAATGAAACCGAGCAGGATTTTAATGATGACAGTCATGTTATATGCTCTAAAGTTGATGAAATTTTGTAGCAGTCTTGTCAGTTTTTAAGTGATCAAGAGGAAGATCAGGATAGTCAACCAAACTGTTCTTCATATCATTTGCTTTTTGGATCCTTGTTTCATGAGAAAATTTGTGACAATGAACCAAATCTTAATAATGACATGCTACGATTGCAAAAGGAGAAAACTATTTTTGATACCCTTGGAGGTGAAGTGAGTATTAAGAATTTTTCATCAGTTGAATGAAAAAATTAAGAAATCTTTATACGTTTAAATCATCATCTTCGTGGATCACACAAAGGGTTAACTTTTGATGCTTCTGACATATATGATAAGGCTTTCCTTTTTGAACCTTTTCAAGAGTACACAAAGCCTTGTCTTACTATAGATGATGTGAAATATGAACCATTGGCTTCCTTTCATTTTGAAAATGAACTTGAGATAGATGTTGTTTCTGATCTCCATGATAGAAGAAAAGGACAATTCACTGCCGTTTTTTAGGAGGATCAGTTTAATCACACAAAACAACCAACAACTATGAATGAAAGAGATCCTTATCTTTTTGCTAGTTTTCAAGAAAAGGTAGGTTTTCATGATTTTGAAGATTCTTTTACTAGAATGAGGCAATCATCAGAAAATGTAAAGTGTGTGGTATTCTCGGATCAAAGCTATCCATTTCACCTAGAATTAGAGTTGTCATATTCTAAATTTTTCTGTTTGCTTGAGGAAAACATGAGCAGAAAATGATCAAATAACCATTTGATTTTATGGTTACACTGACATTTTTATATTACTTGATGTAGTAGATGTTTCTAGTAATTTTGAGTAGGTAGTTGTTGGGCCTCTAACTTGTCATGATTTTGTTGATGAAACCATCCATTTTCACATCATTCCATTCGCCCATTATCAACATTTTTAACCATATTTCTCCATAAACAACCAAATTCCTGCATAGATATTTACATGGTTTATTATTATTATTTCCATTGTTTTTAATGAATTAAGAAGAACTTTGCTTGGTTTTAGTACTAACAGTTTGGCTAGTTCGTGTTTACGCTTTTGTTATATTCTTATGCATCTCTTTACAGTTTATGGTTGTGCGCACTTGTTATGAATGTTGAAATATTGATAAGAGTACTAGGCCCACAAAATTAAGTTAGATCTCTAATAATAACACATTAAGGGTAGAGGATCTAGAGAGCGCTCCTTCATGCTTTGTACAGAGCTGCACGAAGGTCAGACAGCTACGCGGAGCAGCACAAGCGTGCAGGATTAGTTCGTGAGCTCGCTAGGATTCATTAAGACATCCCTAGGGTGCGGAAACCTGGTTCCAGCACCCTCCCATACTACCTCAGGTGAGACCTCAGTCTGCGCTCCACAGACTGTTGCCGAAAGGGCCGGTAGTTTCAAGATTTGTTTGGCTAAATCACTTCTGAACCTGGGTCAAACCCCAACAAGCCAACAAATGGTTTCGTTGCTGGGACCGGGATCTACCTAAGGGATGTCTGATGTCGGAACACTGGAACCCTACGAAGAAGGAAATTGAATATTGGTTGGATCAAAAGCTTCACGAGTTCGTGACACAGGAAAACAGAACTTCGCAAATATCTGAGAAGAGGTGGCTGGATCGCTACGTATATATGGAAATCCACGAGATCTTCTTCGCGTCCTTCTCTTCAGAGTTGTATGATTGGATCACGAGGTTAGCCAACAGCCAGGGAAGGTACAAGCTCGATCAACCGATAGTGTGGACTCCGGAGTTAGTGTGCAGACTAGAGGCATCAGAAGATAAGATCGCGCGGGCCGTGGACCATTGGCTCGACCGAATAATAGGGGGGTTTATCACTAAGTTCACGGTAGACACGACTGTGAGCTATAGCGAAGCAGAACGACGTTTTCTCAAGGGACTGCGAGGTAGGTATATCAAATCCCTGAATACTTGGATTAAGATGTTATTATGTGAAAGGAGGGTTATGCGAATACATTAATGTTTGGAACGATGCAGAGTGGAAAGACCTACAAAGGTATCGAAGGGTTAGGAAACAGTCTGTTAATTTCACCTCCGCGAGTGAGCGAGGAAGAGTGCACTCGGGTTTCCCCAAGAAGTGCGATCAGTTTGATAAGGCAGTGCATTCCGCAGTTATCACCTCCACTTACACCTTCGCCCGCTTCACCTACTTCACCTCCATCTTCACCCACCCCACCTCCACCTTCACCCACCCCACCTCCACCACCCCCATAGTTCAGAATGGCAAGCACGATCAAGCTACCCGTATTCAAAGGAGTAGGGAATAAGGATCCGGACCAGTTCTGGTTCATGGTAAGAGCAGTGTGGGAAGCACAAGGGTTCACGGATGACAACATTAAGAAGGCCGCATTGGTAAGCGCACTGCAGGATCGCGCGCTGACATGGTATATCAAGCACTCGAATGATCACCCAAATGTAGGAATAGCGGAGATCCAGAATGCGCTGAACAGAGAATTTAGCCAGCGGAAATCAGAGACGCAGTCAATCATCGAATTTAAAGAGATCGTGATGCTTCCAGGTGAGACCCCCTGAGATCTGGATCAGAGGCTGAAGACTATGATCCTTGAGGCTAATATGATGCTAATAGATGCGCAACACTACACATGGTTTGTGGCATCTTTGACACCACACCTAAGGACAACGTTGTCACAGTAGAAGCTTTCAACCCAGGCCGAAGCACTAGAAATGGCGATGAGGTTGCATGAAAAACCGATACCGGATCCAGGATTGGGAGTCCAACAGATCCATGCGCAACTGCAGAATCTATGCTTGGAAATGCAGATCTTGAAGCAGGATAGGGCACCCCGGACTGAGGCGCACAAAGAAGTGTGGTGCATAAAATGTAAAGGCCAAGGCCATGACAAGGATCATTGTCCAATATTTGCAAACTACTTAGCAGGAGGGGGACCAATGCCATTGAGACCAGAGGCACAGGCAGGGCCAAGTCCGGCCCCCGCGCTCTAGTGCGCGATTTGTCAAGTGGGAGGAAAGTACACGACGGACAACTGTCATTTGTTGCAGAACTATACGCAGACTCCCCAGCAGCTGTTTTGCAATTTTTGTATATTGGTGGGCCATGACGAGCGTATTTTTCGCAGCTACGAGTTAATGATGGAGCGGACCCCAGCATATAGAACGCAGACGGAAACACAAGGCCTTGACCCAACCGCGGGGATGGCGCGTGCTGGATTTTAGGGTCGAGGTTGAGGACGAAGAGGAATGGGGCCAGGAAGGGGCCACAGACAGTTAATTTGTTACAATTGTGGAGGACCGGGGCACTACGCCCGTGATTGTACCAACTCGACGAGACTATCTTGTTCATACTATGCTCAATTCGATCATGAAGCAGTAGATTGTCCTACGTTGATCACGCAGAAGCGAGAGAAAGGGGTGCTTCAGACTACTCCGACACAGAATATTCAAATGATGAGGTCTGAACCGCACGAAGAAGACCCAAATGTGAATATGGTGTTCAGGAGTGGTGCGACCACAAGGGAAGATAAGGGGAAGCAACTCGAGGAAGGTACATGGGTTCACAAGGCTCCTACAAAGGAACTTGAGTTTGACTTGGAACACGTAAAGGAGATGTTTATGGAAGCTAAGAAGAGCTTCGTGGAGGCCTCTACTTCAGGTAGTAAGGATCAACCAGAGCCAGGAAAGTATCAACCAGAGCCAAGAATGGATCCTTCTATGATTACTACCTTTTTATAGACATGCATGAAACTATTGCGCGATAATAACGCAGTTAAAGGACTACAGGAGATGATAACTAGGTGCGCAGGGTCAGGTGAACCGCGCGTAGTTTGGAAACTAGGAAAGCATACATTACGCATCAAGAGGGAAATGAGATTGACGGTGCAGATTGGCGAATATGAAATGGATTAGGTAATCCTAGACCTGGGTTTGGACATGAATGTGTTACCAAAGCATACATGAGAATGCATGGGCAGGCCCGTATTATAATATTCCCTATTCAATTACAGATGGCAAACCAACAAAATATTTTTCCCATGGGAAGGTTGAAGGGGTAACAGTGGGCATCGAAGGTGCGAGGACGCAGACGGACTTTGAGGTAATAGAGATTGTAGATGATAGAAACCCTTACCCCGCGTTGCTAGGAATAGACTGGGCCACTGATATGAATGGAGTCATCAACTTGAAAAAACAGAAGATGATATTCGAGAAAAAGTCTCTACGCGTAGTAGTTCCGCTAGATCCATCTGAAGGAGCATGCTACACTGAACATGTGCACAACGATGACAACGACGATGAGCTGGATTGCATTTACCAAATAACGGCGCAAGACCAGGATCGAGTGAACCTGACTGATCTAGGTGGATATTGGTGGCCACCTGCCAAGTCCACTTGGACCCCCACCATTGTTTCTCCCAGCTTTTTCAGTTTCCTTAATTGTAGCACAACTAACTATTTTTAGCATTTTTTCCCAAAGTTGTAGTTCTTGGATAGATCTTTCTAACAAGATATTGTACACGTCAAACAGAGATCATATGCCAAAGTTACGACCCTGAGAAGTTGATGTACCAATTTACCCAAATGGGGCCCATAGTTTGGTGTTTCATCTTCTAGGGTTAGGTTTTTGGATGTTTAGGGTTTTCCATTGTTTCTTGACAATAAATAGGCCTTCAGGCCTCATTGTAACACAGTTCAGAGGCATTTAGTCGCCACATCTCTTCTTAGAGATAAGCTACCATCGCCCTAGTTGGTTTATTTCCATTTCTGTTTGTAAGCATATTTTAGTATTTTACATTAATAAAATGAAGTATTATTTCCGCTACATCTCTGTGTTTATGGTTATCTCTATAATTTTTTGTGTTCCTGTTTAAATCTGGATCAATGGTGTCAGAGCGGTCTGCTTTTTTTCTCTATTTTTCTTTGCATGTCCCCAATGAGATCGGGATATAAGGAGTTAGGGCTTGAACTGGTCGAACCTTTGCAAGACCAGCCTCACAAATCCCAAGGGCCTCCCATGGCGGATGAAAAAAAAGATGAGGGGGCAGGAGATCCTATCAAAATCTTTCTCGAAGAAGCCCTCGAGCGACAAAGGAACACGATGATTGACAGCTTTGCCCAGATCCTTCAGCGGCTACCTAGAGACGATGCATCGGCTTCCAGCGACTCCTCTGGAAACGCCACGCCCTTTAAGGTACAAGTTAATTTAGAAATCCCCATCTTCGAGGGTCAAATAGACGCAAATGCCATAGAGAAATGGTTAAATCTGCTAGAGGGTTATTTTTCTGTTCATGATTTTTCCAGTCGGGAAAAGATTATTTTCGCTCTTCTCAAAGCAGCCCCCCACGTCAAGGACTGGTGGGAAACCTACTGCGAGCTAAAGGATGAAAGTATAGGCTCACTATTCTTAGCCGCACCCACTTGGGATTCATTCCGGGATGCCACCAAGGAGCAGCACTACCCTATCGGAAGCTATGAGTATCAATACATAAAGTGGACCACGTTGTGGCAAGGAATGGACCAAGACATGCCGGAGTTTACCAATATTTTCCATACCCTTCGCACAAAGTTCGGTATCAAAGATTAGGAGTAGCATTTGGTACTCAAATACCGTGGCTGCCTGCACAAGTAAATCCAGGAAGAAATAGAATTCCTCAACATCCCCTCGCTCGGCACGGCATACCGATATGTTGTCAAGGTCAAGCAAAAGTTTAAACAGAAGAAGCGAGACTTTGGATCTATGAATTCGAAGCAAGGGAAAGGTGCCCCCAAACCGCAAAACAAAGGATAAAGCCAAGGCGGGACGGCCCAAGACAACCGCCAAAGCTACAAGTAAAGAACAGTGCCGTGAAGCCGAAAAAGAACACGGGAAAGTGGTGTGAGTTCCATAAGAGCTCCACCCACAACACAAGTGAGTGTCAGGCCAAGCAGTCATTGGTGGCTGAGCTAAAGGTTTCAAAATCAGATGCATGTTCCAACTCTGAGTCAGAACCCGACAAGGGGAATGACAAAGGGAAGCAAATTATCGATGCGGAGCCCAACGCCACTGTTGCCACCATGAAGATACAAAAGGAGGAACCTGAAGATCCAAAGGGGGAGTAGCGTCTCTTCCACTCCCATATGTGGGTAAAGGGCTCCCCTCTACAGTTCATTATCGACAGTGGAAGCCAAAAGAACCTCATTTTGACAGAGGTCGTGAAGCGGTTGTGCTTACCAACCACCGCACATCCACAACCGTACACCAGCGAGTGACTTCACCAAGGACGGGATCTTTGCGTGAGCTAGCAGTGTTACCTTCCATACAACATCAAGCCCTTCACGGATGAGGTATTATGTGACATTGCTCCCCTTGAAGTTTGTGATGTATTATTAGGACAACCATACTTGTGGAACTGACATGTTGTGTATGAATCAAGGCCCCGTGCTATTATTGTTACATCGGGAAATAAGTTATACAAGATACCGGAGGTAGCACCGCCTACCGCCATCTCTTTAGTTACTGCAAAACAGTGCAGTAAGCTCATTTCTAGAACCAGGAAATTTGTTTTCCTGATGATACACCCTCAAGGAAAGAAGAAGATGATGGCCATGGCCTCCAGACAGGGCCCCTCCACACGACAACTACAGATGGACAAGGTTTGGAGGAGTACGAGGACATCTTCACCTCCCCCGCAGGGGTTCATCTGCACTGTCAGGTCAAGCACTCCATCGATCTGACCCCAAGTGCGCCGCTGCCCAATGGACCAATCTATCGACGCTCTGTTCTGGAGAACGATGAAATCAAGAGGAAAATTCAGGAGCTTCTGTAGAAAGGTCACATCCGTCCAAGTTCATCGCCCTGTGGGAGCCCGATCATATTGGTATAGAAGAAGGATGGGACTTGGAGACTCTTATTGACTATCGGGCGTTGAACAAGATCACGGTCTGTATAGGTACCCAATCAAGCGGATTGATGACCTCCTAGACCAACTAAAGGGGGCAAAATATTTCAGCAAGATCGATCTAAAGTCAGGATATCACCGGGTACCAATCAAACCCTCTTATGTGTGGAAGATTGCCTTGAAAGCCAAGGAGGGCCTTTTCGAATGGTTGGTTATGCCTTTCGGATTGATGAATGCTCCTACAACCTTCATGAGGCTAATGGATGACATCTTGCAGCCATTCACCAACTCATTTGTAGTGGTATACTTGGATGAGATCCTGATCTTCAACAAGAGTTGGGAAGAGCACCTCCACCACATCTGGCAAGTTCTCCAAACACTGCGACAACACAAGCTATGTGCCAATTTGGAGAAATGCACTTTTGGCATGACGCAGGTTCAGTATCTGGGATACATTATTGATGAACAGGAGGTGCATGTGGATCCAGCCAAGATCCAAGTCATTCGGGATTTGCCATCTCTAACCACTCTGATAGAGCTCCGCAGCTTTCTAGGTCTTGCCAGCTTCTACCGCAGGTTCGAGTTGGGGTTTTCTCATATCACTTGGCCCTTGAGTCAAGTCACCAAGGGAGGAGTGAAAGCAAAATTCTTTTGGTCTGAATCTCAATAGAAGGCATTCACAAAGTTGAAAGATCGCCTCTGCACGGCACCAGTGCTCGCATTACCAGATTTGCAACAACAATTTGAGGTTGAGATAGATGCCTCTGAT
The DNA here is from genome assembly GCA_031772625.1 of Pinus tabuliformis. NCBI lineage: Eukaryota > Viridiplantae > Streptophyta > Pinopsida > Pinales > Pinaceae > Pinus > Pinus tabuliformis. Next base: position 119,209,629 of record CM062806.1, read on the forward strand.
TGTGCTATCGGGGCAGTCCTTACTCAACACGGGCATCCAGTGGCATATCAAAGTGAGACACTTTCAGACACAGTCCGGAAGTATCCCACTTACGACAAAGAGATGTATTCCATGGTGCAGGTCTGCTGACAATGGAAGCATTACATTTTGGGGAAGGAAACGGTCATCCACACAGACCACCAACCCCTGCAGTTCATACAGACCCAAGGGAAATTGCAGAATGATCACCATTAGAAGTGGTCTGCATACCTGCAACACTTCCATTTGAATATCAAGTATAAGAAGGGCAGCACCAATAATGTTGCAGATTACCTCAGTCGACCACCGATCATGGCGTTAACCACCGTGCTCAACTCTTGTGGGCACAAGACTTCTGATTAGCCACTTCTCTACAAAAGTGACCCATAATTCGGCCACACATACCAGACACTCTTGGAGGGTCGGCATGTTCCAGATTTTCACCTCCAAGATGCCCTGTTATGCCACCTGGGTCACATTTTTGTTCCTTCAAGTGAGCGTGCCAAGATGATTTGGGAAGCACACTACAGTCGGGTTGCTGGGCATTTCGGGGTCGAGAAAATGATGGCAATACTGCAAAAATATTTCTATTGGCCGAATCTTCGACAGGATGTCGAGAAGTACATCAGATCATGCACTGTCTGCGCCATTGCCAAACCGACCATTAAGAAGCAAGGCCTCTATACCCCATTGCCTACCCTTAGTTGACCTTGGGAATCCATCTCCATGGGTTACATGTTAGGCCTTCCTTCCACTAAGCATGGAAACAATTGTGTTTTTTAGGTTCTCAAAGATGGCCATTATAGCGGCCTGCAAGAAGAATATCACAATAGAAGCCATTGCTAAACTCTTCTTTGAACAAGTGTGGGTGCACTTTGTGATCCCACAGTTTATCATCTCAGATAAAGACAGTCGGTTCCTCAGTACATTTTGGTTCAGTCTCTAGTCGATGCTGGACACCAAACTCACTAAATCCACAGCCTTCCATCGTCAAATTGATGGCCAAACAGAGGCTGTCAACAGGATGATTGTACACATTCTGCGCATGTACAACTCAAAGCATCCATGCACATAGGACGAGAGCTTCCCATATGTTCATCACAGCTACAACTGAGCTCTTCACAGCTTGACTAGCCACAGCCCTTTTCAGGTGGGCTTGGGATTCCAGCCACTATGTCCCATTGATGTGGCCATGCCAATTGCAACTACTCACATAGATTCGGCTCATGTCCAGTCTGAAACAGATAAGGCAACTAGCTTCATTGAGCACATCCAACACATTCGCTAGCAGGCCCATGACATTCTGGAGAAATAAAATGCCAAGTACAAGCAGCGACATGATCAACTTTAGGTGCCACACAAGTTTCAAGTGGGCGACAAAGTCTGGTTGCATTTGCAAAAGGAACGCCTTACCGGAGCCTATCGGAAACTGAGACCACTCCGATATGGTCCTTACACCATTACCAAGGCTGTGGGAGATAGTGCATTTCAGCTTAGCATTCCCCCATTCCTTGGCCTGCACCCAGTGTGTTATAGACATTTTTGTGCCTTACATCATGAAGCATGAAATGTCAATAATCTAAGGGATCCAAAGTCCCTAAACATGTTGTTCCTACCCCTAGAGGAACAAGGTCAGCAAACCACAGCACTAAATATCAGTTCTCCACCTGAAAACACTCAAAAACAAGCTAATTCTGGATCATGTCAACTGCTCCACTGAGCATCTGCGCCGAATGTCAAGTGCTCCACTGTGTACCTGCGCTGAATGTCAACTGCAAAGAAGGCTACCTACGCTGGGCGAGTTTGGCCAAGTGGCACAGTCATTCCTCAAGGTGTCAATGCCCAGGAAGCTTCCAAAATGACACTTGGATCAGGGAATTCGCCTTGTGATGAGTAAGAGGATCTAGATCTCCAAGTGGAAGCAAGAACCTCCAAGTGGACTCAAGAACTGAAGAATAACTAAAGTGGGAAAGGACACTAGTAAGCTCCATGCCAGCCTCAAGCTGACTCATCCTTTCTCCAAAACTCCTATATATAGAGCTCTCTCATGAGGTCTAAGGAGGCTGGAATCTCGTGAATGTAAGGAAGTGCTGTTGGTTTGAGTATAGAACTATTGGGTGATTTGCTTGAAGGAGGTGAAGAGGAGATTTCTTTCTGCTGGGAGGTGATGCTGGATTGGGCCTTTTATGGTTGTATTACTTCCTGAACTTTACTTCTTCCATTAATAAAGCATTTGAGGTTCTTCTATATGCATGTGTCTCAATGGCGTATTGATACTTGTATATTTGATTTATTCTAATCCTTGAATCAATTATGAATGTATGCTTCTTGTAGTTTCCCCTTCTTGTTATTTTGCAGGATCTTGGTGTAGCTGGGCCAGTGAAAGAGCAAGGAGCTGGGAGCAAGCAGCAAAGAGAGAAGATTGGATCAATCATTAGCGGAAGACAACGGTTAGTGGATCTCTTTCTCCCCTCTCTTACATCTCATAAAGAAGTAATCTCGAATAGCTTTGCTTTGATTGTTGCTGAGGTACTATCACCCTTAGAGTGGGATAGGGTCATTCCGTATTGGATACTTTTCCCAACAACAAATTGGCGACTCCGCTGGGGATCGTATCTTGTTTGTTGTTTGTAATTTTGCTATTCATTTCATAAACACAGGGAGTACCGAATCGAACTGCATTTGGATCTTGCAAATGCAAAGTAGAGGGCAGCTACTCTAGCTCAGTTTCTGGGCATGTTTATGATTTGAAGAGCTGATCCACAAGGACTCTAAATAGCTCTTAGTGATAGCTTTTCATCCTCCTTTTCATCCCTTAGTGTGTACTTGACTGATAGCTTCTGATTTGGCCAAAAACTGTGAATTTCTGAGCAATCTGTGACCCGGAAATTGAGAAAAACGCAAGTTTATCTCTTCAGTGCAGGCACTGTGAAGGCAGTCTACATTTCAGCGCAGTTCCCAAAGAGGCTACCTACACTGAAGGTCAAACTGCCAGTGTACTACCTGCGCTGAACCAGTTTTGCCTAGTGCTATTGGGGTTCCCTCCTGTTTATTGCCCTGTTTTCACCCTTGTTTTTGCAGCCTGTTACCAGTCAATGTACCTATCTGAAACCAACTTTCCTTGCCACTATTCCGCCTCGGTTGTATAAAGAAACTGTATTTGTTCTTTGTGTATTTCTTATATCATTTGCAGTTTCCCATAACGAAAGTGAACCAGTCTTGCTGTGGCCTCTTAGATCTAGACCTGTGATAAAGTGTCGTTTTGATCTTAAGAGTTAGTTTGTTTGTTGTTCATAGCTGATTGAGCTTTTGCTTTCGTCATATGGTTTGAATTTATATATTTCTAGTGTCGAAACAAGTAAATCTTAAGGTGTCTTTTGATTTTGAACAAACTTGTTTGCTTTCACTTGAAATTGAATTCAAATTTATACAACAGCTTTCTTTTTGTATCGCACAAACATTAAGAAAGAGAAAAGAAATACCTGCATTGTGCATATGCATTTTTGACAGTTTGCATGTTGATTTAGGAAAAAGTGCATTAGTGTGTGCTCTATGATCTGTGTGAAAAGATGATGTCTTTCTTTTCCCTCAGTAGTTAAGATTTTCAAAGTTGAAAGATTGAAAAGCTTGCTTATCATCTTAGACTGCATTTAGGAGTGTTATCATACATCTCGTGGTGATCCATAAAGGCAAACTGCTAAACAAGATCAACCTTAAAATAAATTGAATTTACATAACAACGCATTGAAACATAACGCAAACACATAGAGGTCTAAGCTAGAGACGTGTTCCGGCGTCGTTAAACGCGATATCTTAGCGTTGAGTGGTTGGGTGATTCCTCCACGGTGAAGCGATAAGTATCAATACGGACTTGTGCTCCCACGTACCGTTGCGTATATATTGGGATACCCCTATAGGAACAAAGCCTTTATCCATAGGAAACCGTGTCGGCCGCCCTACTGATCGCAATGCAGTGAACACAGCATTCACGAAGATCGACCACTCGTACCGTAAAACGTATTATGTGGTTTTGCGAAAAGTTTGGCACACCCTCTGCCTAGATCTCCAGACCAGTTTCTTTTGGCCTTTTTCAAACTCTATAACTGAAAAAGTCCATCCGAGCATTTGTCACTTCGGGCTCGTTAAAACATCGAAGGAGACTAGAGTCATCTTTAGCTTTTTCTCGACTCTTAAAAAGTGAAAAAGCAAGTTGTGTCTAAAGCGTCGTTATAAAATTTATTTTAAACGGAACATAATCACCTCCTATTCCTGCGTTGATTTGTAGGTTGAGAACATGGAACGCCCCAACCAAGGAATTCCACATGACGGAAATCCTAGTCCTTTCTCCTCTTGGGGAGAAGTTGGTGCGCCCCACATGGCCACATTGTCGCTTCCAAGACTGACAATTGGCCTGCCAATTTGGCTATTCTCAACTAATGTAGTTCAGAACACCATGGTTCCTGAACAGTTGAGTCAACAGTTAGATCAGTCTAGAGCTGCCCACCAGCCTTCTACTTCCTATAACTCTTCCTCCAATCCTTCATCTTCGCAAGGTAGAGCCGGCAAAAGCCAAGCTCCCATGGAGAAGAAGGAGAAGAAGAAGAGAGAGAAGAAGAAGAAGGAGCCTAAGGCGACTGGGGGCAAGCAAAAGACATCTGACAAAAATCCACACACAGCACAGACCGGGCCTAAATCGCCATGTGTCATATGTAGAGGAGACCACTTCCATAGAGATTGTCCCTGTATTCCCCGGATACTAAGGGACTAGTCCCCTCGTTTGCACAATTCGGGAGCATCAACCTCTGATAGCCATGTTGAATGCTTACCGTCAACCAGCGAAAGTGAAGGTTCAAGACAAAGAGGGGGAGCAAGATCCCCCTGCAGACTGTGTGAAGGCGATCACGCCATCCACCGTTGTCCCTTCTTAGACGAAGCGAAGAGAGTTTTGGAAGATCGCCCGGTTTCACCGTTGAGACTTCCTCCTGGATACAAAAAACTCGTGCCAAGTCCTTCGTTGGTTGAAAATACAGCTGGCCCGCTCAAGTGGTCAGCTGAAGCGTCAGTCATTGAAAATGAACCTACTGAATCCAGACCAGACGAAAGTCTAAAGGTCGAAACGGCAGTTGACCCGGTTCCGCCTTCAGAGGTTTCATCTTCAAATGACACCGTCAATGAAGATTCATCTTCAAATGACCCCCTCACTGAAGAGAATAAGGATGACACCATCCAGATTCTTTTCATCAACACAGACTCTGATGAGCATTAGGGCGATGCGCCCATTCCTTTATCGCAGGAAGGAACATCGTCAGGGTCGTATCCGGCCGTGTATTCGGTCCCACCACCAAGCAACCTGGTTGTGTCCTTTGATCGGAACCAACTAGGCAGACCCCGGTTTCCAGCCAGTATACCATTCAGAATCATAGTCCAAATTTACAGAATGGTAATGGCTGGCACTATCATTGATGAAGGGGCATCTGTGAGTATCCTTTCCTCTATTGCTTGGAAAGCATTGGGTTCCCCGGCGCTTTTGCCTGAGATAAGAAATCTCTCGGGTTTTGATAAAGGAACCAGTCGACCATTAGGGATCCTCCCCAATGTACCTGTTACATTGAAAGGGAAGACCGTTCAAATGAACGTGATGGTCGTTCAAGGACCCTTGGATTCTAACCTACTCCTTGGACGAGACTATATATATTGCATGGGAGCTATAGTCTCCTCACTCTTTAGAGTAATGTGTTTTCCACACGAAGGAAGAATGGTCAAGCTCGTAGACCAACTTTCATTTCCGGGATCACGCATCGCAAATAGTCAAATACCAACCTTGAATGGTCTATTCAATCAAGAAATGTCTCCACCCCCAGTCCTCCTTCCCGATGAGTGCGAGTGATTCGGAAAGATGGGACTGGAACCCATGGGGCATGCATCCTGGTCTGCTTCGGGCAGAGGAAACCTTGGGTATAAGGTAGAATTTCCGCGAGAGAATATGACTAGTCCGTACCCCGTCCGTGAAGGGAAGAGGGGTTGTTCTGGAACAGGATTCTTTTGTCAAGGTTACTTGTTTGACAAAGGTCATTCACCATTGTCTATTTCGGCAGACAGTGCCGAAGAAATGTTTTAGTTTGATGGTGTTAACGAAACAATATTTGGGTAACCAGAAAGAGGCAAGCCTCACCCTTTAAAACAAATGTTTTATCGGATAAGTAGGGGCAGCCTTGAAATTGTACTTTATACCCGGGGGCATGCAAACCTTTTGGAGTGCAAGCAAAGAGCGGTTATTTATCTGTTTTTGGGATTAGTCGTTTCCTAACTTGCATAAAGAAAGGATGTGGGGCAAAGGTCAAAATTTGCCAAATTAGGAGCATAGCTTCGTGAGATAAAGCTCCATAAAAAATAGCTATCTCACAGGAAACATTCTTATCTTATGACTGGTATATCGAGCAGTTTTACCGCGGAATTTATGCTCGTTAAAAAATAGAAAAGCGAGATCCGAGCAGTTTTAGTACATAGTTCATGCTCGTTAAAAAATAAACATAAGGTTGAGCAGTGCTTTGGCGCATTCGAGCTCTTTAAAAAATGAACCCAGTCCTGGTAAATAACCATTTGTGATCGTAAATTTATTAGCCATAAAAAGCCTTGGTCGTGTTTGCACCTGCCACCTCCATTTCATTTGGCCAATCGTTCACCTCCATATGATTGTTTACCTATTTTGAGGAACAGCTGCGAAGAGTGATTTCACTTAGCCATCCTTGTGACACTGCCGTGATTGGAAAATTCCAACCTGTACCTGGAATCTTCTGCTATCCCTGTTTATCACTCGTTCCTCAAAAGACGAGTCTTCTTTGAGCTCTTTTCATCTGACTCGTAAAATATGAAAAGTTTGCCGAGTTTTGGCCTTCCAGCTCGTTAAAGTGACCGGAAGAGCTATCCCTCCTCTAGATTTTAATCTTTTTGGACCTGAGGGATTATTACACAAAAAGGTCGAGTGCTTGTTTTATTCGGCTCGTTAAAGTTATCGAAAACTCATCCCTTTTGTATTGTTTTATACTTTTTCGGACTTAAGGGATTAGATGACGAAAAAGGAATTTTGGAGTTAACTTTCTGTACCTTTTCAGACTCTCTAAAAATGAAAAGGACCGAGTTTTCCTTGTCGTTAGACTCGTTAAAATGATTAAATAGCGACAAACTTGTCTTTATACGAGAACGAGTTTCCCTATCGCTAAGCTCGTTAAAACATAGCGATGGGCTTGCCCGAAGGGCAGGTTATAGAACAAGCATATGTTATCCTCCTCAAGCTTGACAAAAATAAAGAGGTACTGGTCAGAAATGACTGGGGAAAAATTGGGAGAACCTCAAAGCTTTAATGGTAGCAAGTCGCTCTTGAACATGACACTTTTCCTCCGTATCACATCGGGTTGGGTTGTTTCATTCACCGGTCTCATCACCATGGTCTTCGCCAAACCATCCACATTTGGGGTAATGCTACCGATCCATCGCATCAGTGTCGTTATATGTTCAAGAGATGTTGTTCAGAAAGAGTCAACCGTGTCCCATCCACTGCCATACATTATCCTTCATCCATCCATGATCGCCACCCTGAATCATATTTCACAAATTGTTTTCACCTCCACTAAAATCATTAGCTCCGTTCCGTGTCACTGATGTGGGATTCATTAAGGCCCTCCTTTGACGGATCGCTTCTTGTCGACTTCAGCTCATTATCCAAGAAGTTGATCTAGGAACACCCCCCTCAGTACTTTGAAGCTTGCATGCCTCAATGGCAAGTTTCTCACTTCCGGCGACAGGTATACATCAATGACCTTCGACCAGAAGATTTTGCGTGGTGTTCGACGCCAAGTCCTTTATTCACACCACGTGAATTGTACTGCAGTACCTTGAGGGTCATTATCATTATCGGTGATTCCTCTCGCGCTTGTTAACGATTTACATTATTGACCGGTAATCAAGCGATGTCTTTCCATGTTCAACTTCAGCGCAATTCTCACATGGATCGACTTGTACTTAGAGTGAAAATCGAACGAGTTTGAAGACCCCGGATCTAGTTTCATCCATCCGGGCTGCGATATATATTCAGGAAATATAAAAACATTTGACATGTACATCATTGCAGCAGATGATCATCCTACTCAAAGGATGATAATTTCAACAGAGAATTATCAGTCTACCATCAGACGATCGTCTGTTCTATGTACCAAAATGAATTTATAAAGTTGAGCATGGGAATGCCCGCCTCAGCTAGATCATGAAAGCAGAATGAATCATAATGTATTGTATTGTATTTTATTACAGGTCACCTCTCAGCGATTGAATGAACTTCGGATCCTCCTGATAAAGCATTTCACCCGATAAACGACCTCATACTTTAGGGGGCAACTGTTATAGACATTTTTGTGCCTTACAGCATGAAGCATGAAATGTCAATAATCTAAGGGATCCAAAGTCCCTAAACATGTTGTTCCTACCCCTAGAGGAACAAGGTCAGCAAACCACAACACTAAATATCAGTTCTCCACTTGAAAACATTCAAAAACAAGCTAATTCTGGATCATGTCAACTGCTCCACTGAGCATCTGCGCTGAATGTCAAGTGCTCCACTGTGTACCTGCGCTGAATGTCAACTGCAAAGAAGGCTACCTGCGCTGGGCGAGTTTGGCCAAGTGGCACAGTCATTCCTCAAGGTGTCAATGCCCAGGAAGCTTCCAAAATGACACTTGGATCAGGGAATTCGCCTTGTGATGAGTAAGAGGATCTAGATCTCCAAGTGGAAGCAAGAACCTCCAAGTGGACTCAAGAACTAAAGAATAACTAAAGTGGGAAAGGACACTAGTCAGCTCCATGCCAGCCTCAAGCTGACTCATCCTTTCTCCAAAACTCCTATATATAGAGCTCTCTCATGAGGTCTAAGGAGGCTGGAATCTTGTGAATGTAAGGAAGTGCTGTTGGTTTGAGTATAGAACTATTGGGTGATTTGCTTGAAGGAGGTGAAGAGGAGATTTCTTTCTGCTGGGAGGTGATGCTGGATTGGGCCTTTTATGGTTGTATTACTTCCTGAACTTTACTTCTTCCATTAATAAAGCATTTGAGTTTCTTCTATATGCATGTGTCTCAATGGCGTATTGATACTTGTATATTTGATTTATTCTAATCCTTGAATCAATTATGAATGTATGCTTCTTGTAGTTTCCCCTTCTTGTTATTTTGCAGGATCTTGGTGTAGCTGGGCCAGTGAAAGAGCAAGGAGCTGGGAGCAAGCAGCAAAGAGAGAAGATTGGATCAATCATTAGCGGAAGACAACGGTTAGTGGATCTCTTTCTCCCCTCTCTTACATCTCATAAAGAAGTAATCTCGAATAGCTTTGCTTTGATTGTTGCTGAGGTACTATCACCCTTAGAGTGGGATAGGGTCATTCCGTATTGGATACTTTTCCCAACAACACAGTGTTCAATGTGGACCGCCTTCGGCCATACTTTCCATCATTACTAGACACATCCGACATTGCAGAACAGCTCACACCCACAGAATTAAATCCAAATTGCATGGAACAAGCTGCAACTGATTGGATCATGGACACACAGATCAAGCACACTCGCCAACAGAATATCCAACTGTATCAAGTTGTCAAAGCAGGCCAACTCCTTCACCAGGGCAAGTGGCTCACCAAGGACCAAGTTCAGCAGAATTTTCCTCATCTCATGGAGGAACTCAACGCAATGGGGACCATTGCTTCCTAAGGGGGGAGGAATGATCCAGGTGGATATTGGTGGCCACCTGCCAAGTTCACTTGGACCTCCACCATTGTTTCTCTCAGCTTTTTCAATTTCCTTAATTGTAGCACAACTTACTATTTTTAGCAGCTTTTTGTGTCATAAACTTTTGGAGCCGTTTTGAGCCCCTAAACGACATTTTTTTGGAAAACTGGGAGCAACATGCATCCATAGACTAAAGTTGCTCTTCCCTAAAGTTGTAGTTCTTGAATATAAGATCTTTCTAATGAGATATTGTGCGCGTCAAACGGAGATCATATGCCAAAGTTACGACCCCGGGAAGTTGATGTACCAATTTACCCAAACGGGGCCCACTATTTAGCGTTTCATCTTCTAGGGTTAGGTTTTTGGATGTTTAGGGTTTTCCATTGTTTCTCAACAATAAATAGGCCTTCGAGCCTCATTGTAACAAAGTTCAGAGGCATGTAGCCACCACATCTCTTCTTAGAGATAAGCTACCATCGCCTAAGCTGGTTTATTTCCATTGTTGTTTGTAAGCATATTTCAGTATTTTACATTAATGAAATGAAGTATTATTTCTGCTACATCTCTGTGTTTATGGTTATCTCTGTAATTTGTTTCGTTCCTATTTAAATCTGAATCACCAACTGTAGATGGGAGAATCTCATGGGACCGCGACAGTTCTTGTACTTTGGATTTAGATGAAGAGAGAGAACACTGGCAAAACCGGTTGCACAAAGTGACAACAATGAATTGCAACATGATGATTAAATCACTGCAGTGCGTGACGACCAAAGCAAGGGAACTTTCAACATATGATGGGGCAACAGGAGTAGATGAATTCTTAGACAAATTTGAAAGTACAGTACCAAAACAACAACGATACGGTGCGTTGGGATGGGTGTTGCGCGCGACACCCGCACGATGGTGGAATACACACCAGAAGAGTATTGGAAACTGGCATGAATGTACAAGATGGATGCACTTATGATTTGGAAGTCCCTAGCGACGAACTCGAGCCGGGTAGCCTGGAAAAAGCAGTTTGTGCACCCACCTGTGTCGATGGGTGCAGACGTGTGCTGTGTAAACACCTCCCAAACTAAGGATCAAAAATCAGAACCCACCACGACAGCAGGGAAGGTGACACACTCCACAAATAGTTCGTGACAGAGCATTCAAAAAGCTATGCGGAGTCATGAACAGAGTTCACCAGACAAGATGAACCGACTAGGACCTGCACGTACCAGCGGTTCGATGGGCCTATAGGACCATAAGCAAAAACCGAAGCGCAGAAATGACCCCAACATTGACAAGAAGAGATGAAACCAAGAGAACAAAGAAGAATCCCTAGACCACAGCTCCCGCAGTTGGGACAGGACGTGAGGACCTGGGTAAAGGAATTAGGCAATTACAGGAAGCCATTCGACGAGGGAGCTTGAAACTTCGCGAACTCGATGAAGATTGGGCACGGCTAAGGAAGAAAAGCATGAAATTGGACAAAGAAATCGGCGAACTGAGAACCAAAATCGCACAAGCGGGCCGCAAGAAACTAAGCATGATGGGACCAAGTCTAGCCAGCCCTACTACTACATTAGAAGGAGCTGCGACCCTGCTACCATGGCTGCAACCACACCTTACTACTCTGGGGAGCGTACCATACAAAGAAAAACGTGGCGCACTACCGAACGCACGGGTATTTGAAGGGTGCCCGCGGCCCGGGCTAATAGGAAAAGCGAAGCCTCGCACCGGGGGTGCGACCACCTGACTATCTATAGGAAGCACAGTCTCAGCACTCCAAGCAGTTGAAAGAAGGCGCAGGACTATAAACGAGTCTGCAGGAGAGCTGCGCGGGAAGGAGGTTCCGTGCAGGGCCAGTAGGTCACAGGGGTCGCCGTAGCGCGCAAGGAGCTGCGCTGCTGCACGGGTAGGCTGGGAGGTGACCGGTGATGTCACTGTTCATGACAAGAGGTCCAATTTAAGGCAGAAAGAAGCGGGCGGTGGGCCATTAAGACATGAATTAAGAGCTATATTGAGGACGATATGCTGCTAAGAAGGTATTAATGACTCAAATGGAGGGAATGGTCGAATTCAAATTCAAATGTTACTATAAAATCCCTTGGGGTAGCCTCGAGGCAACACTTGGTTGTTTGAGATTTGAGCCAGTACAGAGCATTGAGCACCAAGCTACCTTGCCACCCGTGAGTACGTGACTGAACGAATCCAATGTAGAAACAATGACAGTTGCAAGAACCAGAGTGCGATTCGTGGAAGTTACCCCAAAGCCCCGTGTGACCCAGGAAGAGCCTGGAGAGGCAGAAGTTGCACCAAAGGTTCCAAAATCCCCACGCATGTCGCAACCACAGAAAAACAAGCAGATAATGGGGCCAGTCTGGGTATCACCACGGAACCCACGAGTTAGTAAATTGTCAATGACAGAGAAGGGCAAAGCTGTCACCGTTGAAACAGAGCAGGAGGAGGAATATTTGCAAGCCCTGATCGCCTAAATTGAAGCACAGGACAATGAGGCGCAAAATGTTTCCCAAGTACCTTCAGTGATAAAGTTACCCCCCTACGTCCCCCTGTGGAAAGGGACAACCAAGATACCAAAGGACCTGGAGGCCATGAAGAGTGTGCTCCAGACCCCACTTCTTCCGGACGAAATAAGGTTTAATGATCTGCCATTGGGACGAGTGCCTAATATAAAGTTCGAAGACTGGGACCTCACAGACAGCGAGAAGTTCCCACAGCTGGCTGCAGAGCAATTATTGCAGCATAAATGGTTACGCGATGTGGAGAAGGCCGGGTTACTACATCTGCGGTGGATACCCCACTACCACCATGCACCCATCACAATTTTTTGTCATTTGGCAGCTATTGTGTCTAGTACATGATGGGTATCTCTAGCTGGAGGAGCCGATTCCCATCACGGCCAATTTAATTCACCAGATTTCTCAACTGCCCATCAAAGGAAACAATCCCGCAACCATAGCAGGAAAGAGCAGCGACTTGGCCCTCGTAGAAGCTATGAAGGCCAAATATAAGCTGGAGAAGAGGAAGCGAGGGTATGTAATAGCAAGCATCAAGGAAAAAGGGGTGCATGTAGCCACCCAGCTACTGGCCGACAAGCTAATGAAGAAATGTCGCGCAGACGAGGTGCCAACATCTATAATTGTGTTGGTAGAGTAATGCGCAGAGTGGGTCCAGCTCAACTGGACACAGTTTCTATGCGATGAGTTTTTGACAAATGGTAGGGAAGCCCAGGAGTAGGGTAAGACCTTCCACTACACGTGGTTGCTCTTATCCATCCTGTTGGTTACCGGGGAGCTGTGGAGGACAGCTAGTTTCCCACCATTGAGAGGAACCTACCCGAGGCCGTGAGGTACACCTCACCCTGGGCAACGAAAGACGTGACGAGGATTCGAGAGATAAAAGTGTTTTGGGAATTCGTAGAGGTGAGCTTACGAACATGAATCAACTGCAGGTCGCGCTTGTCCCCAACAGTATATAATAGTTTGCAAAGCGCAACAAAATTTAAGGTGGATATGCATAACCTATATATCCGGGCACGCAAGGATCCAGCCTGAGCATGGGTAAAGCTGTCATTCATTGCAACAGATGATGCAATCTTCGACGTGATGGCGTCATGGTCTCCAGAGTAGCGCGCCCCAAACTTGGCAGAACTAGAAAAGATCGCAGCACAGCAACGGAAGAGGGAGACCAAGCTGTGCATCGCGAAACTGGCGGAGAGAAAGCAGTAGGAACAAGAAGCAGCCACGCAACGGAAGGTGGTTGATTTAGCAGCGATAGCGCAGACAGCACAAACCACAACCGCGCCCACCGAAGAGACCGAGGAAGGTCAGGAAATGTCCACGGAGCAGGACATACAGGGGAAGGTTGAGACACATGAACGCACAGACCTTACAACAAAATTGACCCAACTCAAGAGGTTGCACGTCCAGAAGAAGCCAACCACACGCAAAAAGATAAAGACAACAAAGACCTTGGAGGGAGACCTTCTTAACAGTAGTGAACCAGTTCGCGATGTCACTAAGGATGCTCTGGAAGAGTAAATGACGGAGCAGACAACTGTGTTGGGGGCGCTCAGAGCGCAGTTGCAGGCATTATAGGTGCGACCCCCAGGAGCGATGACACTGCACCTTGCTAAAGGTGCATCCGCAGCTAAGCAGATGTTGCGTGCCCGCACAACGAACACTTTGGTATTACCAGAAGGCGTCGTCTTAGCAGAAGCCGAAAGTGACATGAGGGGATGGGGGTTGAATTTGACCGCCCTCACCAGAGAAACCCTATACCAGCTGCAGGATGGGGTAACTGCTGAGCTTCGCACTAGGGAGGGCTACGCTCTCCAAATCTTGAGCGAGTAAAAGGTAAATTTAGAATAACTCAGACTACAGTCCGACAACCTGGTTGCGCACAATTGATATAGCGGACAGCGGAGGAATGTGTGGTAGACGTCCGCTAAGCGTAGAAGTCACTGGATGGACTCCGAGCAAAGATCACCGCACCAACCGAGTGACATGGGACAAGTCACGGTGATTGTGTTGAGGTCCTGTTGGGCAGCGGACCCCCCCATAGCGAACTTTTGGGGCTTGTAGCCCGAATTTTGGTCAAAAGTAATGTAAGACCCTGCGAAATGCGGGCGCGCAGCACGAGAGTCTAGGGTTGTTCGCCCTAAAATATTGTAACTTAATATAGAATGTGTCGGACTACCCATAGTCCGCGGACCATGGGAATGTATAAATAGAGCGAGGCTCTAAGTGTAGAAGTCAGTAGTTTTTGGTTAGTCTTGATATTAAGTGATATGGGTTTTGAATAAGGAATTTGATTTGAGTCTGTAAGTCTGAATCTTGAGTTGTAGGAATAGGAAGAGGCTCTGCAGCTGTGTGCGCAGAGGCTTGGTAGAGTCTGCAGCTGTGTGCGCAGAGGCTTGGTAGAGTCTGCAGCTATGTGCGCGGACCCCTATAGCTGAGTGCGCAGGGCGAAGTTGGGATTGTAACGAAACAAAAGTTAATAAAATATAAGTTGACTATGAAATATTGTGCATCTGCTTATAGATCTGTGTGTTTAAGCTTCTGTTATATTTTTATGCATCTCTTTATAGTTTATGGTTGCACACACTTGTTATGAATGTTGAAAGACTGATAAGAGTAATGGGCCCACAAAATTAAGTCAGATCTCTAATAATAACACATTAAGAGTAGAGGATCTAGAGAGTGCCCTTTCGCACTCTGTATATAGCTTCGCAAAGGTCATACAATTGCATGGAGCAGCGCAAGCGCGCAGGATCGATTCGCGAGCTCACCAGACTTCATCAAGACATCCCTAGGGTGCGGAAACCTGGTTCCAACACCCTCCCATACTACCTCGGTTGAGACCTCAGTTCGCGCTCCACGAACCGTTGCCGAAAGGGCCAGTAGTTTCGAGATTTGTTTGGTTAAATCACTTCTGAACCTAGGTCAAGCCCCAACAAGCCAACATTAATGAATACCTATGCTACATCACTTGTTGAGAATGTAGACTTCACTAGAATGAAGTGCGCTACCTTTGTCAATATGTCCACCACTACCATGATGGAATCATGTTGTCTCATTGTCCTTGGAAATCTTATGATAAAGTCCATGGAAATGACCTCCTATTTCCATTTGGAATCACAATCAGTTGTAGCAGTCCACCTGGGTGCTTACACTCTGCCTTCACATGCTGACAATCAAAACACTTAGCCACAAACTCTGTTACATCCTTCTTAATATTCATCCAATAATAAAACTTCTTCACTGCGGTCAATGTCTTATGATAGTCTGGGTGACCTGAATATGGTTTCGCATGAAACTCCCTCAAGATCACCTTCTTTGACCTCACTATTGTCTGACACGTATATCTTGTCTCTAAACTTGACCAATCCATATGTTGTAAGATGATAGTCCACATCCTATGCACCTAAACCTATACCTATACTAATACCCGTACATGTACCTGTACTCTGCTGCAACATGTGCATAATCTCCATATACTTGACATCCTTATGACCTTCCTACAAGATCCTATTCCATAGATCTGCCCCGTAGGAACTCATAACTGCTATATGATTTACATGTATCCACTTGCTAATAGCATCTGCGACCCTGTTCTCCTTTGCTTCGATGTATCTAATCTCAAAATCAAACTCATAGATCATGGCCAACCATCAAGTCTGCTTGCCATTCAGATTCGGTTGGGAAAATAGATACCACAAACCACTATGATTGCTCATCAATACAAACCTCCTGCCAAGAAGATAGTGCCTCCACATCCTCAATGCATGTATGATTGTTGTTAGCTCAGGATCATGTGTCAGATAGTTCTACTCATGCTCGTTCAGTTTTCGTGACTCATAGAACACTACCTATCCTTCTTGCATAAGGACTCCACCAAGTCCTCTCTTGCAAGCATCTGTACATACTACAAATTCTTTGTCTGGATCTGTGATCTTTAACACTAGTGCATGTGTCAACAACTGCTTAAGCTATTCAAAATTTCCATCACACTCCTCTGTCCATCCAAACATCTTACCTTCCCTCTATAATGATGTAATAGGATAAACAATATGTGAGAAGTTCCTGATGAACCTCCTATAATAACCTACTAACCCCATGAAAGATCTCACCTCATACACATTCCTGGGAGTTTCCCACTCCATGATGGCCCTTATATTTTCTGGATCTACTGTTATGCCCTCCTTGGAAACAACATGTCCCAAGTAATGTACCTCAGTCTGAAAGAAACTGCACTTGTTGAGCTTAGCATACAATTGATGCTCTTTCAATAACCTCAACATCACTGCCAAATGATCGGCATGCTCCTCCTCATTTTTAGAATATACCAATGTGTCATTAATGAACACAATAACATTTTTTTTCTAAATAGGGACACAACAAACTATTCATCAAGCACATAAATGTAGTTGGAGCATTAGTCAAACCGAATGGAACTACAACAAGCTCATAAGTTCCATACCTAGTCTGAAAATTTGCCTTGTAAATGTGCTCTTCCTTGATGCATACTTGATGGTATCCTGATCTCGAGTCGATCTTTGAGAACACTGCTTCTCCCTTCAGTTGATCAAACAAGTCATCAATCCTCGGCAATGGATACATGTTCTTGATGGTCACTTTGTTCAACTGCATGTAGTCAATTCATAATCTGAGAGTACCATCCTTCTTCTTCACAAACAATACTGGTGCACTCCAAGGTGATACACTTGACCTAATGTATCCCTTCTCCAACATTTCCTTCAACTGCAACTTCAACTCTACCAACTCAAGTGTGCTCATCCTATAAGGTGCTTTTGATGTTGGAGCTACCCCTAGCGCTAACTCAATAGAAAATACTACTTACCTGCGAGGTGGCAACTTTGAAATCTTTGCAAGAAACACATCATGAAATTGTTGTAGAACTGGGTACCTACTCAAAACATCTACATCCTCAACTTCCTTACCTTTATCACTAGAGACATGTATGACAAATAACAAACACCCTTTCCTGTGACTACATTTGACCTGCATAGTTGTCAGCATCCTAAATGATGTGGCTTTCTTCTTCCCTTGTAAGACTCTTGGTTCCCCATTGTCATCCACACACTCAATGGATTTGTCATAAAAATCACCTTGGTCCTATAAAGGTATAGTCAATCCATACCCAATAGCATACTATATGATCCCAATGGTAAGACATTCAGGTGTGATGCAGTAGGCATACCATTCAAATAAAATGCACAAGCTCTTACCCAATTATGAACTCACTTATTTGTGCCTGTAGCCAACTACGCTAACCAAGATTTTGCATGAACTTTTTTATTCAAACCACACTTATCCACCCAGTCATGACTAACATAACTATAATTAGATCCAGGGTCAATCAAAATATAAACAACTTGATCACAAAGCTTGCCTTCCATCTCAATGATAGATGCATGATGGTCTACATGTCTGTTATCCAGTGTTTCATAGATACGAGGAACACTCTGACCAACGTCCCCAACAGTCTGCACCTCTTGTGCACTATATATATGAGGCCTACCACCCCGATTATGTGGTCAATCTATCTAAAGGTGTTCCTTGCCGCATGTCCCACACTCCAACTGTCCAATACCATCACCTCTATGTTGCTGTTGTGATCCATGTCCTTGTTTAGCTGCATTGAACTTCTTTTGTGGTGCCACATATTCTTTCTCTTATGAATTCTGAGGCTTGTTCTTTTCAGTTACCATCTACCCTTACATTTATCCTTAGCCTTCCCTTTCCATCCTTGTGAAGATTCATTCTTATGCTTTGATTGTCCATATCAATGCTTCAATTTCAAAATAACTTCCTCCAGTTACCAAGGCTCGTCATACTACATCTGATCTCTAAATGCTAATGGAAAACCACTAACAAATCGTTGAAATTTAGACTTCTCATCTTTAAGATACGATACATACATTAATAGCTCTAGGAACTTGGTCGTATACTCCTCATCTGTCATCGATCCCATCTTTAGCTCATAAAATTATTTGGCCTTACTATCATAGCACATTTCTGAAAAGTACTTCTTCCTGAAAATCCTCTTGAACTCATGCCAACTCAAGTCCTCTGTCATGATGTCTCTAACCTACTTCACATATTCCCAACAGATATTTGCTTTACCTTTCAAGCTAAAGATAACAATTTTGGCCTTCATGTTCTCTGTGTACTCATGCAACTCAAAGAACTTGTTCATGCCAAGTATCCAAGCCTCTACATCTTCTGGTTTCTTCAAGTCTCCGTCAAAATTAGGTGGCTTTGCTTTCTTAAACTCATTTGGAAAGTATCCCCTATCATGCCTCCTATAAGGATGATAACGATGAGGATCATGATGCCTATCAGAACCATAACTAGAATAATACATGTATCCATCACCTCTGGTTCTGATAGGCATCATGACCATCATCATTATCATCCCTACAGGAGGAGTGATAGGGGATCCTTAGAATAATACATGTATCCATCACCTCTCCTATCCAGAGCATCCACAACCTGCCATATCTCACTATGTCATCTTTATCTGACCTGTGACCGCCATGAGACTTACTTCCATATGCCCAATTAGTCATGTCCTCCTGTCCATGGTTGATCTGAAGTGGACCTTGTCGCTACAATTCTGACAAACTCTGAAGGAGTATTGCATTAACCTCTGCTTGTTTCTCTTGTGCCTGCATTGTTGTGGAGGTAAATCCCCTCTGCGGACAGAGGCGATCCCTACTAGCCCAGATCGGGTCTAGCAACAATCAAACAATGCTACCACGCAAGTTCCTAATTGCAAATTGAAGGTAAGCGATGAGAGCTTACTTGGATTCCAATGCTAGTATTGTAGAAGAGTCGATCCTTTGCTCCAGCCGGTCACGATCCCCACGATCTCCGTGAATGGACACCTGCACATCCAAAGAACAACACGAATACAAGTATAAAATCCAATAGATGCAACTATATATCGGTCAGAAGAGATATAACTCAAACATCATTACAATGAACAACGAGAGTGGAACCATAATGATAGTCATCTATTATTGATAATCAACAAAGAAGAATACAACCATAGTTCTGACGTCAAATCCTCCTTTGGCTGGGTGATCGGGTACACATGCCTTGCAAAGCTTGTTGGAGAACAAGTCTCTCTCTCTTTGGTTACAAGAATCCCCTTACTCCTTGCAGCAATCTCTTGATCTTCTAAAAGTATGATTCTCCTTCTGCTGGAAATGGAACTAGAGCTATCGTTATCCTTCACTCCAAAACTATTACCATTAGCCTGTCAAAGGCAACAGAACAAGCTTTTATAGATAAGGGAAGGAGATGGGATTGGCTTCATCCTTGAAAGAGATAAGATCAACGACAACATCGATCGAGTTGGGTTTACCATCGATCGAGTTGGCTTTACCCTTGGAAAGTGTTCACGGATAGAGTTCATGAGTTGGAAAGAACTTTCTTGTGCCTGTTTGTTAAGAAACTTTACCAAATTGGGTTGGCGCGGGTCCGACACTAAGACAGAGCGCCAACTGGCGCGCCCTCTTTGTTGGACTTCCCCATTGGCGCGAGCAGTACATTGGGAAACCGCGCCAATGGAAAAAGGGGGCTTTTTAAGGGTATCTTGCAGGAGTTGTCTTCAGGGCATATGAAGTCCACGCTTAGGGGAATATGATGCAAGTGTTTTCAAGTTGTGTCACTTCTCACAGGTCCCGGAATGAGTCCTCCAAAGTGCGGGAGAGGGGTAACTAGGACGGTGAGAAACGGTGACAAATTACTGTGTAACAGATGCCCCCTAAAGCATGAGGCCCGAGAGAGAGAGAGGGGTGAAATGCTTTACAAGAACATGCGCAACTGAAAACGCTGCCGCCGGAGAACCTGCATAGAGAAATACAACTGATATCTCAAGTACATGATATATGTGGTATGGGCGCAGCCATCCATAACAGAGTACATAATAATATAGATCCAAGGTATGGGCGTAGCCATCCAGTGAGGATCAATGAATAGACTCAGGCATGGCCGCAGACATCCAGTGAATGAGTCATGTAGTGATCATGATAATCCACAAAATCGCAGCCTGGATTCTAACAGACAAAATCCAGGGTCTTGCGCTCCATCTCGACCCAAACAAAAGTACAAATTCAAGCATGCGAATACAGGAGTTGAAGTCGAACATGCATGAACATCGTCTGATTACCAGCCAATGATGAAAGTTGTTAACAGACACGAGAGGTACCACCAATAATGACAATGGTCCTCAAGGTATTATAGGTACAATCTACGGCGGGCGAATCAGTGAGCTGGCGTCAAACACCCATAGAATCGTTCGATCGGAGGCCAATGATGAAAACCTCACGTCGAACATGAAGAACCTGCCATTGAGGTATGCAGGCTCCAAGGCACCGGCAAGGAGTCTCTAGATCAGCTTCCTGGATAGTGAGCTGAAGTCGACAGGAAGTGAACCTGATCAAAGGTGGGCCATAGTGTTTTCCACATCATCGACACGAGACAGAGGGAGAATATTATGAATCAGGACTATGTGAGATAGCAGAGGGAGGTTGTTATTCTGCAGAGGTCAACTTCTCTTGAACATATCGACGGCACGACAGTGGATTTGGCAGCATTTGACATCAATATCAAAGGTCATGGTGACGAGGCAATGAGCAGACGAGAGGTCAAACAGGATCACCCAAACCCACGGAGGCAAGTGAGAAATGAGATGAGATGTCCCCACCCAGACACGAATGCAAACAAGTGCCACGTTCAAGAGCGACATACTGCCGACACGACAATCATTATGGTTCCATTTTCCCCACCATTTCTAGCGAGTACCCCAGTTATTTTTAACAAGCTTGACGGGGATATCATATGCTTGTGAGGCATCATTTTGACGGGATCCGATGTCATCAGATTTTAACGAGCCTGACAAAGGAAGAACTCGGTGTATTTTCATGTTTAGAGAGTTTGAAAAGACAGCAGAAAAGAAAACTCCAGGGGTGTCCTTTTTCGTAAAGTTGTGTCTCTCGAGCCCGAAAAAGTATAAAACAATGCTCGAAAGAACCGCCCGAGCATTACGATCGAGGAGTACTTTTCATGTGTAGTGACGTCGACCTGAAAAAGTAAAAAAAACGATCGATATCACGTCGTTTCGCAACCATTAACGAACCTGAAACGACAAGGGCCCGACAATCTTTTCGTTTTTTACACGGTCGGAAAAGAGTTTAAAGACGACGGCCTCTTATTTACGTTTAATGAGTCAAGAGGGAAAACTCGGTAATCTTTTCGTCTTTAAATGGTCGGAAAAGAGCTGAAAGTAGACTTGAAAGCGACTTTTTCGTATATTTACCGAGTTCGAAAAAAGTGTAAAATACAACTCGTTTCGTCGCCTAAGTCACACAAACAGCTTTCGCTGCACAAAAACTAGTGTAAAATCCACTTTCGACACAAATATACCTTAAAATATTCATGAAATGGCTTTTTAAACCTATTAAGGGTCAAAAAAGTTATAAAATAGGTGGAAATAGTAAAAACAAAAAATTACTTTTCACTTTTACCTTTTGAGAGTGACGTTGGAGCTTTTGGTGTGCGATCTTCGGGTGACGATTGCGACAAATCCAGGTGACCAATCGGAGCACCGTCAGTGACAGGTAAGAGGCCTCTTCTCCTACTCCATTTCTATCCATTTTTTATGTTATTTGCTTCCTGTTTGAGCCCTTGCAAGGGGACATTGCAAATTTTAGGGCCGCGCCCATTGGCGCGGGTATCCGGCTCGGACCCGCGCTAATGGGGCGATTTTCCTAAAGGGGTCGCGCCCATTGGCGCAACTGTTTTAGAAACAGTCGCGCCAACCGCGCAACTCCAATTTTTCACTCAAAATTCCCAATGCAATTTGAATTTTCCTGGATTGTGAGCTTACCAGGGATTTAACTATGATCTATGTGTTCTTGTGGGTGCAGGAAAGCAGGCACAATGGTAGTGGAATGGAAAGAACGAGAACATGATGAGGTGGATGCTCTGGCTCTTGAGGATGAGGGTTGCATGAATGCCCTAAGAGACTGTGGGCTTAAGAAATTTTTCCTTACGCCTTACCTTCGAGCTCAGCCCGAGCTATTACAATTCATAATTGATTTATGGGATGTTGATGACCAAGTGTTCCGTTTACGGGACCAAGTACTTGCGCTGGACATGTCCGATGTTTATTTTATCACGGGGCTGTCACGGAGAGGGGCAAGGCCCATTTTGACCGGGGGTAGACCTTCCGGAGAGAAGATGACTGAAGTGATGGCCCGAGTGTGTCCAGGGGCACAGTTTGGGAGGAACAGTGCAAAGTTGGATATCCCCACCATTCCGGACTTGACGCTCAGAGTGATACTGTTCACCATTACTCGAGCTGCAGGGGTGCAAGCGCCCCATGAGGCGAGCAAGAATCATCTTCTACTAGCTACAGAATGCCTGAATCCCACCATATTTGATTGGGCTACAGCGGTGACCACCAACATCAAAAGGCAGCTTACAAAGTGTAAGCGAGGAGGGGTAAAGCAGTTTGGGTATGGCTCAATCGTGGTATCGTTCTTCTTGGAACGATTACCAATTTTTCAGGGACAGGGAGCTATAGTGGCTGATCCTTTGCCACGAGAGCCTAGGATGGCTCGCTGGGCAGCACTGATGCCCAGGGGAGGAGGGGGCCAGCAGATGTCCTGAAGGCCCGAGTTCTTTATATGGCTCCGCCACCAGCTGATTGTAGTGGAGGATTGGCCATATGCGGGGACTGACTTCACCGGAGACCCAGATCTCCCATTGCCCGAAGGAGAAGATTGGGACGAGGAGCTGGGTAAGATCTCTTTTTGTTTTTGATGTTTTATGTATTATATATTTTTTTTGGTAATACATGTTTGTCCTAACAACAATTGTATGTATATGCAGATGTTGGCCCAGAGCGACCAGCCGGCATGTCTCCGATCGCCCGGAGGAACCAACCCGCAGCCAACCCTCAGGAAGAGGGTGGCGAGGGAGATGAGCTGATTCAGAATCTCGAGGGACTTGCCCGAGGGATTCCTGATTATCCTAGACTGGGCGATATGCCACTAGCATACCAGAGGCACACAATGGGGGTGCCTAACCGTGTCCATCATCTGTTGAGACGCTTGGTGCGCGCGGTGCTGTGCTATCATGAGCACCATGGGGACTAGACTTCTTGGTATCATTTTCATGCATATTTTTTGAGAGACATGTTGTCTTCGGATGTATCGGGATGAACATGTATTATTTTTTGAACTATATGATGCACGTGGTGCAAACATTGCGACACACATATATATATGGTTTTATTGTGCTTTACATGCTTTCTTGTATGATGTTTTATCTATTACGCAAATGTCTATCTAATACATGATTGGCCAATGCATCAGTTAATGTGTTCAATTGTCTTGGAATATGTTGATATGTAATGAAATCAAAATTCCTTTCTAACAATCTCACACGTAAATACAACCTTAGAATGCGATGGTCTCTGACGGAATATTGCCCGTTGAGCTGGTGGACGACAAGTTGGGAGTCTAGGTTCACCACCAATGCACAAATGCCGAGATTAACCGCCTCGGCTAGTAGTTCAATTACAGCACTATATTCGGCAACATTGTTGGTGGTACGGCCCAAACACACACCTTGAAGATCTATCAACTCGCCATGAGGATCATAGATCACCCATGCCGCAGAGGACAAGTTGCGAGTACTGCGGCAGGCACCATCAGCGAAACCAACGTAAGGTGCATCAGACATCTGCACAAGAAGCGAAAGACACAATAAGCGGCAATCTCGCCGTCACACCAAACCAAAAAAAATGAAAACACACACACACAACACACGTATGTACAAATCAAAGTGCATGGGGTTTATGCATAGTACTTTTTCAAGTACAGCCCATTTCGGGGCTTCTCGAGGGGGTTCCCTTCATAGTCGATTAGCTCGTAGGCCCCTTTTTGCAAAACTTTCTTGACAATGTAAGGGCCTAGCCACATAGGCTCGAGTTTTCCTGCCCCCAGCTTATCGTTTGCTTGATCGTAAAGCAGGACTAAATCTCCCTCAACGAAAGAACGCGGATGGACATTGTGATCGAAGTGAGTTTTCACTCTCTTCTTTTGCGCTTCGATAGCTAAAGAGGCTAGTCGACGGGTCTCGTCCAGCCGTTCCAAGTAAAGGAGGCGTTCTTCTACTGGAGTAGTGTTGGGAAGTAGTTCGACGGCTAATTTCAGTGAAGGAATTTCACACTCGATTGGAAGGGTAGCCTCCAGCCCATAAACTAGTTGAAATGGAGTGAAACCGGTGGCATCCTTCACCGAGGTTCGGTAGGCCCACAAGGCAGGGAACAACATCAAGTGCCAGTTGGACTTATGCATGCCAACGGTACGTTGAAGCATCGTAACCAAAATCTTGTTGACGGCCTCAACTTGGCCATTGGCCTGAGGATAGTATGGAGTCGAGCTATCATGCCGTAAGCCTAGCTGGGTTGTTAGTTCTGTCATCATATGATTACGGAAATGCTTCCCGTGATCAGTGACGATGGCTTGAGGGACTCCGAATCGTGAAATAACATGGTTGAACAAGAATTGCGCCACTGTGTGATCGTCTTCAGTTAATGTAGGCATCGCCTCGGCCCATTTAGTGAAGTAATCGACGGCAACGATAATATACCCATGCCCCCCGGCCGAGCGAGGGTTACAGGTCGTATAATCAATGCCCCACTTTGCAAAAGGGCCGACGGTGACAACAAGGTGCAATGGAGCGGGAGGTGCACGCATCTTCCGCTGGTATATCTGGCACTCGTGACAGGAGCGGACGGCGAGAATGCAATCCTTAAAGATGGAGGGCCAGAAGTAGCCAGCACGGAGGATCTTTTGGGTAGTAGCATATCCGGACATGTGACCACCACAGGCACCGAAGTGGCAGTCATTTAAAACATGCTCAGCTTCCTCGAGAGTTAAACATCGACGGAGAACAGAATCAGCGCCGAGGCGGTACAGGGTATCCCCAATGATACGGTAGGGTTGAGATTGGTGACGAATCCTTCGCCGAGCGTCTTTGGACACGGCGGGGCGGAAGGAGGACGTTTGCAGATATACGATGATATCCCCGTACCAGGGGTCGAGGGTGCTAATGAGAAACAAGGTCTCGTCCGGGATATGATCCTCTGAGTGAGAGGGTGTGGAAGAAGATGGCAAAGAGCAAAGTAACTCAGCAAATACAAGGGATTTCTTAGACTTGGCAGTGGTAAATTCCAAGTCGAACTCTTGGAGGATGACAATCCTCTTCGAGTACTTGCCCCCCAGCAACTGACGTGACAAAATGTATGTCATGGGGTTGCAATCCGAAACCACGGTAGTAGTGCGCAACAGGATGTAGTGACGGAAGCGTTGGACGGCACAAACGGCGGCCAAGGCTAATTTCTCGACATAGGCATATCGAGTTTTCGTGTCAAGGAGGTTGCGGCTGAGATAATATATAACATGCTCGATGTCATTATCGTCCGATTGAACAAGAACCATGCCGATGGTGGTGTCGGCGGTGGCCAAATAAAGAGTATAGTCGCGATGATAGTTTGGAGGACGCAACAATGGAGCAGAAACAAGGAGACCCTTGAGACGCTCAAAAGACTCTTGAGAAACATTATCCCAACGAAAAGGGACATCTCGCTTTAGCAACCGTGTGAAACCTTTAGCCACCTCGGCATAGTTTGGAATGAATCATCTTAGAAAGTTTGTTTTGCCCTGCAGGCTCTGCAATTGCTACAAAGAAGCAGGGGGAGGAAGATTCACAATAGCCTCGACTTTAAGGGGATCCAAGTGGATGCCCTCTCGGGAGACGATGAACCCGAGAAGTCAGCCCAATTCAACGCAGAAGACACATTTGTGAGGATTGAGATTGAGCCTGATATGGTAGTGTCAACAGCGAAGAAAGATATCGCGAAGATGAATAGGGTGGTCCTGACGTTTGGCTGAATGAGCTGGCAGATCATCCAGGTATGGTTGTACAATGTGATGAATGTCATGAAAAGTGTAAGACATTGCACGTTGGAAGGTAGCACCGGCGTTTTTGAGACCGAAAGGGAGCTTCTTATAAGCAAAAGTGCCCCATGGACAGATAAAAGCGGTCTTGTGTTGATCAGCGGGGGCAATATTGATCTGGTTATACCTAGAAAAATCGTCCATAAAGGAGTACATTTCGCTCCCGGCACACTCGTCAATAAGTTGATCAATGAATGGTGTGGGGAAATTATCTTTAGGACAGGCCCGATTGATATCACGATAATCGACACAAACACGGATGGTACCCTGTTTTTTATTCACCGGCACGATGTTGGAGACCCAATCTGTGAGTGGAATGGGGTAAATAAAGCCAGCTTTGAGAAGCTTTTCCACTTCTGCCTTAATAGCTGCAGCCTTTCGGGGGTGCACGGGGCGTAAACGTTGACGAACAGGCTTAGCACTCGGACACGTGGGTATCTCATGCACCACTATTCTAGGATCAATGCTGGGCATTTTGTCATAGGACCACGCAAAGACGTCACGAAATTCACGAAAATGATTGGTATAGAGCCGACAATGTGAATGTGCTCGACAATCCCTGGTTTCACAGAGATGTCGATAGGTTGGGTCTGCGTGATGTTCCCCATATTTCCTTCAGAGGATGCTTGATAAATTTGGATAGGTATTTGAAGGGGTTGAAATGGGAGACAAGGAGCAAACCGTTCGAGACAAGTAAGCATATCCTGATGGGCAGGGAGAAACGAGGAACGATGGTGGTGATCTCGCCAAGGAGGTTCCTCGAGAGACATTGTCTCAATAATGGCTTCGTCAGAGGGGAATATTTCCTTTAAAGGATCCGAAGAAGCCTGATCTCCAAGCCATGGGGATGGAGCATACGAGTCGGGAACCTTGCTCGAGGGAGCAGGTTCAGGAGAGGGAGCCGATGCAGCAATGATTTCAACGTAGTTGAGCTCGGCAGGACTCAACGGCATCTCATCGCCCCAAGATTCTACTTGATCAGTGGGAGGGAGAATCCACGGATCAGGACGAACAGTAATCATATTGATGGAAGCGATGTTAGGAGGTGGGAGCGGAAAAACACCCATGAGGGAGGGATCTTTAAAAAGCCCGGCTCCCAGACTCTCATAAGATTTGGAGGTATGCTCCACAAAAGGGATGTTGCCCTCGGAAGAGGAAGCGAAAAATGCAAGCTGGTCTACGGTAACAATCTTCCCTTGATGAGGGAAACGGATGATGCGAAACAACGATGAAGCCACAGCTTGCATCGCGTACATCCAGCTACGTCCTAGAAGGAGGTTGTAGGTGAGATTGGCGTCAACAACTTCAACTTCTACTTCGACCGTCTTCTCTTCCAAAGTAATGGGCAAACGTTGGAGTATACCAACGGGACGGGACGCTCTTCCGTCAAAAGCTTCCAAGGTTGTGGGAGACTGGCTCAACGCCGGAGAACCAATAGCTTTCCAACAGGCAACAGACATGATGCAAGTTGAGGCACCTTCATCAATGACTGTACGATGAATCGTTTTGGAATTGACGATGACCTGTATGAGGAATGCGATTTGGTGAGGTAATCTCGGCGTATGGCCTCCCAAGTCAAAAGTAATGAGGTCCGAGTCGGCCGGGTCGATGCCACCGATGGCCGATAGCAAGGACTTCCTCTAAGAGGGGCAGCTCTGGAGTACTTCTAAGGCGGACATAGCCGACGGAGCCTGAGCTAAGTCCTCAACGATGCTGTAGTGCTGTGCTGCACGAGCATTTGGGTTGTAAGAAGATTTCCGGAGTACACCTTTTGGAGGGGGTCGGATGGGTGTCTCAGTGCTAGGTCTCTCGATGTGGAGCGGGCCCGAGCTAAACGAAGGAGCACTAGAGGGGACCTCAGGCTCTTTCCCGGCAGACGACGGATATTCTTTTGTCCGAGTACTGATGTGGATGGGAATCGTCCCAGCCATAAATACTTGAGAACCGAAGGAAGATGAGGATTGATCGGGATTAGCCACCATTTGGGTTTGCTGTGAGGGAAAAGGTTCTTTGAGCACCGCAGGAGTCCCAGGAGCACCTTTCAACAAACGACTAACCTCGGACCGCCTCGGGCAGTCTTTGGTATAGTGATCTTCATCACAGATAAGACAAGGATACTTGGGCTTGCGTTTGGCACCTTCCTCGGGTGGAGGTTTAGGGGAGTCCTGCTTCAGATGATCCGGCTTATTTTTACCTTTTCCTTTCTTCTTTCCTTTCAAGGCTTTGTCTGCCGTGGTGGACTGGACGTCATTGACCTCGGAAGTATTACTCGGATTGGGTGTAACCTGAAAAGTGTTTTCATTGGACGCATTTGATTTTTGCTTCCCAGGGTTTGCGGAATTCTTCTTCAAGGATGAGTTAACGGAACCAATAATACCATCAACAGATGGTGTTGGCGGGGCTTTGGATGTTCCTAGTCTCGGGGCGTCAGGCAAATAATCATACAATGTACCAGACTGGGAATAAACCAAGTCGAGGTACTGAGTGCGCGTGATAGCTTGCTCTTCAGTTACACATGCCCCCATCGCAATATCCCGTGCTATTGGACCGACGAACGAAGTCGTAAACCAGTCGGTCAGAAGTTGATCGGGAATCGGAAACTTGATCATACGTCGGCGCTGTCTCCATTCATGGATATGATCAGAGATATGCGTAGCCGTTGTCTGTTTAAGGATGTCAGGAGGTGTGTGCTCGTTTCATATCGAATGGGCAACTGAAAATGAGTTAGAAATGCCATAGCCAGCGAGTTAAAATCCTGGAAGGATCCGCGAGCTAGCTCAATGTACCACTTAGCGGCAGAGCCAGTGAGAGTCCTTTGGAAAAGTCGAAGCCGAATCAAATCATCAAGCCACGAATTCGATGAACACCATAATTGATAGGTCATGACGTGAGCTTGAGGATCTTCATTAGCTTTACCATCGAATTTGGGACAATCACCGGGAATCTTTGTTGGAACCGGGGGCCAATACGGATTATGGAGAATGGGATCATTAGTCAATTTGGACACATCCGGTAGTTCCAAGGTTGCTAAGAAGGGTAACTGAGGGTTGAAGGACATCTGGGGCTGCGGGTAAGATGGAGTACCAGGGTTCCAACTAGGTGGTGGTTGCCCCCATGGGCTTTGTCCGGACGGACTCGGCCCCATAGGGTTTTGACCGTAGGGATTTTGTCTGTAGGGACCCTGGTTCTGCCCCCCAACGTTCCATTGATTACCAAACTATCCTGCAGGAGCAACATACGGTTGCTAGTAATTCTGATAAGGATTTACCTGCAATTGTTGATAATTTTGATATGGGGCAAACAAAATTTGCCCTTGGGGTTGCTGGTGACCATAAGGCGGCTGGACTCCAAACTGAGGTTGAGAGGCAGGCGGAGTTTGATAGACCGATTGGGGTTGAACGCCAACCTGCATTTGAAAACCAGATGGGGTCTAGGGTCCAGTCTGGGGCCCAAAACCAGGTTGAGCTTGTGAGACAACAACCATTTGAGTGCCTGGTTGAGCAGCGCCAGAAGGATGTCCTGTAGGTTGGGCTATCTGGCCGGAAGGTTGACCTAGTTGATACTGAGGTTGGCCCACCTGCCCAGAAGGTTGAACTTGCTGGGGTTGGGGTTGCCTTTGCACAACTGAGGGTTGTCCTGATGGGCCGGATGGCCAAGTGGGCTGGACAGTTGGTTGGCCTGATTGGATTTGATGTAGGCCAACTTGCCCAGGTGCTTGACTATACTGGACGGTGGGCTGGTTCTGCTGAACACGAGGTTGACCCACTTGCCCAGAAGATTGACCATACTGGACAGTGGGTTGCCCTGGTTGAACATAAGATGAACTAACTTGCCCAGAAGGTTGACCATATTGGACGCCGGGTTGACTTTGTTGGATAGAAGGTTGACCAGCTTGTCCAGATGCTGGGCCATACTGGACATTAGGTTGGTTTGGGTGAACATGCGATTAACCAACTTGTCCAGTAGGGTGACCTTGCTGGATACCAGGTTGGCTTTGTTGGACCGAAGATTGACCTGGGTTTCTAGAAGGTTGAGTATAATAGGTGAAAGACGGACCACCAGAGGCCAAAGGTTGTCCCTGGAAGGGTTGTCCTTGTTGGCCCCAGGATGCCCTGGGTAAGACTGCCCAGAAGGTTGACCATGAGAGGTTTGCACGTAAGACGGTTGGGCTTGACTGGGTGGCCCTTGAAGATGCACAGGGGTTGCTTGGCCACCATGATAATGGGTGGCGCCCCAATCGATCAACAACGGGACCGAAACCTCAACAACCGGTTGAGACGACAAAGGCCTACCAAAGGGTTGAGAGGGATCATATTGGATATTTCGTAAAAACTGGTCGTATGGGCCCTCTGCTGGAATGGAACCAGAAGAAAATGGGACATTTGACGTAGGATCAACGACTCTGGATGTAGAGGCCGATGGGCCACTGACAACGGGGGTCGAAGAGGCTACACAGACTGTCGGAACGGTTGGGATTGTGGTAACAGACGTACTGCGACCTTGTGGAGTAAAAGGCTCCGTGGTGGGAGTAATGATGCGTGACCAAATAGAACTCGTGGAGGGAGTCCTAGAAGACATAACATCCTTTAATGCTTTATAGCCTGCAGGCAGTCTCTCAGTAGTAGGGGTGCTACTAACAGGTGTAGGTTCCGTTGTGGTGGGAATTTCACCGCTCGTCGCAACGGATTCTTCAGTTGAAATAGGAGATCCTCCCTCCATATCGGAAGGAGACAGTGGGGCTGAAAAACCAGGAGGAGTGTCTTCCCAAACAGGGATATCGTCTTCAGGATTTTCCCAAATGGGATTCCAATGAGCTACGTAAGTCTCGTCGCCTGGAGCACGAGAGTTAATCGGTTGGATACTCAGAATAACAGGAAGAGTATCACTCACAACCGGTATCTCGGGAGCAGCAAAGGACGGAGACCCTTGGTCACGTGAAACAGGGGACAAAATTGGTGATTCCGCCAGGATGAAAACTTCACAAAATCCTAGGGAAGCTAACGATAAAGGACCCTACTCAAACTAACGCAAACAAGATCTAACCGGGTAAATGTGAATCGTGGCCGAATAAATTTTAAGACACAGGAACTGAACTTGACCTTTTCATGTTTTAAGAGTCGAGAAAAGGACAAAAAGGTGACTCTAGTCTCCTTCGAATGTTTAATGAGCCCGAAGTGACAAAATGCTCAGCTGAGCCTTTTCGTTTAGGGAGTCCGAAAAGGATCAAAAGTGACTACTCTGGAGAACTAGGCAAAAGGGTTTACCAGACAATCCGTAAAACTGCATATACACCTTGGCAATCATATGAGAACCAAGGACTTTCCGTACGGCAATCAATCTTCCCGAATGCTGTGTTCGGTGCGTTACGGCTTATAAGGCGGCAGACACGGCTTCCTGTGGATAAAGGATGATAACCTAGTGGGGTCTCCCCATATACTCGATGGTACGTGGGAGCACAAATCCATGTTAGACCACTATTGAGTCATAAAAGGAGGAATCACCCAACCGTAATGTGAAACAACAGTGACTAGGTTTAACGACGCTGGAACATGTCTCTAGCCTAGACCTCTAGATGTGTGCGTTAAGTTCCAATGCGTTGTTAGATTTATTCAGTTCATTTTACAGTTGATCTTGGATTAGGTTTCGATTTTCAGGCCTTACCGTATGTAATTTCTCACAATTTCCTAAATGCAAACTATATGCCAAAATACATCATTTCATTCGATGAACGCTAGCTACGAAAGAGTTGAGAGCTTTCACACAAACAAAATGACCAAAAACAATCAACAATAACTCTAATGCAGCTAATGGCAATTAACAAGACTTCTCTCCAAGGTTACTAATCACTAATAACAATGAAAAGCTTTAATTTCCATTAACTAATGCAAAGCAAAAGAGATTGTTTGTTTCTTTTTTATGGCAAAGCGCACTAAACAAATTTTGAGAAATAATAACAAAGAGCAAAAAGAAAATTTCACTCAATGGGAACACAATCAAATCCCTAAACAGGAAGGCAATCCTTCAAACTAAGAAAAACGCCAAAGACCTCAATGAGCCATATGATCTAGGCTCAAAACGAAGCCAAACGGAATCCAAGCAGAAAAGAAGTAAATTGCCCGAATAACCCAATAACAAACTTTAACAACCACCGAACAGGTGCAAAAGAGTAACCAAAAAGTTGACTGGACCAAAAGAAGACCGAAACTCCTGCGGAAGGCTCGATGCACAAAGCCACTAGATGCCCTAGGGCTACAATGTGAAATCGATGGAAACAAGCGAACACTCGAAGGATGAGGGCCAAAAACCAGTCAAACAAAGCTCTGATACACTCAGGTGATTGAAAAAAGGTATCTAGGCACAAGATCCAGGCTTGGAAAGCTCACAAACAGTCAAACTGGGAAAGTTGACAGTCCTGGCGCGACTGTCAGGCTGCAACTCGCGCTATTCTGGGATTGGCGCGGGTTGCTTGTGTGCAACATGCACCCACTGGTGCGACTGTCAGGCCAAAAAGCGCGCTAACCGAGTTTGCTAGGTCAAAAATAAAAATAAGCGGCCCAGGACCTGGGTAACAGTACTTAGATAAACCAGGGAGCAAGATACAGCTGAAGAAATCAACTCAGGAGGCCGATCAAGCAAGCGAAACAGGAAAAACCAAAAAGGCAAGACAAACTCCAAGTTGTTTGGTTCGTAAACCAAACCGGAGATCCAAAGTTTACAAATCAAACAACAAACATTCTCCCCAGCGGAGTCGCCAAATTGTTGTGGAGGTAAATCCCCTCTGCAAACAGAGGCGATCCCTACTAGCCCAGATCAGGTCTAGCAACAATCAAACAATGCTACCACACAAGTTCCTAATTTCAAATTGAAGGTAAGCGATGAGAGCTTACTTGGATTCCAACGCTAGTATTGTAGAAGAGTCGATCCTTTGCTCCGGCCGGTCACGATCCCCACGATCTCCATGAATGGACACCTGCACATGCAAAGAACAACACGAGTACAAGCATAAAATCCAATAGATGCAACTATATATCAGTCAAAAAAGATATAACTCAAACATCATTACAATGAACAACGATAGTGGAACCATAATGATAGTCATCTATTATTGATAATCAACAAAGAAGAATACAACCATAGTTCTAACGTCAATTCCTCCTTTGGCTGGGTGATCAGGTACACATGCCTTGCAAAGCTTGTTGGAGAACAAGCCTCTCTCTCTTTGGTTACAAGAATCCCCTTACTCCTTGCAACAATCTCTTGATCTTCTGAAAGTATGGTTCTCCTTCTGCTGGAAATGGAACTAGAGCTATCGCTATCCTTCACTCCAAAACTATTACCATTAGCCTGTCAAAGGCAACAGAACAAGCTTTTATAGATAAGGGAAGGAGATGGGATTGGCTTCATCCTTGAAGGAGATAAGATCAACGACAACATCGATCGAGTTGGGTCTACCATCGATCGAGTTGGCTTTACCCTTGGAAAGTGTTCACGGATAGAGTTCATGAGTTGGAAAGAACTTTCCCGTGCCTGTTTGTTAAGAAACTTTACCAAATTGGGTTGGCGCGGGTCCGACACTGAGACAGAGCGCCAACTGGCGCGCCCTCTTTGTTGGATTTCCCCATTGGCGCGAGCAGTACATTGGGAAACCGCGCCAATGGAAAAAGGGGGCTTTTTAAGGGTATCTTGTAGGAGATGTCTTCAGGGCATATGAAGTCCACGCTTAGGGGAATATGATGCAAGTGTTTTCAAGTTGTGTCACTTCTCACAGGTCCCGGAATGAGTCCTCCAAAGTGCGGGAGAGGGGTAACTAGGACGGTGACAAACGGTGACAAATTACTGTGTAACATGCATGATTTTGTAATTGTCTACCTTAGAACTCCTTATTTCTTCCTTCAAGATTCTCAATGTGTCTGCTAAATCAAAAGAGTGTCCAACACCATGTTACTCATCTGATTCACAGGGATAATCTTTATAGTCTACCATCTTGCCAGCCATTTTGATATTTTTTCTGCAAGGCATAGTATGTTAGCTAAACCAAATCAAAATAAACCAACGTACCTTAGCAAAATTCGGGGAGAATATCTCATCTGCAAGATCATCCAAATCAGCGTAATACATGTATAACATAATCATGACAACATATATACATATAATACATAAGCACATAACCATATAACGACCATTCTAGCTAGAGTCTAGTCATCAATTCATGACCATATCAACTACACATACCATGACCTCATGCATGAAAACAACAACCATTCCAATGTACACTAACAATACACAAGCATAAACAACATGTAATCAATCATACACTCATGAGGACACGCTTCACAACAACAACATCCTCATTCACATGGCAACATCACTACAACCATGACTGATACCATGCATATGCAACAAGCATATATACCATAAGGATGATTAACACACATGCAATCGACATGAATACATAACCAACACACACCACCCATCCAGTCTGAGGGGTGAACCATGCTTTGATACCACTCTGTAATACCCTCCTCCCACATCTACCCAAGTAACCGACCAATCGGGGTAAACAGGTGGCGAGAAGTTACTATGATATGATTCGACCTCCTAAATCACCTCAAGGAAGTGGAACTGATAGAAACACACCATACATACCTTTCACATCAGCAACATGACTCTTAGGAACCATCCCAACCTCTCAGGTAACCAACCCTTGGGTCCCACTAAGTTTTTAGACCATTTAATTCCTAGATGCTCCCTTGATATGGGCATGCATGTGTCCAGGAGGCTCTGGACGCTCCCACAACATGGGTATGCTAGCGTCTAGGGACTTTTCTGTCTAGTGGTGTGCCCGCGTCTTCAGGATTTGAGCCACTTTTTCAGGCCCAGAGCCCAAGTCACTGCCCAGAACTCAATCAAACCTTGATATATGAAATATAATAGTGAAATCATGGTACAAATGAAATTACTTGAACAAGGACTTGACTGAACCCCTACTAACCATGACAGGCATTTTATCAAACGTATCACAAATATGTAATCTACAGGAATAAACAATAAATCTGAGCATAGGGGTCTCATACTTATCTGAGAATAGTTAAGAAGCATTGATCACTTATATCATTAGTTGCATTATCATCTATTAGGTCATAAATACATTGTTCATTCATTTATAAATAAAAACATGAGGAGAGCCATACATCATCACTATCATAATACATGCTTATAACTAACATAATGAAAATAGAAATATCAAAGATACATCAACCAATACATCCACATATAAACCAATACATTTATACATAAGATATCAAGGAAAGGACCTCTTATTAATGAATGCAAAATCCAACCTAGGATGGGACTACCACCATAGAATGGTTGAGGCAATTCTCTCTTCACCCATTCACCCCTATGCCATATTCCAAGCATGAATGCGAGACTCAAACCAAAAGAACCAACTAGGGCATCATGAGGCTAAACCACCTCACCCTCATCAATAGAAACCATGCTTTACCGTAATCCACACCAGATCACTAGGCCAACATATGTAATAACAGGCTTTACCATGATCTCCACCAAATCACTAGGCCAAAATAACCATGGATGCCACCGGATTTCTCCACCCATGCCATGAGGAATTTTCATGTCTCCTAGTCTCTCAGGATTTATTGTAATCCACGGTTTGATCCAGGGATCACTAGGCCCTAAACTGAGACACCACCGTTTAGGCTTTATCGTATATCTCGCCATTCACCGGCAAGGATTCCTAGGCCTAATCAAGGGAAACCACCTCTAGGCTTCACTGTGTGTCCCACCAGTCACCGGTCGAGGATTCCTAGGCCCACCGAGGAAACACAAAATTTGGCTTTACCGTAAACCCACAGCCCGGTCCAGGGGTTACTGGGTCATGTGTTCTATCATTCAGAGATCCACCTTACTTAACTTCGAATCCATCCAACAATCTAGCTCAATCAAAACATGAGAACCCTATCACACCAGCGTATCTGGAAATGGCAAGGCTAGGATGAAAACATTGTCACACTTGGAAAAACCAATGCCCTAATAGCAAAGAACCACATGCAATACCATGCATGCCAAATCTAGCAAGGAAAACACACATGCAAATCGATACCTGAAAAGAATATTGTTGTAGCTGCTCTATTCTACTCTTCCTTGCTTGCTCCTTTCTTCCTCTTGCCTTCTTTGCCTTTCTTGATCTAATGCCAAAGTGTTCCAAGAAAACTCTAAGTGTCCAAGAGTGAGAGAGAGAGAGAGAGAATAATGATAGATCTCCAAAATTGAACTGACAAAAAGGTCCCAACTGATCCTCAGAAGCCTTTTTATCAATTAGGCCTCTATTTTCTTCATTTTCCATTATTTTCCTCCTCACCTGCAACCTCTGGCCTTTCACCTTCTTTTTCTCCTAATTTCCATTATTTTCATAAATAAATGTGCCAAAAATGCCATTTTTCCTTTCCAAACCCTTAGCCATTGCCTTTGCCAATTTCGTTAGCCATAATAAACCAAATAGACACCACACTAGGAGTTTTGCCCAACATTCAGCTTGGAATAAGTGCCCATAAACCGTGGTTATTATTTTGCCTTTATTAAATTTTATTACATGGAATTTCCACCAGGGTTGTTACAGAGCACAACCTGCACCTATATCTTCTATTCTCCGCCTGACTGACTGAACCTGGCCAATACTTAGCCAAATTTTCAAGCCTCCAAGCTCCTATTTCCTTGCATTGTTCCTTGAGGAATTAGCCCCTATTTTTTAGGGAAATTCCTCAATTGGATTGCGCAATTCCTGTAGGCCCATTCTTTGACTGCATGCACCACCTGTACAACTTGGATTAGTTTACAACTAATAGTACACTACCCTTGAACTCCAATCTCAACTGGGTAACTTGAATCCTTTGCATGCATCAACTATTTTGGGCTGATTTATCAATTAATCAGATGACCACTGAGTGTGATTGAAGTTACATTACACAACTTGACCTTCCACTAGTTTCTCCAACAGTTGGAACTAGTTTAACTGACAATAACTCAACTTAACTGAAATAAATTGCTACAAATTAGCAATCAATCATACTAAACTAAACTCAAGCTTCCCAACTCAAATTTAATAATTTAACTGAGTGAGAAGAGCCATGTCACCTCTATTAACTACCTCCAAGTATTTTGCTAAAATTAAAATTCGAATTTTATCTAGTTTGACAAAAGCAAAGTCAAACTGAGATTTTCTTGTTGCGTTTTCAACAACATGATTGCATGAGAGACACGTGCTTTACCACTCCATCTCCATAACATATCATGCATGCTTGGTACCATGCCTTGTAACATTGTAACATAATAATATGTTTATGCCTATGTGGGAAGCAACTGTTTGTCTCACTCTTAACTGTCATTTTATTTCTTCAAGCACAATGCTCCACCCACCTTTACCATACGCAGGTAGGATTAAGGGCCAAAGATGTAGCTTCCTACTAATCGGGAAGTGAAATTTTTCAACAAAAGGGCGACAAGGTTTATTAATCGTTTATTACTGCAACTTGAGACATGCTAAAGCTATACTTACAGATATCTAAGAACAAGATATGATGCATCAAAGAAAATTGTGGAATTACTATCAGTTATCCCATGAAGGGCTCAGTAATGGGACACTGATATTTTCCAAGGGATTGATCTGAGGCTCAACTTTTTGGACTCAATATACAATACCATTTACCCATCAAGCTAGTAGTGTAAACCAAGGCACCTTGTTGGTTTTCAATTTGGATTTCAACATCTCAATGGAGACACCTAGATCAATCTTCAAATCCTATGGTATGTATAATTTTTTCTATTGCCCAGCTGATGATTTTCTAACTTGCCTGAAAGGTTTTATGAATAATTTAGGGTTTTATCTGGTAGGAGTTGTGAAGGAGGTGGGGGAGACACCATGGAAAGGGAACCACAAGTTTGTTGAGTTCTTTGATGTGCGTGATGCTTCTTATGCTCTAAACGAAATTTATGGTCAAGATATTGACGTGAGGTGAGTTAAACTATAATTCAATTGAATAGAATATAGACAGAGAAATATGTACCAAGCCAACTCTATCTTTCTCGTATGTTCTTGCTACATATACCAAAGAACAAATCAATACCCAAGGTCACATGTGTATTGGCCCAAGAAGAGGAGGCATAGGAGTTGGTTGAGGTGATAATGGGTTTGGAAGAAGACAAGGTAACATTTCATATTTGAAGTCCGAGCATTCAAGTAGAAATTCTATGGCCAATGACTGTAGGTCTTCTATTGCTTTTTCTGCATGGAGAGCACATAATAGAAGAAATGGTGACTAGGTTATTTCATAGTTTGATTTCAATGAAGCTAAAGTGGTACCAGGGCCATTATGACATTAATGATCAGGAAAATTCCAAATAAATATAGGCATGTATTTGTTTAAAGTGATTTTCTTCTGTTAGTAATTGATTTCTATTTGATGCAATTCAATTTAGCTTTGTTAGTAAATTGATTTATGACTAGACAAGAAATTAAATTTGTTCAGACAAGTGTGATTGAATACTAGTCTATTTAGACACTCGGTGGTCATAGGTTCGATTCCCGATGATGATAAGGTTAATTATTTATATATATATTTTTATATATGATTGCCATTTTTTCATGTAGTTAACAATATTGGGTGGCTGGCGCCAAAATCCAATAAGGCACCCAGAAAAGGAATTTTTGTATAATATTTAATTTATTATAATTTTTTTGGTTAATTTGAGTTTTTAGGGTTAATATTGGTCTAAATTTGAATTTGAAAGAAGATGGCTGAGCAAGATTTAGAGATGGGTGTAACTAGAGGTATGTGATGTGATTTTGATGCTCTTTTTATGGCTAAAACCTATTGAGCATGTTTTGAAGGTTTATGAACAAGATTATGTGGTTTTTGATACATGGTGAAAACATGTTGTGAGAAGGAATTTGAGTGACAAAATTGATGAACCTGTTGGAGCAGAGCATGACAAGTAGTATGAAAGTGATTGATATGATTATATATTGCATCAATAATGTTTGCAGTTTATAGTGATAATGATTGTGGCAGTGAAAATATTTGCAGTGATAGTGATTGTGATAGTGGCAATGTTTATGGCAGTAGTAGTGTTTGTAGGTTGCAGTGGCAATGATTTTGATAGTGGCAGTGTTTATGGTAGTGGTAGTGTTTGCAGGTTATGTGACAGTGTAGTGATTAGAGGTTGTATGGCCTAACAACGACAAATATTGGAGGCTGTAATTGCAGTTTGTGACATTCCATTTAAATATAGATTCAATGATATATGATAACGGTGGATCCAATTTTAAAATGGGATGAAATAAAGGTACACAAGGAAGTTAAAGAAGGAAGATGGAGCCTCAATTAGGTTGAGGCCTACTCATTCTCGATATTGGAGCATGTTACCCACCATTTTGAGGGTGATATCCCTAAGAGATTTTTGTTTTCCAAGGTGGTCCTCAGCTGACAACCAGTAGCCCCTTGCAGCCACCAGCTAGCTAATTGTGCCATTTCTCCGCCACATGATCCAACTATGTGATCCCTCACCCATCTTCCATGATCATGTGTTTAAAGGTGGGCCTCCCGAACTAAAGGTATGCCTTGTCATTTGTTAATTGAGTATTGTAGTTTTCTTATCATGGACACTTATGGGCATGGATTAATGGGGTGATTCAACGAAAAGAATGGGCTAGGTTTGTGCTCCAATCCCCTATACCCCTTTGGGATATTAACCTTGGATTATAGTCCCGTGAGATCTCTTTTACTGACCATTTGGCTTTAGGGATGGTATTTCATGGAAAACCCCCATTTTGGTTACGTGGTCCCACTCCCTTATCCGCTTATATTACCCCCTTTCCACTCATTATTACCCCATTCATCATTTTTCCCACCTGGGTCCACATTCCTCTACTAGGTCCACATAGGGTTATCTCACCCCTTACCCTTGCCCACACCTTGGGTTAGGCTTGGAATGATGCCCCAGAGGTTGATGCAGCTAAAAAGAAAGATAAAAGCATATTTGGCCACATTCAACAGGAAAATGTACCACAAAATGCAAAAGATGGTCGGGACAAACACATTTAGCACATGGGAAAAATCCAATACATGAGCTCTACCCCATCATCATGGTCATCACCCTGGTTCCTATAGGTTCTATGAGCCTCCTTCATCATATAGGAACCCATGATTGTCCCAACCCTGGCAGGCAATGAATCACCCTACCTTAAAAGGGGGTGTTCACTGCTATATCTTATACCTGATGCTCTTACCCCTTGAGCCCCCAGTAGTTAATCAAAGAAAATAATAAAAAGGCAAAAGGCATATAAAGAAGGGTGGAAAAATCAAGGTCGAGGCACCTCATGTCTCGCGATTGCTCCCTCCTATCCATTATAAACCCAAGCGTGGGATTCCCTTGTATTAGCTACCGTTGTACCCGAACATGTGGCCTAGGGCTACCCCTTCTCATCCCAT
Source organism: Pinus tabuliformis (assembly GCA_031772625.1). Classification (NCBI taxonomy): domain Eukaryota; kingdom Viridiplantae; phylum Streptophyta; class Pinopsida; order Pinales; family Pinaceae; genus Pinus; species Pinus tabuliformis. The sequence goes on from CM062806.1 coordinate 119,250,491, forward strand.
ACTTCATTCACCTATCTTTCACATGCCACCACCTTTTCAAGGACGTACCTTGAATATATTATTCCTTTAGAAGTAGAAACCACCTAATAGGATACTTGGTTAACCCCATTTGGAGTTTAGGAGACATTGGCACATCCTAAAGCCCATTATGGAAGGGAAGGCCATTATGAAGTCCCCACATGTGATCCATGGTTGGTAAGCTCATTTACTCAATTTCTCTAATGACTTGTTGTATTGAAAGGCTAGGGGACACATTGGATCTTATGCAGGATTTCAGAAGGTCTCCATCTTGGGTTTGGTCTCCCTATATGGGGTCCTAATCCTTTAGAAGGTTACATTGGCACATTTAGGGTGTGAATGAGAGCCATGGGCCTCCACAACATTAAACAACACTCCATGGATCTCCGAGGATGTTCAAAGATTGATCGAGATTCACTTATTAGACGTGGAAGATGCACATGGTTCACCTTTGCCCAACCGACCCCACAGATGTACCACACACTTGGAAGTTGACGTCGGACTTGTAGGATGATGTGGAATCACATACACCATCATCAGAGCCCTTTCAGATGATCTACAGGCATCTTCGACTCATTTGGACACCCACTCGGAGCACCACAGGTTTATTATTTGGAGAACAAGGGGCCAACCCCTTATTCATCACTTTTGAGGCTCCTATTCTTCATTATGGAACCTATGGACCTCATCAAGCCTCTTGGAGGACCCTACGACATATATTATTCATCATTTGACCTCTTAAGAAGCTTATTCTTTCATTTGTGAGTTAGTTTGGTGGGCTTGTCACCAAAAGTTAGATTATTAGCACATTATTTTATTTTTGGAGCTTATGTAGGACAAGGAGACTAATTCAAACTCCTAATTAGTGTATAAATACAAGTGAGATGAATTCATTTACTCATCATCACTTTGGATTAGATCCCTTTTCTCTCTTGAGAATTTCACACTTTTTCTTGAATGATGAATTGGAACTTTATGGATGAATTTTGATGTGTGAATTTGGATTATCTTATCTTGGAGCTTCTCTATTGTCAAATTGTGGATGGTTGGATATGCTATATTACATGTAAGTACATTCTTTTAATGATATTCTTGTTTTACTTTGTCATATACATTGGATTGGGATTTTCACTATTTTTAGGGCTAATTGTTGCATGCATTTACTGCTTAAATCATGGAATTTTGTCTCTATATAACATCTCTTATTGTATGGGCCATGTAATTTGAATGAAATCTCATAGGGATAATTCTATCAACAAATTAATCTTTATAAACCATCATCTTTTGCACATCGAAGTATAAAAATTGCAAGATTGCTTCTCTTTGACCTAGAAGGCTAGTGAAGTAGTCTTGAGGCCTCATTGACTAAGAACCAAAGGTGCTCATTCATATTTACCATAGACTCCATTCTTCCAAGAGTAAGGCAATGATATACCAAGAGGTGGTCACCTAAAATAAACTCTTTTTAACCTTTTCCTAGGTCTAGCCAAGTTGGGTCACCTAGGGCATCATTTTCCCGACAAAATAGACCTACAAAAAGTTCAATCTCCTAGCCTCTGTTATATTGGTATCTCCTTAAGGACTCCTCCAATTTTGAAGCCATTATGACGGTGGAGTTGTGAGAAAATCAAAGCCCTATCTCCAAGATCAAACTTTGCTCTAGTATCCCCAAGGCTATTACCTCATAGGATCAAATCAACACCTTTAAGTGAAAATTCTTTATTTTATCCTTTCCCTCTACTTGTCTGGGTTAGGAATATCATTGGTTGCTAAAATCTTACCTCCTAACCTAGGCTGGGTCCACTTGGGCCCATGTGGTCCCACTCCTTTGAAAAGATAATCCTTCCAGAACCATCTGAGATACCAATTTAAACAAGGATTTTAGGGATTGGGAAACTCTTTCATAAGTTGTATTCCCTAAAACTAACCCTCAATCCTCCCATCCTTCTCCTATAAGACATTGTACCTTGCTTAGAAAGCAAACAAGCTCTATTCATCAACCTCTTCTAGAAAGGGATTATTTGGGTCACTACATATCCACTTTTCGATTTATCCTTCATTGGTGACGCTTTAACATACCAGGTCTCCTCCCATCGGTGAAAGTCCATAAATAGTATAGAGCCTTAGCTGAGGTGACAATGGGCTAAGTCTCCATTTGTTGCCCTTGGTCTAGCATTTTCCCTTTAGGTCCCCTGCTAGTTTGAGCTTTAACAGAGCCTCAATCAGGTTGGAGCCTAGAGCAAGTTGGAGTCCACTCATCATCGAGGTTAAATCCTCAATCGGGTTGTATCCTACAGTGCGCAACTGCTTACATCTTTTGAGTTTGGTGCCTCAATCAAGTTGTAGCCTACTGCAAGTGGCGACTTACATTTTTGGGGGTAGTTACCTCCAACAAGTCAGAACCCACAAATTGATGTAAATGAATTAAAGATAAAGAAGAAGAATATTGATGATTTTCTCCCATATGGGTTTCCACCTAAAAAATTGCGTCTCTTTGTGATGTGACGACTTCTTGTGTTGTTGATAGCTTCTTAATATCTTATTGATATGATGATGGATTGTTATAGTTGATGAAATCATGCTTATGGTTCATTGCTATATGGTTATTGTTGGCCGAAGTGTTGTCATTGATTGGCACTAGAGGTTGTTATGCAATAATTTATGCCAAAGGAAGTATCAAGCTAAGAGGAATTCAACTGATGGTTAAGGTTTTTAGTTTAGAACCATTATTATAGGAGGACAAGTGAAGAATCTTTAAAAACATTATGACTGTGACAGGTGGATGTATGGTTCAATAGCTTGTTGGTTGAAGGTATTTTGTCTGTAAAAAATAAGCTTCGATGCTCCTTCAAACCAAATGGTTGGATAGGCCTGAGAAATACCTTTACAATGGTATATGCCGGTCCAAAAAAATACTAACACCTAAGGCATTATGGCCAGTGGAAGTTTGGAAAGGTTATAGGAGCCTCATTATTCCACCAATGACCACATCATCGCATCCCAAGGGCCTAGAGAAATATAAGTGCCATGGAGGAAACGGTCCCGCGATTAACAAAACCTACAAGACAAACTTATTCCTATAAACAACTTAAGAATTTGGCATCGCACACCGAGCAACTTTAATTCATGTCATAAGTGGAAGGCCCACAATTAATTGATTTGAGAGATGGAGAAGAGGTTGTCAGTAGACGTGAAATTTCATGTCCCACCCTGAAGGTTTGAGTGATGTGTTATATTGTGTTAGCAATGGAGCAGGCTGCGGACAACAGTCCAGAAGATGGAAATGGAGATACATGACATTCTCTCATTGGATGACAATGATGAGCATGCGTATGATGTGATATCAAGTTGATAACATGGACCAATAACATGAGGACATATGGCATAATTCTATTAGTTGACCAGGATGATGTGGCAACCAGAGTGGTAGTGACATCACCACGATTATGACATGGCATGGTGGGTAAGTGACATGTAGCACGCTGATTTGGAGTTTTAGGTGGTTAAGTGGGTTATATCCGAATGACATGTGGCACCACTATGAGATGGACACGTGGTAGCGATGACGTCAACTTTGGTGTGGCATGGTTTCAAATTTTGCCCACGAGGGTCACATTGGTGTACAATTTCCCATGTTAATTAAAAAATGTTTAATTGCCAAATAGGGCTAGATATAGTGTAAAGCTTAAGAGGGACAACGCGCATACGCGTCATCATGCCTCAAGCTGACATTGAAGGTGCAGTTTAGTGGAAATCCTGCGGTTGAAAAAAGTCGAGAGATGAGAATCCACACTATCACTGTCATTCAATGGAAAGTTCACACCCCAGAGTAGGAGTTGAGGATCAATATGATATGGTCCTGCGATAGGGGAGCTGATGGATGGGAAAGTGTCCAACACAATCATTTGATAGATAATTCGTGCTCCAGACTGTTGTGGGAAGGTAGTTTTATAGGGAAGACCGTGATGGCATCAAGCCATGATAAGCCCGTGTTTTTTGCTTAGGGCTTATGATGTCTCGCCCTAGGGATAAGGCACTAAGGCTTAAACAAAATGTACTATCGAGAATTTGGCATCAAGTTTCTTTGCAAAAATTAAAGGAGCAATTGAGCAGTCGGACAATTAAGAATTGAATAAATAGGGGATTCGATCTCATTATGAGAAATGATTGATAACAATTAGCAGAGAAATAATATAAATGTTGGAGATTGCATGAAGGAATAACTAATTGGGTAGCTCGGTAAAATAAGGCGAGAAGGGCAAGGTTATGGTTGGTGAAAATTAAATATGAAACTTGACACTTTGTAAATTGTAACACAATGGAAAAATTATAGAATCGTAACATCACGGGTTGGATGAGACGTAACTCAGAGATTAAGTATTTCCTAAAGGATGAGAAAGTCAATTCAAGTTCTTTCTTAAGCCCACAAAGGATTTCAAGAAGTTTATGTCCTAGAGTAGATTGGAATAAGTCTTTGAACAAAACGTCATGCGATGAAAAAACTGTGTGCGAGTAGCCAAAATGTGTGTGCTGAAGTGAACTGAGCACAAAGAGAGAAGTAGATCCCAATAATGAGTAAAAGTGTTAATATAGCACTACAAACATTAGAGTGTGTGCTTGCAGAAGGAAGAAAATCTCGGTGAGGCCGAGAAACAACATAGGGAAGGTGTGGTTGCATGAGAGCAATGATATCAAATTGAAAAAGACTGCTAGAGATATGAGTTTGAAAACCTATGAAAATATAGATATGACTGGCTAAAGCAGGTGGGTGCTTGCATAGATCTAAGGTTGGTGCCTCTAAGCAAGTCGATGATTGCTTATTCGAGGGGGTGGGGCCTCCTGTAAGTTGGTGTTAAAAAAGAATTGATGTAATTAGAGTAAATTCTCGCAATTTACATCATTATTGTTCTCTTAGTTTTGCAAACAAAATTGTCTGCATTGTTTCACTTGCGAAGGTTTAAAACTTACAAAACTACCTCCCATTAAAGTTAAAGTTGAAGTTGGGTTGAGATATGACAAGTAGCTTCCAGCTGCCACTTAATTTCCCTTTAATATATAATGGTGGCACAAGCACATAAAATATAAATGATGATTCAACATCGCTCTCTACTTTCATCGATGCTTATCGACATTTCTTCATGGTATACATGCTTCAAACATTGGAGGGGCCTTTTGTTATTTTCCCCAAATGTTATTGCTAAAATTGCCTTCATGTAAAACTCATGTTAGTTAAGGAGCTAAAGATAATGTGCTGTTAATTTTTTCCCACACATGCTATACTTATGCATATGAGATCCAAGTTATAGTAGGAATTTGTGATAATCTTTATATATACATTAGATTAAGTTTCTTACTCGTGTGAGGAAATATTAGTAATAAAATTAAGTTGCGATATAGTTTAAGGATGATTTCTATGTTCTAGTGAATAGGCTACAATAAATTAAGGTCTTTTGTTTCACTAGCTCTAATTATCATAGTTTCTTCTCTAGCAGATTAGAAATATAAATATCTTACTTTTGAAGCTTCAACTCATTATAAGTAACAAGAGAACTAAATCTATGTGAGAACTAAATCTATGTTTGACATCTCCACAAAATGGTTTCCCATAATAAAATTCTTTGAAGTCTTTGATTTTGCAAAAACATCCATAATTAGTACAGAAAAAAGTGGATTAACAAAGAGAAACAAAGAGTCTCAAACCTAGATAAAAAATATTGCTAAACATAAAGTAACAACAAATATTAAAAAAAAAATTAGATAAACTCCAGAACAACATATAATGTTTAACTCACATTATGAATTAAAATGAACACACATTTTAAAAAAAAATCCAAATTAAGTTTTAGACCTTAATGACTTTCAATCTACTAGTAAAGGTTTTCAATTTGTAAAGGGGCGAAGACATTTCAAATTGCACTGAACACAAGGTGAAAGAGTAACATTAACATAGAAAATTTTAGGGGCCAAAATTCGCATGTGGGCTAATTTTGCATTATTTTTCCAAAAAAAAGAAGATTTGCCAATTTCCATTTTTTATATTCGCCCAAATTTTACAATATAAAAGTATCTAACCTTAAAAATCGCAAACATTATATAGAGCATATATCAAACATCATATATAGCATATATAAAATCATTATAAATTTTAATAATTTTACAAATACATCAATAAACATTTTATAGTTTACGCCAAATTGGTGTATGAGACCCCAAATACATCAATAAACATTTTATAGTTTACGCCAAATTGGTGTATGAGACCCCCTTGTTTGTGGGACAAAGGACCCACTTCCTTGCAACGATTTCACTACTAAGTCTACGAAGGCATACATACTCTACCCCCTCTGGTTTTGAACTTGTGACCTCTTAAGGGAAACACATGCTTTTAACCATAAGGCCCACTCACACTGTATAATTTGCATATTAAAAACTAATGATATTACTCAATATTTTTAAACTTCAAGATAATTTTCCATTCTCAACTCACATACACACCGTTCAACATCACTGATAAATCATAAAACCGTAACAGCTCACATACACACCATTCAACATCACCGATAAATCATAAAACCGTAACAGCTTAGTCCGGGGCGACAATTTATATTAAGAACTCTAAACGCGATTCTCTCTGAAACATAACCCACCCAATAGCCACTTCGTTGTTTACTGGACGGTCTAATACAATCTATGGCTTAATGAATAGGCTCGGCCAGCCCTTTACATGTCATAGAAAGGGCAGCCTCTATTTAAACCTGAATTATAAGTTGTGCGTTTCCTCACGCTGCACAAAATTTGAACCCTCCTACTTATTCTGACGAAAATGTGCGTCTGAATCGATACGGTACAAACACTGCAACAATACAAAGACACCCTCAACACAAATTTTAATTTCGAGCTCAAAAGCGCTGCGCGTTTTCAAGGTAACCCAGTAGAGATGGGAATGGAGGAATATATGACCCCAGGAGAGATTGTGGGGAAATCATATGATTATATTGCAGGGCCTGGAACTTATCTCAACCCCAGCAACAACACCATCTATGCCTGTGCCGTGGGCTTAAAGCGCGTCATTCCTGCTTTTGCAAATGCTGAAGACAAAGTACACCAATTTTCTATTACTCTTACTGCTAGTTTCATTCTGTTTTATAACGTTCAACTCATTTCTGTTTGTGGGTCCATGAATTATATGTTTTCTTGCATTATTCCAGAGACCCACTATTGAAGTATTGAAGGAGAAGGAGCACGGGGCTGTGCCTGAACCAGGAGCCATTGTTACAGCGAGAGTATGATTTTCTCCCTGGAGTTGTGTTTCGGAATCTTCCGTCATTTAGAGATTTTTTGATTTCAGTTGAAATTAATGTCTTGTGGTAATATTTAATATGTTTGTGTAATATCCAATATCCTCTACTAAACATTGCTGGGTTATAGCGATGAGCGTTTGTTTCTTTGGCTCTCATCTCTACCCTCAACTAAGACCCAGCGTAAACAACAACTGTGTTCAAACTTCATCAGGTGTAGTGAGATTCCCAATACAGGTAGTTAGTGCCAATCCATTTCATAATGGTTATGCAATACAAGGGGAGTTCAATATAGTTCTTTATCTTTCTCATAAAAAGCTATTATTTCTTCCTTGTTTTGTGAGGTCCTGGCAAGAAGTTAGGGCTGGGTTACTTTCGGTGTGTTGCTCCTGGAGTAAATACTCTAGAGTTCTAGCAGGCCGGTCGTGGTCAAATGGTTAAATCAAAGCATTTTCAATGCTTATAGCTATGTTCAGTAAAATGCTTATAGCTATGTTCAGTGCAACCCTGAAGGCATGTTGCTGTGTATATGTGGCCAACAGACCAGATGGAAATTCTGGTGTCCTTGACAATCCACTGATCAGTCATATGGCTGTGGGGTGGGGACAGGGAGGTGAGTTTCTGGGAAGGCTAGAGCGCACTCCCAAATTTTCAGGGGACGGCAAGTGCAGCAACTAATTTTTATATTTATTAAAAAATTAAAATTAAAATAAAATTTAGTAATGTACAGTGATATGGGGTTTAACGGTAAGTTTCACCGGGTGAAACCCACGAGATGGAGGTTCAAATCTCATTGAGTACATGGCCTGTTGTGTCTTGGCTAGAAGAGTAAGCGACCCCAGAATGGACGTCTCGGCTCTTGTTGAGGTATAAGTTAATTGCTATTGTGTGTGGCTTGCAGGCTGTTGCACCTAGCCTAGGTTTATAGTGGCAGCCAGTTGGATTTGATCCTGGGCCTGTTTAGGATAACTTTCACCAGTTACCGATTATCCTAGATCTAAAAAAAATTAAAAATAAAATTTAGTAATACAATAAATCAAAATGCTAAATTAAAATATAAAAATTAGAACTATTACTATTTTGAAATTCAAATTACAAAATAAAATACTAAAGTCTAAAACTGTTGAGCGTGAACCCTGCTCGCCGCTCGTTGCTGGCATGAACCCTTGTCGTGAAGCTTGCCCTAAAGCCTGTGCGAAACATTAAAAATTGCCTGCCTGTAGGGAAGAAAACCCTCCTGTGTACGTGAAGAAAACCCGCTGGCGTGAAACTTGGAACTCTCCCTGTCGGCTGAATGGTAAATGAAATCAAAATGTTACGTGGGTTATGTTTTACATTTGTGAACTTAGGTATGCGCTAGGGTAGGTAAACAATGTAATTTTTTGTTTTTGATTTCTTTTTAATTAATTTACAATTTTGAATTAAGCTTTAATTTTTTTATAAAAAGTGAAAATTTTTAATATTTTTTAAAGTTGTAAATTGAAATTATATTGTGGACGTCCCGAAGTCCCCGATTTATCGAGGGGCGTTTTGGAAGTCCCCAAAGAGTCCCCGATTTTTGGAGGGATGGCTAGGGGATGGCCTTGAAGTCCCCAAGTCCTCGATGGAGTCCCTGACAAATTTGGAACGTTTCCGACGAGTTCCAAAGTCCCTAGATCGTCGGAAACGTCATGAATTATGGCGAGGATGGGTCCTCGTGCACCATGGGTCATATCCCAACATACTAGGCTAGGTAGAAGCCCTGGTTGGATTTGACAAAATAGGTACCCCACGTTAGTGAAATTTAAGTTGAAGGTAGAGCCCATTTTGTTAACAAAGGGCCATTTAACAATAAAACATTACCGAGAGTTTGTTGTTATCACTCATAAAGTTCTCTTGGCTTTAACAGAAAACTCCTAAGGTAACCTTTCAAACCAATTTTGCAGATTGAAGGCTAGCCCCTTCAATCTAGAGCGGGCCCTCTCTGACAACCTAATCACCAGGCTTAGCAACTGGCTGTGCCTTTAAACAATGGCTAGATCTTTTGTTAATTTTAGGCAACAATGGTATGTTCTATGCTATGCTTTAGAGCAATTTTACTTCGATTTCTTTATTAGCCCAATACCAATATTCAGTTTAGCAATCACATCAACATGAAAGTAAAATGCAGATAGAACATAAACATAAACAGTAGAAGACAAGCCAAGACAAGAGGACACAAGATGTGGCACCAGCTAGGGACAAACCCCAATGTGGGGAAACCCTTGATCAATTCTTCTTATAGTCTTCAATAGTTCAGCAGAGAGAGATAGTACAATTTACAAATTTGATAATTTATAATAGTAGCAAAAGAGCCCTAACCAGAAAATTCAACGCTAGTCAACAAGGCAAATTTGACCCTCAACAAATCGGTCAAATTGAGTCAACTTCGACCTTCAAACAACAAGATAAAAACATCCCTCAAAATAGTCAAATTCAGCCCAGTCAAAGTCTAGTCAAATAGCGCACCTGCGGTTAACCCTAGCTGCAGTCAACACTGGTCAACAATCAATGTTTAGCCTCGATTTCTGTGCCCAGAAATGTGGCCTGCCCAAATAGAGATAACCCTCACAAAAATGCAGTCAAAGGAGGTCAACTCATGCTGGTCAACGCTTGGTCAAACTATCTAGAAATTCGGTCAACGCCAAAAACAGAAAAATTCTCCTTCTTTCCTTCGCACGTGTGGAGAGAGACATTGCCAGAAAATGCGTACCCAATCAATGAGGGGAGAGAGAGAGATGTGGGAAGATGAGTGTGTCCAAATGAGGATGAGGCATCATGTATTTATAGCAAACGTTGAGGATGAATAGACGTGATTGTTGGGCTTCTGAGCCTACACAAGTTTGCTGGCCGACTTTGACAATTTGTTCATAATCAAAATAAATTCATAACTTCATTTGTACATGTCAGAATTGGATGATCTTTAGATCAATCCTACACCTCTCGGAGAGAGGAATCCAAGAAGAATATTAACTGTCATAAATAAGATGACCCACGTGGAGTTTGGCCCTATTTTCCAATTTTAACACTCCCTCTCAACTAGGGAGAAGTCCATTTGTTAATCCATTTGCGAGTCTGTACTATCTCTGCCATCAATGCATTATTCTGCACTGCTGTCATTTGCTCTGCTGAACTATGAAGAAGAAAAAGTGATCAAGAATGTATCATACCATTCTCTACTGACTCGAAGTTAGTTCCAATTGATTCCAGATCAATATTGGTCATCCTAGCATAGGGAGTACGGTAGTACACGATGCGTCCATCGGTAGTACTATGGTCCCTATCCTCATTTCCCTACTCATTGGCCAGATGAGAGGTACTTCCCATGAGTCCCAGACTGCATGGGTAGGATGTCTCAGTAGGAGAAGGATGAACTACTCATCCTGCCTACATGTCACCACGAGGTATCACAGGGGAAGGCGAACCACTCATCCTGCCTACATGTCGCCAAGGGGTATCATAGGGGAAGGATGATCCACTTACCCTGTACACAACAAACCACTAGGGGAAGGCTGAACCACTTGCCCTATGGTTGCTTACTGCTTCAAGAAGTACCCCAAGTCCCCCGGAGCTCCCAGAGCTCAATGTCCATCTCATACAGGACCCTCATATGAGGGTCTCTTTACGAATCCAAGTCATTCTCAGAAGGCCAAGAACTTGACCTTCCGCAGGGACTTTGGCAGAATGTCGACAACCTGCTCATTAGTCCCAATGTGATGGAGCCTTATTGCTCCTCGTTGTACCGTGTGCAAGATAAAGTGGTACCTGATATCTATATGCTTGGAGCGATCATGAAACACAAGATTCTTTGATAATTGGATCCCACTCTGGTTGTCGCAAAGGATCACAGTGGTATCCAACACATGTCCAAACAGCTCACTGAAGAGCTTCCTTAACCAGACAAATTCACAGGAGGCCATACTAGCAGCTATGTATTCGGCCTTGACGGTGCTCAAGGCAACCGATTTCTGCTTCCTGCTCATCCAGGATATCAAAGTAGAACCCAAAGAAAAACAACATCCAAACGTGCTCTTGCGATCCACCACACTGCCAGCCCAATCAACATCAAAATAGCCATGCAACTTCACATTTCCGGCAATGTATCTCAGTCCATGAGCGATTGTGCCCCGAAGATATCTCAGAAGATTCTTGGCAGCAATCCAATGTATATGATGAGGCTCAACCATGTATTGGCTTAATGTGTTAACTGTAAAACATATGTCCGGACGGGAGTTCACCAAGAACATCAATGATCTTATGAGTTGATGACACTTAGAAGCATTTCCCAATTCAGGTCCAGCAACACTACCACATAACTTCTTAAAGTTAAGTTCCATCGGAGTAGTCACAGTCTTGCAATCCACCATCCCAAATCTTTCCAATATCTTCACAACATATTTTCCTTGAGAGAGGAAAATTTCGCTTGGCTTTTGCCAGACCTCCAACCCTAGGAAATAGTGCATTGGTCCTAGGTCCTTCATCTCAAATTTAGAAGCCAACTCCCTCTTACATTTGTGAATGAGAGGGTCTGCACTTGTCAGAAAGGGGTCATCCACATAAAGTACTAGAATGATAGATTTATCATTCTCAACCTTAAAGTAAAGGTTCGGGTCGACTTCACTTCTAATGAATCTCAGTTTCATCAGATAGCTATTGATCCTCTGATACCAAGCCCGGGGTGCTTGCTTCAACCCGTAGAGAGCTTTCTTCAACTTGCATACATGAGATTTCCGATCATGAACCTCAAATCCCTCGGGTTGTTCAACATAGACTTCCTCTTTGATTGAACCATGCAAGAAAGCGGTCTATGATCAAGCGGATGGTGGTGTATCGGGCAATAGGTGCAAATATCTCATTGTAATCTACACCTTCCTTTTGAGAGAAGCCTCGAGCAACAAAGCGAGCCTTGAACTTTTCTGCACTTCCATTAGCTCCATGCTTGATTTTGTAGAGCCACTTAGAGGTGACCACTGATTTGTCCTGGGGTCTAGGGACCACATCCCAGACATCACTCTTCATAATTGAATCGTATTCTTCATTCATAGCATCCTTCCATCCTTGTTGCTTCACGATTCCTTCAAATGATGAAGGCTCATTTTGAATGATAGTGCTCATGGCGGTCAAATATCCTTGATACCTATTCGGCTTCTTACTTACACGGAAAGCCCCCCTTGGTGCAATGTGTCTCTTCGAGAGTCTCCCTAAGCCATGAGGATCTCCGTTTGGAGGAGGAGGGCTCATGAGGAGGAGGATCAATAGCATCCATAGGTTCATCAACATTAGGCATTGTTTCGTCCTCTTTTGCACCTTGATTTTCGGTCTCGGCTTCTTTGTCCTTCCTTAGGATAGGAAGTTTGTTGATCTTCCAGAGGGCCATATCTTCGTCAAAGGTGACATCATGACTTATCTCAACTTCCTTTTGACCAACCACATAAATTCTATATCCCTTAGAGTTTTCACTATAGTCCACAAAGATTCTTTTCTTCTTAGATGCACCCAATTTGCTTCTTTTCTCTTTTGGCACATGAAAATATACGGGACTTCCAAAAATTCTAAAATGAGAGACATCGGGTTTTTTACCAGTGAATATTTCTTCGAGAGTCTTGGAGTCCAATGCTTAATGACGGCATCGGTTTTGAACATACACGACGATTGCAGCTTCAGCCTGTAGGAACTTCGGAAGGCCTTGATCATGAAGCATGGCACGAACAACTTCTACAATAGAGCGTTTCTTCCTTTCAGCTACACCATTTTGCTTAGGAGTGTATGGCGTTGTAGTTTCCCTCTTAATGTCAGCTTCTCTGCAATAATCTTGGAATTCATTAGATTCGTATTCGGTCCAATCATCAGTCCTCAATATCTTGATTTTCTTCTCGAATTCATTTTCGATCAAGGCTTTGAAATGTCGGAGCCAGGTGAACGCTTCATCCTTCTTCTTCAAGAAGTAGATCCAGGTCTTGTAGGAATAATCATCCGTGTTAACCACTACGTGTCAACTACCCATAGCAGTACACCCCCTTTTTTGCAAAAGGGATAGCACTTGATTGATATATCTGTGCCATTCGACTATCATCATCAACCTGATCATGCTATTTTGTAAACCCAGTTTGCATGTGTAAATTGTAAATAATCTTAGCAGATCTGTGTCATGTAATTACCTAGGTAACCTAATCTTCTAGTGATGATCTATGTTCCGGAAGGTTTTTAACTTTTTTGTTTCAACGATCCATGATCGGCAGAGTTTTCCTTCAGCCTAACCCCAAAGCTAGAATGGACTTTGTCATTAGAATCTTAGGGGAGTCTTAGTGTGCTAGGTCGAGTCTATGTAAAAGTGATTTGGAAATAATCCTAACTATTTGGTTAGGTTATTTTATTACAAATTGTTTGATCTGCTAGATTATATTTGTGTCGCAGAACTGGGTGGTCTATGAGGGTCTATGTTAAATGGATTTCCCCCCCTTGAGATGTAAAAATGTAAAAATCATGATGTAAAGTGTCTTTAGGGTTATAAAATGTTTTATCCCCTCATAAGTCCTAGGCCTTAGGTGTTTTTTCCAAAGGCTAAGTTCGAGGGTCCTTTTAAATAAAAAAATAAAATATAAAAATATAAAATAAAAAAATAAAAAATAAAAATAAAATAAAATAATAAAATAATAATAAGTCAAAGTTTTGAGGAAATAAATGCAAAATTTTAATTTTTTAATATATTAAAATGCATTTAAAATTTCGACGGATGAGATTAAAAGAGATTTTGATCCTCATCGACAGTCGAGATCACTTTGACATGGATCACTCGAATTAGCCGTTGGGAAATTTTTCTTAAATAGGGTGTTAGGGGTCATTTGAGATCATTCGATCTGGGAGTCTTGTGCTAAAGAAAGCTTTCTTGTAATCGTTTTTCATGTGCAATAAAAAAAGACTTTGGGTTTGAAATCTTGCTGGTGTCACTCTTCTGGAAATGCTGTAAGATGTTTTATTTCTGTGCATGAATTTAATTTCAGCCATTGATGATAGCTTGATGAAGAGTGATTTTAAACACATGTATCTTGTTTAGTTATTAGGGTTTGAATGGTAGTTAAACTTATGAATATGATAGCAGGGATCTCCATTAGATCTGGATTTTAGTATCGTTTTCTTCCTCTTTGTTAATGGTTGAAGTAAGTTGTGTAGGAAAATCTTGATTTTGAGATCACCGGGCATTTGAGGAAGTTCTCGGCTGAACCAGCCAACTCCCGAAAAAGCATTTTCTGAAGAGCCCAGCCAGTTTTGATCCCGGGCTTATCATTTGATTTTTTCTTGTGAATGCATGAAGGGTTTTCTGAAGCATCTCATATTAAATTTAAAATTCTGAAAATATTTTTGTGGCATACTGACAAATCTGGTTATTTAGAGCCTTTAAACTGTGAATACTATAATTATTTAGCCGTTTTTTGGGTTTTTCCGGGTTTAATCCTTGCATATATTATTTTTGGGTTTTTCGTTTTTTTTTAAATTGCAGGTTGCAGATCGAAAGAAAACATTTTGTCCGAAGCCAGATCTAGGCCTTGGAGGGTAAGATCTGGCCTCAAGATCAGCTCTGGCAGGAATATTTACCTCAGATCTGGAAATTTCTTGTAGGGTTTTCATCAAAAGCAAAGGGATTTAAAATTTTTAAGGTTTTTGAAGAAGTTTGAGGTTTTTCCAGGCCACCTGTCTACTGCCTAGGGTTTCCTTTTACAGGGAAATCTCAAAATTTTTTAAGAAACTGATTAAGACCCTTCACTGCCATTTCCCATTGCTCCAAATCCGTTGCTATCAGTCCCTAATCCGCTGTCACTGCAAACTCTCTCCTCGCTGCTCCATTTCTGTTGCTACACCTTCCCATGCCATCTGTGTGATTTCATTGCAGCCATTTCCACGCAGTCTCAACCTAAATCTGTGTCCATCTACCCTCATTCTCCCTCTGTGGCCACTCCACGCTACATTTCTCTCACGCATCTATTACACCCACGAACTCCTCCAAACCCTCATCAACCTGCAAGATCACAGGTTCATTTCATTACGTTATTCCATACGCCTCCCCTCTCTGCGTGCTAGCATTTTCTGCTGCCCATTGTGCTCCCCACACAGTCTTAAACTAAGTCCTCTTCTCCAGCATCTCTCATGTAGTCTTCCACTTGCACACACGCTTCTTTTTCTTTTCTCATCAAGCTGCTGCCACTACCCACGCAACGCTCTCATACCTCCTTCCTCTATTGAAACCCTTCAATACTCCTTACCCGCTCATCTGCCAGCCCGCATTCCTTGGCCCTCATTCTGCGTCCCCTTTCTCTCTGCCCATCGAAGTCCTCATCCACTGCATCCCTTCCCTTCTCTACGTATCCTGCTCTGTCCAGCTTCCATTTCACTCAAACTTGCAAGCAGACCCGCGATCATCGTGCTCCTTCCCATTGCTGCTCATTGTTTCCTCGCTGATCAACCCGCAGTCTTCCTCGAGCTCTCCCACCGTCACAACCTGCAGCAACACACTTCAAATTTTTTTGTTTCATGCTTGGCTTAGGGTTAATCGTAACCTATTTCATATGTATGGTGCTGTTCCTATTTAGCTTAGGTTAGTTTGTTAATAATTCGACTTTGGTGTAATTTTTGTTTTTTTTTTATGATTTAAATTTTATATTAAAAAAAAAGGGCATAAGAAAAGTTTCTTTCAGGTTTTTGATTAGGCTTTAGTTTATATTAGATTTTAATTTTGGTTTTGTTATATTTAATTTTAAATTTAGAACTTTATATCATAAAAAATAACAATATATATATATATATATATATATATATATATATATATATTTTAAGCTGTGGTTCACGGTCACTGAGTGGCCGCTACATCCACGGTAAATATCGGGGTAGTTCCACTCGAAGGGATCTACCCGTCGGCCAATTTTAACAGGCCTAACCCCGAGGGCGTGGAAGAGATTTGACCCCGTGACCTCCCAACTGGGAAAGTGCTTAGCAACGGGAACTCGACCATTTGAGCTATCCCTTGGGGCTTTAACAATATATATATATATATATATATCATAAAATTTTTTTAGGTTTTGATTTGGTCTTATTTTAGAATTTAGTTTTTATTTTATGGTTTTGATTTTAATCATTAAAAATAAAAAATTCTGAAATATTTTGTCACATTTAGTCTTGGCATATTCACTCAAGGATTTGTCACTTTTGGTGTATCTTTTCCGCTAAAGCTAAAAATTTTAATGTGGGATTAATATTTGTCATTTGCATATAGTTAAATGCGCTTAAATTTTATCTGAGGATTAGCTATCTGAAAGTGGTGAATCATTTTGTGAATTGGTTAGCATTTGAATTTCATGGTTGAATAATGAATTTTGATCCTTTGAAATTTAATTGCTAGAGCTCTATGCATCTTTTGAATATCTTACATCTGGTGAAATTAATTATTGCTTGATTGTTTTAATGCTTATCATATGCTAGACATTTCAGTAAATATTTTCAAGCAATTGTCAAAGGATTTGTTCATATTTCTATTTTCCAAGCAGCAGCAAACCAATTACTTGATCTAGCGAAGGCACTGGTCTTATGTATTTAAAATCTAATCAAATTATCTCTAAGCTTTAATCAAGTGCTTGTTTCCCTCGTTGTGTCTCCCAAGCCAGCTGATTACCAGTTGGTCTTCTTTTATCCCATAGGGTCTACCCCCCTTAGTCTAGGGAGACGGCTTAAATAGAGAGATCGGGGATCAGGGTGATAGCCCCCGGTCTAAGCGTTGTCGCGGTGCCTAGACACTCTGCGCGACAACAATCTGTAAAGGTGAGATAATATAGATATCCTCCCAAAGAGTTTACGGGCATCATACCAGATATGTCGGAGTGGATCAATTGCAATATATTTGTGGTTTTGCTATTACTTGAGGGGAATGGTCCCTTTGTAAGTTTTCCTTAGGCACATCCTGGACATGCACCTTCATGCTCCACTTTGAACTGGGCATCCCTATCACAATCTGTCTCACATCGGGTAGGGCCTTATAATGAAGATGGGCAAACCTTCGGTGCCATAGTTCAGATTGTAGAGATGTGTCGCAAGACATGGCTCCTAATGGACTTCCTCCAACTTGATACAAAGTGTCAACCCTGAACCCAAGAGTAAAAGCATCTTTAAATTTTTTTTTTTCCAAACACGCACATTCTGATTGTATTGAATGTGAAAATTTCTGAATCTTACACTTCATAAATCCCTACTACAATATTTGGTTTACTATCTCCTCCTTGTTCTTTACATTAACAAGTTATTTAAATGCATAAATATTGAAGTAAACACAAATGCAACGTTCACAAATATACAGATCAACCACTGAAAGAAAATGAGTCAACACAAGGGACACCATTATTTTTGGACAATCGTCCCCGGGAAAACCCAATGCGGGAAAACCGGTGCAACATATATGAGGGTTTTATTATTAAGCAGATTCTGAATACAACTAGGGTGCCAGAAATGACTCACCCTTCAGAGAATATCCTTGGCAGCAATACCTCTATTTGGAGACAGATATTCCGGCTAATCAACAACCAAATGAACAATCCCAGAGTGACTCTGGCTGTTCCTTGTGTTGGACAGTGAAAGCTGCTCCACACCCTCCTCCGGAACTGCATCACCCTCTTCGGAACTGCGTCACCCTCTCTGGCTTTACATTAGCCAATCAACTCTCAGTCTATCCCACCGAATCACCTCAGCGCAACCTCTTCAACCCACTGCGTCCTTTGCGCTGGCCTCCTTAGCCTCTACGTCAACCCTTGTTGCCTCTGCCTCAGTGCTCCTAGGCTCTGTGCTACCTTTTCCGGCACTTGGTTGCCTCTCTGATATGTATTATTTAGCCTCGGATCAAAATCCTCTTGCTGAACTGCCCCTTTTCCTTAGCAAACCCTGCCCCAGAAAATCGAATTCTTGATCTCTCTTGATGTGTCTCCAACTAACCCTCAAGCCTCCTTTTATACGTTTCCTATTGACGATGTTAAAATTTGGGTACCAGAGGACAAGTGGTTCCCTAAGGCTTTGATCTTTGGCCCAGAGAAAAGTGTCCAAATTTATTTTTTACTTTTCTCTGAAAGTGACTCTATAAGTGGTAAAGTCAATTTAATTTAAAAGTGACTTTATAAGTGGTAAAGTTACATTCTAATTTAAAAGTGACTTTATAAGTGGTAAAGTTACATTCGAATTTAAATGTGACTTTATTAAAGTCAATGAAGAATTAGAAAGTGAAAAAGTGACTATGGAAATAAAAGGCTAAGTGGGTCTTTATTTAAATGGGTGAGTTAAAAAATAAAAAGGGAGAATTAAATGCACATTTATTCTCATCCCTAGATCTAAATGAATCTCAGCGATTAAATCTTATGGTAACCCAAAAGGTCATTTACAGAACAAAAGGAGAAGAGAAGAGGAAAAGATAATTCATTCTTTCATGAGCATTTGAGAGAAAGAGAAGAGAGAGCAAGGAGAAAATTTCTGAGCAGTGAGGAAGTGAAAGAGAGCAACAAGAATACATTTCAGCAAATCTGGACAACGACATTTATTGGCACGCACCCCAAGGCAAAACCGTATAGTAGGAGAAAGGCACAAAAATAGAGGAAGAGGGACAATAGCAAGGGCACGAATTTTGAGGCGGCCGTAATATTGAAATTCGTACGGTTAGTATAGTCCATACAACAAGTTCTAGGCACTATTTTCGAGGTAGGCCATACAACATTTAATATTGTTTTATTGCTGGAAAATTTCTGTTTTCGCTGTTTGCTGATTGGCATGATTTTCGAGGTGGAGTTCAAGCATGAAAATCGAGATAAGTTGTAATTTGTGGTTGCTGGAATTTTTTACTGTGTATTTCAGTTTCTCTGTAAAAGCATTTCCAGAAATAAAGAAGAACTCTCAAATTGGTTTTCCCCAAGAGTTGTAGGGGGTTTTTCTAGGGTCAAATTGACCAAAAATCACAGTGTTATTTTCTGTGTGTGGCTGTCATAATTTTGTTGTGTTTTATTTCTGCAATTTCAGCAGTTGTGAAATCTCTAAATTTGTGTTTTCAGAAAATATTGTCATTTCCAGATTTTAGAATTTTTATCATGCTTGGATTTAAAACTAAATGAATGGAGTGATAAGGAAAACTGATAACCGGAGTGGGGGTTGAAATTTCTTTAGACGATTCAACTTCCGAGATTAAGTCCCTAATCAACAGCTAAGATTATATTTGGCTTGATCCTCGTTATTTAAAACATTTTCACCCATATTATATTAATACACATTAAAATTTTAATTTTCCTAAGTTTAGACTTAGGAATCCCATTAAAAATATTAATTATTTTAATATTTCTTCAGCCGGGTGGAATTTCCCTAAACGATTTCTGGGTCTTGGAGATCTCATGTGCCTTAATCTCTCCGCCAATTTTCATGGCTAGAGCACATCCAATGCCACCAAACATCAACACTTCCTCTTAGCGAGGAATGTGCTTTTGTAATGCTTCCCCATAGAAACATCACACTGATTTTCCACATCGATACCTGTTTTGATGGTTGGCCTGCTGCCCCACATCTACGGCACTGCTGCTTCTTGTATTGCTTCCCATGACACTGCCACTGCCACTGCCACTGCCACTGCTACATCTGTACTGCAGCTCCCTCTCAACATGCTGCATCATGCTACCCATAACACTGCCATTGCTAACTGCTACACTGGAACTTAGTTGCTGAGAAGTAAGTAACTGATTCCACCCAAACGCTGACATCCCGGTCAGTCTGGAAGCCTCGTGATGCTGAAGCCACCTCTGTTGCTATCATGTGCTCCCTCTGTTGCCATTGTGCTTGTTCACACCTAATCCTCAGCGGTTAGGTAAACTGGAACGTGAACAGTCATCAAGAAGATGAACTGTTCCGTCTCCTTTTTGTATATAAACAATAGTTCTCTAATGAAATAATAGATCAGTTTTCTTCTGCTCATTCTGGAGTTACCCTGGCCTGACATGGTATCAGAGCGCAGGTCCCAGATTCCTTGTAACGCCTCTGCCTCTGCCTGGCCTGACATTGATTCTCTGCGCATTGATTGCCTCTGTCCACACCTGATGCACCGGCTCTGAAATCCTTCCGTTGAGGAGATTTCAAAGGAAACGGCGTATCAAATCTTTTACCAGCTAGTATTGAAATTATTTTCCGTCGCCCCTCCCTTCCTTTCACTCAGAAAGTTGAATGGTCTTGATACGGGGCTCTCGACCAGACGTCTTGGGGATAATAACGGTGAGCACACCCTTGTCCATCTTTGCCTCCACCCTGTCGATCTCACAATTGTCAGGAAGCCTGAGACGACGCGAGAAACTTCCCTGCATTCGCAAGACGCTTTCTACCAAAGCAACTACACTCGGTGAGTAGAAACATTCATGGTTTCGAGGCCACAAAAATTACAATTGTTCTGCAGCGATTGAAAGCACCTTACTGGGGAATCTGAAACCACTGAATGGAAACCATTCTGTCGAGCCCGACATAGACAGGCGAGCAATTCCAAGTCCGGGTTCGAGGGCGACCTACACTTGGCATTCAGAGGTACCCAGATGAGCTCTCTCGTCTTGGCGAACTTCATTCTGGTCTATGGCTCGTCCTGTGTCTTTTTTTGTCTATACTGCTGTTGAATACAAAGAAAAAGGTGATTGCTAATTTATACGTTGCTGCAACATGGAGAATTATGAATTTATTTGCTCAGAAATTGTATATACTCTAGTCATACACCGCGTCTCTTTTAATGGAATAACCCCTACATTCGAGGTGTTGATGATGCACGATCTAATGTATTGATGATGCACAATCTGTCTTGCGTGATATGTTGAAGAAGAAATGCTCAGCTGGTTATCAGCGCCACCAAAAGGAACCTTATCGGCTGTTCACATTCCATTCGTGGGTTTTGAATAGCAAGGGTGACTGTGTATGATTTGCCTTCGCATTTATGGTCATAGTCTCCGCGTCCATATTAACATGAAGCATTCAAAGAACCAGTGGTCCAGTCAGTAGGTCAATCCAGCAGAAATCATTTGCGAGTTGCTTCGATATCTGTGGTATATGTTTCCATAAAGTTTGGTATTAAACCGCATGTATATGCCTTGTTGATGATTGACCAGCATATATATATTGACCAGCTGTTTGAATAAGTTTTGAATGCGCTGTAAGCTGTTTGAATAAGTTTTGAATGCGTTTTTGGACGCTGTTTCAATAAGTTTTGGACGCTGTTTGAATATTTTGTGGAGGATATTTTATAAAATTTTGGAGACATTTGAAGAAAACTTAGTGCATAAAGAATTTGAAATCTGTTGCCCTTTTGAGTACAATTTCACTGTATATCAGCAGAAGTTCTTTTTATCAGCAAAAGTTTTTTTTAGCAGAAGTATTTTTTACAGAATGCATTCAATCATCTCTATGGTAGGAATAGTTCTCACTGGCAAGGAGAACTATTCTGAATGGTCTCGGATGGTAAAACACACCCTCATCTACAATGAGTTGTGGAAAGGAGTGTGTGTCGGAGAAGAAGACAAAGACCCTGTGCAGCCTACATCAGATAAAGAACTTGTCATTTGGGAAAACAAGTACAGCAAAGCCTATGCATTGATCGCAACATCTGTAAATGAAGAAGTAAGTCGTCATATTTCATCCTATTCCACTGCCTTTGAAGCTTTACAAAAGCTGAAAGAACTCTATGATTCACATTCTGCACTTGAAGTTGTTCAGCTCATGATTAAACTCTTCACTCTTGAACTGAAAAATAATGATCCTCTTGCTCTTGCATCTGAAATAAAGTCTATAATGCATGATATTAAATCCACTAAGGTTGAGCTGGATATCTCTCTTATTGCCTTTCTCAAAGCACTCTATCCTACCTACTCCAATTATCTTGAGTCATTACAAGCAAATGGAAATCTTAAAGATATAACCTTTGACTCTCTTGTGAAAAATTTTGCTGAAAGAGAGAAAACCTTTGGAAAGAAGACAGTCCCTGAATCTTCTGAAGAGACTGTTTGCCTTGCTCATAAAGAAAAGCATCCTGCTCAAGATTCTACAAGAGGAAGAGGTGGACGAAGAGGAAGAGGAAGATACTTCAGAGGCAGGGGAGCAGACATTCTCAAGCAGAAAAAGCAGATCTGCATTGCATTCGCTGCAAACGAAATGGATCACATGATGCTTCTACATGCAAGCTACCATGGGACAAAATTGAGCAGAGAAGAAACCAGCAGAAAGGTAAAACTGATGACACAGACAAAGGTAAAGCACCTGAATCCGCTCACTATATTGAGGCACAATGTAACATTGGAGTAAATGAAGATTTGTTTAATGCTTCACTTGCTTCTTCGAAAAATGATTGGTTGCTTGATTCAGGAGCAACCTGTCATATGACTCATAGGAAAGATTTTTTTGAAGATTTCACTGACAATGTTGATGGAGCAGTATACTTTGCAGATCAGTCAAAAATCAAGCCATCAAGGCTTGGCACAATCAGGCTTAAACTGCCTGGTCTTCCAGACTTTCTTCTGGATTATGTTTTATATCTCCCACAGCTCAAGAGAAACTTGCTGTCCCTGGTCCACATCCGCCAGCAAGGTCACTCCATTCATATGTTTGATGGAAAGCTTGAGGTAAGAAAGGCATCTGACCACTCACTTGTCATGAGGGGTATAGAAGAAGAAAGACTTCTTAAACTGCAAGGAACCTCTGCTCATGCACAACATTTCTCATCATGAAGAAGGTACACTTCCGTCAAGTTTATTATGGCATGCTAGATTTGGACATTTAAACTATGATAGTCTCCGCTTGTTGAAGAAAAATGGTGTTGCTGGTTTGCCTACAATTCCTAGAAAACATAAGCAATGTGATGCTTGCATTCTAGGAAAGCATAGCAAACAGTCTTTTCATGATTCACATTCAAGAGCACATAGGAAGCTTGAACTCATTCATTCAGATTTATGTGGTCCAATGCCTGTTCCTTCTGCAAATGGAAATAAATATATCATGACATTTATTGATGATTACACCAGAATGTGTTGGGTTTATTTATTGAAGAACAAATCTGATGCTTTTCAAACATTCAAGAATTTTCATAAGTGGATTGAAAATGATGCACAATCTCATATTGGGTCTATTCGCACTGATAATGGAAAAGAATATACATCAAATGAATTTGAAAACTATCTTCGCCAACATGGGATCAAACATCAAACAACTGTACCTTATAATCCCCAACAGAATGGTGTAGCAGAAAGAATGAATAGAACAATTTTGAATATGGTACGATCCATGCTTTTCTTCAAAAATGTAAAGATAATGTTTTGGGCTGATGCTGTTCTATGTGCTGCATATATAAAGAATAGATGTCCATCTAGTGCTATAAGAAACAAGACTCCTTATGAATTGTGGTATGGACATGTTCCTTCGGTAAAACATCTCAGGATTTTTGGTTCCACCTGTTATGCTTTAATACCAAAGGTACATAGAAACAAACTTGGTGCTAGAAGTCGTAAGTGTATCTTCCTGGGGTATTCAAACACCTCTAAAGCATACCGTCTCTATGATGAAGTAAATAAAAAGTTTGTTGTATCTAGAGATGTCATTTTTCTTGAATCATCCAAATTTGACAGTGTTGTTGAGCGGCAACTTGATCGCTTGGATAGATTCACAAAAACAAAATCATTTCAAGAGTTTGATAATCAGATTCCACATCTTGAAGGGGGGATTCCTGTACTAGATCAACATGTGGAATCTTCTTCTGAAGAACAATCTCCCTTGCATGAAACTCCAACACCGGATGATCCTTTAAGTGATGTAATTGATAGAATTGGGAGACTCAATCTTGATTCAGTCCCAACTCAATCAACAGAGCAGCCTGGACCATCTCAGAAAGGTCCCCCAAAGTGGCTGACAAAGACACTTGAAAGTGTTCATCCTGATGAAAGTGGAAAAACAGGAACCAGAAATACAAACCGACAAGATGGAGGTGATGTAGATGACTCTAATTCACCTGTTGATATGGATGTTACTTATGATTGTGAATTGAACTTGTCTACAGATTTTGAACCAACTTCCTTCAAAGAAGCTGCTTCTCATGATGAATGGAAAGAAGCGATGCAGAAGGAGTATGATGCCCTCATAAAGAATGGCATTTGGAACCAAACCAATTGGCTGCAAGTGGGTCTACAAGAACAAGTACAAAGCTGATGGCTCACTTGACAAGCACAAAGCTAGGCTTGTGGCAAAAGGTTTTGCACAGAAGGAAGGGGTCGATTATGAGGAAACTTTTGCCCCCACAGCAAAATGGGCCACCATCCGGACACTCTTTGCACTAGCTGCCCAGAACGGTTGGAAAGTCCATCAAATGGATGTAAAAACTGCATTCTTGAATGGAGATCTAAAAGAGAATGTTTTTATGTCCCAGCCTGAAGGATTTGCTGTGAAAGGACATGAACATAAAGTATGCAAACTTGTGAAGTCCTTGTATGGCCTCAAACAAGCACCACGAGCCTGGTATGAAAAACTAACTGAGCATCTTCTGAAACTCAACTTCAAACATTTTGATCTTGATGATGCAACTTTATTTGTCAAGAAAGTTGGCAAAACAGTTGTATATCTTGTGGTATATGTAGATGATCTTTTAATGACAGGGAACAATGAAAGCTATATTGCATCCATGAAGAAAGAATTAGGAAAAAGTTTTGAAATGACTGATTTGGGCTATGTTCATTACTATCTTGGCATTGAAGTAACCCAACATCCAAAATCCATATTTCTTTCTCAAAAGAAATACATTGGAGATTGTTAAACAGATTTGGCATGACAGAGTGCAATCCTCTTTCTACTCCAATGGAACAAAACTTGAAGCTCACATCTATTGAAGGAAAGGAATTTGAGGATGCAACAAAGTATAGACAGCTTGTAGGAAGTCTCATCTACCTCACTACTACCAGACCAGACATTTCATTTGCTGTTGGAATCCTCTCCAGGTTTATGCAAAAGCCTTGTGAGGGACATTGGTCTGCTGCAAAAAGAGTTCTAAGGTACTTGAAGGGAACTCAAAACCTTGGAATCAAGTATACACAGGTGGACGACTTCAACTTGATTGGATACTCTGATTCAGACTTCGATGGAGACAAAGAAACCGGGGTATCTACTTCAGGATATGCTATGAGTCTTGGATCAGGAGCTGTCTCCTGGAGATCACGCAAACAATCAGTTCCAGCAGATTCCACAACAGAAGCAGAATACGTGGCAGCAGCTGAAGCAACGAAAGAAATTGTGTGGCTCAGGAAAATTCTTGAAGATTTGCAGGTAAAACAAGTACAATCAACTCCACTCATGATTGATAACACCTCTGCAATAAAGTTGGCCAAGAACCCAAAGTTCCATGATCGTACTAAGCACATCAATACTAAATATCATCTGATCCGACATCATGTTGTGGCCAAAACAATCCATCTCCGTCATTGTTCCACAAATGAGCAAATTGCAGACATCTTCACCAAAGCGCTTGGAAGAGAAAAGCTTGAAAGATTCAGAACGATGCTTGGACTCACCAACATCCCTTCAGATTAAGGGGGGGAATGTTCACACCTAATCCTCAGCGGTTAGGTAAACTGGAACGTGAATAGTCATCAAGAAGATGAACTGTTCCGTCTCCTTTTTGTATATAAACAATAGTTCTCTAATGAAATAATAGATCAGTTTTCTTTTGCTCATTCTGGAGTTACCTTGGCCTGACAGTGCTACTGCAACCTCTTATGTGCCTCTCGCACAGCTGCAACCTCCACTACACTGCTACAGACTTCTGTACTCTAGCACTACCTTGTTGCTCCACCACACTTTGCTCCACTCGACACCTGTCATCATGCTATTGCTCCCGTAGCTGGATGTGGTCCAAGAGTTTGGGCACCTCAAGGATGCTGCCCCTCTTCTGTGGTCCTCTCGAATACAACTTGATGTCACCCCACCTCTTCTCTAGAGGTGCATGAGCACTCATGGCACAATCGTCATCAATCTCGACATCCTTCTCCGCCTTTGCTGGAGCTGCCTTTGAGTCAGAAGATTCTCCCTTGCCTTTCTTCCTAGGGCATTGAGATGCATAATGTCCCAGCTCGTCACAATTGAAGCACTTGACCTTGGAGATGTCCTTCTTCTTCCTCTTCCCTTATTGTCCCGCAGATGCTAGAGATGCATCCTCCTCCTTTTTCTTGACTCGAACTCCCTTACGGCTACTCCCCGCCTTAGTTAATCTCTTGATCTCTTCCCGTCGAAGAGCTACCCACATCTCTTCCCAACTAGGGAGAGTCGCTTTACCCAAAATGCTTTGGACAAACGTCTCCCAGTCCTCGAAGACTGCATTCAGAGCAGTCTTGAACATAAACTCTGGATCTGGTGTAGACCCCACGGAAGTACGCTGGTCGCAAATTCCTTGTAACTTGAGGAGGAAGTGATCTATCTCCTCTCCTTTCTGCATCTGATACGACCTCAACTGTTTCTCCAATAACATCTTCCGTTGCACGAAAGAGCCCTGGTATAAGGTGTTCAGCGCCTCCCACATCTCCCTTGCTGTGTTCTTCTCAACAATATGTGGTATGACATGATCTTTGGCCCCGTCTAAGATCATGCATTTCGCCTTCGCTTTAGCCTCCTCATATTTCTCATTAGCATTTAGGTCAACTGGGACAGCTACAGTTTTCAAGGCGTAGTCCTTGATGCGATGTTTATCCAGGATTGCAAGGATCCTAGCCTTCGAGGACAAAATTGGAAGCCTCGTCGAATCTGTCATGATCCCTCAATTCATTCACTGCCATCTCTGCTCCTCTTCTAGACTCCCTCTGAGTCTCGACTTCCCTCTTGGAAACCGGCCAATTGTCAAATCACTCCTCTCCAATCCCCCTTTGTTGTTGCAATTCGGATTTGGATTTCTTGGCTAGAAATCTGTCGAGGTAGTGCTTCCCTATACCTTGGTTCCGTCTCTTTAGACACTGTTTTGCATAGACAGAAACAACGTCCCACCAGCTCCTATAATCACAATCTGCACAACTTCCTTAGCCGCGACAACTGAAGAATCTGAGCCCTTTTGACTCTGTGCAATCACAGTGAGCTAAATCAGCTCCTCCTGGCCTCAACGTCAATCCTTCCTGACTGAGAAAGATGATCGGGCACTGCGTAGGCCTGATCTGCCCCTCCTCTGCCTCTGCACTAACTCTCCTCCTGGCTTGAATGCTGACGCAGGCTCTGCGTGAACTTGTGCATCACCCTCTTTGCTCTGCACCACTCTTCCTTTTGCATCTCTAGCTCTAGAACAACACTGTCTCTCTGGACAAGTACTTCTCTGCTGCAAACTCTCAGATTTCTTTTGCTGGTGTCTTCAGTCCTCCTTGATTTGCAATCCCTTTGATACCTTGTGGAAATTTCTGAATCTTACACTTCAGAAACACCTATTGCAATATCTGGTTTACTATCTCTTACTTGTTCTTTACATTAACAAGTTATTTAAATGCATAAATATCGAAGTAAACACAAATGCAACGTCCACAAATATACCGATCAACAATTGAAAGAAATTGAGACAACACAAGGGACACCGTTATTCTTGGACAATCGTCCCCGAAAAAACCCAATGCGGTAAAACCGGTGCAACATATATGAGGGTTTTATTGTTACGCAGATTTTGAATACAACCAGGGTGCAAGAAATGGCTCACCCTTCAGAGAATATCCTTGGCAACAATACCTCTATCTGGAGACAGATACTCTGGTTGATCAGCAACCAGATGAACAATCCCAGAGTGACTCTGGCTGTTCCTTGTGCTGGACAACGAAAGTTGCTCCACAGACTCCTCTGGAATTGTGTCACCCTCTTCGGAACTGCGTCACCCTTTTGGGCTCCGCGTTAGCCAATCAACTCTCAGTCTGTCCCACTGAATCACCTTAGCGCAGCCTCTTCAACCCACTACGTCCTCTGTGTTAGCCTCTACGGCCTTTGCGTCAACTTCTTTGGCCCTTTGCGTCCTCTATGCTGGCCTCCTTAGCCTCTGTGTCAACCCTTACTTCCTCTACGTCAACCCTCCTAGGCTTTTCGTTGCCTTTTTCGGGACTCTTTTGCCTCTCTGATATATATTCTTCAGCCTTGGATCAAAATCCTCTTACTGAATTGCCCTTCGTTGCAACTAATCACTCACTCGATTTCCTTAGCAAACCCTGCCCTAGAAAATTGAATTCTTGATTTCTCTAGGTGTGTCTCCAACTGACCCTCAAGCCTCCTCTTATACTTTTCCTGTCGATGATTCAATGACCGAGATTAAGTCCCTAATCAACGGCTAAGATTAGATCTGGCTCGATCCTCGTTATTTAGAACTTTCTCACCCATATTATATTAATACACATTAATGTTTTAATTTTCCCAAGTTTAGACTTAGGAACCCCATTAAAAATATTAATTATTTTAATATCTCTTCATCCGGGTGGAATTTCCCCAAACGATTTCTGGGTCTTGGAGATCTCATGCGCCTTAGCCTCTCCAGGATCTTGGACATCTCATGCGCCTTAGCCTCTCCAGGATCTTGGAGATCTCATGTGTCTTAGCCTCTCCACCAATTTTCATGGCTAGAGCACATCCAATGCTACCAAACATCAACATTGAATATCATTAAGATAGGCTGCAATCTCATTGCAGTCCTCATACCTGTGATCCCTTAGAATGTCAATGTCAATTTAGTGCCTTGTTGATTTGGGGTAGCATCGGATGTGCTCTAGCCATGCAAATTGGTGGAGAGGCTAAAGCACATGAGATCTCCAAGATCCAAAAATGGTTTGGACAGATTGTACTCGGTTTGGGAGATATTAAAATAATAAATATTTTTAATGGAGTTCCTAAGTCTAAACTTAGGAAAAATAAAATATGAATGGGTATTAATATAAAATTGGGTTAGAAGGTTCCAAAAGTCATGGATCAAGCCAAATCTAATCTTAGCCGTTGATTAGAAATTTAATTTCGGCCGTTGATGGACCAACGAGAAAAGTATAAGAAGAGGCTTGAGGGTTAGTTGGAGAGCACACCAGAGTGATTAGTCATTCATTTTGCTAGAGCAGGGTTGCTAAGAAAAGTTGAATCAGTGATCAACAGTGAGGGGCAGTGAGTACGAGGTAGAGATAGTGCCGAAAGTCCAGCGCGGAGGCAGAGAGGCAGACGCTGAGCCAGAGGGAGCCACGCAGAGGCCAGAAGGGCCTGCGTCATCCACACAGAGGCTGCAGGAGTGACGTAGAGGGCCATACAGGCTGCGCAGTGCCTCAAAGGGTTGACACAGAGGGTTTCGGGTTGACGCAGAGGCCAGGAGGGCTTACGCTGAGCTTTAGATTGTGCTGGAGAGGGTTTCATGGGGCAAACTTTCCAAATATCTGCTTCCGAATAGAGAGGTATCACTGCCGGATTATTTTCTTTGTCGGGTGAGCTAGTTTGGCACCCAGTTGTACTCAGAAAGACTGCATAATAATATAACCCTTAGAATTGTTGCACTGGTTTTCCCAAGTTGGGTTTTTTCGTGGATGATTGTCCAAAAATAACGGTGTCACTTGTGTGTTTGTAGATGGTTGAGACTGTATTGTGTTTATTTCAGTGTTTATGTTGTTAAACATCTTGTTAGTAATTAAACAAGTAGGCGAAATAAACCAGAGAATACAGATAAAATTTCTAACGGGTAATAGAAATTTCAACATGGTATCAGAGTGTTGCAAATCATAGGAGAGCTGAAGGCACTAGCTGAATTAAAGCATTTGCAGCAAAAACAGTTGTCCCGAGTGACAAAAGTTGTTCCTAGCAGAAAGCAGCAGAGAAGAGTTGACGCAGAGGAACTGCATCATTAGTTCAAGCCAGAGAGAGGCCAACACAGAGGCTGAGTAGGGTAGAAGGGCCTCATGAAGAGCCACGCAGAGACCAAGAGGGTTGACGCAGTTGGCTAGTGGAGAAATTCGGCTAGTGCTGGGATTGCGCAGAGCTTAGAGGCTCAGTCCTTCAGTTGCTGGGGCATAGGAAGCTGTGGGCAGATTGCGGGGAGTGAAGCTAGTGGGGAACTATTGCTGCCGAGACAGAACAATACCTAACGGGGCAAAACCAAGGTAGAGGGAGTCGCTACCTAGGCAGATTTCTAGCCAAGAAATCCAGATCAGTGTTGCAGGTGCATAGGAGATCAAAGAGGTGTGACTTGATGGTTGGCAGGCGGATTTCCAGGAGGGAAATCGAGACTCAGAGGGAGTCTAGCAGAGAACTTCCAGGAGGGAAGTAGCGACTCAGAAGGAGTCGAAGAGAGAACTTCTAGAGGGAAGTAGAGACTCAGAGGAGTCGAAAGGAAGAGCAGAGAGATGGTCATGAATGGACTGAGGTATCAGGACAGGCTGGACGGGGTGTCCAACTTTGTCATCTGGAAGGCCAGGATCCAATCCATTCTAGATAGACATCGCATCAAGGCCTTTGCCTTGAAAACCATGGCTATCCTAGTTGACCCAGCTGACAATGAAAAGCATGAGGAAGCAATGGCCAAGGCGAAATGCATAATCCTTGATGGGGTCAAGGATCATGTGGTCCAACATATTGTCGAGAAGGAGGCGGCAAAGGAAATGTGGGACACTTTGAAGACATTGTATCAGCACACTTTCGTGCAGAGGAAGATGTTACTAGAGAATCAACTGCGGTCATACCAAATGCAGAAGGGGGAGTAGATAGATCACTTCCTCGGTGGCAGATTGAAGGAGATCCAGGACCAATTGACTTCCATAGGGGCTACGCTGGATTAGGAGTTGATGGTGAGGACCACCCTAAATGCAGTTTCTGAGGAGTGGAAGACATTCGTCCAGAGCATTCTAGGCAGAGCGAATCTTCCATATTGGGAAGAATTGTGGGCAGCTCTTCGCCAAGAAGAGATCAGACGACTAACCAAGACGGGAAGTAGCAGCAAAGGAGCCCGGGTCAAGAAAGAAGAGGAAGAGGATGCAACTTTGGCGTCTGCGGGGAAGCAGGTGAAGAGGAAGAAAAGGGACCTCTCCAAGATTAAGTGCTTCAACTATGGGGAACTGGGACATTATGCGAATCAGTGTCCGAGGAAGAAGAATAAGGCAGAGGCGTCTGACTTCAAGGCAGCGCCAGTGAAGGCGGAAAAGGAGGTAGAGGAGGATGACGATTGTGCCATGAGTGCTCATGTACCTCTAGAGAAGAGGAGGGGATACATCGAGTTGTAGTCAGGAAGATTACAGGCGATGAGGGACAAGATCTTTGAGGTATCCAACCTCTTAGATTATACCTTGCTACGGGAACCCCAAATAGAGAGTAGCAAGACTGGCGGATGTCGGTAGAGACAGATGCGGATGAAGCAGCAGAGAGTGATATAGTGCAGGAGTCCTCAAGCAGTGCGAGGCTAGTAGGTTGCAATAGTGCGAGAGGCATGAAGAGTGCTGCAACAGTGCAGGAAGGCACAGAAAGGTTTGCAGTGGTGCGAGATGCAAGGAGTTGTTGCAGCAGTGCAGAGGCAGTAGAGGGAGCACTTGTTAGCGGCAAAGAGAGCTTTAGCATTGGGAGCGTTTCTAGCCTAATAGGGATGTCAGTAGTTGGGTGGATCAATTACTTACTTCTCAGTAACTGAGTTGCAGTGCGGATGCGGTGTTGGGAGGATGGACCAACAATAGTACGGATGCAGAGAGAGCTACTGTACGGATGCAGCAGTGGCAGTGGCAGGGCCATGGGCAACAGTACAAGATGTAGTAGTGCAGAGGATGTAGGGCGGGGAGGCCTAGCATCAACACAGATACCTGTGCCGGATAATCAGAGTGATGCTTAGTGAGGAGTATTACTAGAGCACAACCCTCGCTAGGAGGGAGTGTTGATTTGGCGTAGCATTGGATGTGCTCTAGCCATGAAAATTGGTGGAGAGGCTAAAGCACATGAGATATCCAAGATCCAGAAATCGTTTGGACAGGTTGTACCCAGTTTGGGAGATATTAAAATAATAAATATTTTTAATGGAGTTCCTAAGTCTAAACTTAGGAAAAATAAAATATTAATGAGTGTTAATATAAAACTGGGTCAGAAGGTTCCAAAAGTCATGGATCAAGCCAAATCTATTCATAGCCGTTGATTAGAGATCTAATCTCGGCTGTTGATGGACCAACGAGAAAAGTATAAGAGGAGGCTTGAGGGTCAGTTGGAGAACACACCAGAGTGATCAGTCATTCATTTTGCTAGAGCGGGGTTGCTAAGCAAAGTTGAATTAGTGATCAGTAGCGAGGGGCAGTGAGTACGAGGCAGAGAGGCAGAGATAGTGTCGAGAGTCCAGCGCAGAGGCATAGAGTTAGACGCTGAGCCAGAGGGAGCCACGCAGAGGCGGAAGAGACTGCGCAGAGGCCAGAAGGGCCTGCATCATCCACACAGAGGTTGTAGGAGTGACACAGAGGGCCATACAGGCTGCGTAGTGCCTCAGAGGGCTAACATAGAGGGTTTCGGGTTGACGCAAAGGCCAGGAGCGCTGACGCTGAGCTTCAAATTGCGCTGGAGAGGGTTTCGTGGTGCAGACTTTCTGAATATTTGCTTTCGAATAGAGAGGTATTATTGCTGGATTATTTTCTCTGTCGGGTGAGCCAGTTTAGCACCCAATTGTTCTAAGAAAGACTGCATAATAATATAACCCTCAGAATTGTTGCATCGGTTTTCCCAAGTTGGGTTTTTCCGTGGACGATTGTCCAAAAATAACGGTGTCACTTGTGTGTTTGTCTATTTCTTTAAGCTATTGATCTGTAGATGGTTGAGACTGTATTGTGTTTATTTCAGTGTTTATAAGGTTAAAAATCTTGTTAGTAATTAAACAAGTAGGCAAAATAAACTAGAGAATATAGATAAAATTTCTAACGGGTAATACTTAGAAATTTCAACATGCGCAACTGCTCGACTATAGATTTCATGGAGGCGGGAGCCACCAGGTGACCTGGTGAATTAGCTGGAGAAATTACCTCTGCGTCCTCTATTTCATGGCTGGTCGAGTTAGCAGAGGACGAATGGTGGCCTGGCTAGGGATGCCCAGCCTTGGCATGCTGCCCCCTCCCGCGACGAGGACGACTCTGTTGTCGTGGCATCCAACTGGTCACGGTGGTTGACGGCTCGCAACAGGGGGGTCTCGCAGAGATATATTGAGAAAACCTATACAGAAGACAAACTGGTCCAAACCCACGAACCCACTGACCCGACCAAGGATGAAACACTAGACTGACACCACTATCAGAGGGGCGAGAGACCGGGTAACAGAGCGGAGCAATTCCCACAAACAACCTCGAATCTTCACGCAGACAGAACACACAACACCGAGTACTGATAAAGAGACTAGATTTACCTTTAGGCCAAAAGAGAGACCTGAACCCAAAAAACACCTTTCCAGAAACCAGATGGAAACCCACGCACCTGTGAAGACTAGCAAGAGTCCTTGCGAGTGGGAGTGGAGCCAGAAGCTGCCGCAGGAGCGAAGAAGGTTTATAGCTAGCGATGATGAGGTAGCAACACCAAACCACCACTGTTTGGGTGCCTGGATCCCAAGGGCAGACCAAGAGACATATCCCAATCCACACTAGGAAACTGCAAACGTCTTTTGCACTCCTCACCCAAGGCTGAAACCCCAGTGAGGTGCCATAGACCCAGACCCGAACGCTTCCACTCTCCTTACAACCCAAATTCATTGCCCAAACTGCCAAACTGAAGCAAATCGCTTGCCAGGCTTCGCATTTATCCGTAGAGTTCGTGAGGGAGATCGTCGCACAGGAGGAGTTAATGCCAAAATGGTTCATGGATGGGAAGTTAATACCCGTGTGGAGGAGGAGCAGGGCCAGATGGCCTTTCATGCACCACTTGTACATCGACATGCGCACCCCCATCGGGGGTTGTTTGATATTGTTGTTACTTTAGATGTTTACAAATTTGAAAAAAATCATTATTTTGTATTCTTTTGAGTTTCCCCAAATTTTTTGATATTTTTCTTGATATTGCTGATAAGGTATATTCCAGACCCTTGGTGATAAACTTGCTGAGATGATAAATGTAACATTGATTTAAATATTTGATTTATTCTTTCAAAACATCTTAAAGTTGCTGGATTTTTTGTGGATGGAATCATCTTGCACAAATGATTTTAGAATTTTTGACAATAAGTGACTTGTCTAACTAAAATATGGATTGATCAATATTTAATCCATTATAATATTCTTTCTTTAATTGAAGATATAAATCAAAGTATCTAAATCAAGTACCTTCAATAGGTCACAAAGGTGATGGCAAGATTGGCCGCAGTGAATATTATTTGTGTTGGGACAAGGGCAGTGAAAGAAAAGTTTACAGGTACTGTGAGGTAAGTTCCAAAAGGTCTCTCTGTTCAATTATAATCTCAAGATTGTTCTTTTATTCTAAAGTATACCACAGACTACATGTTCTATTTCAAAGCTTAACTATGATGTCTTGCATTAAGTGCATAACTATATTGTTTCCTTTATTCCGGCTTTAGTGTTTGTATTTTATTCAAAGTTGAAAATGGTCAAGTTTTCAGTCTTTTTTACAATAATAAATCTTATGACCACATGTGTGCTGCATCTTGACAGACAACAGGATGTTCGAGCAACAGAGATTGACAAGGTTGATATGTACACATCATTTCGCCCTGGGGATATAATCCGAGCAGAAGTTGTATCCACATTTAGTAAATTCTGTATCTTTCCTTTGATACAAATCCTTTTTATATACTCAATATGAATGCATAAAAGATAATTAGCCTATAGGAGCAGGGTGGAAGTTTTCTATAATGGTCGTGCCACATGTTACGTGATTTGGAAAGGTATAATGCAAATCTTCTCAATTTGAATGCCAATGACATGATATTCCCCAACAGTTCATGGATTTCATATATTTCTCTCAGACGTGCATTATTTTCAGGCTGGTTACTGTTTTATAGAGTTGGCATTAAAAAATATAGGGTGTATTTCTTCTCGATTTGAAATCAATCTCAGGCATAGAATATCTTATGCAAGAGAGCATATGCATACACAGCTGTTAATTTTAACTTAGTGGAAGAGACCTGATAGGTATGTTGGCACTGGGCAGTCTTCATTTTATGACACAGGTTGAGGTTAAAAATTGCTATCTTTGTATATGTTAGTTTACATCAAAACTAATATTTTTCAAGTAGAATTTATGTTCCTAGAAAAAGAAGGGAATTATATACATTTTGGGATTTTTGTCAGTGAGGTGGGGCATGCAACATAGTAAGAACTAACATGTCTATCTGTGGTTTTCACTGCAGAGTAAGTGCCTTCTAGACCTATTGGGCTAATTGTAACTAGGATTGGTGCTTGTGTTGGTAGGGTCTCTATGGAATGCAAAACACGGTGGGAGTAGATGAATTATATTTACAGAATTATTACGAGTAACATTACTGTAGTTGTAGTGAGTTCGTACATTATGATGAAGTCTCTCTTTTATTCCCAAGTTTGGGTAGTGTGAAATTTTATAACTACATAATTTAATGATAAACTTAGGTCATGCTACCTCTCAAACTTGCACTCAGAGATATTGAAGTCCTGAACAAAGCGCAACCCTAAAGGCAGTGAAGAAGGTTGCCCGTTATCAACACAACTCCACTTCCTCTTACTTTAGGTTGGTACTTTATCAGCACAAGGGGAAATCCTTGTTAAAGAAAGTTTATGATATTCATTAGAAATATGGATGGCACATTCCCAATATCAGTCTCCATCCAATCGGGCAATGGAGTTAAGAGCTAAGAGCAAGGTGGCTTGAATTTGATGGAGAAGATCTAATCAAGCCATTCACTGATGCACCATAATTAGTACAAAACATATTTTGAGCTTATGAATAAGTGAGTGCCCTTATGCAAGATGCATCACCGCAACCACAAAAATTACAGCAAGTGCAACCATTAAATAATGAAGGGACAGCCATAATATAAAATCTTAGATGAAGTAGATAAAGTAGGACAGCTTTCTTATTGAATGGACAACATCATTTCTTCAAATCTAATTTGACAACAAGATCAAGAGGAGTGAATAGGTCTCACCCAACCCAATGTTACATTTATCGTTTTGGCAATTTATTGTCAGTAGTCTTGTTGTCACTCAGATTGTACATGCACGGTGCGACAACGGCTCAGGTCGGGGGCTGTCACTTTGATTCCCGATCTCTCCGTTTTAGTTGTCTCCCAATAGCAGGCTATGGGGGGTAGTCCCTAAGGAATATGAAATTACAAGACCTATTGGTAACCAACAAGTCCGGGAGACACGATTGAATGGCCTAGCCACTTGGTTGATTATAGCAAGTTAAAGGATTAAACTGAATTATTGATGAGACTAGTGCCTTATGGAGTCAACTACTTGCTTTAGATCAATTAGTGTTGATTTGGGGTAGCATTGGATGTGCTCTAGCCACGAAATTTGGTGGAGAGGTTGGGGCACATGAGATCTCCAATACCCAGAAAGGGTTTGGGCAGATTCTAAACAGATCAGGAGATATTAAAATAATTAATATTTTTAATGGAGTCCCTAAGTCTAAACTTAGGGAAAATAAAATATTAATGTGTATTAATATGAATATGTGTTAGAGTGGTCCAAAAGACATGGATCAAGCCAAATCTAATCTTAGCCATTGATTAGGGACTTAATCTCGGCCGTTGAGATGTCAACAGGAAAAGTATAAAAAGAGGCTTGAGGGTTACTTGGAGAATACACCAGAGTGATTAGTCATTCTATTCTTTAGAGCAGGGTTTGCTAAGAGAGATAAAATCAGTGATCGAGAGAGCAGTTGAGGGGCATTGAGTACAGAGAAATAGAGAAGGCAGAGATCGTGTTGGGAGAGCAGCGCAGCAGCCAAGGAGAGTGACACAGAGCTAGCAAGGGCTCACACAGGGCCACACAGAGGCAGCCAAGTGCTACGCAGAGGCCTAGAAAGTTGACACGGAGGTCCAGAAAGCTGACGCAGGGCCTCTTGGGGCTGATGTAGGCCAAGAAACGCTGACGCAGGGCCAGCGTGAGAAAGAGAGGGGCTAATGCAGTCCAGATTGGGCAGACGCTGGGGTTGCAAAGTAGTTTTGTGCTGAGGAGCTGCCGGAAGGATTTTCCAGGGTTTCAGCTAGGAGATTTCTCTCAAACTGTGAGGTATAGCTGCTAAGTAAATTCTCTGTTGGGTAGGCTAGTTTCGACACCCAGATTGTACTCTGATATTGCTTAATAAGAAAACCCTTAGATAGCTACACCGATTTTCCCGCATTGGGTTTTTCCAGGGACATTGGTCCAAAAATAATGGTGTCATGTTGTGTTTGTTCTTGTTTCTTTTAGTTGCTGATCTGTAATATGTTGAGCATGCATTGGTGTTTATTTTCAATATTTACTTTGTAAATAACTTGTTAACAAAAAATAACAAGTAGGTAGGCCAGAATCTTATCAGTGCTTGACAGGAATCGTGTCAAGAACTTCGCCTTGAAGGTTATAGCTATCCCAGTCGACCCCAATGATAATGACAAGTACGAAGAGGTGATGGCGAGGGCCAAGTGCATTATCCTTGATGGGGTCAAGGATCATGTGGTACCACATATAGCCGAGAAGGAAACGACAGTTGAGATGTGGGAGGCTCTCAAGAACCTGTACCAACATACTTTTGTGCAGAGAAGAATGCTGCTCGAGAACCAGATGAGGTCGTATCAGATGAAGAAGGGTCAATCGATTGACACCTTCCTTGGAGGACTGAATGAGATCCGAGACCAGTTGACTGCTATAGGAGTGACACCGGATTAGGAACTTATGGTGAGGACAACCCTGAATGCTGTCTCAGAAGATTGGGAAGTGTTTGTCCAGAGTATCCTAGGCAGAGGGACTCTCCCACCTTGGGACGAGATGTGGGCAGCTCTTCGCTAGGAAGAGATGAGACGACAGTCGAAGATAGGTAGCAGCAGCAAAGGGATCAAGGTCAAGCAGGAGGAAGAGGATGTGGCCCTTGCATCTGAGGGTAAGCAGGAGAAGCGAAAGAAGAAGGATCTCTCCAAGATAAGTGCTTCCACTCTGGGGAGATGGGTCATTATGCGACCCAGTGCCCAAGGAAGAAGAGTAAGGGAGAGTCTTCCGAGACTAAGGCAGCGTTAGCACGGGCAGAGAAGGAATTTTTGACAGACGATGACTATGCCATGAGTGCACACACGCCACTTGAGCGGAAGTGGGGAGACATTGAGTTGTAGTCAAGCAGACTATAGGTGATGAGGGGCAAGATCCTCGAGGTACCCAGCCTCTTTGGATAGACCTTGCTACGGGAGCCCCGATGAGGAGTAGCAGGATTGGTTGGGTGGGTAGAGACGGATGCGGATGGAGCGATAGAGAGAGCTACAGTGCAGGAGTCCCGAGACAACGCGGAGCTAGTAGGCTGCAACAGTGCGAGAGGCACAGGAGTGTTGTGCCAGTGCAGGACGACACAGAGAGGTGTGCAACAGTGCGAGATGCAGGGAGTTGTTGCAACAACGCAGAGGTCAGAGGGAGCACTTGTCAGCGACAGAGGGAGCTTCAGCATCAGTGGGTGTTTCTAGCCCAACGGGAGGTCAGTTGGGAGATCAATTACTTACTTCTCAATAACTAAGTTGCAGTGCAACAGTGGGCAACACGATGCAACATGATGAGAAGAGGTGTAGTGCGGATGCAGTGCTGGGATAAAGGACCAGCAACAGCACAGATGCAGAGGGAGTTGTCGTACAGATGCAGCAGTGGCAGTGGCAGAACCATGGGCAGCAGTACAGGAGGCAACAGTGCAGAGGATGGTGGGCAGGAAGGCCTAGCATCAGCACAGGTACCGATGCCGGATGATCAGAGTAATACTTAGTGAGGGGTATTGCTAGAATACAGTCCTCGCTGAGAGGGAGTGCTGATTTGGGGTAGCATCAGATGTGCTCTAGCTACGAAATTTGGTGGAGAGGTTGGGGCACATGAGATCTCCAATACCCAGAAAAGGTTTGGGTAGATTCTAAACAGATCAGGAGATATTAAAATAATTAATATTTTTAATGGAGTCCCTAAATCTAAACCTAGGGAAAATAAAATATTAATGTGTATTAATATGAATCTGTGTTAGAGTGGTCCAAAAGACATGGATCAAACTAAATCTAATCTTAGCCATTGATTAGGGACTTAATCTCGGCCATTGAGATGTCAATAGGAAAAGTATAAGAGGAGGCTTGAGGGTTACTTGGAGAATACACCAGAGTGATCAGTCATTCTATTCTCTAGAGTGGGGGTTTGCTAAGAGAGATATAATCAGTGATTGGGAGAGTAGTTGAGGGGCATTGAGTACAGAGAAACAGAGAAGGCAGAGATCGTGCCGAGAGAGCAGCGCAGTAGCCAAGGAGAGTGACGTAGAGCCAGCAAGGGCTCACAC
The DNA here is from genome assembly GCA_031772625.1 of Pinus tabuliformis. Taxonomy (NCBI): domain Eukaryota; kingdom Viridiplantae; phylum Streptophyta; class Pinopsida; order Pinales; family Pinaceae; genus Pinus; species Pinus tabuliformis. The sequence continues at coordinate 119,290,288 of CM062806.1, forward strand.
AGGGCCACGCAGAGGCAGCCAAGTGCTGCGCAGTGCACCAGAGAGGTCAGTGTGTCTAACGCATAGGCCTAGAAAGCTGACGTAGGGCCTCCTGGGGTTGATGCAGGCCAAGAAAGGCTGACGCAGGGCCAGCGTGAGAAAGGGAGGGGCTGATGCAGTCCAGATTGGGCAGATGCTGGGGTTGCAAAGTAGTTTTGTGTTGAGGAGTTGCTGGAAGGATTTTCCGAGGTTTCAGCTAGGAGATTTCTCTCAAACTGTGAGGTATAGCTGCTAAGGAAATTCTTTGTTGGGTAGGCCAGTTTCGACACCCAGATTGTACTCTGATATTGCTTAATAAGAAAACCCTCAGATAACTGCACCAATTTTCTCGCATTGGGTTTTTCCGCGGACATTGGTCCAAATATAATGGTGTCATGTGGTGTGTTTGTTCTTGTTTCTTTTAGTTGCTGATCTGTAATATGAAAAATAATGGTGTCATGTGGTGTGTTTGTTCTTGTTTCTTTTAGTTGCTGATCTGTAATATGTTGAGTATGCACTGTTGTTTATTTTCAGTATTTACTTTGTAAATAACTTGTTAACAAAAAATAACAAGTAGGTAGGAATAAATCAGAAAAAGTGTATGAAGGTTTTCTAAACTAAGTAAACTTAGAAACTTCAACATGGTATCGAAGCATGATTGCAGATCATAGGAGGACTAAGAGACATCAGCCGAGCGGAGCAACAACAATAGAAAACAGCGGTCCCGAGGTGACAGAAGTTGTTTCTAGCAGCGCAGAAGCCAAGAAGTGTGACGCAAAGCCAGCCAGAGCCACGTAGAAGAAGTCGGGAGCTGCACTGAGCCTCAGAGAAGCCAGTGTTGTTGACATAGAGGGCCAGAGGGCTGACGCAGGGCATCCCAGGGCTGACGCAGACCCATCTGGGGTGACGCAGAGCCAGCGTGAGGCAGAGAGGGGCTGATGCAGTTCATAGAGAGGCAATTGCTGGAGTCTAGAACACTGTAGAAATATTGCAGAGTGGAGCTGGTGAGGTACTGTAGTCAGAATAGTACCTGACAGAGCAGGGTCAGAGGAGTTGTTACCGAGGGTTTCTAGTGCAGGACCCTGGATCAGCAGTGCAGTTGCACAAGATGATCAGAGTAGGGGGCATCTCGACAAGCGGTAGAAGGATTTCCATGAGGGAAATCAGGACTCAGAGGGAGTCTAGAAGAGAACTTCCAGACGGGAAGTAGAGACTTAGAGGAGTCGAACATAGAACTTCCAGGAAGGAAGTAGAGGAGTGTCATGGCACTACACGGAGTAAGAGACTAGGATAGATTGGACGGAGCATCGAACTTCGCAGTTTGGAAGGCCAGAATCTTATCAGTGCTTCACAGGAATCGTGTCAAGAACTTTGCCTTGAAGGTTATAGCTATCCCAGTCAACCCTAATGATAACGACAAGTACGAAGAGGCGATGGTGAGGGCCAAGTGCATTATCCTTGACGGGGTCAAGGATCATGTGGTACCACATATAGCCGAGAAGGAAACGACAGTTGAGATGTGGGAGGCTCTCAAGAACCTGTACCAGCATACTTTTGTGCAGAGAAGAATGCTGCTCGAGAACCAGATGAGGTCGTATCAGATGAAGAAGGGTCAATCAGTTAACACCTTCCTCGGAGGACTGAATGAGATCCGAGACTAGTTGACTGCTATAGGAGCGACACCAGATCAGGAACTTATGGTGAGGACAACATGAATGATGTCTCAGAAGATTGGGAAGTGTTTGTCTAAAGTATCCTGGGCAGAGGGACTCTCCCACCTTGGGACGAGATGTGGGAAGCTCTTCGCCAGGAAGAGATGAGACGACAGCCGAAGACAGATAGCAGCAGTAAAGGGATCAAGGTCAAGCAAGAGGAAGAGGATGTGGCCCTAGCATCTAAGGGAAAAGCAAGGGAAGCGGAAGAAGAAAGATCTCTCCAAGATCAAGTGCTTCCATTGTGGGGAGATGGGTCATTATGCGACCCAGTGCCCAAGGAAGAAGAGTAAGGAAGAGTCTTCCGAGACTAAGGCAGCGCTAGCACGGGCAGAGAAGAAAGTTTTGACAGATGATGACTGTGCCATGAGTGCACACACGCCACTTGAGCGGAAGTGGGGAGACATCGCGCTGTAGTCAGGCGGACTATAGGCGATGAGGGGCAGGATCCTTGAGGTACCTAGCCTCTTGGGTTAGACCTTGCTACGGGAGCCCCGATGAGGAGTAGCAGGACTGGCTGGGTGGGTAGAGACGGATGCGGATGGAGCGATAGAGAGAGCTATAGTGCAGGAGTCTTGAGACAACGCGGAGCTAGTAGGATGCAGCATTGCAAGAGGCACAAAAGTGTTGCACCAGTGCAGGACGACACAAAGAGGTGTGCAATGGTGCGAGATGCAAGGAGTTGTTGCAACAACGCAGAGGTCAGAGAGGGAGCACTTGTCAGCGGTAGAGGGAGCTTCAGCATCAGTGGGTGTTTCTAGCCCAACAGGGAGGTCAATTACTTACTTCTCAGTAACTAAGTTGCAGTGCAACAGTGGGTAGCACGATGCAGCATGATGAGAGGAGGTGCAGTGCGAATGCAGTGTTGGGAGAAAGGACCAGCAGCAGCGTGGATGCAGAGGGAGTTGTCGTACAGATGTAGCAATGGCAGTGGCAGAACCATGGGTAGTAGTACAGGAGGCAGCAGTGCAGAGGATGGTGGGCAGGAAGGCCTGTCTCTACTGTTCCCTCTCTATCTACAGATCGAGGTACTAAGAATTCACAGCCCATTTTAAATTCTCTGCCTCCACAATCCACATTGAATTCTTTTTACCCTTACCCAAAGACAGTGTCTCAGTCATCCTTATCTTTGCCTGTTCCCACGTCTGTTAATTTAGACAACAGTTCTTTTCTCAAAAAGATTGTTAAAACTAACAATCTTCTCTATATTCCTGTTGAAGTCCAAGTTAAAGGAGTATGGATCACTGTGGATGCATTCATTGATACAGGAGGCTCCAATAATTTAGCTCGCCCATCTTTATTCAAAGGTTTATGGAAGCGTCTACAAAACATTTTGATCTCTGAGACCATTGGTGGCTCCGTCAATCTCACCCACTATGTTGATAACGTATCTTTAAAAGTTGGGGGGAGTATTGTAAAATTTTCTGCAATTCAACACTATGATGCCTCTGCAAGTTTGTTTCTTGGAATGCCATTTATTAATTCTGTATTGCCTGTTACAATCAGTGAAGACAAAATCATTTTAAATATAAAAAAGAAGGCAATATCAGTTCCAAGATTGACTTTGGCTAATATAGAAGCCAAAAAAGAAAATAGCCAAAAGAAGGTCGATATGAAAAGACCCCAGAACGTTCCCATAACTGGCAAGAAGTATTGCAGATTTATGAAGAAAGGAGTTAGACAAAGCCTAAACAAAAAGCGAACAGAAATCCTGATTGGTCTCCTGAACAAATGTCTATTTATGAAGAACTGTTGAAATATTGTTCTGAAAATCCGCAAGCATTTTGGAATGTAGAAAGTCCCCAGCAAGAAATAGTTACTCTGCATGACAATGGGGTTACAGGAAAACTTATACCCTGTACTCCAATAGATGAAAAAGAAATCAAAAAGCAGATTGAAGAACTCTTAAACCTCAAGCTGATTGAACCTAGTTCTTCTCATTATTCCTGTTCTGCTTTCCTGGTAAGAAATCACTCTGAAATAGTCAGAGGAAAAGCTCGAATGGTTATTAACTACAAACCATTGAATGCAATCACAAAGAGCTTCAATTATCCTCTGCCCCACCATGAAACAATTATGCAAAAAATCCAGAACAACAAGATCTTCAGTAAGTTCGACATGAAATCTGGTTATTACCAGATACAAATCAAAGAAGAAGATCGTCCCAAAATTGCTTTTACATGTCTTGTAGGTTTTTACTAATGGAAAGTAGTTCCATTTGGTCTGAAGAATGCTCCAGCTTTCTTTCAACGGCGAATGGACTATATTTTTGGTAAATATGACTTTATTGTTGTATATATTGATGACATTTTGATTCACAGCCAGGATCTTGAATCACATTTGAAGCATTTACAGATATTTCTTGAAGAAGCAAAACAACATGGAATTGTTTTGTCCGAAAGAAAAATGCTTCTGTTTCAAGATAGTATTGATTTTTTGGGTATCCATGTTATCAATGGTAAAATTTAGATGCAACCTCATGTTTTAACCAAACTCTCTGAATTTCCTAATCAGCTACAGGATACTAAAATGATTCAGCGATTTCTAGGAATACTAAATTATGTGCATAAATATATTCCTAGATTATCAGAAAAAACTGCTCCAATTCGTAGACATTTGCATTCTGGATGGTCACCAGAAGCTACAACGGCAGTTCAATTGTTAAAAGCTGAATGCAAACATCTTCCTGAGCTCAAACCGCCAGGTAATGGATTTCTCATTCTTCAAACTGATGCATCAGATAATTTTTGGGCAGCAATCCTTTTTGAAAGAAAGGCGGATACGGGAGAAGAAATTTTATGTGCATATGCATCTGGAGAAATTTTGAATCACCAGAAAAATTATTTTCCAGCGGAAAAAGAAACTCTTGCCATTTTCAATGGCATACAAAAATTTGAGTTATATTTAGCCCCTGCCAAGTTTTTGATAAGAACAGACTCAATGAATTTCAAGTATTTCTTATCAGCAAAAATATCAAAACAACTTGCAAGAGGAAGACTATTGACATGGCAGATGTGGTTTCAAATGTATGATTTTGATGTTGAATGGGTTCCAGGTATTTCAAACTATTTAGCCGATTCCCTTACCAGAGACATGAACAAGGTCCATGTTCATAATCAAAGAACTGATATTTTTGTTATTCCTGGTAAGACCTCTGCAGATGATAATTTTGAAACCTCTGTAAAGAGATTTCAGATTCTTGAATTGATTCTTGGTGATGTGGTCGAAGAAATTAAAAAGATTGTTGGGCTAAGAATTAGAAGAAATCAATGGATACAAAGATGTCAAGCCTGGCAGTCCAAAAATGTTGGTGTTTTATTGGGTCTAGATGAAGAACTGGTAAAGGTATATCCTCTACCCAATATGAAGGTAAAGCTTTATTTTAAGACTCTTGATGATTACTGGACTAAAGAGTATACTGAAACCATGATCAAGGTTTTGCAAACTTTGAATTATTATCAGACTATTGGAGGCATAGACTTTTCTTTTGCTGTTTATACTTCTGCTAAAATGATGGATTTGGATGAAATTAATATGACTAAAAGGGTTGGAAGATTTTTAAAGTCTTTAAGAATTCCTGATCTGTTTGAAGAACTTGATGCTGCATTTCTTCAAAGAAATGATGAAAATTTTGCAGGAATAGATTCATTTCCCCAATATGAACTTTTTGAACCATTTGCAGATTGGGAAATAAAAGATGGCCGTTGCCAGAAGAAGCCACAGATGAGAGCTTCTCAATGTGTTGAAAGGACATTGCAATATCTGCGAACTTTCTCGACACCTTGGGATTATCAAAGTTTAGAATTCAGAAATCCCATTGTCCCAAATCCTTTTGCACAATTATATGGACCCGAAAGAGTTGCTGCATCTGTGATAGCCAACAATCATGAAGAAATCAAGAAAATCACTCTTTGGCTTAAAGAATTTCATAGCCTCAAGTTGCCTGAATTTTTTTTTATGATCAGAACATTAGAAACACTTCAAGGAAGATTTGGAGTAATCAAATTGCTGATTAATCAAAAGGCATTAATTACTGCTAGTGTTATGGCAGGAAGTTGGAGTGATGATGTAGTTTGTTTGATAAATCTATTACTGTCAACCAAGGTATGGTCATCTATGATCTTTGAATTAGGTTGGCAATAGCACGAGAATATCAATCATAACTGCAAGTTGTGGATCCAATGCGCCATAGAACGCTCTGTCAGCATGTTTCAGATTTTCAAATGGGAATTATTAGATGGAGTGGAATTGTCAGTTCAAACAGTGCCTGAATTCCATAAAAGCAAAAAAGATTCCTTCCTTGACATAGAGATAGACCCAATGGCCTATGTAAATCGGTGGACAAAAGAGGACACCAAATATCTCTTTCCACAAAAGAATCTCTATGCTACAACCGACATGATAAAGTTTGATACCGGATAATCATCAAAGGCACCACTAGAAGGAGAATCTTCTACAGTGTCGACAATAGAAAAAGCAGCTACAACAAAAGGAAAAGAGAAAGTATCCAAGGAAAAAGCAACCATTTTCGTAGACATGTACCAAGATGCTCAAGAGCAATAGGACCACACATGGGAGACAGAATATTTGGAATGGTTAAATCAATCATGGTTAAAGCAAAAGCTTCCCTCATCCTCATCAAAAGCAGATGAACCTGACCAAGAATATGATAGTGATCGAAGTCCGAAAGGACCTTGGTAGTGTGTTTTCTTTTTAATTATTGTACTCGAGAATATTGAACAGACACCGTCTGGACTAGTAATGTCTGACAGGACCTTCAATAATTCTCATATGCTTTTCATATCTATAAATAAGTGTGTATAGATGTTTAGAGGCAACGAGTGAGTGTGTGAGTGTGAAAGAGTGTTTGTATTTTGCGCTTCAAGAGACCAGAGATTCTAAGGCTCTACTCTAAGGCATAACTTGGTATGTAACATATTTATTTGAATTAATTCTGAAGCCTGCTGGGCCGCCTATCTCAGGATAGTTTTCCAAGATAGCCTTAAGTCGGGATTGTAAATCGAGTTGAAGACTAAGGAGTCGTGTGTGTCCTCGTATTTCTCGAGCTCGTGGTGGATGGTGTGAGGATTTCCAACGAACCCTTCAGAGATTCAAGTAAGTTACTGAGTCCATAGCATCAGCACAGGTATCAATGTCGGATGATCAGAGTAATACTTAGTGAGGGGTATTGTTAGAGCACAGTCCTCGCTAAGAGGGAGTGTCGATTTGGGGTAGCATCGGATGTGCTCTAGCCACGAAATTTGGTGGAGAGGTTGGGGCACATGAGATCTCCAATACCCAAAAAGGGTTTGGGCAGATTCTAAACAGATCAGGAGATATTAAAATAATTAATATTTTTAATAGACTCCCTAAGTCTAAACTTAGGGAAAATAAAATATTAATGTGTATTAATATGAATCTGTGTTAGAGTGGTCCAAAAGACATGGATCAAGCCAAATCTAATCATAGCTATTGATTAGGGACTTAATCTCGGTCGTTGTGATGTCAACAGGAAAAGTATAAGAAGAGGCTTTAGGGTCACTTGGAGAATACACCAGAGTGATCAATCATTCTATTCTCTAGAGCAGGGTTTGCTAAGAGAGATAGAATCAGTGATTAGGAGAGCAGTTGAGGGGTATTGAGTACAGAGAAATAGAGAAGGCAGAGATCGTGCTAGAAGAGCAGCGCAGCAGCCAAGGAGAGTGATGCAGAGCCATCAAGGGCTCACACAGGGCCACGCAGAGGCAGCCAAGTACTGCGTAGAGCACTTGAGAGGCTAGTGTGTCTGACGCAGAGGCCCAGAAAGCTGACGCAAGGCCTCCTGGGGCTGACGCAGGCCAAGAAAGGTTGACGCAGGGCTAGCGTGAGAAAGAGAGGGGCAGACGCAGTTCAGATTGGGCAGATGCTGGGGTTGCAAAGCAGGTTTGAGCTGAGGAGTTGCCGGAAGGATTTTTCGGGGTTTCAGCGAGGAGATTTCTGTCAAATTGTGAGGTATAGCTGCTAAGGAAATTCTCTGTTGGGAAGGCCAGTTTCGGCACCTAGATTATACTCTGATATTTCTTAATAAGAAAACCCTCAGATAGCTGCATCGATTTTCCCGCATTGGATTTTTCCGGGGACATTGTCCAAAAATAATGGTGTCATGTGGTGTGTTTGTTCTTGTTTATTTTAGTTGCTGATCTATAATATGTTGAGCATGCATTGGTGTTTATTTTCAGTATTTACTTTGTAAATAACTTGTTAATGGAAAATAACAAGTAGGTAGGAATAAATCAAAAAAAGTGTATGAAGGGTTTCTAAACTAAGTAAACTTAGAAACTTCAACAATTAGATACCAGGTGACCGGATGAACAATTGCTGCTTTGATGCTTAACTATCCTATATGAAATGCAAGATCTAAATTCTAGGTGAGATGCAAGATCTTGGTTTATTTTAATTAGATGCCTAGTTAAGTGTATCCCTTGATCCTTATCTATTTTGAGACTAGTCTCAAAAGTAAGTGTTAGAGAGAAATCAAGGTGAAGCAAGCAAAGGCTCGGTTAACGATACCTCTCGTTGAAATCTAACATACCTGGTGTCTTTGGCGCTGCAGAGACTATGGCTATGACGACTACAAGGTCACCGCTTTGACCACTAGAGAGGATCTAGCGTTTACAAGCAATAGATGAAGTGTGTTACTATCTTTCTATCAACCAAGCTTATGCATGGAGGTAAATTAATTAATGCAAATCTAAGCCTAGAATGAAAATACAAGATGATTGAATGATCTTGAGTTAAGATTGTTTATGACTTTAAGTACTTAGTTATGATTATCTTATGATAAAGAGTACTTAACAATGAATTTAAGAGACAATCTTAAACACAAGGTAAAGTGCCAACTCTACTAGTACTCAAAAGATGCAAAGATAACCAATATATACTTGTTCAAGTATTAGAAGCCAATAAGATAAATGCTCTTAGGAACAAATTACCAATATGTCAAAGATCCACAATAGATATTAATCATAAAAAAATAATGACAATAATGGCAAGTAAAAGAGCACTTATTACCAAGATATTTCATAGAACAACTAAAGAAGGCTATTGATAACACTTCTATGAGATAACACAAGAATTAATGACAATTGCTCAAGACAATTAGATGATTGATGCTATTTAGACCAGTGTTGATAATATCGGTATCGGGAAAATATCGGCGAGGGTCCAGAAAATATCTTATCGGCAATATCAGTGAAAATATCGACAAAATATTGGCAAATATCGGCAAGCATAAAAAATGCATAATATATTCATTTTTTTTTTCAGATTTCTAAACATATAAAGCAATAACAACATGAACTAAACACATTGGCACATAAATATAAAGAAGGCATTGTATATATGATGTCAAATAGAAATGATACATCAAACTTCAAAGGCGATACCAAATCCTGCTGATCCCTGATAATTGTCCAATCAAGGACTGAAACAAAATAACATCACATATCCTGCTGATCCCTGATAGTGATAAATTGATAATTGTCCAATCAAGGACTCAAACAAAATAACATCACATATCCGTGATAGTGATAATTGTCCAATCAAGGACTCAAACAAAACAACAACACATATATAAAACTTTAAAAGTATTTCATCATCATGAGTTATAAACTTATATGTAGCAAAAGTTGCAAAACAAATAAAACTAGCAGCTATCTATCTGAGACCATTGGCCTCTCCCTAGCAGCTTTCTTTCTGTCTTGTTCAGCAATTGCTTCACGAGCTTTTTGTATAACCTCTGCACTAGAAACCATATAAGGCATCACATCTGCATCATATGCAGAGAGATTAGCTAGATGGTATTTCAATCGTGTAATCCCTCTTGATATATATGCCTGATTTGCCCCACCAACAGCCTCCCCATACTCCCAAAATGGGTCCAAGGCTTTTGGCATATTTGACATTTGTAGTGAACTAATTCAAACCTAGGGCACAAAAAAAAACAAAAAATTGGCATTAAAACCCCAACGCAAAATGAAAAAATAATAAGTAATAACAACCTCATTAAAAAAAAATTACTACATTATTTGCATTTTGCAATGTGAATGAAAAATGGCAATAAGAGGGTGCATAAGAAAGTTGAAAAAAAAGATGAAGCTTGCTGTCCAAATATGGAGAAAACCCTTGCATTGGTTCATGGGCATGAAAATCATAGCAAATGGAAAAAAACAAAGAAACAAAATGTTGGTACTAGGTAGGCAAAGAGGCAAGCAAGCATAACCCTAAATCTATGAAAAAATCATTAACATAGGGGTTTTTAAGAACATACCTGCTAATGGAAGAAATGAAGTTTGTCTCACTATTCTTCAATCTTTGATCCACAAAAAAATCTTAATTGGTGGTGATAATCGTCGTTTGATCTTCAAACCCTCTTTGACAAGCACCACAAAACTCTTTCCCTTTCTTCTCCAACACTCAGAAACAAAAATGAAGAAAAAAAACCAATTTTTGTTTTTTGTAGCCGCGGAAAAACACGCCCAGCGATATTTTCGAAAATATCGCCGATATTTCGGAAATCGCGTGATATTTTTGGGAGCCAAAAATATCATGATATTTTCTCGGCGATATATCGGCTCGCCGAAAATATCGCGATATTTCCGATATTCGGCGATATATCGCCGATATTATCAATAGTGATTTAGACAACTAGAAACTTTCCAAGTTATGTCAACAAGATAATGCCAAAATTGCAATTAGATCCACAATGCTAACAAGAGATGCCAATATCCAATCAATTTGAGCAATATCAGCAAGACATTAGATATTACGATTATGTGCTTTTGTGAGTGAGCTTATTAGGCACAAAATTGAATCTTTGAATATTATGAGACTCACAAGAAACCAAAGGTTTAGTTTTCTTATTAGCAATGAGATACTTCACCAATTGTCAAATCACTTTAGCAACTTAATGTAAACAATACTTTCCACAATGAGCAAATTCTTATCAATAGAGCATGAGCAAATGAAAACCTTTGTGTTCCAATCACATCCAGTGAACAATAAATGGACTTTTATGACAGCAGTGAGTTAATTTATCTTAGAGCACTTTAGGATGCAAAAGATGAGATGCATATGCATGCAAAATGCAAATGAGGCAACCCACTATCAAACCACTTTGCCAAAACCATTTTCTTTTAATGAATTAGCCTCCTTTAGATGCAAATGCCACAGTTATATAACAGACTTTATAATGCCTATGACAGTCATCAAATTTTCACGAAACAAGCTAAACAATGAATGCCCAATTTGCACAAGTGACTTATCAATGTGTTAGACACCTCACTGGTTGATTTTGTGCCAATTTCATGAAAATTTTTACCGCTGTTATGCAATGTTGAGATGGCTGTAAGTAAAACAGAGAGGAGGATGAGGGTTTATAAATCAAACAAATAGGCCCTTTGGCCTTGAAGATCACTAGTAAACGTGCCCACAATTCCTCCAATGGAGAGGCTACCTGCAACCAAAAAAAATTGACCAATATCTCTGCAAACAACAAGTATTAGCTCAAAAATTTCAACGACAACCCAAATCAGAGATGAGAAGAGGCAAAGAGGGGCCAAGGTGAGGGCAACGATGAAGGGATCAGGTCTTTAAGAGGCCACGGATGAGAGGGAGAAGGCCTTATAGGCCTGTGTTAGGGCAAAGGAAGGCCCAATATGGGCTGCAGCTCCAAGGGAGAAGCCTCTAAGGCTCATGGCAGGCCCTAGAAGGGTTGCTGTCTAGCCTAAGGGAAAGGCCGGGGAGGAGGGAGAAGCCTTTGGGCTTGCGGTCAGGGGAGAGGAGGCAGTGAAGGGCAGGAGGAGGAGAGATAAGGGGAGCTGAAGAGAGAAGGCTGGGGAGAGGCTGCGACAGGGGTTTATAGGGAGTCCGAGGGCCTTTAGGGCATCCCCAAGCCTACCACTAGAGAAAGGAAGGCAGGCCAAGGCCCTTGGAGGCTTGCGGCTAGGCCAAGGAAGAGGGCAGAGGTCCTAAATTGGCCTCTAAGGCCTGCGGCCAGGCCTAAAAGGCCTAAAGATGGTCATGACAAGGGCTAAAGGGATCACGACCAAACCTAAGAGGGCAGACACTTGGCTTAGTAGCCCTACAATTTTTTCAAATCCCTGCAAAATTTGAACTTCACTTCAAATCTTCAAGATTGCCAAAATTCACTGCAAAATTGTTGAATGCTAGCTTTGCAAACTAAATGTATACTAGATCTAGCTTCCAAATCCCAACAAAATTTCCTTGATCAACTTTGAAGCTCAACTGCAAAAATGAAAAATAAGATATCCCCAAAACCCCAATATATACAAAATTTCAAAATAAACTCAAACCCCAATAGCTGCAAAACAAGGGTTAGAAAAATATTTACAAAATTTTATTTTACAAAATATTCACAAAATATTTACAAATATACAAGGCTTGTGGAATAATATTTTTTTAGAGTTTTTTTCTTAAATAATGACAATGGCTCAATGTATTTTCGAAAGTTAGGGTATTAACCAAAGTCTTCAGCGAAGTAATAAAATCACATAAATTTCCTAGAGCCCAAACAAGGTCGGCCATGCCCAAGGGCTAGCGTACATGCAGATCTCTATAATATTTTTTCAAGCATACTTGTTAGACATATGGTGAATTAGATCACTTAAGATAGGCCCGAAATATACCAATAGAATGTTCTTATCACCGACAAATGAAATAACAAGCTTATATAAAAATTTAGCACAATATAGGATTAGCACAAAACTAGCACGTACCATAGATCAATGAGATAAGAACAACATGAACTGAACCCTGAAGTCTTTTATTATGATTTCAAAAATTCCTTGTCGACCAATGGATCAATACCAATGTTACAAATTTACATATCCAGAACCGATGTCATTGTTGTGACTTGAGAATCAAATGGCTTCTAATTTATAGATAAATCTTCCAAGTGGAAAATAACGGTTAGTTAGCTTGATCCCCATCAAAATAATCTCGACTGTTGATAAAGAATTGATCTTCTTTTAATCTCCACTGTCGAAAATATTTCATTTTGAAGAATTTTCGAATTTTTCATAAGAGCCATTTTTTATTAATTCAAAAATGAATATTTTAGGTTAATTTCCTCAAAAATTTGACTTTGATTTAACCACCAAGGTCCAAGGGCTCAATTTTTCTTAAAAAATCCATTTTTGCCTTGGTGGGGGACCTCCAAAAATTAACTTATTTTTGACCCACGAATTTTTTGGTCATTTTTTGCTTGGGGAAATTAATTTATCTAATTTTAATTTTTTGACTCTAAATTAATTAATTTTCTGCCTTAGGAATTAATTTTATTTTTGTCAGAAAAATTAATTAATTGACACAAGAGGGGATTAATTATTTTTCCACCCTCAAATATTTTAGCCACGGTATCGAAGTATGAGGGACCGTGCACTAAAATATTTTTTGACATCAGATATTACAAATTCAACCATCAAAGGGGGAATACTATAAGAACTAAATGTCTCTTGAAAATTTGACTATAAAAACACAACTTAGTGCACAATGTAATCTATATTATTCAAATACTTTGATGACCCTTTACATTGCCTTGGATGGGTCACCTTTATAGGCATTGACAGGCCACAAGGACTAAAAATCATGACTTTGACATTTGTGCTCCTTCATAATTAATGGGCAGTTAAATTAACTAAATTATTAATAATTAATATTTATGTTTTTAATATATTTATTTAATTAATACTTATTTATCAATATTTATCATAACATTGCCCTGCCCTTAAAAAATGTTTTGTCCTCAAAGCAAAGGTAACAAGGGATATCGTTTTCGGAACTTCTTAGTTTCCCATGAAGAATCTTCGTCTGGAAGTTTTTTGCACTTGATAAGGTATTCTCTAATAGTTTTGGAACGTAGTACCTTCTCTTTGGTTGCAAGGATACCTTCAGGTTCTAAGACAATCTTTCCTTCTTCATCGACTTCAAGAATCTCGATTTGAGCTGATTGGTTTTGACCTAGCTCTTTTTTGAGACACGAAACATGGAATACGTTGTGAATTCGACAATTTTTTGGTAGTTTCAACTCATAAGCTACATCATTGATTTTCTTGATTATCTGGAATGGCCCATAGAATTTTGGAGCTAACTTGTTTTTTCCTTGTTTTAGGGATAGTTGTTTGTAAGGTTGTAGTCTTACGAAGACCCAGTCCCCTTCTTCGAACTTCCTTTCTGAACGATGTTAGTAAGCTTGTTGCTTCATTTGATTCCTGGCAGTTGCTAGGTTTTCCTTTAGTATCTAGATAATCTTTTGACTTTCTTCCAAATGGTTTTTCACTGCTTGTACCTTAGCGTCATTTAATGCAAAATCCTTCCATCTTGGAGGTTCATAACCATATAGTGCTTGAAAAGGGGTCATTTTTGCTGATGTATGATAGGTGGTATTGTACCACCATTTCACTAGGTGCAACCATTGTGACCATTTGCTTTGCACTTATTTACTATTTCTATTTGCCCATTTGTTTGCAGATGGTAGGATGAACTCATGTTAAGGGTTATTCTGGCTTGATTGTAGAAATTCCCCTTAAATCTTACATCTCTATCACTAACGATGACTTTAGGTAGACCATGTAGCTTGTAGATGTTTTTGCAAAAGACCTCTGCAATTTGCTTGGTTGTGTCTGTTTTCTTGATTGCCATAAAGTGTGCATATTTAGTGAGTCTGTCTACTACTACAAATATCTTATCCTTACCATCAGACATGGGTAAACCGTCGATGAAATCCACTGAAATTTCTTCACATTTATGATTGGAACATGTAAGGGGTGTAACAATCCAAGAGTTGAGACGTTTTCGCTTTTACTTCTTTGACAAATGTCACATTTGACAACGTATTTCTGAATCTCTTTACTCATTCTCTTCCAGTAGAATGACTGGCATGCGTTGTAGTATGTCTTAAAGAACCCAACGTGCCCAATTGCAGGGGAATTGTGTGATTTTTTTAGAGCTTTTATTTTAAATTTTGATGAAGGACTTAAGTAACTTCTACCCTTATACCATAGTATGTCATTCTTCCATTCAAAATTAGGGTGTTGACTGATGTTTTTGATTATCGAGCAAGAGTCTAGTTCCTTGGCATATTCAGCTCAGATCTTGTCCAACTAATCAGGAACCACTACCAAAGCGACACATGCTATGGTGTCTTCATCTTTACGTGAAAGAGCGTCGACAAAAACATTGTCCTTTCCCCTTTTGCGCAAGATTTCCATGTCGAATGCTGCAAGTTTCTATATCCACTTCTGTTGTTCTATAGATAGTGTTTTTTGTTGTAACAGGAATCGAAGACTATTATGATCAGTGCAGATTGAAAACTTGCTCTCTAATAAGTATTGACACTACTTGCTTAGTGCATGAATAATGGTCAACATCTCTTTGTGGTAGGTAGACTTCAAGCTTTCCCTTTTATTAAGTTTTCGACTTTCGTAAGCTATGGGGCGATTGTCTTGCATTAGCACTGCACCAATCCCAAACCCTGAGGCATCACACTCTACCACAAAATGTTTGAGAAACCAGGGATTGCCAAAATCGAAGTAGATGACATTATCTCTTTTAAGGATTCAAAGCATTTGTCTGCTTTATTGTCCCATTGAAAGGAATTTTTCTTTAGTAAATTCGTTAAAGGAGCAGTCTCGTGTGCGTAATTTTTTATGAATCTTCTGTAGTATCTGGTTAGTCCAAGGAATCCCCTAAGTTTGGATATATTCTTTGGCTTGGGTCACTCTTTGATTGCTTTAATTTTGCTTGGATCCACTTTGACTCCTTTGGATATGATGTGTCCCCGATATTGGACTTCCTTCTGACCAAAAGTACACTTTGATAATTTTGCATAAAATTGATTTTTCTCCAATATGGACAGTACTTCTAAATGCTTGAGGTGCTCCTTCCATGTCTTGTTGTAGATGAGAATATTCTCAAAGAACACCAATACAAATTTTCGCAAGTATGGGCAAAAAAGTTTGTTCATGGTTGCCTAGAAAGTGGTTGGCGCTTTTGTTAGACCAAATGGCATTACCTTAAACATAATGCCCTTCATGAGTTTTAAATGCATTTTTCTCAATGTCTTCTAATCTTATTCGGATTTGATAATAGCCCAACCTCAAATCTAATTTTGAAAAATTTTCTGTGCCATGGAGTTCGTTTAGCATTTCATCAATAAATGGAATGGGAAATTTGTTTTTAATAGTAATGTTGTTTAGTCCTTGTTAATCTATACATAATCGGAAGGATACATCTTTCTTTCGGACTGACACTACCAGAGCTGCATATGGGCTTCTACTTTTCGTAATGACTCCACATTTCAACAAATCTTGTATTAGCCTTTCTATCTCTGTTTTATGATGACGGGGATAGCGATAAGGCTTGAGATTCACAGGTGCCGCATTTGGTTTAACTTCAATGATGTGTTCGATCTTCCTTTCGGGCGGTAATTTCACGGGCAATTCCTGAAATAACTTGTCATATTTCTGAATTAGGGTTGTAACTTCAGATTGTTGGTGAGACCATTCCATAGATAACAACTCTAACTGTTGGCATTGTGCAACGAACACCGGGACGCCTTTGTGAATAAGCTTCTTCATTTGTTGTGCAGAAATGATTTGGGTAGGAGGAGCCTGGAACCCGAACAACTTATACTTTATCCCATTTCGTTTGAACTTAATGAACTGTTTCTGAGGATTTGCGGAGTACGTCCCTAATGTTTGTAACCATTGTACTCCCAAGATGACATCTACACCTCCTAAGGGAATTGTGTAAAAACTAGACTCCAATTCGTAATTGCTTAGTTGCATTTTGACTTTATGGCTGATCCGGAGGATCCATCGATCCAAATACACAAGTGTTCAAAGTGTCGTTCAGTGTCCTTCAGTGTTGTCATCGTTTCAGTTCAGTTTCGACAGATCGATAGTGTTGGTAATGATCAGTGTTTAGGTAATGTTATGGTTTCATGGCGTTCAGTTGATGTGATGTTGTACCTGGCTGTCGACTTATGTCATTGACAGTTCTGCCAGGGTTTGGTCGACGACATGTGTTTTGTCGTTCGACTTTGCAGGATTTATGGTTGATATAGTTGATTGTGTAAAAGGGTTCGAGTTAAAGTACCTGGTCGACGACATAGTCTTGTCATCGTTACCAGTGTCAGTTTCAAAGATGTGATGGTTGTCGTCGTGCAATGTTGATGAATGGCGCATGGAGACCACAAAGATGTATCGAGGTCGATTCGGTAAAGGCTTCAGTTTCGCCGATGTCACTGTGCAGAGCCAACATGGGTTTTTGAAAGTTAAATGAAACCTATAACCAATGCCTAGACCTAAACCCTAACTCCTAAGCTATTTTATTCATCTTTGTTACCCTAAGAATTCTATGCAGATAACCTATTTCTATACCATGTTCAAATCCTATTCTACACATCCAAATCCTATGCTAAGCCATTCAAAAGTCCTAATACATTAAACCTATGTATTAAAAATACATTGAAAAACATTTGAAATCCTAAAACCCTAAACCTAAAGCTAATCCTATACACCTAAACCCTCACGGCCTATTTCTACATTTTAATACAAAAAAATTACAAATTAAAACATAAAATAGTCCTAACCGCTGGACTAAGCCGCAGCGGGACCGTGTGCTATGTGACCAGCGGCAAGGGAAGACCGTCGGGGTTATCAAACTGACCGGCTTGGAGTTGACCGCAAGTTGAAACCGCGGCGGAGGTTTGGCATGTGAACGGAAATAGGGCTAACCATTACTGCAGACCTTAACTGCGTCGGAACCGCCAGCTCAAACCACGCCAAAATCGTGTCATATAAACAGGCTGGGTTAACTGCCAACCGTCACCATTCGGCTAACGGTCAGTGGAACCGCCGGGACCCAAAAATGTCGGGATCAGTTCAGTTCACATGCGCTGTTCGTTTTCTCCACGAGGTTATCAAATGGCTAACGTTCGACGAGTTTATGTAAAGTTTTGTTTGGGTTTTTTGTTTATTAATTGGTTTTTAATTAATTCAATGACCAAGGTGTCCCCTAAGGCGGCAGATTTGCCATTAAACTCAACCTAACTCAACCCAGAAGCTAGCACATTCATTCCAAAACAGTCAGAGGTGGTTATGGTGCATTTGCAGGCCTTTATAAGGCGAATTGTTCATTGGAGAACAGAAGGAGAGTTTTCAGCTTTTGTATGTAGGTTTTGGAGCTTAGAGGTGAATTTTGTTTTCAGAGTTTCAGGAACATCGAGAGTCGGATTTGGAAACCATAAGAGGCGTTGGAAAGCTGGTTTAGAGAGCTATCTGATGACAGAGGTTAGAATTGCCTGTGTGCAAGTTCAGTCTGACTAAATCACTGTGTAATCCACTTCTTCTCTTCATTCCTAATAAAATGGTCGCCCATCTTGAAAGCGGACCCGGAGACGTAGTCCATCAGGGACAAACTCCGTAATCAATATCGCTATCTGGTATATCTGTGTTTTCGCTGTTTTCATTTCAGATTTGCATCTTTCTTATGGTTTATCAACTGCCGTAAAGTATTATGCTCCAACAGTTTTCCTCGTTTTTCCGTGCTTTCAGTTTTCATTCAATTCACTAATGGCTAATCAACTCTACATCAGTATTTAATATATGATCTTATCAGATCATATAATTTGGTATCAGAGGGAGGTTTTCGTTTGTAGAGTTGCCATTGAATGTTAACCAGGTCTAAGTCGCTGTAGAAATTTCTGTTTTCCCACCCCGGTTTTCAATTTCTCCTTATTTCTCCCATGTAGTTAAATGCCCATTCCCATAACCATACATTTAACAGACTGAAAAAAATAAATATTGCTGAAAACACATTCTGGAAATTTTTCAGAATGCTGGAAATTGCAGAATTAAAAATCAGCGATCAAAAATAGCCATTAAAACACATTAAAACACTGATATTTTTGGTCAACTTGACCCTGGAAAAACCCCCTACAACTCTTGGGGAAAACCAGTTTGAGAGCTCTTCTTTATTTCTGAAAATTGCCTTTTTACAGTGAGAATTATTCAGCAAAAAATCAGCAAGCAAATTTACAACTTATCTCCTTTCCCGTGCCTCACAGCAATATGGAAATTACAGCAAACAGGACAGCAATAAATGCTGTACGGCCTCCGTTTTGTGTGCAGAAAAATCAGCAAACTGCTCCTCGATTTTTGTGCAAAAATCTTCCTTTCACTATGTGCTGAATCAGCTGTACAAATCTGCTCAACTGCTGCCTTGGAATGTGTGCCAAGCTGCTGTCTCCTTCTCCTCCCTGCTCAGAAATCTCTCTTGCTCTCCTTCTCCCAATCTGCTCATGAAAGAATGAATGACCTTTTCCTCCTTTTCCTCCTTTAATATAACTCTAAGTGACTTTTGGGTGATCCGAGTGACTTTTGGGTGATCTCTAAATCCAATGGCTGAAATAGATTTAGATCAATGGCTGAGATTAAATGCTCATTTAAATCTCACTTTCTATTTTTTAATTCACCCCACTTTAATAAAGACCCACTTAGTCATTTATTTCCAAAGTCACTTTTCCTTTCTAATTTTTCATTTACTTTATAAAAGTTACTTTAAAATTAGACTTAGTAACTTTATCACTTAAAGTCACTTTTAAATTAGATTTAACTTTATAAAATTATAAAGTCACTTTAGGAGAAAAATTAAATTCTTTTGGACACTTTTCCCTAGGCCAAAGATCAAAGCCTAAGGGAACCACCTGTCCTCCGGTACCAAATTTCAACACTCCCTTTTACCGAGGAAGGTGTTCTTCACCACACCCATCTTGTCCCTGAAGTAGACATGCTTGCCCCGTGGTAAGGCTTTGGTAAGGATATCTGCAACCTGCTCATCAGTGGAAATATACTCAAGCTTCACAACTCCCTTCTGAACATAGTCTCTGATGAAATGATATCTGGTCCCGATATGCTTTGACCTGTCATGAAATACTGGATTCTCCGTGAGTTTAATGCAACTCTGATTATCACAGTAAATCACTGAAGGTCTCAACGGCTGACCAAATAAGCCAAACAACATCTTGCGAAGCCAGATAGCCTCACAACTAGCTAGACTGGCTGCCATATACTCTGCTTCCGCTGAACTCAGTGCTACTGACTGCTGCTTCCGGCTGAACCATGACACTACTGCTGAACCCAACCCAAAACAACACCCTGAAGTGCTCTTCCTATCAGAAGCACAACCTGCCCAATCAGAATCAGTGTACCCTGCCAATCTCACTCCATCTCCCTGCCTGTTGTCCAGACCATAATCCACTGTCCCCTGCAAGTACCGCAAAATGTGTTTTGCAGCCACCCAGTGAACCTTCCTAGGCTCACACATAAACTGACTCATCGTGTTGACTGCAAAACAGATATCTGGTCTAGTGTTGACCAAATACATCAAGGAACCAATCAGCTGCCTGTACAATGTGGGATCCACCAACTCGGAATCCGAAGCATGAAGCTTCTTCCAGTTGGTGATCATTGGTGTCGACATGGGTCTACAATTCTCCATGTGGAATCTGCTAAGGATGTCCACAATATACTTCCCCTGCCCCAAGGAAGAAATGCCCCTCCTCCTGCCACACCTCCAAACCCAAAAAGTAATGCATCAGGCCGATGTCCTTCATCTCAAACTCCGCCACAAGATCTCTCTTGCAGTGCTCTATGAGCCTCTGTGCACCTGTAATGACCAAGTCATCCACATACAACACCAGAATGAGAGGCTCCTCACCAATCACAATAAAGTAAAGGTTCGTATCTGCCTCACTCTTTGTGAAACCCATCCCCTGCAAATATGTATCTATCCTGGAGTTCCAAGCTCTAGGAGCTTGCTTCAGGCCATAAAGGGCCTTCTTCAGTCTGCACACATGGGACTCCTTCCCATGCACCTCAAAGCCCTGTGGCTGCTCAATGTACACCTCCTCCTGTATGAAGCCATTGAGAAATGCAGTCTTCACATCCATCTGGTGGATCTTCCAACCCATCTCTGCTGCTATCGATATAATGGAGCGGATCGAAGTATATCGAGCCACGAGAGCGAAGGTCTCCTCATAATCAACTCCCTCTACCTGGGAGAACCCTCTAGCCACAAACCTCGCTTTGAATTTCTCAATGCTGTCATCTGCAGCATGCTTTACCTTGTAAATCCATCTGGAAGTAACCACGGATTTGCCCTCAGGCCTCGGCACTACCTCCCGAACATCATTCTTCATGATAGAAGAATACTCCTCCTGCATGGCCTCTCTCCAGACCTGCTGGCTAGCTGCCTCCTCATAGCTAGAAGGCTCAGAGTCAAGGTTGCTGGTAACCATCGCCATATAGCTACAAAACCTCTCAGGTGGTCTACTCTCTCTGACCGGCCTCTTCGGCTCAGCAACAGATGTGGCATCTCTCAAGGTGTCCTGAAGCCACTTGGGCTTCCTCTTCCCTGAGCGCACTTCTCCCACCAGAGAATGAAACTCCTCCTCCTCATCATCATCAGTAGCCTGAACTCCTGACTGTCTGTCTGCTGTCCTCCTGCCTGCACCTGAACCTGTAGAAGCTGAGGTACCGTGTGAACTGTCCATCAATGGACTCCCTAGTGAACTGCTCTGTGAACTGCTCTGCATGCTGCCCGGAGCACCACCCCTCTGGCTCGGCGAGCCACTGCTCACTGACGGACCTGACATCCTCATAGATGTACCTTCGGATCCTCCTGATCCCTGCCCACTGGATCCCTGCGACTGACTCAACTGCTGTTGAGGGTCTGGCTGATCCAGATACTCTAACTCCCGTGACCTCCTAAAGGCCCTGTCCTCCTCGAACTTCACATCCCGTCTGACAACAACTCTCCTCTGTGCAGGAATGTAAATCCGAAAAGCCTTTGAGGTCTCACTGTAGCCCACAAAGATACCCTTCTCTGCGGTGGGCTCTAGTTTGGTCCTCTTCTCCTTGGGTATATAGGAGTATGTAATGCATCCAAAGATATGAAGATGACCAATATCAGGCTTCTTCCCAGAGAAAGCCTCCTCCGTAGTCATGTGCCCCAAGGCACGATGCGGACTCCTGTTCTGCAAGTAAACAACTGTGTTGCAGGCCTCTGCCCACAAGAACAATGGCAACCCCTGATCATGTAACATGGCTTTGGCAGCCCCTATGATGGATCTGTTCTTCCTTTTTGCAACCCCGTTCTGCTGGGGGTTGTAAGGAACAGTGAACTCCCTCCTAATGCCTGCCTCCGCACAATATTCAACAAACTCTCCAAGGGTGTACTCTCCTCCATTGTCCGACCTCAAGGACTTGATCTTTCGACCTGTCTGAGTCTCCACAAGAGCTCTGAACTCCTGAATCCGCTTGAAGACCTCACTCTTGGTCTTCAAAAAATAAATCCAGGTCCTCCTGGAGTGATCATCAATGAATAAAACATAGTACTCATATCCACTCAAGGAAACATGAGACATCCGACCGCTCACATCAGAATGAATCAAATCAAGTATCCCAGTCGCTCTGCTGTCACTGCTGGGAAAAGGGGATTTGGCAAATTTGCCCATCGCACAACCTCTGCAAGTATCAAAGTGATCAGTACTGAAATCTGGCACACCTGTAGTGATCTCCCGCAATGTCCTCAAGGCTCCATGATACATATGTCCCATCCTGCGGTGCCAAATCTCACACAGCTCAGAACTGCTAGCTCTGCTGTCGGTACTACTGCTCAATGCCAAAAGGGGTTGGAATGCAAACTTGTACACCTTTGCATGGCGTACACCTATCACTCTAGCTGAATCAGCTGGAGCGCCCCTGGGATACATCAACACCTGTCCTCCCCTGAACAGTACCTCATATCCTCTGTCCTCCAAAGCTGAGACGGATATGAGGTTCTTCCTCATCCCTGGCACATAAAGAACCTCTGACACCTTCAAGGGAGGTTTGGAGTCCCTCTGAAATGTCACTGTCCCCACCCCGACTGCTCTAACAACTCTGTCATCACCGAGTACTACCTCAATATCAGTGCCACTCTCTGAAAGCTCTGAGAAGTACTCACGGACTCCTGTCATATGACGTGAAGCCCCACTGTCCACATACCAGATACCTGAAGATGCTCCGCTAATCGAGGGAAAAGCATGCTCCCTCTGAACCTGTGTAGCAGGTGATCCTGCACTAGAGGACTCACACGTAGTGAACGCAAACTCTCGGTCAAAACGACCAGCAAAGTCCTCAATCTCTGCTGAAGCTGCCACGTCTTGGTTCTTCCCCTTCTTCTTCTTCTTCTCCGGACACACAACTGCATAGTGTCCCATCTTTTGACAATTCCAACACTTCACCTTGGAATAGTCCTTCTGTGTGTTCCCCTGTTTACCTTTACCTTTGCCTTTGCCCCCACCACTGCTTGTGGAAGCCTGCTTCTTCCCTTTGCCTTTCTTGCCTCCTGCCACCAGTGCTACATCCTCATCCTGCTCAACTGGCTTGGCTGCCCCAAGCTGACCTTTCCTGATCTCTGTCTGAATGCAATCATCCCAAAACCTCTCCCATGTGGGAAGGGTCTCACGTGCACAAACCCCATCAGCAAAGTTCAACCATGAACGGGGGAGACCATTCACTGCAATCCGCACCAACTCAGTGGGTGGAATGGCCTCTCCAATCGCTGCCAACTCATCTCTCACATTAGTAATATTTGTGAGATATCCAGCTGCACTATCATTACCCATCTTAATGTTCTTCAGCTTCTCCTTCAGGACCATCTTCCGGTTCTCATTGGTACTCTGGTAGAGATTGGACAATGCTGTCCACATTTCATGGGCATTGCTCTTTCCTCTCACATGAGGAATGCAATGGTCTTTGATTCCGTCTAGAATCAGCCTCTTATCCTTATTGTTCTTCTTTTTATACTCAGCCAACTGAGTAACATCAGTGGGCACAACAACAGGGTTCTGTGCGGTATGCACCATGATATCCCAGACTTCTGCCTCCTCAAAGATACTCTGCATTCTCTCCTTCCAAACACTGTAATTTGTATGCCCATCCAACCTATCCTCCACCCTCAATCCCAATGACATCTTGCTGTCCTAAAACTGAAAAATAGCACTGCTGTGGTAAAGATAAAACTGCTGTTTATGAAAAAATCAGCTTGCTGGAATTTTCTGAGTGAAAAATCAGCAACTGTAATTTTTCCTTTTGCTGTCCCAAACTGCCCTTCAGCACTCAAGCTCCGATACCATGTAGAAATTTCTGTTTTCCCACCCCGGTTTTCAGTTTCTCCTTATTTCTCCCATGTAGTTAAATGCCCATTCCCATAACCATACATTTAACAGACTGAAAAAAAATAAATATTGCTGAAAACACAAATTCTGGAAATTTTTCAGAATGCTGGAAATTGCAGAATTAAAAATCAGCAATCAAAAACAGCCATTAAAACACATTAAAACACTGATATTTTTGGTCAACTTGACTCTGGAAAAACCCCCTACAACTCTTGGGGAAAACCAGTTTGAGAGCTCTTCTTTATTTCTGAAAATTGCCTTTTTACAGTGAGAATTATTCAGCAAAAAATCAGCAAGCAAATTTACAACTTATCTCCTTTCCCGTGCCTCACAGCAATCTGGAAATTACAGCAAACAGGACAGCAATAAATGTTGTACGGCCTCTGTTTTGTGTGCAGAAAAATCAGCAAACTGCTCCTCGATTTTTGTGCAAAAATCTGCGTTTCACTATTTGCTGAATCAGCTGTACAAATCTGCTCAACTGCTGCCTTGGAATGTGTGCCAAGCTGCTGTCTCCTTCTCCTCCCTGCTCAGAAATCTCTCTTGCTCCCTTGCTCTCCTTCTCCCAATCTGCTCATGAAAGAATGAATGACCTTTTCCTCCTTTAATATAACTCCAAGTGACTTTTGGGTGATCCAAGTGACTTTTGGGTGATCTCTAAATCCAATGGCTGAAATAGATTTAGATCAATGGCTGAGATTAAATGCTCATTTAAATCTCACTTTCTATTTTTTAATTCACCTCACTTTAATAAAGACCCACTTAGTCATTTATTTCCAAAGTCACTTTTCCTTTCTAATTTTTCATTTACTTTATAAAAGTTACTTTAAAATTAGACTTAGTAACTTTATCACTTAAAGTCACTTTTAAATTAGATTTAACTTTATAAAATTATAAAGTCACTTTAGGAGAAAAATTAAATTCTTTTGGACACTTTTCCCTAGGCCAAAGATCAAAGCCTAAGGGAACCACCTGTCCTCCGGTACCAAATTTCAACAGTCGCAACGAGGAGAAGGAATCCTTGAGCAGATCAATCCAGAGATTGGAAAGCGACGAGTTGTTCAGAAAGCAACCATGTCAGGATCTGATGCAGGTGAAAACACTGAGACTAAGATGAGTGAGGAACAGTTTCAGCAGGCGTTTTTAATGATGCAACAGATGTTGGGAGAATTGTACGAAGACAAGAAGGCGAGAGATGCAACATCCTCTTCGAAGGCATCGAAGAAGGACAAAGGTAAAGGCAAGGAAGATAAACCTCCTTCACCTCCATCACCTCCATCATCCTCTTCTTCTTCTTCTAGTGCAGGATTTGAAACAGATAAGAAACCTAAGAAATCATCTCTTTTGAAACTTGATGTTAAATTTGAGTTACCTGTTTATGATGGTGAAATGAATCCTGAAAAGTTAGATAACTGGATAAAGCAGTTAGAAGTGTATTGTCGCATTCAGAACATTTCTAAAGATAAAACTAAAATTCAATTAGCTACACTTAGAATGAGGGGAACAACTTTAATCTGGTGGGAAAGCAAAACTTAGTTAGATGTTAAGCGTATAGGAAAAGTTATCTCTTCATGGTCTAAGTTTTTGAAAGCTCTTAGGAAACAGTTCTATCCTTTAGGATACATGCAACAAGCTGTTATTGATTGGTAGCATCTGAGGCAAGGTAAAGGGCAGAGTGTTCAGGAGTTTACTCAGGAATTCAGGAAGAAAGCGTTGGCGCTTGGTATTTCATTGGATACACGAGAAACTTTGTTAAAATATATCGGCAGTTTACATTCATATTTGCAGCATACTTTATTAATGTTTAATCTTGATGATTTTGACGAGGTGTGTGTTCAGGCCATACATATTGAATCAGGTGGCAAACCATTCAAGTTGTCATCTTAGTCATCTAAAGAGATGGAAAACAGAGAATCCAAAGACAGTAAGGGGAACATTTCAAAGAGAGAAATCAACGATCATTCAGAAGGAAATACCTACTGTTCTCATTGCTAGAGAATCGGTCATGATGAATCGAAGTGCTGGAAACTTCATCCTGAACTTAAGCCCAAAAAGTTCCTTAAGGCGAAGGATGAAAAGAAGGCCATAACAACAATCCAACAAGACCTAGGTTCAGATTCAGGTGATGAACGGAAAATAACCGCCATGGTTACGATAGGTAAAACTTCTGATATTGGTTCAAGTTCGAAATCTAATGTATCTTCCTCAAACATAAATCCTCCACATGAGGATAAACGAGTTGAACTCTTCCACATAAGGATAACTGCTAAACATACAAAGATTGACACAATGTTTGACAGTGGGTCGCAAGCAAATTTAATATCTGAACATATAGTTAATCAATTGGGATTGGAAACACGGAATCATCCGAGACCATACCCATTAGGTTGGATTAATAAATCAACTTAGATACATGTCACAAAGCAGTGTCGATAAAAATTTTCAATTACATATAAGTACATTGATGAAGTGGAATTAGATGTGGTCCCAGTAGACATTTGTGGAGTGGTCTTAGGGAGTCCTTATCTTTATGATAGAGATGCAGTCTTTTACAGAAGAGAACATAAATATCACCTAAAGAAAGAAGGGGTTGAATTTATTGTTAGGGCACATAAAGTCAAATCAAACTTGGATTTAATTGTTTCAAATCAAGTTAAGCAGTTTATAAGTTCAAGTAAATATGTACTCATGGTTATTAGGGAACAACATCAGGTTGATTGTTCGAGATGTGAGATTCAGTTTATAAATCAGTTGGTTAAGGTGGTTAATTCTTTTCCAAGAAGTCTTATTCATGAACAGGATGAGCAACATGAGATACATTTAATGTCTTACGAACATCTTCGTAAAGACAAAATGAATCTCAATTCATTCATTCAACTGAATTATAGAAGATATCATCATCAGCAGTGTATTGCAAGGAATGGTACATGTGAGTCTAATCAGAGACTTGTTTCAGATGGTATGTTTATTTTCAGTTTCAAGGGTGCAGGTCAGTATTAGGGAAAGTCAGTGTCACATTTCTTTAGTATTGCATCATCATTTCATGATTTTAAAAGTAATGAAACCTCTCTTCAAGTGGAGAGGAAGTCTATAAGTTTTCATGACAAAGCATTTTCAAAAGCAGATCTAAAGTTTCCTTACCAAGGGTTGAAAACTAATGCTTTAACTGAAAGTGTAAGTCAATGGAAATATCAATTAATAGACATGGTGATTCAAGTAAATCAACAATTACTTAGCTACTTTCAGAATCAAACTAAGTTGCAACAGTCTTTACATCATAGCTGGATGAGTTATGGGTAGCAAGTTCACTTAGTAATCAATCAACAGGAAAGTAAATCAATTCAAGTAATTGATACAAAATCAAAATCAAAGGAGTCTTTGAATATTTCAGTTATTCCGGAAAGTAGATTGTTAATACCAATCAGATGTATTGAACAAAATTCTACTAACTCCTGATTCTTCGTGGAAAGAATCTAATTGCCATTTTGACAACAGGTTGTTTGCCCATCGTTGCAAATTATACAAACTGCGGATGGAAGAAACAGGTCACCAAATCAAAATGTATCATGGTCGGCATCATCAGGGTCATTACATGCGTGATTGATCGAATGTATTGGTACATCGTCAGGTCAATATGGAAAGAGAGGGAGTTCTACCCTCATTGACTATTTAATTAGTCAAACTTTTGTGGTCCAAAAGCTTTCAAGTGGAGAGGAATGATCCGGAGGATCCATCGATCCAAATACACAAGTGTTTGAAGTGTCGTTCAGTGTTGTCATCGTTTCAGTTCAGTTTCGACAGATCGACAGTGTTGATAATGATCAGTGTTCAGGTAATGTTATGGTTTCATGGCATTCAGTTGATGTGATGTTGTACCTAGTTGTCGACTTATGTCATCGACAATTCCGCTAGGGTTTGGTCGACGACATGTGTTTTGTCGTTCAACTTTGCAAGATTTATGGTTGATATAGTTGATTGTGTAAAAGGGTTCGAGTTAAAGTACCTGGTCGACGACATAGTCTTGTCATCGTTACTAGTGTCAGTTTCAAAGATGTGATGGTCATCGTCGTGCAACGTTGACGAATGGCGCACGGAGACCACAAGGATGTACTGGGGTCGATCGTCCGGTAAAGGCTTCAGTTTCGCTGATGTCGCTGTGCAGAGCCGACATGGGTCTTTGAAAGTTAAATGAAACCTAAAACCTAAGCCTAGACCTAAACCCTAACTCCTAAGCTATCTTATTCATCTTTGTTACCCTAAGAATTCTATGCAGTTAACCTATTTCTAAACCATGTTCAAATCCTATTCTACACATCCAAATCCTATGCTAAGCCATTCAAAAGTCCTAATACATTAAACCTATGTATTAAAAATACATTGAAAAACATTTGAAATCCTAAAACCCTAAACCTAAAGCTAATCCTATACACCTAAACCCTCTCGGTCTATTTCTACATTGTAATACAAAAACATTACAAATTAAAACATAAAACAGTCCTAACCGCTAGACTAAGCCGTAGTGGGACCGTGTGTTGTGACCAACGACAAGGGAAGACCGTCAGGGTTATCAAACCAACCGGCTTGGAGTTGATCGCAAGTTGAAACCGCGACGGAGGTTTGGCATGTGAACGGAAATAGGGCTAACCATTACCACAAACCTTAATTGCGTTGGAACCGCTAGCTCAAACTGCGCGGAAACCGTGTCATATAAACAGGTCGGGTTAACCGCCAACCGTCACCATTCGGCTAATGGTTAGCGGCACTGCCAGGACCCAAAAATGTCGGGATCAGTTCAGTTCACATGCATTGTCCGTTTTCTTCGCTAGAAACAGCTAACGGTCGGCGAGTTTATATAAAGTTTTGTTCGGGTTTTTTGTTTATCAATTGGTTTTTAATTAATTCAATGACCCCTAAGGTGGCAGATTTGCCATTAAACTCAACCTAACTCAACCCAGAAGCTAGCACATTCATTCCAAAACAGTCAGAGGTGGTTATGGTGCATTTGCAGGCCTTTTTAAGGCGAATTGTTCATTGGAGAACAGAAGGAGAGTTTTGAGCTTTTGTATGTAGGTTTTGGAGGTTAGAGGTGAATTTTGTTTTCAGAGTTTCAGGAGCATCAGGAGTCGGATTTGGAAACCGTAAGCGGCGTTGGAAAGCTGGTTTAGAGAGCTATCTGATGACAGAGGTTAGAATTGCTTGTGTGCAAGTTTAATCTGACTAAATCACTGTGTAATCCACTTCTCCTCATTCCTAATAAAACGGTCGCCCATCTTGAAAGTGAACTCGGAGACGTTGTCCATCAGGGACGAACTTCGTAATCAATATCGCTATCTGGTATATCTGTGTGTTCGCTATTTTCATTTCAGATTTGCATCTTTCTTATGGTTTATCAGCGGTCGTAAAGTGTTTTGCTCCAACAGTTTTCCTCGTTTTTCTGTGCTTTCAGTTTTCATTCAATTCACTAATGGCTAATCAACTCTACATCAGTATTTAATATATGATATTATCAAATCAATGGCACTTTCCTACTCCATCTATTCTTTTTCCATCTGTCACCATAACCTTTAAAAAAACCACAGGATACACAAAAGTATTTAGCCTTTTTGTGACATTAACGTTTATAAAATTGTGTGTGCTTCCTGAATCTACAAACACAATAACATTTTGCTTCTTAATATGTCCTTTAAGCTTTAGTATTTGTGGCTGGGCTATCCCTGTGATAGATGCCAGAGAAATTCTCGGCACATTTTCTTCTTCTAGATCTGGATTAGGAGTCTCGTTTTCTTCGTCGGAGTCACTATCTGAAGATTCCTCTTCTTGTTCTGCTTCGTAGTTGCACAGTTTTTGTGTGTTTCGTTTGTGTCCTGGAGAATATTTGTCTTTGCACGTCCAACAATTGCCATCCGTTTTCTTTTCAAAATTTGATTGTTATTTCCCCCCTTCTCGTAATGGGGGTAGAATGCACTTGCTATACTTGTCTAGAGAATTCTTGCTTATCTTTCCTTCTGAGTAATTGCTTGATTTCTCGGAAATGGTATATGATTTATTGAACTTATATTTTTGCTCAATGATTATCGCTGCATGTTTGGCTTCTTCGATAGTTTTGGGTTCGTAAAACTTCAATTCTGCTCGAATGTACTCCTTGACTCCACACCTATACATTTTTAGCAATTCCTCATCAGTAAACCCTCTTTGTCTTACAACTAGTACTTCCCATTCATGGGTGCATTCACTGATAGTTCCTTTTTGCTTGAGATGAATGAATTTTTCATAGATGTCATCTTCCTCCTCGTCATGAAACCTTTATAGTAAGGCATCCACAAAATTCTTCCAATTAAATGAACACGCTTCACACTTGTTTGACCACCATAAGAACCAATCATATGCTTCAACTTCCAGTGTTAGACGCGGTTATGATCTTTTCCCGTCCACCAATTGGCAGGTTTGACTAAAAAATGGCCTCCATTTTATTCACCCAAACAACGTGGCCCTATGATCTTTACCATCATACTTAGGTAATTCTCGTTTAATTTGTTGATAATCTTTTTTTGGATGCTTGGTATAGTACTGGCTTTCTGAAAAAACAATTCCCGGTGGATCTGAAAATTCAGGTCCATTTGTACCTTGCTGAATTTCTGCCATTTCCTAGTAGGGAGTGGATTGTAACAATAGCGTGCCCACTTTTTTTGTTATCTTAGCAATTTCCTCACTATGCTCGTCCAGTTTCTGGGTGGTTTCTTTGATTCTGTGATCCTTCTGCGATATTTCTTCCATCATTTCTGTTAACTTCTTTTGTCCTTCTTGTTATTCTGTTTGCGATTTCTCTATATTGGTGAGGCGATAACACACGCTGTTGACTTCGTCCTTATATCGACTAACGTCTGCTTGTAATTCTTCCAGACTCACCATCTTGCCTTTTTTCTTTGTGGACCACACACCTTTTTTTTAATTAACTATTAATTATATAATCTAAAATATATATTATGTATATATTTTTAATAATATAACTATATAATTAATTAACTATATGTTTCAAGTATATATATTTTAAATTATATATAACAATCTTTATATAATTCAAATATATATACATAAATTTAAATTATATACATATGCACTTTGTAATTAATTTAATTTAACTAAGGTCATGAGGGCAAGGAGATCGTGGTGTGACTTGGGGTGCGGCTTTGCGGCGAAGAAGAAAAGATGGCGGAGATGTAATGTAAGTTGTCGGTGACCAGGTGTTAGACTATCGAGGAATGTCGACAGGGAGACAAGCGATGGGGAAACCGGATTTTTGACCAGAAGTTTGGTGGCGGAACAGTGAATAGGCACATGGACTACAATCTATGGCAGACGAAGGGGAAAGTGATTGACATGACAACAGAACAGGAAGGCCGACAACGACTTGGTTTGGTGAGGTACGTGTGATAGTGGGGAATGGACAGGAATGACAATGAATGTTGACAGAACACAGTGCGGAAATGATAGATGGAAACAAGTGTTGGAATGGTGAACATAGTGAAGCGCAGGGTAACAAACGACAACAAAGTGCTGGAACAATGAGCAGAGTGAACAGTAACAAAACACAACGAATGGCTCTAATACCATTGTAAGAACTAAATTCCAGTTCTCTTCAAAATTTGACTGTAAAACACAACTTAGTGCACAATGTAATATATATTATTCAAATACTTCGATGACCCTTTACTTTGCCTTGGGCGGTTCATTTTTATAGGAGTTGACATGCCACAAGAACTAAAAATCATGACTTTTGACATTTGTGCCCTTGCATAATTAATGGGCAGTTAAATTAACTAAATTATTAATTATTAATATTTATGATTTTAATATATTTATTTAATTAAACTTATTTATGAATATTTATTCATAATAAATACCCATTTGTTATAGACCTCCAAAATAGTTACCCAATTCTGCGACACAATATGATATAGTAAACCAAGTGATCTGTAATATATAATTTAGCCAAATAGCTTAAATTACTCCTAGACCACTTTTACAAAGACTCGATATAACACTAGGACTCACCTAAGATATTGTCAATAAATTCCACTCTAGCTTTGGGGTTTAAGCTGGAGGGAAAACTCTGTCGATTATGCGTGTTTGGAAACACACATAATGCGGCGAGGTTAAAAAACCTCCTAGGCTGAAATTCGTTGCCAAAGTCAAAGGCTTACCTAGGTGTTTTTTACATGAGAAAACTGTCATACTAGCATCATTTACATTATAACTTGCAGAAATTGGGTTTACAACGATACAATATGTAGCTGGCTAATGATTTTTAACTTTGAAAAATTTTGATCACTGCTTCCTTGCACTTGTGACAAAATGGGCGCAACATCTGGCTCCATATGGGGACACATTGCTTCATCGAAGTGACGTGAGAATCCAGAATCCTCTGTCCAAGAAAACATAACTTAGAAGTCCATCAGATAGATATCTGCTCATAATCAAAACCATCATGCATATATAGAATACCTGCTGGAATAAAAAATTCTACTCTAACAAACTGAAATGCAAAGACAAAACTTTAAATTCATGAAAAGAAATTTGACTAATGACATAAATGAAATTCTAATTAAGAGAGTAGGGTTAGAGATACTAAACAAAGGATGCCACATGGCGTTAGATGTCTTCAACATTGTGCATACTGAGCATTTGTCGACTTTCAGGAAGCTCAGTGGGTTGCTTCATTGATGTGTCAAGCTGAATAGATCCTGGGAATTTGATTTATCCAAATATTGAGCTGTTCCCGACCATCTGATGCATCAAACTTCTTCCTTCATCTTTTGTGCCTTTTACTTTTGATCCCGATAGGCTGTGATGCTAAAAATGGTACCGATGTAGATTTTCTGTCTTGATATTGAAAATGTTTAGATGAAGAGGTTAAGAATCGAAGGTATGCTCAATCTTATTCTAGATATACTCTGTCAAAGGTGACACATAAACTTGATCTTCCTTTCCAACTGTTGGAAATACTGAGAGGGGTGGTGAATCAATATTCCTTAGCAATTAACACTTTTAAATCTTTTCAGAGCATTAGTTAGTCTTCAATTATTATTAGTGTTTATGCAGTAATAACAGTGAATAAAAGAACATAGTAGGCACAAGAATTTTAGGTGGAAAAACTCCTCCAGGAAAAAAACCATTGAACGCTTTTCTAATAAATTCTTTAATCTTCAGCTCCAACTGAAATGAAAGCAACAACTTCCTAGAATTCTAGAAAAACATTCTTCTCCAACTCCCACTGGAAGGATGCCCCAACACCATGGTTTCTTCAGTAATCCACTGAATGGATGCCCCAACACCTTAGCGAGCCACAACTCGCCCTAGCACCACCCTACGACCCTGAAGTGTTCACGGGCCCCAACCTGTAGGCGACTTCAGACACCTGCCAGCACCTCCCTGCCACCCTATAATGACTGAAATAAAACAAGACCGTGGATTCCCAAACCAGGGACAACAATCCACGATACAATAAGATGTACAATGATTTTCGTATACTTGACCAAATACCCAATCACTCTATGACTTGCAACCCAACCATGACATCATCCCAACAATGACTCCTACACCTCCAAACACTGCCTGACTCTAGGCAAAATGACTCTTTTACAATATTTACAATGATGACTCTTTTAAAAATGACTCTTTTAGAACTTTACAATGATGGCTCTTTTACAGTGATGACTCTTTTACAACTTCACAATGATGACTCTTGGCCTTAACAATACTTCACGATATCCAGATAGCTGTCATGTCTTCAAGGATGTCTCGCTGCAATGCTTCCTTTGATTTGATACTTCGGCTCTTGAGTTCTTGCTTGATGTTGTACTTGAGTCTTCTTCTACTTGCATGCAAAATTTGCCTGACGAAACCAATCCCAAAACAAAACAAAATACCCTTCAACTTACCTCTGCCTTCGAAACACATGTAAGTGCATAATAATGAATAAATACAAATTAAAACTACGATACATACTTGAAGTGTGCTTGTCACTTTTGTTGTTGCCTTGTTGCAGTAGTAGACAAAGACTCCCACTCTTGATATAGGCTTGGACTCTATGCAAGACTATATCCAAAACTGACCTAAAGTTATATACAATAAAAACTGATGACAGACCCTAGACTTGTGATGGACCAAATTCTAAATACAACAACAGGGACCATTCTATAAACTATGACAAGACAAGTAACATGAATATACAACATCATATAGATTTAGCAGACTTGGTGTAGCATCAAGAATATGTAGCATCAAATGTGTAGTATCAAGGATATGACATCCTAAATGTGGTATCAAAACTGACTGTGACATATAGAGACACAAGATATAACTAAGACCTTGTATATACTTATGTTGTCCTGCAAAAACATATGTTAGAGATGATACTCAAAATTCAAATGTAAACACTAATCATACATACCTCGCTGTAGGAGACTTACCCTTGACTGTTGATGTGTGGTCCTTACTGCAGTGATCCTTGAATGCATGTTTTTTCTTGCCTTCTAGGAGCTCGATATTGAATCTATTGTATATATGTAATTTCGGATCTCTAGGGTTTGAAATTTCGTCCTGTGTTAGTCCTCGAGTCCTATTTCTAGCCCCACAGGTCTGATCAAGATTGGATTATTCAAGAAAGAGTTATGCCCAATCTCCC
Source organism: Pinus tabuliformis (assembly GCA_031772625.1). NCBI lineage: Eukaryota > Viridiplantae > Streptophyta > Pinopsida > Pinales > Pinaceae > Pinus > Pinus tabuliformis. The sequence continues at coordinate 119,324,987 of CM062806.1, forward strand.
ATGATGACCTGATTATAGACTGGTTAAGTAGATCAAACTCGTACGAAGTGTCACATGTCCTTGTTGCGACCTTCGACCTTGAAAATGATACCCAACAAACTGCAGTCTGTTCTCTTTTTGTCACTATTTATGAAATTTGAATCCAATGCTCAGAGAGAAAGTTATGACGATTTTCCCAATGTCATCTGTTTGACATGGAATTCGGGAGCCTGCAAAAACCCTAACTTCCTCAGATCATATTTCCAAAAATATAGTGAACCAAGATCTGAAATTTGGTCACGAGGTTCATCAAGATTTCGGCTCAAATGGGTTTTAATTTCAGCTTCTGAAGCTTCACAGAAAAAAAATTATAGCGAAAATGCCATGATGACCTGTTTGAAACCACAAAATCCCTACGAGAGGAGGATATGAGGGTCACTATTTATATGAATGTCTTGAGTTGAGAGGGTCCTCAACAAGTGAACGATGGAGGGATTTTAGGAGCAAAAAAAAACATTGTTAATTATTGACTATTCAATGACCACAACCAATTATGAGTGTCATGCCACAACCCCATAGGGTTTTAGCCCATTAACTGGGGTTACTAACTTCAAACACGAATATCTCTTAAACCGTGAAGAATTACGTGGCGTGCCATATATCAACGGAAACATCTCGATGAGTAGAATCCATCTAGAAGATTCTTGACTCAAAATAGAGTAAGTTGTCAAGTCAAAATGCCCATGCAAGATCGGGGTAGGTGTTGCTTGGGTTGACATCAATGACAACCACTGATCAACAATCAATGACAACCACTGATCAACAATCTCCCCCTTTGGCATTATGGCAACACAAGTACTCCCCCTGTGATCATGACACCTCTTCCTACTGCATTCTCTCCCCCTTTGTCATCAATGGCAAAGGGTAACTCCTCCTGACGAACTGTCATCCTGCAGTATTGTACACACCTCCACTCCCCCTTTCTACTTAGTTAGATAATAGAAGGATTCTAATGAGAAATTGGAAGAATGCCAAGCTTTTGGCGAAGATACTCAAATGCTTCACGAGGTAATGGTTTGGTAAAGATGTCAACAATTTGTTCCTTTGTGCCAACATATTCAAGCTTGATATTCTTTTCGGCGACTTGCTCTCCAACGAAATGATATTTGATCGGAATGGGCTTTGTTTTGGAATGCATCACAGGATTTTGGGAGATACTGATGGTACTGGTCTTATCGCAAAAGATGCTAATCAATCTTAACTTGAAGGTCTTGCAAGGTTTGCTTCATCTAGAGAACTTGACTACAAAAAGCTGTTGCGGCGATGTATTCTGCTTCCGCCATGGATAAAGAGATTAAAGACTGCTTTTTACTTAACCATGAGATAAGGCAACCACTTAGGTAGAACGTTGCTCCATTGGTACTCTTACGATCATCAACACTTCCTGCCCAATTTGTATCTTTATAAGGTTGGATGACCCTAGTGGGATTTTTCCCTGGTCATTGACCAAATATTGTCTCTTGTCTCTTGGGCGTCTTTCATTGTGCATTTGTCTAATTGTTTTATCTACTATTGCTCTATTGTCATTGGATAATTGAAGAAGTAAATTGTTAAATTGGATGCTATTGGATATTGCTGAGGTAATAGTTGCAACATAGAATAATATGGTGAAAAGGTAATAGGGTGGCCCCTTGATATCCAAGCAAATGACCCGTGGTGCTCCCAAGTGGCTATGGGGGCGCAAAACATCCTCATGGGTCTCCAAGTGGATTGAACAAGCATATATCCCATCTGTAAGGGCTAGAACAATGATGCAAGCCCTCCTTTTGTCTCCCATGGTGAGACACATCCTCATTTGGGCCCTGGATCAACTACCAAGTGTGTGGTGCAAGAGGGTAGCCGACTGGGCAAGGTGGTCCAGGTGCATCATCATCGTCAAATAGATGGAACACGAGCAAACAATGAGTGGAACTGAAGGATCCCATGATGAAGCATCTATTCTCTGCTACGGTGGAGACCCATGGCTCTCAACACTCATCCTACAAATGCCAATATGACCCTCTGGAGGACTTGGACCCCGTATAGGGAGACCAAACCCAAGATGAAGACCCACCTACAATCTTGTATAAAATCCAATGCGTCTCCTCACCCTCCAATACAACAAACCATTAGCGCAATTGAGTAAATGAACTTACAAATCCAAGTGGACACTTCATAGTGGCATGCCCTTCCATAATGGGATTTAGAACGTGCAAGTGTTTCCAAGTTCATGAAGGAGGTTAACCAAGGACCCTATTAAGTGGTTTCAACCCTTAGGGGAATGACAGGTCCATGGCACATCCGTCCATGATGGAACATAGTGGGGCAGTAGGGGAAGGCTCCAAGCTACATGTCATAGTACAAGGGTAATTGTTACATAGTATTTTGTCACGCCTCCTGAAGTGCCCGAAACATGATCATTATACAATATACTCATCCATGTATCAGCTCAGATCCCTCCTTTAACTTTGCTTGGAAAATCTCTAGAGCTTTCCCTGAAGAAATGGCTCTTGAAACCCTAAAATGAAGGTCATCACCCTTATGAAGCTCAAAACTGCGATGATGGCTTGTTGTACCATGTTAAGCCAGCGATGGCATCACTGTGTTCCCTGTCATACTCGCTATAGTCTCAAAAATGAAGTTTTCCCACAGAGGATGAGAAGCTTTGTGATCTAGAAGCTTCCAGAGCGGCGAGATGGAGGTGGTTTCGCATAGATGAGGTCGAAGCCTCCTACTTTAACCTCTTGGTCTCATCCCTATGAGCTACCTTCTTGAGATGTGGGCATAATCCTATCTTTGTAGGAGTCCTAACTCCCTCTCCTAATCTATAAATTCCTCCTTTCCCATTCCCAAATGGTTGATCTATGTCCATTTACACCCCTATGCTGAGCTTGTGCTTAGAGGCTATTCATTAGACTTGGAGGAGGAGTGTTGGAGAGTTTCTTGGCTTGTACTTGGATTACCACTCAAGGAGACCCTTTCAACATCAAGGCTATGGTTGTAAGCTTCCCCTTTATTCTTTAAATAATAATACAACTGCTGGTTCATCTTCCCAAAATATATATGTTCATGTATGTATTGGCTTGGCATTCCTTTATCAACTAAGTAGGTTATTATTGGATTTACTATTGGTTTTGGCATGCTTTGTTGTTTCTTGGTCACTTGTGCAGGTACATAAGCATTGGAAGAAGCAGGAAGAAGTCCATGACACAAGCGGTTCAAGGATCTCAACAAAGGAAATCAGATTAGCATCAGAGTAAGGTAGGCCATCTCTCTTGTTCTACTTTTCAATTATAATCTAGGAAGATGTCTAGTTGATTGTCTTTTCAGTTGCTAGACCCACTCATTGGGCTAGAGGAATCGTCTCTATCCTCAGAGAGGATTAACCTTGTCAACAGTAACCAAGATAAGGGAAGCCCACACTTGGGTATATAGATGTACGAGGTAGCAATTGTGGCACATGAGTTACCCTGACCTTTGTTTTCCCACCCTTCTTCATATGCCTTTTGTCTTTTATTGATTTTTCTTTTATAATTGCTCGAAGCTCCAAGGGATGAGAGCATGATGCGTAGGATATAGCTGTGAATACCCTCTTTAGGTTGGGTAGTTCATCCCCTACCAGGGGTTGGGACAATCATGTGTTTCTTAATGATGCAGGGGGCCAGTATAAAGGGCCCTAGTAACCAGGGTGATGGCCATAATGATGGGGGTAGAGCTCATGTTGGCTTTTTCCCACGTATTAAATTTGTATGTCTCGACCATCTTTTGCATTTTATGGTACATTTCCTGTTGTAAGTGGCTAAATTATGCTTTTAACTTTATTTTTAGGTGCATCAACCTTCAGGGAATCATGCCAGGCTCGACCCAAAGTGTGGACAAGGGGAGGGGGAATCTAACTCCTTGTGGACACAATGGACAAATGTGGACCCGAATGGGAAAAGTATGAAATGGGGTTATAATGAGCAAAGGGGAGTGATGTATATGGTATAGGGAAGCGGGACCATGCAACCAAAATCGAGATTTCCCTTGTAGTGACGCTCCTAAAGCCAATAAAGGAGATCCCACGGGACTAGGATACAAGGTTAACCACCAAGTTGGACGAGGAGACAAGATCACAAACCATGTCCATTTTTTCCGCCAAATCCCCCCACTCTACCATGCCCAAAAGTGTCCATGAAAAGTAAACAAAAGTACCCAACGACATAATGAAAAAAGCCATACCTTTGAGCTTGGAATGCTCACCTTCAAACATACAATCATAACAAATGAGCGAGGGAGCATAATGTCTAGCTCAGGTGGCAAAGATGGTGGCACATCGAGCTATCTGGTGATTGCAAGGGGTTGCCGGCTGAGGACCATCTAGGTGTTCTTGTTTTGTTGATTTGTGGTATGTATTGACTACGGGCTTCCTATGCGGTGCTTTATGATTATTATTTTGAGATATTACATAGTGTTTGCAGGTACTTGATCCTTGGTCTCCAAGTTCACATATTGTGGGCAAGTGTTACTTTGCTTGAATCTCTAGTTTTTATATGGTGGATTGAATCTTCGCTTGGGCTATTGTGATCATTGATTTTTCTGAAGCGTTTTAGCCATTCTTTCAAGGAAAAAATATTATAAAAATTATTTTTTTCAAAATCCATTTGAAAACCCATGTATATTTTGTAAATTAAATTGTAAATTGTTTTTCTAACTTGGGTTGGGGTTTTTAGTTTCATTTTGTATATATTTGGGGTTTGGATGTTTTTATTTTCATTTTTGCAGGTTAGATCAAGGAGTTGAGTGGAAGAAGAGCTAGATCTAGCCCCTTGAGGGTAAGATCTAGTCTCTTGGAAATATTTGCAGGGTTTCCATGGAAGAATTTTCAGAAAATCAAAGAGCTAAAGCATAAAATTTTCTGGAGCAAGGGCTTCAAACTTTTCAGGGCTTCTAGCCCTGGTTTTGCCCTCCTTAGCCTCAACGTCTCTCCTTCTACCCTCTTTGTCTTGGTTTAGGGCCTCTTTTAGGCCTTCCTGTGTGGTTTTGAGGCTTTGGCCTCCCTCCTCCTCTTCTCGACCCTCCCAGGCTTGTCGCTAGCCCTTCCTCCTCTTGGCCTCCTTCCATTGCGTCTTCCTCCTCTAGCCTTCTCGGCCTCCCATCTTCCTCCTGGCCCTCCTCCCTCGACCCTCATTTCCTCCTCTTCCTTGGCCACAACCCTCTAAGGGCTTGTGATTGCCCTGGGCGCTGGGCCTTAGGTCTTGCCCTAAGCCCCTAAAACCCTTATTTCCCCAACGCTAGCCTCATTGGGCAAAATGTTGGCCCTTCTTGGCCATATTCTTCATCCTTGTGCCCCAATCTATCATCCTTGCCCATTTATCCCCGCAAATTTGCTTCTCTTAGCTTTGATCTCCAATCATTTGCCTGTTTTGCCCCAAAATTGACCTAAAACCCTAAACTGAAATTTTAAAGCTAAATACTTAGCGGTTTTGCAGGCTTAGGGTCTCAAACTTTATATTTTGCAAGTGGAAACGTAATCCTAACTTTTCAATGATTTTCAATGGTGGGATTTTCAAGCCCTTAGGCCTAGGGTTTGACTTCTAAACCCTCATTTTGCTTCAGCTTTGTTACAATAGTCAAATCACTAATATCTAAGCCCTAAAATCACATTTTAATTGGTCAAAATCGATTAAAATTGCAAAATCTAAATTTTCACAAGTTTTGGCCACTTGAGCATCAAAAATTTGATCTAAATCTAACATTTTAGCTTTGCTGGAATTCACTACATAACTGTGAAATTCAAGTCTGAAATATTTCTGAAACATATACCTGATAAAGATAAAAAAATTTGAATTTTCAGTTTTCGGCAAAAACTTACTATTTTTAGACATTTTGGGGAGCATATTTAGTGTTTTTCGCTTGCTGATCTGACTGTTGTAATAAGTTTACTAGTTCTGAAATTTCTGATTCACACTTAAAAACCCTAAAAATTAAGATTTTCAAGTTCTAGTGCATTTTAAGTATTTCTAGGAATTGGACATCTATTTTTAACATCTTTAGCTTGCTGATCTGTGATTGTTCACTGCGGTAATTTTAAAAATGAGATCTGAAATATCAACCAATATACTGTCATAAAGTGTGCTAAGGAAGCTAATTTACATTGCTGGTCAAATTGGAAATTTTATGTATGATGTGTTGGGCAAGTTTCATTATTTGAAGTGGTTTATGTATTGCTGTCATAACATTGATTAAGTCCAAATTTACTGAATATTTACTGCTGATATAAACTATCGTAAATCTAAATTTGACTTATCCCATCTTGCCCTAAAAGGTGTTAGGATATTTCGACACATAGGAAATGGTTATGTATAACTTGGTCTAGTGTAGAGTTAGGTAAAGTGTGTTTCTTTACTATGTACTTTTGTAACTTACAATCCGACGGTCACGATATGTAGTGATCCGATGGTTCATTCTCTCGGTATTACCGACACTTGATCCGTGGCTTAACCCCTGATTGGTCCATGATCTCTATTTAAAGAGCATGGAGGGTTATTTGTAGGGTAACCGTTCATGAGAGAGGCTTATGTAAATTTTCATTCTTTTATTAATAAATTGCCTGAAGTGGCCGTGTTGGCTTAGGTCGTGGACTGTTTCCCTTTTTGAGGGTTTTAACGACATCAAGAATACTGGTGTATTGATTCGTGATCTGTTTGTGAGCGGTGTCCTTTGGTGTTCTGTCTGAGGAATTTACCTTGTAAATTCCTATAAAAGGTTGTCATTTCCTCTCAAAATTTGACACTGATCTGGTTGATTGGCATAATCTCTTATGTAATAATCATTGGTAGATAAATTAATTACTTGGTATCTTGTGGAGTATTGTTGAAGTTTACACTTGTATCTCTTAGCACTTATCTTGTTTAAGATTGCATCACAACATTGGTAAGTACTCTTACCTTAAGACAAGTTCTCAATAAGTACTTAAATAACTTAAGCAATCTTAACTCAAGATAAATCTCACTCATAATCTCTTGCATAAGCATACTGGATCTAGATTTGCTTTAATAATTTACCTCCTAGCATAAGCTAGGTTGATAGAGACATAGGAAAACCCTTCTTATCTAGCTTGAGGGGCCTTGACAACTCTTCGGTGGTTAACACGGTGACCTTGCAGTCGTCAAAGCCACAGTCTTTGTAGCGCCGGAGGCATCGAGTGATAGAAACGTAATAGAAGGTATCATTAATTAGGCCCTAGCCCGCTTCCTCTTAGCCTTCTTCCCACAACCTACCTTGGAGCCCAACTTCAAAATAGTTGAAGGAAGTTTACACTTAGACTAGACATTTAACTAAAATTTACCAAGATCACTGCGTCTCACATAGGTCCTAGGATTTGCATATCATATAGGTTAGTCAATCATTCAAGCAGCGGTTGTCAATCTGGTCACTTGGTTCCAATTCATAAGAAGCAAGAATTTGTGTCTCCATTTAAGGCACTGGTCTCATAATTGAAAATCTAATCTGATTAATAATCTTGCTTAATTTCAACCAAGTGGCTTGGCCTCTCATCTGTGTCTCCCAAACAAGTTGGTTTCCAACTTGATTTCCTTCATCTCATTCCATAGAGACTACCCCCCATAGCCTGCTGTTGGGAGACAACTAGAATGGAGTGGGTGGGGATCAGAGTGACAACCCTCGTCTTGAGTGTTGTTGCGATACCTCTACAATCTGGGTGACAACAGGCTCCTACCTGAAGGAAGCTCCAACACCTTGTTTACCAGCTTCTACTGTTAGGACGCTTCAAAGCCCTCGCTTTCTTGAATTTTCACAATAGCCAACAAAAGTACCTTTCTTTCCAGAAGCTTCCAGCTTGTTCCTCTTGTCCTTTGGCACATGAAAGTAAATGAGGCAGCCAAATATCCTCAAAATGTCCAACATCGGGCTTCACACATGTGAAAACTTCTTTGGGAGTCTTGTCACCCAAGGCTTGATGAGGAGTCCTATTTTGAATATAGACAATAGTGTTAGCAACTTCTCCCCATAGAAACTTCGACAACTTTTGATCATGCAACATAGCTCGGGCAACCTCCATGATGGTCATGTTCTTCCTTTCAACTACTCCATTTTTCTTGGGGTTATAAGGTACGATGGTATCCTTCTTGATTCCTGCTTTCTTGCAAAAGTCAATGAACTCATTTGAAATGAATTCTCCTCCATTATCAGACTTGAAGATTTCTGTCCTCTTTCCTGTTTGATTTTCTATCAGAGCCTTGAAGTCTTTGAACATGTCAAATGCTTGGTCCTTGTGCTTCAAGAAGAAAATTCATGTCTTGCGAGAGAAGTCATCCACAAAGATCATGTCATGGGTCCACATAGATTAGAATGTATTAGTTGAAGTATTCCATTGGTCTTGCTTTTGCTTGAAGGGAATGGTCCTCTCACATGTTTTCCATTGGACATCCTTGACAAACTCCATCAAGATCCACATGAATCTTAGGCATTCCAGAAACCATCTTTCTAGGCAAGGCTTCATAGTGAAGGTGAGCAAATCTTCGGTACCATAGTTCACTTAATGATTACTATCATGGACCAATATACCATAGTTCACTTAATGATTACTATCATGGACCAATATGCTTGGATTGGTCTTCCATTGACTTTATAAAGGCCTTCGATTTTTGATCCCAAAGTGAAGACATCCTTCAAGTGAGATTCCATTGGCCAAGTAAGGACCTTTCGATTTATAAAGACAACTTTCATTCCTTTGTCCTCCAAGGAAAATATAGACATTGTGAAAATTTCTAACCTGAAATTCTAGTGCAGTAACTGATTTATTTTACCTACTTATTTCTCACAATAAGTTATTTACGAAATCCCTTCAACAAACATTAAAATAAATTATACTACAGTTATCACATAATTACACAGAGAAAATAACAGTGATATACAAGCACAAGAATCAATCACATCAACATAGTTGTTTTTGGACAATCGTCCCCGGAAAAACCCAATGTGGGAAAACTGGTGTAGCGGATGAGGTTTTTATTAATCTTCAACAACAATTGCTTTAGAAGGAATGGTTTTACTGAGAAATAGAGACACTTCTGAGAGAAAACACCTGAGACAAAGTTCCCCGGAGAATGTCTGACACCCTCGAGACCCTTCCCCCACCTCTGCATCACCTTTGTGTCACTCTGCGTCTGCCTGCATGACGACTGAGTCTGTAGTGGTGCTGTCTCCTTGCTCTTCCCTTTGTGCTGTCTCTTGATAGCCCTCTGTCACCTCCTCCTCAGTCACTGACTGTTGCTGATGCCCTCCTCTTCCTCCACCTTGCAACTCTCCCTCTGAAATCGATTTCCTTCTCTTTGAGGATCGATTTCCCTCGGGATACTGAGTATCTGTTGGTGTGTCTCCAAATGACTGTCAAGTCTCCTCTTATACTTTTCCTGTTGATGAACCAACGATCAAGATTAAGTCTCTAATCAACAGCTAAGATTAAAACAGACTTGATCCTCGTCTCTTAGAAGCTTCTCATCCATATCTTTATTAATACCCATTAATATTTTTATTTTCCTAAGTTTAGACTTAGGAACCCATTAAAATTTTTAATTATTTTAATAACTCCTCATCCGGGTGGAATTTCTCCAAATGATTTCTGGGTCTTGGAGATCTCATGTGTTCTAGCCCCTCCACAAAATTTTGGAGCTAGAGCACATCTAATGCTACCCAAAATCAACACTCCCTCTTAGCGAGGAATGTGCTCTAGTAGTACTTCCCAATAGAAGCACCACACTGATCCACGACATTGGTCCTCTGCGCTGTTTGATGCTCGGTCTACTGCCCCTCATCTACTGCGCTGCTGCAACCTGTACTGCTGCCCATGACACTGCAATTGTCACTGCTACATCTGTATTGCAGCTCCCTCTGAATATGCTGCATCATGTTGCCCATAGCACTGCCACTGCTAACTGCTGCACTGCATCTATACTATCTGCTTCTGCTACTGAAACAAATTCTTCACCATCCCCATCTTCTCCCTAAAATAAACAAACTTTGTTCTTCCTAGAGCCTTGGTGAGAATGTCTGCCACCTATTCTCCAGTACGAGTGTACCTCAATTGTACTGCCCCTCGTTGGACACAGTCTCTGACGAAGTGACACCTAATATCAATGTGCTTCGACTGATCATGAAATACTGGATGCTCAGAGAGCTTGATGCAACTCTGATTATCACACAAAACACTGGTCGCTTCCATCTTCCTCCTGAATAGACTCAAGCAATTTCCTAAGCTATATGGCTTCGCACGAAGCTATGCTAGCTGCCATATATTCTGCTTCAGCGGAACTCAGAGCCACAGATTTCTGTTTCCTACTACACTAGGAGGTCATTCCTGATCCAATGTTGAAACAGTACTAGTGGTGCTTTTCTGATCTACTGAACTTCCAGCCCAATCCGCGTCAGTGAACCCACTCAGCCTAATGTCATTGCCTTGGGTGCATATTAGTCCATGCTTGATTGTTCCTCGTATATATCTGAGAACATGCTTGGCTTCTACCCAATGCACCCTATTTGGTTCCACCATGAACTGACTGAGGGTACTAACAGTGTAACAAATGTCTGGCCTGGTATTGCCCAGATACATCAGGGACCCTATGAATGCCTATACAAGGTGGGATCGACTTTTTTATCTTCGGAGGCATCAATTTTCTTCTAGTTGGTGATCATTGGGGTAGCCATAGGTCTACAATCGTGCATTCTAAACCTTTTCAAAATCTCTGTAGCGTACCTCCCTTGTCAAAGGAAGATTTCACCCTTTTGCTACCAAACTTCCAACCCTAGGAAATAATGCATCCGTCCCAAATCCTTCATGTCGAATTCTGTGGCTTGGTTCTCCTTGCAATATTTGATGAGCCTGGATGAGCCTGTTAGGAAAAGATCATCCACATATAACACCAGGATTAGAGGCCCATTCTCTACAACAAGATAGTAGAGATTAGGATCTGCGTCACTCTTGACGAATCCCATCTTCTGCAAGCAACCATCAATTTGAACGTACCATGCTTTAGGTGCCCATTTAAGCCCATACAAGGCTTTCTTCAACCTGCATACATGATATTTCTTCTCATGTGTCTCAAAACCCTCTAGTTGTTCAATGTATACTTCTTCGTCTATCAACCTGTTCAAGAACGCCATCTTGACTTCCATTTGGTGAATCTCCCACCCCATCTGTGCTGTAAGGGATATCACAGATTTAATAAAAGTATGCCTAGTTACTGGGGCGAAGGTTTCTTCGTAGTCTATCCCTTCCTTCTGAGCATACCCCTTAGCCACAAACCTAGCTTTGTATTTTTCCACACTGCCATCTGCAACATATTTGACTTTATAGATCCCTCTCAAACCTACCACTGACCTGTCCTGAGGCCTAGGTACCACTTCTCAAACATCATTGACCATTATAGAATTGTATTCCTCCACCATAGCATCTACCCATACTTGATGCTGAATGACCTCCTGAAAACTAGAGGGTTCCCCAACCTGAGCTACCAAGGCCTGGTATTTGTCTATCTGTCTTCGCTCCCTGTTCTTATTCCTGGGTGCACCAACGAAGTCCTCTGCATCCGTAGAATCTGTCGAAGTTCCCGGTTCGTTCTTCCACTGTTAGTGGGTAAATCCATCTGCCCTTCCTCTTTCTAAGACTCCACCTGTTCTAAAGCTTTGTCTTCAGGAGAATTACAGGTACTAGTTTCTACTAGTTGAAGTGGTTGTACCAACGGATCGTCTTTTGACTGCTCCTCGGAAGGCATTTCTCTAGATTTCGTGAAAGCTCTATCCTCCATGAACTTTACATCCCGCCGAACTACCACCTTCCTATTCTCTGGAAGATAGACTCTATATGCCTTAGTATTCTTGCTATATCCCGCAAGATATCCTTTTTTCTGCAGTTTGATCCAATTTCTTTCTCTTTTCTTCGGGTATATGGTAGTATGCCAAACTCCCAAATATCTTGAAATGACTAACTTCAGGTGTCCTCTCGGTGAAGACACTTTCCGGAGTAATCTTTCCCAATGCCCTGTGAGGAGTCCTATTCTGGACATAAACTGTCGCGCTGCATGCTTCTACCCACAGGAATTTAGGCATATCCTGATCATACAACATCGCCCTGGCTGCTTCCACAATAGTCTTGTTCTTCCTTTCTGCTACCCCATTTTGCTCCGGATTGTAGGGAGATGTTTGTTGATTTGTGGTAGCATCGGATGTGCTCTAGCAATGAAAATTGGTGGAGAGGCTAAGGCACATAAGTCCTCCAAAAACCCAGAAATCATTTTGGGAAATTCCATCCGGTTGGAGAGATTAAAATAATTAATATTTTTAATGGAGTTCCTAAGTCTAAACTTAGGAAAATTAAAATATTAATGGGTGTTAATATAAAACTGGGTGACGAGGTTCTAAATGATGAGGATCAAGCAAAATCTAATCTTAGCCGTTGATTAGGGACTTAATCTCGGCCTTTGAAGACTCAATAGGAAAAGTATAAGAGGAGGCTTGAGGGTCAGTTGGAGACACACTAGCAGATACTCAGTATCTCAAGGAAAATCTATTCTCAAAGAGAAGGAGATCGATTTTAGAGGTAGAGTTGCAGGGTGGAGGAACAGGGGGGATTAGCAGCAGTCAGGGAGCTCAGAAGAAGTGACGCAGGGACTCTGAGAGATAGTGCAGAGGGAGACGCTGGGATGACGCAAAGAGGGACCAGAGCTGTGCAGAATGACGCAGGGCCAATGTTACTTGGGAGCGGGAGCGGAAGCGGGAGCGGGAGCGACCATTTTCAGAAGCTCCCGGTTTGGGAACGAATCCCGAAGCGATTTTTTAAAAATATATATATTTTTTATATTTTTTAATTTTTGATACATATATGTCAACAAAAACATGTAGAATGATGAAATAGACATAAAAAACATAAAAAAACATAAATTGATCATTGAACCATATCACATCAATCATCTAGAAATTATAATCGTCATCAACCTTAGTAAAATTAAAATACATATTACAACTGCAACATATTGAGTCTTATAAATCATGATTCATCAAATTCAATATTAAAGTTTCAACTTCAAGCTTTCAGAATTGAAAATTCAATAACATTTATCATCATTGATCACCAAAGTAACAAGTTGTACTTGTAAGCCAAGTTTAACCATTACAAGAAGTAATATCGAAGATATTTCTAAGTCCTAACTTCTAACTGTTAACATGATATGAAATGTTAAAAATTTATAAAATGAAACATGAATAATGAGATGAAATGAAACAACTTTAGTCTTTCACAAAGCATCATATTCATAATTCACAATCATTACCAATGAGTTATAATTGCCAAGGCCCAACTTCAAACTTCAAATTTTCATTGTCACAGTGATATAATGTTTACAAAAAATATCATAATGTCATAATGATATGAAAGAGTCAAGAGTCAAGAGTCAAGGACTCAAAACTCAACACTGAACAGTTATGAAAACTAAAGTGACAAGTCTAATAGAAACTAAAAAAGACAAGTAAACTGTAAATCTACAAGTGGCCCTTGCCACGAGAGTCTCCAGGAGTATAAGTAGGTCGTGGTGGTCTTCTAGGAGTCTCCCGCCCAGACCGACGACCAGAACTAGAGCCTCCACGCGAGGGTGTCGATGGAGGTGGCGACAGCAATGGAACAAGACTCGGGCCCCGAGAACTGCTACTGGATGGTGGAGGTGGAGGTGGCATGGCTGCGGCAGCTGCTTCAGCTTCATCCCGTACAAGCTCCTCTTCTAGTTCTTCCATATGTACAATGCCATCCTCCAAATTGTCGTCCTCAGGGTGATTGTCCCAAATTTTATATGTGGGATCTTCATTAGCCCGATCAGAGTAATGGCTCAACAACCTCAAGTTGTAGTGCACATAAACCAAGCTTTCTGCTCGGTTTTCGTTGAGCCTGTTTCTTTTCACATTATGTATATAACTGTAGGTGCTCCAACACCTCTCTGCAGAAGAAGAATTTACAACCTGTGAAAGAACTTTTATTGCCAATTTTCGCAAAAGTCCGTGGCCGCCATATGTTTCCCACCATGTGAGAGAATCAAATTTATCTTTGTCATCCATTGCATGGAAGTTACCATACAAACCACTGCCAGTGAAGTATCTGCCTATTTCAAGGCGCACAGCTGCACATTCCTCCCTGTCAGGCACCAACTTTTCTAATGCTTCCAGATATCCTCTAGTTACCTCTCGATCTAAATGGGGTTTGGTCCTAACACCACCCCCTGCTGCAGGTTTGCCCAACCAAGAATCTGAGTAGTATTTTGGCGTAAGGATATACGCCAAGCAATGTAGTGGAAGGTTAAGCCTATTCCACCGTTCACACACACAATCGTGAATCAGTTTGTACAGGTTGGGATCTTTGTTATGAACAATGTCTTTTATTTCCCCCAACATGGTATCCATTTGCTCATACACCTCGCCAATCACTGGTTTGTCTGTATCTGCAAACCGAATCATGTTATAAATTGGCTTGGTGAAATCCAATACCTGTCTCACAGTTGTCCAAAACTGCCCATCAAGAGCGGCCTCCTCCACCGTTTCAAAACCTGCAATGTCAGCTACATTTGTAGCCCTTTCCTTTAACACCTGCCAATGTGGACTTGATACCATGCTAGCTAATGCCTCTCTTACCTTCAAAAGGCGCCTGAAGGTGAGGTAATAGCTACCAAATCTAGTCCTCGCAATCTTCAGCAACTCCAATCTCGAGTGATTGCGGAAAAGGCCATGGGTATTGCTATGATTTGTAATAAATTTTATCATTTTTTTTCCTTTCTTGTACAAATCACCAATCCATTGGTATTGTTCATTTTTGTTTTTGACAATATCATGCAACAGAAGGTTCAATGTGTGAACCAAACATCCAGACCAAAATATGTTCGGGTATTTATCCTCAATAATTGCTCCCGCTGCCTTACAATTAGGAGCATTATCAGTGATGACTTGGATGACATTGTATGGGCCAATACGCTCAATTGTTTCAAGCAATGCTTCTGCAATGTTGATAGCGGTCTTGAACTTGTCTGAGTAATCATGTGCAGCTAGAAAGATGGGACCACTAACAGACACGGCAAGAACACTTATCAATGGCTTGCCTTTTACATTTGTCCATCCATCAGATACAATGGACACCCCATTGTCAGTCCAAGAACTTGTCATTTTATTCAAAGAATGTGATATTTTTGCTTTTTCATGATCAAGGCCAACAGTTCTTGCCTTGTCATACCCAGGGCTCTTGTATCCTTTAGGGGCATCATTTATGGCAGAAACCATTTCGTGCCAATAAGGTGAGCGTAGAACATTGAATGGTATCCCACATGCATAGAGGAACCTGTAAACTTTTGAATCCACATCATTCCTACACCCCTCATCAAGGAAATCTGATATGGTTCTACGGCGTAAAGATGATGACCCTGTGCCTCCATGTCCATATCCACTGCCTTGGGAGGATGCTAAAGGAGTTCTTTGTGAGCTTGGTTCAAAGAAACCCCTTGATCTTTTTGCTCTGTATTGGGCGTCCTCCTCTTCCTTTATGTATTTGGCTCTATCTGCTGTTGACACCTTGTCACAAGTTTTGATTCCTATTTGTTTCTCTCCATCCCATGGCCTTTTCCCGCAGAGGTGTCTTCTAGCACGGGTGTATGAGCCTGTGTAGTCAGTGTTGCAATGGGGGCAATGAAATTTAGTGGTTCCACCCCCTCTCCCTGTTTCAGCCCTGTGAACATATTTCCACAATGGAGTTTGGTCTTGTTTAGTTTTTTGACCCTCATGTTCACCCTCCTCCACATCCTCCTCACTGGGGTTTTCACCCATTTGACTTCCTCCGGCTTCTTCATCCACCTCTTCAGTTTCAGGCCCCCTCCGTTTCCTACTCTCCACCACCATAATAACCAGAAAGGGGACCAGGAAGAGGAAAATGCCAATAAAAATCCTCAGGTCCATCGTGTTTGATGTTTGTAGGGTTTGAGTCTTGAATCTGCAAATTAATTTAGTTTATTGGGATTAATTCATTTAATTTATTAATTTAATTTAAATTAATGATCTTTAAACTCAAACAGGTAAATGAAACTAACCAAATTAACTACCTAACCAGCTAAACTAACTAAATGATTAAGTTACTTACCTCTGCAAGTTTCCTCCTCGCTCCTTGGCACTTGCTCCTCGCTCCTCAGCTCTGGCTCCTTGCTCCTTGCTCCTTTGCTCTTCCTCAGCTCTCAAGCTCAAGCTCAATCTCATTGAAATGATTTTTTTTTGGCCCATTGGGCTTATAAACAAAAAAAAATTAGTTAAATTTTTTTGTTTTTTCGGGTCCGGCGGAATTTTTTTCCGCCGAACCGCTCCCGGTTCTTTAAAATTCGCTCCCGGAGCGCTTTTTAATGCCCGGGAGCAATCGGGGAGCGATCGCGTTTTTTAATGCCCGGGAGCGATCAGGGAGCGATCGCTCCCCGATCGCTCCCGGGCATTAAAAAGCGCTCCGGGAGCGCGGGAGCGATCGCTCCCTGAAGCGCTCCCTCACAGACCAGGGAGCGCAAATTTTTTTACGGGAGCGCGCTCCCGAAAATCGCTCCCGTCCGGGAGCGATTTGGGGAGCGCGCTCCCGACCCGCTCCCGAGCCGCTCCGGCCCGGAGCGCGCTTCGGGAGCGGGTTCGAGGGGGGGGGGGGGCGCTCCCCCGCAACACTGCGCAGGGCTGACGTAGTAGAGAAAGGAAGCTCTCCAGGGTGTCAAAAAGTCTCTGAGAAAAGTCTCAGGTGTTTTCTCCCAGTGTCTATGTAAATTTTCCTGTAAAGCGATTGTTGCTAAAGATTAATAAAACTCTCCTTTGCTGCATCGGTTTTCCCGCATTGGGTTTTTTCGCGGGCAATTGTCAAAAAATAACTTTGTTGATGTGATTGATTCTTGTGCATATAATTGTTTCTGTATAATGGTGTGATATCTACAGTAGAATTTATTTAATATTTACTAAAGGGATTTCATAAATAACTTATTGGGAATAATAAGTAGGTGAAATAAATCAGTTGCTGTAGTAATAGAATTTTTGCTTCGAAATTTTCACACTGTCCACTCCCATCTGATGCCTTCCCTAGCGCAAAAATCAGTGAAGTTCCTGTTAACATACTCTCCACCATTGTCTGAGCGTAATACTTTTATCTTCTTTCCTTTCAGATTCTCTACTAGAGCCTTGAACTCTTTGAATCTACCAAAAACCTCATCCTTGGTTTTTAGAAAGTAGATCCAAGTCTTCTTGGAAAGGTCATCGATGAAGGTGACAAAGTACTTGGCACCACTAAGAGCTTTTGTGGACATGGGTCCGCAAATATCTGAGTATATCAATCCCAGAACACTTTGAGCCCTATTGTTACTTCTGGAAAACGCTGCTTTGACATACTTGCCTAGAGTGCACCCTCTGTATACATCATCTCATTCGGTACTTAATTCTGGAACTCTTGACACTGCTTTCCCGAGAATTCTTAGAGCCCCATGGTGTAAGTTTCCCATCCTCCTGTGCTATAGTTCATTCAAATCTTTATCCCCATTGCTGCCTATCAGTGCCATTGGAGATTCTAGCTATAATCTATACAACCTGTTACTTCTGATTCCAATCTGGGCCTTCCTTCTCCAACTCGGGTGTTTGACATATACTTTCTCTTTAATGAAGAAAATGTCATAGCCCTTGTTTTGAAGTTGAGATACAAAGAGTAAGTTCTTCCCCAATCCTGGCACATGCAACACATTGGTTGCTCGAAGTCGCTCCCCTACATTGGTTTGAAAGACTATAATACCTCTTCCTACGGGTGTACACTTTGACTTATTTCCCATGGTGATCTGAAAAATTCATCATTTCTTCCTGATAATTTGGAAAACATTCTCATATTCCTGTCATATGCCAGGAAGCTCCACTGTCTATATACCAAACCCCAGAGGAGGCAGAACTTGCTAGGCAAGCGACTTCTTCTTCCAGTCTGGAAGCTAACATAGAATAATTGTGATACATGTTTTTCGTGTTTTCTTCCTTTTCTGGAAATCTGCGTCAGTCCCTCTGAGTTGATGCCTCTGCATCATGCTCTTGACCCATAGTAGATTCTTCTCTCCTGTTGCTAGATCTCTGTTATGATACCATGTGAAAATTTCTAACCCGAAATTCTATTACAGTAACTGATTTATTTCACCTACTTATTTCTCACAATAAGCTATTCACGAAATCCCTTCAACAAATATTAAAATAAATTCTACTACAGTTATCACATAATTACATACAGAAAATAACAGTGATGTACAAGCACAAAAATCAATCACATCAACACAATTGTTTTTTGACAATCTTTCCTGGAAAAACCCAATGTGGGAAAACTGGTGTAGCAGATGAGGGTTTTATTAATTTTCAACAACAATTGCTTTACAAGGAATGATTTTACAGAGAAATTAAGACACTTTTGAGAAAAAACACTTAAGACAAAGTTCCTTGGAGAATGTTTGACACCTTGGAGACCCTTCCCCCACATTTGCGTCACCTCTGTGTCACTCTGCGTTTGCCTACGTGAGGACTGTGTCTCTAATGGTGTTGTCTGCCTTCTCTTCCCTCAACGCTGTCTCTCGATAGCCATGTGTCACCTCCTCCTCAATCACTGACTGTTGTTGATGCCCTCCTCTTCCTCCACCTTGCAACTCTCCCTCTGAAATTGATCTCCTTATCTTTAAGAATCAATTTCCCTCGGGATACTGAGTATCTGCCGGTGTGTCTCCAAATGACTCTCAAGTCTCCTCTTATACTTTTCATGTTGATGGATCAACGACCGACATTAAGTCTCTAATCAATGGCTGAGATTAAAACAGACTTGATCCTCGTCTCTTAGAAGCTTCTCACTCATATCTTTATTAATACTCATTAATATTTTTATTTTCCTAAGTTTAGAGTTAGGAATCCATTAAAAATATTAGTTATTTTAATAACTCCTCATCCTGGTGGAATTTCTCCAAAGGATTTTTGGGTCTTGGAGATCTCATATGTTCTAGCCCTCCACAAAATTTTGGAGCTAGAGCACATCCGATGCTACCCAAAATCAACAGACACTAGATGCTTTTTCAATCTCGCTACATACAGAACATCCTGTAGATGTATAATTTGACCATAATCCAAATTAGTTTGACCATAATCCAAATGAAATGAAATAGAACCAAACCCCTTTATAGGATAAGTAGAATTTTCCCAAAAATGTGTTGATTTGGGGTAGCATCGGATGTGCTCTAGCCACGAAAATTGGTGGAGAGGCTAAAGCACATGAGATTTCCAAGACCCAGAAATGGTTTGGGCATAATCTAACCAGTTTGGGAGATATTAAAATAATTAATATTTTTATTGGACTTCCTAAGTCTAAACTTAGGAAAAATAAAATATTAATGTGAATTAATATAAAAGTGAGTAAGAATGGTCCAAAAGTCATGGATCAAGCCAAATCTAATCTCAGTCGTTGATTAGAGATTTAATCTTGGCTGTTGATGGACCAATGAGAAAAGTATAAGAAGAGACTTGAGGGTCAGTTGGAAAATACACCGAGTTGATCAATCATTCTATTCTCTAGAGCAGGGTTTGCTAAGAGAGATAGAATCAGTGATGTGAGTTGCAGCTGAGAGGCAGTGAATACATAGTAGAGAGGCAGAGTTGTTATCAGGAGCATCAGCACAAAAGCCGGGGAGGTTGACACAAAAGCACTCAGAGGCCACGCAGAGGCAGCCAAGAGCTGCGCAAAGCCAGAGAGGGCCTGCACTGGGAGACGCAGAGGCTCCAGAGACTGACGCAGAGCCCAGAGAGGCTGGCGCTGGGCCAGAGAGGCTGACGCTGGGCTAGAAAGGTTAACACAAAGACTAGATGCAGTTCTGGGAGAATTTCGTGAGACAGACTGGAGCTGGAGAAGTCGGATAGGGTGATGCAGTCCCTATTAGAGTGACACAGAGCAACAAAAGCTGTATTGTTGCTGTGGGATGGTTCATTCGGTGATTTAACTAGAATATTCGTCTCCGAGGGAGAGGTGCTACCGCCGAGGGCATTCTCTGTTGGGTGAGCCATTTCTGGTACCCAGGTTGTATTATGAAACTGCATAATAATAAAACCCTCTGAATAGCTGCACCGGTTTTCTTGCATTTGATTTTTCCGTGGACATTGGTCCAAAAATAACGGTGTCACTTGTGTGCTTGTTTTCCTTCAGTTGATGATCTGTAGATGTTGATGTTGTACTTGTGTTTATTTTCAATATTTACATGGTAAATAACTTGTTAAGTAAATGAACAAGTAGGAAGAAATAAATCAGATAGTACAGGAGTAATTTCTAAGGGGTTAAACGTAGAAATTCCAATATGGTATCAGAGCGTGGTTGCAGATCATAGGATAACTCAAGGCACCAGCCAAGCAGAGCAGTAGCAACAGAAACAACTGTCACGAGTGACAGAAGCTGTTCCTAGCAGAAAGCAGCAAGGAAGGGGTGACACAGAGGGCTTGTGTCATCAGTTCGAGCCAGGAGGAGGATCAACGCAAAGGTAGAGAGGAACAGACCTGACCTACGCACTGCCCGATCATCTTTCTCAGTCAGGAAGGAACGACGCTGTGGCTAGGAGGTGCGAATTTTGCTGGTGTCGGAATTGCGCAGAGGTAAGAGGCTCACACCTTCACATTGCGGACGCATAGGAAGCTGTGGGTAAGTTGCGGAGCAAAGCTGGTGGGGTACTGTGGTCAAAACAGTACCTAACAGGGCAAGACCAAGGAGGAGGGAGTTGTAGCCGAGGATTTCTAGCCAAGAAATCCGGATGAGTGGTGCAGTAGCACAAATGATCAGAGTGGGGCATTTCGACATTGGCAAAAGGGTTTTTAGAAGGGAAATCAAGGCTCAGAGGGAGTCAAACCAAGGACTTCGAGGAGGGAAGTAGAGAGACTCAAAAGAGAAGCAAGGAAATAGCAGTGAATGGGCTAAGAGATCAGGATAGACTGGACAGAGCTTCAATCTTCGTAGTCTGGAAGGCCAGGATCTTGTCCATTCTAGATAGGTATCGCATCAAGCACTTCGCCTTCAAAACGATAGCGATCCCAATTGACCCGGCTGATAATGAGAAGTACAAGGAGGCAATGGTGAAGGTTAAGTGCATCATCCTTGATGGGGTCAAGGATCATGTGATACCACATATTGCCGAGAAGGAAATGACAAAGGAGATGTGGGATGCCTTGAGAACATTGTATCAACATTCTTCCATGCAGAGGAAGATGTTACTTGAAAATCAGCTGCGGTCATACTAGATGCAGAAGGGCGAGCAGATAGATATCTTCCTCGGGCGATTGACGGAGATCCGAGATCAGTTGACTTACATAGGGGCCATGCTGGATGAGGAGATGTTGGTGAGGACCACACTGAAAGTAGTCTTAGAGGATTAGGAGGTATTTGTCCAGAGCTTACTGGGCAGGTCAGACCTTCCAGATTGGGAGGAACTGTGGGCGACTCTTCGTCAAGAAGATATTAGACGACTGACCTAGGCGGGAAGTAGCGGCAAGGGGGTCAGAATCAAGAAGGAGGATGAGGAGGATGCTGCCCTAGAATCTGCGGGAAAGCAGGCGAAATGGAAGAAGAAGGACCTCTCCAAGGTCAAGTGCTTTCATTATGGGGAACTGGGTCACTATGTGAACCAATGTCCAAGGAAGAAGAGCAAGGAAGAGGCTTCAGAGACCAAGGTAGCGCTAGCGAGGGCGGAGAAGGAACTGGAGATAGATGATGACTCTGCCATGAGTGCTCATGCGCCACTTGAGATGAAGTGGGGAGACATCGAGTTATAGTCAGATGGACTACAGACGATGAGGGACGGGATCCTTGAGGCACCCAACCTCTTGGATTATACCTTTGCTATGGGAGCCCCAAAGAGTAGTAGCAGGATTGGCGGATGTAGGTAGAGACAGATGCCGATGAAGCGACAGAGAGTGCTACAGTGCAGGAGTCCTCGGACAGCGCGAGGCTAGCATGCTGCAACAGTGCAAGAGGCACGGGAGTGTTGCACTAGTGCAGGGTGGCACAAAAAGGTGTGCAACGGTGCGAGATGCAAGGAGTTGTTGCATCAACGCGGAGGTCAGTAGAGGGAGCACTTGTTAGTGACAGAGGGAGCTTCAACATCGGGAGTGTCTCTAGCCTGACAGGGATGTTAGAGTTGGGAGGATCAGTTACTTCTCAGTAACTGGGTTGCAGTCAACAGTGGCAGTGCTATGGGCAACACGATGCAGCGTGAGGAGAAGGGGATGCAGTGCAGATGCAGTGCTGGGTATATGGACCAACAACAACACTGATGCAGAGGGAGCTGTCGTACGGATGCAACCTTGGCAGTGGTAGGGCCATGGGCAGCAGTGCAGAGGATGTTGGGTAGGGAGACCTAGCATCAACATAGGGACCGATGTTGGATGATCAGGGTGATACTCAGTGAGGAGTATTAGTAGAGCACAGTCCTCGCTAAGAGGGAGTGTTGATTTGGGGTAGCATCGGATGTGCTCTAGCCACGAAAATTGGTGGAGAGGCTAAAGCACATGAGATCTCCAAGACCCAGAAATGGTTTGGGCAGAATCTAACCAGTTTGGGAGATATTAAAATAATTAATATTTTTAATGGAGTTCCTAAGTCTAAACTTAGGAAAAATAAAATATTATTGTGAATCAATATAAAACTGAGTTAGAATGGTCCAAAAGTCATGGATCAAGCCAAATCTAATCTTAGTCATTGATTAGAGATTTAATCTCAGCGATTGATGGACCAATGAGAAAAGTATAAGAAAAGGCTTGAGGGTTAGTTGGAGAATACACTGAGTTGATAAGTCATTCTATTCTCTAGAGCGGGGTTTGCTAAGAGAGATAGAATCAATGATTTGAGTTGCAGCTGAGGGGCGGTGAATACATAGCAGAGAGGCAGAGTTAGTACCGAGAGGATCAGTGCAAAAGCCGGGAGAGGTTAACGCAGAGCCAACCAGAGGCCACACAGAGGCAGCCAGGAGCTACGCAGAGCTAGAGAGGGCCAGCACTGGGAGACGTAGAGCCCAGAGAGGCTGACGCTGGGCCAGAAAGGTTGACGCAGAGACTAGAGGCAACGCTAGGAGAATTTCGTGGGACAGATTGGAGCTGGAGAAGCCGGATAGGGTGACGCTGTCCCTATCAGAGTGACGCAGAGCAACAAAAGCTGTATTGTTGTTGTGGGATCGTTCATCTAGTGATTTAGCCAAAATATCTATCTCCGAGGGAGAGGTACTACTGTTGAGGGCATTCTCTGTTGGGTGAGCCATTTCTAGCACCTAGGTTGTATTGTGAAACTGCGTAATAATAAAATCCTCTAAATAGCTGCACCGGATTTCCCGCATTGGGTTTTTCCGGGGACATTAGTCCAAAAACAACAATGTCACTTGTGTGCTTGTTTTCCTTCAGTTGATGATCCGTATGTGTTGACACTATACTTGTATTTATTTTCAGTATTTACATGGTAAATAACTTGTTAAGTAAATGAACAAGTAGGAAGAAATAAATCAGATAGTACAGGAAGAATTTTGAACAGGTTAAACTTAGAAATTCCAACAGAATGATCTTCAAACTTGTGTCCCTCTCAACTAGGGGTGAGAGGACTTCACGATAACCAGTGAAGTGTCTAGAGGCCCCACTATACTATCTAGATATCAAATGAATCTAGAGGAGAGGAACTAGAAAGAGAAGAAATAAGAAAAAATTCAGATTAAGTTGCAGTTGCATTATTATCATACCTTGAATTCGTTAATCTCTTGGGAGGACGATGGTTTTCTTCACGATAACACGAGCTTCTTTTCTTCTTCTATCATTCAACCTGTTGTTGTTGCCATGGTTGTTGTAGTTGGACCTCGGACTCTAGAGCACATTTTTTGTTTTGTTTTTGTTGTTCTTTTCTTATATTCCCCGGACAATGATGGGCATAGTGACCATGCTTGTGGCAATTGTAGCATTGGACTTGTGGCCTGTTGTTTTTATGTCTTCTATTGAAGTCCTTGGATGCTGGAGCAGGCTTTCTCGATTTAGATGGTCCTCCTCCTTCTTTCCTTCTCTTGGCTTGAGCAACAAATGTAGTGGGTTATCCTTCTTCATGATTTTGAATTCTCCCTCTAGAAATCATCCTAGTCTCCTCTTGAGTGCATTTTCCCAATAGCTCATCAAATGAAGGGAGCCTGTCATTGTTGCTAATGGTGGTAATAAATGTCTCCCAAATCGAAGGAAGACCTCCAAGGGCGATCAAAAATAGCTCTATCAAATATAAGCTCTCCAATGGACAACAATTGATCCTTGAGTTGAGATATCCTCATGAAGTATGATTGAATGGACCCCCCCTTGTTCATCTTGATGTCCTTGAGTTGATTCTTCAAAGAAAGAATATGGTTCAAGTTGTTGATCTCATACATCCCAACCAACTTATCATACATTTCCTTAGATTTCTTCAACTTTGCAACACAAGTGATCAAATGATCTCTTAAAGAATGAATAATGATTTTCTTAGCTTTGGTCTCACCTTTCTTGTACTTGGCCTTGAGAGCAGCAAAAACATTCTCCGGAGGCTCAGGTACCTTTCCTTCGACTTACTCCAAAACATCATTATCCTCTTGTTGTCGCGCAGATTGGCACGACAACGCTCGGACCGGGGGCTGTCACTCTGATCCCCGATCCCTCCGTTTAAGCCTGTCTCCCGCGGCTAAGGGGGGTAGACCCTGTGAGGTGATGAGACCAACTGTCGACCAGTTGGTTGGGAGACACGAGATACGATGATAAAAGGGCTCGATGGATTTGGTTAATTTAGCAGACCAGTGCCTTGTGGAGTTAATGTTTAAATGATTACTTTTTAAATGACATAGAAACATGGACCATGAACAGCAATCATCTATCATCAGCGAAACACACAATGCTCTTAGAATGACAAAAACGATATCCAGCAGCTACAAATTTGAAAAGATGAATGCTTTTAAATCACCACGAGAATCACAAACCATCAACCAGATATCAATTTCGCATCTCGACTTGAAAATTTAGATCTCAGCATGAAAAATATGACAATTTCCGAAAATAACTGGATCTAAAAAATTTCCACAAAATTTTTATATTTTTTCAAATTTTTTTTTTTTTTTTTTTTTATTTTTTTTTTTTTTTTATGAAAATTAAAAATCTAAAAAAAAAAAAAAATATAAAACTTTAAACTTAAAATCTATTCTAAAAATAAAACCAAAACTCAAAATAATTAAAATCTAATTTAAATCCTAAATCTAAAGTCTAATGTCTAACTATAAAAATATATATATTTTTTATTTTTTCAAATTATTATTATTTTTTTTATTTAAAAAATCTAACCATAAAAAAGTTAAAATTTAAAATATGTACAAATCTAATTAAAACATTATAAATCTAAACTAAAAGTAAATTAAAATCAAAATAAAATCTATGTTAATTTAAATTTAAATCTAAAATTAAATTCTAACCAAAGTTAAGTCCTAAAAAAAAACTAATTGAAATCTATGACTATACAAAACATTAGACTAAAATCTACGTTAATCAAATATTAAAATACAAACTAAATTTCTAACAACAAAAAAAAAAAACGTAAATACCCTAGCCTGAATTAACCAACGCTATATAAAAAAAACGAAACCTACGCTATGAAATAATTCATCCCGGACTGCACATATAACTTAAAAATGGAACCTCAGGCAGATTTACGATATGGCTCTCAGCATAAAAGGAACTCGGTTCTCGTTAAATACCTGGCGTGATTTACCTGTTCCGGACGTGATCTCAAAAAAAATAACGCTTTCGTTACCTGATGCCCACGCGTGAAAATGTTGAACGCACATTTAGAAGTTACCTTAAGCCAATCCGAGTGGATTATTTGAAGTTTGCAGACGGAGGTGGGTTCAATGGATTCGGCAGAGGACGTAGCAGCTCCAAAACGCGTTACATACCCACGAAAATTCGGATTTACCTGGATCGTTGATTGCCCCTGCTGCCGGTGTAGCAAAATGGATACCTGCGTGACTGCTGAGCGACGGATGCCGCAGACAAAGGAATGATGCTATACGCAGATAAAGAGTGAACGAATGCAACCCTGAGTGCTTCGATACTGGAAAAAATTTCACGCCACCATTTACAAGTATGCAGCCTTCATGATCTTGACAGATAACTGATAACACGTGCGTTTTCCAGCTCTTGGACGGTGGGTGAAGCAGGGCACTGACAGCAAATGGAGGAAAAAGCGGCTGAGCGTTTGCAAATAGACAATAAACACAGCAAATCCTTACCAGACCAATCACGCAGCAGACATTTTCATTTACGATTTGGATATCTCCGCGCACAATGCACCCATCAATGGCTTTAACGTTTAACTCCTGAAATATTTACGAATGGAACGATAACCTGAATGATTATGAGCTTATGCTGGCACGGCTTCAGGTTGATTGCAGCGTCTTTATGCTTTACACCAGGACTTTGACGGCGTGAAGATGAGGATCCAAGGGTTTTCAACAGCAAGAAGGATCACGCACAAGCTCAAAAAAACCCTGAAAAGAAACCCTGTTCCTGCAAATACAAGAAGAGAAAACCAAAACCCTAGTGAAAACTGAATAAAACAAATATTTAAAACCCTAGATCAGAAAAATTTAAACCCTAAGACAGCTGATTAATTTACAAATGTGGCCCCTTAACAGCCAGATTCAGCAGTAAGCACGAGATATTTTAAAGAAAAGAAATTTCAGATTGTCACTGTGAAAAAACTTCAGAAATCTTCTCATGCAGATCAGAAAAATAAAACCGAATGATAGACCCAGGATCAAATCCAGCTGGGCTCAACAAAAAACGCTTGCGGGAGTTGGCTGGTTCAGCCGAGAACTTCCCCGAACGCCCACAAAATTCCTTCAGAAAATGTTATTCTGCACAGCTCAAAACAATCGTCAATAAAGAGGGCAAAAATGCTGCTAGATCTCAAACAGTAATGGAGATACCTGCCATTACTCTAGAAACCCTAGCAGCACCCAAACCCTAGCAGGCGAGCAAGATACCTGTACCCACAATACTCTACAAAAGCTATTATTAACAGCTGAAAATAACATATGCAGAAAATGAAATGATCTCACAGCATTCCAAGAGAGTAACACCAGCAAGATATGGACCCCAAAGTCTTCCTTTATTAACCAGAAACAGATTTACAAGAGAGCTTCTTCAGTCTTAGACTCACAGATCCCCTGATTGAAAATGACCCCCTAAGACCCTATATAAAGGAAATGAACTTAACGGCTAGTTCGAGTGATCCATGTAGAAATGATCTCGACCGTTGATGAGGATCAAGACATTTCTTGATCTCATCCGTCGATTTATTAACTTAAAATATTATTATTTTATTAGTTAGGGTTTTTGCTTCATTTTTTAATTTTTTATTATTTTATTATTTTTATTCATTTTTTAATTTTTTAATTCATTTTAAAATGGATCACTGAACTAAGCCTTTCGGAAACATCACCTAGGACCTAGGACTTAGGACTCATGAGGGGATTTAAAACATTTCTCGACCCTCAGGACACATTACATCATGACTTTTACAAAATTACATCTTAAGGGTGAAAACCCCTTTAATACAGACCCTCACAAATCACCCAGTTCTGCGACACAACGATAATCTAGCAGATCAACACACTAGGATTCTTCTAAAGTTCTAATGACAAAATCAATCCCGGCTTTGGGGTCAGGTTTGAAGGAAAACTCTGCCGATCCGTGGATCGGTGAGACAAAAAACCTTCCGGGACGTAGATTATCATCAGAAAGTTAGGTCCACCTAGGCAAATTACATACATGACTCATGTCTGCTAAGATTATTTACAATTAATACATGCAGACTGGGTTTACAATCAAAAAGATCAAGCTGCTGATGATGGCAGGATGGCACGGACATGCTGATCAGGTGCTGCTTCTTTCTGTCAAGAAAAACGGGGTGCACTGCAGGGGTAGTTGACCAGTAGAGGTCAACACCTCTAAAGTGAAATCCACCTCGGCTTTCCAGACAACATAGTTACATGAGCCATTCGACTTCTCTTCAATCTTGAATTATGAGGTAGACATCTTGACCAAGTCAAAAATTCTTTAGCAGTGGATAATATATCTTCAAAGGGTGATTGCTCTTGTCTCTTGGTGTTTGTCTTCACCTCAACTCCGATTCCGTGTTAAATTTTCCATTGTTCTATTATGTAACAATCACTTAGACAATTTCTTCTTCTTTAGGAATCACTTCATTCACTTATTTTCAATCACCCAATAGCTGTAAACAATTGTAGATAGAACAATAAACTATATGCACAATAGAAGACAACCAAAAACAATAAAGACACAAAGATTTTGGTCAAAGATTAGGGAAAAACCCCACAAGGGGGAAAGCCCTAGCCAGATTCTTTTTCTATTAGATTGTCATCAAATGTTCATCAGAGAGATATATAGTCCAAATACACCAACAATCAGTCAAAGGTCAAAGCCTTGACTATCCCAGACAATAATCCAATATCCAATAAAAAATGAGCAATATAGTCAAATTTGGTCAAACTGTGATTTTGCAATTTTCAGTCAAACTCAAGAGCAGTCAACGCAGCCCTAAATAGTCACAAGTCAATGATCAAATCTGCTCCAAAAAGTTTGGTCAACCAGTCAAAGAATGCAGCCTCCTTCGTTTAGTCAGATTTGGTCAAAACAATCACAAAATCTGCCTTCAAAAGTTCTGTCAAAGTCAAAAATAATCTGCGGTCAAAGCTGCCTCAGACCTGTGGTCAACTGTGGTCAAAGTGCCCAGAAAGTTTTGGTCTACCTCTCCTTGAATTCGGTCTCCAAGAACAGATCCAAAAGCAGTCAAACCAAGACAAAGTTTCCCCAAGTCAACGCTGGTCAAAGATAGCCAAAACAGAAAAGTCAATGCTGTCAAATCAGATTGCTTCTCTCCCCTTCACACATGTGAACTCAGACCCTGCAATTTCAGATTAGATTGAACTAACCAAAGAAGAAATGATAAGTGATGTGATGCATCCAGGTGATGCCAAGTGTGGTGTATTTATATGTGGTTGAGGAGGTCAAATTTCTCCTTTAGGCTGACTTGTACTTTTTGATGTGACATGGACCAGCTTTAAAATAATAATTTTCCCAAGTGCAATTTAAATTCTTCCAAGGACCAATGGGGTCCCCTTAAGGTGTGCTAGGCTTCTCCATGGAGGAATTGCTCCCTCAGCTGCCAATTTTCAATAACTCCCATCAGTGAAAATTTGTAAAGAGTAGGGGGTTTTGGCTGTGGTGATAGTGGGCCACTACCCCATTGTAGTGTTTCCCTTTTCAATTCCTGCCAGATTTTGTGGCAACATATCCTAACAACTCTTTATTCAAGGATGCATGAGGGGGAATGCCGTTCTTTCATTTTTAGACAATGGGTTAAATATTTGCTTTGAACATAGTAAAGTTCTTTTGGAGCTTTTAACCTTTGAAAAAGTCATATCTTATGGATTTCTTGAGTATAGGAAATATCGACTATTATTGTTTAAGCTTTTGCTTTCATAAATAATCAGCTTTATTATTGGTTAGTATCAGAATATTGATTTTTGGCAAAAGCCAGTAAGTAATTAAATACAAATAACAAATACAACTTATTTTTAGTTCTATTCATAATTTAATTTATTCTTTACGTTGACCAATCCAATGTAAAAACATTTATTTGGGGGGCAAGAAAGCAGTCGATGACGATATTTAAAGATGTTGAGATCCTTAATTCTAATGTTAGCTCTCTCTTGGTGATGCACGGGCGTATTACCTCTCCACAGCTAAGAATGAATTGGGTGTTGTATCTGCAGAAAGTATTGCCGGTGAGATACAAACTTTTCTTCAATTCTCATGCTTTATCTATCAAAATGCCAATTAGTGTCCTGGCAATTGCGTGCTCTCATTTTCTATTTAAATGATTAAGCTATGGTTGTTTTGCTTAGGGAAAAGATATATGTGCTAATTTTTCTATCATTCAAACATGGTCCTAATTTATTATTAGAACAGATCATGTTTCCAAGGACCAGATTTTGTAATTTTACCTATTTTATTCAATCTCGTGGTATTTCTTGCGGAAACAATTTTAAATCGTTATAACTTTTCAAGGGCTAGACTCTGACTTACGGAAACATTGGAAGTCTTGTTGTTAGGTATATTATCTCATTGTTGTTATATTAAAGGATCATTTTTCTACATGGAGCCAACCTCAGAACGACTTTTAACTTCATATTACTGGTTTTGGAAAGGTCCATTGTTAAATGATGTGAATTTTGTTCTAAGTAAGCGGTTAAAATCAAGCTAGACTAGAACAGGACAATGGAATTTGAAAAGTTGCTGGATTTTGTGAGGCAGAGGAAAGGTGGCGTGTAGACAGAAAACTGCCCCATAGGTGCTTGCTTCAAGGATCTGGACATGGTAGATGATGAAGAGGAAGTGCACTCCTCTCCTTGAATAATCATTGACATAGATTCAATATAGGTTCTTTCTTCAGGGATCTGGAGATGGTAGATGATGAAGAGGAAGTGCACTCCTCTCCATTGAATGATCATTGAGATAGATTCAGTGAAGTACAAAAACTGAATATTTTTTGACCATAAGCCTTTTTCAGCTTTTGTGAGGTTGAAGAAGGCAGTCTACTGAAGGAAAACAATTTTTTTTTTAGAAAATTTCAAAATTATTATTTGATGTAACTTCAGAAATTTCATTTTTTTCCTAGAGGTTTTCTGGATCTAATCCCTGTGAATTTAAAACCTCAGTGCTGATTTGAAATATAATAAAACATCAGCAAAAATGAAGAATATTTCACTTTTTGAATTTAAGTATGGGGGATTTACGCAGTGCATTATATTAGATATCATTTTTGGAAATGGTCATACGTTTGAATGACTTACTTAACGCAGTTGAATCCCAAAAATGATATCCAATATTTCACTTGTTAGCAACCCCAATTCACTAGGAAATTTAAGAGTAAAGATGCCATGCTTATGCCACAAGTTTCAGCCCTGTTACCCGCCGGTTACTGACCATATTGGGTAACCATATAGGAATTTTTTTCTCCCATTCATCTACATCCAGCCGGCCAGCCAGCAGCCTCGAGCCAACCACTTCTAGCTTATGACGTGCCACTATACAGCTCCGCCACCTGCATCAGTCATATGACCTTTTACCCATCCGGAAAAAGCACATGAATGAAGGCGGGCTTCCAATCAAAAGGTACTTTATCCATTTTGCAATTGTGTGCTTATGCTTGTTTGTATTTAGGGCTTTTGATATGGATTATAGGGTGACTTGGAAGAAGGAGGGGTTTTGAACTTGAGCTTGTTCCCTCTCCTTAAATGGAGGGGGGGGGGGTTGGGGTAACCTTCGACCATAGTCCAATGGGACCTCCCTTAATGCCCCAATGGGTATAGGAGGAGCACTACTTGGGTAACCTTGATTGAGATAATGCAGTTCCATTTAACCTTGCTCCATAATTACCACTTTCCATCATACATTACAATTTCTTATCTCACATCCATTCTTTGGGTTCAACTAACCATTGGTTCTTTAGGAGTTGACACCCATACATCCACATACACGGGTAGGGTCCAAATTTTTTCCTTGGGAGGTTGATGCAGCTAAAACAAAAAAAGATAAAACATATAATGGCCACAGAGCAAAAGAAAAGAAAAGAATATCAAAATGCAAAAGATGGCCGAGGCAAAAACCTAATGAGCTCTACCTCACTCATATGACCATCACTCGGTTACTAGGCACATGATTTCCCCATACATAAAAAATAAAAGGAACACTTGCATGTCCCAACCCCAATGGGCAATGAATTAACCCATCCTTAAGGGGTAATACAACTGCTGTACATCATACAAAGCAAACTCTAACCCTTTGAGCTATGAGCGGTAATACAAGGAAGAATCAAGAAAAAGTAAAAAGCATGTTATCACAAAATCTAGAGTCCTTAGAAAGGGAAACCCTTAAAGACAAAAGCTAGACCAAGTGCTAACAATGTGATAGTGGTCCACTGTCAGCATAGCCAAAATTCCCTGCACCTTATAGACTTTCACTGATGGGAGGAGTCTCTATAGGATGAGATCACTTGAAATAGATGTTCTAGGGTTAATGTTCAAGGTGATCAACTAGGATTTTCCAAGAGAGATTCAATTTTAGGCTCAAGGCTTCACAAGGAAGCAATTCACTTTCTATGTGAGACCTAGGGAAGAATGCAAAAAACCTATGGTTTGATAAATGATACAAGAGTTGGAGTTCCTAGAGGTTGAGGCAAGAAGAAAAGGTTCCTTATGATTGATTCCAACAATTCCAAGGCTCATGAAACCTTTAAGAAAGCCCTCAAGTTGAGAAAGAAGAGACTAGGGTTTCCCTCTTAGGGCAACACCTAGGGCAAGAGATTTTATGGATGAAATTTGAGTGGATGCCCACCAAAATGATAGGTCATGTAGTCAAGACCTACCTCTTGATGTTTAGGCTCTCAAACCTCCAAAAACTCTCCTCCATAGAATTTCGCTCCAAGCTCTAGGTCTTCTTCCTAGCCTTCAAAGCGTTAGAAAATAAAAAAGGCAGAAATATTTTCTTATTCTTGATAATTAATTGTGATGTTTCTTGTTATTAAGATTCTTTATATCTTCTTTCTTTTAGTTCATCAAGCAATTACCAAAGCAGTAGCACATCAAACAATATACACCAGATGTAGGCACTATGCCAGGGCAAAGTCCCCCTCGAGGGGAAACCGTAGTCAAGAAATTCTTCCTTTCAATAATATTATTTGAGACTCTTCACCCTAGACCAAGACAAGACCTTCTCTCCACACTAAGTCAACCTCCCAGAATTTTGACCTCCTTCCAACAACTTCGACTAGGTAGCAAATTTCGACAATTGGCAGCTTTCGGCAATAGAGAAACTTGGAAGACTTCGATACCCAATCCAGGACACAAAACAGAGAGAGAGCTACCAAAATTTTGATTTTTCCTTTCTCCTTAGACTTCCCCAAACTCGCATTCACTTCGACTTCCCGACAACGGACTTCACACTTTTTCCTAGCTACAAGAGATATCGAACTTGTGTGTGAGAATGATGATCCAAATGAATTCGATGAGCTTGTATTTATAGGCTCCATGTGAGGTCGAATAGGGTCCTTAGGTTGACTTGATCTTCTTCTAGGTCGACATGGTGTGGAGGATACATAAATCATATTTGACTCAATACTTAACCTTTTTACATGATTCAAAAGCCCAAGAAGGGTATCTTTAAAAGTACAATGACTCTATAGGCTTAGAATAAATCCAAAAAAGCCTCAATGGGGACTTTGACCTAAAACAAGGTGACCCAACCATGAAACCCAAGCTTTAATGAGTCACAATAATAATAATAAAAATTCTTTTGACAAGTACATTACATGATGACTTAAGTACATTAATGAAGACTGAACATAGTTACATTTTCCAACACAAAGGACCGAATTTGAGAAGAGGAAAATATGTATAAAATTTAGGATTGACTACCAAGTGATTGGACTAATTGTTGAAAGGTGTAACGAGGTTCAGTCTTCATAATGACATGTAATTATGATTTTATGTAAAGAGATGTAAAAAAATGAAATTATTATATTAACTTGCTTCATGGGTTTCATGAGCAAGGATTTTGCTTTTAGGTCAAGACTCCCACTGAGAGTCTTTAGGGTTTTTACATGATTCAAAAGCCCAAGAAGGGTATCTTTAAAAGTACAATGACTCTATAGGCTTAGAATAAATCCAAAAAAGCCTCAATGGGGACTTTGACCTAAAACAAGGTGACCCAACCATGAAACCCAAGCTTTAATGAGTCACAATAATAATAATAAAAATTCTTTTGACAAGTACATTACATGATGACTTAAGTACATTAATGAAGACTGAACATAGTTACATTTTCCAACACAAAGGACCGAATTTGAGAAGAGGAAAATATGTATAAAATTTAGGATTGACTACCAAGTGATTGGACTAATTGTTGAAAGGTGTAACGAGGTTCAATCTTCATAATGACATGTAATTATGATTTTATGTAAAGAGATGTAAAAAAATGAAATTATTATATTAACTTGCTTCATGGGTTTCATGAGCAAGGATTTTGCTTTTAGGTCAAGACTCCCATTGAGAGTCTTTAGGGTTTATTCATCAAGTCATAAAAGAGTCATTGTCATGTAAATGTATCATGTTATACCTTGTAATAAGTCAATATTGTCTATGTAAAGTATCCTCCAAAAGCTTGTCACCAAACCCCTTCAGGTCGGCCTACAAACCATGAGGAAGCTAGAAGAGAAAGTCGGCATAAATTCCAATTGTCAAGTCGGCCAAAAGGGTAGCAAAGAAGATTGATTATAGACCTACTCGGCCTCATTTGGAGACACACAATTCGGACAAGCATTCATTGGAATAGTGCGAAAAAGAAGGCAGAAGAAAGAGGGCTAAAAGGAGGACAAAGGAGGAGCAACAAAAGAGAAGGACGAAGATTCTTTTGGGTCATCATCTACTGGTCATCGGGCATAATATTCTGGGAAGTGCGAAGTCTGGGCAACAAAATCTTCTGGGCAGTGCAAAGTCTGGGCAACAAATTCTTCTAGGAAGTGCAAAGTTTGGGTAGCAGATTCTTCTGGGGCAGCAAGAGAGAAACTCTACTAAGTGATCAAAGTAGAGGCCGAGGTTCTCTCTAGAAGAACTAGAGACCAATATTCTCTAGGGAAGTTGTGGAGGTGCAGTACAACGAGATAGAGACCGAGTTTCTTTAGGAGGAAAGGCAAAGGAAGGGAGAAGCAAATTAAGGTGGGTGACAAGGTTCTTGGAAGGATACTATAGTCAAGGATTCAGTGTCATGGTCTTGGTACTTATCAATTGAAGATCTAGAAAAAGAATTTTATTGAGTTTTCCTCTCAAGAGGTGAGAGGTTTTGGCCTTGGTTGGAGAAACCTATATTTTGTGTCACTTGCCTTTATTTTTGGTAATTGTCTTGATGAAAAAGAACACACTAATAAACTAACAAAGTGAAAGATCATAAGTAAAAGAAGAACAAGCATATCACAAGCAATTATCAAGCAGAGAAATTGTTAACATTGAATACCTTAGATTTCTCAACATGGTATCAGAGCTAGGGTGCTGAAGACAAGAAGAGGCAAACAAAGCAAGCTGACACACAAGAATCAATCTTCTAAGGAGGAACCAAAGTAAGTCGAAGGTTATCAAGAAGGAGATATAGATTCTCATCAAACCAAAAACCCTAGATCGAAAGCAAGAATCTTGAAATCATCCTCAAGAAGGAAGCAGAAACCCTAGAAGCATTTCAGAAGTGGAAACTCTTCAAATCTAAGGAAGATTGAATTAAAAGTCAATCATCTCTCTTGAAGCAAAGGTCTCATAGTGGGCAATCCTCCCTCTTTGTTAAAATTGGCAACTAGGGCCAAAATCCATGTGGGTGATCTTATTAATGGCAGCTGATATTTTTCTTGGACCCCTCTCATCGAGAGGTGTAGGATTGGTTTAAAGATCATCCGATTCCGATAAGTATTTCTGGAGATATGAATTTATTTGTGTTATAAGACAATTCGTCAAAGGCGGCCAACAACCAAATAAACCCCTCATGTGCTCCTCGATTTAGCATAAAAAGAGGTGACTTGATAGTAATTTCTACACACACTTCTATCTTGATTTCTCTCCACTTGTTTTGGGTTTTAGTGGAAGAGAAATCTAGGAGTGGAAGCCCTAGACGTTGGAGGAAAAGAGGCTGCCTTAGCCGCAGTCAAGAAGAAGAAATACGTTGCCCTAATCTAGAGGACACAGTCATGAAGAAAAGCCCTAAATGCTATCAAGAAGGAGCCCTAAACCTATACACTGGTGCCTACCCTAACGCAGACCTAAAGGCTCCCCTAATGTAGACCTAAAGGTAGCCCTCACTAAGACCTAAAGGCAACCCTAACAAAGCTATCCTAAGGCAGCTCAAGAAGAAGGAGGACGTTGATTTGAAGGGTCTGTTTTGGGCAAGAAAAAATCTGTAATAAGGCCGAGCTGCTACAAGAGGTAAGCCGTAGGCCTAGAGGCAAATTTGGGCAAGATTTAGGGTGTTTCTCTTCACTATTTTGGGTTCGAGTTTGAGCAGGTGACAAGGCCAAAGAGCAGCATTGAATCTGGATTGTTTGGTGCAGATTAGGGTGAACTTCTTCCTGAAATTGAAGGCCGCAAATCCCTGTTGTAATTATAGTGGGACGCAAAATTGTTTGGATGAGTTGTGGAGGGTCGTAAGGCCATCCTCCTACAATAGATGCATGGGACAACAGCAAGGTATAGTGCTGCTAAGATGCATGGGACAACAACAAGTTATAGTGTTGCTAAGATGCATGGGACAACAACTAAGATGCATGGGACAACAACAAGGTATAATGCTCCTAAGATGCATAGGACAACAGCTAAGATGCATGGGACAACAACAAGGTATAGTGCTGTTAAGATGCATAGGACAACAACTAAGATGCATGGGACAGCTGCAAGGTATGGCAATGCTAAGATGCATGGGACAACAACAAGGTATAACAAGTTGTGATGGTACAATAGTGACAACAACAAAACAATGGGACAACAAGCAACCATGGTGCGACAGTATGAGCAGTGACAACATTAACAAGATGTCACAATATTGGAAGGTGCAACATAAGTTGCAGCAGTATGATGCATGGTCATGAGGTCCAACATTGTGATGATGGGAGCAACATGGTGCAGCACGGTGAGGTGCAGCATGATGATGAGATGCAGCACAATGATAGGTGAAGGAGTCACCTTGGAGAATCAGTTGAAGCAGCATGTCTTCAACTGATCTCATGTATCATCTTCTTAGAGATGATCTAAGCTCTTATTTAGACAAGTCAAAGTATTGACTTCTGTTGTAAATGTACTATCTCTCTCTCTCTTTGCTGAACTATTGAAGAACATATAAGAAGAATTGATCAAGGGTTTCCCCACATTGGGGTTTGTCCCTGGCTAGCACCACATATCTTGTCCTCTTGTCTTGGCTTGTCTTCTGCAATTTATGTTTATGTTCTATCTGCAGTTTACTTTAATGCTGATGTGATTGCTAATCTGGAAAAGATATTGAGCTAACTGCGAAAATTGAAATAAATTGCTCTAAGCATAAAACATACCTAAAATTAACATGGTATCAGAGCTGAGGTGAAGACAAAGCCCAAGCAAGAGTGAAAGAGCAATCACCGAAGACAGTTGGGAAAGGACAAAAGGATCAATGGATTCCTCATCCCTCTTCTAATTCACCAAGAGTGAAGTCGAAGCAGAGAATATTATCAGAATGGCGCAGCGAAAGCTTCTGATGGCCTACCTAAAGATCACTTCAATGGTAAGTCCAGGTCTAAGGGTGGAAAGAAAGGCAGATGCCTTGTTTGTAATAAGTTTGGTCATTATGCGAAGGAGTGTCCGAATAGCAAGGACACATCACTTGATGATGATATCAATCATTCCAGGGACATCTTCAATGATCAGAGGAATGACAGGCAATGCAAGTCATCAAGGAAACGACAGACTCTTCAAGAAAGCAAGGAACCCCAAGTATGAAGAATCAAATGTTGTTCCCGATAAGATAAAGAAGCGTTATCTTATATCGACCATCTTCTTTAGACTGTTTGGGAATCTGGCTTATTGATTGTAGTGCTTCAAGGCACTTCATCGAATAGAAGGGTGCTCTCTCTAATTTGGTAGAGATGGAAACAATCGTGGGATTATACTTGGAGTTGATTTCACCTATCCTGAAAAGGGTGTAGGGAATGTTACTCCTCAATTGAATAAGGGTAACTCGATTCATTTACACAAATCTCTTTTATGTACCTGATCGCAAGAAGAACTTGGTGTCCATTTCGACAATGGAAGTCAAAGGTTACAGGGTGGTATTCATTGATGGAAAGGTACGTGTTTAAAAATGAAAATTTTCTAAGATGCTTTTGAGTTCAGGGTTGGCAATTTGTATGAAGTTGCAATATGGTCCATTGGGGACCATGTCAGTTGACATATCTCATCTATAGCATCGGAGGTCTACTTATGGGACCCTACCTGATGTGAGTCAGATGGTGACTCGGATGCCTGAATTCAAGAAGAGCATGAAGGTACATGTCTGAGATGTACTGAAGGAAAATCTTACAAGGGGACCATTCCCCTCATGTAGCAGATCCACAGGTTTGGAACAACTCGCGGGGTTTGAGATTCATGATCGAGAATCTCACGTATGAAGGTGGTAGAAAGCCCTCTATGATCTAAAGCAAAACACCCCGGAAGTATGAGAGGATTGATAGCTGTCTGATGAAGCTGAGATTCACTAGGAGTGAAGCCGATCCAAACCATTGCTTGAAAGTTGTGGATGATAGACCTCTCATACCGACACCTTCTGAGGACGACCTGTTTTTGACAGGTGCTGACCCTCTCATTTGTAGAAGAGGGAGTTGGATTCTGGATGTGGAGTGGTAAATTGCAAGCTCGTGACTACCTCGAGGATCTTAACTTTCAGAAGTTATATGGTAGTGATGCCGGACTAGATTTGGGAAATGCCTCTGAGTTTCAAAAACTCATTCACATTGATGTCGTTGGTGAACTTTCGTCTGGATATATGTTTTCTAGTTAGCATGTTGGGCTCATATTTGGTTGAGCCTCACTAGATTGTTGCCAAGTATTTTCCGAGATATTTTCGGGGCACAATCTCTCATGGATTCAGATACATTGTCGGAAATGTGAAGCTGCATGATTATTCGAATGTTGACTGGGCAGGCAGTGTGGAGGATCGCAAGAGCACTTCTGAGTGCTGGTTCTCTTTGAGTTCTGCTTCAATATCCTTGATGAACAGGAAGCAAAAGTCGGTTGCTATAATCATCGTTGAGATTGAATATATAGCTACGAGTATGACCTCGTGTGAAGCTGCTTGGTTGTGGGAGCTCTTCAGTGAGCTGCTTGTACACATGATGGATACCACCATGATCTTCTATGTCAACCAGGGGGGATTCGATTGTTGAGGAATCCTGTATTCTATGATTGCTCCAGTATATAAACATTAGATACTACCTTATCTAGGATATGGTACGTCGATGATTGAGGAGGATCTATCGCATTGAAACTGATGTATAGGTCGCAGACATTCTGTCAAAGCCCCGGGAAAAGGTCAAATTTGTGACTTTCCCGAACAACTTGGAGTCGTTGAGAGACTTTCTTATGAGGGTTCTGCATGATGCATGCATTGAGCTCTGGGGGGCTTGGGGTACTTACTGGAGCAACACATGACCACAGGGCGACTCACCCTCCCCTAATGGTGCGCTGTGTATAGGGTGAATAGCTCAGCCTTCCCCTGTGATACCCGAGGCGACTTTGGGACAAGATGATTCGTTCTCCTGTGAGCCAGGATGATTCGTTCTTCTGTGAGCCAGGATGATTAGTTCTCTTGTGGGACATGATGATTAGTTCTCCTATCGAGGCATCCTACCCATGTAGTCTGGGACTCATGGGAAGTAGCTATCATCTGATCAATGAGCAGGGAAATCGGGTTAGGG
Organism: Pinus tabuliformis; assembly: GCA_031772625.1. Taxonomy (NCBI): domain Eukaryota; kingdom Viridiplantae; phylum Streptophyta; class Pinopsida; order Pinales; family Pinaceae; genus Pinus; species Pinus tabuliformis. The sequence continues at coordinate 119,364,684 of CM062806.1, forward strand.
ACCGTAGTAGTACTATCGATGGATGCATCGTAGTATCTATCGTACTCCCTATGCTAGGATGACCTCCAACTGATCTGGGATCAATATGAGTGGTTTGAGACACTCTCTTGTGATATTGATCTAAGATCAATAAAACTGACTTCGGGTCAATAAGAGTGATATGACACACTCTCTTCAGATGAAACTGACTTCGGGTCAGTAGAGAATGGTATGAGACATTCTTGATCAATTCTTCTTCTTCATGGTTCAGCAGAGCAAAGCAGAACTGAGTAGAGCTCAGCAGAGCAGAGCAAAGCAGTGCAGGGCACTGATGGCAGAGACAGTACAGTCGGACATATGGATCAACAGGTCGAGTTCTCCCTAGTTGAGAGGGAGTGTTAAAATTGGTAACTAGGGCCAAACTCCATGTGGGTCATCCTATTAATGGAAACTGATATTTTTCTTGGCTCCCTCTCATCGAGAGGTGTAGGATTGATCTAAAGATCATCCGATTTTGATAAGTATTCATGGAGATATGAATTTATTTGTGTTATAAGACAATTCATCAAAGTCGGCTGGCAACCAAATAAACCCCTCGTGCTCCACGATTTAGTATAAAAAGAGGTGACTTGATAGCATTTCTACACACACTTCTATCTTGATTTCTCTCCACTTGTCTTGCGTTTTAGTGGAAGAGAAATCTAGGAGTGGAAGCCCTAGACGTTGGAGGAAAAGAGGCTGCCCTACCCGCAGTCAAGAAGAAGAAATACGCTGCCCTAATCTAGAGGATGCAGTCATGAAGAAAAGCCCTAAACGCTATCAAGAAGGAGCCCTAAACCTATACGCTGGTCCCTACCCTAACGCAGACCTAAAGGCAGCCCTCACTAAGACCTAAAGGCAACCCTAACAAAGCTATCCTAAGGCAGCTCAAGAAGAAGGAGGATGTTGATGTGAAGGGTCTGTTTTGGGCAAGAAAACATCTGTAATAAGGCCAAGCTGCTACAGGAGGTAAGCTGCAGGCCTAGAGGCAAATCTGGGCAAGATTTAGGGTGTTTCTCTTCATTGTTTTGGGTCCGAATTTGAGCAGGTGACAAGGCCAAAGAGTAACATTGAATCTAGACTGTTTGGTGCGGATTAGGGTGAATTTCTTCCTGAAATTGAAGGTCGCAAATCCTCGTTGTAATTACAGTGGGATGTAGAACTGTTTGGATGAGTTGTGGAGGGTTGTAAGGCCATACTCCTACAACAGATGCATGGGACAACAACAAGGTATAGTGCTGCTAAGATGCATGGGACAACAACAAGGTATAGTGCTGCTAAGATGCATGGGACAACAACAAGGTATAGTGCTGCTAAGATGCATAGGACAACAACTAAGATGCATGGGACAACAACAAGGTATAGTGCTGCTAAGATGCATGGGACAGCTGCAAGGTATGGCAATGCTAAGATGCATGGGACAACAACAAGGTATAACAAGTTGTGATGGTACAGCAGTGACATCAACAAAACAATGGGATAACAAGCAACCATGGTGCGACAGTATGAGCAGTGACAATATTAGCAAGATGTCACAATATTGGAAGGTGCAACATAAGTTGCAACAACATGATGCATGGTCATGAGGTCCAACATTTTGATGATGGGAGCAACATGGTGTAGCATGGTGAGGTGCAGCATGATGACGAGATGCAACACAATGATAGGTGAAGGAGTCACCTTGGACAATCAGTTGAAGCAACATGTCTTCAACTGATCTCATTTATCATCTTCTTAGAGATGATCTAAGCTCTTATTTAGACAAGTCAAAGTATTGACTTCTGTTGTAAATGTACTATCTCTCTCTCTCTCTCTGCTGAACTATTGAAGAACATATAAGAATAATTGATCAAGGGTTTCCCCACATTGGGGTTTGTCCCTGGCTAGTGCCACATCTCGTGTCCTCTTGTCTTGGCTAGTCTTCTGTGATTTATGTTTATGTTCTATCTGCAGTTTACTTTAATGCTGATGTGATTGCTAATCTGGAAAAGGTATTGGGCTAACTGCGAAAATTGAAATAAATTGCTCTAAGCATAGAACATACCTAAAATTAACACTCTTCAAAAGGATTTGAAGCAAGAAGCAACAAGTTCATCATCAAAGTTGAAGATTTAGTCTTCTCAAGTAAGTACCTCTTATTATAATATAATCTAGGAAAAGGACTTCATGTTTTAAGGAAGATGAAAAGCTGGTTGGGGTATCAAACTTCCTTGCTTGGAAAAATAGGATAGATGTTGTCCTCAAAGTAAATGAAGTCATTGATCATATTCATGGGAAGGTCTCCAAGCCATTCGAAGAACTAACATTATCTAAATACATGGAAAAGGATCTCAAGGCTGAAAAGATACTCAAGGAGTCCATCAAAGATTCACTTATTTCCTATGTAGCAAAGCTAGAAACATCTAAAGAAATATATGATAAGTTGGAAGAACTTTTCTCTAGAAGCACGGTAGAAAAGATCTTAACACTTAGATCTGAACTTCATAAGTTGAAATAGATGAAGGGATATCATCATGCTTATCTTAGGCATCTCAAATAAAAGAACAACTGAAGGATGTGGGAGACAAAGTATCAGATAATGAAATACTCTCAGCAATTCTAAATGCATTAACTAATGAACAAGGTAACCTCATTGCCTCTAGAGAAGAGGAAGCTATCCCATACATCAGGTTATGGTCTCTTGTCAAGGTAGAAGGAGACAAGATGAAGAATGAAAGTGAAGAAAGATCAGAAAGAAGGAAACAATTAGTGTCAAAACGAAAAGAAAAATTTGGAAAGTTCGGGAAGAAAAGGAAGAACATGGCTAAAGTAAGATGCTATGGTTGTCACAATTTTGGACACTACAAAAAAGACTGTCCTAATCGCAAGAGGGGCAGGGAAGAAAACTATTCTACTAAGGAAGTAAAAGGACCTGAGACAAAGAAGCGTAAGAAGGAAGAAGCTAAAAGATGACTAAGATGATCTTCTTCATTAGAAGGTTTCTTTCACTTGTAAGTCATAGATAGGAAACAATGTAAAGCAGATAGGTTGCATTAGAAGGAAGCATTGTGATAAAAGCATTAGAGATAAGAGCTCATGACATGGGAAGTATAAAGTATGTCTGGTACAAATCCTACTAATTAAGAAGCTCTTAGGAAACCTCATGAGTATTTATAAAAAGCAGAAGTCATCAACAACTAGCATCATCATAGAAGAAAACATCTGCCAGGTGAGGATATAAAACATCCTCAAGGTTCTCTAATAGAATTCTCATCAAAGGATTCACCGTTAGAGAAAGGAAGCAAAATGTTTTCATTACGAATTCCAACTTGTGGGATTCAAGGAATACTGGTATGATGACACAACAGGGAAGCAGGTCTGAAGGATAAAGTTCTTTCGAATAAAGCTACTACAAGAAGTCTGGATAACTAAAAGAAAGATGAGGTATATATGCTCACATAGATTATGGTTAAAAGGTCATGTCATATGGTTGAAAATATTATGGGTCATTCTTTCCATCTTGGGAAATATGATCAAGAAAAGAAACGATATCCTCCGAAGAATTGCAGAATAGCATAAGTCACACTAGATGAAATCCTCATAATGCAACATGAGGAAGTTGACTACAATCAAGGAACTATGATTGGAAGCTTCTGAGAATGAAGTGTGCGAGAAAAGAAAGGAAGAGATCATCGATTAGAGAAGGCATTCAACCTTCGAAGTCCAAGAAGAGTTGACTAGAATATCTCCCGGAAGAATATAAAGACTCTAATAGAAGTCGGAAAAAGATAAGAGGCCCTTGACAGTATATATCTGTGGAGATATGCCAATCTACATGCAAAATGGCGATACTTATAGGAAGATGTCATGGTGAAAGATCATTACAAAAGTAACTTTGATGTGAAGTGTTCATTGATTATTTTTGAACTAACTTCTGGATGGACTTATGTAGGACTGTCAAAGGGAAGGTCTGTAAATGACTTCCAAAGCAAACCATATAGAAGGATGTAATGTCCTTCCGAGATATAGTGCATCAGTTCTAGATCCTTCATTTCAAATTCAGTTGCCAACGTCTTCTTGCATTCTTGAATTTTTTCCTCCACACCTGTGATGAATAGATCATCCACATATAGTAGAGTAATGACAGGTTCATTATTCACGACCTTGGTGTCGAGATTCGGATCAACAAAACTCTTCACAAACCCAAATCTAAGTAGATATGCATCCATCCATCCTTGCATTGTTGAAATTTCCAAGTCTGACACGTTAGAAATCCCTACTGCATTATCTAGTTTAATTTCTCCTACTTGTTTATTCCATTAACAAGTTATTTATAAATATAAATACTAAAATAAACACAAATGTAGCCTTGACTCATATACAAATCAGTAACTGAAATAACTAAGACAAACACACAAGGGACACCGTTATTTTTGGACAATCGTTCTCAGAAAAACCCAATGCAGGAAAACCGGTGCAACAGATATGAGGGTTTTATTATTATGCAGTTTCTGAATACATCTAGGGTGCCAGAAATGGCTCACCCAATAGAGAATGCCCTCGGTAGTAGTACCTCTCCTCGGAGACAAATATTCCGGCTGATCAATCATCGGATGAACGATCCCACAACAACAATGGCAGCTCCTTAGTTGTACAATGAAAGCTGCTCCAAGCTTCTCTGCTGCTCTGTGTCACTCTGCAGGGATTGCGTCACCCTTCCTGGCTCACTAGCACTCTGTCTGCCCCACGAAAATTCTCTCGGCGCTACCTCTTGGCTTTGCGTCAGTGCTGCTAGCCTCCGCGCAGCTATTGAACCCTCTGCGTCAGTCCTCAGACCTGGCGCTACCTCTTGGCCCTGCGTCAACTCTGCTAGCCTCTGCGCAGCTACTAAACCCTCTGTGTCAGCTCTCAAACCCTTTGCATCACCCATGCTGGCCTCTTTAGCCTCTACGTAGCTCCCAATTGCCTCTGCGTCAGTCTCTCCAGGCTCCGCGCTGTCTCTCTGGCACTATCTTTGCCTCTTTGCTATGTATTCTTGGCCTCATGCCGAATTGCCCCATGCTACAACAGATCACTGGTTCGATTCTCTCAACAAACCCCGCTCCAGAAAATCAAACTGACTGATCAATATGATGTGTCTCCAACTGACCCTCAAGCCTTCTCTTATACTTTTCCTGTTGAGTCTTCAACGACCGAGATTAAGTCTCTAATCAATGGCTAAGATTAGATTTGGCTTGATCCATGTCATTTAGAACATTCTCACCTAGTTTTATATTAATACCCATTAATATTTTAAGTTTCCTAAGTTTAGAATTAGGAACGCCATTAAAAATATTAATTATTTTAATATCTTTCCAACTGGGTGGAATTTTCCCAAACCATTTATGGGTCTTGGAGATCTCATGTGCCTTAGCTTCTCCACCAATTTTCATGGCTAGAGCACATCCGATGCTACCACAAATCAACATGCATACCATGCCCTAGGTGCTTGCTTCAAACTATATAGGGCCTTCTTAAGTCTGAAACACGAGAGTCCCTGTTATTAACCTCAAAGCCTTCGGGTTGTTTGAAATACTCTTCCTCATCAATGGTCCCATTCAGAAACACGGTCTTCACATGATGGGTTTTCCAACCCATTGTAGTAGTCAATGAAACCAAAGATCTAATGGTAGTGTACCTTGTTGTGGGAGCAAAGGTTTCTTCATAATCAATGCCTTCCTTTTGAGAGAAACCCCTTGCAACGAATCTCACTTTGTACTTGTCTATACTTCCATCAACAACATGTTTGATCTTATAGATCAATTTGGAGGTGACAACCGATTTGTCACTAGGTCTAGGAACAATTTCCCAAACCCCATTCTTCATGATGGATTGATATTCTTCCTGCATTTCTTTCTTCCAAACCTCTTGATGAGCAACTTCCTTGAATGTAGATGGTTCAGCTTCAATTAACTTTGTCATGTATGCAACATAACCAAAATATCTTTTTGGTTTCTTACTTTCCTCGGAGGTTTCTTTTGTAGCTTCATGTCCTTCAACATCTTCTAATGTAGCTTTTAACCAATTTGGCCTTTTCCTTGTGGTTGGGATGACCATCGATTGAATAGGCTCACTTGGTTCTTCTTCTTCTTCTTGATTTGTAGTAGGGTTTTCATGATGACTTCTTCTTCTTCAAATATGGGAACTTTTTTGTCATCAAAATCAATAGGAATATCCTTTGAGTTCTTGTATGCTTGATTTTCATCAAATATGACATCCCTGCTTACTTCAATATGTCATCCTTCCCTAATGCAGATTCTAGATGCTTTTTAGGAGAGACTATATCCAACGAATATTCCCTTTATACTTGTAGAGTCCAACTTCTTTCGCTTGTCCTTTGAAACATGGATGTATGCTAGACTTCTAAAGATTCGAAGGTGATCCAGACTTGACTTCTTTCCTGTGAATACTTCTTCGGGTGTTGTATTATTAAGACTTCTATGAGGACTTCTATTTTGAATGTACACCACTGCCATTGTTGCTTCTCCGCATAAGACTTTTGGTAGGTCTTGATCAAGGAGCATAGTTCGAATGCCTTCTTCAATTGATGTATTCTTCCTTTCGACCAATTCATTTTGTTCGGGATAATAGGGAACACTGAGCTCTCTCTTAATGTTTGTTTCCTTACAATATGCAATCAATTCCTTAGAAGTGTATTCCTTACCATTGTCGGACCTTAGAGTTTGTATCTTTCTTTCGGTTAGGGTTTCCACTTCGAACCTAAACTTCTTGAACCAGTGTTGCGGGGGAGCGCCCCCCCCCCTCTCGATCCCGCTCCCAATCTACACTCCGGGTGGGAGCGACTCGAGAGTGGGTCGGGAGCGCGCTCCCAAAAAGGGAGTGATTTCGGGAGCGCGCTTCCTAAAAAAACACTCCTTGCCTTTTCGGGAGCGTTTAGCCTTTTTTGAATTTTTTTTTTTTGCAGTAATGTTCCAAATGCAAATTTTTTTCAAAGAAACAAATAAGTTTTGAGTGGGGCAACTTAATGATAAAGCCTATGGCCGTAGTATTGATATGCGATTCATGGTAATGTTAAGTTTTTAAAGTGAAAGTGACATTCTCCTTAATCTTCATTTTCATCCTTTTACTTAAATTTTTAACATTACCATGAAATGACTCAGGATGTTTGAGAGTGGTTCCGACCTCATTGGATTTCATATGGAGAAAGTAGAATTTTAGATTTCGTTCAAAATCTAGCAGACTTATCAGTTTTTTAGGATTTCAGGATTGCAATGTTTCCATTGAATTTTGTCATGTATTAGGGTATGGAACTCATATTTAATCAAGAGCCCAATCCCTCTATGTACCTTGATGTTAGTGACATTGGTTGTCGAACTCCTCTATCATGACCCTTCTAAAAATGTACGCATCACTCAAACAAAATCTTGACTTGACATGCTATGCTTTTTCTATCTTATGTTAATGCTTAGAGGGTGATATTAATGACAAAGATCCCTATACAGATACAAAGGTAATGACAAAGATACCTTTGGATATTAATGATTAGAGGGTGATATTAATGACAAAGATCTTGATTTTCCAACAAGACTAAAAAATTAGACATTTCTCATGGTGGTAAGAGGCCCAAGCATAAGCAATAGATAATAGATTTACTTGTCTTTTCTAGTTTCTAGTAGTTTTTATAACTGTTGACTCTTTCATATTTATTATGATATTTTTTTAAACAATATATGACAATTTAAGTTTGAAGTTGGCAATTATAACTCATTAGTAATGAATTATGAATATGATGCTTCATGAAAGTTGAAAGTTGTTTCATTTCATTTTATACATTTCATTTCATGTTAAATATTATTTGTTGTAATGGTTACACTTAGCTTACAAGTACAACTTTGGTGATCAATGATGATAAATGTTATATATTGAATTTTGAAAGCTTGAAACTTTAAGATCGATGAATCACAAGACTCAACATGTTGTATTACTATGTTACTAACTTGTGGACGTGGTTGATGAAGATTATAACTTCTAGATGATTGTTGTTGTATGGTCCAATCTATGTTTTTTTTATATCTAATTAATAATTCTACATGTTTTTGTTGACATATATGTATCAAAATTTAAAAATATATAAAATATATATATTATATAAAAAAAGCTCTGAAATTCGCTCCCAAATCAGGAGCTTTTGAAAATGTCACTCCCGCAACCGGTTTTGCCCTTGCTCCCCGCTTTAGCTCCCGCTCCCAAGTAACACTGCCTTGAACTTATCATATACTTCATCTTTTGTTTTGAGAAGGTAGAGCCATGTCTTTCTAGAATGGTCATTAATGAATGTTACATAGTAGAGATGACCTCCAAGTGATGTGTTAGACATGGGCCCACACACATCAGGATGGATGAGGTCTAATATCTTTGTAGACCTAGTTTCAATATTTGAAAATGGCTTTTCTTGTATGTTTTCCCAAAGAGCATCCCTTACACACACCTTCATGATCTAACTTCATATTAGGGATTCCATGAACCAATTGACTAAAAGTAGGGATGACCTTATAATGTAGATGACCATACCTCCTATGCCATAGCTCAATGGGATTGATTTCCTTATGAACCAAAGCTTGAGGAGGTGGTGTAATGACTCTATAAAGACTTCCTTCATGAACTCCATTAACCCCAGCTTTATCAATGCTAGAGTATTTTCCCAAACTAATACTTTTCCATCAACAAAAGCAACTCTTTCCCCTTTATCTTCTAAACAAGAAATCGAAAGTAAATTCTTTTTCAAACTTGGAACATATAAAATGTTGTTGAGGTGCAACTTCCATCCATTTTCTAGCTTCAACGATGTTGATCCCAGGCCTCTAACAACATAGCTTTTGTTGTCACCCAATTCCATAGCATGAGAAGAAGGCTCCTTTGATAGTGTATGGAGTTGTTTACTTTCTCTGGTCATGTGCCTTGATGCTCCACTATCAAGGATCCATGCATTGTCATCATTAAGAGAATTTGTAAGAGCAACCAAGAATCCTTGACTTTTGACCTTGTTGAATAAGTAATGGATGACCTTCTTGATCCAACTTCCAGCACTGTTGATACCCATTCTTATGTAGTTCATCAAAGAGGGAGAATCCATGCCAACAAAGTGATCTTCAACTTTTTCTGACCTTTGCTCTAATTCCATGTTGGAAAATCAATGCAAGTAGATTAGGGTTTGATTCCTCTCACTTGATAATTACTTGTGAGTTATGTTGGCTTCTTTTACTTCTTTATTATCTTATCTTTCATCAAGTAATTACCATATTATGTGTGTATGAAGATCATAAAACAAGAGACACAAGATGTAGGCGCTATGCTAGGGCACCCTTGAGGGGAAAACCTAGTAAAAAAGTCTCTTCCTTTCAATAGTATTCTTTGAGACTCTTCACCCTAGACAATGACCAAACCTTCCCTCCACGCCAAGTCAGCCTCCCAAATCTTCGACCCCTTTCCAGCAACACTTCCTTCCCAACAACTTCAACTATGCAGCGACTTCCGACATCTGGCAACAACAAACTTGGAAGACTTCGATCTCCCAAAGTAGGGCACGAAACAGAGAGAGAGGCTCCAAAATTTCGATTTTCTTCTTCTCCTTAGACTTGAACCAACTCGCACTTCCTTTTGCTTCCTTAGACCCACTTTGCACTTCTCTAGCTTCCTTAGGGATATCGAACTAGCTTGAGATGAGATGCTCCAAATGAATTCAACTTCCTTCTATTTATAGGGTCCAAGTGAGGTCGAATTGATGTCCTTAAGCCGACTTGATCTCTTCTAGGCTGACTTAGTGTGGAGGTTACATAAATTATATTTGACTCAATAGTAAACCTTTTTACATGATTCAAAAGCCAAAGAAGGGTTTCTTTGAATGTACAATGACTCTATAAACTCAATATTAATCCTAGGAGTCCACAATGGGGACTGTTACCCACCACTTCGTGGGTGATATCCCCAGGAGAATTTTTCTCCATGATGCACCTCAGCCAGTAGCCCCTTGTAGCCTCCTACTAGCTCATTGTGCCATTTCTCGGCCACCTAAGCCAGCCGTGTGGTTCTTCACCCACCTGTATTGTTTGAAGATGGGCCTCTCAAATCTAAAGGTATGTCTTGTCATTTGGAATTGAGTATTGGGTTTACTTATCATAGATACTTCTGGGTATGGATTGATGGGGGGATTTGGCGGAAAGAGTAGGCTTGGTTTGTGCTCCTGTCCCCTTGATGTCTTTTGGATGTTACCCTTGGATCTTAGTCTTGTGGGATCTCCTTTATTGACCATTTGGTTCTAGGGTGGTACTACTTGGGAAACCCCGACTTTGGGTGCGTGGTCTTACTCCTCTATCTGCATATATTACTCCCTTTCCACTCACTATACCCCCATTCATCATTACCCCCACTTGGGTCCACATAGGGCTAGCCTCCTTATCCCCTTGCCCCCACCGTGGGTTAGGCCTGGAATGATGCCCTGGAGGTTGAAGCTGCTAAAATAAAAAGGAAAAAGCATAATTGGATGCATTTAACAAGAAATTGTACCACAAAATGCAAAAGATGGTCGGGACAAAAATAATTAGCATGTGGGCAAAAGCCAATACATGAGCTCTACCCCATCTATGGTCATCACCCTAGTTCCATAGGCCCTAGATTAGCCTCCTTTATGATTCAAGAACCCATGATTGTCCCAACCCTTGGAGGGCAATGAACTGCCCTACCTAAAAATGGGTAATCATTGCTATATTTTACATATCATGCTAAGGTCCTTTGAGCCCGAGCAGTTAATTAAAGAAAATTCATAAAAGGCATATAAAGAAGGGTGTAAAAATCAAGGTCAAAGCACCTCATGTATCGCGATTGCTCCAAGGCACCTCATGTATCACGATTGCTCCCTCCTACACATTACATACCCAGGTGTTGGCTTACCCTTATCTAGCTACCCCTTTGCCCCAATATGTGGCCCAGGATTGCCCCTCTTATTCCCTATTCCATTACACCCATTTATCACTTGCCACCTCCATTAGAGGGATGTGCCTTGGACATACTATCTCCTTTAAGGGTTGAAACCACCTAATAAGGTACTTGGTTAAACCCTTTGGAGCTTGGAGAGACTAGCACATGCCAAAGCCCACTCTAGAAGGGCATGCCATTATGAAGTGCCCACTTTCTTATCCATGGTTTGTAAACTCTTTTACCTAATTATTTTAATGGCCGGTTGTACTAGAATCCTAGGGGACACATTGGATCTTATGCAAGATTACAGGTGGTTTCCATTTGGGTTTGGTCTCCCTATACGGGATCCTAACTCTCAGAGGTCTACATTGGAACATATAGGGTGTGCATAGAGAGCCATTGGCATCCACAACAACAGACAACACTCCATGGATCTTCATTGATTCTCAGAGATTATTAGCAATCCACTTTGGGATGGAGGTGATATGCTTGGTACATTATGCCCAACAGGCCCCCACAAGAGTCCCACATTTTGGTAGGTGTCCTAAGACTTGTATGATGTCATGGCAACATTCATTCCACCACTTGGACCTTTGCAGAGGATCTACAGGCATCTTCGATTCATATGAGACCCATGGGGTCATTTATGTGCCCTCAGACCGATTGGGAGTAGCACATGTCTACGACTTGGAGAACAAGGGGCCACCCCCTTGTCCATCATATTCCGAGGAATTTATTCCTTAGTATGGCACTTCAGGACATTATTACGCATTTGGAGGGACCCACGACATGTACATATATTTTTTGGCGCCTTGTGAGATTTATTTTTACACTTGTGAGCTAGTTTGGTGGGCTTGTCACCAATAGGGGTTTTATTTTCACATTATTTTATCATTAGGAGCTAATGTAGGCCCATAGGCTGATTCGAACTCCTTAGGAGGCTATATATTGATGTTAGATACATTCATTTGGATCATCACTTGTTATGAAACCAGCTCAAGAAAAGATAGAAAAGATAGATCAACGCCTTAGAATTCAGGCTCTTCGAGGGGGCAACCTCCTTTACATTACATAAATGAACAATTCTTGGATGATACAAATGACAAAACCTCCTTTCTATATATAGGAGTCTAAGGAGTCACAATATAATCTAGCCGACCTAACAATAATAATATAAAGCCACAAAAATAACAATAGGGGGATTCTATGGGGCACAGAAATAACAATATGGGGGTAATAGGGGCACAACAATATAAATAAGGGGTATAACTACAATAGTAATGGGGTAATCACTAGTATTATAGGGACCCAACATGCCCCTCTCCTTCAAAAAAGTGTTGTCCTCAACGCTTGAGTAGTTCTGGATACTTCTGCATAAAATTCTCATCCTCCCATGTGGAATCTTCAGCGGATAAGTTCTTCCACTTGATAAGATACTCTGAAATTGATCGATTTCGTAGCTGTCGAGTTCTTGTTTCTGTGACTGCTTCTGGTTCCAATATAATTTTTCCTTCCTTGTCAAGTTCTGGCAATATTGTTTGAATTGGGAGCTTGTCGCCTATAACCTTCTTTAAACATGAAACATGGAAAACTGGGTGCAATCGAGAAGCTGCAGGAAGCTCCAATTTGTATGCCATAGTACCAATCTTTTGCAACACCTTGTACGGACCATAATACTTTGGTGATAATTTATTATCCTTCTTAGCTTGCTTTAGGGACATTTGCTTATATGGTTGTAGCCGTAGGAATACCCAATCACCTACATCAAAACTTCTTTCACTGCGATGTTGATCTGCCTGTTGTTTCATTCTATTTTGTGCCAACACGAGGTTATCCTTTAAGAGTTGGAGGACTTGTTGTTGATGTTCGATGTGATGTTCCACTGCCTGAACCTTAGAATTTTCTCTTAAATATGATGTGATGGATGGTGGTTGATACCCATAAAGTGCCATAAATGGGGTCATTTTTGTTGCTGTATGGAAGGAAGTGTTATACCACCATTCAGCCAGAGGCAACCATTTGACCCATTGTGTCTGTTTATCAGATACAAAGCAACGAAGATATCCTTCCAAACATTTGTTTACTATCTCAGTTTGCCCATCAGATTGAGGATGATAAGATGAGCTATGAGCTAACTGAGTACCAAGACAAGAAAATAATTCTGTCCAAAAATTTCCAGTGAAAATGGGATCTCTGTCACTTACAATAATCTTTGGGTTTCCATGTAGCTTTTGAAATGTTTCCATAAATGCAGTAGAAACTGTACTGGCTTTAAATGGATGTGATAATGCACAAAAGTGTGCATACTTGGTAAGTCTGTCAACTACCACCATGATGACACTCTTTCCCTCAGACTTGGGTAAACCTGTGATAAAATCCATTGAAACCTCCTCCCAACGTTGGCTTGGAATGGATAAAGGTTGTAATAGACCCGGTGTCTTAATTGTTTCAACTTTATTTTGTTGGCAAACCAAACATTCTGCCACAAACTTTTGAATATCTGATTTAAGGCCATCCCAAAAAAATTCCTTCTTAACCCTGTGGTAAGTTTTTAAAAATCCTGAGTGCCCTCCTAAGGGAGAAGTGTGCAATTCCATAAGAATCTTTTGTTTTAGCTGGGAATTCTTACAGAGGTATAAGCGATCTTTGTACCATAACGAATCATTTTCCAGCTAAATGTATCAGACGTACTGGAATCTTGTTGTAGCTTTCGAATAAGTGCCCACACTTCTTCGTCATTCTTCCATTCCTCCCTTGCTTCGTTTATCCAATCTGGTTGGATAATAGAAATGGCACACAACAATGCTTCCACATCCTCATCCTTTCTTGAGAGTGCATCTGCCACCACATTTTGCTTCCCTTTTTTGTAGATGATTTCAAAGTCATAACCCAACATCTTTGTGACCCACTTTTGTTGCTCTTCAGAGGATAATCTTTGTTCTAAAAAGTATTTAAGGCTATCATGATCCGTTTTTACCTTGAAGTGTCTTCCCATTAGGTAGGGTCGCCATTTCTTAAGTGCATGGAGTATTGCCAACATTTCCTTCTCATAAATAGCTTTGCTTAAAAACTTTCCCTTGATTGGACGACTTTCAAAAGCAATGGGTCTTTCATCTTGCATTAGAACAACACCAATTCCATTTCCTGAAGCATCACATTCCACAATAAAGGTTTTTGTGAAGTCCGGTGTAGCTAAGACCGGTGCTTGGCACATTGCCTCTTTAAGATGTTCAAAGGCCTTTGTTGCTTCCGGAGTCCATGAAAATGCATCTTTCTTCAATAATGTTGTTAGAGGTGTGCTATTCTCCCATAATTCTTAACAAACTTGCGATAATACCCTGTCAACCCAAGAAATCCTCGCAGATGCTTTATGGATGTGGGGATTTTCCATTCCTTAATGGCTTTAATTTTGCTAGGGTCTACCTTAACTCCTTCATGAGATACAATATGACCCAAATATTCCACCTCCTGGACTCCAAAGAAACATTTGGATCTTTTTGCATATAATTGTTTCTCCTCCAATAGTTGTAGCACCTTGTCAACATGTTCAACATGATCCTTCCAAGACTTGCTGTAGATTAGTATATCATCAAAAAATACTAACACAAATTTTCTAAGGAATGGTTTGAAAATTGAATTCATCAAACCTTGAAATGTTGAAGGTGCATTGGTAAGGCCAAAAGGCATGACCAAAAATTCATAATGACCCTCATGAGTTCTAAATGCCGTTTTCGGAATGTCTTCAATCTTCATTCTGATTTGATGATATCCCGAACGAAGATCCAACTTGGTGAAGTAAATTGATCCATGCAATTCATCCAGTAATTCATCAATGACAGGAATGGGGAACTTATCTTTAATAGTGAGCTTGTTGAGCTCCCTATAATCCGGACACATGCGCCATGATCCATCCTTCTTGTGCACCAATACTACTGGAGCAGAGAAAGAACTTTGACTCGGTTGAATTATACCAGCCTCTAGCATTTCTGCAACCATACGTTCAATTTCACTTTTTTGGACATAGGGATATCTGTACGGCCTGATGTTTGGAGGAACACTTCCTGGAATCAGATGAATAGCATGATCATGATCACGCATAGGTGGGAGACCTTTGGGAGTCTCAAATACCTTGGAATGATTGTCCAGGACTTTTTGGAGATCTGGAGAAATAGATGATTCCGATGTGGAAACATCTAGCGAACATAATTGTGCAATTACACCTCTTTGCTCCTTTTTTAGAAGCTTTGTCATACCATTAGAGCTGATTATCTTTCCTGGTTTCCCTGCAATACCCCTTAATTCAACTTCCTTTCCTTCCGTAGAAAATTTGATGAAAAGTTCTTGAAAATTAAAAGCTATTGTACCCAAGGATTGTAGCCATTGGACTCCTAGTACAACATCAGCACCTCCCATTGGAATGGAAAGCATTGGGCTAGTCAATACATATTCTCCCATGGATAGCTTGATATTATGGCACTTTCCAGAGCAATTTATTGTTCCTCCATTTGCAATCATCACTTGACACTCTGGTGCTGGATATAGGAAGCAATTCAATTCTTTTGCTACCCTACAATGAATAAAATTGTGGGTGCTTCCTGAATCAATCAACACTATTACTTTTTTCTTCTTGATTTGTCCTTCTATCTTGATGGTTTGAGGAGTGGTAATTCCCGCCAATGCATTACAAGATATGGTCGGATTTATTTGTTCTTCATCTAGGCTTTGTTCCTGGAGTATATCCTCTTCTTTTGACCTTTCTTGCTCCTTTTCTTCTTCCTCTTCACAATCTATGTAGAATAATTTCTTCTCAGCACACTTATGACCTTTAGTGTATTTGCTATCACAACTGTAACAAAGCCCTTTTGCTCTTTTTTCTTCCAATTGTTGTGGTGTCAACCTTATAGGTTGTGGAAGACTAGGGGCAACAACACTTCCGTCTTTATAGTTGTGAGTGGTATGCTTCCTAGTTGCCATAATTTTGCTTTCCATTTTTTTTGCTAACCTGAATGCCTTCTCTAATGAATCAGGTTCCCAAAGGCGAACATCATGTTGGATATTATCCTTTAAAGACCCTATGAACACATCAATCCTATGCTCCTCTGGAATATCTTTTACCCTTATGTTCAATTTTTGGAACTCCTCAATGTGCTCCATTATTGAACCCTTTTGTTTGAGACTTATCAATTGGCTAAAAAAAGTGTTGCTTTTTGTATCCTCATAATGTGCTATCAATTCTTCCGTAAAAATTGCCCAAGTGATAAATTGTTTACGAGAGCAAAGCCATTGATACCATACAAACTGATTTGGTTCCAAATATACAGTTGCCATACGTACCTTTTGTGCGTTTTGCACATTATTGAGATCGAAGAATTGCTCCATCTGTAATATCCATGTGGCGGGATCCTTGCCATCAAACTTCCTCATATCGATTTTTGGAATATGGTGAGTCTTCGATCCAACATTAGAGTCTATGGAATCATGATTAACATTTCTTTTGTTTTCATCATGAGTTTCCTTTACTACCTTTTCACCATTAGTAAGTATTTCTTGTAGAAAATTTGTCAAATCTGTCTTCAAATCTGTTATGCCTGTCTTCAAATTTGTGTTCAAATCTATCTTCAAATTTTCCATCTTAGCTTCCATGCCATTCATCTTAGCTTCCACGCCATTTATCTTAGCTTCTGTTAACTTTTGTGAGCGTGACATTTGTTGCACTTGTTCTTGTAATTTTGATATATCATGTAGCATTTCTTCCTCTTCTTCATGAGTCATGCTAGAGCTTTCAGGTTCCTTATTAGGTGTTTGCATTTTCTTTCCTCGGGGCATCAGTTACCGATAATAATTCTCTACTATGTCCTTTGAATTCCTTCAAAATAAATTTTCAAACCAAGCTTAAGCAAAAATTTAAAAAAAATCTACACACCTTTTTTCACTTTGTAGGAGCTCGATATTTCCTGTGATGTATCTCTGTACTTTCCAATCATCTAGTTCTGAAATTGCTACCTGTAGTAGCCCTCTGTGTCCTCTTTCCAATGCCACAGGTTTGACCCAAATTGGATTCTCCAAGGAAGAGTTATGCGAAATCTCCCACAGTGACTTGATTATAGACTAGTTCAGTAGAGCAAACTTGTACGACGTGCCACGAGTCTCTGTTTCAACCTTTGGATCTAAAAAACACTTATAAGAAACTACAGTCTATCCTCTTTCTGTACCTTATTATGAAATTTCAATCCGATCCCCAGAGAGAAAGTTATGACGATTTTCCCCAAGTCACCTGTTTGGAATGTAATTCAGGAGTCTGCAAAAAGACCAACTTCCTCAGATCATATCTCCGCAAATATAGCGCGAAAAGCTCTGAAATTTAGACCCAAGGTTCAGCGCGATTTCTTCTCAAATGGGTTTTTTTTGCGACTTCTGAAACGTCACAGAAAAAAAGTTATAGCGAAAATGCCACGATGACCTGTTTGGAGCAGCGAAACCCTAGAACCCAAAGCTCTGATACCAAATGTTATGAAACCAGTTCAAGAAAAGATAGAAAAGATAGATCAACGCCTTAGAATTCAGGCTCTTCGAGGAGGCAACCTCCTTTGCATTACATAAATGAACAATTCTTGGATGATACAAATGACAAAACCTCCTTTCTATATATAGGAGTCTAAGGAGTCACAATATAATCTAGCCAACCTAACAATAATAATATAAAGCCACAAAAATAACAATAGGGGGATTCTATGGGGCACAGAAATAACAATATGGGGGTAATAGGGGCACAACAATATAAATAAGGGTATAACTACAATAGTAATGGGGTAATCACTAGTATTATAAGGACCCAACATCACTTGACTTGGGATCTCTTTAATCATAGAGAATTTCACACTTGGAGGATATTTTTTGGAGATGGATGAATTTTGATGTATGGATTTGGGCTATTTCTCTTGTCTTGGAAGTTGATTGTGAAAACAAAATGCTAGTTGGATATACTCTATAATGTTGTAAGTAAATTTTAACGTTGTTATTCTTGTTGCTGCATACTGCTAAAATTAGGGCTAGTTGCTGCATTATTGAAATGTGGAATTGAGCATGTTTTAGCTAATTTAATGTATGGGCCAATATTATATGAATGAAATGTCCTAGAGATTATTTGTCTCGAGAAGCTTGCATCATTTGCTTTGAAGTATAAATGCTTGAAGGTCACTTTTCTTTTCTTTCTCTCAACATTGGATGAAGTTGACTTTCTGGGCCTCCTTGATCAAGAAACCAAGTTCTTACTCATCATTATCCTTGACTCCATATCCCCAAGTGAGTTAGGCACTAATCCCTTAAAAAGGGTGATCATTTTAACCCTATTTTCCCCCTTTTCCCCTTTTTCCCTAGATCTAGCCCCAGTAGGTCACCTAGGGCATCAATTTCCTTGGAAATGACCCAAGGAAAAATTTCGATTTACTACAGGTTACTGTGCTGGTGGGTCCCCTCCCTCTCCTCCAAATTTGAGGCAATTCTAACGGTGGAATCTCCGGGAATCCTAGGCCTTAGCTCTAGGATCAAATTTTGCCTAGGCATCCCCAAGGCTAGAGCTCAACAGGATCAGTGTTTTAAGATTCGGCCAAGTTGGTCCGAGTCATGGCCTCACCGGGTCGACTCAGCCATTGAATCGGTTTGGCCAACCAGGTTATTACTGAGCCGGCCGAGTCTGAGCCTACTCGGCCGAGTTGGATGACAGCGGCCCGTGAATTAGAAAACAATGATTTTTTTTAATTTTTTTGCTTTTGGGGGACTCCAAGGTTTTCACAATGATACTTTAATGGTTTTTTGTCCCTAAATAAGTTTATCTCGCTTGATCTTGAGAGGTTTGTTTAGATGGTATCACATATGTAGTAGAGATTCCTTAAGGGATAGCTTCATTCTTCTTCAAAACCTTCCAATAGTTTCTTTGCCCCTTTCTTAAAGCAAACCTAACTTTGTGGCCCCAACCTTGGCCCTCCGAAGATGAGCATCAAGCCTTGAATTGATTCCACGTGATGCTACACCCCTTGATGAGCCTCCAAATGCTAAAACACTAAACTTAAAAGCTTGGACATTGGACTATTTGATGATATGGCCAAATGGACTGAAGATGCCCTCTGGCTAGCCTTGACCCTGTTTTGGTGGATGGTGCCGTCTTCCAAAGCACAGATGAGGATGGTTATCATTGAGATGACTTAGGAGGGCTAGCACATCCCTCTTTGATGCCAATGCTTACCCTTAGGGGTGCCATGTCACTCACATGCTTGAAAAGGGTGACATAGGGTCTCTCCTAGATGACATCATTGTGGAGGATGCACCTTTGAAGATGTACACATGCACTTTGGGACTTTCTTGGAGTGAGGAACACTCTTGGACCCTTGTATTAGTTCCTTGATGACTTACAATCTATTTTGGAGGATAACGTCATTTGTAGCCTCCTTGGTTATGTGTTTTTGTTTTGATCATCATGTATGTATTGGACAGTGCACTGGGTGCCATTTTGATATAATGGATATATTCATGAGCCTACTTTGATCATATGTTGTCTTGTATCTATATTCTAATGCTGTGTGTTTGGAAACACGAATGAAAATCTTTAAAATTATGTTTTTTTATAAAAAATAAATATTTAATGTATTTTTTACAATGATTGAGTCATTGAAATCGAGCCGGCCGAGTCGATATCGAGTCGGAGTTTTAAAACATTGAACAGGATCAATTCAATCTTTTGAAGGAAATATTCTTGTGTGGTCCTTTGCCTTCACCTTGTCCAGGATAGGAACATCATTGGTTGCTACATTCCATCCCGAACTTGGGCTGTGTCCACTTGGCCCCGTGTGGTCCCAATTCTCAATAAAAATTATTTGTCAAGGACCATTTGGGAATCCAAGTTTCCCAAGGATTATTGGGATTGAGAACCTCGTCTATAAGCCTACTCCTCCCTCAACCCTCCAATCTTCACCCCTTACCTCTGGAGGACCAAGTCCCTTTCTTAAAGAGCAAGCAAGTTCCATTCTTCACTCCATCCTTGGGAAAGGGTTTTCAGGGTCACTTTCCACCTATTCATTAACATATACTTTAAAAGTGTTCCGTACACTACCGAGACTCCTCCCATCGGTGAAAGTCCGTAAAGAGCAGGGAGACTTAGCTATGGTGACAATGGGCTAAGCCTCCATCGTTCCCCATAACCCAGCAGTTGCCCTCTTAGGAACCCCTTTTAGGTCCCTTGCTGGTTGGAGTGATAACAGGGACTTTGACATATAATGATGACCCAAGCATGAAACCCATGCTTTAACAAGTCATTGATACAATAATAAAAATTCTTTTCTTTATTCTTTTGACAAGTACATTTTATGATGACTCAAATACATTAATGAACACCGAACCTAGTTACATTTTCCAACATGATGCGGTTTGATCAAGTACTGGCAAACTAATATGAAAAATGTGAAAGCAAACAAATCAGCACATAGAGAGGTTGTCCATAATTTAAGTTTTTGTAGAACATATTTGAAATATTGCTCCTGTTCGGATGACACAACAGTGAAAGTTTGGGACTTTTTCTGCTTCCGGGAAGAGAGAGCTCTTGCTGGCCGTGGGTGGGATGTAAATAGTGTTGACTGACATCCAGCAAAGTCTCTGGTGGTTTCAGGCAGTGATGATAATATCGCCGAAAAATCGGCGATATTCGTAAATATCGCGCGATTTTCATCAAGACGAAATTTCGGCTGGCAAAAATCGCGATATTTTCTAATTTCGGAAATCTCGCGAGAAATACGAAATATCGCCGATATTTTTATAAAAATCGCGCGACGATGGTATATATCGCCGGCACAGTTTATAAATAGGTTTTTGTTTAGGGTTTAGGCGTCATTTTATTTTCGAGAGCTGGAGAGTCCGAGTGCGAACAGTGCGGAGGGTTTGAGGTTGATCTTTGGCTGCGAAGGAGGGTTTACATACAGTCTACAGCGACCACCCTACAGGTATGCATATTCTATACGCATGTGCCATGGAGAGTCGAGAGTCGAGTCTTATACCGTGTATACATATTGATATTACAGTGTATACGTTTTATATTGGTCATAACCACAGTGTTATTTGGTCATAAATAAAAGTTTAAAACGCAGTTATAACTTATGACTCCCATCAACAATTAACTTTAACTTTCTCTTTAGATGCCACGAATGAGTCGATATAAATTCGATGTTGTCTTTCCTTTGTCAGTTGGACGTTTCTCCTGCCAGTTTCATTGCAGACAAGGTCAAAAGAAAACCAATGGTCGACTTATATTGGGATGGGCAGCAACATATTTGTTCATAGTCGATATCAACTCGATGTCCAAATCCAACCATAGATCAAACGATGTATTTCCAAGTTATAACCACAGTGTTATTTGGTAACTGGTTATAAATAAAACGCAGTTATAACCTATTAACCACAGTGTTATTTGGTTATAAATAAAACGCTGTTGACATTATATTGTAATGTATGACGTTCCCCAAAGGCATTCATTGAAACACAACAAAAACAGTCTTAAAATATGTCAATGGAACATTATACTATGGTTTTAAGTTTGTATTATCAGTGAGATTAGGATCTGCAACAACTACTTCAGATCTGAAGTATGTGAAAGTGAGGAAATATGTCAAGTTAGGGAGAGGATTGAGGCTTGAAGCCTTGCGGCATTCCCTTTGTTGCTGGTATATTAATGTGATCCTTCAAATATCAATGTATAGACCCCAAATAAACAGTGAAACCCTTTCAAAGAGGAATGTCACACCTGAAACACAAACCTGTTAGCCTTAGACATATATGCACTGTGCAGCAATGAACAATCTTCTTGAAAATCAGTCTCTATGCCAAGACTTATGATGAAATCTTCGTCAAAATTTTACTATAACACCTGCAAACTTACACCAGTGATCTAAAACTCTCACAGCCAGAGGAGCAGCAAGCCAGAAATGCTAATAGTTAGCTCCCAAAATTAGTCATATTTTAGTTCTATTTAGTCAAATTATTAGGGGAACTTTATTAAGTTTTCAAGGCTTGAAAGCCTTCAGAATTTTTCTGCAGATAACCAAGTCGCTTCAAGCCCTTTTGCACCAGAGATAAGGCAAAGTTTCAAGCTTGGTGTTGAAAAGTAATGAGCCTTCTCAAGAGCCCTGCCAATTAAACACTGTTAGATCTAAAAATGTAATGCCGAGAAGAAATGACAAACCCCTTTCAAAAAAATCACTGTAAAATCTCTGCAATTAAATCAGGGTTAATATATAATTGATTCAAGTTTTCAAAGTGTGCAGCCTGTAAAAAATAGCATATAAGCCAACAGTTGCTTATCCTCAGAAGATAGCATATAAGCCAACATTAGAAGCATAAATATAATTTATAAATGCTTTTATTATCCTCAATGTATAACTATACACTGCCTGTAGCAGCCAAATCGCAGTCCTCTAACGCTGTTATTGAATACATTTATATTTTATGATTTTAATGTCTTTTGACTCTTTTAGTCTTTTCTACATAGCTTGACTAGGGTCCTTTGTGTGAAGATTGCAGATTGTAGAACTTTGTTAAAGTTTATTCCATTTGTCTTTGAAGAATGAGGATTTGATATTGAGACCTGCACCCATGGAATTTCGTAAATTCGTATTACTTATTAAGTTATTAAGTTACTAATTCCAAAATTTTTTTGGTGCTGTAGGTTTCCTTTTGAGTTAGCCCACTACAAAATACAAATATGCCAAAAAACTTGGACCCATTTTGGGAGTATGGGATCCCTGATGGTGGGACAAATCGTGCATATCTTTCATGCAAATTGTGTGGGGACAAGATGACAGGTGGGGTTACACGACTGAAATACCATCTTGCTAGACTCCCTGGACATGATGTTGGCATTTGTAGAGTTTCTAGTCCGGAGCTTATACGAAAAGCTCTTGAGGCAATTGAAGAAAAGGACAGAAAGAAGGAAGAGGCGGAAAGAAACAAAGCTGAACGTGCAGGTAGATCCTTTGGGATATCTTCTCATGATTTTGATGTTCAGGGTAGTGGCCCTACTGGCGCTAGTGGGAGGGGCTCCACAACTGGCACACCATCACATGCTAGTGTGAATGCGAGGTCATCATTTTTTGTTCCACGAACAGGAGCTGGAGCACAACCTGGCATAAAATCGCTTGTCAAAAAAAAGGAGAAGGAAGAAGCAGATAGAGTCATGGGGAGGTGTATTTATTGGAGCGACTTACCTCTCAGCATCACAAAAACCAATCCATTTTGGCAACCAATGTGTGATGCTATTGCTGTTGTGGGCCCAGGGTACAAAAGTGCCACATATGAGGAGTTGCGGGGGCCAATTCTTCAAGCAGAAAAAGAGGACATCAACTCTAGATTGGCGGAGTTGAAACAGACATGGGAAGTCACTGGATGCACAGTGATGTCTGATGGTTGGACAGATAGGAAGGGTAGGACCCTTCTAAATTTCTTGGTACATTGTCCTAAAGGTACCATGTTTATTAAATCGTTGGATGCATCAGAACATATCAAAGATGCAGCAACGATATGTGAGTTGTTAGATGGGTTCATTCAGGAGATTGGTGTGCAGAATGTGGTGCAAGTCGTAACAGACAATGCAGCTAATTATGTGTCTGCCGGCAGAATGCTTATGGAGAGGCATCCCACATTGTTCTGGACTCCATGTGCAGCGCATTGTCTTGATTTGTTGCTTGAGGATATGGGGAAACTCTCCTTCATCAAGGAGGCAGTTCATATGGCTAGGAGCATCCCCAAGTTTATTTATAACCATGCTATTGTTCTTAGCCTTATGAGGAGGTTCACAGGAAACAAGGAGTTGCGGCGTCCTGCCATCACACGTTTTGCCACAACCTTTATTACTCTTCAGTCTTTGCTTCGATGTCAGTACGAGTTGAAGCAAATGTTTGTGTCTAATGATTGGCGTGGTTGTAGATACAGCAGGAGACCTGATGGGAAAGCCATTGAAAAAATGGTGTACTCTGAGACATTTTGGCGTGGAGTAGAAGAAGCATGTGCAGTTAGCGAACCTATAGTAAAGGTTCTTAGATTGGTGGATGGAGAGAAGCCTGCAATGCCTTATTTGTATGAGGGCATGGATAGGGCCAAGGAGGCCATTCGTTCCTATTATGCAGACAAGGGTTCTGCTGGCCTTAATAGGCAGATGATGTTATGGGATGTGATCGATAGTCGGTGGACAGGGATGCTTCATCGACCCATTCATGCAGCAGCACTCTTCCTCAACCCTGCATTTGCATACAAATGCAATTTTCGTTTTGATGGCGAGGTGATTGAAGGGCTCCATTCCTGTATTGAGAGGATGGTACCTGATTCTGAGCTTCGTCTCAAAATCAGCCGCGAGATACATAATTATCAGGATTGTGTTGGCCTATTTGGCTTTGATGATGCCATTAAGGAAAGGGCCCTCTTCATGCCACGTAAGTGACAAGTCATCACTCATTAGAAATTATAAATTTGAATTTAATTATGTTTTAACTTTTAAGTTTTTGAATTTTTTATTTCATTATTTTGTTGTAGATCTTTGGCGGCGAAGCTATGGTGCAAGGGTACCAAATTTGCAAAATTTGGCTATGCGAATCTTGAGTCAAACATGTAGCTCTTCAGGGTGTGAGCGCAATTGGAGTGTATTTGAGAAAATACACGCCAAAAAGCGCAACAGGTATAACTTTGAACTCAAGCCTTCAGTTGAGCAATTACACTTATTGTAATTTTTAATTTTTAATTTATGACCTTCAAGTGTCAAGACTCAAGAGTCAAGAGTCAAGACTCATTACTTTTTTTGACACTCTTACAGGTTGGAGTTCGCACGCCTCAACGATTTGGTGTATGTGCATTACAACATCCGACTTCGAGTGAGGCAAATAGAATCACCAGTGCATCCAGATGCCATTTCCTTAGACAATATTGATGTATTGTCTCCGTGGACGGTGGAGTCTCAGGAGCCCATATTGGAGGAGTCACCTTCATGGTTGGAGGAGCCAGTGGCAGATGATCCATTAGAGCAGGGGCAGCAAGAGGAGGACTCGGAGTCAGAGGAGCAGCAGCACTTAGAGGAGGAGCAGGAGGAGCTGGAGGAGGACACTGCGGGAGCATCAGCATCAACACCATCTGCTATAGATATAGGAGAGCATAGCTCCATGCCTATCACTCATTATTTGACATTAGGTGCAGAGGCAGTGTCAGGGCCTTCTACTACTAGGGGCAGGCCTGACAAACAGCCCATCATGTTTTCCCGTAAAAGGGGGAGAGGGCAGTAGATAGATAGCTGCTAGTTTTATTTGTTATGCTACATGTAACTCATGATGATGAGATACTTTTATTATTATATGTGATGTTATTTTGTATTGGTTCTCCACATTTGAGTCCTTGAATGGACAATTATCAGGGATTAGCACGATTTGGTATCGCCTTTGATATATCATTTCTATTTGACATCATATATATCAGTGTTTTCTTCATATTTATGTGCCAATGTGTTTATTTCATGTTGTTATTGCTTTATATGTTTAAAAATCTGAAAAAAATGAATATAGTATGCATTTTTTATGCTTGCTTTTGTTGTTTAAATTCTGAACATGAAGATGTTGCTTTAAAAATTAAAATAGTTTCTTGAGTGTTTGCTGGGCACTGTATAGTTATACTCATTTAATGCCAATTTTTTGTTTTTTTTGTGCCCTAGGTTTGAATTAGTTCACTACAAGTACAAATGTCAAATATGCCAAAAACTTTGGACCCATTTTGGGAGTATGGGGAGGCTGTTGGTGGGGCAAATCAGGCACTTATATCATGCAACTTGTGTGGGACCAAGATGTCAGGAGGGATTACACGATTGAAATACCATCTGGCTAAACTCTCTGCATATGATGCAGATGTCATGCCTTGTATGGTTTCTAGTGCAGAGGTTATACAAAAAGCTCGTGAAGCAATTGCTGAACAAGACAGAAAGAAAGCTGCTAGGGAGAGGCCAATGGTCTCAGATAGATAGCTGCTAGTTTTATTTGTTTTGCAACTTTTGCTACATATAAGTTTATAACTCATGATGATGAAATACTTTTAAAGTTTTATATATGTGATGTTGTTTTGTTTGAGTCCTTGATTGGACAATTATCACTATCAGGGATCAGCAGGATGTGTGATGTTATTTTAATTTTTGTTTGAGTCCTTGATTGGACAATTATCAATTTATCACTATCAGGGATCAGAAGGATTTGGTATCGCCTTTGAAGTTTGATGTATCATTTCTATTTGATATCATATATATCAGTGTTTTCTTCATATTTATGTGCCAATGTGTTTAGTTCATGTTGTTATTGCTTTATATGTTTAGAAATCTGAAAAAAAATGAATATATTATGCATTTTTTATGCTTGCCGATATTTGCCGATATTTTGCCGATATTTTCGCCGATATTTCCGATAAGATATTTTCCAGACCCTCGCCGATATTTTCCCGATACCGATATTATCAACACTGGTTTCAGGTGGTAAGGACAATGTCACAAGGTTGTAGGATGCAAAGATTGACAGGAAGCTCTGTTCACTCCATGGTCATAAGAATACTGTTGTCTGTGTCAAATGAAATCAAAATGGAAATTGGGTGCTTACTGCATCAAAGGACCAGATTATAAAGCTTTATGATATATGAATGTTAAAAGAGCTTGAACCTTATCGTGGCAGAAGTAGATTCGTTGAATACACAACATATTCAACACGCGTCACACCGTGTCGTCCATTGTCTTATGTCTGCTCTCGACATTTCTTTTTTCCCGTCGCTGTGATCGCTCCCTCCGACCGTTCGACACAGTCTCAACCGCATTCCCAATCAACAATCGAGCCACCATTCCCTTCACCAACCTCACTATGCCTTATCACATCGCTAGTCAGGGTTCTGTTCACCATTCCACTGAGTCTATGCCACCATCAAGCCGTCAAAACCTACTACTCTCAGTTCCTTAGTACCCTGTCACTCGACATTACTGCCTCTCTCTCCTACCATTTTTCTGATTGTGTCATACTGTGCGAACAACCATATTTCGCCTGTCGTTTTGTCCAAATCAAAAAAGTCACCTCCCATGGTTCCGTGTCATTTCATTTTTTGATTATATATATAAGTTATCTAGTCACTATTATATAATTAAATTATTATATATAGTTATAATTATATAACTATATTATATAGTTAATTTAACTAACTTAAAAAAAATACATATATACATTTAATTCAAATATATATATATATTATTTAAAAAAATGGTTCAGCCAAGAAGAAAAATTGAATTGAAAAAGGAGAGTGGATATTCTCGTGCCAAGAATGACGAATGACATATGCTAGAATGACATATGCTGCCTAAGGAAATTGTCAACAACAAGCTTTGAGGACAAAGCGTTTCGAAGAAAGGGGCAATGTTATGAATATAATTGAGATAAAAGTAAAATAAATAATAAATAAATGTAAATAATAGATAATCAAAGTAATGATTATTTTAATATTCATTAGTTAAATGAAAAGACATGCCCAGTCATGAAGGGGCACCTGCCTAGGTATATAAGTGGGCGCTCATTGTAACATTCAATCATCCTTGTACATTTCATCTTATTAATAAAATATTACTTACAATACATTGTGTATATTTACATTTAAAGCACAAACAACTTTAAGTTTTGTCGCTTCATTTGGTTTCATACTAGATCATATTGGTTGTAGAATTGGGAAATTATTGAGGGTCTATGTCTAAAGGTGTTGTCCCCTTATAAAGATTGATATTATAATTATTTTGATGTAAAAATAATTTAGTGCATGGTAAATATTTCAGGGTGGAAAAATTATTAATCCCCTTTAGAGTCAATTAATTAATTTTTTGGCTAAATTAAATAAAAATCCTAAGCTAGAAAATTAATTAATTTTGAGTCAAAAAATAATTATAGAGAAATTAATTTCTCTCCAAGTGAAAAATAATAAAAAATTTGTGGGTAAAAAAGAAGTCAATTTTTGGAGATCCTCCACCAAGGGAAAAATGGATATTTTAAGAAAATTTGGGCTCTTGGACCTTGGTGGTTAAGTCAAAGTCAAATTTTTGTGGAAATTAAGTCAAAATATTAATTTTTGTATTAATAAAAATGGTTTTTAAGAGATTCATATTTTTCCTCAAAATTAAAAATTGGATGGTGGAGATTAAAATATGGTCAATTTATTTTCGACGGTCGAGATTATTTTGACGAGGATCAAACCAACTAGCCATTATTTTTCATTTGGAGGGGTTTTTTTATATTGAGTTTCTATTTCCCATCTTTGGATGATCTCTAGATGAGAAAAATTTTGTAATGCTGGTATTGAGCTACTGGAAACATTTTTTATCATAATAGAAAGACTTTGGGGTTTAGTTCATGGTGTTCTTATTCAACCGATTTATTGTATGTGTTAGCTATGTGTTTTCCTATATTGTGCAATTTTTTTTATAAATTGTTATTTCATTTGTCAGTGATAAGAACATTCTATTGGTACATGTTATCTTAGGTGATCTGATTCACCATATGATCTAACAATTTTATCTTGAGAAAATTATAGAGATTTATAGGTACGCTAACCCTTGGGCTCCAAGTTCACAGACTGTGGGGAAGAGCCGACTATGTTTGGGCTCTGAGATTTCGTTGTGGTAATTAATTTTGTAGAAGGGTTTTGGCCAATATATCATTCAAAATTATTCTTCCACTATCATTCATAAAATTAAAATGAATAAAAAAATAAATAAAAATATTCAAGATATTTTTTTTCTTGGGCTAAAAATATTTTATATGTTAACAAGAGCTTGTAATTTAATTTTGTAAATATTGTACATCTGTAAATATTTTGTATATTTTTTTTCTAAACCATTTATTTTGTAGCCCTTGGGGTTTTGAAATTTTGTATATATTTGGGGTTTTGGAATTCTTTCATTCATTTGTGCAGGTGAATCTTCAATCTCTCAAGGAAAGTCATCGGGCTTTTGAGGCAGATCTAGGCCTAGGAAGGCAATATCTAGCCTCCAATCTTCATCCAAGCTCAACGTCCAGCCAAATAAGGAAGACGCTGGCCCTAAGGAAGCAAATTTTGGCAATTTGTGGATATTTTTTGTTATTTGCAAGGCTTTGAAAGTTTTTTAGGCCTCTAAGGCCTAGCCGTCCCCTCTTCCAGCCTAGCCGTGGCCTTTTCTCCTCCTCTAGGTGAGCCGCTAGCCTTTTCTGGGCTATGGTGAGCCCTAAAGGCTCATTCTCCTTGGCTACAGGCTCTTTAAGGGCCTTATTCCTAGTCGCTGCCCCTTTTTTCCTTGCTTGTAGCCCTAAAAGGGCTTCCCTTTCCCTTGCCACAACCCTTAAGGTGCTTTCCTTTGAGTCACAGACCATATTTGGCCTTGCCATGGCCTTAGAGGGGCTTCAAACCCCCTCGACCATCCTCCTTTGCCTTTGTCGTGACCTCTAGAAGGCCTTTAGCCCTCTCGCCCACCTCCATTTTCATCTTTGCCCTTGGCTACAGGTCTTAAAGGACTTCCTCTCCCTATTGTTGTGAATTCTTGGCCTCCTCTAGCCTTTCTAGCCTCATTATTGACCTTCTTCCTGTAGATTTCTGGTAGCATCAGATGTGCTCTAAATCTCAAAATTTCTAGAGAGGCTTAGGCACATGCATTCTCCAATACCCAGAAATCGTTTTGGGAAATTCCACCCGGAGATAGTTTTATGAAAATAATTAATTATTTTATGGGTCCCTAAGTCTAAACTTAAGAAATTAAAATAATTAATGGGTATTAATCTAAACTGTGGGTGAAACTTTCAGAAGAAGGTGGAGATCAAGTCAATATGATCCTAACCATTGATTAAAATCTAATCTGTGGGCCGTTGATTGATCAACGAGAGGATTATAAGAAGAGGTTTGATGGGCACTTGGAGAACACATCGAGTGAAGATCAGAAGATCGAATTTCTGAAGCAGAGCAACTGCCGAAGAGAAATTCAAAGTGATCTTTTGCAGTGAGGGGCAGGGATAGTTCCGGTTGGAGATTTCTCCTGGTCTAGGAATACTCAGCAGAGAAGGCAGAGATAGATCAGGGAGAGGCAATGTAGGTTGACGCAAAGGCAGCGTAGAGCCTTGAGGAGGTTCGAATATTTGTTGGAGGAATTGATATCAGAAGCCAGAAGCTGGGGTGTGAGACTGGGAGGTGAAAATCGAAGTTTCTGGGCAGCAAATCAATCAACAGAAGGGGTGACACTGTCCCTAGAGGTTGTGACGTTGGGCTGATGCAGTGACTACGCAAGGCAGACAGGGCCTGTTCATTCAGTGGCCGGATCAGCTAGGATCTCCAATGATAGTGTGAGGTAATCTCACTCATCTTTCTATCAGTGATATTCTCTGTATTGGATAGCCAGGAGGCATCCAGAGATTGTATTCAGAAATACTATTGCTTGATAACAAAATCCTTAGCTGCTGCACTGGTTTTCCCATATTGGGTTTTTCCGTGGACATTTGTCCAAAAACGACTGTGTAGATGTGTTGTGTATTTCTTTCTTGCTCAATTTCTTGTTTCTGCATATAGTTTTAAGTAGTGAAGGCAACAATGTATTTACTTCAATATTTATAGTAGAACACCGTAAATAACTTGCATGGATTAACAGGTAGAAGAAGTAATATCAGTAGCTGTAATAGAAATTTGGGCATCCAAATTTTCACATGGTTTCAGAGCCGCAGGTGAAACAAGAGAGCAGTTCTGGAAGAGCCCAACGTTGAAGGAAGAAGGGAGTTCGAAATTCCTGCAGAGGTGCCGATTCGAATCCCCAGAGGGATTGCATAGTTCAGGCTAGGAGGGCAAGATTTTCGTGGTAAATCTCTCTGAGTGAGTCGGCAGAGAGGTAGGATTTCTAGATTGAAATCTGTCGGCTATAGAGGGAGTAGCGCAGTTGTAGCTTCAGCGAAGAGGGGTTTCTGGTGTGATGCAGTTTTCTGCGGGTAGTAGCTGGGCAGAAAGACGTCAGAAGGAAGAAGAGACACTTGAGGGAATTTCTTCCTCAGAGAATTCCTAGCCAAGGAATTCAAATTCTCATTTGTTGAGCAACAGTAGGAGAGAGGATGACATTCAACTTTTTTGATTGGTAGAGATGGCAGCTAGTGGATTGAGAGATCAGGATAGGTTGGATGGGGCATCCAACTATGTGATCTGGAAGGCAAGGATGTCGTGCCTTTTGGATGAACATTTTCTCAAGATCTACATCGACAGCGTGGTAGCTGAGCCTGCAGATCCAGATCCACTCAAAAAGTACAAGGGAGAGATGACAAAGACCAAGAGAATGATCCTCGATGGAGTGAAAGATCATGTAGTCTGTCACATCATTGGTAGAGGGATTGCCAAGGAGATGTGGGATGCCTTGTCGACACTATATCAGGGATCTTTCGAGCAGCAGGAGATGTACTTAGAGCAGAAGATGTGGTCCATGCAGATGCAGAAGGGGGAATGCATTGATCTCTTCCTTGCAAAGCTTCAGGAGACCTGAGATGAGCTAGAAACTGTGGGGTCTACACCTCAGTCTTCTGAGATGAAAAGACTGGCCCTAAATTTGGTTTTGGAAGAGTGGCAGGTATTTGTCCAGAGCATCCTGGGCAGAGAGAACTTGTTGGACTGGGAAGGAATGTGGTCATATTTTAAGTAAGAGGAGCTGAGGAGAGACTTGGTCAAGCATAAACTTGATGGAAGTAGTAGCAGTGGATCGAAGCCCAAGGGGGAAGAGAATGCAACCCTCCCATCCAAGGGGCAGTAGGAGCAGCAAAGGGGGAAGAAGGACGTCTTGAAGATCAAATGCTTCAGGTGTGGTGAATTTGGTCACTACGCAACACAATGTCCTCTTAGGAAGAAGGACAAAGATGAGAAGCATGATCCGAA
Source organism: Pinus tabuliformis (assembly GCA_031772625.1). NCBI lineage: Eukaryota > Viridiplantae > Streptophyta > Pinopsida > Pinales > Pinaceae > Pinus > Pinus tabuliformis. The sequence goes on from CM062806.1 coordinate 119,396,604, forward strand.
GACTGCACCCGTGAAGATCAAGGAGTTTTCCATGACATCTGAGATACCTCCTGGAGGGAGGTGCGCTGATTTAGAGCTGTAGTTCAAAAGAACTACAGATGGGCAGGATCTTGGACGATTCCACCTCTTGGATCAATAGCTTGCTACGGGAGCCCAAATTAGTAGTAGTACGATGGACCTATGTCAGTTGGTACAGAGGAGTGCCAGAGTGACAGATACAATGCCTAGGAGTGCCAGAGACTGAGCAACACAGAGCAGAGTTGGCAGCAGTGCAGTTGGCACATAGCAGAGGTTAGCAATAGCGCAGAGGCTTCAAAGGGTTAGCGCAGAGACTAGCAGCAGTCAGAACTCCAACAATGAGATGCATCATACTGAACACCAGTTCAGTGATTTGGGATGTTTTTCCATTGCTGATGCAGTAGCAACAACAGTTAGAGAAGGTTGCAGTGCAGATGCAGTGTTGGCAATGGCAGGGCTAGTAGCAGCACGAATGCAAAATTTGAGAGGGAGTTGTAGTATGGATGCAGTGTTGATAGTGGTAGGGTCAATAACGATACAAATGCAACATTTGCAGAGTAGTTAGTGGGCAATGATGTCATATGTCAATAACGTTGAAGATGTTACAGAACAGGGTGATGCTTCAGCAAGTTGCATTGTTAGAGCACATTCCTCGTTAAGAGGGAGTGTTGATTTTTGGTAGCATCGGATGTGCTCTAGGTCTCAAAATTTGCAAGGAGGCTTAGACACATGCATTCTCCAATATCTATAAATCGTTTTGGGAAATTCCACTTGACGACAATTTTATTAAAATAATTAATTATTTTTTGGGTCCCTAAGTCTAAGTTTAAGAAATTAAAATAATTAATGGGTATTAATCTAAACTGTGGGTGAAACTTCTAGAAGAAGGCGAAGATAAAGTCAATATGATCCTAGCCATTGATTAAAATCTAGTCTGGGCCGTTGATTGATCCACGAGAGGATTATAAGAAGAGGCTTGATGGGCACTTGGAGAAAACATTGAGTGAAGATCAGAGGATCGAATTTATGAAGCAGAGCAGCTGATGGAGAGAAATTTGAAGTGATCTTTTGTAGTGAGGGGTAGGGATAGTTCCAGTTGGAGATTTCTCTTGATCTGAGAATACTCAGCAGAGAAGGCAAAGAGGCAGCGTAGTGGCTAAGCTGGCTAGCATACGCTAACGCAGAGCCTTGAGGAGGTCTGAAAATTTGTTGGAGGAATCGATATCAGAAGCCAGAAACCGGGGTGTGAGACTGGGAGGTGAAAATCGAAGTTCTTGGGTAGAAAATCGATCAACAGAAGGGGTGACACCGCCCCTAGAGGTTGTGACGCTGTGCTGCGCAGTAACTGTGCAAAGGCAACAAAGGGTTGTTCACTTAGTGGCTGGATCAGCCAGGATCTCCAGTGATAGTGTGAGGTAATCTCACTCATCTTTCTGTCAATGATATTCTTTGTACTGGATAACCAGGAAGGCATCTATAGATTGTATTTTGACAAACCACCGCTTAATAATAAAACCCTCAGTTGTTGCATGTTAGAGCAAACAGCGCGCAGCGGAATATAAAAGACAAACACAGTACATAAAAATCATACACAAATGACACAGTGATTTAACGTGGTTCACCCAACCAATCTGGGCTACGTCCACCAAACATAGGCATCGGCAATTTTTATTATCAAACAGGAGATTACAAAATAATCAATTTCCTCACAAACTCTCTACACACCCCAATATCTGTACGGACATCTATTTTATAGCTCAGAGAATCTAACTGTATCATAAATCCTCTCACAACAAATATAGGATGCATTAACTCTTTCCCAACAAAATAGAGCTAATATAGCAACAAATCTTATTGTTGTCACCTACTTGAGATTTTTGCCCAATTTATGAAAACCGAAAATCTCAACAATCTCCACCTTGACAACAATTAGCCTGATACCCTATTTCTTTATTAGTTTTATTTTTTCTGCAAGCCAAGAGAAGCCAAACACCAACGTAGCTTCTCTAACAAAACTGGTTTCGTGAACATGTCTGCACAATTCTCCTTTGTATGCACCTTGTTAAGAGAGACTCCCCTTTCAGTGATAACCTGTCTTACAAAATGGTATTTTATTGGTATATGCTTTGATTTACTATGATAGGCCAGATTCTTAGCCAAATGTATTGCACTTTGACTATCACAAAATAACTTGATGTTTTCCTGTAACCTACCAAACTCACCAAGCAAACCTTTCAACCAAATCGCTTCTTTGCAAGCATGAGAAGCAACAATGTATTCTGCTTCAGTAGTGGATAAAGCAACAATGTTTTGTAGCTTTGACATCCAGCTAATAGCTCCACCTGCAAGAGTAAAGACATACCCTGAAGTTGACCTTCTCTTATCCAAATCACCTGCAAAATCGGAATCAACATACCCGCAAACAAATTCACTACTCTTATTGTAAGTGATACAATAACTACTTGTGCCTCTCAAATATCGAAGCACCCATTTCACCGCTGACTAGTGTTCTTTACCTGGATTTGCCATATACCTGCTGACAACCCCAACTGCATGTGAAATATCTGGTCAAGTACAAACCATCGCATACATCAAACATCCTACTACATTGGCATATGGAATTCAAGACATATATTCCTTTTCTTCATCTGTATTAGGACATAAACTGGAAGAAAGCTTCAAATGGGAAGCTAAAGGCACTGACACAGGCTTCACATTGTTCATACCAAACCTCAAGAGTATTTTCTCAACATACTTCTGTTGTGATAGCCACAGCTTACCATTGCTCCTGTCTCTGAAAATCTCCATGCCCAAAATCTGTCTTGCTGCTCCTAGATCTTTCATATCAAATGTCCTTGCCATTTGAGTCTTTAACTTGTTGATTTCTTCAATGCTTTTGCTTGCTAAAAGCATATCGCCAACATACAACACTAAGATAATGAACATGCCATTACTTAATTGTTTAAAGTAAACACAATGATCATATTCACTTCTTATATATTCTTGACTCAACATGAAAGAATCAAACTTCTTGTACCACTGTCGAGGCGACTACTTCAGACCATACAATGATTTCTTGAGCCTGTAGACAAATTTCTTATTGCGATGCTGAACAAACCCTTCCGGTTGTTCCATATAAATTTCCTCATCTAAATCTCCATGTAAAAATGCAGGCTTAACATCTAGTTGCTGTAATTCTAAATCAAGCAAAGCGACTAATGCTAACACAATTCGAATTGAAACTATTTTAACTACTGGTGAAAAAATCTCATGAAAGTCAATGCCTGCTTTCTGACAAAACCCTTTTGCGACCAGCCTCGCTTTGTACCTGTCCTTTGTATCATTCACACCCCGTTTCACCTTGAAAACCCATTTACATCCCACAGTTTTCCTGTCTTTCGGAAGTTCAACCAGATCACATGTGCCATTCTTACCTAAGGCCACCATTTCGTCCTTCATAGCTGCTTTCCATTTGTCACTTTTCGAACTTTCTATAGCTTCCTGATAGCACAGAGGTTCATCGTCATTAGCGGTAAATGCAACTAGAGTAACATAATCATCATACCGTTTCGGAGGGCGTTTGATTCTCGTAGACCTCCTTAAGGATGTTTCTGGTTCTTCCACAATTTGCTGACTACCATCTGTAGGAACTTCTTCATGATCAGCATCTGAGACCTGTTCATGATCTACATCTGAACCCTGTTCATAATCTGATTCTGAAACCTGTTCATGACTAGTATCTGAACTATGGTCATCATGACTATCATTAGAAATGCTTTCAAACTGAATGTGTTGAAAATCAGATACATCATCCTGTTTCAATCTATTATCTACATCTAATTGTACAAGAGAGGATTCATTAAACTTTACATCTTTGTTGATGATGATTTTGCGGGTAGTAGGATTCCACAATCTATATCCCTTTGTTCCATCACCATATCCAACAAAGACATACCTTTTTGACTTTGGATCTAATTTAGTTCGCCGATGTTTAGGCACTAGAGCATATGCATTACAACCAAACACTTTGAGTTCAAAATAATCACAAGGGTGACCTTTCCATACCTCTTGAGGAATCTTGCAACCTATCGCCGTTGATGGTGATTAATTTATCACATAACAGGCTGTAGCCACCGCTTTTGTCCACAATTCCTTCTGCAAACCAGCGTTACTCAGCATACTCCTTGCTCTCTCTAAAAGAGTCCTATTCATGCGTTCCGCAACTCCATTTTGCTGAGGAGTATAAACAGTGGTCTTATGTCTCTCGATCCCTGCATCCTTGCAATAGTTTTCAAACTCCTTGGACGTAAACTCACCACCATTGTCAGTTCTTAAACATTTTATAGTTCTACCAGTGATGTTTTCTACCAATGCTCTAAACTGCTTGAAAACTGTAAAAACATCAGACTTCCTTTTTAACATGTAGACCCACACCTTCCTAGAAAAATCATCAATAAATGATACAAAATATGATGAACCACCATATGAAGTTGTGGGGCTGGATCCCAAACATCTGAATGGATATAATCAAGTATTCCTTTACTAGTATGTTTGCCTGTTTTAAACTTTTGCTTATTTTGTTTTCCAAACAGACAATGTTTATAGAAATCTAACTTTCCAAACCTTAGATTAGGAAGTAACTTACGATCAGCCAAAATTTTTAACCCTCTTTCGCTCATATGGCCCAACCTTTGATGCCATAGGCGAATGGAACTACTGTCATGTTTAGACACCGTAGACACATGATCTGACCCTGTTCTTCCTTCTAACTAAAATAGTTTTCCTACCTTCTTAGCTTTCATTACTAGTAAAATACCTTTGTAAATTTTCATTACTCCACCTTGAACTACAGTTTTATATCCATTTGTGTCAAGTGCTCCTAGTGAAATCAGATTTTTCCTTAAATCTGGGACATGTCTTACATCAGTTAACATTTTGGTTGTACCATCAAACATTTGCAGCTGTATACTCCCTATTCCCACAATATTGCATGTGACATCATTACCCATGTACACGACTCCATCATTAATTGATCTATACGTCTTAAACCATTCTCTATGGATACACATGTGGTTTGATGCACCGGAATCTAACAACCAATGTTGATCATGTTTTGACAAATTAACTGATAACACTTCATCACTCATACCTGAACCAGATGCCGAACCTGTATCTGTCGTGTTTGCTTCCTTTTTCTCTGTCGAAGAAGCTTCTTTAGAAGTTTGCTGTCGCTTCCAACAGTCCTTCTTCAGATGTCCAGCTTTGCCACAATGCCAGCACTTCACCTTACTCTTCTTCCCTTTTGACTTTGAACGTGAGTCGTTGTGCTTACCAGAGTGTCTCTCTCTAGAACGACCTCTAGCCATCATTACTTCTGATGTAGAGGTGTCTGCATTCGACCTCTTCCTTGTCTCCTCAGACAACAAAGCTCCAACAACATCATCAAACTCAAGGGTTTCTGAAATACTAAGGCTTATGGAAGTAACAAAATGATCCCACGATTCGGGCAATGAACACAATAAAGTTATTGCTTTATCCTCTGATTCAAATTTGACTTCTACACTTTCTAATTGCACCAGTAGAGTATTAAAAACATTCAAATGATCAGTAATCGATGTACCTTCCTTCATTCGCAAACTGTATAGCTGCCGCTTCAGGAGAATTCGATTTGTCAAGGATTTTGTCATGTAGAGCTTCTCAAGCTTCGACCACAGACCTGCAGCGGTTTTCTCTGACACGATGTTGAACAGAACATCATCCGCCAAACACAGTCGAATTCCGCTCAGAGCTCTACCATCCAACTCATTCCATTCATCCTCTGTCATGGTGAGAGGCTGTTTGTTTTTCCCCAACAGCGCCTTCGCCACGCCTTGTTGTACCAGCAGATCATGCATCTTTACCTTCCAGATCTCGAAGTTGTTTTTGCCATTAAACTTCTCGATTTCAAAACGAGCACTCTGAGTTTTCGCCATCTTGTATCAACCAAAAAACAATCTCCAATTCCAACTTGTTAATCAATCAAATAAATATCTAACAAACAATGCCTTCGCCTTCTACTGTACTGCCTTTTCTTTATCAAAAAACGCTCTGCTGTACAAACTGCAAATTACAAAATAAAAAACGAATAACAAAATTGCAGTTTTACCAAACGATATTCTTTGGGCGCGCTTAAGGGGTCGTGGCGCGTCCTCAACAGCAGATCACCCGCGACAGAAGCAAAATCGCTTAGAGTAAGAAAATTGGCGCGACTAAACCCGTTGGATCTGCGCCAATCGAGATATTGGCGCTCTGGCGCGACTATTAGACTCGGACCCGTGCCAATTGGTGCACCTATGCCTTAATTATCCGCGCCAATCCGTTCTCTGCCAATTCTTGGCGCGACTGTTTCACAATTACCCGCGCCAATTGCCAAACTTTCGGAAACTCCACCTGCAGCGATTCTGTCACACGCACGCACCCGCTCCAACTCGCTCTGATACCACTTGTTAGAGCAAACAACGCGCAGCGGAATATAAAAGACAAACACAATACATAAAAATCATACACAAATGACACAGTGATTTAACGTGGTTCACCCAACCAATCTGGGCTACGTCCACCAAACATAGGCATCGACAATTTTTATTATCAAACAGGAGATTACAAAATAATCAATTTCCTCACAAACTTTCTACACACCTCAATATCTGTACGGACATCTATTTTAAAGCTCAGAGAGTCTAACTGTCTCATAAATCCTCTCACAACAAATATAGGATACATTAACTCTCTCCTAACAAAATAGAGCTAATATAGTAACAAATCTTATTGTTGTCACCTACTTGAGATTTTTGCCCAATCTATGAAAACCGAAAATCTCAACATTGCACCGATTTTTCCACACTTCGTTTTTCTGGGGACATTTGTCCAAAAACAACTGTGTAGATGTGTTGTGTATTTCTTTCTTGCTCAGTTTCTTGTTTCTACGTACAATTTTAAGCAGTGAAGGTTGCAGAGTATTTACTTCGATATTTACAGTAGAACACTGTAAATAACTTGCATGGATTAACAAGTAGAAGAAGTAATATCAGTTGCTGCAATAGAAATTTGGGCATCCAAATTTTCACACTTCCAGCCCTAGCCTATTCCTCTTGCCCTCTTTCAGATATTATTCAGTCATTGAGTTAGTTTGCATTAGTATTTTGTCTCGAACATTTGGTTTTGCTGTGATTTTGGAGCTAACTTGGTTCTTGCAGGTAGTCAATGTGAAAATTTCAAGTCTGAAATCTTATTGCACCAATTGGAATTAATTCTTCTAATTGTTAATTAATTTAACAATTTATTTGCTACGACAAATATCGAATAAATTGTTGAGAAATCAATGCTATTAGGATTAGGGTTAGATTTCTCTTTCTTGATAATTACTTGTGAATTATGTTGGCTTCTTTTACTTATTTGTTATATTAATTTCCATCAAGCAATTACCACATGATGTGCGCATGAACATCACAAAAATACAAGACACAAGATGTAGGCACTCAGCTAGGGCAAAACCCCTATCTAGGGGAAAACCCATTGAAAATCTTTTCCTACAATAGTTTTCCTTCAGATTTTTCAATCTAGACAAAGACCTCCTCCACACCATGTTAGCCTCTCCTTCTTCAATTGATGCAGGAGCATCCAGGGCTAGTCAGCAATGTGGAGGATTGTCCACATGTTGTGGCTAGCCGCAGTAGAATTCATTAACTGTCAGTCAAAATTAGATTCACTGAGGAGGTTGGATTCCTCAAATAGTTTGTTATTGTAATAAATAAGAGATTATCTTATTTAAATATAGAGATAATAGTTGTTAGTCTAGGTGTGCTTGAAAGCAAGGAAATAGAAGATTCCTGTTTGTTTTGATAAGAGATTACATTACCTATTGTTAGAGGAATTAGTAGAAAAAAAAATATAGTGAAAATTGTAATAAGGAGGAGACTCTTCGTAGAGGTTAGGGGAGATAGAGTGTGGTTTGTAGAGCGAAAGCTCAGATTTTGAGGAGTGTTCTTGTGTGGAGCAAAAGCTCGAAATTGCAGAAAGGATTGGTCTTTGTGAAACAATAGCTTTTTGTTGTGTAAGATTTTTTATTATGAATGTTGAAGATTGTGTTTTTTTCAGAACTATGTGAATCGATTGTTTCATGTCAATCTGTGATTTGATGGCATACCTGTGGGAAGAATCGATCTTTCTCGATGTGTGTTGGCGCAGACCCTTTAAACTTTCAATTTGTTATGTATCGATTTTTAAACCAAGTTCATAAAATGCAGCTTTCAGGATTGAGCGGTATGCAATTGAATAGAAATCGATTGAGTAGTTGTAAAATCGTATAAGTCTGCTGGATGAAATCTGCCAGGTCGAATTGTGGACGATTCCATGTTTTATTGTATGGTGATGGATTTTATTAGTGTTGAAGGTTTTGTATTGAGTAAAATTTGCAGGTGGAACGTGAATGAAACCGACCTGTTGAATGGCAGAGGCGTTGTTCAAACTGGCGATAACTCAATTACAATTCAAATTTGGTAATTCCTGATTCCGATTTGGATCGGATCAGAACTTTGGAGCGAGGAAAGGAAAAGTCACTTGTAGTTACCGATCTCCGTTTTCTGAGTAATTGGAACGGATCTGCGAAATGTTATGCCGGCATTCAATTGTTGAAATTGCCAGTTGTGATTTTAATTGCATCAGAGTATAGAGATTTGGATCGGATCGCCAGCTTGGAGCGCGTAGAACAGTGATTGATATTATATCGGCATTTGTGGAATTGGCGTATGTCAGAGTTTAAATCGGTGCGCATTGCAGTTGAGAAGGTGTAGTGATACCGTATCAAATCGTGGTTAAATGCCCAAATTCCTGTAGCATATCGTAATACAACAATTGGCAAACCGATTCGGCATCGAATCAATAAAATCTGGGATTGCTGCAATGTGCTGTTGATTCAGAAGAGTATATTGCGCGATGCTGTGACCGATCTTTCGCTGCATTATTTGGCGAAGGCGAATATCGTGGTTGTTAAGAACACGGAGAGGGATGATATCGAATTTATTACTAAGACACTGAATTGTTTGCTTATTGCGAATATTGAGCATTTTAGGGAAGAGAAGCTGGGGCATGCCGACATCGTGGAGAAGGTAAGTAAATGCCAGTTTTGATATCTGGGTTAAAAAGATAAAGGCGCACATATGTGTTTGAAACCTTGGTTCAACTAATAATGGGAGCGTAATAGATCTATGTGTCGAAGCATTGTGAATAAGGTGAGAGTGAAATTGAATTGTGTGGTGTTGATGAGGAGTAATTGAAATGTTGGGTTCTATAAAAGCGCCATGTGTGTTTATGGTTTTCAAATCTTGAATTAGATGTTATTAGCTTCCGAGGGAATGGTATTGTGAACATAGATTAAAGAGCTTGCGTGTGGAAAGGATAGTACATGAAATTGTCAGCCATCTGAAAATTTATTTGGACAGTTTTGATGTATTCGTTCTTGATAATGAGCAGAGTGTGATTCTGGGTATCGCAGAGGTGTCTCTGCATCATCAATCCAACCTTCGACCTAGTAGCGACAACACTTCGACCCTAGCAACTTCAACTTGGAAACTTTTGGCATTAGCAGCAACTTCGACCTTGACAAGGAGACTTTGATCTCCTAAACCAACCCATACAAGAGAGAATGAGGGACACCAAAACCTCAGTTTTCTTCTTCCCTTCTTCCTTGACCAAACTCCTTTAGCCCCTTCCTTCAACTTCACACTTTTCCCAACTTCCAACTTCCAGCTTCAAATATCGAACTATGCTTGAGAGAGTGAGATGCTCCAAATGAAGTCAAACTGCCTTGTATATATAGCCTTCCAATGAGGTCGAATTGCCTTCCTTGAGGCCGACATGGTGTGGAGGTTATATAATTCATTTTTGACTCAAAAATAATTCTTTTTACATCGTTCGAAAGCCCAAGAAAGGTCTCATAAAATATACAATGACTCTAATGACTCTTTATTAATCCTAGGAGTCCACAATGGGGACTTTGACTAATATAATGATGACCCAAGCATGAAACCCTTGCTTTAATAAGTCATTGTAACAATAATAAAAATTCTTTTGACAAATACATTTTATGAAGACTAAACCTAGTTACACTTTTCAACACTCCATCTTAACTAGGGAGGTATTCATATAGAAGATCTCAAACTATATGAATTATGAAGAGTTTAGGCACCATAATGCCATAGACTATATTCCTGACTAGGGCAATCTATCCAAGGTCTCTCAACAATTTAGGCACCACAATGCTACATACTAGATTCTTGACCAGGGCAATCTCTCCAAGTGGGACTAAGATAGACTAAAGCTTTTAGCCTCTCTAGGTACCATCAAGCTTACTTGCTAACCATCAACCAGGGATCTAGGTGCGTATCCGAGGTTAGAGTTCCATGACCAATGACACCCTCCCTACTTTGAGAACCAGACATCAACATATAGTGCTGGCTAGATGTCCTCCCGAGTCCCAGGTAATGTGCCTCACACATAAGGCCTCAACAAATCTCTTCCAAACTTTTATTATCATTAACAAAATCAACAATATCAACTAAACCAAGCATGCTTCTAAGATATTCAAACTTCTTATTAGGAAGAGACTTTGTTAGTATATGAACTACCTAATTGTCTGTCGGGACATACTGTAGCTTTACGATCCCATCCTGCTCCAAGTTCCTAATATAGTGGAACTTATTGTTGATATGCTTCATCCCAAACATCTTGATACAACTTTGATTATCACAATTAATTACTGTCGGATCTAGAGGCTTCTCAAACAAATCTGTCAGAAGCTTCCTCAACCATATAAAATCCTTTTCTACTTCACATGCAACCATGTACTCTGCCTCAGCACTACTCAAAGCAACAGGATCTTGCTTTCTACTCATCCATGAGATCATGGCAGATCCCAAACTAAAGCATCCTCCGGTAGTGCTTCTTCCATCGGTCTCACTGCCACCCCAATCAGAATTTGTGAAGCCAATCAACTTGACTTCCTTGATATTGTACTTTAGGCAGTGATGTATCGTACCACGAAGATATCTCAATATATGCTTGGCAACTATCCAGTGATCATGACGAGGCTCCAACTGAAACTGACTGAGGATGTTCACAACAAAGCATATATCTGGCCTAGTATTTACTAGATACATCAGAGAACCTACCAACTGACGATAGGAGGTAGGATCCACGAGACTTGAGTCGGAGCTCCTCAACTTCTTGAGATTGGTGATCATAGTAGTCATGGGCTTGGAATCCATCATCCCAAATTTCTGCAATAACTTGATGATGTACTTTCCTTGCCCCAAATATATCTCCCCAGGATTTTTCCATACTTCCAGACCTAGGTAATAGTGCATCAGTCCTAGATCCTTCATCTCAAATTCAACTGCCAACATCTTCTTGCATTCTTGTATTCTTCTCTCCACACCTGTGATGAATAGATCATCCACATACAATAGAATAATGACTGACTCATTATTCATAACCTTGATGTAGAGATTTGGATCAACAGAACTCTTCACGAACCCAATTCCTAGAAGGTATGCATCCATTCTTGCATACCATGCCCTATGAGCTTCCTTCAAACCATACAAAGCCTTCTTGAGTCTACAGACATAAGTATCCTGCCATTTACATCAAAGCCTTTAGGTTGCTCAATGCATACTTCCTCATTTATGGTTCCTATCAAAAATGTTGTCTCCACGTCCATTTGATGGATGTTCCATCCCATTGTAGTAGCCAATGAAACCAGAGATCTAATGGTAGTATATCTTGTAGTGGATACAAAGGTTTCTTCATAATCTATGCCTTCCTTTTGAGAGAAACCCCTTGCAACAAATCTGGCTTTGTATTTATCTATGCTTCCATCAACAATGTGTTTGATCTTGTAGATCCATTTTGAAGTGATAACCGATTTGTCACTAGGTCTAAGAACGATTTCCCAAACCCCATTCTTCATGATGGATTGATATTCTTCCCGCATAGATTTCTTCCATACTTCTTGATGAGTAACTTCTTCAAATGTAGATGGTTCTGCTTCAATTAGTTTTGTCATATATGCAGCATATCCAGAATATCTCTGCGGCCTTTTGCTTTTCCTAAAGGCTCCTTTCGCAACTCCATGCCCTTCAACATCTTCAAGAGTGGCTATTAATCAATTTGGCCTCTTCCTTGTGCTTGGTGTAACCACAGGTTGAATAGGCTCACTTGGTCCTTCTTCTTCCTCTTGAATTGTAGAAGGGTTGTCAAGTTGTACTTCTTCTTCTTCAAATATGGGTAGATCTTCATCATCGGAATCAATAGGAATATCCTTCGATCTTTTGTAGGCTTGATTTTCATCAAATATAATATCCTTGCTTACTTCAATGTGTCTCCCTTCCTTGATGTCGATTCTATATGCCTTTGAGGAGACACTACAGCCAATGAAGAACCCTTTGATGCTTGTAGAATCCAACTTCTTTTGTTTTTCCTTTGGAACATGGATATATGCAGGACTCCCAAAGATTCAGAGATGGTCCACACTTGGCTTCTTTCCTGTGAATGCTTCCTCGGGTGTCATATTATCGAGAATTCTATGAGGACTTCTATTTTGAATATATACGACTGTCATTGCTGCTTCTCCCCATAGAAACTTTGGCAAGCTTTGATCAAGTATCATTGTTTGTACACCTTCTTCAATTGTCCTATTCTTTCTTTGGGCCACTCCATTTGTTCGGGATAGTAGGGAACAATAAGCTCCCTGTTAATTCCTGCTTCTTTACAATATGCAATTAATTCTTTAGAAGTGTATTACCCACTATTGTCAGATCTCAAAGTCTTATCTTTCTTTTGGTTAGGGTTTCTACTTGGCATTTAACTCTTTGAATTTCTCAAATACGTCATCCTTTTTCTTGAGAAGGTAGAGCGATGTCTTTCTAAAGTGATCATCAATAAATGTTACATAGTAAAGATGACCTCCAAGTGATTTGTCAGACATGGGCCCACACACATCAGAATGTATGAGGTCTAATATTTCTTTAGACCTTGTTTCACTATTTGAAAATGGTTTTCTTGTATGTTTTCCCAAAGAGCATCCCTTGCAAACTCCTTCACGATCTTCTTTGATATCGGGGATGCCATGAACTAGATGTTTAAGAGTGGGAATGACCTTGTAGTGAAGATGACCATATCTTATATGCCATAGCTCAATAGGAGAGATTTCCATATGAACTAGGGCTTGAGGAGGTGGTGTAATGACTCTATACAAACTTCCTTCACGAACTCCAATAACCCTAGCTTTATCAATACTTGAATCCTTTCCCCAAACCAAGACCTTTCCATCAACAAAAGCAACTCTATCCCCTTTATCTTCTAAGCAAGAAATTGAAAGCAAATTATTTTTCAAACCTGGAACATATAGTATGTTGTTGAGATGTAGTTTTGCTCCATTCTCCAGCTTCAAAGATGTTGATCCCAGGCCTCTAACAACATAGCTTTTGTTGTCTCCCAATTCCACTGCATGGGAAGATGGTTCCTTTGATAGAGTTTGTAGTTGTTTACTTTCCCTTGTCATATGTCTTGATGCTCCACTGTCAATCATCCATGCATTATCACCATTAAGTGATCCTATAAGTGCAGCTAAGAACCCTTGACTTTTGATCTTGTTGAATAAGTAGTAGACAATCTTCTTGTAGAAGTGAATCCCATTCTTATCATATAGGGAGTAATCATTTCCTTCAAGCCAATGAAGTGATCTTCAATCTTCTTCGACCTTAGCTCCGAAACCATTTTGAGAAATCAATGTTAGTAGGATTAGGGTTAGATTTCTCTTTCTTGATAATTACTTGTGAATTATGTTGGTTTCTTTTACTTATTTGTTATATTATCTTTCATCAAGCAATTACCACATTATGTGTGCATGAAGATCACAAAAACCACAAGATACAAGATATAGGCACTCTGCTAGGGAAAAACCCCTATCTAGGGGAAAACCTAGTCAAAATATTTTCCTTCAATAGTTTTCCTTGAGACTCTTCAACCTAGACAAAGACCTCCTCCACACCAAGCCAACCTCTCCTTCTTCGATCCAACCTTCGGCCTAGTAGCAACAACACTTTGACCCTAGCAACTTCGATTTGGCAGCTTCCGGCATCAACAACAACGTCAACCTTGACAAGGAGACTTCGATCTCCTAAACCAGCCCACATGAGAGATAGAGACACCAAAACTTAGATTTTTTTCTTCCCTTCCTCCTTGATCAAACTCACACTCCTTTTAGCCCCTTCCTTCAACTTCGCACTTTTCCCAGCTTCCAGCTTCAAATATCGAACTATGCCTAAGAGAGTGAGAAGCTCCAAATGAAGTCAAACTGCCTTGTATATATAGCCTTCCAATGAGGTCAACTTGCCATCCTTGAGCCCGACTTGAACTTCTTGACACTGACTTGGTGTGGAGGTTACATAATTCATTTTTGACTCAAAAATAATTCTTTTTACATCGTTCAAAAGCCCAAGAAGGGTCTCATAAAATATATGATGACTCTAATGACTCTTTATTAATCCTAGGAGTCCAATATGAGGACTTTGACTAATAAAATGGTGACCCAAGCATGAAACCCATGCTTTAATAAGTCATTGTAACAATAATAAAAATTCTTTTGACAAATACATTTTATGAAGACCGAGCCTAGTTACATTTTGCAACATAAATCACATTGCAACCTTCACAAATAAAACTGCGGAAAATAATAGCATTGGAAACTGAGAAATGCTAGCACACACACATAAAAATTAACACAACCATTTTTGGACAAAAGTCCCTGGAAAAGCTCAACTCGGGAAAACCGATGCAGTAGCTAAGGGTTTTATATTATTATGTAGCAGTGAAAAATTCTGAGTACAATTGGATGCCAAAATTTGGAAATCCTACAGAGAAAAACACTGGCAAAAATCTAGTGAGGGATTTTCATCACCCCCACAAGCAATCTGGGCTCTCACTGCAGCTCCAAGTGAGCTGTCCAAACAACGTCTGCGTAGGCCTACGTCACCCTTCCGCAGTCCCTTCCACGCTCTGCCTGAATCAATTGCTCCTCAAGTCATCTAGTTTGCTGCTAACTGGGAAAACGTCTCTCCTAGCCTTCAGAACGTCTTTCCGGCCTTTGGAACTGAAACTTTGCTTCTCCCCAGCATAATTGAATTGCCTCTTAGAGGCTTCTGCACAACCCTTGCGCAACCTCTTTGTGGAAATCTTTGCCTCTCTGCAATGTACTCGCCGGATCTGGGAAATTTTCCTCCGGCCTGACTACCCCTGCCCCTCTTTGTCTCTGCGTCCTTCTGAAGCTCGAACTATTTTGACAACTGCTGGTTCTCTGGAAAAATCAAACTCTTCAAGGAAATCGGCCTCAACTGTGTGTTCTCTATCTACCCATCGACTTCTTCTTATAATCTTCTGTTGGACCTCCAACGACCAGGATTAAAACTTAATCAAGGGCCAAGATCATCTCAGAGTCTATCTGTGTGAGTTTCTAGATGATTCACACCTTATCTCAAATAATTCTGATTAATGAGCCATTTTCCCTAAGTTTAGAGTTAGGAAATATTTAAAAATGGGCAAATAATCTAATTGAGACACTTCTAGGTGGAATTTTCAGAAACAATTTATGGGTTATGGAGAACTCCTATGTTTTAGGCTCTCCACAAAGTTTCGAGACTAGAACACTTCCGATGCTACAAAACCTAATAGTCAAGTGCCTTGAAATAGTCTCTAGCCATCAAACAAGGCCATTAGACCTCTTGGTTTTCCCTCTAATCCTTCATTCTCATCATTGTCTTCATTTGTAATTCTGAAGCCTTTTATGCCAACAGTGTATTCGGGACCTAAACACATCTAAATGAAGCCAAAATTCACTAATTTCTCATTTATAAACATTGGTCTAATGGTTCATTGATTGCATATAAATGAATTTTTGTGGACTGTGGGTTAATTTCCGGATCTGATATGTTTGCTACAGCCATCTAAAATCACCTACAGCAGTAGTAAAATAACATAACGGTGGCATAAAGACAATCTAGCAATCATATTTTATCATTGATTCATCATTTGCACTCATTAAGCTTGCATTTCTTAGCATATCTTGTCATTTCTTGAAGGCTGTCATAATAATCAAAGGTCTGATATATGCTGCATAATGGCTGATATAAACATATCAGTGGTGTCAAAAGTTGTTTACAATCATATCCTTTCATTTTGTCATTTGTTCCTTGCATCCTTGTGCATCTTGAATAGCTGTTTTTTAGCGAAATTGGGTGTCTTTCTTACTGCTGCAATCATTGGTCTCTTGGCTGCCCCATCTTGAATTCCATTGCATTTGCATTCTTGCACTCAAGCATATCATTGTTTGCATTCTCATTAACAATCGTAAGTGCTCTATAAAGGCTAATTAAATTGATAAGATTGGCTTATTGAAAATAATATTGTTGGTAAATGCTCTCTCTCTCATTGATAGCTAGCATCATTATGACATTGTTTCTAAAGGAATATTTTCACTTGTCATTGCTATCATTGAAATTGGATATTGGATAAGTGGCTATATTGCTATTGGATTTCTTTAGGATCTATCTTGGTGATAAGCATACTAACAATTTTTATTGCAAGTGAGCTTCATATATAAGTTCATAATCTTGCTAATCAAATCACTCTTAAAGCACTTAATTGATAATCATAATCATGATAAGAGCAATTTTGAAGTAATCTAAAAATTTGTTAATTGTATTCATCTAATTGGCATATTGACATTCCATTGCTATAATTTTGAGAATTTGCTAATTTGTGTTTAAAGGTCATCATCTTATTGGCATTGTTGAGATCTCAGCAACATTTTTGGGCGCCATCTATTTGTTCTATTTAGCACTCTCTTGTGGTGAATATTGTCATTTTCATGGTTAAGTACTTCATTATTTCAAATTGAATATGATTGTAATTTATCACTAAGTACTTAAGAACACCTAACAACTTCACCTAAAGATAATCACTCATATTTTGCACTTGCATTCTAGGACTAGCCTTGCACTAATAAATTTAGCCCCAAGCATAAGCTTGGTTGATACAAAGATAGGAGCACCTTTCTCCCCAACTTGCGAAGCCTAGATCCTCTTTTGTGTTTTAACACAGTGACCTTGCAGTTGTCAGAGCCACAGTCTCTACAGCGCCGAAGGCATTGGGTGGTTAGAACTCCAGGGGAGGTATAGTTAATATAGCCTTTTCTATCTTCCCCTGGGTTTCTCTCTCACAACCTACAGTAGAGACTAGCTTCAAAATAGTTGAGAGGAAGGAATCACCTAGTTAGGAGTTTAATTTAAAATAAACCAAGATCTTGCATTTCACTTAGATTTTATGTTTTGCATTCCATATAGAATAGTGAAGCATCCTAAAGCAACAATTGTTCATCTGGTGACTTGGTATATAATTTATATGAAGCAAGTATTTTGACTCCATTAAGGCACTGATCTTTCAAAGTAATCTAATCTAATCACTAAACTTTCCAAATTAACCAAGTTGCTAGGCCATTCAGTTGTGTCTATCGGACTTGTCGGTTGTTGACGGATCTTTCATCTTCACATATCATAGGGACTACCCTCCATAGTCCGCTATTGGGAGACAACTAGAATGGAGAGGGCGGGGATCAATGTGATAGACCCCGCCTTGATCGTTGTCGCATCTTGCCTATACAAATTGAGTGGCAACACACAATATTCAACAAGGGTAGAGTTCGAGCTAGGAAAACATCAATGAAAGGGTTTCAACAGAGATCAGAGAGAGGATTTCCAGGGTCAAAGTGAGGGTCAAATTCAACTTCAAGAAGGCCATACTTGTTGGTACAAATTCTCTAGTGTGCAAATCTGGGTAGCAGATCGTTTTCCAGTTGTCAGGAATCAGTTCTGGAAGGAAGAGCGAGGTTGTCTAGTGTGAGTGCAAGATCACCAAAGGGGTGTAGGATTAATCAACTTGAGATCCAACCAGCTAGTGCACATTTCCAGCAGCCAGTGTGTAGAGCAGAAGGGAGTGCGGGTTATTGGAGGTGGCTGAGTTGGGTTTTGCAGTGGAAACAATGAGTTTCAAGGTCGATCTGCTAGTTGGGGTAGTGGAGAAAATTTTCTAGAGATTTGCTAGTGTTTGAGAAATAGATCATTATTGTACTCTCTAATTTTGCTGAAGAATAATGAAATAAACCCTCATTTGCTGCACCAATTTTCCTTTTAGGGTTTTTTTCGAGGACGTTTAGTTCAAAAATATTGTTGCCATTTTTATAGTGTGTGCATCTATTTCTCAGTTCCTATTTTATTCTGCTCGAGATCAGTCAACTCGAGATCCAGTCAGCGAGTGCGCATTTCTTGTAGCCAGTGTGCAGAGCAGAAGGGAGTGTGAATTGCTGGAGGAGGCTGAGTTGG
Organism: Pinus tabuliformis; assembly: GCA_031772625.1. Classification (NCBI taxonomy): domain Eukaryota; kingdom Viridiplantae; phylum Streptophyta; class Pinopsida; order Pinales; family Pinaceae; genus Pinus; species Pinus tabuliformis. Next base: position 119,415,092 of record CM062806.1, read on the forward strand.
GTTTTGTAGTGAGAAATAGTGAGTTTCTACGTCGATCTGCTAGTTGGGGTAGTGGAGAATTTTTTCTGGAGCTTTGCTAGTGTTTGACAAACAGATCATTGTATTGCTTAATTTTGCTGAAGAATAATAAAATGAACCCTCATCTATTGCACCAGTTTTCCCTTAAAGGTTTTTCAGGGATATTTAGTTCTCAAATATTGGTGTCATTTTTATTATGTGTGCATTTATTTCTCAGTTCCTATTTTATTCTGCAGTATTTTATTTTGAAAAATGCATCAATGATTTAATCATTATTTTCCATAAACAAATAAAATGCTAATAGTTAGAAGATTAAATTCCAATGGTTGCATTCATGGAAATTTCACAAGCACATCCGTCTCGAGGCCTTTCCATGTGAACCTCTTCTTGTTCTGCCTATAGGTCTTCAAGTACCTAGGGTGCCCTGCTAGGGGCGAGCTATGTGCTGCCTGCATAATATTTTCCTTGAGTTGAGACTCCGGTACCAGGTAAATCCGGTCTTTGTAATAAATAATGTCATCAATGACACGATACTTGTCATCCTAGATTAGCCCATTGAGGATCTCACAAGCAAATTTGTTTTTGGAATACTCCACCAACAAGAGGGATTTCCAATCACCTGTAATCTCCATGAGAGAGAGGGTGGATGGCATTCTAGAAAGGGCATCTGCTACCACATTGTTGTTAATTTTTAGGTCTAGATTGTTCTCTATTGAAGATGATTGCATTTTTCAAAATTTATCATCATTTACATATTACATTCACCCCACAACATCATGATATCATTAGTAATTATGTAGAGAGAACAATACCATCAACTAAGTCACCTGACATGGGGATTCGGGATTCGTAGTGTCGGATTCAGACACGTTGACCCCCCGGAACAGGACACATAGGATTCGTTATATATATATATATATATATATATATATTAAAAATTAGATATTTCTTACACAAATTTTAATTAATGATACAAATTTATTGATTTCAAACATAGATCTTCATCTATAGCATGCATAGTACATTCAAAATTCAAATACATGTCAATGTTCACATAAATCATGATTCATAATTCATAAATTAAAATGAAAGACAACTTACAACTACAAGATAGTAAGATAAACACATCGAAAACTGTAGTTTTCTCATTAAGTCATCAAATCAAAATGTGTTACATAGGTAGTGCTGGTGCAATGCCAATGCTAAATATAAATAGAAAACATAAAACAACTACAGGTATACAATCATCAAGGCATCAATCCTCATCATCGGCATTAGAATCAACATCAATGTCCTCATCATCATGGTCCCCACTACTCTCCTCTGCATCCTCCTCCTCCCCTATATCCATAGTCGCCTCTGCATCTGCTGGTGTGGAGGATGAGCCCTCTAAGTCATCAAATCTAACAGGCTCTAGCATTGGATCATTGAGATCCATGTTGGCCAATGCCAACTCAACACTGGTGTCCAGACCCATATCATCAGGAAAGACATCCCACATCTTTGTCTTTCCCCTCAACCACTCTTCCCTCTGCCTGTAAATAAGACGAAGGTTGGTGTGCACATACACCATTGTTTCTGCCCTGGACTGCTCAAGCCTGCTCTTCTTCACACTATACAAATTCCCATATGTGCTTCAATTCCTCTTGCAACAAGAGGATGAAGTCACCTGAGAGAGGAGCCTCATGGCTAACCGCTGAAGAGGAGGGCTTGTTGCCCCATGATTTGCCCACCAAGAATAGGGCTTCTTAGCCCCCCTATCTCTAATCACATCATAACCTCCAAATCGACCATTGCCAGTGGAAAACTCTACTAAGGCATCCTCCACCTCATCAAGCAATGCACTACCTTGAAAAATCCGCCTGAATGCCTCTTTCCTCCCCTGTGAGATTTCACCATCCATGTGAGGAGGGAATCTGCGGGAAGGTCCACCATTCAGTCACTCATGGCTGTAATATTTTGGGTTCAATGAGTGAGCCAAACAATGTAAAGGTGTACAATTCTTGTCCCATCTGCTGACAAGAATATCATGTATAGTATCACATAAGGCCTCTGGTGATGTCTCATACTCGGGGCACTCACTCTATAGAATAATGCTCCTCACAGACTCAATCATGGAATCCCATCCCTCATAAACCTCTCCTAGGATGGGTTTGTCTGTATCTTGAAATCGAAGCAAAGAAATGATAGGGTCCATGATTCGAATAATTAGATTTACCCTCTCCCACCAAGCATCATCTAGGACCGTGTCCTTCACTCTTTTAGAGGCTACCTGATCTGTCTTTCTCCAAAAAAACCAAAACTCAGAAATAACCATGGACCCAAGAGCGGTCTTGACCTCCCTCAACCTCTTCAACATCATGAATGAAGAGGCAAACTGTGTATCAACAATCTTCAAAAATGATAGATTGGTGTACTCCTTGTAGATAGTGAGGGCATTTGTATGATTTTGCACAAAGTTACGGATATGTCGTGCATCCTCAATAATGTTACCAATCCAAAGCACATCAGAAGCAATGGATTTCAGTGCTAAGTTCAATGAATGGACAATACAAGGTGTCCAAAACACTTGTGGATATTTAGCTTCCACAATCATGCCAGCAGCCTTACAAACAGGTGCATTATCTGTAATGATTTGCACACAAGAATCAACACCTACATCTTCAATAACTTTAATAAATAACTCACCAATAAATTGTGCATCCTTGTATTCTCCAAGTGTATCCACTGCTTTCATGAAAATTGGACCATTCAAGGAAGACACCATGAAGTTGATGATTGGGTGTCATGCTGGATCTGTCCATCTATCAGAAACAATGCTAAACCCAAATGTTGGCCATGATGCTACAATAGGTTCAAGCATTTTTTGCACCTCTTTTTTTGCCTTCGTCAACAATGTGGTTCTCAGCTTCTTTGACCCAGGAGGTACATACCCTGATGGAGCCCCTTGAGTTAGAGCTCGACACATCTCAATAAATAGAGGTGAGCGTGCAACATTAAATGATATGAAGTTTTGATAGAAAAAGAAGGCAATGGTGAGATCAAGCTCTTCCCGTCTCTCTTTTTGGAAAATCTTGTCCATTGGACCAAGTGCAATTGCTCTTCTTTTTGCTGCTTGTCCCCCAATAGAACTCTCAAATGGAAATTTGGTGGTGGCTTTCCTCAAAAATGGAAGGGGGTCTTCATTCTTGGGTTTTCTTGATTTTGAAGCCACATTTTCCATACCAACAGTGGACTCCTTTTCCAATTCTTTTCTCTTTTGTAAAGGAACAACTTTACAAGCTCCAATCCCACAACCCGGTAAAGCCAACAAATGTGCTTTCACACGGAAGTATGTGCTTTTGAAAGCAATGTGACCAAAGTTGCATCTCCATTGCACATTGCCTCCTCCCTTCCTCTTGGTGCTTGTCCCATCCTCTTTTGTGACATATTTCCACAATGGATATTTATCTATGTTGTCTCTAGGCCCTCCTCTTCCCTCAACATTACTTGCAGCAGACTGATGATATTGGGGGAGGAGGGGCATCTCCAATGGAGACATTCTTGCCCTTTCTTTGCCCCCTAACTGCTGCCTTTGATTGAGCCATGAATATTGTAAAAGAAATAAACAAAACATGCACAAATTTGTAAACAAAAAATCATATACAAACTGCTGTAATAGAATAATAAATGCAAAAAAATGGAGCTGAAATGCACTTACCTGGTGCTTGAATCTCCTTGCCGAACGCTCTACTCCCTTAGCTCCTTGCTCCAAACCCTTCTCTCCTTGCAAACAACTCAAACAATGCAGCACAAATGACAAACAACGTGAAAGAAATGAAGAAATGCGGCCTTTTTTAACCCGCGACAGTCACTTTTCTGGGATACGAATCCCAAAATCGGGATTCACTGGCCAAGCACGGGATTCGTACAAGATTCGTACAAATCCTAATAGGACACATCGAATCCGAGTTTAGGATACGATTTTCAGGAGAATCGTATCAAACATGTAGGATTCGGGTTCGCCGGGCTATATGGACGAATTCGGTTACTTAGACCATCAACAATGCAGCGGAACAGTAAGAAACAACAAAAGAAAGACATACACAATAGAGACACCAGGATTTAGCCTAGAGACCAAGGCAAAACCCCATAAGGGGGAAAACCCAACTAGATTCTTCTTCTATTAGATATTCATCAAAGTTTAGCTGAGATATAAAGTACAATAATTATGAGACATCATCATCAATCACATTAGGCCACCTAGGACCAATTCCAGCAGCAAACTATATCGTACTGTCATAAGAGCACAATATACATCGCTGTCGCTATCACTGTCATAGAGGTTCTCCCATCACTGTCATATCATCCTCAAATCGTACATCACTATCATAATACTGCTATCCATCACTGTTATGAACACACTGTCATTCACCAAAGTCTATTGCCATCTAAGTAATCGGATTCATCCACATAGCCTGGCGAACCCGAATCTTGCATGTCCGATACGATTCTCCTGAAAATCGTATCCCTAACTCGGATTCGACGTGTCCTATTAGGATTTGTACAAATCCTGTACGAATCCCGTGCTTGGTGAGCGAATCCCGATTTTGGGATTCGTATCCTAGAAAAGTGACTGTAGCGGGTTAAAAAAGGCCGCATTTCTTCGTTTCTTTCACGTTGTTTGTCATTTGTGCTGCATTGTTTGAGCTGTTTGCAAGGAGAGAAGGGTTTGGAGCAAGGAGCTAAGGGAGTAGAGCGTTCGGCAAGGAGATTCAAGCACCAGGTGAGTGCATTTCAGCTCCATTTTTTTGCATTTCTTATTCTATTACAGCAGTTTGTATATGATTATTTTTTGTTTGCAAATTTGTGCATGTTTTGTTCATTTCTTTTACAGTATTCATGGCTCAATCAAAGGAGGCAGTTAGGGGGCAAAGGGCAAGAATATCTCCATTGGAGATGCCCCTCCTCCCCCAATATCATCAGAGTCTACTGCAAGTAGTGTTGAGGGAAGAGGAGGACCTAGAGACAACATTGATAAATATCCATTGTGGAAATATGTCACAAGAGAGGATGGGACAAGCACCAAGGGGAAGGGAGGAGGCAATGTGCAATGGAGATGCAACTTTTGTCACATTGCTTTCAAAAGCACATATTTCCGTGTGAAAGCACATTTGTTGGCTTTACCGGGTTGTGGGATTGGAGCTTGTAAAGCTGTTCCTTTACAAAAGAGAAAAGAATTGGAAAAGGAGTCCACTGTTGGTATGGAAAATGTGGCTTCAAAATCAAGAAAACCCAAGAATGAAGACCCCCTTCCATTTTTGAGGAAAGCCACCACCAAATTTCCGTTTGAGAGTTCTATTGGGGGACAAGCAGCAAAAAGAAGAGCAATTACACTTGGTCCAATGGACAAGATTTTCCAAAAAGAGAGACAGGAAGAGCTTGATCTCACCATTGCCTTCTTCTTCTATCAAAACTTCATATCATTTAATGTTGCACGCTCACCTCTATTTATTGAGATGTGTCGAGCTCTAACTCAAGGGGCTCCATTAGGGTATGTGCCTCCTGGGTCAGAGAAGCTGAGAACCACATTGTTGACGAAGGCAAAAAACGAGGTGCAAAAAATGCTTGAGCCTATTATAGCATCATGGCCAACATCTGGGGTTAGCATTGTTTCTGATGGATGGATAGATCCAACACGACACCCAATCATCAACTTCATGGTATCTTCCTTGAATGGTCCAATTTTCATGAAAGCAATGGATACACTTGGAGAATACAAGGATGCACCATTTATTGGTGAGTTATTTATTAAAGTTATTGAAGATGTAGGTGTTGATTTTTGTGTGCAAATCATTACAGATAATGCACCTGTTTGCAAGGCTGCTAGCATGATTATGGAAGCTAAATATCCACAAGTGTTTTGGACACCTTGTATTGTCCATTCATTGAACTTAGCACTGAAATCCATTGCTTCTGATGTGCTTTGGATTGGTAACATTATTGAGGATGCACGACATATCCGTAACTTTGTGCAAAATCATACAAATGCCCTCACTATCTACAAGGAGTACACCAATATATCATTTTTGAAGATTGTTGATACACAGTTTGCCTCTTCATTCATGATGTTGAAGAGGTTGAGGGAGGTCAAGATCGCTCTTGGGTCCATGGTTATTTCTGAGTTTTGGTTTTTTTGGAGAAAGACAGATCAGGTAGCCTCTAAAAGAGTGAAGGACACAATGCTAGATGATGTTTGGTGGGAGATTGAGTCTGTGAGGAGCATTATTCTACAAAGTGAGTGCCCCTAGTATGAGACATCACCAGAGGCCTTCTATGATACTATACATGATATTCTTGTTAGCAGATGGGACAAGAATTGTACACCTTTACATTGTTTGGCTCACTCATTGAACCCCAAATACTACAGCCATGAGTGGCTGAATGGTGGACCTTCCCACAGATTCCCTCCTCACATGGATGGTGAAATCTCACAGGGGAGGAAAGAGGCATTCAGGCGGATTTTTCAGGATAGTGCATTGCTTGATGAGGTGGAGGATGCCTTTGCAGAGTTTTCCACTGGCAGTGGTCGATTTGGAGGTTATGATGTGATTAGAGACAGGGGGGCTAAGAAGCCCTATTCTTGGTGGGCAAATCATGGGGCAACAAGCCCTCCTCTTCAGCAGTTAGCCATGAGGCTCCTCTCTCAGGTGACTTCATCCTCTTGTTGCGAGAGGAATTGGAGCACATATGGGAATTTGTATAGTGTGAAGAAGAGCAGGCTTGAGCAGTCCAGGGCAGAAACAATGGTGTATGTGCACACCAACCTTCGTCTTATTTACAGGTAAAGGGAAGAGTGGTTGAGGGGAAAGACAAAGATGTGGGATGTCTTTCTTGATGATATGGGTCTGGACACCAGTGTTGAGTTGGCATTGGCCAACATGGATCTCAATGATCCAGTGCTAGACCCTGTTAGATTTGATGACTTAGAGGGGTCATCCTCCACACCAGCAGATGCAGAGGCGACTATGGATACAGGGGAGGAGGAGAATGCAGAGGAGAGTAGTGGGGACCATGGTGATGAGGACATTGATGCTGATTCTGATGCTGATGATGAGGATTGATGCCTTGAGGCTTGTATACCTGTAGTTGTTTTATATTTTCTATTTCTATTTGCCATTGGCATTGCACCGGCACTACCTATGTAACACATTTTGATTCGATGACTTAGTGAGAAAACTACAGTTGTTAGTGCGTTTATCTTACTATCTTGTAGTTGTAAGTTGTCTTTCATTTTAATTTATGAATTATGAATCATGATTTATGTGACCATTGACATGTATTTGAATTTTGAATGTACTATGCATGCTATAGATGAAGATCTATGTTTGAAATCAATAAATTTGTATCATTAATTAAAATTTGTGTAAGAAATATCTAATTTTTAATATCTATATATATAACGAATCCTACGTGTCCTGTTCCAAGTGGTCAATGTGTCCGAATCCGACACTACGAATCCCGAATCCTATGAATCCCGAATCCCCGTGTCAAGTGACTTAGATTGCCATGTTAAGGTCACTGTTCATCAAGTATCATTATCACTGCCATATGAACTAGGGGCCTAGGGCACTGTCATCATGAACCAGGGTACTGTCATCATGTATAATTATGTATCATATCAGAACAATGTTACCGTTACCATGAGAGCAAGGTCCCTGTTATCATGCATCATTGTGTATCATATAAGAACAAGGTTACTGCTACCATACGAGCAAGGTCCCCGTTATTATGTATCATTGTTACTACAAGATCACTGACCTCTTTGCGTTACTTGCATCTTAGAGATTGGCAGACTTTTTGTATCATAAGGATCACAGTCTTCTCGCATCAACTGAGATCCTAGCCTTCTTCACATGACAGAGATCAAGGTCTTCTTCACATGACAGAAATAGGTGAACTTCGTCTCACATAGATTATGTCTTCGCATGCATCACAGAGACTTCGCATCACAAAGATTGTAGTCTTTGCATCACAGAGATAAGAGTCACTGATTTCATCACAGGGATAATGGACCTCTTGCATCAGAGTTTGAAGGCATCACAGAGATCATATCTACGCACTTCTCATCACAGAGATTAGGTAATCTTTGTATCACAGGGAATAAGGTCTTCTTCACATCACAATATACTTCTTGCAACACGATAATGCCCTTCCTAAAATCCCATTGCCTCAGAGGAGGTCCCACTGGATCGGATCTACCATGCATATGAAGAGATCACATAATATATCTCGGATTAACATATTATATGATATGATACATTGGATATCTGAAGACCAATATATCATGAGATCGTATATCTATCTCTTGATATCATATTCTGCACCGAGAGGGATCTAATGAGCCTCTATATTGGCAACTTACGTGCTTTATTATTTATAACTAGGTTGGCCTAGTTACCTTCTTGGAGTTACTCCGCAAATCTAGGAGGATGTGTATAGATACACATATAATCCTCATTTATAGTTCCTTCATTCATTACTGGATCAAGAGCTGTAAACACCCAAGGACACTTCTCTGTCTCTCTCGTGCTACTTTGTTAAACTTGGTGTATTGTTGTCTTTATTTAAGTATTTGTCTCTCTTGCTCATGGGTGCACATGTTGATAAATGCTGTGAAAAATATGAAGGGTTTCTACATGCTTGGATTAGGGTTTGATGAAGAGATCACCATACATCTTATAACTTTGTGAGAACATAAAATTGGTCTAAAGATATAAATGATTACGCATAAAGCTCCTGCAGTTAGTTATCCTCATAATTTTGATATTATTTCAACATTTGTCTGCTCTTTATCAGATGCCTATAGAAAGAGCAGCTCCTAAGCCGACTGTTTTTAAAGATATTATTTTCCCGTATGGAGGACTAGCAGGAAAATTATATTTTGGATGGCTGTTTGTTTTGTGAAGTATTTTTCTTGTCATTGTAGGGAGCAGTCTTGCAGTACTTAAATAAATCAAATGTAGCACACAATCATATCCTTTCTATTTTCATACATAATGAACTATTCATGATGGCTATTTATTCATAGAACATCTTCCCTGCCAAAATTGTGAGTTGTTTGTCTTATATATTCAGGTGCAGCAATGATCCCAATCAGCTGGACAGAAATGCAGTGCCCTTTGACAAATCAAATAGAGCGGCGAAAGGTTGCCAGGGCTGTCTGATATGTAGCAAGAAGCTTTTGTATTTTGACACAAGGTTTCACATTTCTTTGATTGATCAAATTCATGCAATTATGATGTTTGTAAATGTGGTCAATTTTGGTCTGACGGAAATGGCTATTGAAGTGTTTTGTTCTGCATTGCATATATTTATACCATTTGGGTAGCCATCTTTGCAATCATATTATCGCCACTATGCAAGACTTCGGAGTCTGATTGTTTTCTGTCTATCTATTGACTGTTCACGGTTGACAAAACCAATTTATTCTAATGTTTATGTAATTTTCACGGGTGGGTCACTGAGGTTGGCATTAATGGGCATAACAAAAGTTAAGGACACACTTAAAAGTAGAATAGGGGCATCACACTTTCTTCTTTTAAAAATAGGCATAGCTTGTAACCTCCATAACTTCATATACTTGACCAACTTATTTTCCTGTGAATCTCGATGCTTATTGATGGATGAAGGCAAGGTTTGCATGTGTCGATGCAGATATGATAAGTGTACCCTTCATATATTTTAGAATTTTGTAGATTATCGTAAGTCAATTGAGCTGGTTAAAATTTCATTTAAGACATTTATGTTTTGGGTTGTATTAATTGGGTTCCGACTTTGTAACTGGAGTGTGCTGTTTCTGCATTGATTATTAATCCCTTGAATTAATTATATTGCTAAGATATCCAATTTGTAACTTGAAGATGAGGTGACAAGCTGGTTTCGGACACAGGGGTGTCTTCAGTGGAGATAATATTTATTTGTAAGCTTGATACATTTTTGATGGTTATGTGATTACAGAATTTCAGAAAAGCAAATAAACTTGGACGCACATTTTTAATCATGGAAAATTTTAGGGGCTAATATTAGCAGGTGGGCTAATTTTCCATGATTTTTCCAAAAAAAATTCGCCAATTTCCAGTTTTTGTAAAAATAATTCGCCCAAATTTTACAATATAAATTTATTTCACCTTAAACATCGCCAGCATTGTATAGGGATTATATAAAAAATCATTATAAATTTTAATAATTTTACAAATACGTCAATAAACATTTTATAGTTTGCATATTAGGAACTCAAGTGCCTAATTTACATAGTTAGGTTCAAGCTTTGATCTTTGGCAGTGCAAAATCAAAATAAAAATATTCACTACACCTATCTGTTTGAATTAACAGTTAAATAAACTTGATTCGACAAAGGCAAAATATATATGCTATGCACTAATTAATAATCGAGAGCCCGTTATGAGTCAATGCACATGCTCCCACAGACATCGCTTGAATTGTAATTTTAGATAAAACTGAGCCAAAACAAAATCAATGTTCTCTCCCTTTTGTTGGATGAAGTCCGTTATGAGTCAATGCACATGCTCCCACAGACATCGCTTGAATTGTAATTTTAGATAAAACTGAGCCAAAACAAAATCAATGTTCTCTCCCTTTTGTTGGATGAAGTCTGATATGTAAATTGATCCATACTATCTAGTGAACTGCTACACATTCATTGCATTTGGAAGAAACTCAGTTTCGGCTTTAGATATTCTTCTATCTGTGATCTGATATTTGAGACTTGAGTAATTCTGGGTGTAATCACTTCAGACATATTTCCTTTTCTCTCCCTGCTGATTATTCAAAGTTCCAGCAGCTGCAAATCAGTTTACACAGACCTTAACTCTGATGTTGGTTAAACAAGGGTGCCATCTATATCATAAAGGTGACCCAAATGTTTCCATGGCTTACCAACCTGCAGTTATGCTCTGCTATTACAATGACAAAGAGCTTTTGTATCACGGTAATGTCTAATCCGTTTATTGTGCTAGAATGTTCCATTCAGCATACTTCAGTGGTGTGGATCAATGTAGAAGAATAAACATTACAGACAATTTCATAGAACAGCAGGGGAAATTATTCCATTCTCTGGTCTCAGGAATGGCCTTGGAGCATTGAAATGGAGTTGAACACTACACTAAACTTCCATTCCCTCAATCCTTGCAGTGGGTTGGAGCTAAGCAGCCGTACATGTCTCCAAAACAGAGTTACATGTTGCTACAGTGTTGAAGGGTAATCGTGTGCACATTCCCTTTCAAGAATATATACACAAAGCTGCTGTGCAATTAAACCCACGTGGTACGAGGCTGTTTTGCTTATTAGGATGCGATTCAGCAACCATACCACACCAAGTAAGCTACTATGTGATACTGTGTTAACGGCAAACTGAAAAACCAGAGATCAGGATACTCTGTGACTGACTATAATAAAACAACGATTATAAAAAATTCTCAGTAAACACCATGAGATTTGTCTTGGAGAACTTATGGTGTGAGATAGGTGAGAGACAATCCAGGGGACAAAGATTATTCTTTATTATTGACGGAAGAATATGGGATTATAAAACTGTGGCTCTCTATGGTTCGGTTGCAACAACTAACTACAGAGCCACTGTCGATTCAAGCTTCTCTGTGTTCTCAGCACTGTTGTTTTTAAACTCTCCCGGCTACCTGTGCTCTTTGGTGTCTTCCCTCTTTAAGCCCTTCCAGCTCTCTTCCACTCTCCTGTGTATTTGGCATCCTCCATTCAGCTATTCCTGGCCAAGGGCATTACAAACAAAAGTCACTGTACCCTGGCCGATGCTCGATATTTCATGGGAGAGTTTTCATTCCGATTCTCAGATAGAGCTAATATGGGAGGGCTGATGTGGAGCTGTAATGGTAGGATGGAGTAGGTAACTTTCCTCCTTGGATCTGGTTTATGGATCAATTTGCAATATAACATTTGACTCAAATGTAGTCTAACTGTTAGATGTTTTCTGCTTTTTTTCAGTCGATTTTGACCCGAATCTGGTAGAGATTTCTTGAAATCACAAGTTTCTAAGTGTATAATATGCAGAATTCAAGTGCCCAGTAGGATTTTCAGCGGCTAAATCTATTTATGCTGTCAAAAACTGATTTTAAACAGATAAAATTTGCAATCTTGCCAAAAATTATATTGCCAAATTCTAGCGAAAAAGACGAGGACACCTAATATTAGACTGCTCCTTTGGTTCTTATATAAATATTGCATGTTTAAAATACAACACCAATTTCTCCGAGATGAAAATTCTTAGTAATGCAGGAACTCTATACAATCAAAGTGTAGAAGTGGGAGATACAACAACAAATATTCAGCATACTATAGGGCATTAATTGAGTGGCAGCTGTATATGCCCACTTTTTGATTTTGCCAAAGCCAAAATCGAAAGGTGGGCCTATACAACGCCGCTCAATTAATGCCCTATAGAAAGCTATTTATTTTCGGCAAGCCTTATTTCCACCACTATAGGATATTTATTACAGCGTAAGAGTACGAGAGACAGTACCCTGACAGTGGGTTTTGGCCGCCTCGATATGGGGACTCCCATCTCCTTGGTTTCTTGGCAACAAATAATGCAATTATTTTCGGCGACTACTCCATGACCATACAATACTGACGAGAATTCGCTTCATGGACATAGCATACATGGTAGTACATAATCCAGTCCGTCGACATTAATACTCATCTACCCATTTGATTTGAATTTCGAAGCACGCTATTTTATTTATTTCAATGCAGTTAGATGGATTTCAGCAATTCACCAGGTTCCATTGACAAACCTCACCATGTGTTGCCTCTTCATTACTCCTTCAAGCCTGTCGTTTTGGTATGGAAGGCAAGCCGAGGATGACAGCCAGCTAGCATACTTTGGAGACTGCATAAGGCTTGCCCACAGAGCTTGAATCCGTGCCATTACTGGTTTGGAATTTGAAATTGAATCGATGATCCTCGACTAAACATGGTTGTGAACCAGCGCGCAGTGACTCATTTACTAACGATGAAACCAGAAGCCTATATTCCATAGCTAATCTCCCTTGGGCCTTACCACCATTGGAAGATGGAGAAAGATACTGACTCTCCTTGTGCGAGCTTTCATAGGTGAAGAGGTACAAGATAAAGTTCGCGACCACATTTTCGCATAACCTATGCCAAGTTCGTTTCGCTCTCACAATTTCGGTGATTATTCTCAAAACTTCACTCTAATGATGGTTCGTAGATTTATCCTTTCTTTTACAATTATTAATCCTCACATCCTCCTCCTCTATATCAATACACAACTTTGACTCTAAAACAAAGGTTTTTGTGTGGCTTATTGCATGCGTATCATGCACTATATTATTAAATTAGAGAATCAAATCCCGCTGTGTGCTGAAGTGAGTTTCAGACTACATGACAGAGACAAGAGACACTCAAAGCTTTCCATTCAATCATCTGTTGTTAGATATGTGCCAGGAGGTTTCTCCTTTCCCATGTGACATTTTGTGCCTTGTTATAGCTGAGCATGAGCTTAATATATTGATTTATGAAATGGCAAATGAGTCGCGTCCTCTGGGCTGCATCCATACATCCCTTTCTAAAGCCCTACTGATGTAATCTAGCGATGAAAGCCAATGAAGGTGAATGGGAATACCATCGAATGAGTTTAACGACGTCCTCGACAAGTCTGATATATGGATCTAGCATTGTCTCTCCATTGTTCGAGGATTGGGGATGTTATTGCAAATATGTAACGACACCATTCAACAATAGCTTTTTATTTATAAGAGAGCGCCAAATGGTGATTCAATAACAACGACTCTATCTTTCTTTTCCTCTCGAATTTTGTCTCTGTTAATGATTATAAATATGGAATTTTTTCCTTTTCTTCCCTAAGTTAAGGCCTTGGTTGTCCTCTCCAAAAACAATATGTGGTAATTTTTTAATTGTGACAATTAACAATCTTTAGTTTAATGAAACATTTTCTGTATTTTAACAATAAATTCGATGGTCATTGTTATGTAAAAAATTAGTTAGTATTTAATTTTAGGTTAATTAGATGAAAGGGCACGATCATAAGATCACACCCTTTCCCCAAAGGGTGCCCATGGCGATATATAAGCCAGAAACCCCAACTGTAAACAATCATCTTTGGTCAATCAAGAAGTTTTCACTTCATTGGTATCAGAGCAGTTCGTTCTTGGTCTAGAGCTATATAGTTCATGTTCTGCTATTCTCCGTCACCCTCTATCTACTCATCTTCGCTGTCGTGATCCAAAATCATTGTTCCACATTCATCCATCCTTCCACTGCATTTTTTTTTCCCTTCCCACACTTCTCTCACCAACAGTCCACGACCACTGCCCCCTTGTTCCTTGTTCCAATTCCGCCGCTTCATTCGAATTTCGTCTTTGCTGCTCATTTTCCTTGCCATGCAGGACAACAAACCTTCCTGCCTCAGCCGCTATACTCGTTCCCTCGTGCTTCTTGTCGTTCCATAATTCGTCGTCCACCAGTTGAACTTCACCAAATAACCACTTATTCCGCGGGTCTCAATTCATTGTGCCGTCCAAATCCGTAGCCTGCAGTGATATTCGATAGCTTTTTGAACAGTCAAAGGTTCCCATCAGTTGGACATGACTGTTCGGGATAGTAATATATATATATAAAACATCAATTTAATTAATTAATTAAAAAAAATTAAAATTTTGAGCTGGCAGATAAATACACGCCTCCACAAATTCGCTCAATGTCAACAATGACAATAGTGGATTTCCAAAAAAAATTGGTTGACGCAGAGCATAAGATAAATAACAACAACGATAAGGTCAATAAAAGATTAGATGATTTCTAGATCAAGCTTAAGGGGCAGGCTGACGATATCAAAAGTCTTCAGGATACGACAAATCGAATAGAAATAAAGATGGAGCATCAACGTGTGCAATCAGAGGTGGATCATAAAGAGACCTTAACATTGCTGAAACTTCTGTGTAAAAAGATGGATTATACACTGGCACAACTACTATAAGAAGATGAAGAAAATCAAGAGCACAACTTATCAGATTCAACGAAATCAACAGGCTCTCTAGAAAAAGCTGAATCCCCAAAAAAATCAGCGACACCCCACCAAGAAATGAATAACGCGACTCTTATAAACAAGCAACTTTGGGATACCTTTACCAATCAACACCCTTTTTCGCTTAACCATTAGCGATATACCAGCCAAGGGCAAAATTCGAGATGTCTAAATTCGATGGAAACGAAAAAACAATGTTGCATGGATAAATAAAGCAAAAGAAAACTTTGAGATATATGACATCAATGATGATAACGAAAAGCTCAGGCACACATCCATGAAAATGGAAGGGGAAGCATATAATTGGTATATGTGGTGGAAAAAAAAAGCACACGTCATTAGTTGGAGAAAATTTAAGGATGCATTTTTTAAAAGATTCTAAGGTGTAAAGAAAGAAGAGTTCTTTTCAAAATTCATCAAATTACGACAAAAAGGAAGTGTTGACGAATACACTCAAGAATGGGAGACCTTAGTAACACGAGCCCCTGGGTTATCAGAATCTCGTCTAATTCAATCATACGTCTCGGGATTCAAAACCCATTTACAAGTAGAACTTGAGATGCATGACATTACATCAATAGAAGTAGCAAGACGAAAAGCAAAAACAGTCGAAAAGAAATGTGAACAAATATTTTGGTCAAAATTGGAAAAAACGTATTCAAGACGAAGAATACCCCAGTATGTGAACTCAAATAATACAAGATATTTTCCACCACATCGTCGTGAAGATGGAAAATTTAATGTGGAAATGAAAAGGATAAAAGAGGGTAAATGCAAACACTGTGGTGAGAAGTGGGACCCAAAACATAGATGTGCTAAAGGAAAAGAACCAAAGAACCTATATAATTGTGAAGCAACGAATGATTTAAACAGTGAAGATTCTGACATAGAAGAAATAGAAGATGCCCCAAAATTCTCACTAGAATTAGATGATGGAAGTATTCCGCAAGTGTCACTATTAGCTATGATAGGTATATCACAACCTCAGAAAGTTAAAAGGACACATAAAGAAGAACAACGTAGTGGTTCTCATCGACTTTGGTAGCATACACAATTTTTGAGATGCAACTGTGGCAAAGAGACTCAATATTTTTTCATTTCCCTTACCAAACATAAAAGTGATGGTAGCTGACGATAAGAAGATTGAAAAGGTGGGGAAATGCCATAAGGTCAAATTGCAAATTCAAGACTTTAATTTAGAGTCTCAGTTCTTCATAGTACCGTTAGGAGGAGTAGATGTAGTCTTAGGTATCCAATGGCTACGAACTTTGGTACTTATGCTGCCAACCATCAAATACAATTAATAAAATTCAAATGGGGAGGTCAGAAGTACAAATTACATGGATTCCAAGCACCAGAGAATCAAATTGTATCATCATCTCAGATGATGAAGATGATTCGAAAAGGAGCACCCGCTTATGTAGTACAATGTCACCAATTAGAAATGTTATCTGCAAATATGACTAGTGAAGAGTCACCAGAGATACAAGATCTAATTCAGAAGCATGAAAAAGTATTTCAAGACCTATCTATGAAAATGCCACCTAATAGGGAAATTGAGCATACAATAGAAGTCAAGGCAAGGTCAGACACCGTCAACATCAAGCCATACCGATATCCACATCACCAAAAAATGGAAATTGAGAGATTAATCGTGTGGGATCATCTCGAAAAGTAAAAGTCATTTGCTACTCGAGTGGTATTGGTAAGGAAGAAGGATGGTTCATTCAGGCTATGCATTGATTATAGAGGATTAAACAAAATAACAATCAAAAACAAGTTCTGAATTCCCTTTATCGACGAAATGTTGGATGAGCTACATGGCGCAAAGTACTTCTCAAAATTGGACTTAAGATCAGGCTACTATCAAATTAGAATCAGATTGGAAGACATACCAAAAACGACATTCCAACCACATGAAGGTCACTATGAATTTAAAGTAATGCCGTTTGGATTAACCAATGCACCAGCAACATTTCAAGCAACTATGAACGAATTATTTCGTCCACATCTTAGGAAGGTTGTATTAGTATTCTTTGATGATATTCTAATTTACAGTAAAACTTGGAAAGAGCACTTGCAACATATGGGCAAAATTCTTACACTAGTTAAAGAACATCAATTTTATGCAAAAAGATCCAATGCACCTTCGGAAAGGAAGAAGTAGAATACCTTGGACACATTATATTCCATGAAGGTGTAAAGGTGGACCCTAATAAAATCAAAGCTATAAAAGAATGGACCAAACCTGTCAATATATCCAAGCTAAGAGGGTTCTTAGGTTCGACGGGATATTACCGAAGGTTTATTAAAAACTATGTACATATAACTGCACTTCTGACAAATCTTTTAAAGAAGAATTCGTTTCTGTGGGATGAGGAAGCAGGAAGGTGTTTTGAAACATTAAAGGAAATTATGTCTAATGCTCCCGTATTAGCAACATTAGATTTTTCTAAACCATTTATCATTGAGTGTGATGCTTCCGGATTCAGTATAGGTGCAATATTAATGCAACAAGGACATCTAATAGCTTTTGAAAGTAGGAAGCTTAACAAAAGAGAACGCCTCATATCCACATACAACAAAGAAATACTAGCTATCATGCACGCACTAGCTAAGTGGAGGCAATATCTTTTGGGAAGTAAGTTTTCCATTCGAACAAACCACAACAGTCTCCAACATCTCCTTCAACAAAAAACACTTTTCAAAGAACAACAAAAATGGATTGAAAAAATTAGGCAATATCTTTTGGGAAGTAAGTTTTCCATTCCAACATTCGAACAAACCACAACAGTCTCCAACATCTCCTTCAACAAAAAACACTTTACGAAGAACAACAAAAATGGATTGAAAAAATTGCCGCTTTTGACTTGGAAATACTACATAAAAGAGGTAAAGACAATGTAGTAACAGATGCCCTATCCAAGAAAGATGAAGAACCAACACTACTTGCAATTTCGGTTGTTGTTCCTGAGTGGCTTAACGAAATTTGAAGTGAGTATGCCAAGGATCTAGAAATAATGGCAATAATCAATAACCTTCCTAACAACTCAAAATTTGAGTAGAAGAATGATATCCTATGGTACAAGGGAATAATCTATTTAAATACAAATTCCAAGTTTAAATTTAAGATACTCAAGGAATCACATGACTCACCGTCAACTGGACATGTAGGATTCTTTAACACTTACTACAATGCACATTAATCCTTCTTTTGGAAGGGAATGAATCGCGATATTCAGAAGTATGTAGCAGAATGTGACACATGTCAAAGGAATAAAAGTGAAAATATTACGACACCGGGATTACTTCGCCCTTTAAACATTCCAAATAAGAAATGGGAAGAAATCTCGATGGACTTTATCGAAGGATTACCAATATCTGAAGGCAAGGACAAGATTTTCGTAGCAGTCGACAGAGTCACCAAATATGCTCACTTTATGGCAATAAAGAAATCATACTCAGCAAAAGAAATCATTGAAATATTTTGCAAAAATATATATAGGTTACACGGTTTTCCGAAAGTCATTGTGAGTGATAGAGATGCCAAGTTCAAGGGTAATTTCTGGAAGGAATTGTTCAACCATGTAGGAACCTACCTAAATATGAGTGTTGCTTATCACCCTCAAACAGAAGGCCAAATAGAGGTTGTCAATAAATGTTTGGAGGCCTACATACGTTGCTACGCTACAGAAAAACAAAATAAGTGGGCTAAATTGTTACATTTTGCTGAGTGGTGATATAATTCCACTTATCATACATCAGCAAAAATGACGCCATTTCAAGCTTTATATGGGCATGAACCCCCAAAATGGAACGATCTAGCTGTTGGCCAGACAAATCTACCTGCTGTTAAAGATCAACTAGAAGAAACCCAAAAATTCGTCCAAATATTAAAAGAAAACTTGAATAATGCAAGGAATCGTATAAAGCAACAAGCAGACTGTAACAGAACCGAAAGAGAGTTTGAAGTCGGAGAATGGGTGTTTGTCAAGCTCCAACCATACAAACAATTATCTTTAAAACAGAAAGGAAAAAACAAATTGGCACCAAAGTTCTATGGACCTTATCAGTTCAACAAAAAAATTAGCCAAGTTGCATATGGTTTAAGCCTTCCAGAGACAAGTCGTGTTTACAACGTCTTCCATGTACCCTGCCTTAAAAGGGCACTAGGCAACAATCAATCAGTGCAAACAATGCTTCCATCCTTGGATGACGAGAGAAGGGTCATTCTAGAACCATAAGGTATTTTATCTACTAGAGAAAGAAAGCTTTGACATCGTACAATCAAGGAATATTTGATCAAGTGGAAAGGCTTACCCGAAGAAGACGCTTCTTGGGAGAATGAATCATTTTGTCAACAACATCCGTCGTTACGTATGCTTTGAGGACAAAATATTCTTTCGAGAGGAAGGCAATGTTATGTAAAAAATTAGTTAGTATTTAATTTTAGGTTTGTTATTTAATTTTAGGTTAATTAGAAGAAAGGGCATGATCTTATGATCATGCCCTTTCCCCAAAGGGTGCCCATGGCAATATATAAACGAGGAACCCCCACTGTAAACAATCATCTTCAATCAATTAATCATATATATATATATATATATATATATATATATATATATAGGTGTATCAAGAAGTTTTCACTTCATTTACATTATATATTTATCAAACTTTATCATAATGAAATTTCCACTAAAATTTCAATGGTCTACATTATATATCTATCCGACGAGTCTTTTTCAATTTATTTATATTTATGTTTTGAAAATATTTTAATTAGCTTTTTAAATTACATAGTGCTAAGTTAGTGCTAAGTTTTTGAGAAGATTTTTTTTTTTTTAATACCAAAATATTGCATATAAAATATTTCAAAAATTTAAAGTTTAAGTAAAAATGTTTTCAAAACTTTGAAAAATCAAACATTTCTAATAAACATTAGAAATTTAATGGCATTTTTATAAATATCTTACATATTTTAATTTAACAGTGTAATTGTGGCTTTTTTCATGTTAATAACTTAATCATTAATGAATACTTTTTAAAAAATTATTAAAATTTTCTGTTTTAAAAGAAAATATTTCAAAAATTTAAAGTGTGGTTAAAAATGTTTTCAAAACTCAAAGTTTGGTTTAAAATATTTTAAAAAAAATTCATAAAAAATAATTCTTTTTGATAATATATTCAACATTTAGTGTTATTTTTATTTATAATATATATTTGTTAATTTATCAGGTTAGTTTTTCTTTCAATGAACATATTTTTATTAGTGTTAATGAATATATAGATTTTTAAATATTTTTTTAATTAATATAATTAAAGTAGTTTTTAGATTTGTGATATATAATTTTAAAATAAAAACTAACTATTTTATAATTAGTATTCTTATTTTATATATTTAAATTATAAATATATTAAATAATTAATTTAGACAAATAAGAAAAGAAAAGATTATTCAAAGCAGCGTTGTATGGCATTCTATTTTTCATGGTCTCAAAGGACTTGTTATTGGACAATCAAATATCATTATTTAATTAAGTTTGATTTTTTAAATAGTTTATTATTTTACTCAAGGACAAGTAACAAATATCCAATTACAAATTATTCATGACAATGTATATACTATTTATACAGTGAAATGGAGATATATATATAATTTAATGTATATGTACAAATATTGATGGCCCACATATTATTATAGACATTGAGAAAATGTTTATTATCATTTTGTTTAATGAAAAATAATAAAATATGAGTGAAATATATATGTGTGTACAAATACATAGTAATATATAGTTTTTGTCCTTCTAATTATAATTTTACTATGATCAACAAAAATTACATATATGAGATTTAATATTTATAAAAGAGTCTCAATGACACTATATATATATATTAATGAATACTTCATTCTAGTTTAATAGAACATGAAAAACTACAACCATTATATTCCTTATACAAACATATAGCTAATATATTATCTTATTATCGCAAGTTACATATACTAAAGTCGCACCTACATGGAGATTATGCGTATATACAGAAGTTGCACATATACTTGGAAGATATGTGCATATAGAGAAGTATCACATATATGGAAGATATGCGCATATTTTCCGTACATGTACAATTTCTGTATATGCGCAATTTCCATATATGGAAGTTGTGCATATACGGTAGATGCGTGTGCATATACGAAAGATATCCACATATAAGAAAGTTGCGCATATCTTCAAATCTCAGACTGGATGGGTTGAATGTGTTAATCATGCATGCATGTCAGTTGCATGTGTGTCTCTTACACTTATATACTTGTTGCATTAGATTGATGATGTATTAGGGTTGTAGTATGGTTATCATGGAGAATTTGATGTTGATTTCATGAAGAGTATTTGTCATGAGCATGTGACATGTTACATATGGTTACATATCATTTACATGTTGCTTTTATGTCGTCTACTTATATCCTTATATGTTAGTTTACTTTTGAATATTTTAATCACATGTATCAGTCTTGTAGGTTGATTGCAAGAACTCATCAATTATGTTCAACTACATGCGTTTATGTGTGTTTGTAAATGGTTAGACATTGCTTATGCATATTGTCGGTTGCATGTAGTAATGTGTACAATAGATTAATGGTTGTTATGATGCATGAGGTCATAGCATATTGTTGATATGACCTTGCATTAAAGTTTCACATACATGGAGGTTATGTGTATATACGGAAGTTGCACATATAACTGGAAGATATGTGTATATAGAAAAGTTTTGCATATACAAAAGATATGCGCATATTTTCCGTATATACACAATTTCCGTATATGCAAAATTTCCATATATAGAAGTTGCACATGTACGGTAAATGCACATACATAAAAGACGTATATATATGGAAGATATGCACATATAAGAAAGTTATGCATATACAGAAGACGTGCACATATCTTCCGTATATACACAATTTTTATATATGGAAGTTGTGCATATACGGTAGATGCACATATATAAAAGACGTGCATATACGGAAGATATGCACATATAAGAAATTTACGCATATACGGAATATATGCGCATATACGGAAGTTGCGCATATACGGTAGATGCACATATACAAAAGATGGACATATACGAAAAATATGCGCATATATTGCGTATATGCACAATTTCCATATATGTGCAATTTTTGTATATGGAATTTGCGTATATACGGTAGATGCACATACATAAAAGACATGCATATACGGAAGATATGCACATATAAGAAAGTTATGTATATACAGAAGATATGCACATTTTCCATATATGCGCAATTTCTGTATATAGAATTTGCACATATATGAAATTTATGTATAGATGGAAGATATGCACATATCTTCTGTATATACACAATTTCTGTATATGGAATTTACGCATATACGATGAAGATACATAAAAGACGTGCATATATGAAAGATATTCACATATAAAAAAGTTAGGGATATACCGAATATATGCGCATATTTTCTGTATATGTACAATTTCTGTATATGTGCAATTTCTGTATATGAAAATTGCGCATATACGGAAATTTTGCATATACGGAAGATATATGCATATCTTCCGTATGTAGATAACTTTCTTATATGTTCACATTTCCGTATGCGCGCAATTTTTGTGTATCGAAGTTGCGCATATACTGTAGATTCACATATGTATAAGACATGCATATACAAAATATATACACATATAAGAAAGTTACGCATATACGGAAGATATGTGCATATATGGAAGCTGCGCATATACGGTTGATGCACATATATAGAAGTTATATATACTAAAGTTTCACATACATGGAGGCTATGTGTATATATGGAAGTTGCACATGTACGGTAAATGCACATATATAAAAGATGTACATATATGGAAGATATTCACATATAAGAAAGTTATGCATATACGGAAGATATGTAAATATCTTCTGTATATGCACAATTTTTGTATATGGCAGTTGCGGATATACGATAGATGCACATATATAAAAGACGTGCATATATGGAAGATATGGACATATAAAAAATTACGCATATACGGAAGATATGCACATAAACGGAAGTTGCGCATATACAGTAGATGCACATCTACAAAACATGAACATATACGAAAAATATGCGCATATATTGCATATATGCACAATTTCCTTATATGGAATTTGCGTATATACGATAGATGCACATACATAAAAGATGTGCATATATGAAAGATATGCACATATAAGAAAGTTATGTATATATGGAAGATATGCACATGTCTTTCGTATATACACAATTTCCATATATGCACAATTTTTGTATATGGCATATATGAAATTTATGTATATACGGAAGATATGCACATATCTTCTGTATATGCGCAATTTCTGTATATGGAATTTGCGCATATACGATGCAGATACATAAACGATGTGCATATACGGAAGATATGCACATATAAGAAAGTTAGGGATATACGAAAGATATGCGCATATCTTCCGTATATATGCAATTTCTGTATATGGAAATTGCGCATATACGGAAATTGTGCATATACGGAAGATATGTGCATATACGGAAGTTGCGCATATACGATAGATGCACATATATAAAATACGCACATATACGAAAGATATGCGCATATATTGTGTATATGCACAATTTCCGTATATGGAATTTGTGCATATACGAAATTTATGTATATATGGAAGAGATGCGCATATCTTTTGTATATGCACAATTTCCATATATGCACAATTTTTGTATATGGAATTTGCGCATATACGATGCAGATACATAAACGACGTGCATATACAGAAAATATGCACATATAAGAAAGTTACGGATATACGGAAGATATGCGCATATCTTCCGTATATGCACAATTTCCATATATGCGCAATTTCTGTATATGGAATTTGCGCATATACGATGCAGATACATAAAAGACGTGTATATACGGAAGATATGCACATATAAGAAAGTGACAAATATATAGAAGATATGCGCATATCTTCCGTATATGCACAATTTCCATATATGCACAAAAATGCAGTCTCTATATAGGCACAACCTCTATATATACACATCTTCTATATATACACAACTTCTGTACCCAAAAGCGTTATCTGCCAATTTTAATAATATTTCAAGCCCACTAAGCTGAGTTTTACGAAGTTTTCCTCTGTTAAAATATGTTTGTAATATTAAATGAAAATCAACCCCCTGACTGCCACGACCTCTCCTACGCCGATACGATTGCGATTTGGTCTCGATTCCTCTGTGATCCTTTTCTAAATTCAGAGCTCATGTAATCTTTGTATATCCGATATGAAGCTCTATCCTCCCTATTCGGTCTCCCCACACTTGATCACTCCTACGTTCCTTTAATCCTCTGCTTTATCTCCAATTTTCAAATTTTTCCCCTGTTCATTCTGTAGCATAAATACAACAGCAAGACATGGATGTGACAACAAGTCAGAAAATGATGCAATAGGAAGGAAACAAAATACTTATGGCTAGCTCAAACTTTTCCAGAATAACATGCAAGGCTTTAATCTCTCAAATTTTCAATTCTCCAAAGAGCATATTATTGTCCACAAATTGTTGGTGTGTCGCCGAGAGATCAGTTTTAGGGATCTTTTTCCTTTTATGTGACCCTCTCACTTTGCCTCTTGAAGAAAATGGACCAAGTCTTCTATTGTGATAATAAACAAGAATGGGGATAAGGAAGCGCCTTACCTCAAGCCTTGGATGGAGTGGAATTTCCTTGAGGGAGATCTATTGAGAATAATAGAAAAGAAAGGGGTTATTACCATGGATCTAGTCCATCATATCTAGTCTTAAGAAAATACAATGGTTGCCAGCATCTGAAAGAGGAATTGCCAATTTAAGTGATCATATGCTTTGGATAAGTCCAATTTCATCAACATCCCTAGCCTTTGTCGAGATTTCAAAGAGTGAGGTATTTCATGAGTCGAGATTATGCCATCAAGGATTTGTTGCCCCACTATAAAGTTTGTTTGTTTCGACCTAATTATGATGGATGGATTTACAAAGTGGTTGGTTCTAAATGGATCTACAAAGTGAATGTAACAACCCTGGTGAAAATTCCATGTAATAAATGTTAAAAACAATAACCACAGATGAATGGGACACTTATTCCAAGCTGAATGTTGGGAAAGACATCCTATGGGTGTTCATTTCATTGTTGATGGCTAGGGAAATTGGCAAAGGAAGTGACATGAGGAAATAATGGTTCATGGCGATTCTCAGATAAGTAAGATATCCCTACACTTAACTCTGTTGTTTACACCTGTAGGTTACATGTCGATGATATGTTTGATGAAATTCCTGTCATGGCTAGTAGGGGTATGGTTAAGGCCTTGATCAACTATTTACTTTTGCATCATTGTTTCCCTGTACTTTACTTAATTATGAGCTTTCATTCCATTCTGGGCAGTGGCCTAGGCTTTGGGCCTGAAAAAGTGGCTCAAATCTTAGAGTCGCTGGCACATAATTGGTAAGTTTCATCCACAGTCGCTGGCATGCAGGCCTATGAGAGTGACTTTAGGTCTCTGGTCGCTCCCTTGCCCATAGCATGAGAGCGACTGAACCTTAAATTGTCAAGAACAATAGTGGGACCCCGGAACAGGTTGTCTGAGTGGTTGACTTGTCTCTCGAGGGTTCTGTTGATGGTGTTGGATGGCTATGTGTGATATTTCATCAATTCAACTTCCTTAAGGTCACCTAGGAAATTGAATCTAATCATAGTAGCCTTTCATCTCATGTTTACCCCGGATGGCACAGTAACTTGGGTGGATGTGGGAGGAGGGTTTTACGGTGAAGCATGTAGCTCATGGGAGCATCAAAAAGTACAAGGCTAGATTTGTGGTCAAGGAATTCTCTCAGTTAGAGGGAGTGGACTATGGAGAAAAATTTGCCCCAATTGCAAGATATTCCTCCACCAGAACCATTCTAACATTGGATGCGCAAATGGGCTACAAGATCCATTAGATGGATGTGAAGACCACCTTTCTCAATGGTGTTGTTGAGGAAGAAATTTACATATAGTAGCCAAAGGGATTTGAGACATATGACCGGGAGACACATGTGTAGACTCAGGAGAGCCTTGTATGGTCTCAAACAGGCACCTCGAGCATGGTACACTCAGATCGACACACATCTCAGTGGATTGGGCTTCACCAAAAGTATGTCAAACATCAATTACAAAGACCTCTTATTGGAACTTCTGACCCACAAATAGCAAAGTATTTCGTTCAGATCAGAGATTTGAATCTGAAAACTGTATAAAGCTAAACATTCAGAAATCCAATTATTAATTATGCTTATAACTAAAAAAAAAAATTGGTGAATAATTGGTTGTTGTGAATAGGATGAAGTGGCTTAGAATTGTAGAAAAATATCTTTTAATGCCAATATTTGAAGAGGGAAAGTTCTCATGCTCTTCCAAAGGTTGGATTTAGTATCGAGAAACTGGCATATTCATTTCATAACTCTAAGGATGGCCATATTCTTAATATTTTCGTCTTACCTTTTACTAGTTTTAGTTTATCTAGATAGTGTTTATGTCAAGGCTATAAGTGTTTTTGTTTGGGATAATAAGATAATATATTAGCTATATGTTTGTATAAGGAATATAATGGTTGTAGTTTTTCATGTTCTATTAAACTAGAATGAAGTATTCATTTAAAATAAAAATAAAAAAATTATAGTCTCATTGAGACTCTTTTATAAATATTAAATCTCATATATGTAATTTTTGTTGATCATAGTAAAATTATAATTAGAAAGACAAAAAATATATACTACTATGTGTTTGTACACACACATTTATATTTCACTCATATTTTATTATTTTCCTTTAAACTAAATGGTGATAAACATTTTTTCAATGTCTATAATAACATGTGGGCCATCAATATTTGTACATATACATTAAATTATATATATCTCCATTTTATTGTATAAATAGTATATACATTGTCATGAATAATGTGTAATTGGATATTTGTTACTTGTCCTTGAGTAAAATAATAAACTATTTAAAAAAAATTCAAAGTTAATCAAATAATGATATTTGATTGTCCAACAACAAGTCCTTTGAGACCATGAAAAATAGAATGCCATACAAAGCTGGTTTGAATAATCTTTTCTTTTCTTTTTTTATTTGTTAGAGAATTTAAATTAATTATTTAGTAGATTTATAATTTAAATATATAAAATAAGAATAATAATTATAAAATAGTTAGTTTTTATTTTAAAATTATATATCACACATTTAAAAATTATATTAATTATATTAATTAAAAAACATTTAAAAATCCATATATTCATGAACACTAATAAAAATGTTCATTGAAAGAAAAACTAACCTGATAAATTAACAAATATATATTATAAATAAAAATAGCACTAAAGGTTGAATATATTATAAAAAAATGTTATTTTTTATGAGAATTTTTTAAAATATTTTAAACCAAATTTTGAATTTTGAAAACATTTTTAACCACACTTTGAATTTTTGAAATATTTTCTTTTAAAACAGAAAAATTTAATAATTTTTTAAAAAGTATTTATTAATGATTAAGTTATCAACATGAAAAAAAACCACAATTACAATGTCAAATTAAAACATGTAAGCTATTTATAAAAATTCCATTAAATTTCTAATGTTTATTAGAAATGTTTGGTTTTTCAAAGTTTTGAAAACATTTTTACTCAAACTTTAAATTTTGAAATATTTTATATGCAATATTCGTTTCAAAATATATAATTTTGATATTAAAAAAAAAGTAATTTTCTTCTCAAAATCTTAGCACTATGTAAGTTAAAAAGCTAACTAGAATATTTTCAAAATATAAATAAAAATAAATTGAAAAAGACTCATCAGATAGATATATAATGTAGACTATTGAGATTTTAGTGGAAATTTCATTATAATAAAGTTTGATAGATATATAATGTAGACCATTGAATTTATTGTTAAAATACAGAAAATGTTTCATTGAACTAAAGATTTTTAATTGTCACATTTAAAAAATTACCACATACTATTTTTGGAGAGGACAACCAAGGCCTTAACTTAGGGAAGAAAAAGAAAAAATTCCATATTTATAATCATTAACAGAGACAAAATTCGAGAGGAAAAGAAAGATAGAGTTGTTGTTAGTGAATCACCATCTGGGGCTCTCTTGTAAATAAAAAGCTATTGTTGAATGGCGTCGTTACATATTTGCAATAACATCCCCAATCCTCGAACAATGGAGAGACAATGCCAGATCCATATAACAGACTTGTTGAGGATGTCGTTAAACTCATTTGATGGTATTCCCATTCACCTTTGTTGGCTTTCATCGCCAGATTGCATCAACAAGGCTTTAGAAAGGGATGTATGGATGCAGCCCAGAGGATGCGGCTCATTTTCCATTTCATAAATCAATATATTAAGCTCATGCTCAGCTATAACAAGGCACAAAATGTCACATGGGAAAGGAGAAACCTCCTGGCACATATCTAACAATAGATGATTGAATGGAAAGCTTTGAGCGTCTCTTGTCTCTGTCATGTAGTCGAAAACTCCCTTCAGCACACACAACGGGATCTGATTCTCCAATTTAATAATATAGTGCATGATACGCATGCAATAAGCCACACAAAAACCTTTGTTTTAGAGTCTAAGCTATGTATTGATATAGAAGAGGAGGATGCGAGGATTAATGATTGTAAAAGGAAGGATAAATCTACAAACCATCATTAGAGTGAAGTTTTGAGAATACTCACCGAAATTGTGAGAGCGAAACGAACTTGGCACATGTTATGCGATAATGTGGTTGCGAAATTTATCTTGTACCCTTTCACCTATGAAAGCTTCATACAAGGAGAGTCAGTGTCTTTCTCCATCTTCCAATGGTGGTAAGGCCCAAGGGAGATTAGCTATGGAATATAGGCTTCTGGTTTCATCGTTAGTAAATGAGTCACTACGCGCTGGTTCACAACCATGTTTAGTCGAGGATCATCGATTCAATTTCAAATTCCAAACCAGCAATGGCACAGATTCAAGCTCTGTGGGCGAGCCTTATGCAGTCTCCAAAGTGTGCTAGATGGCTGTCATCCTCGGCTTGCCTTCCATACCAGAACGACAGGCCTGAAGGAGTAACGAAGAGGCAACACATGGGGAGGTTTGTCAATGGAACCTGGTGAATCACTGAAATCCATTTAACTGCATTGAAATAAATAAAGTAGTGCGCTTCAAAATTCAAATCAAATGGGTAGATGAGTATTAATGTCGGTGAATTGGATTACGTACTATCATGTATGCTATGTTCATGAAGCGCATTCTCGTCGGTATTGTATGGTCATGACATAGTCGCCAGAAATAATTGCGTTATTTCATCAAGAAACTTGGAAGATGG
The DNA here is from genome assembly GCA_031772625.1 of Pinus tabuliformis. Lineage (NCBI taxonomy): Eukaryota > Viridiplantae > Streptophyta > Pinopsida > Pinales > Pinaceae > Pinus > Pinus tabuliformis. The sequence continues at coordinate 119,444,656 of CM062806.1, forward strand.
GAGTCCCCATATCGAGGCAGCCAAAACCCACTGTCAGGGTACTGCCTCTTGTACTCTTAAGCTGTAATAAATATCCTATAAAGATGGAAATAAGGCTTGCCTTTATTTTCAGCCATTCAGTTTCATGCTGATCTGTGCACCGTACCAAGTCTGCATGGTCATCATAAACATTGTACCATCGACATCATCCACCAAACAAGCCGTACTAGATTCCATCCCTGCAATTCGTACCTGACTGTATACAACCCATAATCACGTCTCATCAAAGTTCTTTTAATATTTTGTGGGGGGAATAAGGATAATGAAGTGAGCACTATTTAAACAATATTAATTACAAGAAAAGATAAATATTATTATAAAATTTATAGAAAGTAGCTTTACTGAAGCATAAAAAAAAGTTAAAGTTACTAAGGCGCAATCAAGAGGACGGAAAGGAAAATTTTCATTTCAAGTTGTGTATAATAAAGAGGTTAATATATACGAGTGATATTTTCATATTCTGTGAATTTATTAATAAAAGAGTTGAGTTGGAGAATAAGTGAAACTATGAACTATGAATTCCATATGTAAGTCAACATCTTAATCCTAAGTCAACATTTTCGATTAAATTTTATTTTTGTAAAATTGAGTTTGAGTATATTTTGACACATGAGAATTAGAAAGATTGATGTTCAATGTGAGAGAAATTATTTATTTGGATATGAAAGTAATGTTGAGTTTTTTTAGGGCAAACAATCTAGAATAAATTAAATTTCATAGATAACTACTTTCAATGATTCAATTAGGATTAATTTCACATATTATTTATCCAATATTTTTAAGTAATTATATGGAAGAGAAATTTCAGCCGTTAAAGCATGGAAGAGAAAATTCAGCCATTAAAGCATGGAAGAGGAGTAGAAGATAACCATGAAACCATCAGACAAGAGACACAAAAATTAGACCCGAGGTCGGAAAATCCACGAGGCAAAAACCTAAAATATTCTTTTCTTATGAGGGAGAGAGTTTAAGATTCATAAAAATAACCATAGCAATATACTATTGGATTATGAATATTTTATGTGATTTTCTAACTTCGCTAAAGTAGTGGCTTAACATTTATTTTTCAAAATATATTTGGTCATTTTCAAGGTCTATAAACATTATATTTTTCAAAATCTTTCTAAGTATTGTACATTTGTATATTTTGTAAATAATTCTTTGTATAATAATTTTGTAAATAAATTTTTATTTTCCAACCCTCGTTTTGTAGTTGGGATTTTGGGGTTTTGGGACTTTTGAATTTTTTTTGTATACATTAGGGTTTTGGGCACTTATAAATTTATTTGTGCAGGTGAAATCCAAGAAGAATTACTAGGTTAGAGCTAAATCTAGGCCCTTGAGGGTAAGATCTAGCCTCTATAATTTTTTTTGCAGGGCTAACTATTGAAGATTTTTTAGTGAAATTGAAGATAGGAAGCAATTTTTTTTTTTGGTGAGGGTTTCAATTTTTTTTAGATTTCTAGGCCCAACGTCCTCCTCCAGCCTAGCCATCTTGCCTCCTTAGCCTTCGTCGTGGTCCTAAAAGACTCTACGTCAGCCTTCCTTGGCCTTCTTGGCCCAATCGCAGACCCCTAGAGGCCTCAACCTCCCTTTTTCTCCCTTGTCGTGGGAATTTTTGGGCCCCTAAGGCTTGGCTGCAGGTCTACCCTAGCTCCCTCCTCCTTCATTGTCCCTCTTCCTCCCTTCGGCCCCTCCTCTTCCCTCTGTTCAACCTCTCCTTCCCTCTCCGCTAGCCTTTCCCCTCTCCTCCCTCTCGGCAGCCTTGCCGCAGGCCTACCCTCCTTCCTCCCTCCTCCGCCTTCCCTTGTCCCTCCTTAGCAGCCTTCCTTACCGTCTATCATGGGCTTCCAGCCCCTCCTCAAGCTAAGTGGCAGCCCTTTAGGGCCTGTTGTAAACCCTTTGGGCTCCCTCTTTTGAGCCGCATGCCTGTCTAGGCCTTTAGGAGGCTTGTTTCCCTCTCCCTTGCCTCCTTTACCCTCTCTTTGCACTTGTGGATAATTTTCATTTTTTGAAGCTCATTCTTAGTGATTTTGTAGAGAAATTGGGTATCATATTTGTATTTTTAGGTATCATAGCCATTGAAAAAATCTTGGCTAGTTGGGCATGTGATCTTCAAGGCCTAAGGCCTTTGGTTTGATCTCTAAACCGTTGTTCATTTCACTGTTTACCTACAACAATCATTTAATTCATAACGGATAAATAACATCCTAGATTGGCCTAAAATCAATGCATAGATTGTCTAACATACTAAGGAATTAATTGCTTAGGTTGGCTTTCATCATTGGGCTTGTTTCACACATTTCATTGATTGTCATAAGTGTGATCGGATCTGATATAGTAATGAAAAGTGTATCATAAGAGAATAAAACTATTTAAGATTTTGTGTGAGCAAGTTTAATTTGACACCTGGTTTCTCTCACTTTCATATTGGCATCTCAAGTTTGTATCTAAGAGTGCTTTAAACACAAGCAATCCAATGTTGCTAAAAATATATCTTAACATTTGGAATACAAGTAATATAAGTGCTCTCATTGCTTTACATTATATTTGTTACTTGTCTAATAGTTTTAAATGCTATTGTGAAGAAACATTGGAATCTAACGTGTGCTTGTTTCTTGTAAGTTTGACCATAATCTCTAAGAGCCATTAAATTTGCACTAAATTCACTCATATAAGCACTTAATCCATAATTGAACATCATTGTGTCTCTTAGGTGAATTTGTGAATTTGGTCACTCTTGGTTAGAAGCATCTCATAATAATCATTTTATGTTGTCAAATCATTGAAGAATATTTGCTAAAAACACTTGCAATGTAATTGGTTGTGACATAATATCTTGGCATCCAAGTGTTCTTTACTCAAAGGCTTCTAATCTATTTTTGTCTCAAGTAACATTAGAATATTTTGAGGATTGATAAATCATTGACATATTGTATTTGGAACCATTGGCTCTAAGTTTCCTTGATTGCTATCGTTTTGTCTTGAGCGCTTGGGTAATTATAAAGAAAATATCTCTTATCTATTGTTGGCTCTTGTATCACTAAGCACTTGGTCTTCATTAGGAATGTCTTTCAATATATTATTAAGTACTCTTGGCATAAAGGCTAATCATAACTAAAGTACTTAAAAGCATTAAACAATCTTAACTCAAGAAATACTCAATCCTTGCATAGCATTCTAAGCTAGTCTTGCACTTAACAATTTACCTCCAAGAATAAGCTTGGTTGATATACATTTAGGGCAACCCTTTCTCAATTTAGCTTGAGGGACTTAGCACCTATTTGGTAGTTAACACGGTGACCTTGCAGTCATGAGAGCCATAGTCTTTGCAACACCAGAGGCATCAAATGGTTGGAACACAGGGGAGGTATCATTAATCAAGCCTCTGCTTGCTTCCCATTGGTTCTATCCCACAACCTACTCTAGAGACTAGTTCCAAAATAGTCAAGAGGAAGGTTACACCTAGAACATGCATTTAACCTGTTGTCGCTTAAAATCGCACCAACAACACAAGTGCTGTAAGGGAGATAGAAAGCCTCCTAGATATAACCTCTGGGTTGACTATAGACCAATCCCTAGGACATCTTAAATAGATGAGTGCATGAAAGGTTATATGCGAGGGGTTTGGAGCACTCCAATTGTCACATAATGAAAGATAATAAGGAGGCTCAGTTCATTGCTACAAAGGTATGAGTTATGTATTTCAGGTACTTCCTCACACACACAGTTCTCACGAGTATCACATAAAATAGTGGAGGTCGATTACTTCAAAGGGTCTTACAACTTAATAAGCTTGTAGAGTTAATGAGAGAGGATTAGGAAAAATCATAACTCATCATATAGAGCCCAAAGCATCTAGAATTCTATATTGAACACATAGAGCTGCAAACCATGGGAAATTCTACACTTGTTTGAGTTGCAAGCAGAGATAATGGACTGAAGAGAGGATGGGTGCTATGATTCATATAAAGCAGTTTGAAGATATAAAAGATATAACTTCAACCCTTCATACATGCATTATGCATTAATAAATCAACACACATGGATCTATAAGGAAGCATAAAATAATTTCTAGCAATTATTATAGCATGAATCCAAAGAAGAATATGAACATAATGGAATTAAACAGGAGAATAACATACTGTAATACTAAGAAGGGGGAATCACCACCATTTCTTTAATAGTTTGAAAGATCTGCCTGTGTAAAGTAATACAGTTTGAAATACAAGTCATTCACTTATAGATTTACGAGGCAAACTGGTATCACAGAGTTCAGATCCATTGGTGAGAAATTCCAGAACCCGTGTATAATGTTGCTTTCCCCTATTTATGAGAAGAGGGGAGGATCTTGGGTTACAATTAAAACAAATATCTTGGCCTAAGCTCTAGCTGTCTACCAGACTAGCTATTTGCTAGACTAGCTGTCTCGGCCAGTATAAGGTTCTGTTGCCCAAAGATTACAATCAGGATCTACTCCCTTTCCTGGAAATAAGAAACTACAGAAAATAATAAGAAATAGGAGGAAGATGAAGGAAGAGGTCCTTTGCGGTTCCTGTGAAGGCTTCTGATCCAGCCACGACTTTGTCATCATGCTCTTTTATGCTGTTGAGGCGGTTCACTGTCCATTCTCCCTTAAATGCCTTTGGCACCGACTCTGGATGCGTGCTACAAGAGGGCCTTATCTTGAATGCGCCCATACCTGGCTTGAATGCTCCATACTTCCATTCAACACCCTAGCTTCCGACCCATACGTCCTTTAAAGCTCTACGCAATCCTTTTTGGCACTCTGATACACCTGGGGATGCTTTTATGATGTAACAAGCAGTATGTTGGGTGCGGGCCTTTAACACAGAAATAAGACGAAACAGGCAAGTTTCGACTTCCCTTTAAGCCCTCATGCTTTCAGCCCCTTTCTATGACTTCCTTCATATGACCGGGGGCTATGACTAAGGGCTTAGCCCTCGGGCGCTAAGGCCTTCAGGGTCCCGTGCCGGGGACCTTTTTCCTTTGTTACTTGAAATCCCACACCCCGATGCTTGATAGCATTTTACATTTAGCCTTTTCCCCTTGACACTTGCGATTGTCGATCTGCGAGAAAGAGTGTTGAATGAGCATGAAGCTTTTTAAAGGGACGAACCCGACATCCCTATAACTCCAGTGTATAAAATCATGTCTGAAGAGTTCCTGCATATCGCAATCGCAAGTCGGGAAGGAACTTCGGCGAAAGAATGAACTTTGTTGTGTGCGATTATCGATTGCGGATCTGCCGGGGGGGGGGGGGGTTACGTCATCATTGCCACATGTCACCTTGTGAGTGGTGACATGTGTTTCCCAAAAATACCCATATAGGACCCCTGAAAATGTCGAATTTGAATACCACGTGTCCTTCGTATTGGCACGTCACTTCTGCACTGCCACGTCATTGATGACATCAACTGCCATGTCATACATACAGGCCAATGGGGTTGTGCAACGTGGCCCCTTGGAGGAGAGAGAAAATGGCCCGCCTGACCTCGGTTTTACATGCATTTTGTAGTATACTTAGGGGAATATTATGGGGTACAGAGGGAGGTACCCAAGGGAATAATGTAATAATGGGATGGGCCATAGGAATAAATAAAGTGGTTAATCCGCATCATGTAAGGGACCACAAGTAGTTAGCAATAATATGATAAGCCCATGGTATTAGATATATGGTATTGAGAGACCCATGGTAATGACCCATAATATTGTATGTATGAAACCTATATAGAGGCTAGAGACTCCCCATGGAGAGATGTCAAGGATTATTGTATTGGCAAACATATGACATGTGGAGTGTTCTCCTTCCTTAAGGAAGTGATTGTATGATGTTACCTTACCTTAAGGGTTTTGACGAATAAAGAGAAGCATTTCTATATTTTGTGTTGGTAATTCTCTTAAGAATATTTACAATTATTGGGCATATTTCTATATTCATATATTTGCAGCCTAGATCTATTACAAGTGGTATCTGAGCACTTTCTTGGGCAAAGTGGGGACATTTTTATTTTATTTTTTGAAGAAAATTTTTGGGGCAGCGAGTTTGTGGATCAAATCTAAAATTTCTGGTGCAAAATTTGAAGAAACAAATTGTAGATTTATATTTTTTGCAAAAAAAAAAATACAAAAAAAAAATCGGCCAAAACAGAGTCTGGATGAGGCAGATATCGTTGATTTAAAAATTAATTGTGTTGCATAAATATTTTGACGAAAATACGTGGACAACGAATCTCCAATTAATATTTGTTGTTTTGTGGGGAATTTTGAGAAACTAATTGCAAATATGAGATCCTCTTGAAAAATTACCCAATTTCAAAAAAAAAACGATCGAATCGGAGTTTGGATGAGAGAGATACCGCTGATTTAAAATCAGCTCTTTTTTCAGAAATTTTTTATGGCGGCGAGACAGTGGCAACTCATATCTGAACCTCCACAGTGCCTAGATCGGGATTTTTATCACATGAGAAGATGCAGAATGATCGTTCCATTTCCGAAAATAGGTCATAATAAAGATTTTGAGCAATATTGACTGAACTATGGCCATTGTAAATTTTCACCAAGTAAGTGATTTTTTTTTTCAAAACCCTCTTCATGGCTTCTAGCAAGATTTTTTTACAGGAAACGATAATGGTCCTACTATTGAAGAATTCATAAAAATACAAAAGTGGTTATGGCCAAAACATTGGAAAGGTTGCATATGGATGGGCTTGCAAGATGAGGCTGCCATATGGTGGAGCTCACTTGACAGCAAGAAGTACAAACTTTCAGATGAAGAATTTGAAAAACTCCTTTTAGAAAAATGGTCTCATGCTAGAAAACAAGATAATGAGAAACATGTGAGGTTATTTTCTACGGGTATCTCCTTGTTACAGGTTCATGGATATATTCAGAAGGAGAAGATCATTATGTTTATAAATCCTAGTTGCAAGCAAAATCTTATAAATGTTAATTTGACAAAAAAATTGCAAGTTCCAACAAAACACATGGAAAACACACAGGTTGATATTGGGGATGTTTAAGTTTATAAAGATTTGGAGATTGCTATGGATAAATATGTATTGCATTCTATTTTTTATGCTTCAGATATGGCTAATGTGGATGTTGTTTTGGGATACTCCTGGATGGAATCTGTTGGTATTGTCAATATTAATGTGCAGAGGAAATTCTTGAAGTTCTGGTATAAAAAGAAGAAAATTACATTACAGGATATTTCCATCAATAAACATGTCGAGTCTAAGGATTCTGAAGCAGAAAATGTTACAAATACTGATACATCAGATAAGGAATCCATGGTTGATGTAATATTGGAAGATAAGCAACAACAACAGATGCCACAACATGTACTAGATAGCAATCAAGGTCCATTAGGTGGTGAATTAAAGAAAATACACAGTTGGTTAAAACTTCAGCATATCACCACCCACATCACCCCACAAGAAAACAACCAACACGATGGAAACAAATTAGCCACAAGGACAACAACCTCCGCATGATAGATAGAGAGGGGTGATGATCCACCCACAAAACATCATGGTCCAGGTGGATCTCCAAACACCAGTGGCATGGAAAAAGCTCAAAATTCAAAGTTGCGGAAAGGCAATGAACTTGACATCAGATCGAAGTGCTCGTCGCCCTGATTTCAACAATGTGAACGAACACTCCAATCCGAGTTCAGATGAAGAAGATAGAGGCAGTCAAAGTTGGGTTGACTTTTTGATGACTGGGCAGGATTAATGAAGGCACAATTTAGAATTTTTCCAGCGGACAGAATCCGGCCAACTCCAGCTAGATTCCGAGCGAAATCGTTCCCTGTTTAAAATGACCCCTTCAGTCAAAATACCGAATTTCCAAAAATGCACATTTTGTTTTTATTAACAAAAAAAATATATAAAAAAAGGTGGTGGCAGGCCATCGACCCCCGACCCCTCCCACGGACTATTGAAACTAACACATGAATGGGAGCGGAGTTGGGTAGGTCGGCGCTTGGGGCGTGGACCCAACCCATTCAACACAAATCAACCAAGAACCATTGCATGACCAACCACGCCAAACAAACTCACCAATCAACGAAGATCGACAAAAGTTAGGTACGGGGGCGGGACGCCCAAGGCAGGCCAACCCAACCATAATGTAAAAAAAGGGTTTGGTTAAATTAAAAAAAAAGGTTCGATGTATAAAAAAGGAGGCAGGTTTGACCGCCTGACCTCCTCCATATTAACCGGACCCCTAACCAACTCAGCCAACCGCCAACTTGGGAAAATCTGCCACCATTATTTTATTTAAACACAGTTTGTCAGTGCGCCCAGGAGAGGAGGCAGTGCACACAGTTTGAGGCAGAATTTTGCAGGAGGGCCGAATTTTCATTGTCAGAATTTGACAAATTTTATATGGTTTCAGCACATCTCGACGACACGAACCCGATGGTGCAGTTAGTTTCCTGATTTGAGCAGCCGATTTGCAGAGGCCCTGGAGGAGGGAATCTTTGAGGAACTTAGGGGGAATCTAAAATATTCCTTGAGCCCCAGATTTCCACTTTCTCAGAATTCAGAAATTTGACAGTCGATTTTGCACTATTCGACACCACAAATCTAATGGTGTGTTTAGATTTTCCATTTGCTCATTTCATTTCTCGGACACTTTTCTAAGTGGAGTGCATGTGTCAGCATTCATGTGCGAGCAGTAATTTCCATGCGATTCAATGCTGTGATATCGATGGTCGAAACAGCTTCAACACCTTCACATCCTCTTCTTCAAATGGCCCCTAGATGTGAGGTATATACAATGTGTTCATGTACTTATTTTGCTATGCATTGTGCTACACAGATCCCTGTTTGATGTTTGATGTGGGATCTTGTTTCTTACTTTTTTTCATGATTCTTGCTTGGTGTGACGTGGAATCATCTGTGTGATGTACTTGTTGTCATGATTCGTCATGTTTTGTTTGAGACCCCTTTGTTGTTATGTTAATGGGATACTCATGTTTTCTTCATGTATGTTTGCTTTGAGATCCCTTTTATGCCATGTTGGTGGGATGCTCATGATCATTGTGCATGAGTTTGTGTCACACTGATAGGAGTCCTTTTTGACTGAGAGTTCTTGTAGCAGAACATTTCTTGGAGCCACTCCTGCGTGAGGGCATTTTCCTTGTATGATAGAGAAATCACCTCTTATGTACATCATCATTATTGACAGCACTTCATGTAGCGGCCTACACAATCTTGACACCGGGGCCCAGAGACGTAGTCCCTCCTGGACGAACTCCATTATCAATGGATTATGTTTTTATGTTGTTGATGATTGACATGTTCCTCTTATTTAAAACATGCAGATATATTCATTTATGTTCTTTTAAAAATGCAATTTAATACATCATGAAAGTAAAAGGTCTTGGAAGGGTCCTTTGTCACACTCGGACCTCGATCAAGTGGTATCAGAGTGGTCTTTGCGTTGATGCGAATTGCAAGCGTGAACAATGGAACATGCAACGACAGAGGATGAGAAAGTGATGTACGAGACCATGCCCAAAATTTCCCAAAGGGTGGAAATAATGTATGAAACTCTACAAAAAGAGACAGAGGAAAATGAGAGATTGCAGCTTCAGTTGCAAGCCACAGAAGAGGCCCTGGAAGAACTGAAGCACAACAACCAAAACCTTCAAACAGAGAACGTTGAATTCAATATGATTCTACATGAAGAGAAAGAGGAGAAACAAAGTTTGTTACGACGGATGCAAGCAAAGGACGAGGCCTTGGAAAAGCAGTAGCGTGACCCATGTGAAGTAAAATGTAATTCTCTGAATTCATGTATGTGTCCTAATGATGATTTCACTATTTTTTAAAATCATTCCACAGGAATTGGCTCCAAACTGTTGAAGAAAATGGGGTATGAAGGAAAAGGCTTGGGCGTTAATGGTCGAGGCATTTTCAACCACATCAAAGTAGAAGAATTACCTCGTCAGACATGACTTGGGTATGTCAGAAAGGAAGTTGGGGAATGCATTGAGACAACTAGCAAACCAACAACAACAGATTATGAGAGGCCCTCATCAGTTATTTCCAAATTGACAGAGGAGGTAAAAGATGTTGATTTCCTTTCGGTTTCGTCTTCACATAGTATGATTTCTGTTGGAGATTTGGAGATCCCAATTACAGGGACAAACATGAGGCTCCTTACAAGGACGAGGCACGAGGAGGAAGAAAAACTTGGTGTTAATAACCAAGGCATAACTCAACCATTCGAGGTTGTGCAGAGACCTCAATTTGCAGGCTTGAGATACACCAAAGGAGAATGCTCGAAGGTGTCAGATTCTTCCGAGACAAAGTCGAGGAAAGAGAATGATGGGAACACATCCCCATCATCCCACGGCTGTGCCCTTTATAGGGAGAGAGCTGAGGCAAGCTCTCATCGCCATACTTACACCAGAGATAACAAAGAAAGGTATAACCACTTTCGACATGCGAATGTTCATTTCGATTATGATCATGTTGTTAATGATGAAGGAAGAACATGGCATCGAAAAACATGCACCTTTTGTGGATTACATAAACATACATTTTCTAAGTGTTGGAAAAGAATGGAAGCACACAAAAGGATGAGGCATGAAAGACCCTCTCAACAGCAGGTAAAGAAACATGTTAAGCAGATTTGGAGGAAGAAAAACTATTGCAGTCATTGCGATAGAAGTGGCCATCAAAGAACCACTTGTTGGAGGCTCTATCCAGAGCAGCGCCTTAAAGACAAAGTGTTGGTGCATGAACCAGGTGAAACGATTGTTCGACAAGCAAAATCGCCAAAAGGTGGCGACTTGTTCATATTGATAAGTGAAAAGTGGTTTCTAGATATGTTAATGTTTCATGGTCGTGCTTTTGTAAATCATTTGTTGTATTTTAAAATGTAAAAGTGATGATGTGTTTTCCATCAGTTGTTAAGAAATAATGATGTCTGGTCTTATTTTGAGTTGCATGATAAACTCTGAAAATGATGTTGTGTTTCCATCACTTGTCAAGGAAACAATAGTGTTTGGCCTTACTTTTGTAAATCATGTGTTGCAGTGATGATGAGTTTTCCATCACTTGTTGAAGCAACAATGATATGTTGGCCTTGTTTTTATAGATGGGGTATTGTGTCCATCTTGATGTAAACTTGACCGCCAAGTGTGTGTTATAAACTCGTGGCAAGTATGGGATGATTGGGTCATTAGTTGGTCATGAAAGTCAAGCATGTAATTTGCAAAAACAATGTACTACATGTTGCAGAGGTTGCAGGTGTCTGCTCATCGTTTAAGGCTCTGAAGTAAACAGGTGAAGGAGATGGAAGTGAGGCCTTTCAGAACGCTTGTGATGCAGACAAGGTACAAAGAATTTGCAGATTATTTTTCATGCTTTTGGAGGACAAAAAGCTCCTCAGTGGGGAGGATTGATCCAAGTGGATCTCCAAACACTAGTGGCATGGAAAAATCTCAAAACTCAAAGTGGCGAAAAGGCGATGAACTTGACATCAGATCAAAGTGCTCGTTTATCTGATTCCAACGGTGTGAACGGCACTCCAATCCGAGTCCAGATGAAGAATATAGAGACAGTCAAAGTTGGGTTGACTTTTTGATGACTAGGCAGGATTAATGAAGGCACAATTTAGGATTTTTCAGGTGGAAGGAATTTGGCCAACTCCTACCAGATTCTGGGCAAAATCATTGCCTGTTTAAGATGACCCCTTCGGTCAAAAAACCGAATTTCCAAAAATGCACATTTTGTTTTTATTAACAAAAAAAATATAAAAAAATGGGGGGTGGTGGGCCACCAACCCCGCCACCCAACTCATGACCTCACTTGTATTAATGGAGGGGCAGACCATGACCCGCGGCCCCTCCTACGGACTGTTGAAACTAACACATGAATGGGAGCGGAGTTGGGTGGGCTAGCCCTTGGGGCGCGGACCCAACCCATTCAACACAATTCAACCAAGAACCATTGCATGGTGGGCCGACCCTTGGGGCACGGACCCAACCACGCCAAAGAAACTCACCAATCAACGATGACCAGCGGGAGGTAGGTATGGGGGCGGGCCACCCAAGGCGGGCCCAGCCCAAACATAACGTAAAAAAAGGGTTTGGTTAAAAAAAAAAAGAAGAAGAAGAAGAAGAAAAGAAAAGAAAAGAAAGAAAAAGATTTGATGCTAAAAAAAGGAGGAGGCGCGGTTTCACTGCCTGACCTCCTCCATATTAACCAGACCCCTAACCAACTCAGCGAACTACCAACTTGGAAAAATACACCACCATTATTTTATTTAAACACAGTTTGTCAGTGCGCCTAGGAGAGGAGGCAGTGCACGCAGTTCGAGGCAGAATTTTGCAGGAGGGTCGAATTTTCACTTTGTCAAAATTTGACAAATTTTATATGGTTTCATCACCTCTCGGCGACACGAACCCGATGGTACAGTTAGTTTCTTGATCTGAGTAGCCAATTTGCAGAGGACCCGGAGGAGGGAATCTTTGAGGAACTTAGGGGGAATCTAAAAGATTCCTTGAGCCCTAGATTTCCACTTTCTCAGAATTCATAAATTTGACAGTCTATTTTGCACTATTTGATGGCACAAGTATGATGGTGCATTCAGATTTTCCATTTGTTCATTTCATTTCTAGGCCACTCTTCTAAGTGGAGTGCCAACATTCATGTGTGAGCAGTCATTTCCATGTGATTCGATGCCGTGAGATCGATGGTCTGAACAGCTTTAGCAGCTTCAAATCCTCTTCTTCAGATGGCCCGTGGATGTGAGGTCTATTCAGAGTGTTCATGTACTTCTTTTGCTATGCATTGTGCTGCACAAATCCCTGTTTGATGTTTGATGTGGTATCCTGTTTCTTACTTGTTTTCATGATTCCTGCTTGATGTGACGTATAATCATTTGTCTGATGTACTTGTTGTCATGATTCGTCATGTTTCATTTAACATGCCTTTGTCGATATGTTGATGAGATACTCATGTTTTCGTCATGTATGTTTGCATTGAGATCCCTTTTATGCCATGTTGGCGGGATGCTCATGATCATCATCTATGAGTTTGTGTCATACTGATAGGAGTCCTTTTTGACTGAGATTTTTTGTAGTAGAACATCTCTTGGAGCCACTCCTACATGAGGGCAATTTCATTGTATGATAGCGACATCACCTCTTATGTACATCATCACTATTGACAACACTTAATGCAGCGACCTACACCATCTTGACATCAGGGTCCGAAGACGTAGTCCCTCCTTGACGAACTCTGTTATCAACTGCTTATGTTTTTATGTTGTTGATGATTAACATGTTCCTCTTCTTTACAACATGCATATGTATTCATTTATGTTCTTTTAAAAATGCAATTTAACACATCACGAAAGTAAAAGGTCTTGGAAGGGTCTTTTGTCAGACCCGGACCTGGATCACATAAACACAGAAGAGCCGCCAGGGTCAACTTCCATCTCAAGCGAGCGAGACACCAGCTAGATCGATGGTTCAACTTTCCCTTGGATGGCTAGATGCATGTGCATGGTACCAGTGGACTACTCTTTTGAGTAGATCTTATTATTTGTGTTCTTATGTTTCGAGGATAGAACATGTTTAAGGTGGGTGGAATGTAGTATACCTAGGGGGGATATTATCGGGTACTGTTGTCCCTTAAGAAACCAATTTCTTAGCTGTGTAGAAATTATTCTTAAGACATTAATGTTTATTATTCTTGTCAATTATTTGTATGATATATCCTCAAATGAAGGACCTGAAAGGCCTGGTTATTAACCCTTAATACTTAGGTGATATGAAAGTCTCAGAATGCCATATGATGTTGGATATAAATGCTGAGTGAAGAATGCTTCGAAAGGTTAGAGACAATATGTTGTTTTTTGCAGAAACTATTATCCGTAACACTTTGAGAAGTTAAGACAATATGTTGTTTTTCACATAAACTATTATCTGTAACTTAGAAGAAATGTAGAAGTAGGGGTTTTAAGTATAGGAGTGCTCTTTTAATGAATTTTAACTTCATTCACATAAGTAAACAAAGACCTGCAGCTTCATTACTAAAAGAAAAGAAGGCATGATGGCACATAACAAAGAAGTTATAAAATCATACCTAACAATGTATGAAAAACTTCTGATTCTTTCATTAATCAACAACTTATCAAAAATATAGTAGCCTAGTCTCTAGGTTCTTCAAAATTCGAACCCTTTTTCTATAATTTTCCCTCTTTTTATACATTATGAGACAGTTGGTAATCACCAAAACTGTCAGATTGCCTAACTATCTCCTAATTGTTTAAGGTAAAAGTAATTACATAATATTACATTGGAGGGTAAAAGACACCTCATTCTTCTCAAGAAAACAAAATAACAAGAAGTAACAAAAATTAGAAGGTGATGGCTGCTCGCTGTTCGAATCTGTGGCTTGACTGCTGATGAAGTTTCTCTGTAGATGTTTTGATAATAACTAGACTGTTTTAACACAACAAACTACATCTTTACAAAACTCCATGCGTGGACTTGTGGTTGTGGGCCCACGTATTTATCGGAAGTATTCTGATTGGCAGAAACACAAAGAAACCCGACCAATCATCATTCCTTTGAAGTTTCGGTCATCTGCCTCTAATCCTAGTTATTATGCTAAAACAACAGAATTGGTTGATTTATGTGGAATATCAGCTACCACAGAACTAAAAAGAATTTAGACTCTGGTTCATAACTTTATCACATCTGCCTTTTACACAAACCTTTGCCTTCCCCACGGACCCAATAGGAAACAAAACTGTAGTTAAAAGACTTCTCGGGTCCGAAGTTTATAATAAAACCCGTGCACTTTTTGACGCGATATCCATCAGATCTCGTCCCTTCGTGATGAGCGACTGCGATTGATCCGACCTTCAATAGATTAAATTGCATTCCATAAACCATCGCGTCCGTTTTCTAAATTAAACCTCGTCCATGTTAACCACGCGATTACCGTAGGATTTGCATTCTTCAAGTGAACGACCTTGATTAACTGAGGTTTTAACTCCATTTTATAACTTTTCGCGTCCAATTTTGGAGTAAACCTCGCCCTTGTTAACCGCGCGACTACCGTTAGATTTGCTGCCTGTCGATCGGATGGCTCAAATATTCTCTCGAGTTTCCTGCATTCAAAAGCCGTAAATAATATAAAACAACTCATTTCTTTCGGATTTCCGCATTTTCTTTTATTTCCATTATAACATAATATATATATATATCTTCTTTTCCTTTCGATAAAACTGAAAATAAAATTAAAATGACAATGCATACTACAACATCTGGCTCCCCCTGGGGATAGTGCTTTTGGCATAGAAACACTAAGAACCGCAGATCAGTGCCTTCACCTCGAGCATGGAGTCACATATTTCTTAGCCAATTTAAATTCTATGGAATTTGTACAATGAATTCACTCCGGTATCTACAATGACAGGATGCTTGTGCTTCAGAACTGGAAGTAATGCTTGAGGTACTGCCCATTGACAGGCAGCTGTAAAGATTCACCATCAAGATTGTCCAGGAAGAATGTATTATTTTCCCTTGCTTCTATAATTCTGAATGGGCCATACCAAAGAGGATCAAACTTCCCATGTTTTCCCTTATCTTCTCTTTTAGTATCCCACCTTAATACCAGGTCTCCAACTTTAAAATCAATTTCTTTGGCCTTTCTGTCAAAAATACCCTTCATCTTTGATTGATACATAATCAAATTATCTCTTACCTTATCCATGCTTTCACTCAACTCCACTACCTTATGCATTCTTCTTATCAGAGCATTGGGCTCTTCTTTTGCCTCCTGAATCATTGCAATCACAGGCTTCACAAGTTGACTAGGGAACAAATCTTGAGTTCCATACACTAACTCAAAAGGTGATTTGCCTGTAGACCTTCTTGTAGTCACTCTGATAGCCCATAGAGAAAACTTTAATTTAGAATCCCAGTCTTTTTGATTCTCTACAAAAGTTTTCTTAAGGATCTTCATCAATGTTTCGTTAGTGGATTCAGCGAATCCATTTCTCTATGGATGATAAGTTGTTGAATGAGATAAAATAACATTATACTTCTGACAAAAAGCAACAAACTTACTTGAACTGAACACTTGAGCATTGTCTGTTATGATTTTGACAGGACATCCAAATCTGCTGAAAATATTTTCCTCTAAGAAATTCATCACCACCTGGTCATTTGCCGTTTTAGTAGGTATAGCTTCTACCCACTTGGTGAAATAATCAGTAGCTGTGAGAACCCACTTGTGTTGTCCACTTGAAGTTGGGTCAATTTCTCCAACAAAGTCTAGTCCCCATTGTCTGAATGGTTCCTCTATGAAGACTGGGATCAAAGGCAAGGGAGCAAACCTCTTTATCTCAACAAAAAGTTGACACTTCTAACGGCTTCTGACAAACTTATATGTATCACCAAATAGGTGGGCCAATAAAATCTTGCCTGGAGGATTTTATGTGCAGTAGCCTTCCAACTATAATGTCCACCACATAACTTCTCATGATAATCTTTAATGGTCTCTGTAAATTCATCCTCTATTAAACATAATAATAAAATTCCCACAGGATCCTTCAAATACAATCTGCCCTCAACAATCACATATGGTTGTGCTTTGATTTTTAATGCTCTATATTTTGTTCTATCCAAAGATTGAGGACAAGAGAGAACATAAATAATGGACTATGTGCTTGTACCATTCTGAACATAAAAAATTATATCTGATCTCCTAGATTTGATTTTTCTTCACCTTCTTCAATTATTTACTCATTTGCAGGTGTTAGCAAGTTGATTCCCAATGCCTGAAAATTTGACTTTGTCAACATCTTTGCCAATCCCTGCCCTTTCACTAGCTTTATGGGCTTTATGTCTAGGTTATACTCTTGAATCTTGGGTATCCATTTCCCTCTTTTGCCTTCCACATCACTCTAGACTAAGACATCCTTTACCGCAACATTTGTCACATAAGTAATGGTCTGTGACTGCAACACATAAGTCTTGAAGGCCTTTAGGGATTTTACCAAAGCATATGCCTGTTTTTCAAGAATATTGTACTTTAGTTCAACATCTTAGAGAATTTTGCTAAAAAAAGCAACTGCCTGCTCCTTTTCTTCATCATTTTTCTATAACAAAACAACAACTATTGAATTAGGTAATGCAAATGAAAAAAATTGAAAAGGATTTTGATAATCAGGGCTAATTAAAACTGGAGCTATTTGTAATGCTTCTTTAATCCTGGAGAATGACTCTCTGGCTTCCTTGGTCCAATGCACTTCATTTTCCTTCTTCAACATATTGGTAATTTCTTTTACAATTTCAGCATAATTGGACACAAACCTCCTTAAAAAGTTTATTTTTCCCAGAAATTTTTGAATGTCTTTCTTACTCCTGGGCAGGGGTATTTTTTGCACAGCTTGCACCCTTGCTGGATATATTATCACTCCATCTCTAGAAACAATGTACCCCAACAATTTTCCCTCTTCTAGAGCAAAAATAGACTTCTTGGGATTCAAGGAAAGCCCAAATTTCCTACATTTCTCAAAAGTCTTTTTAAGATGGTCCAGATGCTCCTCATCAGACTTAGAGAAAACAATGATGTCATCCAAGTATATCACTACAAACTTATCTCCCACAAATGCAATGTCCATTGCCCTTTGAAATGTTGCACCTGCATTCATCAACCCAAAAGGCATTTGAGCATACATAAAGGTTCCCCAAGGAGTTGTGAATGTAGTGTTTTTCTGATCTTCTTTGTCAATAGCCACCTGGTTATACCTAGAAAACCCATCCAGCATGGACATTCTGAATGATCCATTTACTTTCTGCAACACATGATCCATTTTAGGTAATGGATAGTTATCTTTTAAGGAAGTCCTATTTAGATTTCTAAAGTCTACACATAGCCTTATTTCTCC
The DNA here is from genome assembly GCA_031772625.1 of Pinus tabuliformis. NCBI lineage: Eukaryota > Viridiplantae > Streptophyta > Pinopsida > Pinales > Pinaceae > Pinus > Pinus tabuliformis. The sequence goes on from CM062806.1 coordinate 119,462,647, forward strand.
ATTTTTCTTCCTTATAGGCACCAAATTGGCCACCCAATTAAAGTACCTGAGTGGAACTATTATCTTGGCATCAATCATCTTTTTGACTTTTTTCTCAATCAATGGTAAAAGAAGAGGGTTTATCTGCCCGAGTTTCTGCTTAAATGGTTTAATCCCCTCTTTCAAGGGAATCTTGTGATGAATAATACTTACATCATATGTTTTGAGATCCTCATAGGACCAAGCAAAAACATCAATATAGTTCCTGAAAAGCTTAATATATCTCTCCTTATAATTAAGTGGAACTCCATTAAATAATTTGACTAACCTAGGCTCCTCCTGGGTTCCAATATTGTGATCTTGAATCTGCTCATCTTGTGGAATTTTCTTTGAACTGACAGCTACATCATTGGAGTTAAAGAGTCTTTCAAGAGGGACAAGCCCCCTTAGCAAAATATTATCTTTCAATTGAATAATTTTTTGATTAACTATATAATTTTTCAAACCACTTACTTTTTCACCTTTTGTTGTTTCATCTTTATCTTGATCAATCTCTGTGCCCTAAAAATATTCAATCGTAGTCAAGAATTCCTTAATCTGCTGATCATCCTAAAAAATCTGCCAATGTTTTATATTATTTGGAACAGAAGGCCCGTGCCTCATTTCAACCTCATATCTTAGCTTTGGATTCATAGGAGGCCTAAAAGTACTGGCAGCCACAGCCAAAGAGTCTGCTAATATATTTCCATCTCTTGGAATGAACTGTATGTTGAAAGCCTCAAAGAAGTTCTCAACCAGATCCCACACTTCATTTCTGTATGCCCTAAGCCTAGGGTGTTTTGTTTGATAATGGTTCTTTATTTGCTTTATAATCAGCTCTGAATATCCAAAACCAGAAATTGATTGGACTCCCATTTGTTTTGTTGTTTGCAGAGCAATGATCAAGGATTCATATTCTGTCACATTGATCCAAAATGGATTTTGGGTAGACTCCTAAGTCTAAGTGTTCCTCACAGAGGAAAATGAAAGTCCAAGGAAGTTCCTAGAAATAGCCCCATGGCAGAGATATTTTCCTTCTGAATCTACTGCAACTTGAATGGGCTAAAACGGACTTAGGATGCAGAAGTTATAGCAGAAAGAAGATGCCCTTTGTTCTCTGGAAAAAGAGGCAAAATCCCCTAAAAATGGCAAAAAAAAACCCTTATAAAGGGAAATCACATCGGAGAAGGGTCAAAGAGGCGGACTTAAGTGGAAAGGGGAGAGACCCCCAATCTCCGATCTCTAATATATCGGGTCGGAGATAGGCCTGTGTGCGATGGTGGGACCCTGGGCAATGCGATATTTCGATCGCCGATATTGGCAGATCGGCATCGGTGATGCCACGAGGCAAAGAACAGAACCCCGGGCCAACGTGACTTGCGATTGCGATTTATCACATCACAACGATATAAAGGGGTGATAACGCCAGAGCAGGTGGACTTTATAGGCGCAGTTCGATAAGTTTTGAGTTCTGCCATGAAGAGGCATTTCTGTGTATTAACGCTTTTCGGTGTAAAAACTGAAATACAAAGGAAAGCGATAACACGGACCCGAAAAGGAATTATAAATGCAGCCTTATAAAATTTGAGTTCCGTAAGCGGGATTTTAGGTAGGCCTTAGGTGGTAAATGGTATTGGGCCGACTCCACCTGATCCCATACAGTGAACGATGCGTGGCTGGTGGAGGAGAGAGGAAAACTGCCTTTTCAGGCGGGTAACCTCCGTTTCCTTAAGCGACCCGAAATCACATATTGACCATTGGATTGGAGATCCCATAGATCGATGGTGGGGCTTGCCATAGCAGCCAAAGATGGACTCGATGTGATATTAGGGTGGATGCGATAAATATTTGAAGTCCGGTAGAAGGATTTTGTCGGGTTTTTCACGTATTTCTTGCGTATTTGGGATTTTTCCCAATACACTAATGCGATGTGATATATTGCCTAATGGCGGACTCGATAGGGATTTAGGGGCGATTGAATGGGATTCCACGTCTGAAAATCACGCCTGATAGTGTATTTTGCAGACATTCTCTATGTAATGCGATTTTCTCATTTTTCGGGTTTTTGCCTATGAAACGGCCCTGATTCCTTTTGTAACTGCTCCTGATCATCATGCCATGCTGCAGCAGGAATTTTGATAGGCAATGATGCATTTTGAAGCCACGGAGCCACAGATATAGATGGCCAGTTTAACTGACAGGGAGCAGAGAAGCCGCAGAGCCATAGGAGGATAATGAATCGCAGAGGAATGGCTGAGGTAGCTGAAAAGCCAAAAAAATACCTCAAAGGAGGCAGAGAGCTCAATTGAGAGCAAGGCAGAAGGCAATTGCAAGGCAGAAGCAAGAAAGTAGAGAGAGCGAAAAGCTACTGCGCAGAGTAGCTGAGGGAGTCTTTGGGATCACTTGGAGGTCAAGTGAAAAGCCAGAGAGTTGAAGGTTGTAGAAAGCCAAAGCCAGAGCCAAAGAAGCCAAAGCCGAAGAGCCAGAGCCAGAGCTAGAGCTGAAGAGACAGAGCCAGAGCTAGAGCCGAAGAGCCAGAGCCAAAGCCAAGAGCCAGATCCAGAGCCAGAGCTAGAACCGAAAGCTAGAGCGAGAGCCAAGAGCCAGAAAGTCGAGAGCTTGATATGTTAGGATATTCCGACACATAGGATATAGTTAAGTTCAACTTGGTCTAGTGTAGAGTTAGGTATAGAGTTAGGTAAAGTGTGTTTCTTTACCGTTGTACATTTTGTAACTTACAATCCGACGGTCACGATATGTAGTGATCCGACGGTTCATTCTCTCCTCGGTATTACCGACACTTGATCCGTGGCTTGACACCCGATTGGTCCATGAGTTCTATTTAAAGCGCATGGAGGGTCATTGTTCGGGTAATCCGTATATGAGAGAAATCTTATGTAAATTTTCATTCTTTGATTAAGAAATTGCCTGAAGTGGCCACGTTGGCTCAGGCCGTGGACTGTTTCCCTCTTTGAGGGTTTTAACCACGTCAAAAATACTGGTGTATTGATTTGATATCTGTTTGTGAGCGGTGTCCTTTTGGTGTTCTTTCTGAGGAACTTACCCTGTAAATTCCTACATGGTATCAGAGCTATTTGAGGGCCGCGTTCGTTGGTGATCCAAATCTGAAGCCGGTAGAACTGCATGCGGCTGTCGTTTCCTAGATCTGCTGTTTCTGACTGCTTTCGGGCCGAGAGGACTGCTCTGTTGCGTTCGGAGCATCTGTTCCAGTGAGGAACCCCTTTCGTTTCACGCGAAAAGGTTTCCGGTAGCCCCAGCTACATCATTTTTCAGATCGGGAGGTATACAGTGTTTTTTGCAGTTTACTGTTATTTTCTCTCTGCTTATTTCGGTTTCGGTTTATTTAGCCCTTTTTTTTTAACCGGATCTATACCTTTCATTTCTGCGTATGCTCTTTGCCCTACGACTCTGTGCGATCTGGGCAAATCAGAAACATAAAGGAAGGATTTTTCTCATGTGTATGCTCTTTTCCCTGCACCTTAGTGTGATCTCGGAAAATCAGAAACATTGAGAAAAATATTTAGTTTTTTCGGCTAAAGCTAACTTTGAGATTTTTTTAAAAATTTCTAGTTTTTTGGCTAAAGCTAACTTCGAGCCACAAGGTTCGTTTTTCTTTGCATATTCGTGTTGGGTTTTGTGTTTTGTGTTTTGTAGGGAAAAAGAGCTTTCTCAAGGCAAGCACGCAAACCAAGGCCCCCCCCCCCACCCTCTCTCTCTCTCTCTCTCTCTCTCTCTCAAATTTTTTGTATAGATCAATTGGTTCAAAGCTATTTTAAGAGAGTAGAGGTCTTGGGTTCAAGTCTCCATTTTGTGGGGGCGGATTTTTTCATTCCCGCACATTCGCGCACTTTGCCGGCAACGTCAACAATTTTTTTTTCAAAAAGCCATAACTTCTTCATCCGGAAGCCTTTTTCAGAGCCGTTTTTTTTAAAATCACCTATTTTTTCGAGATCTATCTATTGGAACACTTACTTTCAGCATCTTCAGCTTCATTTAAAAAAAAAAATGGAAAGTCCATGCCAAGTCATTCTTGACAACACTAACTACTTCCAATGGATAGCCTACATGGAAGATTTACTTAGAAGTAAAGGTCTCTACAGAATAGCCACAGGCCAAGAGAAGAAACCAAAAGATGAAGACAAGGCTACAAAATGGGAAAATAGACAAGATCAAGCACATGGTTTGATAGGGATGTCTATTTCTCCTGATCTTAGATTCCATATTGCAGAACTTGAGACTCCTCATGAAGCATTAGAAAAACTCGCTAAAGTTTTTGGGATTAAAAATGAAATTAGAGCCCATCAACTTGAAAATGAGTTGCTTACTTTCGATCCTAATAATTTTTCTTGCATTGAAGATTTCTTGTCCAAATTCAAGACCCTTAGATATCTCTTGGAAGGTGTTAAAGTTAAGAAAGAAGATGGTAACCTTATTTATTCCATCCTTACTAAGTTGGGACCAGCCTACTCTGTATTTGTTTCCACTTTCCATTCTACAAGGGAAGCTTTCATTTGTCAAGGAAAAGACTACAAGGCCCCTTCCTTTGACTCCTTTTGTGATTCCTTAATAAGAGAACAAGAAAAACTCTTACACCTTGGTCTTCTTAATCTTGGAAACTCTTCCACGAAAGCGTTAGCCGCCCAGCAGCAACCAAATTCAAAGAATCCTAAGAAGTCATATCCTCAAAAGAATGGTCCTAAACCAACTCAGCCTCAAAATGAAAGATCATTTCAGCAAAATGATAAGACCAATAAAAACAAATGGAAGAAGACTAATAGACATTGTAACTTTTGTAATCGAGATGGCCACTTAGAATCTAAATGCTTTAAGAAGATGGAAGCCTTGGAAGCCGCAATGAAGAAACATAACATCCATGTGGAGCCTACTTCAACTTCAACTTCCAGAATGGCACTTTCTGCATGTCGTTGTCAATCATCTCAGTCTGGTTATGCATTAAATGTATCTTCTTCTTCTCCTTCTCATGAGTGGCTCATTGATTCTGGAGCCTCTTATCACATGGCCAAAAACCAAGCCATGTTTTCTTCTTTAAATGATTGTAACACCAAAAATATATATGTTGGTGATGATAGATCTCTTAATGTTGTAGGGACTGGAACTGTTCATCTAGACAATGGTCAGTTTAATGATGTATTATGTGTTCCAACCTTATCCTGCAACCTTCTATCTGTATATCAGATAACTCATTCAGGTGAAGGTAAAATTGTTGAATTTTCACCTCATGATGTTGTAATCAAGGATCTAAGAGATCCTAAACAGATTCTAGCTACTGGTATTGCTGATGATTCCACAAGGTCGTATAAGTTTCACAACTTTGGGTCATCCAATCTTCCCTCAGTATTTGTTGCTCATAATGATGAAGTGAGCAAACTTTGGCATGAGCGATTTGGTCGCTTAAACTATCGCTCCCTTCAGCATCTATGTAAAGAAAATATGGTGACAGGTCTTCCTATGGTATCTTGCAGAGATGGTGTTTGTTCCGGATGTGTACTCGGAAAACATCATCGGGACAGTTTTGAAAAACGTGCCTCTTGGCACGCCTCAGCCCCTTTACAGCTTGTGCACAGTGATTTATGTGGTCCACTTCCTGTTGCTTCATTCTCTGGCTGCAAGTATTTCTTAACTTTCATTGATGATTTCTCCAGACGCACTTGGGTATACTTCTTAAAACTCAAGAGCGAAGTATTTAACACATTTTTGGCCTTCAAAGCCTTTGTTGAAAAACAATCTGGACATCAAATTCTTAAGCTAAGAACTGATAATGGTGGAGAATATGTTAAAAACACATTCATCAACTTTTGCACCGAAAATGGAATTCAAATGCAACATACTGTTCCATACACTCCACAACAAAATGTTGTAGCTGAAAGGAAAAATCGCACCTTAAAGGAAATGGCTAATTGTATGCTGCAATCTAAAGGACTCAGTCTTAGTTTTTGGGCCGAAGCAATTAATTGTGCAAATTATATAATCAATCGCACTCCTACTAAGGTTCTAAAGAATATCACTCCAGAAGAAGCTTGGAGTTCCATTAAACCAGATGTAAGTCACTTTCGTGTTTTTGGAAGTGAAGCATGGGCCCATATTCCAGATGAAAAACATAAAGCTTTAGAACCTAAGAGTGAGAAATGTACTTTTGTTGGATATTCTGAAGATGTAAAAGGTTATAGACTTATTCCATTTAAGTCCAAAAATGTTATCATTAGAAGAGATGTAAAATTTGATGAAAATAAATCGGCCTGCGAGCCTAGTCCGGCAGATGTGCCACCTCTTCCTATCTCTTCTACTTTTGAAAACATTTCCTCTTCAGATGATGAAAGTGAGGATGACAATCCTCCCCCACCTTCTCAGGATCCTCAACTTCCAAGATGGGTCCGTGCTACTCGAGATGCAGCAGGTGATCTTGCCGGTGATCCTACAGATCAGCGACGTACACGTTCTCAGTTTGAAAGAGCCTCTACTTTACTGGCTCAAGCTCCAGTAAATCATGATCCTGACACTTTTGCAGAAGCTTCAGGCCATCCACATTGGGAAGCAGCTATGAATGAAGAATATCATTCATTGTTGGCAAATGATACATGGGATCTTGTTCCTCTACCAAAGGGACGCAAACTTGTTAGATGTAAATGGGTTTACAGAACCAAGTATGGACCAGATGGGAAAGTAGATAAACATAAAGCTCGTCTTGTTGCTAAGTGCTTTTCACAGGTTGAAGGCATTTACTACACTGAAACCTTCTCCCCTGTTGCCAAAATGAACTCTATCCGCCTTGTTCTTTCCCTTGCTGCCTCTTTAAAATGGGAAGTCCATCAGATGGATGTTAAATCTGCCTTCTTGCATGGGGACTTGCATGAAGAAATCTATATGGAACAACCCATTGGCTTCATCCAAACAGACTCCAGCCTGGTATGTCGACTTAAGAAATCCCTTTATGGTCTTAAGCAAGATCCTCGGGCTTGGTATGCCAAAATGGATAACTTTCTTTTAGAATCTGGCTTTTCTAGGTGTTATTATGATAATACTGTCTACACCAAGAAAGTGGGCAACTCTCTTATCATCCTTGTTCTTTATGTTGATGATCTTATTCTTACTGGTAGTGATCCCAACCTTATAAACCATGTGAAGTCCAGCCTTAAAAAGAAATTTGAAATGACAGACTTAGGACACTTACACTATTTTCTCGGTCTTCAAGTCTTGCAATCCAAGGAGGGTATTTCCCTTTCCCAGTCCAAGTATGCTTGTGATATTCTTCGTCATTTTCACATGGAAGACTGTAAGCCAGACCCTTCTCCCTTTTAGTCTGGAGTCAAACTTTTAGTCTCTTGTACTTCTCCTGAAGTTGATGCTACCTTATACCGTCAACTTGTAGGAAAACTCTTGTATTTAACCCATACTCGTCCTGACCTTTCCTTTGTTGTTGGCCTTGTTGCTCGTTTTATGCAAAACCCCCGTGAAAGTCATTGGAAAGCAGCTAAAAGAATACTTCGTTATGTTCGAGGTACAGTACAATTTGGGATTCATTACAGTGCCAAAGCAGCTCCTCTATTAGTTGGTTTCACTGACTCTGATTGGGCTGGTGACCCTAATGATCGGAAGTCTACTGCCGGTTATGTCTTCACTCTTGGTTCATGACCTATTACATGGGCTTGTAAGAAACAGGCTGCCATTTCTCTTTCGTCAGCAGAAGCAGAGTATCGTGGTGCTGTGGAAGCTAGTAAGGAAGCCTTGTGGCTTCGTCAGATCCTATCAGAGTTTGGCTTTGAGCAGCAGCATCCAACCACACTTTGGTGTGATAATCAAAGTGCCATTCAGCTATGCAAAGATCCAGTTCAGCATCAGCGCAGCAAACACATTGAACTACACATGCACTTCATCAGAAAGCTCATTCATGACCATGTTCTTGAAGTGCAATATTGTCCAACAGATGATCAGGTTGCAGACATCTTCACAAAGGCTCTCACAGAGGCGAAGTTCACTAAACTTCGCTATATGCTTGGAGTTCAGGAAGTTGTCACTAAGGGGGGATAGGCTCTAGTGCCTCCTTCCTTCTCCTATTGTGTCATATTTGTAAATCCTTCAATCTTATCCCAAGTTGTTCTTAAGGGGGGATGTTAGGATATTCCGACACATAGGATATAGTTAAGTTCAACTTGGTCTAGTGTAGAGTTAGGTAAAGTGTGTTTCTTTACCGTTGTACATTTTGTAACTTACAATCCGACGGTCACGATATGTAGTGATCCGACGGTTCATTCTCTCCTCGGTATTACCGACACTTGATCCATGGCTTGACACCCGATTGGTCCATGAGTTCTATTTAAAGCGCATGGAGGGTCATTGTTCGGGTAATCCGTCTATGAGAGAAAGCTTATGTAAATTTTCATTCTTTGATTAAGAAATTGCCTGAAGTGGCCACGTTGGCTCAGGCCGTGGACTGTTTCCCTCTTTGAGGGTTTTAACCACGTCAAAAATACTGGTGTATTGATTTGATATCTGTTTGTGAGCGGTGTCCTTTTGGTGTTCTTTCTGAGGAACTTACCCTGTAAATTCCTACATGATAGCCATGGATAAGATGGTGTCTAAACCCATTGTGTTCTGTGTAAACCAATGGAGTTGAGCCAAGAGCTTGTAAAAGGACTTATATGATAATCCAAGAGAGCCTAGTTGAGTTGACTAGAGCTCACAGAGACGTAGCCCAAGAGTTTTGGGTGAACTCCTAATTAAATTGCCGTCTTATGTGTTTGTTTTATTGCTGCATTATTTGTTGTTATATGTATTTACAGATCAGCATAAACAACAAATTTTAAAACACATAAACAGTCAAAAATAAACACAAGCATACACTTATTTTCAAGCACATATTTAATTCTGCATTGGTTAATCATAAAGACTTGGGAATATTTAAGCTTTGGAAGTGGGAGAGGTTATTGTGAGTTAGACAAGAAGCCTAAGTGCCCCATTTTTAGATTAGGTGGTATCAGAGCTTGAGATTGATTAAACCGACCTTCAAAGAAGGCTATTACAGAATGCTTGATTGACAGAGCAAAGATTGCTTGTCTGAAAGGTGTTTGGGCAGTCAAAAATTGATGGTCTGATTGATTGGATGCTTGTTTGCAGACTGACTATTGTTTGAGTTTGCAGAGGTAAAGGGAAAGATATTGATAGCTCAGTCCAAGAAGGACAAGAAGGAAGAAGGGCTAAAGGCATTCTTCTATTCCAAAGGACCTCAAGGCAATCCTTGAATCACAAGATGTTTGTTGCAAAAGGTTGCTTGGATAAGCTCTTTGTAATCTTGTTTGAAGTTCTTTTGTTCATTGGCATAATGACTACTTCCACAAGTGAGTCTTCAAATTATTATTTCTTCACAAGAGTCTTTGATGAAGGCATGAAGGAAGATTTGGCCACCATGATGGATATGGTGAGAGAAATGTATGAGGATGGAAGGAAGAGCAGCATACTTAGAGAGCAGTTGAATTCCGTGGAGGAAGAGAAGCAGTTGCTTTCTGACAAATTGCAGGAAATGGAGAGGCAACTTCATATTGCAAATATGAACCTGGAAAGGATGCATGAGTTGGAGGCACAACTCTTTGTTGCACAAGAAGCCTTGGTCAAGTATCAACTTGAAGAAGAGGTAAATAATTCCAGTTTGTCTTCAATTTCCTCTAAGAATGCTTATATTGGTTCTTTTGAAAAACATACTAGAGGCATAGGTTCCAAGCTAATGTCCAAGATGGGCTATGAAGGAAAAGGCTTGGGTAGACATGCACAAGGTATTGTTGAGCCAATAATAGTTGAAGAAAGGCCTAAGTATTTGGGTCTTGGCTATGGACAAGCTTATGGAGAAAGTTCCAAAGCTGCCATGAAGACCATTAAAACAACTCCAAGAAGGAGTTGCATTGCAGGTCTTCCACCTCAAGAGTGTGAAGATTGTATTAAGGAGGAATGCAATAGCTTGAAACATCAGTTGCAGGATGCAGGTGTTCAGAAGCACACTTTTGAACCAGAGAGTTGTGGATACTCTGACAACCTTGAAGAGATTGATGGTGTTCCAAAGGGGGTCACTTCTTCATTTGATTCACCTCCTCAAGAAGGCAAGAAATGTGAAAGAAAAAGGTATAAATCTAGTTCCCATCATATTCCTTTTGATTTTGCGAAGCATGATACATTTCCACATAGATATGGGAAAAGAATTTCTTGTTCCTTTTGTGGTTTGGATAACCATAATGTTTCTAGATGATGGAAGAGAATGGCCACATACATGAAACTTTTGAAGGGAAGGAAGCAAGAAGCCAAAGGTCCATTGGACAAGGCAAGCCATGATGTCAAGAGGATGCACATGCAGTGCACTTACTGCCATAAGCAAGTGCATCTTTCTAAAAAGTGTTGGACTATGAATCCAACAATGCTTCCACCAAAGCTAAAGAAAGTGGAAAGAGAAGATGGCAGAAATGGAAAGGAAGATTCCATGAATGATGTGTTTCAGGATGATTCACATGTTGATAGCTAATGTGTAGACAAAGGTAGTACCTTTGAAAGGGATTGGTAAGAAACAATTAGAGTTCTTATCCAATTAAGATTGCGTGTCTATTGATGCATCTATTTGCATTTCTTTGTTAATGAGGATGCAAGTTGCAGGATTTTACCAAGTAGGTGAATGGAGAAGTTGAGTAGGAGACTCACTTTGTTGCTGCAACATTACATTTCATTTTAGCTTCGAAAGTATAGTGTGCTTAAGCGAAAGTTGAAAGATGAAATGCATGCATGAGCTTGATGTGCATGAACACAGGGATGTTGATGATCTCCTTATTTTTGAACATGTATGTCTAACTAACTTGCAGGGTTGATTGCTTTGACATGCATGTGATGCAATGTTGACTTGAGGAAAGTTAACTTGGTCTCCAAAAGGGAGATAATGATGAAGTGTTTCATCTTTTGAAAAAGATTCCTAATGGTCTTTTTCTACATGCTTGACTTGAAGGGTTATTTGTTTTAAAGACATGTTTTGTGGGCTTGTTATCCAGTCCATCATTTGTATGCAAATGTAATACATGGAGGTGTTCACAAGATGCGAAATCTATTTCTTTTGTTGAAGTAAGAGTTTAGGCCATCCAGTTTTTATTTATATTTCTGTTGTTGTTAACAGTTGTTGTTGACAACTTGTCAAACAGGTACAAGTGAAAGTTTTGTGGAGTATATGTACTTCACATTTGTTTGAGCCACCTTAGATCAATGATCAAGGTAGATAAGTTCAAACTACCTTTTATGACCATTTCAGCAGAAGTTCTACAAGAAGGCAAGGAGGAAGACAGTTCTTCCCAGGAAGACCAGCCCATCCAGGAAGGGAAGTGGTTAGAGACTTTGGTTCAGAGGCACTACGCAAAGGCAAGTGTGTGGAGGCTGAAAGAAGAGGGTGTTGTTACTCTCAATTACTATTCATATCAGAGTATCAATCTTTTGGAGACCAAAAGTTCTTTTAGTGGGAAGGCGTGATCCAAAATGGGTTTTAGATAGACTCTTAAGTCTAAGTGTTCCTCACAAAGGAAAATGAAAGTCCAAGGAAGTTCCTAGAAATAGCCCCATGGCAGAGATCTTTTCCTTCTGAATCAACTGCAACTTGAATGGGCTAAAATGGATTTAGGATGCAAAAGTTATCGAAAAAAGAAGATGCCCTTTGTTCTTTGGAAAAAGAGGCAAAATCCCCTAAAAATGGCAAAAAAACCCTTATAAAGGGAAATCGCATCGGAGAAGGGTCAAAGCGGCAGACTTAAGCGAAAAGGGGAGAGGCCCCCGATCTCTGATCTCCAATATATCAGGTTGGAGATAGGCCTATGTGCGATGGCAGGACCCCGGGCAATGCTATATTGCGATCACCGATATCAGCGGATTGGCATCGGCGATGCCACGAGGCAAAGGACGGACCCCCCGGCCAACGCAACTTGTGATTGCGATTTATCGCATCGCAGCGTCACGTTGTAGTGATATAAAGGGGTGATAACGCCGGACCCGATGGACTTTATAGGCATGGTTCGGTAAGTTTTGAGTTCCGCCATAAAGGGGCATTTCTGTGTATTAACACTTTTTGGTGTAAAAACCGAAATACAAAGGAAAGTGATAAAGCAGACCCGAAAAGGAGTTATAAACGTGGCCTTATAAAATTTGAGTTCTGTAAGTAGGATTTCGAGCGGGCCTTAGGCGGTAAATGGTATTGGGCTGGCTCCGCCCGATCCCATACAGTGAACGATGTGTGGTTGACGGAGGAGAGAGGAAAACCACCTTTTTTGGGCGGGTAACCTTCGTATCCTTAAGCCGCCCAAAATCGCATATTGATCGTTGGATTGGAGATCCCGTAGATCGATGGTGGGGCTTGCTATAGCAGCCAAAGGTGGACTCGATGCGATATTAGGGTGGATGTGATAAATATTTGAAGTCTGATAGAAGGATTCTGTTGAGTTTTTTCACGTATTTCCCTTGTATTTTTTATTTTGCCCAATACACTAATGCGATGTGATATACTGCCTAATGGAAGACCCGATAGTGATTAAGGGGCGATTGAATGAGATTCCACGTCCGAAAATCACGCCCGTTAGTGTATTTTACAGACATTCTCTATGTGTGGGATTTTCTCATTTTCGGGTTTTTGCCTATGAAACGGCCCCGATTCCTTCTGTAACTGCTCCTTATCATCATGCCACACTGCAGCAGGAGTTTTTATAGGCAATGATGCATTTTGAAGCCACGGAGCCGTAGAGCCAGATGGCCAGTCTAACTGACAGTGAGCAGAGAAGCCGCAGAGCCGTAGGGGGATAATGAATCACAGAGGAACGGCTGAGGTAGCCGAAAAGCAAAAAAATAACTCAAAGGAGGCAGAGAGCTCAATTGAGAGCAAGGTAGAAGGTAGTTGCAAGGCAAAAGGAAGAAAGTAGATAGAGTGAAAAGCTACTGTGCAGAGTAGCTGAGGGAGTCTTTGGGGTCACTTGGAGGTCAAGTGAAAATCCAGAGAGCTGAAGGTTGCAGAAAGCCAAAGCCAGAGCCGAAGAGCCAGAGCCAGAGCCAGAAAGCCGAGAGCTTCAGAGCCATGGATAAGATTGTGTCTAAACCCATTGTGTTCTGTGTAAACCAATGAAGTTGAGCCAAGAGCTTGTAAAAGGACTTATACCATAATCTGAGAGAGCCTAGTTAGGTTGACTAGAGCTCACGGAGACATAGCCCAAGCGTTTTGGGTGAACTCCTAATTAAATTGCTGTCTTATGTGTTTGTTTTATTGCTGCAATATTTATTGTTATATGTATTTACAGATCAACATAAACAACAGATTTTAAAACACATAAATAGTGAAAAATAAACACAAGCATACACTTATTTTCAAGCACATATTTAATTCCGCATTGGTTAATCATAAAGACTTGGGAATATTTAAGCTTTGGAAGTGGGAGAGGTTCTTGTGAGTTAGACAAGAAGCCTAAGTGCCCCATTTTCAGATCACACATTATTTGTTGCCTCAAACTCCAATTTAAAAGAAAAAGGGATCATATTACCTCCAGGTGTAATTAAAAGGAAACCAACATTTGTTCCTTCTTTAGAATAGGCTCCATCAAAGAAGCACTTCCACACCCCTTCTGTTTGTAGCTCTATATTTACATTGGATGAAGTAAGCTACTTCTAGTTATCTTCAGCCAACTCTGCATTGTCATGCAACACGAAGCAAGAAAAATCATCCTTCTCTTGGCTATATACAGGTGAATTACTTGCTCCATTCTTTGTGATTGTTTTTACAAATCTTGTTTCTCTATACAATCTTCTTTCTTCTCCACCAAAAATTGGTATGATAGCATAAGTAAAATCTAGTTTCAAAACACTACCCAATTTAGCCCCCCATGACCTAGATAGCAACATTCCAAACCTAGCAGGGATATCTGCTACCACTACATCCATTACCAAGCTTCTAGTTGGGATTTGGGCTAGTGACACCACCATATCTTTAATGACCCCTAGACACTTGAATTTATTTGAATCAAAAGAATACAGGTCTCTATAAGGTTTAGTAACTTGTAGGTTTAGTTGTTTCATCACTGATAATGGCATAAGGTTATGTGAAGCCCCTGAATCAAACATGCAATTATGCAAGAGGAAATCATGAATCAATAAAGAAATGTAGAAAGGAGGTGTTGAAGAATCTACCTCCTCCACATGTGGACCAAAAACCACTACTGGTTTATCTTCTTGCAGATTCACAGTGTCATTTATATTCACATTCTGAGATAGATTGATAAACTCAACAATTTTTCTTTGATAAAATGGTGTTTTGACCAACTCTATGAGGGGCACCTGTATTCTGATTTTTTTCTAATTCTTTAGTGAGACTAAACACATGAACATGTTTAGTAGTGTTACACGGTATTTTTTCACCGACCCCACATCCCCTGGTCCAAGGTAGAGTTGGTCCCTGAATGGCATCTGTTCGGTGTCATACATCAAAATATGTGTCCACATCTTCCACATCACTCAAGAAGATCAACCATGCTCATTAATCCTAAAGTTTACCCTTTTTGCCTATGTTTCAAGATCATCGCAAGACACAAGTGTTCTGTCTATGATGATGGACCAAAGTGAACCAGAACCTCGCGACGCCGTCGCAAGAGTACATCTGTTCTCTGCGACAGTCAGATTTTAGGGCTTGTCGCAAGTCATCAGTATCCCTCTTCCGACGATAGATCTGAATACACTGTGGCTTTGCGACATCGTCTCTGAGTTCTAGTGTTTGACTCGCGACAACCCAGATATGGCGAATTAGTTCAAACAGAATGCTTCTGGGTGGTTCTGGAACTGGTTGTTGGGTCAAGGAAGTTCACCTTTCCTCCTGTGAGATGGTGGTTCCACCTTTTGAGTAACCTCCCATGAGGATAAGCTCCCTCTCCCTCATTTATGGAGGCTCCTCCTCTTATAAAAGCATCCCTCCATTGCTATGATCCGCTAGTTTTTGGTAGTGAGCAAATTAGCTAGTTCTTGGTGTTGGATTGATAGTTTGCAGTGTGAATTTCTGATAATATAGCAATTGTTTGTGGATTTCCTTAGCCTTATACTAGTGCTTTTGGGTGTGAGAGAGAGTTGTTAGCCTTTTGGGAGATCTTTTGAGAGTGAATGCTTGAGGAGATACACTGACTGGACCATTCAAAGAAGCTTGTGACGTCAAAGTATGGTTGTAGGCTTTACTTTTGCTCAGTTTAATACAATCAATGGTTTTTTCCTATATCTTGTATGAAATACATTTGATAGCTTATGGTTCCTTAACTCTATAAGTAAATAGTTCATTGTTGTACTCTATTACGTGTTTCTTTGTTCTCTTATGTTGTTTCAGGTGAATCACTCATCAAGGAGAAGGAAGTGATAGTTGGAGCAACGTCACGAAGACTGCATCGAACACCAGCATAAGGTAGGCTCTTTCAACTATGACTATTTAAGGAATTTATTGTTGTATTTATCTTGTTGTAACTAGACCCACTCTAGGGCTAGAGGGGTTGCCTTTGTTCGCAGAGGGAACATTACCTACATCACAAGTTGGCGACTCCGTTGGGGAGTCCTTTGTGTGTTATCTCTTGTTTTGCTCTTGATTTGTTTTTTATTGAATTACATAGTGTCTCTTGGTTTTTGGACTGAGCCATCAATGTTCTGGGTTACTTGAGTAAATTTGGTAGTCCCTCTCATTGTCTGAGAGATTAGTCTGGTGGCTTTCAGGTGTTTTTTCTTTGTTTTGCCTCTTAATTGAGATCGTCGTTGTTTATCCCTTAACAATTGCGACGAGTCGCGCCTGTCCTCTTTGATCAAGCTGTACGTCATGGATATCCCGTCATATAGCTGCGACGATTCCTGAAATCAGACCGTCGCCAAAGACAGGTGTACTCTTGCGACGACGTTGCTCAGTTGCTAGCTTTGTGCTTGCGACAATTTGGCTTTCATCTCAAGTTTCTAGTTTAACCCCTGCGACGATTCCTGTAAGGTTTTTTTTCACAGCCTTACCTCCTGAATCAGCCAATGTTGCTTGTCCCCTGCTATCTCTTGTATATTATCAAGCTTGTTTTTACTGTGTTTGTTAAGGCATTTTCTGCTTGATTTCATTTGTCTGAGTCTTGAGTTTTAAGGCTGTGTGACCTAAATCTTTTTAAGGTTTTGTCAGAAGTCATTTGTTTGGGTTTCTTTCCCTTCCAAGATTCATCCACAACCATCTGACTGGTTTGTTTGAGGTTGTTTCACTACGTGTCTTCTTTCTGATTGGTCTGTAGTGTTTGGTTATCGAACTAGTTTCTCATGTTGATTTGATTTCCGCACTATCAAACATAGATTACATTTGTTTGGATCAATCAGGCTTGCATTTTCTTTTTTTTTCATTAAATCCCAAAATTAAAAAATATTTCATTCATACATCATACGAAAGTGAAAGCGCATTTGCATTAGTGAATTTTTCATGATTGAGAAATTAGAAAGCAAAGTTCAAATCTTTCATTAGTAGTTGCGAGATAAGTACATTGATGCATTGTGTTTCCTAGTGATTGGATTGCTTGCATGCACTGCTTTTCTTGCATTTGATTGTTATGGTTTGCGTTCACTTGGAAATGAACTCCTTACCCTCATTTAGGTAGGTGTTCATCGAAAGGAATGGTGTTTTACTCATTGTAGTTGCATCCTAGGAATTGTTGAAACACATTCAGTAGGGTCTTGAAACTGGAACTTAATTCAAGATTAACTCTTAAAATCTATTGAATGAACTTAAAAATGCATTGGAACCTAACGCACACTTATCTAGAGGTCTAGGCTAGAGACGTGCTCTGGCATTGTTAAACCTAGTTACTATTTTTTTCACTAAGGTTGGGTGATTCCTCCTTTTGTGATCCAATAGGTACTAGTACGGATTTTTGCTCCCCGTACCGTCGAGTATATATTGTGAGACCCCACTAGATTATCATCCTATTATCCATAGGAAGCCGATTATGTCTCCTTATGAATCGTAACGCACCGAACACAACATTCGGGAAGATTGACTGCCGTACGGAAAGTCCTTGGTCATTTCTCTTTCATTTGATCACCAAGGTGTATATGCAGTTTTGCGATTTGTCTGGTAAACCTCTTGTCTAGTACTCCAGAGCAATCACTTTCGTTCCTTTTCGACTCCTTAAAAGTAAAAGGATCATCTGAGCACTTGTCCTTTCAGGCTCATTAAACATTCGAAGGTGACTAGAGTCATATTTTGTCCTTTTTATCGACTCTTTAAACATGAAAAGGTCAAGTTTCATTCCTATGTCATAAAATTTATTTGTCCACGCTCACATTTTACTTGTTAATCTTGGCCATGTTCTTGGTTCGCGTAGAGTTGCAACCCTACTCGATTATCTCTTTTTCTTGGATTTTGAGTTAGGCCATCCTGGCGGACTCACCAATCTCGTCCTCTTTACCAAGTGACGAAGACTCTGCATCCCTTGTCTCTTCTGAGGTATCGACTATTGGTGGTACCCTTCCCATTATCCCAAGTGTTCAACCTCTTGACTCTCGAGCTCTAGGAGGGGAGCCTTTTGATATCAATTGGAATCCTCTTTGGGAGCCTTCAGAAGAAGACTTCCCATTTACTCCCCCTGGTGTTTCGGGTGCAATGTCTTCTTCCGACATGGATGAGACAAGCCCCGTTACTAGTGAAGAGAACCTAGTGTCAAGCGGAGAAATTCCTCTTCCCTCAGAAGGTTTCCCTTTTAGCACTCCTCTTGGCATGTCATTACCATTACGCTATCATGCCTTGTCGGACATCATGAGTTCCACGTCTCTAAATCAGAGTTCTGTGTGGTCTCATGCTATAACCCTGACCTCAGGGCCTTTCATACCTCAGATTCACAATGTATCGATCACGTCTGTTCCATCAATGCCTACTGTTTGTGTGGCCTCTACACCTCCTGCTGTTGGTGCAGTTATTACATCCTCGGTGGTTACCACTGTTATTGGGCCTTCTGTGGAACTCGCTAGCAGTGATCCTTCATCCTCGGCGTCTAAAGCCATTAACCCTACAGGTAATATCCCACTTTCTTCTAGTTCCATTACGGTAGGGTGGTCATATGAGCAATACACGTTTCCTCTTAAAAATTTGAATCATAACCCTCTGGGCTCCCAACCACTGTCCTATCCGCATAATCCGTTGCACTATTATGATGGTCGAGGGGCTCATATTTATCACACTGGGTCCCTCCATCCAGAACCTATGGTTGAAATTTTCATTCCAATATCGGTTGCCTGGTCTCATGCTACCTACCATGGTCCGCAAGGCCAACCTTTACAAGGGCAACCTTCTGGTTTTCAAGGGCAACCATATCAAGGGCAACCTTCAGGCCTACAAGGATAACCCTTACAGGAACAACCTTCGACCCTTGCAAGTTCCTCTTTTGTTTATCTAGGGCAACTTTCTGGTCAACCAGGGCGGCCTCAATTTTAGCCAGGTCAACCCATTACCCAGCAAGGTCAACCCTTGGGTCAAGTATGTCAGCCTCAGATCCATCAAGGCCAGCCTACTGTCCAGCCAGGTCAACCCTCTGGTCAAGTAGGCCAACCTTAGATCCAGCAAGGTCAGCCTACTATCTAGCCAGGTCAACCCTCTGGTCAAATGGGCCAGCCTCAGTTTCAGCAAGGTCAACCTATTACCCAGCAAGTTCAACCTTCTGGGAAAGTAGGTCAACCTCAATACCAACAAGGCCCGCCTTTTAGCCAGTTGGGTCAACCCCAGTTTCAACAAAGACATTAGTCCGATCAAATTAATCCATCTCTCAGTCAATCGAGCGTTCAAACACTAGTTGTTCCTCAAGCCCCACCCGGTTTCCAGACTCAAGATAAACTCCAGACTCAACCTGGTCTCCAAACTCAAGTTGGATTTCAAACCCAACCTGTTTATCAAATGCAGCCTGGGCCTCAGGCGCAATACGGAGCTCAACCGCCATACGATCTCCAAGTACTTCAACAACCCCAAGGGAAACCTTAGGGTGCTCCGTATCAAAATTATCAGCAACCACATGTCAATCCTTATCAAAATTTTCAGCAGCCCTATGCTGCCCCTGTTGGTCAAGCTGGTAACCAATGGGTTGCTGGTGGTCAAAACCCGGGTCAACCATCAGGTTATACTTATAATCCTTATGGACAAAACCCTTATGGGAAAAATCCTTATGGACAAAACCCTTATGGGAAAAATCCTTATGGACAAAACCCATGGGGGCAACAAGGAGCTGGATGGAACCCTAATGTTGGCTCTTATTAGAGGCCTATGATGTCCTTTAATCCTCAATTACCTTTTCTGGCAACCTTGGAACTGCCTGATGTGTCCAAGTTGACAAATGATCCAATCCTTCATAATCCATATTGGCCACCAGTTCCGACCAAAATTCCTGGTGATTGTCCTAAATTTGATGGTAAATCTGGAGAGGACCCTCAAGCTCATGTCATGACTTATCACCTCCAGTGCTCGTCTAACTTATGGCTTGATGATTCCATCCGCCTCTGTCTTTTCCAACAGACTCTCACTAGTTCCACCGTGAAATGGTATATTGAACTTTCTCGTGGAACTTTCCAAGACTTCAAATCGCTAGCGATGGCATTTCTTACCCACTTTTAGTTACCAATTCGTTATGAAATGGGCACACACCTCCTTACTTCTCTGAAACAGGACACGACGGCACACATCTCCGAACATATTCATGAATGGAGAAGACGATGTCGTTTGATTAAGTTTTGGATCCCTGATTAGCTTCTGACTGACTGGTTCACCACCTCTTTTGTCAGTCTGATAGCCTGCGATATCGCTATGGGGGCATGTGTTACTGAAGAGAAAGCTATCTTGTGTGCTTAGTATCTCGATTTAGTTTATTCCCAATCTGGCACGCTGTATGATCTCTTGCCTGATGCTCCGCGCCCTGGAACTTCTAAAGCCCCGTTGACGCCCTCCGTCAATGGTGTTATTGGTTCCATTGCTCAATCTTCCCGAAAGTCTTCCATGAATCCTACGAAGAAAAAATCTACTGCTCCTCGTGAAAATGCTTCTCAGGCCACATCTAATACTGGTAAAACCTCTGAAGTCAATTCTGTCCAGTCCATCGTGGTAGATAAAGCTTTGAAAGGTAAGAAAAATGGGAAAAGCAAAAATAAGGCCGATCCACCAAAGCAGGACCCTCCCAAGGCTCCGACCGATGATGGTGCTAAACGCAAGCCCAAGTACCCTTGTCTCATTTGTGACAAGGATCACTACACTAAAAACTATCTTAGACGGTCCGAAGTTAGTCGCTTAAGGGGACTCCAAGCACTCCTGCTGTGCTCAAAGAGCCTTTTCCCTCTCAATAAACTCAAATGGTGGTCGATCAACCTCAGTCCTCTTCCACCTTTGGCTCCCAAGTTTTTATGGCTCGGACTATCCCTATCCATGTGAGTACTCGAGCGAAAGAATGCCCTCCATCTGCCAGCAAGGAACCTGAAGTCCCTTCAAGTGTTTCTTTGTCCAGTTTTGGCCCTCTTCATATTGAACGGCCTAGCACTGAGTCTGTCATTCGACCTCCAACTAAGGGAGTCCTCCGGAAATCTTCTTATAACCCCAATGCTTGTGCCGCGTAGCACTATAGTATTGTTGAGGACTTAGCCCAAGCTCCTTCGACTATGTCCGCTTTGGAAGTTCTCCAGAGTTGTCCCCCCCAACAGAAGTCTTTGTTGTCTGCCATTGGTGGCATTGACCCGACCAATTTGGAATTAATTACATTCGATCTTGAGAACCATGTGCCGCGATTTCCTCATCAAATTTCTTTCCTCATTCAAGTCATCATTAACTCGAAGAATATTCATCGCACTGTTATTGATGAGGGCGCCTCCACTTGCATCATGTCTGTTGCTTGTTGGAAGGCCATCGGCTCCCCGTCTTTGAGTCAATCTCCTAATACTTTGGAAGCCTTTGATGGAAGAGATTCTTGTCCATTTGGTATCCTCCCGCGTTTTCCTATTACCCTAGAAGGGAAGACAGTCGAGGTCGAAGTCGAAGTTGTTGACGCAAATTTGACTTATAACCTTTTGTTAGGCCGAAGTTGGACCTACGCCATGCGTGCAGTGGCTTCATCTTTATTTCGTGTACTTTTTTTTCCTCATCAAGGGAAAATTGTCACGGTAGATTAGCTATCCTTATTTGCTTCTTCTTCTTCGCATGGAAATGTTCCATTCGTGGAGCATACCAGTATTCCCTATGAGAGTGTGGGTGCTGGACTGTTCAAAGATCCTACCCTTATGGGCGTTTTTTCACTCCCACCTCCCAGTGTCACCTCTATTAATATGATTTCTACCCGTTTTGATCCTTGGGTGATTCCCCCTGTCGATGAGGTGGATTCATGGGGTGAGGTTATGTCGTTGAGCCCTGCCGAGCTCAACTATGTTGAAATCGTTTCAGCTTCGGTTTCGTCATTCGACTCTGCTCCTTCAAGCATATCTCTCGACGCGTATGTGAAATCCCCTTGGCTTGGAGACACTATTTCTCCGGATCCATTACAAGAGACATTTCCTTCCGATGAAGCCATTATTGAGACTATGTCTTTTGAGGATCCTCCTTGGTTTGATCATCACCATCGTTCCTCATTTCTCCCAAGCCATGGGGCCATGACTACCTGTCTAGAGAAGTTTGCTTCCTGTATTCCCTCTCAGCCACTTTAGACACCTATCCTGATTCATGAAGTTTTTTTTGAAGGCAATATGGGGAATATTACGCAAACCATGCCCATCGACATCTTTGTCAAACCAGGGATTGTTGAGAATATTCACATTGGAGTTACCTGTTCTCCAGAAGAGATTCAACTTTACACCGATCTTTTCAAAGAGTTTCGCAACGTGTTCGCTTGGTCATATGAAGAGATGCCCGATATTGACCCCAGTATCATGGTACACGAGATACCTATGTACCCTGGTGCCAAACTAGTTCGACAACGTTTACGCCCTGTGCACCCGAGAAAAGCCGTGGCTATTAAGGGAGAAGTTTAAAAACTTCTCAAAGCAGGGTTTATTTACCCTATCTGACTAGGTCTCTAATATTGTCCTTGTGACCAAAAAGCAGGGTACTATTAGGGTTTGTGTTGATTATCGCGACATCAATCGCGCATGTCTGAAAGATAACTATCCTACTCCCTTTATCGACCAGCTCATCGACGATTGCGCCAGGGGAGAGATTTTCTCGTTTATGGATGACTTTTCTGGTTACAACTAGATTAATATTTTGCCTGCCGATCAACACAAAACCGCATTCATCTGCCCGTGGGATACCTTTGCTTACAAAAAGCTTCCTTTTGGCCTAAAAAATGCTATTGCCACTTTCCAGCGAGCAATGTCCTATGCATTTCATGACATCCGTCACATTGTCCAGCCGTATCTGGATGACCTTCCAACTCATTCAGCTAAACATTCTGACCATCCAAACCACCTTCGCGAGATTTTTCTTCACTGTCGACATTACCGTATTCATCTTAATCTGCATAAGTGTGTCTTCTGCGTCAAATTCGGCAGACTCCTTGGGTTTGTCATGTCTAAAGAAGGTATTCGTCTCGACCCCCTCAAGTTTGAAGCTATACTAAGTCTCCCACCTCTTGCTTCTTTGCATCAATTGCAAAGCTTGCAGGGAAAAGCCAATTTCCTACGTCGTTTTATCCCTAACTATGCCGAGGTTGCTAAGGGTTACACGTGTCTCCTTAATCATGACACCCCATTTATTTGGGATGACATGGCCCAAAGGTCATTTGGGCAACTCAAGGCACTTCTTATTTCTGCTCCTTTGTTGCGCCCACCCGACTATCATCGTGACTATACGATTTATCTAGTTGTTGCTGATAGTACTATTGGTTCAAGATGACGACGATGGTTCCGAGCACGTTATCTATTATCTTAGCCGCAACCTTCTTGACATTGAGACTCGATACGCTTATGTCGAGAAGCTCACCTTGGTAGCCGTCCAGGCTGTCCAACACTTTCGTCATTATATTTTGTTGCGTACGATGACCGTGATTTCAGATTGCAACCCGATGACATACATTTTGTCATGCCAATTGCTGGGGGGCAAGTACTCGAAATGGATTGTTATCCTTCAAGAGTTCGATTTGGAGTTTACTACTGCCAAGTCTAAGAAGTCACTCGTCTTCGCTGAGTTGATTTGCTCGTTATCGTCTGCTACCACTCCCTCTCGAATAGAGGATCGCATTTCGGACGACACTCTTTTCTTGATCAGTACCCTCGATCCCTGGTACGGTGACATTATTGTCTACCTCCAAACGTCTTCCTTCCGTCTTGATTTGTCTAAAGATGCTCGGCGACGTATTCGTTACCAGTCTCAACCTTATCGTATTGTTGGACACACCTTATACCGTCTCGGCGTTGATTCAATTCTCCGTCATTGTTTAACATTCAAGGAAGCTGAACGAGTCTTGAATGACTGTCACTCTGGGGCATGTGGTGGTCATATGTCTGGTTATGCTACTGCCCAAAAAATCCTTCGTGCTCCTTACTTTTGGCCCTCCATATTTAAGGATTGCATCCTCGCAGTTCGTTCTTGTCATGCGTGCCAAATTTACTAGCGGAAGATGCATGCGCCGCCCTCCCTTTTGCATCCTGTCATTGCCATGGGCCCTTTTGCTAAATGGGGCATTGATTTTATGACCTGTAACCCTCACTCGATCGGGGGGCATGGGTTTATCATCGTTGCCATCGATTATTTTACAAAATGGGCCGAAGCGATGCCTACATTGTCCAACGATGATAAGATAGCTACACAATTCCTATTCAATCATGTGATTACTCGATCCGAAGTCCCTAACGCTATTTTCACTGATCATGGTTCTTATTCCCATGGTTATATGATGACTGAGTTACAACATAGTTAGACTTGCATCATGATAGTTCGATGCCTTATTACCCTCCGGCCAATGGCCAAGTCGAAGTTGTCAACAAAGTGTTGGTTACGATGCTTCAGTGTACCATTGGCATGCACAAGTCCAATTGGCACTTGATGTTGTTTTCTGCCTTATGGTCCTACCGTACTGTTGAAGCCCCGAAAATTGGGTCGACAACAAGGGGGATACCTGCCCGGTCCGGACCTTGGTTGGCAGCTCCTTATCTGTTTGGTATAGCGGGTTCGACTGGGGATAATGGGACGAGTTTCCCAATCTATAAGTGTGTGTGTGTAGAATTTGATGTTGCTGATCCAACAGGTCCTATTTAAGATATTCTAATTCAAACTTTAATCTAATTCTATGCTATTGTAATCTAATAAACAACACATCTAAATCTATACTAACCCGGGATGTAATTCTTGTATTATGCGATCTAAAGAGATTTCAAATAACAACTGATAATAAAGATCATTCAGCGATTATAAGAAAGGAAATCAATAAAGATGAACCACTTCGCATAAAAAGTTAGACGAAACAATTGTGAAAAACATATCGCATAATGAGCTATTCATATATTAAGCATAAATAAATAGCTATCACCGTACAAAAGTGTCAAATGATAACTCAGGCATTCATGCAATAATACATAAACAACTAAAAACTGTATATCACTTTAACATATAAGCAGAAATGGTCAAGAGATAAAAGTACCATTTATGACTAGTCCTACTCATAAGCTTCAAGCGACAATGATTTATCTCTCCTTGCTCTAACATCTACTAAGAGTACAAAAGTGCAACATCAGTAGCAGATATCAAATGCAAATATCAACAAATCCGGTTCTATTCATTCACCAAAAACCTCCTCGGAGGGTGCAAAAGTGCATGTTCTGAGGACAAGTTTTTGATAAATTTCTGGACCCTTCTCTAAATGCATGAGAAGGGTTTAAATACTACTAATTAAATAACTTAATTACACAGATTCAGGATATGATTTAAATGACTGCCCTTTTTCTAAGCAAAACTATTTCTAAAAATTAAATCTAATATCTAACTATTTCTGCATTTGCTCCTTAATGTTGTAAGCATTCAGTATTTGCCTGGGAGAGTCGGCTAACTGTCTTCCGCTTTTGGTTGAGCTAAGAAAACAGAAATGATAAGAGCTGGCACCATCTTTCCAGCAAAATCGATGATATACTCGAGAGTCATCCTCTGACGATGTGGATTTACTGCGTATGCCCAGTAATAGCCCAGTTCAACTTGGTTAACCCTTGAATTGCTTCTGCCTTTTCTTTAACTTTATGTTTCCAGTTTGTTCTTTACCATTGCTTTCTTGCATTTTCCGGGTTTACAAGTGACTGAGAAGTTAGAGGCTTTGCTTTTTGAACAATTTTATTAGCGATGGCGCTAATCGCGCATCGGAAACTGCCTCCGTTTTTTGATCCGGGCCTCTCTGATGCGTTTTTTGCCTTTTGCGCCTTTTTCTTTATTGGGTACAAAGCTTCAAAACTTCATGAAAATAATGCTTTCATGAGCTCTTGACCTTGGACGTCAAACTTCCTGTCGATATCAGCATCATTTAATACTTATTCGACCGTGGCTATAAATGAAAGATCTGTAGTGGATGGCTCAGCAGCGTTTTGTAAATCTGCGGCTCTGTTGCATGCGGGCGTCTTTTCTCTGTCTTTAGACATTGGAATTTTACCCTTTTTCCTTATAGCTTCCTGCACATTGTTTCATGTAACTTTTGTTTTTTGTTCCTGCAGTTCACAAGTGAGGAGAGAGTAATGATAATAAAAATTGACAGGAAAGCTTTAAATGCTACAGATATGCAAAGACATGCCACTTGACGTAAACTGGCTCTTCGAACAATACAAAATCATCTTTCATTAACAACTGGCATATAATTCATTAATTATCATTAAAGCGCGTATCCAGTTCTTGGTTTATGGAAAATTTTTCTTGAATATTGAGCCAGGAAAATTTGCGATGGAATGTTTCTGCGATCTTCATCGCATCATCGCATATCGCAGTATCACAAATCGCTGGGTCGCGATATCACAGTATCACAAAATCGCTGTAATCGTTAAATTGTTATGTATCTTTCATACAATTTTGCGAGGTGCGATATGCGATATCGCATATCGGCGATTCTTTAAGGTTTTCCAATGTGAGTTTTATTAATGCATGCGATGCGATGGAGTTCGCATCGCAATCTCGCGGTTTATTATTTTTACTCATAAGAAAATGTCCTATCATTCTTTGCGCGATGCGATGTTTCTTAAGGAGTAAAATATATGAGCTTTAATTGATTTTTTGAATTTTTTACTAAGGGTCCCCACTTACCTAGTGTTATTGCTAATACTAAATAAGGAGGGGGGTTGTTGGTGGCCACAACAATTGGCGATTCACTTGGAAGAACCAGTTATCTCTGTTTTTTCTATTGAATTTTCTAAACTTCCAAAACAGAAAATTTTTCAGAAAACTAAATTTTATTATGGAAAGATAAAGTACATTATGCTCTAACCTGTCAATGATATTTTGTTTTAACCACTTTTCACTTTGATTATTTGCTTCCTCAGGTTAGTCCTTTCATTCATATCAGTCATTACTTGGTCTTGTAAAGATAAAAAAAAGTCTCCTCTGTAAACCAGTTTTAAATATGCTCATTTGTCGTAGGTAGAGCCTCTGCTGATAGCAGGCGTTTATAGCCTCGACAGGGTTACCTGTTACCCAACAATGATCCTGTATCCCACTTAAGACAGCCTACAACTTTCAAAGAAAAATCCATATCCACACTTATTCCTTTGATTTTCTTTTTTATTCTTAAAGAACAATGTCTTGGTTTGGTATTCAAATTATGACACAGTCATTCATTTGATTTATAACTTTGCTGAAAAAGTTGGCTCGTGATGAGACCCCTTGTCTTTTGATTGCAACAATCTTGATTCATTGCCCTGTTGTGGTGTACAGTAATGGCAAAGTCAGCAAGTCATAATATCTGTGATTATGATAAGCCGACTCGTGATGAGACCTCTTATTCTTCAAGATAAAGTGTATCCTTGGGTTGTTCTTCTGAAATTTGTGATTTCCTTAGCAGGGAGGAAGTCATTGTTTCCTTAAGATAGATCTGGACGACAATAATAGAGTTTTTTGGAAACATTTGTTCTAAAGAGAATCTTTATTTTGTTATCGATACCTTTCATTGTACTGAGATAAAATAATTTCTTCACTAAAGTTTGTTTTCATCAAACTTTTTGAAGTTGAAACTAGTATCATATCTAGGCTAGAGTCTTTAACTGTATCTATCAATAATAAAGATCAGCTTTTCAAAAGATTTGCTATTTATACAAGCGAAAAGTTCAAAATCTGAAAGAGAATTGGTGTCTTTTTCGTAAATGCCTAATGTAACCACTCGCAACTGGTTTTATTATGAAAAAGAAAAACAATTATTCTAAAAAAATAGAAGAATAATCTTCTATGGAAAATATTTCTTGAGAATTTGTCCATTAACAGGTAAGGGATCCCTCTTACCTGCTAAATCCTGTAACACAAACGCTGATGGACCTATGACTTCTACAATTTGAAAAGGACCAAGTCACATTCTTTGAAATTTTGTATGTTTGCCATTTTCTTCATGAGCCTTGTCCCACTTTAAAACTAAATATCCCATCTGAAAATCTTTTCTGGTTATTATGTTCGAATCAAAAAAGGATTTTACTAGTGCTTGATGATGAGCATGTGTTTTCCTAGCCTGTTCTCATTGTTCTTCTAATTTAATTATTTCCATTTGTCTTAGTTGTAGAGAGGAAGTGGGTACTTCATCAATGTATTGAACTAAAGACAAAGAGGGAATTGCTAAGTGAGTCGGAAGAACCACTTCTTTCCCATAAACTAAATAAAAGGGGGAAGTGCCAATAGAAGCTTTTTTCCTTATTCGGTCTGCCCATAAAGCATATATCAAAGCCTTGTGCCAATTTTTATGATTTTGGTCAACTGTTCTTTTTATAATCCTGATTAGGTTTTTATTTGTTGACTCAGCTAACCCATTGCCTTGTGGGTAGTAATTGGCCGAATATTTAAATTTGAATCCTCTTTTAAGTGCGAATTCAGTCATTGTGTTTCCAGAAAAGTATGATGCATTATCAAACATTAAAGCGGATGGCAACCCAAACCTGGTAATTATAAATTGATCTATGAATTCAATAATATTTTCAGCATTAGCTGTCTTGAGTGGAACTGCTTCTACCCACTTAGTAAAATAATTTGTTGCTGTGAGGATGTATCTATGCTGCTTAGAAGAGTGAGGAACGATCTCACCTATTATGTCCAATCCCCATTGGCTGAAAGGTTGCTCGATGTTTACCGGCTGTAGTGGCAAGGATGACTTCTTTTGTCTTCCAGCAGTAGTTTGGCAGACTTGACATCTCCTCACGTAACTGTGCGAGTCTTTAAATAATGTGGGCCAGTAATATCCTGCATGTAGGATTTTATGTGTAGTAGCATCTCCAGCATAGTGTCTGCTTGCCGGCCCATCGTGAAGTTCCTGTAAAATTTTTTTAGCTTTAGCTTTCTCAAGACACCTAAGAAGAACAGAATCATAATTTTTCCTAAAAAGAACATCATTTATGAGCTGATATTGTTTGGCTTTCAACCTAAGAGCTCTTTTCTTAATATGATCGAGGTGTGAAGGAGCATACTCGTTCTTAAGATAATAAATGATATCAGCGTATAATGACTCTACATCGTTTAGGCTTACCTCACACATTTGTATCTCTTTAGATGGAATTTCAAAAATTTGCGATGCTCCAGCCAGTATCTTGCAGAAGTCTTGACCTCTTACAATGTTTGCTGGTTTAATATCAATGTCATATTCCTGTAAGGCAGTAACCCAATTGGCCCTTTTCTCACCCACATCCTTCTGTACTAAAAGGTTCCTTACCACTGGAAACGGTACTATAATCTTAGTATGGGTTTTAAGTAAGAAAGATCTGAAGTATTTGACTGCTTTGAAAACAGCATAAGCCTGTTTCTCCACGTTTGAATAATTTAGTTCAACACCTTGTAAATTTGAACTAAAAAACGCAATTGGGGCTTCCGCTTTTTCTTGATTTTCTTGAGTTAATATCGTAGCATATGATCTATCTGAGGCAAATGTGTATAAAATAAAAGGTTCTGAAAAATTCGGAGTTGCTAAAGATGGAGCATTAATAATAGCTTCTTTGATCAGGTTGAATGCTTCATGTTCATCTTGGCCCCATTTAAAATTTGAGTTCTTTTTAATCATGGTTTGCAAAGGAGACACGATTCGTGAAAAATCTGGAACGAATCTCTTTACAAAGTTGATCTGACCAAGGAAAGATTGCATGGCTTTTTTGTTGTGAGGTAAGGATATTTCAGAAATTTCTTTGATTCTGTCAGAATTGATGTGAATACTGGATTTTGACACTATGAATCCTAGAAGTTTCCCTTCACTTAGTGCGAAAAAAGATTTCTTTGGGTTAAGTGAAATTCCATACCTTAAATACCGTTGAAAAATTTGTTTCAAGTCTTTGAGATGGTCGCTTCGTTTTTTTGAATACACTATTATATCATCCAAATAAATTACTACAGATTTATTAACTAAACCTTTGAATGCGATGTCCATGGCTCTCTGAAATGTGGCACCAACATTAATCAACCAAATGGCATCTTTCGATATGCGTATGTGCCCCATTTAGTTCTGAATGTGGTTTTCAATTGGTCATAAGGATGTACCAACACTTGATTGTATCCTAAAAATCCATCCAAGAAAGACATTAATTCTGAGCCTGCCACTACCTGCAATACCTATTCCATAGGTGGTAAAGGAAAATTATCTTTTTGACAGGCTTTGTTAAGGTTTCGAAAGTCAATGCAAATCCTAATATCTCCGTTTGTCTTTCTAACAGGTACCATATTGGAGACCCATTTGGAATGTCTGACAGGAAAGATTATTCTGGCTTTCAATAACTTATTGAGCTCAGTTTTTATCTGATTTTCTAAATTGGGGTGGATCTTTCTCAGCTTTTGTTGGACAAGTTTTTCATTATCGATCATTGGAATAGTATGTTGGATGATGGAAGTGTCGTATGTTTTCAGCTCATGATAATTCCAGGCAAAAACATTTTTATATTGTCTTAAAAGACAAATATACGCTAGTTTTTCTTCAGGGGTTAGGCCAAGGCCTAGATTAATGTTTTGTGGTTTGGCATCGGTTCCTAGGTTTACTAATTCGTAGTTCAAGGTTGAACTTTGGAGTTTTGAATTGGTAGACCTTTTAAACCGATCCTTCAAATCGTACAAGTCTTCTAACTTGACCACCGGCTTAGGTATAGCATTGTTAGTGCTATCTTGTTGCAATTGTTGATCATGTTGGTCTTTGTCGATTATTTGATTGGAGTAGGATCCTTCAGATGTGAGGAAATTTACAATATTAGGATCATCATTGAATACTCTCCAATTTGTGATGTTATCAGGAATGGATGGTCTAAAGATTAATTCTATTGAGAATCTATCTGGACTAAAATCTTTCGAAGGAATAAGCTTAGAAGCTACGTTAGCCAAAAGGTCTGCACTTGCGTTTTGGAGTCTGGGGATTGAAGAGATATTAAACGCTATGAAATGCTTAGTCAGATCTTGAACTAAAGATTGATAATGTTTTAAATGACCTGCTAAGCAATGTATAGTGTTACGTACCTGCTTAATCACAATCTTAGAGTCTCCAAAAACTTGAAGATACTTGACGTCTAACCCAATTGCTTTGTACAAGCCTTGGACTAAAGCCTCATATTCTACTGTATTGTTGGTGCAATCAAATTCGAGTCTGCATGTAAGCATGATTTTATCTCCTTCTGGACTAATCAGAACGCATCCCAATTGCTTTGTACAAGCCTTGGACTAAAGCCTCATATTCTACTATATTGTTGGTGCAATCAAATTCGAGTCTGCATGTAAGCATGATTTTATCTCCTTCTGGACTAATCAGAACGCATTCTGCTCTTGCTCCTTTGTTAGATCTAGAACCATCAAAAAATAATTTCCAAAACAAAGATTTATTTACAGATTTATCTAAAAAATTAATACATTTCGAACTATCAGTTCGAGAAAAAATTTCAACTTGGGACAAAACAGAGTGTTCTAAATAGGGTGACACATGAGCATTGAAATTGCCAAGGAAAGAATCTACCGAGTAATTTCCAATAATGCTGCTGTTATACTCTACTGGTTCATTTTCCCCCTCTAACTCTGTTACTATGTATTTCTAATGTAACTCTCATTCAACTTTTATTTGATTCGGTTTACCATTGTAGGGCAACCACATGTGTGACCAGTCGGTTGCAAAGTATCCATGAAGTTTTTTTGACCAATCCCTGCTAAGAATTAAGCCATAGAATTCAGGAATGTCGGCAACTAGAATGTCAATATCTTGACATACCTTTGGGTTGGATGACAACCTTATGGTTACTTGATTTAGTTCGCCAATTACTTCGACTTGAGATCGATCTAGCTGAATTATGCGCACAACGGATTTCTGTGGTTGAACATTTAACTTGGCACATATGGATTTGGGTAAAATATTCGATGAAGCACCGAATCTACCAAACAATTGTGCACATTTTTATTGAAGATTTCATAAGTAAGGAGAAACGGGGGAGTGTGAGATCTTGATCTTCCTCCAATTAGAGCAATGTCATTTGGATCAATCTTATTGATCGCGTTAGTTGGAGGTCTTCCCATGTTATGGGAGGCTTGAGAAAGTACAACAGCAGGCAAAGGTGCAACTGGCACAGCATGTAATTCTTTCATCATTATCTTCTGTTGATGCTTTAACTTGCTCAGTTCGTAAAGGGTGATGTTAGCCGTAGTCTTTTTCATGTCTTCAATAATATTGTACTCCATTTCATCCGACACGATCAGTGTTTTAGATGGATTTATTTCATCTGTTTGGACTGGGCTGGTTTGAGTCGCTTTAGATGTTGTTTTCTTTGTTGCGACTTTATCCTTTGTTGCAGACCTTGCGCTCTTTGGCTTAGGGATAGTCTGGGGAGGATCAAGCTGATTTTTGCTTCGTGTGCTAACTGGAAATACTTCTTGATCTTCTTCTTGTGGGACGATGAAATCCCACATTCCTTGTAATTCCACGACTTCTTCTTCATTAGTCTGCAATTTAGTGGCAATTTCCTCTTCCTCTTCCTCAGATTCAGCATTTGAAATAGCATTGGGTGGCTTTGCATCCGTTGAAGGACCTCTTCTAAAAGCTCTGTAGGGCTTTTTTGAAGAAGTTTCTGCTACTTGCTTTTTGATGTCGACCATTTCATTAGACATCGTCTTTAGAACTTTCTGCAATCCTTCCAAATCAAATGGATCTTTTGCTTGTTTCTTCTTGGAGTCTTCTTTGAAGGTGACTTTTTTGGATTTACGTTCCTCTACCGCGGATTTCTTTTCCAGGGCTATTATTCGTTTCTCTACTGCTATTGCTTCTTTCATGTTATCGGCTAAGGTTGTTTTATTGGCCCTGTCCACGAAGATTGCTATGTTTGATGGTAGAGCGGTGATATACCACTCACATCTTACTTCTTCGCTATGCTGGGAAACAGTAGGAATTTTGTTAAAACGTAAATTAAAATCCTTGATAGACTCTCTAGTTTCGGCTCTAAGGTTGGATAGGTCATTGAGTAACATTGCCGTAGACATGTAATCACCAAACTTGGTTAGGAATTTCTCCTGGAAGATGTACCAACTAGTGATGGATCCAGAGGGTAATGAAAAATACCATGACCCGGCTGTTCCTTGCAAAGTATAAGGAAAAAGCCGAACAACAACATCTTCATTAGTAACCCCATTGAGATTAATGGATAGCATGAAGTTGTTTATGTGCTCTTCTGCTAGCATGCCTGCCTCGGGATCAAATTTAGGCAGCCATTTCTCAGGATGGGCCGGTAGTTGACTCAAGGGTGCAGGCATTAAGACTGCCCTAGGGTTATTCCATGGAGACTGGGCCATTGCTGAACTGCTAACAGAGGAAAGTGCATAAGATGATCCCTGTGGCTGGGAGGATGAGGATACTACGATTATAGATGATTGAGGAAGAGTTGTGGGGGTTCCTATGGACGAATGGACGATCTGGAGTGGTGGCGTGGATGGTTGACTTCGCGGTGAAGAAGTTGAGATGGACGATGTTGACGAAAGAGTCTCGCTGTCAGACTCTTTAGGTGATTTCCTTGCTCTCTTCCTGGTAGGAAGAGGTAATTCGGTTGGCTGGACACCAAACTTTTCACTCTTTAACCTAGTCAGGGGATGAGCAGGGTTATACTGCGAAGTCACGCTGCCTTGAGATTTATCAGACCTTTGAGGAGAAATGGAAAATTGCTGAAGTTTGTGAATGAGAGATTCGACTTCAGGAAGTTCAACTGTAGATTGTTCTGAAATGTCAGGGTGTGTAGCAGCGGTTGGTACTCGAGCGACTTCTAACTCTGGATTTAAGTGTAATGGAGAAGTCGGGGGAGATGGTGAGGGCGATGTACTCTCAGAATGGTATTCAGATTTGGATTTACTTGCCATTCATTGTTCTGGCCCTCCTTCTAGTGCCAAATATGTTGAAGCCCCGAAAATCGGGTCGACAACAAGGGGGATACCCACCCGGTCTGGACCTTGGTTGGTAGCTCCTTATCCATTTGGCATAGCGGGTCCGACTGGGGATAATGAGACTAGTTTCCCAATCTATAAGTGTGTGTGTGTAGAATTTGATGTTGCTGATCTAATAGGTCCTATTTAAGATATTCTAATTCAAACTTTAATCTAATTCTATGCTATTGTAATCTAATAAACAACACATCTAAATCTATACTAACCCGGGATGTAATTCTTGTATTATGCGATCTAAAGAGATTTCAAATAACAACTGATAATAAAGATCATTCAACGATTATAAGAAAGGAAATCAATAAAGATGAACCACTTCGCATAAAAAGTTAGACGAAACAGTTGTGAAAAACATATCGCATAATGAGCTATTCATATATTAAGCATAAATAAATAGCCATCACCGTACAAAAGTGCCAAACGATAACTCAAGCATTCATGCAATAATACATAAACAACTAAAAACTGTATATCACTTTAACATATAAGCAGAAATGGTCAAGAGATAAAAGTACCATTTATGACTAGTCCTACTCATAAGCTTCAAGCGACAATGATTTATCTCTCCTTGCTCTAACATCTACTAAGAGTACAAAAGTGCAACATCAGTAGCAGATATCAAATGCAAATATCAACAGATCCTGTTCCATTCATTCACCAAAAACCTCCTCGGAGGGTGCAAAAGTGCATGTTCTGAGGACAAGTTTTTGATAAATTTCTAGACCCTTCTCTAAATGCATGAGAAGGGTTTAAATACTACTAATTAAATAACTTAATTACACATATTCAGGATACGGTTTAAATGACCGCCCTTTTTTTAAGCAAAACTATTTCTAAAAATTAAATCTAATATCTAACTATTTCTGCATTTGCTCCTTAATGTTGTAAGCATTCAGTATTTGCCTAGGAGAGTCAGCTGACTGTCTTTCGCTTTTGGTTGAGCTAAGAAAACAGAAATGATAAGAGCTAGCACCATCTTTCCAGCAAAATCGATGATATACTCGAGATTCATCCTCTGACGATGTGGATTTACTACGTATGCCCAGTAATAGCCTCAGTTCAACTTGGTTAACCCTTGAATTGCTTCTGCCTTTTCTTTAACTTTATGTTTCCAGTTTGTTCTTTACCATTGCTTTCTTGCGTTTTCCGGGTTTACAAGTGACTGAGCAGTTAGAGGCTTTGCTTTTTGAACAATTTTCTTAGCGATGGCGCTAATCGCGCATCAGAAAATGCCTCCATTTTTTGATCCGGGCCTCTCTGATGCGTTTTTTTGCCTTTTGCGCCTTTTTCTTTATTGGGTACAAAGCTTCAAAATTTCATGAAAATAATGCTTTCATGAGCTCTTGACCTTGGGTGTCAAACTGCCTGTCGATATCAGCATCA
Organism: Pinus tabuliformis; assembly: GCA_031772625.1. Lineage (NCBI taxonomy): Eukaryota > Viridiplantae > Streptophyta > Pinopsida > Pinales > Pinaceae > Pinus > Pinus tabuliformis. The sequence goes on from CM062806.1 coordinate 119,497,664, forward strand.
TTTAATACTTATTCGACCGTGGCTGTAAATGAAAGATCTGTAATGGATGGCTCAACAGCGTTCTGTGAATCTGTAGCTCTGTTGCATGCGGGTGTCTTTTCTCTATCTTTAGACATTGGAATTTTACCCTTTTTCCTCATAGCTTCCTGCACATTGTTTCATGTAACTTTTGTTTTTTGTTCCTGCAGTTCACAAGTGAGGAGAGAGTAATGATAATAAAAATTGACAGGAAAGCTTTAAATGCTACAGATATGCAAAGACATGCCACTTGACATAAACTGGCTCTTCGAAAAATAAAAAATCATCTTTCATTAACAACTGGCGTATAACTCATTAATTATCATTAAAGCGCGTATCCAGTTTTTGGTTTATGGAAAACGTTTCTTGAATATTGAGCGAGGAAAAATTGCGATGGAATGTTTCTGCGATCTGCATCGCATCATCGCAGTATCGCAAATCGCTGGATCGCGATATCGCAGTATCGCAAAATCGCTGTAATAATTAAATTGTTATGTATCTTTCATACAATTTTGCGAGGTGTGATATGCCATATCGTATATCGACGATTCTTTAAGGTTTTCCAATGTGAGTTTTATTAATGCATGCGATGCGATGGAGTTCGCATCACAATCTTGCAGTTTATTATTTTTACTCATAAGGAAATGTCCTATCATTCTTTGCGCGATGCGATGTTTCTTAAGGAGTAAAATATATGAGCTTTAATTGATTTTTTCAATTTTTACTAAGGGTCCCAACTTACCTAGTGTTATTGCTAATACTAAATAAGGAGGGGGGTTGTTGGTGGCCACAACATGTACCTCAGTGAAGGATGCAATTGGATTCACACCTTTTCAACTAGTTTATGGTCTAGAAGCTACCCTTCCGATTGAATGCGAGATACCTTCTCTCAAGTTAGTTGTCGAATTGCTCCCGAATACTACTTCTGTGGAAGAATGCCTTCTTTATCTAGAGCGGCTAGACAAGACTCATCGACTTGCTTCTTTAGTCATTGAAGCACAAAAGAAGAGAGTGAAAACTCACTTTGATCAGGCTGTTAACCCTCGTTCTTTCGCCGAGGGAGATTTAGTCCTGCTATACAATCAAGCAAATGATAAGCTGGGAGCAGGAAAATTCGAACCTATGTGGCATGGGCCTTATATTGTGAAACTCGTTTTGCAGAAAGGGGCCTATGAGCTAATTGACTATGAAGGAAACCCTTTGAATACGCCCCGGAATGGGCTTTATCTTAAAAAATATTATGCATGAGTTTTTCGTGCATCTGTTGTGTACATAAGTGTGTTTTTCATCTTGTACACTTTTGGATTGGTGTGTAAGCATTTGCCGCTTATTGTGTCTTTTTACTTCTTGTGCAGATGTCTGTTGCACCTTATATCGGTTTCGATGATGGTGCCTGTCGCAGTACCTAGAATCTTTCCTTCACGGCATGGGTGATCTATGATCCTCACTGTGAGTTAGTAGACCTTCAAGGTGTTTGTCTGGGGTGTACCATAAACAATGTCACTGAATATAGCACCGTCATCGAATTATTGGCTGAGGCTGTTGACCTCAATATTCGTGCATTGATTGTGAATCTGGTCTCTCATCTTGTTGTTCTTCAACTTAATGGGTGTTATTCCGTCAGAAACCCCCAAATTTTAAGGTTGTATTTACGTGCTCGCTTACTGTTAATTTTAGGTATGTTCTATGCCAGAGAAATTTATTTCAATTTCTTTTCCAGATTAGCAATCACATTAGCATAAAGTAAACTGCAGATAGAACATAAATATAAATCGCAGAAGACAAGCCAAGATAAAAGGACACAAGGTGTGGCGCCAGCTAGGGACAAACCCCAATGTGGGGAAACCCTTGATCAATTCTTCTTTTATGTTCTTCAAAGTTCAGCAGAGAGATATAGTATATTAACAACAAAAGTCAACACTTTGACTTATCTAGATCTGAGCATAGATCATCTCCTATAACGATGATACATGATATCAATTGAAGACATTCTACTTCAACTGATTCTCCAAGGTGACGGCTTCACCTATCGTCCATTTGCTGCATCTTACCATGTAGCACCATGCTGTACCATCACAGTGCTAGACCTTGATGAATGAACTGCTCTCATCTACTTTCATCATCATGCTGCCCATTATGCTGCATCTTCCATCATTATGTAGCCCTTTACTAACATGCCCCTCATGTTGCATCTTTCACCATCTTTATCATTCTCATTATGTTGAGACTGTAACCATCAGAAACATTATTGCTTATGATCTTGTCATGGTGACTACATATTAATATACTAAGCAAGTGTACAACACTGATATTCAGATTAAGATCACAGATTCGAATACATTGTCATCATGGAAACTCATTCCATCAACATGGTTTTGCAGAGATAGTATGTAGAGCCAATTCTTGCAACCTTAAACAATGTAGTTCATTATGTCGAGGCTATTACAGGGATCTTTAAGCCGAGATTGAGATTACTGATTTATAGATCAATATCTATAGTTGTTGTGATTACTGTTCTTTGTAGCACGTCAAGGCTACATCATATTCAATCTGAGTGCGGTGTTACCCAATGAGATTGTATGTCTCTACTCATAAGTTTGTTGAGGATTTCTGCCATCGTAGAATGGTGACTGCGTCCTCATGCCTGAGTGCCCAGATCACACGCTGCCTGTTGCTCTACGCTGCTAGATCCACTCTTTCAGATCACACACAGCTTGAACGTTGCCTGATCTACGTTGCCAGATACCACGCTGCTAGATCACAGGATGCCGAGAGTGTCCACGATTGTTGCGTCCTTTCATGAGGCCATGACTACACCACAGTGCAGTCAATATCCTACTGCGGAGACTGCGGCTCCCTATATCACTGCGGCTACCCTTTCTGACTGCGGCTTCATCCTTCAAGCATTGCGGCCTAGGGAAATCTTAATGTTGCGGCTATGAGACTGCGTTAATCATCTTCGTAGGTCAACGTAAGGCTGCAATTATGATTCCAAAGCTTATGTTTCTCTGTGTCAAGGGCGTGACAATATTCAGACCCTTTTCCCATGACAACGTTGAAGAGGCTCTCTTGATCATCAGATTAGAGCTATGTTAGGGCATCATTTAGGCAAGGTCATACTTAGGATAGCACAGAACTTGTCTTCCATGACCGCATAAGAACTTTACTATACCAACGTAGGTTTCTTCTTGGACTGCATTATGAGATCTTTCTCTTTGATTGCGTGAGCCTTCTTCTTGCTGCATATTTAGACTTCTCCATGAAAGCTTCTAGGGTTTCTTCCATAGCAGTGTTTAGATCTAGAGCATCATGCTACTGCGGCTAGGGCATCATCTACTTAGCCCAGCGTACTCTTAGAGTCTCTCTCCTTCACCAAAAACCCAGAGATGTGGAGAGGAGGAGATCACCTCAAGAATGTGTCTATCAAATGACTTCAAGTCCTCACCAATTTATACTAAAACGTAGATGATGAATAGACATGACTATTGGGTTTCTGAGCCTACACAAGTTGCTAGTCGACTTGACAATTTGTCTTATAACATAAATAAATTCATAACTCCATGAATACTTATTGGAATCGGTTGATATTTAGATCAATCCTACACCTCTCAATGAGAGGGATCCAATAAAAATATCAGCTACCATAAATAAGATGACCCACATGGAGTTTGGCCCTAGTTTCCAAATTTAACACTCCCTCTCAACTAGGGTGAACTCCATCTGTTGATCCATATATCCGAATGTACTATCTTTTCCGTCAGTGCCCTACACTGCTTTTCTCTGCTCAGCTCTAATCTGCTCGCCGTTTCTCAGCTCTGCTCAGCTCTTGCTCAGCTCTTGCTCAGCTCTACTCTTCTTAGCTCAGCTCATCTCAACTCAGCTCGGCTTTGCTTAGCTCTACTCTGCTGAACCATGAAGAAGAAAAATTGATTGAGAACGTGTCATACCATTCTCCACTGACCCGAAGTCAGTCTCAGAGTGTGTAACACTGGTCCCAGACCAATCCTCAACCAACCCGAAGTCAGTGTCATAATGGGTACAACTCCTACAACTAGTCCCAGACCAGTCCTCTACTGACTCGAAGTCAATCTTAGAGTATGTACCACTGGTCCCAAACCAGTCCTCTACGGACCCAAAGTCAGTGTCATAGTGGGTACAACTCCTACCACTGGTCCTAGACTAGTATCATTGATCCCAGATCAATGAAGGTCATCCTAGCATAGGGAGTACGGTAGGTACAGAGATGCGTCCATCGATACTACTATGGTCCCTATCCTCATTTCCCTACTCATTGATAAGATGAGAGGTACTTCCCATGAGTCCCAGACTACATGGGTAGGATGCCTCGACAGGAGAACTAATCATCCTATCAACAGGAGAGAAAATCATCCTGTCTAGTGGATGCCATGGAGAACTAATCATCCTGGCCCATAGGAGAGCGAATCATACTGTTCCACAATCACCATAGAGAACACATCATCCAGGCCTGAAAGGAGAACTAACCATCCTGCTACACGAACACATCATCCAAACCTCACAGGAGAACTAATCATCTTTCTACATAATTGTCATGGAGAACACATCATCCAGACCTCATAGGAGAACTAATCATCCTGCTACACAATTGTCATAGAGAACACATCATCTAGACCTCACAGGAGAACTAATCATCCTGCTACACAATCGTCATGGAGAACACATCATCCAGACTATCTGAAGCAGATCCCAAGGAGAAACAGCACCCAAAAGTGCTCTTACGGTCCACCACACTGCCTGCCTAATCAGCATTTGAATAATCATGCAGTTTCATATTTTCGGCAGTGCATCTCAATCCATGAGAGATTGTGCCTCGAAGATATCTCAGAAGATTCTTGGCACCAATCCAGTGAGGCTCAACCAAATATGAGCTCATCATGCTAACTGCAAAACATATGTCCAGATGGAAGTTCACCAAGAAGATCAAAGCAAATGAGTTTATGAAACTCAGAGGCATTTCCCAAATTTGGTCCGACATCACTACCATACAACTTCTTGAAAGTTACTACCCTCACAGTAGTCACAAGCTTGTAGTTTATCATTCCATATCCTAAATCCAACTCCCTCTTACTTCTGCAAATGAGAGGGTCTGCAGCTGTCAAAAATAGGTCATCCTTATAAGGTGCTAGTATGACAGATCTATCATCCACAACCTTCGGGTAATGGTTTGGATCGGTTTCACTCCTAGTGAATCTCAGTTTCATCAAACAGCTATCAATCCTCTCATACTACACCCGAGGTGTTTTGTTTCAAGCCATAGAGGGCTTTCTTCCACCTTTCCATCAATGAGTGCCACCCTGAAACCTTTGACTTCCATTGCTGGAATGGACACCAAGTTCTTCTTGCGATTAGGTACATAAAAGAGATAACATTCCCTACACCCTTTCTGGGATAGGTGGCATTGGCTCCAAGTATAATTCCACGATTGTTTCCATCTCTACCAAATTAGAGAGTGCACCCATCTATCCGATGAAGTGCCTTGAAACACTACAATCAATAAGCCAGATTCCCAAATAATCTGAAGGAGAGGTCCAATGCAAGATAAAACTTCTTAATCTTATCAGAAACAACATTTGATTCTTCATACCGGGGGTTCCTTGCTTTCGTTGAAGAGTCGACCATTTGATGACCTGCATTACCAGTCATTCCTTTAATCATTGAAGTTGTCCCTGGAATGATTGTTATCTTCGTCAAGAGATGTGTCTCTACCATTCAGACACTTCTTCACATAATGGCCGAACTCAAGGCATCCACCTTTCCTTCCACCCTTAGATCCAAACTTCCCAATGAAGTGATCTTCCGCTATGCCATTCTGATAATATTCTCTGCTTCGACTTCTCCCTCGGTGAATTTGAAGAGGGATGAGGAACCCATTAATCCTTTTGTCCTGTCCCAACTGTCTTCGGTGATTTCTTCTTTCACTCTTGCTTGGGCATTGTCTTCACCTCAGCTCTGATACCATGTTAATTCTAGGTATGTTCTATGCCAGAGCAATTTATTTCAATTTCTTTTCCAGATTACAATCACACCAGCATAAACTAAACTGCAGATAGAACATAAATATAAATCACAGAAGACAATCCAAGACAAGAGGACACAAGATGTGGCTCCAGCCAGGGACAAACCCCAATGTGGGGAAACCCTCGATCAATTCTTCTTTTATGTTCTTCAAAGTTCAGCAGAGAGAGATAGTACATTAACAACAAAAGTAAACACTTTGACTTATCTATATCTGAGCATAGATCATCTCCTATAACGATGATACATGAGATCAGTTGAAGACATTCTACTTCAACTGATTCTCCAAGGTGACGACTTCACCTATCGTCCATTTGTTGCAGCTTACCATGTAGCACCATGCTGTACCATCACAGTGCTGAACCTTGATGACTGCGCTGCTCTCATCTGCTTTCATCATCATGCTTCCCATTATGCTGCATCTTCCATCATTATGCAGCCCTTTACTAACATGACCATGATGCTGCATCTTTCATCATCAAGATCTGAGACTGTCCATCTTTATCATTCTCATTATGTTGAGACTGTAACCATCAGAAACGTTACTGCTTATGATCCTGTCATGGTGACTGCATATTAATATACTGAGCAAGTGTACAGTACTGATATTTAGATTGAGATCACAGATCCGAATACACTGTCATCATGGAAACTCATTCCATCAACATGGTTCTACAGAGATAGTATGTAGAGCCAATTCTTGCAACCTTAACCAATGTAGTTCATTATGTCGAGGCTGTTACAGGTGTTATAGAAATTTTTGGGCACTACAACCCCAAGCATGAAATGTCCATAAACCAAGGGCTCCTAAGTCCCTAAAAATGTTGTTCTAACCCCTAAAGGAACAAGGTCAACAAATTACAGCTTCTCCCAGAAGTTCTCCATGAAAAACTGCTCAGAATTGGTCAAAACAGGATCATTTCAGCTACTCCACTGGCTAAGTGCGTTGCATCTCACCTAAGTACACTGTGTGGGTGAGTTGCATTTTAAAAATCCTTCTATGGGGTGCGATGGGCGAGAAATGACAAATGGCAGTGCCATTCCGCGAGGTGGAGAGGCAATGGAAGCTTCCAGAAACTTCTCCTGTGACACTTGCCTCTCTGAATTCGACCAAGGATGAGTAAGAGATCATCAATCTCCAAGTGGAAGCAAGAACTATCAGAGGGAAGACACTATTCAAATCATAAGCTGACTCATCTCCATTACAGATATCTATATATGGATCCCTCATCCCAGAGATCCAGGGGGTTGGAATTTTGCATATTGTAAGGAATTGTTGTTGGTTTCTTGAGACAAACATCAGATTGTTGGGTGATCTAAGCTTTGTATGAGGTGAAGAGGGGCTTCATTGCTGAGAGGTTGATGCTGGGTCAAAACAACTGGTTGTAACTCCTCTTGGCTCTTTCTTGTTTATCAATAAAAGCTATTCAAGTTTTCCTCCATGCTCTTGTGTCATTGATATTTGCTGCATTTGTATGGTCAATTTACATCTGATCCTAGATTGTTTATGATTATAGATCCAGGTCTTTGTATAGTGCTATGCTACTGTGATCTTACAGGTACTTTGTGAAGTTGGGCGTGCAAGGGAACAAGTAGTGAAAGACTATCAAGGAAGAGAGGAATCAAATCAGGAGATTAGCGCGAGACAGAGGTTGGTCTTTCTATTCCTCTCTATCTATAATTCATAAAGGAAAAACAAAAGTAGCTCTACTCTGTTTGTTTCTAAGGCAACTGTCACACCTAAGTGGGATAGATCAGTTCTATATAGACACTTTTCCCTGTAACAAAATGGCAACTCCGCTGGGGATGAATTAGTTTGTTTGTTTATCATTCTTTGTTGTCTATTTCATAAACTTACAAGTAGCATTCGAACTGTATTTGCCATAGCAAATGCAAAGTAGATAAATGCTACTTCAGTCCATCTACGGGACCTGTTTATGATTTAAACAACTGATTCACAAACTTTTTGATTGCCCTTGTGATAGCTCTTAGATCCTCCTTAGATCTACCCCTGATTGTTGCATTACTGATTTCATTTTGCTCGGCCAAAACCCATGAACTGAACTGCAAACTGTGACCCGGAACCCAAACAGAGTCTCGTTTCTGGCCCAGCGCAGGTACTGTTCAAATAATCTGAACTTCAGCGCACTTCCCGAGTGGAGAAGGTGCGCTGCATTTCAAATTCTCTGTGTTACAGGTGCGCTGATTAGACTAGGCTTTGTGCAGTTTTTGTTTCTGTGATTCATTTTTTCCAGTTCTATTCCTAAATTTTGTTGCCTGTGATCAGTATATGTCTGTTTGAAACCCCTTTTCCTTGCTGTTATTCCGCCTCCTTTGTACAAAAGAACTGTAAATGTTTTTGTGTGTTTGTTGAGTCATTTTCAGTTCTCCTTTACAAAAGTAGCGTAATCATACTATCGTCCTTTGATTTGAAACTGTCGCAAGTGTCGATTTCAATCATAGGAAAGAGTTTGATTGTTGTTGATGGTCGATTATCCTGTTACTATTGTTTTTGGTCTAAATTTGTAATTTTTCTAGTGTCGAGAACAAGTATTCATTTCAAAATCGTAAGGTGTTGTGATCATCTCCATTTTTGATTTCGAAAAGAAACTTGTTGATATTTGTCGCTTGAAAAGAAATTCATATTTGTGCATCAACTTTTTTCTTATCATTCATATACTAAGAAAGTCGAAAACAAATACATGCATGTGCATCTGCATATAGACAGTCTGATTGGTTTGATTTAGGAAAGTGAATTTAGAATGTGCTCTTTGCTCTTTGCGAAAAGATTCTGTCTTTCTTTCCTTAGTAGCTAGGATTTTCATTGCACAAAGAAGATAAAAAGATTGTTTATCATCTTAGATTGCATTTTAGGAATTACATCTACATCTTGCGGTGAACCTGAAAGGAAAACTTCATAAACAAGATCAACTATAAAATAAATTCAATGAATCTAACAACGCTTTGGAACTTAACGCACAACATTTAGAAGTCTAGGCTAGAGACGTATTCCGGCGTCGTAAAACCTGGTAACTGTTGTTCTCACTGATGGTTGGGTGATTCCTCCACTTTGAGACGATAAGTGCCAGTACGGACTTGTGCTCCCACGTACCGTCGAGTATATTTTGGGAGACCCCAATAGGCTTAATCCTTTATCCATAGGAAGCCGTGTTTGCCGCCCTATCGATCGCAATGCACTGAACACAGCATTCGGGAAGATTGACTGCCGTACCGTAAAAAGTATTCTGCAGTTTTGCGATTGGTTTGGTAATCCCTCTACCTAGATTTCCAGAGCAGTTCCTTTCATTCCTTTTCAGACTCTTTAACAGAAAAGGTCCATCTGAGCACTTGTCACTTCAGGCTCATTAAAAATCGAAGGATACTAGAGTCATATTTTGTTTTTTCTCGACTCTTAAAAATTGAAAAAACAAGTTGTGTCAAAGCGTCTAAAATTTATTTTAAACGGAATATTCATTACCCTTTCCTACGTTGATCTTGGGTTGAGAAAATGGAATCCACCAACCAAGGAATTCCCCTTGGAGGAAATCCTAGTCCCTTCTCCTCTTGGGGAGATGTTGGTGCACCCTATATGGCCACATTGTCGCTTCCAGGACTGACAATCGGCTTGCCTGTATGGCTCTTCTCAACCTCTGTCGTTCAGCACACCGCAATTCCTGAACAATCGAATCAGCAACTAGACGAGTCCAGAGTTACCCACCAACCTTCTACTTCCTCTAATTCTTCCTCTCCTCCTTCCTCTTCGCTTGACAGGCCTGGTAAAGCCAAAAGTCAAGAACCTGAGAAGAAGAAGGAAAAGAAGAAGAAAGAGAAGAAGAAGGAGCCAAAAGCGAATGGGGGAAAATGAGTGTTGTCTAGCGAAAATCCACACACTGCACCGACCAGGCCTAAATCGCCATGTTTCATTTTCAAAGGAGACCACTATCACAGAGATTGTCCTTGCATCCCTCAGATCTTAAGGGATTGGTCTCCACGTTTGCACAACCCGGTGTCGTCAACCTCTGGTGATCATGTTGAAAACACACCGTCGACTAGTGAAAGTGAAGCCCCAGGACAAAAAGGAAAATATAGATTTCCTTCTAAACTGTGCAAAGGCGATCATGCCGTCCACCGTTGTCCCTTCTTAGACGAGGCTAAAAGAGTTTTGGACGATCGTCCGGTTTCACTGTTACGACTTCCTCCTAGATATAAAAAACTCTTGCCGAGTTCGTCACTAGTTGAAAATCGGCTGGCCTGCTCAGGTGGTCGGCTGAAGCATCTATCATTGAAGATAAACCATCTAAACCCATACCAGACGAAAGTCAAAAGGTCGAGGCGGCAGTTGACCCGGTCTTGCCTTCAGAGGTTCTACCTTCAGATGATACAGTCACCGAAGAGAACAAGGATGACACCGTCGAAATTCTTTTCGTAAGCACAGACTCCAATGAACATGGGGGCAATTTACTCGTTCCTTTACCGCAGGAAGGAAGTTCGTCAGAGTCATACCCGACCGTCTATTCGGTCCCACCTCCAAGCAACCTAGTTGTCTCCTTCGATTGGAATTAGCTAGGTAGACCCCGTTTACCAGCTAGTATACCATTCCGAACGATTGTTCAAATATATAGAATGGTTATGGCCAGTACCATCATAGATGAAGGGGCTTCTGTGAGTATCCTTTCCTCAACTGCTTGGAAAGCGCTTGGTTCGCCATCGCTTTTGCCTGAGATGAGAAATCTAACAAGCTTTGATAAAGGAACCAGTCGACCGTTAGGGATCCTTCCCAATGTGCCCATAACATTGAGGGGGGAAACTGTTCAAATGAACGTAATGGTAGTTCAAGGACCCCTAGATTATAATCTACTCCTTGGACGAGACTATATTTATTGCATGGGAGCGATTGTCTCCTCACTCTTTAGAGTAATGTGTTTTCCGCACGAAGGAAGAGTGGTCAAGCTCGTAGACCAGCTTTCATTTCTCAGATCACACAGAGCAAATAGTCATATACCATCCCTGAATGGTCTTTTCACGCAAGAAATGTCTCAATCCCCAGTCCATCCGCCCGATGAGCGCGAGTAATCCGGGGGACATGACTGAAACCCAGGGGGCATGCACCCTGGTCTGCTTCGGCAGGAAAACTTCGGGTATAGGGTAGGTTTCCGCGAGAAAATATGACTAGTCTGTACTCCCGTCCGTGATTGGAAGAGGGGGTTATTCTGGGATAATATTCTCTTGTCAAAGTTATGTGGGTTGACAGGCATTTCCACTCACCTTTGTTTATTTCGATAAACATCACCGAAGAAGTGTTTTGTTTACGACATAAATAGAGCAATCTTTGGTAACCTGTAAGAGGTATACCTCTCCTGGTAAAACAAATGTTTTAACGGAAAGAAGAAGAGGTAACCTTGAAACTCTGTTTTATACCTGGGGGCATGCAAACCTTTTGGCATGCAAGCGAAGAGCGACTATTTATTTTTTAAATTTGTAGGTCCTCTAACCCTTTAAACTCGTAGGATTGGTCGTTTCCTAACTTGCATAATGAAAGGATGTGGGGAAAAACTCTAAAATTTGCCGTTTTTATATATGAGACATTCATATCACACGACTGGATTAATCGAGAAGTTTTAGCGCATAGTTCAAGCTCGTTAAAAAATAAACATAAGACATGAGCAAATGTTTCCCCCCGCGTTTAAGCTCATTAAAAATGAACTATTCCCCGGTAAATAACCATCGTGAATGTAGTACTTCAACCATTAAAGCCTTGGTCGTGTTTGCACCATCACCTCCACTTTTGCATTGGCCGATCATTCACCTCCATTTGATTGTTTACCCATTTTGAGGAACAGCTGCGAAGAGTGATCTCACTAGCCATCCTTATAACACTGCCGTGATTGGAAAATTCCAAACCTTACCTGGAATTAGTTGCTACCCATTTTATCACTCGTTTTTCAAAAGACGAGTCTCCTTTAAGCTCTTTTCAACTGACTCGTAAAATATGAAAAGATTATCGAGCCATTGGCCTCTCTAGCTCGTTAAAGGGACCGAAAGTGCTATCCCTCTAAATTTTAATCTTTTTGGACCTGAGGGATTATTACACAAAAAGATCGAGCGCTTGTTTTGTTCGGCTCGTTAAAAGTATCGAAAATTCATCCCTTTTGTATTGCTTTATACTTTTTCGGACTTAAGGGATTAGATGACGAAAAAGGAATTTTGGAGTTACCTTTACGTTCCTTTTCAGACTCTCTAAAATTGAAAAGGACCGAATTATCTTTGTCGTTAAACTCGTTAAAATTTTAATAGCGACAAACTTGTCTATAGACGAGAACGAGTTTCACTATCGCTAGGCTCGTTAAAACATAACGATGGGTTTGCCCGAAGGGAAAATTATAGAACAAGCATATGTTATCCTTCTCAAGCTTGAAAAAAATAAAGAGGTACTGGTCAGCAATGACTGGGGAAAAATTGGGAAGAAAACTTGAAGAAACTTTGTTGGTAGCAAGTCACTCTTGAACATGACACTTTCGCTCCGCATCCAAGTCGGGTTGGGTTGTTTCATTCACCGGTCACATCACCATGGTCCCATCACACCATCCACATTTGGGGTAATGCTACCAATCCATCATGTCAATGTCGCCGATATGTTCAAGAGAAGTCATTCAGAGAATTCACCCGTGTCTCACCCACTACAATACATTTATACTCCATTCTTTCATGACCGCCACCCTGAACCTTATATCACCAGATCGTTTTCACCTCCATTAAAATCATTTGCTCTGTTCCGTGTCATTGATGTGGGATTCATCAAGGCCCTCCTATGACAGATCGCTTCTTGTCGACGTCAGCTTATTATCCAAGAAGTTGATCTAGGAACACCCCATTCAGTACTTTGAAGCTTGCATGCCTCAATGGCAAGTTTCTCACTTTCGACGACATGTTTACATCAATGAACTTTGACCGAAAGATTTTGCGTGGTGTTCGACGCCAAGTCCTTTATTCACACCACGTGAATTGTACTGCAGTACCTTGAGGGTCATTATCATTATCGGTGATTCCTCTCGTGCTTGTTAACAACTTACATCATTGGCTGGTAATCAAGCGATGTCTTTCCATGTTCGACTTCAGAACATTTCTCACATGGATAGACTTGTACTTCGAGTGAAGATCGAACGAGATTGAAGACCCCAGATCTAGTTTCATCCATCCGAGCTATGATATACATTCAGGAAAATAAAAACATCAAGTGTACATCATTGCTGCATAGATAATCATCCAATCAAGGGGATGATGGCTCTATCAGAATCATCAATCTACACTCAGACGATTGTCTGTCCTATGTACATGAAAATGAATTTATAAAACTGAGCATGGGAATGCCCGCCTCAACTAGATCATGAAAATATTATGAAGATAATGTATTGTATTGTATCTTATTATAGGTCTCCTCCCAGCTTGAAAGAACTTTGGATCCTCATAATAAAGCATTTCACCCGACATCAAAAGATTAACGACATCATGCTTTAGGGGGCAACTGTTATAGACATTTTTGGGCACTACAACCCCAAGCATGAAATGTCCATAAACCAAGGGCTCCTAAGTCCCTAAAAGTGTTGTTCTAACCCCTAAAGGAACAAGGTCAACAGACTACAGCTTCTCCCAGAAGTTCTCCATGAAAAATTGCTCAGAATTGGTCAAAAGAGGATCATTTCAGCTGCTCCACTGGCTAAGTGCGTTGCATCTCACCTAAGTACACTGTGTGGGTGCATTGCATTTCAAAAAGCCCTTCTACGGGGTGCGATGGGCGAGAAATGACAAATGGCAGTGTCATTCCGCAAAGTGGAGAGGCAATGGAAGCTTCCAGAAACTTCTCCTGTGACCCTTGCCTCTCTGAATTCGACCAAGGATGAGCAAGAGAACATCAATCTCCAAGTGGAAGCAAGAACTATTAGAGGGAAGACACTAATCAAATCATAAGCTGACTCATCTCCATTACAGATATCTATATATGGATCCCTCATCCCAGAGATCCAGGGGGCTGGAATTTTGCATATTGTAAGGAATTGCTGTTGGTTTCTTGAGACAAACATCAGATTGTTGGGTGATCTAAGCTTTGTATGAGGTGAAGAGGGGCTTCATTGCTGAGAGGTTGATCCTGGGTCAGAACAACTGGTTGTAACTCTTCTTGGCTCTTTCTTGTTTATCAATAAAAGCTATTCAAGTTTTCCTCCATGCTCTTGTGTCATTGATATTTGCTGCATTTGTATGGTCAATTTACATATGATCCTAGATTGTTTATGATTATAGATCCATGTCTTTGTATAGTGCTATGCTACTGTGATCTTACAGGTACTTTGTGAAGCTGGGCGTGCAAGGGAACAAGTAGTGAAAGACTATCAAGGAAGAGAGGAATCAAATCAGGAGATTAGCGCGAGACAGAGGTTGGTCTTTCTGTTCCTCTCTATCTATAATTCATAAAGGAAAAACAAAAGTAGCTCTACTCTGTTTGTTTCTAAGGCAGCTATCACACCTTAGTGGGATAGAGCAATTCTATATAGACACTTTTCCCTGTAACAACAGGGATATTTAAGCCGAGACTGAGATTACTGATTTATAGATCAATATCTATAGCTGTTGTGATTACTGTTCTTTGTAGCATGTCAAGGCTACATCATATTCAATCTGAGTGCGGTGTTACCCAATGAGATTGTTTACTGAGGATTTCTGCCATCGTAGAATAGTGACTACGTCCTCATGCCTGAGTGCCCAGATCATACGCTGCCTGTTGCTCTACGCTGCCAGATCCACTCTTTCATATCACACACAGCTTGAACGTTGCTTGATCTACGCTACCAGATCCCACGCTCCCAAATCACAGGATGCTGAGAGTGTCCACGATTGCTGCGTCCTTTCATGAGGCCGTGGTTGCACCATGGTGTAGTCAATATGCTACTGCGGAGACTGTAGCTCCCTTAACTGTTGCTCCCTATTTCACTGCAGCTACCCTTTCTGACTGTGGCTTCATCCTTCAAGCTTTGCGGCCTAGGGCAATCTTAAATGTTGCGGCTATGAGATTGCGTTAATAATCTTCGTAGGTTAATGTAAGGCTGTAATTATGATTCTAGAGCTTATGTTTCTTTGTGTCAAGGGCATGAGAATATTCAGACCCTTGTTCCATGACAGCATTGAAGAGGCTCCCTTGATTAGCAGATTAGAGCTATGTTAGGGCATCATTTAGGCAAGGTCATACTTAGAATAGCATAGAACTTGTCTTCCATGACCACATAAGAACTTTACCATACCAACGTAGGTTTCTTCTTGGACTACGTTATGAGTTCTTTCTCCTTGATTGCGTGAGCCTTCTTCTTGCTGCATATTTAGACTTCTCCATGATAGCTTCTAGGGTTTCTTCCATAGTAGTGTTTAGATCTAGAGCATCATGCTACTATGGCTAGGGCATCATCTACTTAGCCCAGCGTACTCTTAGAGTCTCTCTCCTTCATAAAAAAACCCAGAGACGTGGAGAGGAGGATATTACCTCAAGAATGTGTCTAGCAAAGGACTTCAAGTCCTCACCAATTTATACTAAAACGTAGATGACGAATAGACATGACTATTGGGCTTCTGAGCCTACACAAGTTGCTGGCCAACTTGACAATTTGTCTTATAACATAAATAAATTCATAACTCCATGAATACTTATCGGAATCGGATGATCTTTAGATCAATCCTACACCTCTCGATGAGAGGGATCCAATAAAAATATTAGTTGCCATAAATAAGATGACCCACATGGAGTTTGGTCCTAGTTGCCAAATTTAACACTTACTGGAAAGAAATTTTGATTATATCACATATCAACACATTCCTAGAAGGCTAAATACATTAACTGATGCATTAGCAAACCACGTATTAGATAGACATTTACGCAATTTATAAAAATCATAAACAAGTATTCAGACGCAATAGGTAGATGCAGTAAAACATAAATAGATGTATATCGTTTGTTACGCATCGAGGTGCTCAAAAAATATATGTATATGTCCAAAAATATATATATATATATATGTATGTTCAACTTACATCATGAGACACGTCTCTCAAAATTTGCAGAAAACAAAACCTAGAAGTCTACTATGGAAGATGCTCTCTGTAGCAAATTACTGCTCGGACCACCCGTCTGAGCAGGCGGTGTACCCTATTCGACACAGCAGCGGTGTATCATTGGTAATGTTTGGGGATCTCTTTGAATCCCCTGTAATCTGGAATCCCCTCAGTCAAGCCCTCTAGGTTCCGAGCTATCTCCTCCTCGGCATCTCCACACAGAGGTGGTAGGTCGATCTCTCTGGAAGCCCTCCGGCCAGTAGGGGCAAGACCTACAGGTCTCTCAGGTCCAACATCTGCGAAGAATTGAACATAATGATCAGGGCATGTATATTTAAAATCCAAAAACAACAAAAAAACAAATTATAAAAAGTTTGTCGGTCAAGTTGAGTATTTTACCTCTCTCATCCCATTGCTCTCCAGGTGGAAGCACCATTTCAGGGTCTCCCCTGAAGTCCATCCCTGCGTATGGCCAATCCTCGACCACCACCTGCTGACGATGTAGCAACTCCATAAATTCAGGACCCCATGGAACTAGCTGGCCACCGCCTCCTAGTGGCATCACAACAACCCACCGAGTTATTCGAGTCTCTCGTGGTCCTAGCCACCCCACTCGCATGTCTTGTAACTAAAGGATAGGTACCCGCTGTAGCATGAGCAGTATCAAGATCGAACCGTACCCAAATTGCTTTGTCTCACCTCTCTGGAATTTGGTCAACTGCCTCTTCATGTTCAGAGACACCGCCTCTGCCCAGTCAAACATAGTAGGATTGAGACAGTCTAAGGCCAACCGCAGTTGAGTTTTGGTTGCCTCATGCTGGGCTTCGGAACCAACTACCCTCGTGATGGTGAATAAAAACACTTACAGCGATAGACCATTCACCGTGGGTATCTGTAACTTACCACTAGTGGATGATTTCCGTGCCCCTAGGCACACTCGTGTGATGAGCATATCTAAGGAATCTCCAGTGATTCACACACCGCCCATGCAGGGTATCTCCCCTCGTCATGATAACCCGGTCAGAAAATAAATATCTGTGGTGTCAAAGTCAACCTCTTGCCCACGGATGATGAATTTCCCCTCCATTGGGTTCCACAATTGAATTAAGTATTCCAAGAGATCTAGTTGCACTCTCAATAGTGGTGTTAAGAAGAATTTTAGTAGTCCACAGTTCCGGAGGACATTCAAACACTGAGGATCGGCTGCCCCTCTCATGTCATCATCATCGTGAGTGTGTTCTTGCTGGGAGAACGCCATTTTGCACCTGCACGCACAAGCATTCTCTTATTAAAAGTCATTTACCCATTTTCATATGCCACAGTGGTTTAAAAATGAATTATTGGTGTTTTTCATGCTCGTCGCAGCTGTTTCTAAAACAATTGTGACAGTTCGGTTTGAACAGTTCATAATTTCTCGGATCGTCGCAAGAGTACATCACTTTCCTGCGACGATCCCGATTTTGGCTATTTAGATTTCTCGGTCGTCGCAACCCCGAGGGGAAAGCTGCGATGACCGAGGCAGAATTGTTGAAACAAAAATTCCTCCCAAATCTAGCCAAAAACATGAAATTACGTTTAAAATTGACACAAAAAACAAGAGAACGGGTAAAGTATTTACTTGAAAGGAGTGTGTGGTCTAAAATGCAGATGCAAATTAGAGTTTAATTTAATGTCAACTCGGGAAGGTAAACTTAGAAGTGCTTATCTAAAATATATAGATCTAGAAAGATTCCTAATTTGTCCAAGATCTTAAAGTCCCCTTACAGGAACATATTCATTAAGATCTCCTTCAATAACTAATCAAACTTAGATCTAACAATTGTTTGAGATCTATGATTCTCTTACAAGAACATATTCTACAAGATATCTTCCAACATTAGAACATCTAATAAAAAGCTGAAATGAAATAAACCTAGATCTAATAATTGTATGAGATCTTACAGTTCTCTTACAAGAACACCTTCAAATAAGATTCTTCCAATATTAGATCATTTAACAAAACTTGAAATCTGAAATCAAACAAAAAACGTAAAATAAGTTATACCTAAAATAAACAAATACGCATGCAAGTGAGGCCCTGTGGGCCCTCCATAACTCCACAAGCACACCACTTCAATGGAGACTCAGATGTAGAAGCAAAATTGAAGTATAATCCTTTATTTCAAAATCTCTATTATAAACTCCAAAATTCTAAGATTGCAAAAACTTCCAGATTACAAATGGAGGAGATTGTACTCCTATTTATATAATGGGATGAGTAACAAACTCATAATGATCATCCACTACTTTCCTAGAATATGATCCCACAAATCTCTCAATAAATCTCTCACATATCTTGGATAAGATATGCCAACCAAATCCTCCATGATCTTCTCCTTAGGAATCGGATAAGATATGCCTCCATGATTTTCTCCTTAGGAATAGGCTTGCATAATTATCTCCTTAATATGGTGGAGGAGATATTAATTCTTCACATATTTCCTACACATCACAAAACTCACATATTCTTGATATATATATATATATTCTAATAATTAATCATAAATTCACTTGTAATACAAAAATGAATAAAATGGAAAATAAAAAGGTGAAACCCAAATGTACGTATGAAGATGATATGATAAAAGGTTAATGGGATGATGAAATGTAAGGAATAGTGAAGAAAAAGGTGGATGAAAATATGACATTTATGAGTCCCGACATCCTCCACAACTGAACTTGTTGCATGTCCTCATGCAACCATGCATGGGTCTCTTTAAGAACATTTGGCATCTTGAACAACTGTGGCTTTACATGATGATGTCTTTAATAATGAATGTTTCAAGGATATGTGAAAGACATGAGTAACAACTTACATTTCCTTATGGTTGGTTCTTGTGTGACAACCATGAATACAAAGAATGTTGGTTCAACATTCATTTCATTTTCTGTTCTCTTTTCTTCAATAATAATGTAAACACTCACTGGAAATCATAAGCTATCAATGTGCATAAGAAAGCCCTTTTGTAATATTAATGAAGCATGCCAATATTGCGTATGAAGCAAAGTGCAACAAAGTATCATTGGAAAATAAATGTTGGTGAATGGTAAATGAGAAAAAATGGAGTGATAGTGATGAAGAAATGGAATCATGGAAGTGAATATAGTGAATATGTAGTGTGGTGAAGAAATGGAATCATGGAAGTGAATATAGTTCTTCCCCCCTCAACTGAATTGGTTGCATGTCCTCATGCAACTTGACATGGCTCATGAAAGGAAATGTAGCATGGTGAAGGAATTTTTCAAAATATTCAAGTTAGCATATAAGGAATTACATGATTAAATATTATAAAACAACATACCTCTACTTACCCAAGAATGATGAACTTTGCAATAGGAATGTAGCGGTTGCTGCTGCTGGATCAGGAAAATGTGACTGATGTTGTTGTAACTGGATCCTGGGAAATGAAGGAATCTGAACTGCTGATGATGAATCATGGAAAAGATAAATGCTGAAAGTGGAACTGTGGTACTCTCATAGATCAGAATTCATGCTGTTGTAACTGCTGAGGGAGTCGTGAAAAAGTGTATAGTCTTCACCTGCTACAAACCCAATGGTACAATTCTAAACATGTGAATGAATGTGTCAATGTCGAGCATGAATAGAAATCATTGGATTACCGGCCATTGATGTATGCCGTTAACCAATGTGAGGCAACTCACCATTGATGTCAATGAGTGCCAAGGTACCGGAGTACATCTTGCGAAGTGCGAATGGATGTGTCGAGGTCGAGCCACTTGCAAGATCTGAAGATCAAGGGACATTGATGTATTCCCATGATCGTCAGTGAGAGAACTTGCCATTAAGGCATGCAAACCTCTAGGTACTCAAAAGGAAATCTAATCTATTTCCCAGATAAAGTGCTGATGTTGATGGGGCAAGACTTGTTGAAGGGTGGGCCTTAAGGAATCCCACATCAGTCAACGCGAGTTTGTACAAAAAGATTTGGTAGGACTATAAATGGAAAGAACTCACGGACAAGTAGTGTGGATCAGCATGGCGAGGAAAACAAGGCAATGTAATCATGGAAAGGGAAGGAGTTTTATTCAAAAGGAAAACTAGATGTAAGGAAATGCATGGTGTATGAAGATGAACTCTTGCTATGAAAAATGGATATGGAAATGTCATGCTCTATGGATTTACAATTGGTGGAATTCAAAATCTGCTTCAAAAAGGGAGGTGTAAGGTAGTGGTTGTGGACATGGCTTTGTCTTTAGAATTTTTCATGAATTTAGTCTTTGGAAGACCAATTGTCGTCACAATGTAATCTCCTTATGATCACTTGATTATCCTGTAACCTGTAAAAAAACACTTGGCAGAAAGAAAACATAAGTGTGTTCAAGAAGAAATGGCCATTTCCTTCATGAATCTTACACAAAACTTTCGCACCAAATAAAACATATTAAGGACAATCAAAGTGTTTAAATTGACTCAATCATGATACTAAAATCAATCCATTCTTAAAAATAACCATGAAAAGTAATACTCCCTGTTTGTGTCAGATGAAATATGCTTGGCAAAAAGATTGGCATTATAGATTTGTTGTGTCCTGCAGATTAGTACGTTATAAAAACATACAACAATATGAAATTTCCAACTCTAAGTTAATCAGCATTTAAATAATCCACCAAATGTTCTTTAAATCAATCTTCCAAATGTTCCATTGCAAATGCACATTTTCTAAGAAGACTTCTATGTATCTTTCAAATGAACATTTTCTTACAAACTCATCAACTTTAAAAAAAAAAAATTGAATCTGGATTGAGCAATGTCAACCACTGATTTAGACAATTTGAGCAATTTATGCAGTCTCAACCTTGGTTCTGCAGTCTCAAAATCAGAAAGAGGTGCAAAAAAATGATCCAAAAGCATTTGTCAACATTTGTCAAATTTATAAAACCTGCACTCAATTTCCATACTCTGTCACACTGAGATTTCATTACCTTTGTAAATAGGTGGAACGCACATTGAATGTTTTCCGCATTACAGAAACATTATATTTTTCCTTGCAGAAGCCGAAAGTGAATTGGGGAGGCTTTCGCATATTAACATGGCTCTGGTTGTGAAGGTTAAGTACTAGGGTATCCTTCAGCGTGCAACATTTCAACTCAGGGAAGAATATGTTCCAGAAATAAATTTCGATGTTCTCAAATCCAAAATCCGCGAGCCCTTCAAATTAAATCCTAACACAGACATTTCCATCACATACACAGATGAAGACGGTGACGTGGTCACCATGGCAGACGATGTGGATTTCTTAGACGCTGTCCATCAGGGTTTAAACCCTTTGCATCTCGACGTTTCATTGGCAACGAAGCCGTCGAATTCAGAGAGATCTTCAGTCCCCGCGAAGCAG